>CM035773.1:2783000-4174500 GCA_020466155.1 Pachypeltis micranthus | reverse complement strand
AAAACTTGGTGTGTGGATGAGTATGGTCATCAAGAAAAACTACAACAGCCCCTTGGTCGATGGTACTCCTTCAGGATCTGGTGCATTGCCCTCTGAAACGTAGCAGGAGCGTTAGTCATCGCAAACAAACACAAAAAGGGAACACTAAGGGGAAAACTTCCCTTACGTCAATGACACATCATCTTTCTTGTGCAATTAGCATTTTGTCTGAGAACTCGTAGAGCACTGACGACTATTCGAATTTGGGAGTTCTAATGACGCGCATGTCCTCAACAACTGCACGTATCAGCCTCGAAGATGTTGAAACGACGTGTTCCGTCTCCTCTGGCTTGTGAGTTAGACGGACTCACTAACAGGTACGTTAACTTTAGTAATTTGCCTACTGGCGGACATAACCCAATTTCTTTAATACCTAACACAGCCAGTCCGGCTAAGGTACTACTAACAAGACTGACCAACAGGACCTCTCCCCGCCCCTTCCCCGACGCTCCATCACCCCTTTCACCTTTCTCTTTGTATATAAAGACCACGACCAACTGACTGACTCCAGTACTGACTTAACGGCCAGACGATGATGTCTTTACATCGAAAGCGCTTGCCCACAGTAACTCACAAGCCAGAGGAGACGGACTCACTAACAGGTACGGTAACTTTAGCTTTTACTACTTCTTTGATTTTATTGTATTTTTATTTTTTGCGTCAAAATTGCACTGGAGTTGGATTTGAACTCCCATTATTAGTGCCAAACGATCATCTTCCGGTTACAGAGTCCGGTTATCAGGTTTTCTTCTGGCTCAATAGCTCTTCTACTCAAAACGCGCGCAGCAGTGCAGGGTGATGGCGGGGAAGTTCCCCACCTGCTGTCAGTCAGTCGAAGGGACCTAAGTAAAAACAGCAGGGCTCACAGTCCAAAAGCTGGATATAACAAGATCACCGGCAAAGGCCAGGGGCTCAAGTTATCGACCGTTGAGGAATTCATTATTTAATTGGTCGGGTGGCGAGGGGGAGGTCGATGGATAACGTTAAGGGAGGGTTTTGTTATTGCGCCGAGTTCGGGGAAAAAGCAAACAGTAGAAGTGGCGAGTTGGGGGAATGAAATCCCTTTAGCTGGCTGATCAAAAAAATGTTTGGAGGGGGCTCCTAGTGTTAAAGAGTCGGCGGTCTGTGTGGAGATCTGTCACTGATGAAGGCGAGTGAGGATGCCATGAGATTCTTCGATGCGCCGTTTCTGGAGGCGAGATGGACTGAAAACAGGAAGGAATTTTGGAAATTATGGATCACAGTTTTTCTTCATTGAACGATAAATTATCTAATTCGTTCCGTGTACTTCATCAGAGCGATTAAAATGTTCTTCTGTTACAAGCACAGTGTGTTTTGGAACTCAACTTTTTACTCTTATTGAAGTCCGGAACATACATTTTTCCAAAAACGTTTCCCGCGGGTTTCTGATTTCGGAGTCATCCTCCTCAGAAATCTTTACTGAATCCTATTTGATAAAAACTGGCTATTATTTAATTACATTAGCCAATAACTGCAGGTCTGTTTCCTTATTTGATGACTGTACCTAAACCCTCGACGACGGTTACATCAGTCATAGCCAATAACTGCACAAAATTATCTTCACAGGCCCTTCTACTTTAACATGTTTACAATCGTTTACTTCCTCGACCGGATGAGGGGATCTCACAATCAAGAACAGATCTGTTCATCAGGTGTGCAGAGGGTATATATACTTTTACGGATTTACATTCGTTTAGTAATTACTTTCAAAGAAGATTTCGAAAAATTTCTAACTTCAAGAACGATAAAATCGAATTTCCAATCGTCCTTGGAAGAAGTAGACTGGCTGGTTTCGCCAGGGTTATTTATATTTCATAAATTTGTCATTTACTGTCGAAACATTGCACTCTGATGAAGCTGTCATATTGAATAGGTTTTCTCTTTCAAAATTTACAAACCTATGGCTATAGTGTTTAGATAGCCTTTCAAGTTGTTCTGAACCTTGGATGCTTTTGTGTTGCCTCCAGAATGCCCATAGTGCTAGTAAATGTTTCAAAATATCGTTAATCTTCTGCATGTCCGTCGACTGGGTGATTGCCGGAGCATTTAGAGCTCCGTTTTCAGCTCTCCGTTGTTATGATTGATCATTCTCTTGAAATTCAGAACTTACTCGTTTCTTCATTGACTGGATTTTAATGGTTCATTGGGATTGTATGTCTTGCTGATATATCAACCTGATAACGATGATAATATCGTTATTTTTCTCGAATTAAAGAATTAATTACCTCTCATTTGGATTGCCTTTAACATCCCGACATGATTAGGTTCCTTAATTTCTTATCAATTATTTAAACGGTGTAATTTATAGTAGTCATGAGTATGTTTTTTTTTTGTCCATTAGCTGCGTCCCGACTTACGAGATTGCGGTCTGTTTATAGAAGACTCTAAAGGCTCTATCACACAGAACGTGAACTCTCGGAGCGGGCGGCGATATGTTTGTTTAGTGCAACATTGCATCATCCCTGTCACACAGAACGCGAGCTGTCTCGACGATCCAGCCTTGACGGTGGCGGCTGGATTACAATAATTATCACGCGATCCGGCGATCCAGTTTCGAGATGTTCTTGAAACAAC
This sequence comes from Pachypeltis micranthus, assembly GCA_020466155.1. Lineage (NCBI taxonomy): Eukaryota > Metazoa > Arthropoda > Insecta > Hemiptera > Miridae > Pachypeltis > Pachypeltis micranthus. The sequence continues at coordinate 4,171,866 of CM035773.1, read as the reverse complement.
CGAGATTTTGATTGATACAGTTGATACACTGCGAAATTACGCGCATTTGCACGACACATCACACCACCACTACAAAAATGTAATGACAAAGGCCGCAGGATTTCCTACCCTCCGAATAGTGTTTCAACAGTTATTAAAAGCAACTACGATACGACAATTATATACGATAATGTTCTATTGGCAGGTAACGTTCGGTTCAGAGCTTCCATATTCCCTGTGAGATCTTCCTATTTCATCATCACGTGCATGTTGTCCTGCATCATTCTCTATAATAATGTCTTTATGCGAACAGTATCCCTTAACAATAGGTTCTGTGGTTGACGTTTTTGTATAACTCAAACACACTGCTAATCTCAAATGCGTTTCTATAACTTTTGGAGATTCGCTTGGTCACAGTACTTCATGAAGCAGGTCAAGACTTTGCCTGGACATTGAAAAATATTTCTAAAATCTGTCTTCATGAGTATTCACCAAGTCGTCCTCTTATTTTATTTATTGGGCGCGGCCAAACTCGTATTTTTCTGCTGGTACTCTGTACTAACGGGAAAATAAACGGGAACTCCTTTTCTTTAGACTTAAAAAACACTAAACTCAAGAACTTGTGCGGGAGTCAACCAAAATATTGGATCGCTCTTTAGATCATGTTGAAGGTAAAATATGATTCCGGACGGCGGACGGCGACGGACGGACATAGCAGATTTGGAATCCCAATGCCTTGAAATGTAATGAAATGTCAAATGTTGTGGTGGTGAGGGCGAGGGATTTTTCCTGATCGAAAACATAGCTGTTCTATTCATAATGAATACAGGACTAATCCCTTAAGTTTCCAACTCGAATTCAATCATTGTAGCATCTGTAGCTGCTCATGAAACACGAGATAATTACCCCTGACGTAACTACGGGTCCTATATAGGCAACTAAAATAAAGTAAACCCTAATTTACGATGTCTGTGCCCGTTTTTATAGGAAAATTTTGGTTGAGGTAAGCTGCGATGTTTCTCAAACAACTACTTTTATCGAGTTTTCTTCGTAAAGTAAGAAACAAATCTATTCATCCAACTCCCGAAAGTCTTAGCACAAATCACAGTCAGACTAATCAATCAAAAGACAGTTGTGAAGGCCAAATTAAAGAACTATAAATATTTGCGTTTCGACGCCGCGAGTCAGTGATTCGACTGTTTGCTTTTAACTCGAATGAGGCCTCGGGTTAACGATGTGATTTATCGAGTGCACTCGTACAAATCCCATCTGAATTAAATCAAATCCCAATCAAAAGGAAAACAAACTCGTCGCCCGCTGCCGTTTGAGAGCCTACGTGATTGATGGACCCCGATGATAAATGATCGTCAACGATGAGGTGAAAATGAGGCATTCGGGTTCAGGTTCGGCGGGCTATCGCTGAGCCCAGAGGCGCCACCGAAGATTAATTCGGAGATTTGGCATCAAATCCTTAGATTGAAGCCGAGGTGGGTTAACACGAAGACCGACCATTCCACTAAGCGCCTTCTAAAGTGATAATCTAAGATTGTACCAAAGAATGGGGATATTGCAACAAAATATATCCCTTTTGGTTACTTAAGAGATGATTACAACCCTGATACCTTTAAGCTTAAGGTTTGGAAAGACTTTCGGAGTCAGTTCAGATATTTCACTATTTTATCGTCCAACCTTCTTACGAAAATGCGCAACAGCACTATTACGATCCATAAGCCTGGGAAACAAGCAGATATAAGATTCCATACCGCAACGGCTGCTGAAAATTTTAAAAATACAGTCTGAAGCTCTAGTGGATTCTCCACGCGGAAGCCAAAATAAAATAAGAGGAAATCCTCCATATTCCAGTAAGGAAGACGCGCAATACCTTTTTGGTGGCACTCATACCGGAAGCCTAAGGTTGCCACCAATTGATGGCACCGCCAACGAGAAGGTGAGTTAGTGTTAAGCAAGCAGGAGGAAAGCTCATTGGAATCCGGGGAGCTGATGACAAATTACATAACTTTCCTTTCTACTTTGTAGAGTCAAGGAAAGTAATAAAAAACTGCCCTAGTTCTCACTCAAATTCTACTGAAGTGATTGTGTGTGCGCGTTTGGCTTCCCTTTAATGAGCAGTTGGTAGTGATTTGTTCTTCACTTTTCAGATCACGAAATCAATCACTCTCCTACCTCTTTCACAGAAATTATATTGACGATCGGTCTTCCCCATCGACCAAACAGTATCCCCGCTTCAAAACACCAAAAGCTGCTTTGCTAAAAGGGCTGACAGAAATAAATGGGGGGGGGGGGCTGTAAGAAACTGTACTTCCTTAAAGTTGTTGAGCAAATTTATTCAAATAACAAAAAGAATATAACTTTGTTGGGAAGATAAAGGAAATGGCACTAATAATAAAAATATAAAACAAAGTAATCAACTGGTAATGAAAATTACAATAATCCGCTGCTTAAAGAAACAAGTCTTCGTGGCCTACTTATTTGGCATGCAAATAAAAGAATATCTCGCCGGAGTCGGGGTAGGGGAAGGAGTAGATGCTTAACCACCATAATGGTTCTTATTTTCCATGATTCATTTTAATAGTTCGTACTGCAAGGTTAGTTTGAAGTTCCCGTATGTAGTGGAATGAATAAAACGAAGAGTACGACGGATACGTTTGGAATCGAGCGACTATTAGGCTGACACAAAGGTGATGATGAAAATTTTATTGAAATTCTCGCTTACGAAATGACACTCGATACACTGATGCCAATCGTTGCTTTGGAAGAAGCGCGAAGAAAAAAACGCTTGTGCCATTCCCTGCATGAACTATCTGATGGAAAACCTTTTCTTCTCCATCGTCACTGTAGGCACTGTAAAGAGTGAGGTGGATAATAGGAATACAGCTGAACTGAACAATAGGAATGCAACTGAGGGCGGGGAATAATCTGAATAAAACCGAACCGAATGATAAGAATAAGACCGAACGTAGAGAAGAATATGAATAAAACGGTAACAGTAAATACTGTAAACAATAGTCAATATAAAGAGCTTTCCCATGATTTCCACCCAGAACCTTTCTATGGGGATAAAAGCTGCTCGAAAGCCGTCAAGTTCATCTTCCATTGAGTAGGCGCTATCAATAGCAACTCGAGAAATTCACTCAACCTTCTACTTGAGTAACTGTGCTCGATGTGAGTGATAACTAGCCCCCCGATAACTAGCTAATACCGCCCTTGAGCTTTCAGCTCGTTTCAAAGCCGATTTACGTTATAAAAATACTAGAATGTTGGTATTTTACCTGAGTTTCGGTCAGCATTAACGAGGTTGCTACTTCGAACCTTTTCGGTCTCGAGAGGTATTTGTTTTGTCGGAATTGTTTTTCCAATTCTAGGAGTTGCTGCGAAGTGAACGCCGTCCGTGGTCTCCTCGTTTTCCCAAGAAGACTGTGATGGGCCTCTGCAATAATTAAATATTGAACCGACATTAGATCGAGCTGAAAGTGGAAAATTTCGAACAACAATTCGAACTAGCTCCTTTTGTTACACAAGCGTGGAAATGAGTTGAGTGTACATATTTCAATGATAACACCGGGACAAGCGATTTCTAATTCGAAGAGTGGAATTATAGTGAGGTATTGAGTACTCAACAAGAGGGGCTGGCTTGGTTAATTATACATCCCGATGGCTCCCTGGGTTATGACTAGTTAATGATAGCAGAATGATCTGTGATGACTCGCTTGATGTATCTCATTAAAATTCCCAACCTCACAAAGTGAAAGGAATAGCCACTCTAAAAGTCGATTCACACATCACACTCACTCATGCCGATACAGTGCCATGGCCGTCAAATGATTACGTGGCCCATATAACACAGGTTATCCACCTGGCCCAGGTGACACAGATAATCATAGCTAAATCGAAATAATTTAGAGATGGCGTGCTCACAGAGCATGGTCCTCAGACTAACATTTCAGAACGCTTTCTTCGAAGGTCCTCAGGAGCTCCATCAAGACTGATTGCGAGCCTATATGGATCACCTGATTGTGCTAATTGGCGCACAGCCGATCCACGAAATAGATTAAAACCTCATCAAGTGCTGCGAATCGTCATCCAATAGCGCGAGCACGTGATTAAAAGGTAAAATTAAATATTCAACCGTCAATACGTTACGCGGCCACATCCTTTCCATGCCTTTGGAGAAGCAAGCCAAGTATTAAGGAGGCAATATATGTTAAGGTGCTACGATGGGAATTTTTTTTTTTTTTTTTTTTTTTTTTTTTTTTTTTTTTTTCTGGAGGACCTCGGTAAAATACCGAGAAATTATTAGCGAAACAAATGGTGTAAGAAGGGAAAGCTTAGCGAAAAGAAACAATGAGGAAAATAATTCGAAATTAAAGGGGTTTATATTAAACTAAGAAATTCTGCTAAGAAATAATTCGAAATTAAAGGGGTTTATATTAAACTAAGGAATTCTGCTACAAAGAAGGCTCGAGCAAAGAAATGAATTTGATTTTCGTTGGGGCCCTCGATGAGGTGGGTGAAAATACGGTGAATGTGGCGACGTGATGATGTGGAAGAAAATTGGAACGATCTTACCGATGTTCGGAAGTAACGGGGATGATGAAGGGAAGAGATGAGACAAAAGTGAAGCGGCACGTAAAAAAGGTGTTTGATGGATCGCGTCTTAAAGAGTTGGATGGAACGCGGTTGTACTGCAGTAGATGTGGAAACGCACTGATCGCATGAGCAGCTCAATAGGCGGAGGAAAGTTGGTGGGGTGATGCCAGTTTTGGTGTGTCTTGATGGGATTAGATGAGCAAAGTTTTCAGGGCCACGTTTGTTTGCTGCTCCTTTCTGTTGTTGGTCAAAGGAGCAGCAGAGCCAGTAATGAGGAGATCGCAGAGTTTGAGGTCCTCAGAAATGTTCGCCCCAGTATTAAACAATATATGTGAACGGTGGCGTTTCAGCCAACACCTCTAATCTCTCAAGTCCCTTGCAAGGTTTGCCTCATTACGAACAATTAGCAAGGCCAATTGGGGTGCAAGTTACCGTAACACAATCCTCACGTGGCGTTGTATGTAACTAGGCGTGATTGACTACTGCCCCGTCAGTCAGTCAAAGGAGATTACTGGCCCAATCCCAGAGAACTGCGCTTCTCTGGATCACCAAGGCCAAGAAGACAATATAGCATCCACTGAAGCACTCCACGTGATCACAGGTCAGTTACCCGTTGACCTGGCCTCAGCGCGCATGGTAAAACAGGTGGAGAGTGAAATGCACTATAGCTGTCAAAAGTAGCAGTGCTTTGTGATGAAGAATTACAAGTGATCGCGTTGGTTTTGGAGGAAGATGAACAACAAGAGAAAAAACGCGAGTATGTCTATAAAGTATGAAAGAAGAGGGAAGCAGGTGAATTCGCTACCATTCATTATAAAATATCTGGTGCGTTGCAACACACAACTTTCCTTAGCTCTACTTCAATTCACTTTTTACGTGGCTTTTCCTACTCAAACAATTCATTTATCACTCAGTTCATTTGAACTTGATCAAACAACATTTCACGGCAGCAGAAAGCGGTAGCCCTTACAGTTCCGGAATTTATTGTGCTGCTCGTACTCATTCCAGGACCATTATTGAGCAATTGGTACATAGATAATTAATGATACTGTAAACACGAATTTTTTGAAGAAGGATAGCAATCACTTTAGCAGAGTAATTGGGTAAAAAGTTGTAAAACTGGTAGTAAGCGAAACGGCGGTAGTTGAAACTCAGGAATTTCTGGAGTGAGCCCCATGTATCTCATGAGCGTTTTTAAACAATCACCCTATAGGTATTTAATTGGATTACAATACCAATTTTTTTAAACATTCTACTAACATTCCAGCGGAGTTTAAAACGAAAAAACCGCGGTAAAAACGCTTTTCGTCGAAAATTTTGATAATTTATTGTGCTGCTCTCGTCATTTTCCCACAAATGTGAATTTTATGGTATAATTTTCTTATTGAGAGCTATCTATATAAAAAATGTAATCAAAATCGTTAGAGCCGTTTTTGAGAAAAAAAATTTGGTGTTATGATCACTATGATGACTATAGTTAACTTTCGGTGGATTTGGCTAGACATCGAGTTTCAGCTGATTTGGTGCGGTTGTTTCCTCTAAAAACCGCGTTAAAATGGATTTCGTCGAAAGTTTTGGTAATTTATTGTGCTGCTCTCGTCATTTTCCCACAAATGAGAATTTTATGGTATAGTTGCCATGTTGGGAACTACCAATATAAAAAATTGAATCAAAATCGTTAGAGCCATTTTTGAGAAAAAAAATATTTGGTATTTTGATCACTATGATAACTATAGTTAACTTTCGGTGGATTTTGTTCAAACCCTTATTTTGGCGTCTGAAACGTAAAGATCTGAAGAGAACTCAAAATTATTTTTTCAGCCGATTACATAACTTTCCTTTGTACCTCGTAGAGCCAAGGAAAGTAAAAATTCGTTCAACTTACTGCTGAGCAAAGAGGGGGTTTTCCAACTCAAAACTAGGAAAAGGTTTCCAGGAAGGAACTTGGAATACCTTACCAAACACAAACATTGTTCCAAACGTTACTGTAGGCTATGAAGTTTCCCTTTGAAAACGTACTACATGCGACCATATGCTCTGACTAACTTGGATGATCGGAAATGTCACTACAAATATCGTTCGAGTCGTCCCAGAAAGAACATCGTAAAACAAACTCGGTATTTTCTCCCAGAAACGTCTACTTTACAGTGGAAGAATCATCCAGGCTTCTCCAAATTATTACATAATTTCGGGTGCATACCACCGTTATTTTGCAACGGGATCTAATCGCCTGATCCTAAAGAAGGAATGGAAGAATAGATGCATTTCGTAGACGAGAACTGACAATTTCAACTCTCTACCTTAAGGCTCTCCTTTGACCTTGACAACCTTAAACACGTTTGTTCATAACAACATAATATTTCGTCATACCTACGTGTGGTTCAGGCCCGATGGGTAGGGATTCTGTACCCCTTTTCGCGAGGTGTCAGCCTTTTCATTGCCCTCATGCCCCCTGTGAGCCGGCACCCAAATGAGGGAGAGCCTGTTACGGGCGCCGAGCTGCTTGAGCGCATGGAGGCATTCCCATGCCAGCATAGACGTAAAACTATAGGCTGCGATGGCCTTTAAGGCGGCCTGGCTGTCTGAGAAAATGTAGATCCGCTTGCCCTTGAGTCCTTTGTTCAGGATCTCTTCTGCGATCTCTTGGGTTTTGCCCATTGTTCGCGGCTGCTTATTCAGTCAGCATGCTGACCTTATTCCCAGCTGGCCGCAGACATGCCCCTGGGGACAATGCCGTGGCCGTTCCACTATCCACAACCCGTGGTCGCGCCTGGTAGCATGGGTATGCTCCTGGGAAGATAACCCAAAAGCAGGAAGTTGTTCATTACTCGTGACGTATAAAATAAGCGCGATACAAAATGTGACTAACTTCCCGCCTATGATACGCGCCAGGAGCCTGTTAGCGGACTCTTTTCTTCTCGGGAGGAAGGAGGACCAAGCCCTGTGGGCACCCCATCTCTATCTTTATTCGAAATGAGATAAGATAATCTGTGTTATATGGGCCACGTAATCATTCAACGGTCACGGTACTGTGTTAACATGAGCATCTGCTCAGTCTGCACAAACCCAATGCCTTCTTATCAGAGCTATTGTGTCGATGAAGAACGCCTTGGAAAGCTACAGGAACAGCCTGCGTCACATTACATCGTAGCTAAAACATGCTCTGCATTGGCGTTTCCCAGAGGGCCTGCCCCAAGGGTTCTCAGAGCTATCTGCTTCCACAAAATTGTACCAGCGTTACCGTTGTGCTCTTTTCATGGTGTGCTGGGAGGCCTTCTTCCCCTAACACATCCTTCTGGCCAGCATAGAAGAAGTATAGAAAAACCAGCAGAGTGCATGTCCAATTTGCTGTCCCCTTCGGTGTCGGCAGCACAAAATTCACCTTCCAATATTTAGAAAATTAGGGCCAGTCATAATTTTTCGTGCTCAATCGTTTTTCACGCGTGTTTGCAGTGAATTTTCTAGCAATGGCAACTTAATAACTAGGAGCTCACTCTGCTTCTGGAAAGACTCGCTAACGCATTATTTTGAGTTGCTTTCTATGAGACACAGCTGTGCTCGACCTTCCCCCCGGCCTATCGTAGGTCGCCTCAAGTCATAGGATCGTTGGCAGGATATGTAGCCCCCTGCCAAATCCAAGGGATAGTTCGGAGTACTACTCAAAGATACAACGTTTATATTTCGATCGGGCCGTCTAAATACAAATTATTATCGGTTGATTGAAAATTGTATGTCAGCAAAAAATACCAGCAGTCTATGGTACAGCTGGGTTGATGACGTCAACCTCCCCCTCACCACCCACCAGAGCCTGTCAATTGGGCAGAGTATGCCAATGAGTAGGGACTTGGGAAGATGGGGGTGATGAAGAAATGGTTCTGGGAAGATGAACGAACCTTTGACAACGCGGACTGATCAAAGTAGACTACTAAATAATCAAGGCCAGCCCTAAATGACGTCCTATTCACATTGTAGATTCACTAAAAAAATCAGACAATTTCTTGTTGATGATATCGGAAGTGAAACGTGAATGCGCACAGTCGTGATCTTTATGAGCCGCGTTCCTCCAGACGATATTAGAAGCAAGAGGCTCCTCGATGACCTGATAGGTACTATGCAATTAAAAAATTACGAAATATCTTAAAACACGCACCATGCTCGATGACAGCTCTCTGTAAGGCAGCTAGTAGACAACTGATGCATATTATGCCACATTTGCGATAGCCACAACAGCCATTAGCCATTTAATCATTATAAATTATCGTCCCACCTTTCCGCGCTAATCTAAGCATATAGAAATACATTTTGGTAACAGATAAGAAAGTAGTACACTTGCCTGCACGCATTCAATCACTTTCCTCCAATTATGGTACTAGCAAAGTGAGGGTATGGGTATACATGGGGAGGGTTGACAATGGTGGATGAGTTGGCACCCTCTCCCTGGAACTTCCGACCCTTCGTTCATCAGCGTCTCACCAATTTGACATCGGAGATATTTTATCGCTCGGCTCAACACTCAAACACTTTAACAGTTAATGCTTGCCGTTGAATTCATGAAAGTGTTCTCCCCAATCCTCACACCCTTACCCACTGCTTCCCCAGTTGAAACCGTTCGAACGCTAATTGCCCGTCCATCTGTCACTCGACCGCTCTACAAAAGGCTACCAAGCCGGTTCCCCCATATTTCGACCAATTCGGTCTCATCTTCTTATCGCTTAGCAGGCTCATCGTGTTTATTTTATTGCTCAAGACACACGGCCTCTACCATCCTCCCTCGCTACGGGGCCCTGCGGGATACGGACGGAGATTAGTCGATGAATGGTTTGTTATAATAGTTCCGTTTACAGGCTCATCAAAGGCCATTTGTCGCAGGCGCCCAACTGTCCTCGAATTAAACGGCGTCCTTTGAGTTATTGATTTATTTATGGCTGCGCGAGGGTGGCGTCTTTTCGGCGTCGAGGTTTAATCTCGAGGCGACAGTTGTTGGTTGGGGGGTTCTTTTTTGTTGGTCTCGTCTGTTTTTCGCCTTGTTGGTCGCTGATTACCTCGCTAATTTAAAAGAAGGGGTCTCGGATGTGCGAGGATGACCTAGACAAGTTTTGGACTAATGGGTTTAGATTGTTAACGAAGAACGAACTCCGGAGTGAAAATCTTACCACTTCCATACCGGTAAACAGGAAATAGACTAGGCCGTTCCATGCAACCAGGGACATGGACTACTACTTTTCGTGAAAGGCTCTTCTGCTTACAAAACAGCTCTAACTCAACTTCATCACTTCCACTATTATAATATTACTTGGCTTCGATTAGTACCAAACAATGAATGTTTATTTTGAGGTACTAGGTAGCAAAGACCTTTGCCTAAGGAACGACTGCTAACCAAGAACATAAGAAATTAAATTGATATTCCAATCATGGGCATGATACATAAAATGGCTTATTGTCACAAACATTCGTCAATTAATAGTTCTTCTGAAAATTTCCTTGTTTTGTGAGATGGTTGTCAAGATAGCTAAGCTGTAGAAAGCCTATCCACGCACTCCCTGTTCAGTTACCACGCACCCCCTGCTCAGTTACCACACCCTTATATAAAATACGGTTTTGAAGCCTCAATTGGGTGACCAGACGCTTTACCCGACAAAAATGCTCCACCTACGGATACTCGAGTAGACGTCGATGTATCCTGAGGTCTGTCTGGCTGACCACGGGGTAGGCCGAAGCTACGTATAATTGAAGGGCGATGATAGGTACCTTACGTTTTTTAGCGTCTACCTTACTCCTAGAGACCCGATTGCAGTCTTTGAGGGAAACGTGGAGGAGTGGGGGAGCGGGTCCCGATTTGCCGCAATTTCAATGCTAAGGTCCTTGAGAAATGTAGGAGCCAGCTGATCCGGTGCCAGTATCTCGCAGGGATGACGAATGAAGACATGGGGGAAAGACCGCTCCCGAACCTTAAATTGCTGGGCAGAGTAAAGGAAGTATGGGAGAACGGGGACATGCTGCTAAGAGAGAGTTGCCGTCGCAGAGACGTGAGGGCCAACCTGGTGCACTGTGGGTTCCGAATGGGTTCTCAATACGCAGGAGCGAACTCACGGGGCCACTGAGCTAAAAGCAACAAACGCAGCAGTAACAACACTTAATTCTTCAGTTGTAAACAACGTAGAACGACGTACGACGTTTTTTTGGAAGTAATATGTGTCATAACAATAGGGAGATTACTCGTTGGTAACTTCTGTGAATAATTTGCGGGTGTACCGCATGTAAAATGCGATTAATTTTAATTTTTCTCAACCTCAGGCAAATAAACACATACGCCACAAGCTCTACACACGGGTATGCAATCTAGCGGAATGTGCAGTCAGGATTCGTCCAATGGGGTCCATAGGAGTTGAAGTACGTATTCCGCACATCACAAGAACCATTTTTTTCTTTTTCGAAACAAAAATCTGACGGTAGGATTTCTTTAAAATCACGAACTAGAACAACAACAAAATCCCCTTCTCTGATTTATGTCGAACTGGCGGAGGACGCTAAAGAGGGATTCGAAGGTGGAGCGGAAGAATATTTGACTTGTATGAATTTCGGGCGAGAGATAATGGCGGCCTAACCTCATGTATTATGGAGCATGTAAGCGCCATCTTGCTCTCCTTCCCCGTTTGCCTTCGTTTATCTGCTGAAGAGAAAGGGCTTTCCACAATAAGTCCTTCCGCCCCGACCCCAGCCGAGGGAGGATTCTGTTTCTTAAAGGCAATTAGGAGATGAACAACCCTCTTCTCAGAGCGTTCATTTCATTCCCTTCTTTCCGAGCTCTTAAGTGAGATTACCCGACTAGAGCCTGCACCACCGAACTACAACACACAACGCTAGGTCGGCTTCTTTGGACTCTCTGGAATCACTTATTGCCGCGCAGTTGAGAGCCTCGTGAATACCACACGGCAACACCTACTTAAACCTATTTCCATAAATTGTGAAGCTCCTTTCAATTCCTTCTATTGAGTAACTGAGACAAGCTGTTTCATTACCTTTCGAAGCCGCGCTAGATTTTTCTTAGTAACAAACGGTGTAACTAAAAACGTCGAACCCGAAATACCCAGTTCTCGCTAGTACCCCTGAAAATTAACCAGGAAAAATTTGTTGAGAATGTTTGTGTGTGTGTGTGTATGTGTGTACATACGTCTGTGAACATGTTCGAAAGAACGGCCGAACCAAATCAGCCCAAAATCCATACTTAGCTTGTAGCATATTAACATGAGACGAACCAAAGTGTTCAGGCACTTTCAGGATCAGACTCCAGCGCCTGTCTGGGGAATTGCAATCTTACAATCACGCCTCGTGTACACGAAATCCCTCGCCTCTCCAGCTAAGAGCAGTCATTCGTTTGACCAGAGGACCCCCCTTGTCACACCATCTACAACGCTCACTGCTTCAAAAGTTCCGACCATGAAAAGACCTTTTACTCAACGAACTACGGTAGGTAGAAGAGAGCGGTAGGGGTCATTAGCTCGGCGCTCGGGAAAAACCCAGCTCCAGTGACGTAACTGGTGAAGACCCTTTCCAATTCACCTTGCCTACACTGGTCATTACTCAGTATTATCGTTTTCTCGCGTATGTGAACATCGTTATTGTTGCTTTTGCTAGGGTACTTACTGCTCGGATATGGTGTGTTGTGCAATTGCTGGTTGTCACAATTACAATGTACCTAAAAAAAAGTCTGAATTTCATTTTCACCGTTTTCCGAAGGACAAAATAGTGCGGTCAATGTGGGTGAATGTTTGCAAGCGGGCTGACGCATTTTCGGCGGATCATTCGCGCGTCTGTTCTGTTCATTTTGATAACACGGACTACATTCGAGACTTGAGAAATGAACTGCTCAATACCACCCCTAAATTTGAGCTAAACCCGGATGCGGTTCCGCATTTGTTCCTGCCGAAAAATTGTTCTTTGGGCGACTCAAATACACCTTCTGCTCTGGCTCGGAAGGTAAGAGTAAACAAAAGGAATTCGCGCAAGGAATTTAACGATCTTTTGAAATCACCATTAAAAGAAACTAATGAAAATGTGACAGATGAGATTACGAATGAGCTAGACGGAAATGTGGCTACGATTTCCATTGAAATGAATGACAACGAACAGCCATCAGAGTTAGTGTTCGTTTTTAGTGAAAATATGAGGCTGAAAAAAGAAAATGAAATTTTAAAGCAACGTCTTGAAGAGCTAACGGAAGAACTAGCTAAATTTTGAGATATGGCAACGGTTTTTGATGGCCAATTTTCCTCGAATCAAAAGCAAGCACTGTTGAAAGGAAGATGTAAGAGTTGGTCGACGGAGGACATCGCGAAGGCTATTACCCTGCGCTCCCTGTCATATAAAGCTTTTCACTATGCGAAAAATGTACTAAATTACCCACTTCCAAGTGAAACCACTATGAAAAGGCGGATTCGTCAGTTTTCAGTGATTCCTGGCTTCATTCAGCTCAGTTTGAATATTTTGAAAGCCCAGGCACAAGTGTTGTCTCAGTTCGAGAAAGACGTAGTCATCAGCTTTGATGAGATGAAAATTGATGGCGATTTGTGTTTTGATCCAACCGAAGAAATCATTAGAGGCCCTCACAGGTATGTGCAGGTACTGCTCATAAGAAGTATAGTGGGTAAATGGATGCAGCCTGTGTACTTCAATTTCGATACTGCAATTACCAAGGAATTACTCATTGAATCAATGAAAAACGTTCAGTTGAATGCAAGAGAAACGGAACGCCTGGTCTGGACTATTCACCAGTGACGTCACACGGCGTTGACCGCTTCCTAACGACCCCTACCGCTCTCTTCTACCTACCGTGCTACGAACTACCTCATCTTACTACCAGCTCCTCCTGTTGCATGTTGATCAATCAAATGTATATCATTCTATCCAGACCCTAACACTTTTACTATACAACTTATCGCCTATTCGAGGACATAACCGTGTATTGTAACTCGTTTCATCCTGTACACTATGCCTCTTAACTCTTAAACCCTAACATTTGTGTCATCACCCTTCAGCTCTACTACCCTGCAACTACCGATTTGAACGTTGTGCTGCTATATTGCACAATCACTAATCCTATCACGCTAGCATTAGCGTCTGTATCTGGTATCGTAATTCTTGTAGCTTACTCCCATAAGAATTAAGATCTCTTTTGACCCCTCGAGCTCTACTCATTGAACTACCAATTCCATCCTCCCCTCTTCTCGTACTTAACCTGTCACCCTAGCACTTGCACTCCAGTGCCCTATTCCTTGTGAGGTAACTCTAAAATGCTGATCTAATAATCTTCGTGCACTTCCAATTGTGCTCACCCTATTACAGCTTCACAATTGAGCTGTTGTGCACTAGTACTTTTTTCATTGATCCTATTGTCTCTGATCGCTGCTTAGCTCTCGATATATCATCGTTCCTTTATGAAGATCGTTAAATTCTGTTCGATTTCAATATTAGAAAAATGTTTATAAATTTTTAAAATAAGGGGGTTCAACAAATTTTGAAAACGTTGTTTTCTTGGTTGATGGTGTTTGAACTTGCGTGAGTCACACTAACTTTTACTGGTTTGGAAATTAGAATCGAGGGTCGACACAGAAAATGTAGGGAGACTGTGGTTTGACAAACAGAGAAAGAATGCAAATAGACACTTTAGGGGAGAGCTAATACGATAGGTGCCCTTAAACTGCCTGAACATTTGGACCCCCTACGTCTGAGCTGCTGGCTGTAATCGTGCCAATGAGGGGAGGAGAGCCACCAATGAATAACAACGCTCTGATGAGCAACAAAAGAAACGCAAGCCGTTTGCAAGGTGGAGGCAAGTGGAGCAATTGATTCGGGAGGGGACTCAAGTGCTTGGGCATAACAGATCGATAAAGACCCTGCCTTGAGTTAATCCCTGCTATCTGAGGAAAACCAAGTAACGGGATCGAGGCAATCGAATTCGATAATTGGAAAGTGAATATGTCCTTCCATCTGACATTTCAGACGAACTTGAGATTTCAACATTTAACGAAACAAGCTGCAATCGTGTCAAAAAAGTTATCAAAATATTTCCGCCCTTAGCGAAGAGTTCCAGAAAAACCGTGCATTTTAGCTTTCGGCTGCACATCGGCACTAGTATTTACCAAAAGGCACAGCCGATAGAAGGTAGGAGTCTTCATTCTCTTCCTCTTCCTAGTCTGAGCACTTCCTCCTTGAGGTCAGAGGCTCAGTGACAGCTGGCCAGACAGAAAACAGAAAAGTAGGAAACGACTACTCATATGCTAACGACAATATTTGTTGAGCACATTCGGGACCCACCCCATTCCATCCAGTATCGGAAAATTCGAGTAAACAAGACAAAGCATGATCTGCCTAAAACAGAACAATGAAAATTGACATTTACCAGGTAACGCCAGGCAATTGGCACGATGTGACGAGTAGACCTAAAGGGGGGTTTACTGGCGGATCCAAAGAATTTTTCGTAGGGGTGAAAGGGCAGATTAATGTTTATTTTTTCACGGATATCATTATTCATTAGTGTTGGTATTGTTGCTATCGTGAGGGATTCAACCAGGAAAGGAAAATAGAAAAAAAGGGTTCCTATCTTGATCTCAAGGAGAACACGTTATCCTGATCTCTTGAATGAGATTCTTAATGGTGAAAGGTAAGGAACGGTAAGGTGAATGACTGAATATTTTATGACTTCAACAACGGAACTTGGAGGTGGGCAACCTTGTTCTTCTCAAGGAAGAGTCAGCACCTTCACATTGACCCATAGAAAAGTTCATTGAGGTCATGCCAGTTAAAGATGGGATTATAAGGGTGGTAATGGTGCAGAAATAATCAAAGGCTGTTTACAAGCGCCCTGGTGTGAAACTCATCCCCCTATACCCGCTATGCTCAAGGTCTTGAAATTTTAACCCGTCCAAGGACCTGAAAATTCAATCCCAAACTTGGTGGGCAGCAAGTTCGAAGCTCATCAATTATTGGGCTACCTTGAGCCCCTCAGTTGTTACCGCTATTTTAGCTGTGATTCCCCGAAGTTTGACCCCGAAGACATCGAACATTCTCCACTGTGTTTCCACCATCAATAACTAAAGATAGAACTGCGAAGTAATTTATTTTCACTAAAGTTAACGTACCTGTTAGGTGAGTCCGTCTCCTCTGGCTGGTGAGCTACTGTCAGTGCTGACTTATCGGCCAGAAGATGATGTCTCTTCATCGAAAGCGCTTGCCCACAGTAACTCACCAGCCAGAGGAGACGGACTCACCTAACAGGTACGTTAACTTTAGTAATTTGCCTACTGGCGGACATCCCAATGGCTTTAATTTATTTTCAATTTGAAGAAGTTTAATTCTTAATTGTTGTCCACCCTATTCATTTAATTTCAATTACTATGTTCTTTGTCTTCCGTACAGCCTCAATTCCACTGCGTTCCACGCTTTATGTTCTATTAAATTCATTCAGAATACACCAAAATACCAACTAGGCTCGATTTTTTTTTTTTTTGAAAGGCAACCTGCGTGCTGCAGACACCGAACTCGATGAGGCGGGCACTCGAAAACTAATCAAGCAACCATCAATACGTTTTGGCGGTACCAGGCCACCTTGAGAAGCAAATCAAGCACTCAGGCTTCAATATAGGTGAGAGGTAACACTTCAACACCTCCAATCTATCGAAGGCGCTGCTTGCAACTTGGGGTGTGTGTACCACAAGAAGGACATCATCCTCATTCACAGGGCCATTTACTTAGGCGTGATTGGCTGCTGCCCGTTGTAGCAAACTTGACCGTCAGTTTCAAAAGAAATTACTGGCCCAATCGTAGGGAGCTGCGCTACAAGACAGCAATCACGGATATTCTACTTCACTTCATTTCTCTAAAAGACTCTCCATCTTGCCCAACATGCGCATCCAGTTTTCAAAGAGCAGGAAACAATATTGGATGATCATTCAAACCTTCCAGCTCTGACTACTACGGAGAAAGCTTATAACTGTTTCGCCGCGTTTGTTAAGAAAGTTCTCGCTTTGACGCTTGCCACTGGTGTGGTAGTTTTCCCAGGGTCATTAGTTCACATGGTCACACACTTCTATCGGTAGACTTATTAAGTGACACTACCTGCCGTGCGTCTACAGATCTGGGGTTTTGTGGATTCTTGGCATGTGCCCATGCTCTCTCATGCCAGCAAAGCAGCAACCTGCATGATTTTCATAAACGACTGATACGGTTCTCTTAATGGATCGCCAGATTCCTACCCACGACTTGAGGAACGATGAATATGGGAAGAAAACTGACCTGGCCATTGGTACCCAGGGTTTACACACATGAAGTCATCTCTGACAGGGACATGGCCTCCCTTCCCCAGCGTCTTCTTCTTATCGCACATAACTACAATAGAAAACGGCCGGCGCTGATACTGTGGCTGGACATTTAGAAATACCCAAGGTCTCTTGGCCCATGTGTGTTAGAAGCTAAAGAAATTATGAAATAAGCGTGGACTGGTCAGTTTGCAGGTCTGCTTCTTCGGAGAGATGCTTCATCGCAACTACAGAGGCGCCAAAGGAGGGTATACGCCATGTCAACTAACTAACACATGGCACAGCGGCTTTTCTCATGTGCTGCAAAAGCCAATGAAGCTCTGCGTCACTCTCTCTCTCTCCCTTCTCTCTCTCTCTCTCTCTCTCGCCTCCCCTCTCCCCCCCCCTCTCGCGCTCTTCTCAACATTGGCCATTCTACGAATAGGCAACAATACAATAAATTACGTTGATCAAATTAAAAGTCTTGGCCTCACAATTAACAAACATTTGACTTGCCACACACACGTGAAAAATGTGTGTAATAAATTCTATCGGACTCTCTATCAACTGAAACGTTGTGCAGGACACTTTCCCAGAAATGTCAAAATATCACTGGTTCGTGCGTTGCTTTTACCTTTATTTGATTACGCTTGTAATGTACTGAGTGATATCACCCAAGAATTATTATGAAAGTTCCAGAAAGCACAAAATGCCGCCATTCGCTTCATTTATAGCCTAAAATTAGCTGATCATGTCACGCCGCATTTCAAGAGATTGAAATGGTTAAAGGTTAGGGAGCGGTTCGAACTCTCTCGTGCGGTTCTGGTATGGAAACTGGTAAAGCTCCGTACCCCCTCTAATTTAGCCCGTAAAATAATCCGGAGAGAAGAAGTCCATGGGTTAACCACGAGAAATGTCAGCGTCCACCTTCAAATTCCGAAATGCAAAACATCAGCCCTCAGTAACTTATTCATAGTACAAGCCACAAAAATGTATAACGCTAATCCCAAAATGTTTACCCATTCAGTGAACGAATTTAAAAAGTTGTATAAATTGCAGTTGTTGGAGAGGTATAATTAAGTTTATAATGTTTTCATCCTTTTTACTTGTTATTTCAAGAAACACCTATGTCAGTTGTCAATGTTAAAATTTTCTTTTGTTACCTGTTTTTATTCTCTTGTGTAAATAATTATGTTTTCTATTATTTGACCTATTTTGATTGTAATTGTAATTTGATTGTATTATTTAAACGTAATGTGTAATCTATGTATTCAGATAAAATGGAAGAGAGGACCACAGGTCCTAATTTTGTCTGATCAATAAAGAAAGTCAGTCAGTCAGTCTCTCTCTCTCACTCTCTTCTCTCTCTCTCTCTCTCTCTCTCTCTCTCTCTCTCTCTCTCTCTCTCTCTCTCTCTCTCTTTTCTCTCTCTCTCTCTCTCTCTCTCTCTCTCTCTCTCTCTCTCTCTCTCTCTCTCTCTCTCTCTCTCTCTCTCTCTCTCTCTCTCTGTATGTCGGCTCAAAATGCAGAGAGCTTTAAATACCTGTATTAGGTACATTTTAAATCTTAAATACGACGACAGGGTGTACGACAAATATCGACATCTCCAAATCCTGAAAGTTGATGAGCTTATCCAGTACATGGTTCCAATCACGATGTTTAGAATAACCTCATCAAGAAGGCCCAGGTACCTCGCTGACAGATATCAGATGTTTTCCCAAATTCACACCCTTGAAACCCGGAATAAGGATATATGTTACCGGTTGCCGCCGTGCCGCACTACAGCCTATCGCCAGTCATTCCTTATGCAGAGCACTTCATATTACAACGGACTTTCACCTGACCTCAAGAAATTGACCAGTTATCCTGCTTTCAAGAAACATCTGAAGGAATACTTATTATACTGAATGAAAAATGAAGGACGTAATTACCTATGTGGAATGCAGTAAAGAAGACATTTATTTACTTTTATTTATCTTTTTTTTTTATTAGTAGTAGTAGTTTTTTTCTTAAACACAAAATTGATTGCCATGTAATGTCGCCTTGTGCCAATCTGTGCTCGTAACTTGTTGACTGAAAAGTTCTGGTTAGGTGGAAGAATGGCCATGTATGGCCAAACCTCGCCAGATTCAATAATAAAGACGTTATCAATCAATCAATCTCTCTCTGTCTCTCCCCCCCCCCCTCTCTCTCTCTCTCGCCCCCCCCCCCCTCTCACTCTCATCTTGATCGCATATGTTTGTGGTGTGCCAACGACTGCTAATTCCATTTACACAGATGGAGCAGATGCTACGTTCAATTATTACAATCTCGCAATCCACAACATGTTCACGATAGTTCCCTTAGTGAAAGTATCAGAAGCACATATACGTACGTCACGTTTACGCCATGTACGTTTACATATGCCACATTTGACGAATGGCAGACTATAGTGTAGTTCACAATACTATACATGCTCATACGATAACCTACAGCGTTTGAAGGCGTTGAAGAATATTCCGCCAGTGCAAGCGCATACTGGTTAATGCTTAATATTCTCGCGCTGAATATCGACCATCAGCAGGAAATGTCAGCAGGACTCACGAGTAGCGCACTGTTATCGATGCAGCTAGCTCGACTCGTACGGAAGGACACCTACCAAGTTCCCAAGACATGAACCACGTAACACATCCATCTGAGGAGAGGTCTGCAAAAGATGTATTTTTCGTAGAGTTCCCTTTGGACAGACAGTGGCAACGGCAAGAAGGTTTCTGTGCATTTCTACAAATCGG
Source organism: Pachypeltis micranthus (assembly GCA_020466155.1). Classification (NCBI taxonomy): domain Eukaryota; kingdom Metazoa; phylum Arthropoda; class Insecta; order Hemiptera; family Miridae; genus Pachypeltis; species Pachypeltis micranthus. The sequence continues at coordinate 4,152,215 of CM035773.1, read as the reverse complement.
CTATCCGATCCCCTGGCAACCCGATAACTGCTAAATTTGTGATTGGCCGTAAGAAACAAGGACGCATGGGAGAATGGAAAGTTTTTGTTGATGAGATGAGTTCGGAGGAATTGCAATTGGTTTGTGCTTCAAAACGCCAAGGCAGCCAAGGAGGATAAAACTCTGGGAGCTGATTATTGTCAAAAAAGATTTAGTCGTGCGTGCTTTGCTCTATCGGGTGTTTAAAGTTGCTCAAAGTGTGCCTTCGAAGCGGTTGTTTCTCCCTGAATATGGAAGAACTGCTGGGTTATTCCACTGCATTCTTCTGCTGAGTGGAAGAGACCTAAAGCTCATTCTAGTTCCGTCTAATTACCTCGCTTCTTTGAGGGGGGAGCTGATCGGAAGGTTCGCCATACGTTTCCTCGGAAAATGATCTGATGTGTTTCACCACGCATGATGACGGACGTTTTCGATTCCGACTCCGGAGGAGTGCGGTGGGTGCGTAGCTGGAGTTGAAAGGATACACGATGAAACAACTGAGCGAAAGGAAAAACGCCCTAATGAGTTTGCTCCATGTAGAAGGAACTTTTATTTAATGCGGCTTCGTCGCCGTTGATGCCTGGGGGGGGGGGGGCAGTTTAAAGGGGTGCCTTTATCACGAATGCCTCACAACCTAAAATTTTCCAATAGGTTTTCCTTTCCTTCCCCAACTTATGACCTTTTTTCTCCAGTTCAACACCCTCGGTAATTTCCCGGTCGCGTATCAGCTTTTCGGACTTCCCTGTTACGAGTCTAGCCCCTTCCTATCTTCTGGGGGTGGTGGCATTGGCGTAGGTGTGGGAAATAAAGTAATTGGGGGTATGATTCGATTAATCGTTTACGGAGTTTCTTCACGTCTAATATTTTCATGATGAAACTCGTCAGTATATCCGCACATCGTCTCGGAGTGCGAGGCTAAATTTGAAACTGGGGTCTGATGCACGGAATGTCATTTACACTGGGGCATTGTTGCCGAGTCTGTTCCACGAAAATCCAGTTTGGCAGGATTCGATGTGACCAAGTTACTATTATTAGTAGTAGTTAAGTATAGGTTTATGGCTCTGCGTATTAAAAATGGCTTTCGAACTGTCATACGAGGCCACTGTAGAAATGTGTCCGACTTACTCTATTTAGAATCGGCGAGGTCCTGGTTGTTTCGTTGATAATTTATTATTGTTTACATCCCATGTTATCACTGTTAACCACCGCCTTCTAAATCCACTTCCCATTTGTCCACACGGAATATTTAGTTTAATTCACGTCCCACGTATTATTGTTACATTTTCTTTATATTACATCCCGAATAGGAAAAAATGCAACGTTACCCACAATCGTATGGATTCGGAAGGCGATCCTGAGCCTTTTCTGCTCACGTTACGCTCAACCATTTTGTTTGTACCAATTCCACGTCTTGAATTAAGTCCACAAGACGCCATCTCGGTCATTACGGCTCACCGCCGGTCTCTAACTTGGTTGGAACCTGCTACCGGGTTTTTCCTTACTCCCGGAACGTATTCACATTCCATCGTTATCAACGTAAAGCTTCTGTGCAGCATTAGATCAAATTCAGCTAATAATACACACCCTCGGACAGTTCCCTCAACGATCGGGTATACAAACAAAATGAGACTGTTTGATATCAAATACCGCTGATACCTACTGGGCGGTAGGATACGACAGATGGCGTTGCATTCGAAATTCACCCAGACATTTCTGTGACAGCATGGCTTCACTCGGCTGATGTAGCTAATGAAGAGATTTCACCTGTATTTCCCTCCCTGAGGAAGAAGAGCAGTCATCAGTTTGGCTTCCAAGGTACACTGGCGCCGCACAGGATGCAAAACACGAGGTACTCCTACGGTTAGACGAAGCAGTCGCCAAGAAAAGATACTTAAGGTAAATGTAAATCCTTAACATGTACAAGGACTGTGAACACTATTGGCGCAGTAGAGAAGAGATGTGATAGCAGGTCCACTAATTTTATCTATACCAGCTTTGAAGGCATCTGCGGAGACACCATAACCGGGCATTTTCTGAGCTGATGGTCAAGAGCCATTTGTTTACCCACTAACTTGGCCATTGAGTGCATAGTGGACAGGAGATGGAGGTCCCTCGCTCAGGGCGATATAGCCCCCTCTAGTGAACAAAACTACAAGTTTATTCCCAACATCCGTAAACGTCTTAGGAGAAAGTGGATTGAGCTGAACCACAGGACGAGCTAGTTCCTTCAATGCGCGGCTCCACTTGTTTTCTCTAAAAAACTCTTAGTCAGTGGATAGAACTATGTTTTATTTGCTACCAAACAGCGAGTTGGGATTCGTCCTTTCTTTCGACACTCCCCCTCTTTTCCCAATCGGCTAGCGTAATCAACCGTGTGTTCTGCCCTTCTCTCCGAGGGTTCAGGTACAGCCAGTTTGATAAGGAAACAGCCCTGTCTTGCTTTATCTTATTTCCCTCCTTTTGGTCAATCCTCGATTATTGAACGTATATATTACACTGAGTGTTGGTGGGGTTCAAATTAGCAACTTGTGGGTGGGTGGGTGGTTGGGTGGGGGGTAAAACCCAAATTAAAATTACCTGGTAGGTGAAGTCGGGGTGCCGGGTAGAGCATTCCTGTTCGGGCAAGCCAGTCCAGCTGGAGTTGGTGAAGGGAAGGGGTCTTCTTGGTCAGTTGGACCTGGGAGGAATACAGGGGGGTAAAAGCGGACGGAGGAGGGTGCGACAACCTGTCGGAGGGCAGTTCAAGGGGATGAAAAGGGAGGCGGCAGTGGGCAGCCGTGAGCGGCGACAGAACGGCCCGCGGACGATCCGCGTCCGTGCCGGGGGAAATGCTGCGATCCGAAGAGGCTGGCGATGAAGACGAAAGAAGATTTTCGATGTGAAACTGCGGGAGTTTATTGGGCAAAGCGTGGACCGGTGGGTCGTCGTCCATGTCGAACCGATTACTGAACACCCGAGAGGATCGAAAACGAAGGGAGCGCAAGGCGGGGGCGCGAGGGGCAGCGGGGCGAGGGGAAGTAGGCGCCGAATCCTCGAGCCCGAATGGGAGGGACGCGAGGTGGGAGGGCCGCCCCAAGTGGGCGGGACTCGACCCAATCAGCGAGACGACAAAACGACAATGATAGCCGCATTACGGGATCTATTTTCTCTCGAGGAGGAAGGCGCCATCGGAGCACCACTAAACATGCGGCATTACAATCTGTGGAAGGGGGCCGGTGAGGAGACCAGGGTATCCGCCGTGGTACTATTCATTGAGCTCACCCGCCGCCTTCCAAAATCGACCCCACCCGCTCGCTTTCCACAAACAACTTCCATCTCCATCATCGATGACACCGGTTTTCACGCACGTCACTCCCAGACCACAGTTGTTCACTAATTATCGATCTACCGTCGCTTTAGTCGGATTTTAACGGTGCTCGTTGGTTTCCACGCGTCGTCTCCTTAACGAGACTTGGCAACTCAAAATGGCTGTCATAAAGAAAGCTACTAATACAATTCCATCGACGCTTAAAATATCCCTTTTTAACAAATACGACGACTTAATTTAACCTACAGCAGTCGGCACAAGGAACTACTTGGTCCTTTTCGATGGTGGTCAGCCATTCCAGGGCATTACAGCAGTAGGAGCGATTTCTTAGCCAATGCCGTTCAATAAATACCGCCAAAGGGGCTGCTTTCGCTCTAATGGCATCCACCCTCGAATCATCCGTTCAGCATTAGTAGAAACATATCGTCGAGGTAGAGCAGAAAAGTAGCACCTAGGCTACACGGTAGTTATTGTGACCATCATAACTCCAGCATACATTATGCGCGTAACAACAACAACGTCCAGTCATCTATTCTTACCTATCCATGTTGGATACCAGTTCCTCAGTATTATTCGTATCTATGTATCTAAGTTCTGAATAAATGATTCAGCGATATCGAGTGCTATTCGTCAAGTATACCTAACAAGGCACGACAAACTGGCGACGAGGTGAATATTTTTCTATCAAGAACGAAGAGCGGATCGCCGACGAACATTCGGCCAGTGTCAAGGTAACAGAAATTTATTGCGCCTGGCCACCCAGCAACTAATGGCCTTGCCGAGCGCAACGTCCAGACATTAAAACGTCGACTTGCTGCAATGGTAAACGAACCCTTACCAATGAGGAAGAAAATTCTCCAGATCCTGTTCAGAGCAACACCGTTAATAAATGGCAAAACTCCCAGCGAACTATTCTTGAACCGCCAAATCAGAATCCAATTGAACGCCCTCAAGCCTACCACTGAACAAGAGCAACGGTCGGAACCAAAGGGCCCTGCACGTCAGCTGACTGTAGGAGATCGAATCCAGGCCAGGTACTACTCCAACAGTAAACAACAGTGGAGACCAGGGGTGATCATCAACAAACTAGGTCGACTCTACTATACTATCCAATTGGATGATGGATTCATCTTAAAAAGGCATATAAACCAGCTTCGCCTCTCCAATGTTCAAAAGAAAAGCGTTTCCTTTGCCCCAGCGGAAGGCCAACTGGACAAAGCCAGTCCACCAGCTCACAACCAACAGGAAGAGCCAATTCTCCAGGGCCTCGAGCTTCTAAATTCTACCAGAAACGCCACTGCCATGTCTCAGGATGAAGAAGGAAGTCCCCCAATTAATGACGAAACCAGTACTCCAGTGCCCATGGCTCTTCGAAGGTCAAATCGACAAACCAAACCACCAGCCCGTTTCAATGACTATGTGACGAGCCAAATTAGCGAGGGAGGACTATTGTGACCATCATAACTGCAGCATACATTATGCGCGTAACAACAACAACGTCCAGTCATCTATTCTTACCTATCCATGTTGGATACCAGTTTTTCAGTATTATTCGTTTCTATGTATCTAAGTTCTGAATAAATGATTCAGCGATATCGAGTGCTATTCGTTAAGTATACCTAACAAGGCACGACAGTAGTGGTTCTGACGCATTCAGATACCTCAACTCCTCCACTCGCTCAAAGGCACTACTCTCACAATTAGAAAGGTCACTTGTGGTGCGTTTTACCGTGACAATCCTAACGTTTACTTAGGCGGGATTGGTCGCTGCCCTGTTGTCTGGTGTTTCCACTCAGAGGAGAATACTGGTCCAATCCCAGAGATCGTGCACTGAAACAAGTGGATCATTGGCCAGTTACCCGTTGACTTGACTGTTGAGTGCACGGTGGAAAAGTAGACAGCGAAAAGGGAGCTTCCCTCACTCCCCGAGCCGAATTCCGTGACGACCTCTCCACCGACGAATGGGCGTTAGATAAATGGCAAGCGAGACGGACATCCACGTCAAAGGTACGTGGCAGGTAAGATTTGTTTTTCCAACATCTGTTATGACAACGTGGCGTGTGACTGCACAACACCGGCTTTAGAGATACAGCCCGCACCAGGAGTACGCGGACACGCCTACACTACGATTGAGCAACCCTAGCTGGTTACCACAAGCACGTCAAATACCTGCAAAGCACGCACACAAACAGTTCATGCTCTGAACTTAGGTTTTTTTCATTCGGTAGACCTCTAAACGTAAAATCTGAAGAAAACTTCATAATAAATGCGATTGCAATTCTTTCCTTACTCTTTGGGTAGTGGAAAGCAAAAATAGTGCGGAGGAGATAAGCCGGGTGAGTACGGGATTGTTCTTAAAACAACCAGCCTTTTGGCCAAAAACTGCTGCACTCCAACAAATCAACTCGTACGCAGCTCACTCGTTTCAAAGCCGTTCTAAAACTTGTTTGTCAATTTCCCATTTACAGTGGAAGCTTGATGAAGCAATTCTCGATGAATGGTGCCTCAACTTTCGGAAAAGGGGGGATCAGCATTATTTTCGTTTTCGATTTCAAAAGGCGAACTTTCATTGGCCTACTTTTTCCAGGACTTTTCCTCACAGAATAAACTGGAACACGTAGGAAAGACGTTCAACATGCTCTATTCCACTCTCTGATATGTTTACGAGCGGCAGTCCTGGAACTCTCTTTAGTACACTGTGTATAGGCACATCACAAAATCGTTGCCGTTTAAAACCAATACAAAAGAACTTCTTAGAGCTCAACTGTGCAGCATCAAATGTTCCATAAAATAATCTCGAAACGGAGGAAGATATAGAGGTTAACGAATCCATAATTACACAACTTCTTCATCTACTGATAGGATGCTTTCCAAGGCTTGTGCCACAGTTAATCAGCAACGGAACTGCCTATCAGGCAAATTACTTCTGAAATTAACCTCGAAATACCGAGTCTGAGATTACTGACTATTTTGACTGTTAAAATCAAGTCACATTGCACACGGACAGACAATTACGTGTTGGTAGAACAAACTGTTGGTTACAAGCGTGTTCCTGTAACAGAACATTTTTGTCGGCTACTTTTTTTTTGTATAGTCCCAAGAATATACGATGTCTTCCTGAGGTATGAATATAGTTGACAAGTGGGAGTCATCTTCATTTTAAGGAGAAATCAATCTAGTAAAAACCACTTCCTTCTTTGACACTCGCCAACTGCCATCCAATACCTACTGTTGGATGCAAGAATGGGGGAGCTGAGGATCGCAATAAAACTGAAACTCGGTGAGCGTGAGGAGGACTGTATTGTACGTGCGAGCGGAATTGAGTAGAAAAGTTGAGGTAAGATGGAGTACAAATGGGCGACACAAGGGCAGTACTCGGAACGCGTGAACTGGCGCGCGCAACAGTATGAGAGAGTGAGAAGTTACTGGGGTGGTAGTTAGAAGCAGAATGATTTTGGAAGAGCTCTGTCGTCGATAGGAAAATGAAATTGGGAGAAAGAAATAAAGAAAGGGGAAAACTGAGAAAAGGGGGCAGGGGGCCCCCAGCTGAGGGATTCCCGCAGGTGAGGGGCAGGCATTGAAATAGTTGGAGACAATTAGGTAGTCGGAGACAATGACGCGGGGAAGTCTGAGGTCAAAGACTCTGACCACTTCGATGCTTTGCGTCGAACACCTACCGTAGCTTGTCGAATTTAATGTTTACTATCGAATACTCGCAGCAAGTTTACAACGAGCACTCCTATACATTCATTAGGTAAAAAAAAAAACGCTTGCCCCCCGCAACTCACTATCGCAAGCACTACGACTATAACGATTCTTCTCATTGTTTCGCTCTACATCAAAATCAATACTGCTACCAGCAGCAAATATGAGAGCACATTCTCATTTAAAAACATTAGAGAACATAAATTACTTGTGGCATTGATTATTCGTGTAGCTCGAATCCCAATTTAAACCAGAATGTCAATGCCAGCTGAGAAAAAGGTTAAAACTTGGGAACTTGTAAAATCGGTTTTGAAGAATTGAGTAGGAAGAAAAATTGGTGAATCTTAAACGGACTTTAACAGTAAGCTTCTACTGTGGCATAAAAAAAATCAATAGGCTATTGATGGAATACGATTAAGAATCAATAAAAAACTCATTCGAGGTAAGCACATTTCGCTTCATCCACAAAAAGAAGTAAAATTATCTGGTGTATCACTCAACTTTCCTTAGCCTCACTTGCATTCAGCGATTTTCATCATTCTAGAATCTTTCCATTCAGTTTATAATAGCTTTCTATATGGAAACTGGTGACACTTAAAGTTCCGGAATTTATTGAGCAACCAGCGTGATTCATGATTCTCTTAACACGATTTTTCTTTCCTTGGCTCTATGAAGTAAAGAGGAAGTTCCGTAATCTGCGAAGATAAGGGTATCAGCGAAAACCCAACTACAGTTATAGTGATCACAACACTAAATATTTGTTTCTCAAAACGGCTCTAACGATTTTGGTTAAATGTTTGTATAGGCAGCTCCAAATGAGATAACAATACCATGAAATTCTCACCCGTGAGGAAATTACGAGAGCAACAGGATAAATTACGATTTTAGATTTTAGCGCAGTTTTTACTTTCCGCTACCCGAAGGGAAGGAAAGTATAGTAATCGGGCCAAAAAAATTTGGGTTTTCTTCAGATCTTTACGTTTTGAGGCCTACTGAGTCTAAAAAACCTAATTTCGGCGCGTGGTCCGTGTGTGTGTGTGTCTGTAGTTCGATTTGCGGGAGAACGGCTGATCCGATTGAGCTGGTTCATTTTTTGTTTTGTTCGTTATTTTTTGTAGACTCCAAAATAAGGTTATGGACGATTTCGGCCGATGGAAAGGGGGGGTGGGGACGAAAATGTACCAAAAACTAGGGGTTTTCGCATTTTTCTCGAAAACGGCTCTAACGATTTTGATTAAACTTCCACATTATCTTCTACTAATCAATACCTAACTTTTCTTTTTCGTACATATCTCCATAAAAATACGGTGAACGGAGATATAGGCCTATGAAGCAAAAATCGGTTTTTTAAGTTTTTTGGCAAAACGGCTTCAACGATTATCACCAAACTTTCAAGATGTTTTTGAATAGTTAATACCTACATATTGTTCTCAATAAATGTTCCTCTGACAGTCCATTGAACAGAGATAAAAATCAAAATGTGTCGAAAATAACGTTTTTTCGTACATTTTCGTAAATGCCAGGGTAACTTCTTCACCAAATGTGATAAATCCTAATGGAATGTTTTCTAGTCACCTATACCAACATTTCGTTCTCTATAATTATTTCTGTATATATATGTTGAACGGAGATATAAGCCAAGTTAACACAGAAAAGGAGATTTGTCGAATATTAATTTATCGGTATTCCACTTTTCTCAAAAATGGCTCTAACGATTTCGATCAAACTTACGGAGTACTTAGTTAACTTGTCCCTACAGTTTGTTCTCCATAAATGTTTCTGTAGAAATGCGTTGAACGAAGACATAGCGCCCGCCTATGTAGCTGGTGTTCGAACTTAAAGGGTTGCGGAAAGTTGTGTGTTGCTACGCACCAGATATTTTGCTTATGAACTCCCCTAAAATGTTATTAGAGTCTTCTGAAGAATTCTTTGTTATCAACAGAACGGAAAACAGATTTGAATAGTTGCTAGAGTCAAGAAAATCGCCAAATGCACGAGGGGCTAAGGAAAGTGTTTTGATACGTCGCACCAGATATTTGACATTCAATTTTCACTCGTGCAGGTGCATGAAAGTTAGGCCATCAGTACGCTGATTTCGATCTAAATTCACTATTAACCAAAAGCATCCAATCGTCCCTTAATTCATTACCCGATCATACCGTCAATTCCGAATCGCCATTCGCCAATCCTCGTTTACCTCCAAGAATTTCCAGGTCACCTCTCAATTTCCGGGCAGACCAGCTCAACTTCACAGAGCTGAACGATCCATACGTCATTTCTTTTCTTTCGACTATTTATGCGTCCAAGGGCATATTTTCTTTTTTTTTAAATAAATACCCTGTACGTTCAATTTGATTGAATTGGTTTTATCATTTTAGTTTAAATCCCTTTCAAGTTCAAACGATTTGCACGACAGTGCTTGAAAAGTTGAAAAATAGGTTCAACTGGGTACCCCTTCATCCGCGCCTATGAGGATAGTTACTGTTGGTCATCTATCAGAATTCAATAGTTATTTACACCACTTTGTGTTGATAGTAGTATTATTGGAGGACCAATTTCCAAGGGCATCTGTAAACAGAATGATTGAGCCATCACATAGTTCCATTGTAAACTTTTGTACTTCATGAAAATTATTCAATGTATTTAGTACCAGTTGGTCTTGCAGCTGGGGCATTGTCAACGAATTAATATAAGAATGGTACATTGCATCGTAAATAGTAATAACAGAATTTAGTCAGTGCTCCATGCATGTGTCAGAATGAGAGCGATATCTGAGCACATTGGATGGCCTCAGTTTGAAAGTAGAATTAATTCTTGAATACCCTCTGACTTATTAATCATCGAGGTCAGTTACTTATTTAGAATGGTGGATTGCCGTATTTTGATTTTGCCAAATCATTTCTAGTAACGATAATTTCTCGATGTGATCTAAACAGTTCTTTAATTTGCTAGTTGTAATATAATTATAAGTTAATAACATTCAAAATAAAATACGATCATTTTTGAGGTAGAAGTTGTATAGATGTTGCTCATGAGAGAAGTAGTAATATAGAGAAAACAGTATGCCAGTAAAAAAACTTGGCAAACATAAAAAGGAAATAAATTTCGAAACGGGTTGAGAAGGAAAGAAATACTACTAAAGTTAACGTAACAGTTGGTGAGTCAGTCTCCTCTGTATCTCACCAGCCAGAGGGGAGGGACTCACCTAACAGGTACGTTAACTATAGTAATTTACCTACTGGCGGAACTGACCCCAATTACTTTAAAGAAATAGTAAATTAAACTAATAGAAATGAATGAAATTATAGGAAGCAAAAGAAAAGAGGCCTTTTATTTATTTTTTGTTTCTAGATATTATTGTTGTTATTATTTTCATGGATGCAACCAGGACATGGAAAATTAAAATAAGGGTAATCAATCTTTATTTTCTCGTATAAGAAATATAGTGGACTAGCTAATGTACGGGGCTCACTAATCTTTAGAACTAAAAACTCTCTTTCTTCTAACTCTCTGATGTTCTTGTTTTCTTTCGTATGTCTCTCACCAGTGGAATTGTAAACTAGGACCAGTCAACGGCCTACTCTAGTCTAATCTACCTCTGTGCTAAGGTCCTACCCCAGATAGTGGGAAATATTCTAGTTTGTTGGTAATCCTGAAGCATTTGGTTCATATTGGAGGGAACTTGAAGCTCTTACATTGCGTAAAGACTTGTGTTTCCTACGTTCCGATATTATTTTCTGGTGATTATTTATTCTTTCTTTGTAGTTTTTTGGGCCTACTTCGCACGTAGCAACGTGGTTAATTTTCTGACCACACCAGATACTTCTGAGTTGTAGTTCAGGGTGTTTTGGGAAACAACTTCTTGCACCCGTCTGGGCCACGAGAGGATAAGGCTGGAGCTTCGGTTCAGAATCCAGAACTGTTATTTGATAGGTGCTAGTTACAACTGTTTTCGCTGTAACTACACTTAACTAACCGTTGAACTATGGAATCCAACTGTGAATACCACTCCACCAATTTTCCCTTGTAACCCAAATATAATCCTTCAGTTCACGAGTAGCTGCCAAAGTCATTGACCGCATTTTTTCTGGAACAATGATCAAAGTATTAAAGCAATTGGGTTAAATCCGCCAGTAGGTAAATTGCTAAAGTTAACGTACCTGTTAAGTGTGTAATAGGTGTAAGTACTGACTTACCGGCCAGAATTCATGTCTTTACATCGAAAGCACTCGCCCACAGTATCTCACCAGCCAGACTTTAATAATGACCAAATAAGAGTCATTTCCCTATACCAAATAAGTAAGATCGAGTTGATGGGGATGGGGTTACTGATTGTAATTACCTAGTCAGACTATCGGTTTTCCTGTACTAAACGTTTCTTTTAAGGTATTTAGGTTTTTTCTACCGTTGGTTGATTCCCAATCCGAGTAGGCGAGGCAGTAGCTTCAGTTCAGAGCTGTTACTTGGTAATAGTAACAGCTAAGCAAAGTTTTATCGTAAAAGTGAATTGAAACAACGCGCGCGAACTAGCGGGAAGAAAGTAAACTATGACGATGCGCTCGAAATTAAGTCGCTGCAATGGCCGTGGAATGTGAACAACCAGTGCGAGCCTAATGCAACTCATATTGCTGACCTCAAAAATAATTCAAAATTCGCTCACCTCTCTAGTTACGTGTCCTGAAGGGGGGGGGGGCTGTTAGACATTCAGGACATGCATACTTGTCTGAGATGCAATAAACCAAACCACAACCTTCCCCCCACAATCCTTTTTCCATTAATCGATGAATCAAGTTCATGTTAGTTACTGATGATGACCTAACCATCGAAATCGATTTAACAATTGTGCTCATTATTTCTGTGGAAATATAGACAATTTATTGTTTATTCTGTTTTTAATGAAATGGGTTTCCACAATATCCTCGCGAATGATTTAGTTCATGCGGTTTAAATTTGCCTATTCGTGGCTGGTCGAAAAATATTTTAAAATATCTGGTGCGTTGCAACACATAACTTCCTTACCTCTACGTCAATTCTCTTTCTACATGGTTTTTTTACTTAATCAATTCATTTAAACTTGGTCAAACAACACTTCACGGCAGCAAAAAGCGGTAGTGTTTACAGTTCCGGAATTTATTGTGCTGCCCGTACTCATTCCCGGACCATTATTGAACGATTGGTACACAGAGAATTGATGCGGCTGTAAATGCAATTTTTTTGAAGAGGATAGTAATCACTTTTGAAAAGTTATCGGGTAAGTAAAAACTTTTAAAACTGGTAGTAAGCGAAACAGTGGTAGTTAAGATCCCGGAATTTCTGGAGTGACCCCCATATATCTAATGAGCGTTTTCAACCAATCACCTTATAGGTATCGGATTGGACTACTACACCATTTGTTTTTGACTTTCTAGTAACATATCAGCGGAGTTTATAAGGAAAAAACCGCGCTAAAACGCTTTTCGTCGAAAATTTTGATAATTTATTGTGCTGCTCTCGTCATTTTCCCACAAATGGCAATTTTATGGTATAATTGCCTTATTGAGAGCTATCAATATAAAAAATTTAATCAAAATCGTTAGAACCGTTTTTGTGAAAAAAAAATTTGGTGTTTTGATCACTGTGATAACTATAGTTAACTTTCGGTAGATTTTGTTCATACCCTTATTTTTGCGTCCCATGGTAACCTGTAGGCTAGACATTAAGTTTCAGCTGGTTTGGTACGGTTGTTTTCTCTAAAAACCGCGCTAAAACCGATTTCGTCAAACATTTTGATAATTTATTGTGCTCCTCTCGTCATTTTCCCACTATCAATATAAAAAATTTAATCAAAATCGTTTGAGCCGTTTAAGAGAAAAAAAATTTGGTGTTTCGATAACTATAGTTAACTTTCGGTGGATTTTGTTCATACCCTTTTTTTGGCGATCCATGGTAATGTACGGGCTAGATATCAAGTTTGTGCAGATTTGGTACGGTCGTTTTCTCTAAAAATCGTATAAATCTACACACACACAGACCATTTTCCCAAATAGTTTTTCGGACTCAGGAGGGTCCGAAGGTAAAGCTTTGAAGAGAACTCAATTTTTTTTTCAGCCCATTGCATAACTTTCCTTTCTACTTTGTAGAGCCAGGGAAAGTGATAAAAGTGAAGAGAGCAGCGGGGAAAGAACGGATCCGACCAATACGCGTTAACTGAAGGCCGATATTTGGGTTACAACGGAAAATTGACAATTGATTCCGTGGTTCAACGGTTAATCGAGTGATTCAATAAGAGTTTTAAAGAACGCGCTAGAGTGTAGCCAGTGATATAATTTATAACTAGCACCAGTAACAGTGGCGCTAGTAACAGCTCCGAATCCTGAACCGAAGTTCCAGCCTTATCTACTCGCGGTCCTAGTTTTGGAATTCAATCACGTTAGTACAGGAAAATAGGTAGTATGATGAGGTAATTGCAATCAGCGTGGTCCATTAGGGCCTGGGAGCCTATTTTTTTAAATATAGGGAAATAAGTCTTTGGCAACGACTTGAGTCATTGTTCCGTCGTCTGTTGCAGGTGCCCGGTTTTCTAGTGGCGGGTTTTGAGTGATACGAAGGGTTAGTTTGATTCTTTGATGTTATTGAGAAAATAAAAGTAGCATGAAGTTTCGAGCGAAAATGGACGAATCCCTCAGCATCAGGAATTTAGCCTGTAAGTTTCTCAGAAAGCGACTACTTTTTTCCTGTTCATCGCAATTCTAGACTTGCGGCGTAACTTTAGAAACCTTTTGCCGTTTGTTAAAATACAAACGTCGCAGTGTTTGCAAACCAATCCATCCTGGATTTACATCATCTAAACAATTAGGCCCGTCTGATATTAGGTGGCCAGATATATCAATAATGGAGAATAATGGTACAGACTCAATCATTCTGCCTCATGAATGGCACTCCGATTAAAAAAATTTGATTCTAATACCATTTGTTGGCTCCCAGCAGAAAAGGAGGAGCTGTAACATTTAAGGCTAATGAGACGCCGCCTAGAAGAGGCATCGGACCAGGCAGCTGATTCCTACACTTGGTCCATGGTTCAGCACAGTGAGGTTGATTTCTACCCGGTTCCTCACAGGTAAATTTCTGACCTGTACTGCCAGGCAATGAAAGTGGAGATCACAGTTGGCCAGTTCACACCAGAGGCATAAATCTGCACACCATCTTGAATTCAGAAGAATACTGGAGGTGCATTGCTGCATTTGTTTGAGTAGTGCTGAGGCAGACTTACGGATGCAGGGCAAATATCTGGCTGGAATAATGAATGAGGGCATTGTAAAAAGACCTCTTGACCATCGAACACTGTTGGTTCACTATGGGGGGGGGGGATATACGGTATGGCAGCATAATGGAAGATTCTTGTGAGGGTGAAGAGGCCAAGAAAGAACTTCCATCGTAGTGAGGCATGAGGCCTGAAAACTGGCCAACAAAAGCCTATTAGTATCAAGCCCGACGACTTCTATTAGTAACCCACAAAATGTGTTCACTCCTATTTCTAACCACATTAAAGTTCAGTACAACAATTGTGAAAGAGATTTCATAATCTTTTTGCTCATAAATGGGCTCTAGTCACTGAAGGCTAGGAGGTGGCAGTAGGAAACTCAATGATCTCTCGCAGCATCTATCAAACATAAATGACGGGCTGAATTGTGCAATAGTCTAAGCTTACATTTCTCCATTGTTTCTCTTGTTTTAGTGATAGCTGCAGCACTTAACAAACTGAGTAAACAATGCACACTCCGCCTGAACTCGTCAAATGTCACTATGATGATTTGCGATGAAAACAGCAGCCCTAAACAAGTCGTTATGTGGTGCATCATTGAAGCAGACAAATTTTTCAATGAATACAATATTGAAGGAATCACCCAGGCCAATGAGATATTCCTGTTTGTTCCATCAGGTAAGCTGCAGATTTGGAGACCTATAGCTAATTTACTCTGTCGTTCTGCTGGGGGACTGCTCTCTATTTTCAGTTTAGCGTTCGAACATTTTATTTAATTTCAACTAAAATAAAAGGTGACATTACCTCTTCACGTATTTTCAGATATGTTGTCAACGTCCCTCAGTACACTGAGGAGTGTCAACAACTCTGCTCGATCCGTTAAACTAAAATTGACAGATAAAATTACTCCCTGTCTCACAGTTGAAATAGCGATGGTAAATTTAGAAACTTGTTTATTTTGTTTTTAATGTTGAAGTACTTATCACTATCACACCATTTTTACTTTCCTAGGCTATACGAAGTAGAAAGGAAAGTTATGTAATCGGCTGAAAAAAAAATTTTGAGTTTTCTTCGGATCTTTACGTTTCAGACCCTCCTGAGTCCAAAAAACACTATTTGGGAAAATCGTCTGTGTGTCTGTGAACGATTTTTACAGAAAACCACCGTATCAAATCCACTCAAACTTCATATCTCGCCCGCTGGTTACAATGGGACGCCAAAATAAGGGTATGAGCAAAATCCACCGGAAGTTAACTATAGTTATCATAGTGATCAAAACAACAAATTTTTTTTCTCAAAAACGGCTCTAACGATTTTGATTACATTTTTTATATTGATAGCAGCCAATAAGGCAACTATACCATAAAATTTCCATTTATGGGAAAATGACGAGAGCAGCATAATAAATTACCAAAACTTTCGACGTAATCGATTTTAGAGTGGTTTTTAGAGAAAACGACCGAGCCAAATCACCTCAAATTTGATCTCCAGCCTACAGGTTACTATGGGACGCAAAAATAAGGGTATGAACAAAATCCACCGAAAGTTAACTATAGTTAGCATAGAGATTAAAACACCAAATTTTTTTCTCAAAAATGATTCAAACAAAAGCGTTTTTAGCGCGGTTTTTTTTCTTATAAACTCCGCTGGAATGTTGGTAGAATGTTAAAGAAAATTGGTATTGTAATCCAATCCAATACCCAGAGGGTAAGGTGTTTAAACCGCTCATAAGATAGATGGGGCTCACTCCAGAAATTCCTGAATTTCAACTACCGCTGTTTCGCTTACTACCAGTTCTAACAGTTATTACCCAATAACTGCAAAAGTGATTACTATCCTTCTACAGCCTCATTAATTATCTGTGTACCAATTGCTCAATAATGGTCCTGAAAAGAGGTACGAGCAGCACAATAAATTCCATAACTGTAGGTGCTACCGCTTCCTGCTGCTGTGACGTGTTGTTTGACCAAGTTTAAAGGAACTGAGTGATAAATGAATTGATTAAATAGAATTATGTAAAAAGTGAATTGTTGTAGAGCTAAGGAAAGTTGTGTGTTGCAACGCACCAGATATTTTTAATGGAAGTGTGATCAGTTGTTTAGTTGCAACAGTTATACACTGAAAATAATCCTGTTGCGAATGGTTTTCAGTGCGCTGAATACGGGATAACAAGGTCCTGCATTCATGATATACCAGTGAAGATTATTTCAAGGCAAGCTTGGAATGATTACATATCTCCTCCTCAAGATAATGGTTTAGTATGTTACAAGGGCATATTTGTTAAGACTGTTTGTTGTTTAGTGTCCATTACCTGTAGAAAAATGGAGATGGATTTGCTGGTTCTGTATTAGTGTTCTCATACCTACGTTTTTTTCTCATCTTTAGGTTACGATAGAAATGAAATCCTTAAAAAAACTCAGAGCTGTTTTAGAGAAGTGTAAAAAACTTTCTCCCTGGGTGTCACTGTCCCTGTCACCAGAGGGCAATTTGTCAACCAGCATCATATCGACTACAGCTACCGTCACTACGCTATTTAAAAATACTGTTGCAATCTGTGCAGGTAAGGAAATAGTTAAATTACTTGAGTAATCATTTTGAGGGAGACAATGACCAATAGTACACAAAACTAACTGATCACTGCCCTATCTTGAACTTTCATAAAGTGGGTAAAATATCTGATTTGAAGGAAGAGAGTGTAAATAACTAATGTTATTTATTATAAAATAAAATAAATATCTTCTAAGAGGTTATGACACACAGCTTTATTGTATCTATATGGTTGAGAGGATCGGATAACACTTCAAACTAATCTATATATCACTTAACAACAAGTTCGCCGAGATGTGTCAGAGTCCTTGTACACCTGTGAATTCTGTCTCATTTGATGGAATCATTTGGAGTTTGCTGAGAAACGTAAGAAGTACATTTACCTTTCTGAACTTCTCCAATTTTGAGTGAAAGTGGCTTGGTATCAGGCGGGGGGTCAGTTGTACACTGAATGCTGTACTTCCCTTCTAGACTTGCTCTTCTCTTGCATCACAGGCGCTTGCTACTACATCCTCATGTTCGTTGTGACCAGAGGATCCTGAATCCTTCCAATTTACATTCAGCGGTGCTATTTGTTTTCCAGGCGATGAGTCTACTAACCCCGTCGTTCGAGTGGATGTCAAAAGGCTCAACACTCTCATGTCAACCGAAGCCCTGACACCAAAAAGAACTTTGCTTCATTTTTTTGAAAACAAGAGAATATCGTTTCATTTGGCATGTGATAGTTTCGCTTTTTATTTCTTTCTTATGGGCGTGGACGATTAACTGAAGCTGTGTGAAAATGGTAACTGTCCGTAATTCAATTTGTAAAAAGAAAGCGGCTCAGCACCCTTTTTTGTCGTGTTCTCTATTATTGAACCTGTGACAATAAGATTATGAGCAGGTTCCATAGGTGGGAAGCTGGATATTAAACGGAAATAACCAAATGTGCCAAAAATTGTTTTTTTACTTTTTCGAATGCATAACGGAATTCGATCAATGTGTTGAACAAAGATAAAGTACTTGTATATATAGCGAATCATTGAGCTTGTGGCGCTTCCCACCCAATATTTTTTGCTGTCCGCATTTGAATATTTTTGTCTTATGTTGTGTTGTGACTCCTTGTGATAACCTCTGAAACCAGATTTTATTGAGAGATACTGTGTTGCATGTTGCTTGGGTGATATTTTAACTGGTTGGCGTTCTATTGTGCAAACTCTCCCAATCCTTCTATCTCTAAAGCAATATCAAAGGTGGCAGATGGAAGCACAACTACCAGTTGTAGACTCCCTCCACTTGTGGCTCATGGGCAACAGGTGTCACAGTTTATTCATGTAGGTGGAGGACTCCATCTTCACAGATTGGTTTCTTGCAATAGCTGCCTTCGCTGTTACAACAGCATGGACTTATGAGAAGTGTGGGCCTCCTGAAGACCACTATGCCAGTCATCTCTCATCAACGCTAGGTCTCCAGTCTTCAAGTTAAGAGCCTTCATGAAAACGCAGACGAGTGCGATTTACTAAGTAAAAAAATGTGAAACAACGGTTTCGCACAGCTTGACGGAGTCCATTCGATTCAGCATCGAAAAATACCAGTAAACGACGAAAACTGACATATTCTAGGCACAGCATGATGCGTATAGATAATGGGTGGTTGGAGTGAGACAAGATGCAGTCCACCTCTCTTTCCCTTTGATGGAAATTGCCCATAACCTTATTTTCGCGTTTACAAAAAATAAATAAATTTAAACAAAAGAGCTATTATCACATAAATTGGGGTTTTTTGGATTCAGTAGGCCTCAAAACTTCAAGATCTGAAGAAACCGACTTTTTTTGACATGATCACTACACTTCCTTACCCTTTGGGCTGCAGAAAGTAAAAACGCTATGCTGGGGTATGAAACAAAGAATTCGACAGGCACTTGCCTAACCTGTTCATGAATTTCGATGACGCGTTCCGTTTTACATACAAGCCCTCCCCATCTACAAACAAGAATAGCTTTAGGCTGCGATGCTCCAGTTTATTATGTGTATATATTATCATGTAGATTACTGTACACTTCTACAAATTAATGGTGACAATGGCCAACATAAACATTATTTACTCTTTGTGCGTCCTTGATCTATCATTAAAAAGGACCTATGCATCTTGATCACTCAAACTAATAATTGAGGTATATATTACCTGGTTGTGAGATGCCACAAGGAACTGGCTAATGCACATGGGAGGGTGGGGAGCTTAAGGTACGTGACCTGAACCAACCAGAGGGGTCAAGAGGATTGGACATTGGGCACAAGCCGAACAAGTGGAATAAGCAATGGGAGCTTCCTCCACTCTGGGCTGAACTCCACGCATTTCTCTCAATTGAACGAAAACTTTCTGTGATATATGAATCGGCAAGCGAGATGAGAAACCTCGTCAAAGGGACCACAACATCTCATGCAGGAGGTAGCTGGCATTCCTAGGAGGCAAAGCATAAACCTGTGAGACATTAGGTGAGCAGGTACATGAACTAATCATGGGATATTTATCACTTGTATTGTTTAAATTAACTACTTCAATAGGAAAATTGTATAACAAAGAGAAACTGCTTAGAATAGTGACTTCTTTTCAGGAATGGGGACGAGAGGTAGCTTTTCCAATACGCCTTCCTGTTCTTCAAAAATTGGGGATGTTTTCAAACACCAGGGATATTTGACATAGGGTAACCTGTGGGCAGGGTTCGTGCTCCAGTGATGAATACGACACCTCACGTGGGCTTTTTCTCTTCCATTGATCTGGAGAGGAAAAGTAGTACGTTATTTACACTAAGTACTAGTTATAGGACAAAAATACCAAAAAATGGGTGCCGCTGTAATTATCGATTTTCTGGGTTACATCAAAGGATTTAAAATACAATGAAACAGCACATAATCTGAGGATGTAATCAAGAGGGTATATGGAGAGAAGAAGTGTTATAAACACGATCATTTTACCACTGACCCTGAATTTATCAGTACAATTAAATTGTAACAAATATTCGTGTTTCCTGCCACCAAAATAAGAACGAGTTATAAATAACTAAATATCTGGTGCGTCGCAACACACAACTTTCCTTAGCTCTACGTCAATTCACTTTGTACATGGCCAATGCGATTTAATCAATTCATTTATCACTCAGTTAATTTGAACTTGGTCAAATAACGCTTTACGGCAGCAGGAAGCGGAAGCGCTTACAGTTCCAGATTTTATTGTGCTGCTCGTACTCATTGCAGGACCCATATTGAGCAATCGGTACACAGATAATTAATGAGGCTGTAAACACGAATTTGTTTGAAGTGGATAGTAATCACTTTTGTGGAGTTATTGGGTAATAACTGTTAGAACTGGTAGTAAGCGAAACGGGCGTAGTTGAAATTCAGGAATTCCTGGAGTGAGCCCCATGTATCTCATGATCGTTTTTAAACACCCACCCTTTAAGTATTGGATTGGACTACAATACCAATTTTTTTTTAGCATTCTGCTAACATTCCAGCGGACTTTATAAGGAAAAAACTGCGCTAAAAACGCTTTTGGTCGAAAATTTTATAATTTATTGTGCTGCTCTCGTAATTTTCCTGCAAATGGGAATTTTATGGTATCATTACCTTATTGAGAGCTATAAATATAAAAAATGTAATCAAAATCGTTAGAGCCGTTTTGAGAAAAAAAATTTGGTGTTTTGATCACTATGATAACTATAGTTGACTTTCAGTGGATTTTGCCCATACACTTAATTCGGCGTCCCATGGTAACCTGTAGGCTAGACATCAAGTTTCAGCTGATTTGGTACGGTTGTTTTATCTATAAACCGCGCTAAAATCAATTTCGTCGAAAATTTTGGTAATTTATTGTGCTGCTCTCGTCATTTTCCCACAAATGGGAATTTTATGGTATAGTTGCCTTATTGAGAGCTATCAATACAAAAAATTTAATCAAAATCGTTAGAGCCGGTTTTGAGAAAAAAAATATTTGGTGTTTTGATCACTATGATAACTTTAGTTAACTTTCGGTGGATTTTGTTCAAACCCTTATTTTGGCGTCCCATGGTAACCTGCGGGCGAGATATCAAGTTTGAGCTGATTTGGTACGGTGTTTTTCTCTAAAAATCGTTCACATACACACACACAGACCATTTTCCCAAATAGTGTTTTTCGGACCCAAGGGGGTCTGAAACGTAAGGATCTGAAGAAAACTCAAAAAAAATTTTTCAGCCGATTACATAACTTTCCTTTCTACTTCGTAGAGCAAGGAAAGTAAAAACATACGACTTTTGGACAAGCAACTGCCACTCCAAAACTAAAAGTGATTCATATTATTGTCTTTTGTTATAACTCAGTGACTGTAATCAGTATTATTATAATGTTGAAATGGTACTAAATCGGATATTGTTGAATTTTTATCAAGTGTTCGAAGCTTGGCGACCAGTTGTGTTGTACAGTAGAGAACTATTGAATTATAAATGTGCTTTTGTAGGTTTCTCGCCGTGATTCTTCACAGTTGGTGTCAGAAGTGGAGTACCAAACCTAGTGACCAAGTACCCTACCCCACAGACTTCAGGAGGCAGATGAATTGATAGCAGAAATGTCGCGAGGAGGTATCATTGAGCCGTCAAACAGTCTGCGAACCCCTCCCGTTGTAGTGATTAGCAAAAAAGGCGACTCATTTTTGCAAACACTACCGGACACTGATGTAACATGCAAGGAATCGTACACTCCTCTATGTAGATAGTGCTTATCTCCTCATATCGACTGTTTTTTGCATTTTGATAGTATCATAGTAGCCTGCCCACTGATCTGGCAAGCAATATCATTAGCATCTTGTTATCTATTGCATACTGCGTCCATGCTGCACCATTTTGGGTAAGGCAAACTACACAATCTAATGAAACTTGACGCAAAACGAGGTATTTCATGTCTGCCTGACTTAACCACTGACAAGGAATTCTAATTCTGCCAAACCTGCTTTTTCAAATTCAACGTGGAAGTAAATTGGTTAACGATTCACATAAAAAGCAAAACTCACAGTCACAATGACGACAAAATCTTTTTGTTCCAAGCTTAGGTCCGGGCCTGAAATGGGTTTTGAAGGTATTTCTATGGCATGCTCTGGGACAACAATGCCTGCCTTTCGAAATGACACGCGGATGTGCCAAGGTTTTATCGTCCAAGGAGTGTCTTTGTTCATCACAACGCTCAGCACCAAGTTCTCAAGGAATTTCGCTGTCTGAAACAAATTTATTCATTTGCTTAGTTAATCTTCGTTTACCAACATGTTCCAATAGATGTGTGTCTCAGCAATGAATGGTAAAGGAATTTTACAAGCAAGCTCAAGCAGTGGCTGGGACAGAAAATTTGCTTGCCTACCCTATCCACTGGTCAATGGCTGATCTCTAGTCTTGAGTACATTGTTTACTCTACAGTTTCCATTTAGATTTCGTGTTAACTCCCAGTTATATTTCTGTTCCCAAACATTCTTGAACAGTTTGGATGGAGTTGCTCCTCATGTTGTGTGATGGATATCTGCTACTCTTGTCAGCGAGTATAATGTTAGCAATAGTCACTGTAAACTAGTAGAGTTATAGGGAAATGTGGCGTGCTTGATTAAACTGTAAACAAACCTTTGCAAATTTTGAGAAATCTTTTCGCCATACCAAAAAATCCTACCAGCAAATTAGCGTTAATCCCAGGATTAACAGCATAGGTGCTACGAAAAGGATTCTGTGGGAACTACAGAAGTTGCTGTTAACCTCAATTATTGATCACATATTTGCAACGAAATAGTTTTAAGACGTATAGCAGGAGGTTCCCTAACTTACAGCCAGAATTGGGGCCCACACAAGACCAAACTTTCGAAGTACTGAAGGATCCTTTACTGCGTCCCCTTCTCATCAGTACTCCTTAGCCACTGATACTTCTGTGATTCGATTCATTGGACCAGATTAGGCAATCAACTTTAGTAGGATCATCATCCAACAGATCATAAATCGAACCAGTAGATGGTGGTGTTGGATTTTGGCAAGTGGAAATTCCACCTCCACCGCATCAGGGTGATTAACACATTCAATACGGAGCATTGTACCCAGAAAGTACCAAGAAAACGGAATTGCCTATTTTCTCCCCCATCCCATTCGATTCAGCATCGAATACTAGTAAACCATACGAAACATGTCCTGGCTACAATGGAACTACGGAAACTAAATATTCCCCCGGCGCCAGGCGCCCGTAAACGTCTGATCCGATGGAGGGGTGGGACGAGGGCTTCCAGTGAACCCTCGCACGGTAATTGGCAGGACGTTGCGAGTCGAGCGGGCCTTGAAAATGATACAAAACACGGCTTATTTGCGATTACCTACTGCGTTTCGTTAATTTTTTAAACCATTTTTTGCCCATAACAACCATGGGCTTCGTCTGATCGGATTGCCATGATGGCGGGCACAACTAGATACCAAATGGGATTTTTTTGCGAAAGAACGAATTTTTTACACCACGTTAAAGGCACAAAATGGCCCGGACGGCAGACGGACATTGCAGATTTGGAATCCCCATGTCTTGAAACGTAAAGTATCAAATTTTGAGGGGGAGGTTGTAAAAACTTTTTCGTGACCGAAAACACAGGGTTATTATTCAGAATGTAGTAAACCAATACACGAGCAAGAATTTAGAACTGGAAGTATTAGTATGAATGGTACTTTCTGAAGCACTTTAGGCATAGGGCAGGTTGCTCGGTACAATCGGGTAATAATAATTTGTACTCCAGAAATATACACCACGTCGACTCCCATATCCATATTGTCCACACTGTCCTCATTATCCAAACACAAATCGTCCAGGAGAGAACGAATCGCTTCATCTAACACCTGCAAGTACCAAACCGTGCAAGCAACATAGCGTGAATGACGGCATGTAAGAAAAATAATCAAAAAGAAGAATAAAGTACGAAGTCAAATTTACCCTTCTAGATGATTCCATTTCTGGATGAAGAAATAAAACTAACAAAGAAAAAACACCGCACACAATCAAGAATACTCGTTTGGACCGCTTGACGTTGGCAGGAGACAGACGTTCAGGTAATAATAACTCGAAAAGTTGTGGGGGGACAACTCAAAAACGAACTTTGCCTTCTGAAAGCTACCCATCGAAGGAAGATGTTTTGAAAGTTGTGAGACAATCCGGCCACCCGTCAGTTTTCAGTGCTGTATTTAGAAAAGAGAGAACGATGACTCAAATGTGCGTCAAGCCGTTTTTGGCGAGACCGTGTTGCATGTGTTGAGAGGGTAGGAAAAGGGCTTCACGCATAACTTTATTCTATCAACTGTAGTCAGAGCACTACTCTTATGAGCCCCTCAGGTAAAGGGAGTTCCCTGGGAGGCACTACGTGTCAGTCACTTGAACTAGCAGAATACACAATAATCTCAAAAGCCTCTCACTAGTGGATCCCACTACCTGCTCTGCACTAACGGTTATAATGTACAATCAAGGCCACATAATATATAAGTTATAAGCTCTACTAGTATTTTTCAACACCACACTGCAATATCAAATATTCAGATCACTGAATTATTCTATTCTTGAGTCCATGACTGAGATATTGCTAGTGTAGTAAAGAATTCATTTACGTCTTAGTAATCCCTAGACCTGATCTTGATGAAATGGGCTTAACAAGTGCAACACAACTGACAAACCAAACCTTGAGCACAAAACCACCTAAGCTTTTACACCTTTTTAGTGTCTTGCGGTGCAATTATTCGAGACCCACATGTTACCTTTCAAAACACATTTGATCTGTTTCAAGAATGGGCCAACCTTCAAACAGTGGAACCCCATTTTATTATAACAATGGAAAGAAGTAGTATATCTTTGTGAACCAATTTTACACCACCAGTACATATAAAATGATGTAAGATAGACCAAGTCTGGATTTACTGCATGGGCACTTGCCCGGGGAGGCAAATTTTCAGAGGTTTGTTTTTCGCGGTTTTTATGTTAAATCACAAGTTGATATTGAGGAATCGCCATTTATGATTGAATGGATTCACGTAAAAGGTTTGCTGCGTGAAGAGAAGTTTGATGAGGCTTTGACAGTAGCTAGCCATACACGAGCAGATATCTGCGACAGATATCGCGTTTTTAAACAATATCAGTGGGAAAGATCTGTTCGCTAGTGGGCGTTAAAAAATGATGAAAGATGTGAAAATCGACCAGAGATATCTGCGAGAGTTCAAATCTGGCAGATGGTAGTCGGGCGTCCCCCTTAACCTGCAGACTTTTCGGGAGCGATGTCTGTGGTTCAAAGAACTGTTCGATTGGATCGGGCAGTCACTTAACGTTAAGATGTTCTGTTGTCCATGAGTATTTTCCCCTGTTTTCACATAAGTAATTCAAAACTCGTAACTGCAAACATTCGTAGGAAACTACAATTTTCGTTACTACAAAAAACGATCTCCCCACAACCTAATAAATTCGTAGATACATTATTACTTGTTGGCACCTACCCCCAGTGGCATACTTACCCAGAATTAGGGGGGGGGGGGATAGTATTTTCAAATTTAGTTGTAGTTTTTTATTTACAAAAAACCAAATGAATTGAATTACGGGAGCCGGGGAGATGAGCATGAACAATCCCGCGGGTTGTTCTCCCTAAGGTGCGCCAACAACTTCATGTGCCCTTTCCGAAACCCATGACTTCTCCCAAACTTGTCTTGCCAGAGTTTGCAAACAAAAATAAGCCAGACGTATAAAATGTCTGTAATCAGTCAATGTAAACAAATGAATGATAATCGAGCCTCATTATTAACTTAATCATGTTTCTTCAAATTGTAGTTTTCAATTTTTAAGAGTAAAACTCAAGTTTTGTGTAAATCGTAATCGGGTTTCATTAAAAATACAGAAAATTACATTAATGCTAACAATCAATTATAGTTTTGGAACTTAAATTATACCTAATTAAGGAAAGGTGTGTGTTTTTACACTGCTCATTTTAAAAATATGCTAAGAAACTAAATCAACACTATTTTTTCTTTCAATTAGTTGGGACGAGATGTATTTTAGCAGGGGGCAGTCGCGCATCTCATGCCCATGGGCGGCAAAAACGTAAATCCGGGCCTGATGTAGACCTTACATATATTAGTCGGAAAAGTGAACGTAAAAGCCTGGCTTAATAGAGATGGGTGTCACGAGGACAGGTACAAAGGAGACTTGAAGGTACGTAACGTGAGAATAAAACCCCAGATGAAAATGGATTAGTGGAAATGTTGTTTGTTGATTTATTTAAAAATTATTGGCATGTTATAGGACAAGGTGAACGTCTCAGTTACAGAAATCTCCAATGGGTCTCTCAGGTTTCTTGTTACAAAGTAGGACAGTAATCCTCTTTTTTTTTAAAGAAGTAATTTAAAAATAAAATACCACATCAATGAGCGATTTCCTGGTATTAATTTTCAATTGCCATTTGAGCACCATTTCAGCGAGGATTACTCATGGCGTACACTAATAACTGGGAGTAATATTTGAATTATGACTGGATGTTCTATAGCGTTTTCTGTGGTGACGTATAACGACGTTTTCCGTTCAATAATTATACATTCCTCACTTTTGCCAATTATAAGAACTTCAACGCCTAGTCTCATCCAGACAACATAGAACAGCTTGCAAGTCCCTTAATAGCATTATCATGAAATCCTTCAAGATTTATGGCTGTAGAAGTCAAGAAGTGGCTGTAGATAATGAAGTGGCAAGGATGCTCAAGTTCAAGTAGAATTCGTGATTATTTATATTTATCATCAGTTTTCTATCAAACAACATGAACTAAGAGGGTAGGATGTAACGCCATTAGTTACAGTGGGAAACAATGACATAAATGCTCGTAATATCAGTGACAAAGTTACTTTACCATGACACGCATCGTCAGAATATGAAAAGGATAGTGAGGATTGGTCTAGTACAGAAACAAGCAAAAACTAAAACAATATACAATGGAGCATCTATATACTGTGAGGAGACACCAGTGGTAACCGCTACACTGAGCTTTTTTGAGAGCCTTTGGATGGTGAAGGTTTGTCAATTTGAGTTCGATGGAGCATCGCATCCTGGTAAGCCTTCCTAACGGCCTTCCTGTCAGCAGGCTTCCTTGACAAGACCAGCTTCATTTCATCGAGTTCTTCGTTGATTCCCAGTGGCTCGAGTTTGTTTCGTGGTAACCATTGCCACGTTCGTTTAGTGTCGAAAAACAAGACAAGGTAGACAGGCTCAGTGTAGTTATTGGCAAGAGCAATGACGTCGGCAGGTGGGGAGGGGATAGGCACTCCATTATGGACGTAGCCTCGAGGCATCTTTGGGTTTATTATGAGCGCAGGGTACCACGGGTATCCCCGGCACTTCGCCCAAACCAATTGAAGCTGCTCTAATTTTTCCGTTGAATTCGCCTCTTTGTGCCCTGAACTTCCCCCATCAGAATCTGACTCTTCCATCGAGCTTTCACTGGACGACCCTGTACGACTTCCAGACGAACATTCTGAACAGCTCGATCCATCCTCCGAATTTTCTTCATCGGACT
This sequence comes from Pachypeltis micranthus, assembly GCA_020466155.1. NCBI lineage: Eukaryota > Metazoa > Arthropoda > Insecta > Hemiptera > Miridae > Pachypeltis > Pachypeltis micranthus. Next base: position 4,124,847 of record CM035773.1, on the reverse strand, counting down.
TCAAACTAACTTCTGCGCTTCGATATTGTCGAAAACTATCCGAATGTTGACTAACAAACTCCAAATCGACCGTTTTGCAAAGTCGCCCTCGTCTTTTCGATGTCACACTCGTTAATTTCCCGCTGAAATTGGGAACGCCTTTGTGGTCTGGTTCTGATTTTATTTCTTCATGTTTGGACTTAATTTGTTCGGTTTCAGGTTCGGATCTTTTTTTATTTTTAGAGCGGGAGCGTTTGATTCGAGAAATCAGCGTTTTTATGAGTTTCACGCGTTTAGATCGGGCTTGTCCGTGTCGAATCCCTTTGGTCATTTCCATTAACCGGTTCAATTTCTCCATAGTCTCTTCGTCATTCACGGTATTTTGTTCGTTCGTCAAATTCACTAATTGAACATCAAAATCCGAAATGTCCAAATCTGGTTTATCAAAATCGCCACCAACGTCACCATTTAATGTCATTTCAGTTTCTGATGACGACAAACCTAGAACTTCTAAATCAACTTCGGCCTGTTTGAAAAGTGGAGCACACTGATCGCGCATTTTGATCGCTGCTCGATAAAACGCAGTTTCCTTCGAATTGTATTCAAGGCAATTGTTGATCATCAAAACAAAGTCGGAACGAAATTCCTGAAGGCTGTTATACTCGAATTTGTCGATTTTCGACCTCATTGTCGACAAGTCCATCGGGTCTTTGACGATTTCGCTGTAGTCGGGAACTTCAACTTGGTCGACGGGCTCGATGAAGATTTCGCCAGCGTCTTTGGCTCGAATCAAATCCAAGAGTCGGTGGAGATAGAAATTGAAAGGACACAACTCCATTTCTAAACAGCTCGCTTTCAATTTGGTCAATTCCCTTTTGAGTTTTTCCCGTTTTCGAACGAGTTCACATAGGAGTCGAGCCCTTTCAAGGTCCTGTCTCAAGTGTTGCCAATACTTAAGCTGTTTCCCCAATTCTGTGAGGTCGTCGTTTCTGTTCGCCGAGCTCGTCGACTCACCTTTTCGATTGACGTGTGTGGTCTGAAGGCGACGCAAAAGCGGAACACCGTTCCTCAATTGTCGCTTTAACGTCCAATAAGCGATGAGCCTTTGGACAAATTGGCTCTTCTTGGCAACACTTACCAAAGCGCCGATTTCCTGAATTTTGTCCGGTGGGATCGTCGGTATCGATATGACGGGAGCTGTCGGTTTTGATGAGTGTTGTTTTATCGTCAGCTCAGTCACGTTCAATTTAGGCCGATCTTCAGCACTAGGAGGAGCGTGAGTTTCACAAAACGCAATTTTCTGTACGAGCTCTCTCCCTTTATTTTCTGGATTTGTGTCTTTAACCGCGTCAATTTTCATGTACAACCCCGCAGCTTGGGCACAAGTTACGTGAAAAGCTGCGTAACAGTTCGCCTTATGACACTGTATACACGCACCAACACCACGTTGTTTGCACAAATAACACGTCAACTTCCACCGAGCGGGCGGTATAGTTTCAATACTGTCTATCGGTTCTAAGAAGACAGTGTTGGCGAAACGAACTTCTGGTATCCACAAAGCGCAGACGACATGAGCCCAATGGCCACGATCTGTTTGTTTGAACGCTCCGCCGTTATTGGGACATAAAACGCAGTCAACGGCCCGTGAAGGGGACTGCAAACAACGCCGGCACAACCACTGACCTTCCGGAATATAAGGCACCCCGTAACAGTCTTGATGCACTGCCAGATTGCACATGTCGCAAAATAGAATGACGTTGGAATTTTGACATTCGCCATCCATGCAAATGCAACAAATTGCATCGTCGTCGATCATAGCAGGGCCGTCGCCAGCAACTGTATTAGTCTTCATTTGAAAATACGACTCTTTTTCCAACCGATCCATTAACAGTTCGAAAACGTCGACAGTAACTGCTGATAAACTTTGTTCTCTACGAACGTTGTTGATCAAATCCAACCAAGCAGAATCCTCTTCATCCATGTCGTACTCAACTTCACCATCCAAATCTTCAGCACTCTTTTCGATGAAACGAATATAACCCGAAGGCTTATCCGGCATAGAAGATAGCTCGTAGTCATCATTGACACTAAATTTGGGTTCAGGAAGTTTAAATACATCTTTGGATTTGGACAATTCCATAGTGAAATTGGTCAATGCACCGTGTTTGACCTCGTAGTTGTGTTTGCTTATCAACGGGATGTGATCTTCAACCGAAAGACGAATAATTTCGTCGTCAATTTCGAATTCGACCACGTTTTGATCGTCAGACGTCGGACGCCTCTCTTTAGGCGTCGGAGATTCGACGGGTCTGTAAGTACACTGTTTAGCTTTACCGGACTTACGTTTTTTTTTAGACTTTTTGGATAAAGTGGAAGACGACGTAACCTGCGATGTTCTAGAGCCGAGCGGAGTCGACGGAGCTCCGGCTTCGATCCCTTTTTTCATCGAAACGTGATCGAATATGACGAGGTGATACTGCAAACCGCACATACTTTTGTATGTTTTGCCGCACTCGACGATGGGGCAGGTGTACGGTGGTTGTTTGGTCGTTCTAAGTTTGCGGCAGAATTCGAGGACGTCGAAATCTAAATCGGAGTCGGCCGACATCGCAAATTGAACCGACAATCGGGTATACAAGCTTCGGTTCAAAACACAGCGATTCGTACAACACTAAACTGTTTGAGTTGAGTTAACCAAACTGTTCTGAATAACAGCTTCCGAAATTGGACGGCAGACCTCTCTTTAAACTGGAGCGTGAACTGCTCCCACCGGTAGAACCGAAAGGAACGGAACTGAACAGAACGCCTCTCATTTGTTCCGAGCCCTTTTTACTTTCCTTGGCTCTACAAAGTAGAAAGGAAAGTTATGTAATCGGCTGAAAAAAAATTTTGAGTTTTCTTCAGATCTTTACGTTTCAGACCCTCCTGAGTCCGAAAAACACTATTTGGGAAAATGGTCTGTGTGTGTGTCTGTGAACGGTTTTTAGAGAAAACGACCGTACCAAATCCACTGAAACTTGATATCTAGCCTGCAGGTTACCATGGGACGCCAAAATAAGGGTATGAACAGAATCCACCGAAAGTTAACTATAGCTATCATAGTGATCAAAACACCAAATTTTTTTCTCAAAAAACGGCTCTAACGATTTTGATTAAACTTTCAAATTATCTTCTACTGATCAATACCTAACTTTTCTTCTCCATACATATCTCCATGAAAATACGGTGAACGGAGATATGGACCCATGAAGCAAAAATAGGTTTTTTACGCTTTTTGGCAAAACGGCTTCAGCGATTTTCACCAAACTCACAGGATGTTTTTAAATAGTTAATACCTACATATTGTTCTCAATAAATGTTCCTGTGACGGTCCATTGAACAGAGATAAAAATCAAAATGTGTCGAAAATAACGTTTTTTCTAACAGAAGACAGAGACAGAACAGAGAAAACGACCGTACCAAATCCACTCAAACTTGATATCTAGCTTGCAGGTTAACATGGGACGCCAAAATAAGGGTATGAACAAAATCCACCGAAAGTTAACTATAGCTATCATAGTGATCAAAACACCAAATTTTTTTTTCTTCTCAAAAACGGCTCTAACGATTTAGATTAAATTTTTTATATTGGTAGCTCCTAATATTTCAACTATACCATAAAATTCCCATTCATGGGAAAATGACGAGAGCAGCACAATAAATTACCAAAACTATCGACGAAATCGATTTTACCGCGGTTTTTAGAAAAAACCACCGTACCAAATCAGCTGAAACTTGATGCCTAGCCTACAAATTACCATGGGACGCAAAAATAAGGGTATGGGCCAAATCCACTGAAAGTTAACTGTAGTCATCAGAGTGATCAAAACACCAAATTTTTTTCTCAAAACCAGCTCTAACGATTTTGATTAAATTTTTTATATTGATAGCTCTCAATGAGGCAACTATACCATAAAATTCCCATTCGTGGGAAAATGACGAGAGCAGCACAATAAATAATCAAAATTTTCGACGAAAACCGTTTTTAGCGCAGTTTTTTCCTTATAAACACCACTGGGATGTTAGTAGAAAGTTAAAGAAAATTGGTATCGTAGTCCAATCTAATACCTAAAGTTTGAGTGTTTAAAAACGCTCATGAGGTACATGGGGCTAACTTCAGAAATGCCTGAATTTCAACTATCGCCGTTTCGCTTACTGCCAGTTCTAACAGTTATTACCCATTAACTCTGCAAAAGTGATTATTATCCCTCTTCAAAAAATTCGTGTACAGCCTCATTAATTTTCTGGGTACCATTTGCTCAATAATGGTCCTGGAATGAGTACGAGCAGCATAATAACTTCTTTAACTGTAATCGCTGCTGCTTCAGGCTGCCGTAAAGCGTTGTTTGACCAAGTTCATATTAACTGAGTGATAAATGAATTGAGTAAGTAGAATTAGCTATGTACAAAGTGAATTGTTGTAGAGCTAAGGAAAGTTGTGTGTTGCACCAGATATTTCGATATGAACGTAACAGATCACATAATAATAAAACAGAGTTAGAAGGATTGCTTTTTCCATAAAATACAAGGAAATTTATAATTGCAGGAACTCTGTTTTATTATTCAAAAGGGGGAGTGATTTAGATCTTACAGATTTACGTTCGTTCTACAAGAGCAGTAAAGTAAAACACACGTTGGAACTGCAAGAGTATGCAATACTGGGCTTTCAAATGAGTTTCAACTGCAGTCATAAATTGGGCTGACACTTTCAAGCCACACATCTTCCCCTTTAGTCCAACTCAGGTTCCTAAGGGTGTCTGGGCAAGTCCTTGATTGCAACAAAGGAACGTGGAACATCCCATGGAAGTAATTCATGGAGTTAGGGGTTTCTTTATTTGATGGGAAAAATGAAGGTCATCCTACCTCGTTACATCTATATGAGAGGGCTTACATGTAGAAGAAAAGGTAACCAACCTGATTGGTTAACTTGATCAGCTGACCCAAGGGAGAAGTGGTATTTGGAGCAATAATTCATTACTTCATTAGGCCAAATCCAATACATTTGATAACAGAAGCGCTCGACTTTAAATATCAAAGTGACAATGCAATGGGATACTGGTACAAGAAACAATGATTGGTGAATACCAGTTCAGGGTTACTAGCTGGGCACTCAATCTCTTAGTACTTCAGGGGATGCCAATGTACATACAGAATATACTCCTACAAGGGTTAGAAGAAAACACAAAGGAAAGCAATGGAGCCAATGAAGCCTGCAGTGCTCAGGAGTATTAACAGTGAAACTGAACAGCCATTGAACTCAGCAAGAAGCAGCCTGTGTAACAATTTCAAGTCAACAACACGGCGATGACAATGAATTTAAATGGAGCCGATTAAACTGTGTCATATTTTCGTAAATTGCCTATCTTTGCAGTTTGGATGAAGTCAGTTGTTGAAGTAGATGCACTTTTAGATACGAGATCAACATTGAATTTTTTCTCATCAAATTTCGTTTTCACCAATAATCGGCCTTGGTTGAAGAAAGAGAACGTTAAAAGTATTCAAGTGATTGATGCTTGGCGTCGACTGAAGTGATAGATGCTTGAGTGTGGATTTCCAGCCAAATACACTCGAATTTTGCTGCAGCCACCATATTCTTAGACCTCAACTCCCGTGACTCTTCCCTGCTTGCAACACCGAAGAGGCCAAAAGACGACGCTACACCCCGATTGAGGAGACGAAAATAGCATTGAATGAATACTTGAACAAGATCACATACGGCGACTTTTTAAATAACTTCGAGGATGGGGAAAAACGGTGGCATAAATGTATTATATCCGAGAGAAGCTACTATGAGTGGGGAAGGAACAGATTATTTTATTAACCATCTATCTATTAAATGATATTATTAAGAACAAATACTTTTTAAAGAAAACAACAGGCGACAATTGTTGAACAAATCTTCTATACAGCACTGGCTAGTGAGCGACAGGAGGCACTCTTACACAAATATGTTAACAATTATTAGGGTTCTAGAACAAAGGAGGTTGTACTTACAGCTAAGGCAAACCGAGAGCTGGCAAAGACTTCAGATTTGTTTTCTGCCTGTCGTTTTTGTGCCTGTTCTATGACTTCAGGGGTCGCATAGTCTGCCAGTCCAGGCAATAAAAAATTATTGTATGCCTTCGTTTTGGGAAACTTAACGACATCGCCTTCGAAACCAACTCCTAATAACACACAACGAAACAATTGAACTAATTCTACAAAATTGTACAATGCACAAATATATGGACCACAACAAACTTGATTTAACAATTAATTGATTCACTTGTCATTTCACATTACCTGTTGACATAATTGGGAATTCGTTGAAGGATTTCACAAAACACAATCTAAAGTGTACAAAGTAACGAATCTCTCGAATGCAAGGCCTTTGAATTACCTTATGTCACGTTTTGAACCAGGGCCTGGTTTATTTAGTGACACCTTAATATTCATAGCAATCTGTCATCGATTATTTTACTGCATTTTTAAACAAAACAAACGTCAATACATGTTTTCGAAAATTATGACAAGCTTCATGTGTTAATTAGTGTGAATTTCTCTCTTCCATCTTCTTAGTGGGCCGTTAACATCAAGCAAATAGTTTTTTTTACGTAGGAGGGAGGGTTGGGGGCCTATTGGCCCCATTAATTTACTCCTGCGCATTTAGAACCAACCCAGAACCATTTAGCACATTGCATCAGGTTAGCCTTCACACCTTTCTGTAGTGGCAGTTCCTCTTTCTTGATCAAGAGGACAAGAAAAGCCCCAGCTGAGTATATTGCAGTGTGTGAACTAATTATTTAAATAATAATTATAACATGTGAACTCGATAAACGTTTTTACTTTCCGCTACCCGAAGGGAAGGAAAGTATAGTAATTGGGCCAAAAAAAAATTTGGGTTTTCTTCAGATCTTTACGTTTTGAGACCTACTGAGTCTAAAAAACCTCGGCGCGTGGTCCATGTGTGTGTCTGTAGTTCGATTTGCGGGAGAACGACTGATCCGATTGAGCTGGTTCTTTTTTTTGTTTTGTTTGTTATTTTTTGTAGACACCAAAATAAGGTTATGGATGATTTCGACCGATGGGAAGGTTGGGGGACAGAAACTAGGGGTTTTCGCATTTTTCTCGGCAACGGCTCTAACGATTTTGATTAAACTTTCAAATTATCTTCTACTAATCAATACCCAACTTTTCTTCTCTATACATATCTCCATGAAAATACGGTGAACGGAGATATAGGCCCATGAAGCAAAAATAGGTTTTTTATGGTTTTTGGCAAAACGTCTTCAGCGATTCTCACCAAACTCACAGGATGTTTTTGAATAGTTAATACCTACATATTGTTCTCAATAAATGTTCCTCTGACAGTCTATTGAACAGAGATAAAAATCAAAATGTGTCGAAATAACGTTTTTTCGAACATTTCAGTAAATTCCACGGTAACTTCTTCACCAGGTGTAATAAATTCTAATGGAGTGTCTTTTAGTCACCCATAGCCACATTTCGTTCTCTATAATTATTTCTGTATATATCTGTTGAACGGAGATATAAGCCAAGTTAACTCAGAAAAGGAAATTCGTCGAATATTAATTGATCAGTATTCCAATTTTCTCAGAAACGGCTCTAACGATTTCGATCAAACTTATGTAGAACTCTCAACTAACTAGTACCTACATTTTGTTCTCTATAAATGTTCCAGTAAAAATGCGTTGAACGAAGATATAACGCCCACAAATGTAGCTGGTGATCGAACTTAAAGGGGTGGCGGAAAGTTGTGTGTTGCTACGCACCAGATATTTATAATACTGACTAGAAACCTGTAACTTGGAGATTGATACACAGCTTACTAGGAAACGAATCAATAATGTTAGTATCTATAGTGAATCGACATTGTTATCGATTGAATAATGTCTGACCCATTAGTCCTCCCTTGCTTAGATTGAAACCTCGTAATCTTCAAGATATGACGGTGGTCGACGAATTCAGTCTGAACGTTGAAGACTTGCAGTAACCTGCTCAGGCTCCTCATCCAGAGCTGGCAGAGTAGATAGTTCGGTTGGTTGCTTCGGAACACAAATAGGTATAGGGTGCTGAATGTTGGTGTGTTCTGGTGGGTATTGTAAGGATTGATTGTTTTGATCTGGGACAAACGTGACGCGTACTGGTTTGGTGTTAGAAGGTCAATGTATCGATGTGTCGCTTAAATATGTGGTTGTTGTCCAATTTCACAGAGTAATGGAGCTGTCCAAACTTGGAGACAACAGACAACTACCCCAGGTTCCCATTGTAGCTTGTTGTTGTGAAAATAGCGAGCCTGCACCCTATCACCAACTGAGAGCTGTCTGGCTGGTCTGGTCAGGGGTGACGGTGTTTCGATGGTTGTCGGTTTGAGGGCATCCAGTGTAATTCCAATTTGTCGATGCAGACAATTTTCACTGGGTGTTTTCCCGTTGATGAGTGGCGTTGCTCTATATCGAAATAGAATTTTGAAGATTTTCTTTTTCATAGGAAGAGGCTCAGACTTCATTGCAGCAAAACGATGCTTCAAGGTCTGGACATTTCGTTCAGCTAGGCCATTAGTCAATGGGTGGCCAGGGGCAATGAATCTTTGGGCAATACCAGAGGCCAAACAGAAGCTTTTGAATTGGGCACTGATGAAGATGGTAGCGTTGTCACTAACGAGGACATCAGGGAATCTGTTTCTGGAAAAGACTTCCTGCATGAGGTCAATAGTTGAAGTGCCAATGAGCAAGGTAGGACTTCAGCCCATTTGGACTTGGCATCCACCATTATGAGGAAGTGATGATTTTGATAAGGATCGGCATAATCAACATGGACACATTGCCAGTTGCCTTATGGGCTCATCCATAGATGGAGGGGAGCCTTTGGTGGCCTATTTTGAATCTTAGCACAATCCGAGCTTTCTCGTACTAAACGTTCAATGTCTTTGTAGATTAACTTCCAGTACACATAGCGCCAGGCTAATTGTTTCATTTTCATGGTTCCTATATGTGTTTGATGAAGTTCGCCAAAGGCCATGGATTGCATTGATTGAGGAATCACTACACGAGGTCCATGGAAGAGGATGTCACCATCTATGGTAAATTCTGAGTCGTCAACTCGGTTTTGACGGAGTTGTTGGAGCAAAGTTGATGGGTCGTCGTCTTTCTGGGTAGCTTCTTTCAGAGCCTGGTACGTTGAGGTAGGTGATTCAATCAGGTGTAGTGAGACATTGAAAAGTTGCTTGACTTCATTGTTGATTGATGTATCTGTTTTCCCAGGGACATTGATGGGTGCTATGGACAAGCAATCCCACATTTGAGTGTTCGATACCCTTTTTGAAAGCGACCGAATAATTAAATCCTGAGAGGAATGCTGCGTATCTCTGCAAGCGTGCTGGATTTTGGCATTCTGGTGGATGATTCGAACAGGAGGTTGATTTTCAGTGATTAGAGTGACGGATCTGGCAAAAAGATATTGATAAAATGTTCCACTGAGAATATGATAGCCAGTGCTTCTCGGTCTAGTTGAGAGTACCCTTGCTCAGCTGGAGTAAGTGATCTGGATACAAAGGCAATAGTCAGTTCCATCAATGATGTGGGATAGGATTCCGGTATTGGGATAGGGACTGGCGTCACATGCGAGTTGAACTGTTTGATGAGGGACAAAAGGCACGAGCACCCTGTCACTCGCGATTTCTTGCTTGAGTTTAATGAAAGCTGATGCTTGTTTTGCTGTCCATGAGGTTTTCTTTTTGATCAATTCTCGAAGTGGTGCAGTTAAGGTTGAAGCATTGGGGATGCAGCGGGCAAAGTATGTCACCATGCCAAGGAATCTTCTTAGGGATTCGAGAGACGTTGGCCTGGGTATGTTGACAACAGCTGCAATCTTCTTAGGAGATTTTTCAATACTGTAGAAGCGCACCAGATGTCCCAAGAACTCAATATGTTCAGCAAAAAGTGTGCATTTGCTTTGATTGAGATGTAAGTCGGATTTCTGTAGTTGGTTGACGCATGCAGCCCGATTTGCTGCGCATTCTTCCTTGGTTGCACCATTTACTCCTATATCATCATAGTAGTACTCACAATTTGGAACATTTCGAAAAATTTGATCGATGGCTCGGTTAAATTCTTATGTCACGCTTTGAACCAGGGCCTGGTTTATTTAGTGACACCTTAATATTCATAGCAATCTGTCATCGATTATTTTACTGCATTATTAAACAAAACAAACGGCAATACGTGTTTTCGAAAATTATGACAAGCTTCATGTGTTACTTAGCGTGAATTTAATTTCTCTCTCCCATCTTCTCAGTGGGTCGTTAACAAGAAGCAAATAGTTTTTTTTGACGTATAAGGGAGGGTTGGGGGCTTATTGGCCCCATTAATTTACTCGTGCGCATTGAAAACCAACCCAGAGCCATTTAGCACATTGCATCAGGTTAGCCATCACACCTCTCTGTAGTGGCAGTTCTTATTTCTTGATCAAGAGGACAAGAAGAACCCCTGCTGAATATATTGCAGCTTGCAGCGTTTCCCATACTACCCCCCGGTTTGGGAGGTTCAGGAGTGGTCTTTCTGGCATACTGCCCTCCAGTTTTCTTTTGAATTCAACACGGGGCAGATGAAAGCCTCAGGTGTGAGCAAGCTGATCGGAATTTTTTATTGAAACCTCACAAGCAGACAATATGGGTATACTAAAGGAACGTCGACTGACACCCTCTTCAAGGGTTCAGGAACATACCTGTGTCCTCCAACATGCCCCAGTCTCTCCCACCTATATTGCGAGAAGATGTCATGGAACAACTGAATTTCTAATTTCATCAGTTGAAAACAGCAAACTTTAACTACACACACACACACACAATGGGTCATTCAGGTCTCTGGGTGACGAGAAGACATTCATACAGTGATAGTTTATGTTGTAAGCGAACAGCTTGTACAATTTAAAAATACTATCTCGACTCGAAAAAGTGTCTGCAGCTTCGTTCTCGGCCCTAACCTCCATGCTATATCAGAAGAGTAGTATAAAAACTCTAGCGGCTATCTTTTAATCTAGTCATTTTCGACTTTCTTAGTATGATGCAAGTTGGGTACCAGTTCAACAAGGTTTCATCTTGGAACAAAGTAATATCAACATAATCTACATTACAATTTCGGGTTGGTATTCGATTGTATGATTATGAACTCACCCTCAACATACTGCTTCAATATAATGTGAACAGTTTTTCTCTTTCCTGATTCCCCATTTTGGACCAAATCATATACATAGTCCTTCCCTTTGAGTCGGTATTCTGTTTCTCCATACTTGGTTAATTTGACAGGATTCTTTCTTTGAAGGATGAACGTTGTCTGCAAGAAATAAACATACATTATAATTATACAAAACTTTTATGATCAAGAAAAATTAGTAGAAATAAGGTGGGAACAGCCAAGTAGCACATGACACAGCGGGATATGGCACGAAGGTTAGGCCACTTTTATATTGCAGCGGAACAGAAACTGTCTGTTGACACTCAAAGAGCATTGTTAGGGAAGGATCTGGCCAGGCAGCCGTAGAATTGAGACTTGTTGCTGCAACTAGGTCTCGCTTATTTCTCGCAATCCGCGTCAATGCGATTGCCATTCATCTCCGAGCTTTCTACAGTCCCGCAGCCACGACGCTTCACGTTCCTATACTGTTTGAGCAACTCCCCTTTCCATTATTTCCAGATCAGTAAGTAGCCCTCAGCTCAAATAACTTTTCATCATCTACCTACCGAATATACCGTCAATTCTCGTTAATTATATCTAGATCTATCTATCAAATTCAACTCAGCTTCCAGAGCCCCGATTTCTTTTCTTCACCAACGGAGTCACTTCAAATACAAGTTTACGATCCAATCTTCGATACGGTCAGATCCTTCCTTTACTTTTATTACTAGTGCGCAGCAGTTTTATTTAGTTTATTAATATATATGAGTAAGAGCTCCTTTAATTTATTTATTTCCATCAACGTGTTAATTTCCGATTTTATATTTTGTTCACTAAGTAATACAGTCTATTTATTTTATTCGTTACTATTTTTCTTTAACAATCCGAACACTGTCAAATTGGCCACAACACACACAAAAAAAGGAACTGCTCGTAGGGAAGCGAATGTGTTCTATTTACTGATTATTTGGAATATACGATAGAGAAGAAATAAGAACATCAAAATTTGCAACGGAATTCAACCTTTCTTTTATTCTCTTGAGAACGTATCAACAACAGCCGATAATAACTATTGTATATTACACTCAGAACAACCTATTCCTTGAGTTGCAAAGCCATACAGAACGTGAGTCACCGAGCACTACGGAATTCTTTCAATATCTAGCAACCCGCAAGAGCAATACCTGCGATGTGAGTGACTGGTGATTCCTGCCCCACTGCAGTATAACGCAGCCTTAGGGTGTAAGCTCTAAATAACAAGGGATGGGTTTCAAGGGTTAGGGAACGAGGTCTAGATATAAAAAGGGTTCTTCCGATTGCTTGAAGCCCGTAACAAATCCGGTATAATATTTATGGCTGAAGTTAACGTACCTGTTAGGTGAGTCCGTTTCCTCTGGCTTGTGAGTTACTGTGGGCAAGCGCTTTCGATGTAAAGACATCATCGTCTGGCCGTTAAGTCAGTACTCGAGTACAGGTACGTTAACTTTAGTAATTTGCCTACTGGCGGATATAACCCAATTTCTTTAATATTTATGGCATAGAGGGTAGAGCACAATGGCTTAAGAATGAGTTGAAGCACGCAGGTTAGGGTTCAAAGGCCGAAGAATAATGGATAATGCTCAAGATGAAGTAAAACTGTATTTGCCGTTTCTCCCTAGCCCTTCTCTACGTTTCTAGGCGTAAACATCGCAGGTAAAGTGCTCCAAGTTTCATCCGATGATATGAGTGAACCCATTGACACAAAATACTTAACAAAGCTGAGTTATACAATTCAACGGAGGTCTTAGTTTCTAGTAGATTAATTTCGCAGTTGGCATGTGCGGATTTATCGAGAAGAACATAGTGCGTGATCGCCTATTTTCGCAAGACCGTCAAACAATTACTTCCTAAATAAATTAAAGAATACCCTTTTGAACGTAGTGAACAAGTCAGCGTCGGCAAAAAGCAATTGACAAGCAGTTCGCTCCGACGCCCACCCGTACTTCAATCGAGGAATCGCAGCGAACATTTTTCGTTAACTGCTCTTACGTACGAATTAACACAGTACACTCCGAAAGAGCACCCACAAGAATAATGAAAGCAGGGTGAACCGGAAAAATGAAGGTTCACTGCGGTTATAAATAAATAGTTTAATCAAACGGATCGATGTATCGAGAGGCCGAGTTTCGATGTATCGACAAGATGAGTTTTGATGTATAATGAGTCTCATACGCATTGCTACCAGTCAGGCTGGAGTTGCAACTTACATTACACCGCATTAGGTTGGCAAAACTGTCACGTCATGTCAGTGAGCCTTCAGTGCTAGATGTAGAGTTTGTAGTAGTTACAGCAGACGTTTTGTAACCCTTAATCGCGAATGTAACCTTCATGACTACGGGTAACCTTACAGTACTATTGTTTTCTTCCCGTTTCGGCACTGAACGTAATCCTTATCATCTCACAGCCATGGCGTCCGTCGCACCGTCTGTAACCTGTAACGTTGACTCGGATTACTTTGCTGTACTGTACTGTTACAACCAAACCCCTCCAGATTTTCTCCCCTCCGCCCATCGTTGCCGCTTCTCACCGATCCAATATGGCTTGTCTCGCGGCTCCCTGACCTCAGAGCTCCCGTTCGAAAGTCGCTTTTGATGTAAAACCTCCCTGTTCGTTCCGTTCTGTTATGTTTGTATCATTATCTCTGTGACACATAGCGTTCCGGTGTAACAATACCATCGTCAATCTTCGGCAAATAAGGTAAATCTCTCATAATCTTCAATTATTCTACGATTGTAATTAGAACAGTTCCGTCAACTAGAAAATTTAAGTGTCCGAATGACACAACTTGAGCCCGAGGCTACTCCGTTCATCGATTAATTTTCTTAGTCGTTGACACTTCGTTGTGTCGTATTTGAATCGAATTGATCATATTCGTATGACTGTTCTTAATCACGAACGGTAGTATTATTTTGGGTTCTGTGAGCGGAGTTGGTTGAGTGAATGTTGTAACCTTGGAATCGATCCGATGGGGCCCCTTTTTCCTCCGCCCCATTGCAGCTCATCGCTCAGCTCCTCATACGCATTACATTATTTCTTCTGTAACTCGCGGTCCCTGATGGTGTTAGCTGATCGATTGCAACTTAATCGCCCCGATCACTCGTCAAAATCATTGACGTACTTCACTGTAGCGACACTGTTACTCTTTCTACTCGAAACTAATCCTGTTTCGTAATATCGCGAACCTATTTATAATACTTTATAACTTGTGGCAATTTTCTACACTTTCATCTACTTGTGCTCTTGTTTTACTGTAGTACTGCCAGATTTGTAATAATACTGCATCATCGTTGGGAGGCAATCGTCAAATTGATCTAGGTTGTATAAATTTGATTTATAATGGAGACAGACAGTTCACGTAAAAGGAACCAGTTTCCTTATCAAAATGACATTTCCTTAAAACTCAACAGTCGAAAGTCATGGAGGTTGTGGTTTAGCTCCACAACGTCCACTGGACTCAGACCTGTGGACAGCAGGTTGTCATTTAGCAAGTCTCCCGTGGGTGGCAAGTTTCAATGAGAGAAATGAAATAGGACACCTGAAAACATCGCCAGAGCATCAATTGAGAAGTCCTCCGGCGCTTTGAACTTTTGATGCTGAGAATTTTCGATAAGAGCTGTGGGATGAATTTTACTCTGCGACCTCAACTTATACCTGCACAAGCTTGCAGAGGTCCAGAAACTCTTGCTGAATGGGAAAGACGACGGGGTGGTGTAACATGATTCTTGAGGGGATACCACATACTACAGTTTTATGGACGTACCACAAAGTCTGTTTCTCTTATTTTAAAATCATAATGATCCTTAACAATCGTAAGAATGTCATATCAGTCGTTTATGAATGTTGCGGAGGTTGTGGTGGATTGCAACTCACTAAGCACCCACCAAACTTAGACCTGTGGAGGTATAGCTGGTTGTCATTTAGCCAGTCTCTCAGTAGAGAGCTGTTGTCCATGTGTCACTACCTGGAAGTATGAATCCTGTACTGTATGGTAGGGGTTATTAGTATGGTGTCTAACCTGATGTAACTATGTACTTGAATGGTAAAGTTGTTCCTAAGAGCTGATCCAAGGACTGAGCCGTGTGAGAACCCCTTTCTATTGTTCTGCATTTGATCATAGCAGTTCTATTTGTCCGATAACTTCTGTCGAGGAGGTATAGGTTACCATCCCCGTTCTTTGAGCTCATGTAGGAACGCCAACTACCATATTCTGTCAAACGTTCGTCTGATGTCAACTTAGAACCTGTTCCATACCAGTCACACCCGTCCTATAGGCAGGGGCAGTCTTGATGCTTTGAAATAAAAACCCCGCTGCAGGCCTCGCCTCACTTTCACTGCCTGTTCCTCAACCTTTAGGAATTTTCCTCCAAGGTATGGCTGCGTGGACGTATTCGTATTTACTTTTGGTTAGTAGTGGTCAAGTGATATGAACAGTGTGATTTATCCCTTTCATGACACTGAAGCATAAACTTGAAAACACGTGATAAGGTGAGCCTTCAACATTACCCCATCTTGAGAATAGAAAGAATCCCTTTCTTACCGCTAATGACACTTTAGTGGTAATGCACCCATTGCACCACAGGAATAGGATTTCGTTTAATGTTTGGCGCTAGACACTTAGTTTCTCTCATTGCTCAATATTGGTTCAAATTTGCATGTTCTCGAGGTGTTCTTCCATTGCTGTACTAAAATTTCTTTTCATACTCAACCTACCAAATCAAGCTTACGTCTATTTCGATGCTGTGCCTTGAAACCACCTCCCTCACAGTGGGTTGAAAGACTTCTCACAGCCCTGTCGTTGTCATCAGTGTCCAGAACATACAATTCTTAATAAAGCGAATGACCTGGAACAAGGCACCAGTTGGCACGCTTGAATCCATTGGAACTCCCCTAGAGTCATCAAATCCAACACTCACAGATGTGTCTCATCTTACAGTGACTATATCGTAACCCTCTATCAGTCCAGAACACATTCGTCTAGTGCTATTTGTTAGTTTATACCCATCAGAAATACGATCATCAAGTTCAGCTCATAAAGGAAGTTATTTTTCACTTGTTCAACATGCTTTCAATGAGCATTGGCCACTTGGAATACTGTGCTAGGTCTTCTAGGCCTTGGTGATCCACAGGAGCAAAGCTTGCTGGGACTGGGCTATTAGTTGCTTATGATAAACTGCTAACTTATTTAATTTGCTTGTTAACTGGGCTAGTTGTGTTTTTCCAGTGCAGCGTAAGTTATTCACATCACTGGATGACTTCGTTCTGCTCAGTAATTCTTTTTATTGTATTTGTACGTACACACCCAGTTGTTGAATTACTGCCAGATAGCTTCTGAGCAGCAAGTGTAGGTTGCCAGGCATTCTCAAACTTAGCTCATTCAGGAGCACTGTCCTCTCTTCCTGTTGTATGATGCTCCTCTTACGTCAATTAGAACTGTCACTATGTACTTTTCCTATACCTGTTGCAAAAGGTACATAAATGATCCTAGTGGACCTTATTTTTTTACAGCTACCTGTGAGATGTAATCAATGACTTCTAGATACTACAACGTCAATGTATCTAAAATTGCCCCTAATATAGAGGGAAGGAGGAGCAGGGGCTGTGAAAATGTTCAGCCAGCAGGCAGTTATTGAATAAGTAGAGGTATCTGCAAGAGATGGTTTCCTTAGCCTTGTTTTGGGCTCTAAGGTCGCAAGGGCCATGACCCGATCACTGTCTTCATAACCATTCGAACAAACATCTTGTGAATGAATTAGAAGTACTGCGTAAGGTTGACATGTCTCTTTTCCTTCTACTTTCCTTTTACTAGGTTGACACTTTTGAAAAAATGCCAGGAAATGTTCCTGTCCCAATCAATACATTGAGTTCTTGAACTTTTCTTTCCCAAGCACCAAGCTCTAATTCAGGAGTGTTTGTCGCTAAACGCCGAATCAGTATCAGTTTTTTGACTTCGGAGTTCCCGCACCTGCCCTAATGGGACTTCGTGGCCCTTAACAGCAAAGTAATTGTTTCCCCAAAGACCCCATCTTTTTACTTTCCGCTACCCAAAGGGGAGGAAAGTATAGTAATCTGCCCAAAAAAAAAATTTGGGTTTTCTTCAGATCTTTACGTTTCAGACCCTACCGAGTCTAAAAAACCTAATGTCGGCGCGTGGTCCGTGTGTGTGTCTGTAGTTCGATTTGCAGGAGAACGGCTGATCCGATTGAGCTGGTTCTTTTTTTGTTTTGTTCGTTATTTTTTCAAGACACCAAAATAAGGTTATGGACGATTTTGGCCGATGGGATGGGGGTGGGGAACGAAAATGTACCAAAAACTAGGGTTTTTCGCATTTTTCTCGAAAATGGCTCCAACGATTTTGATTAAACTTTCAAATTACCTTTTCCTAATCGATACCTAACTTTTCTTCTCCATACATATCTCCATGAAAATACGGTGAACGGAGATACGGGCCCCTGAAGCAAAAATAGGTTTTTTACGCTCTTTGGCTAAACGGCTTCAGCGATTTCCACCAAACTCACAGGATGTTTTCAAATAGTTAATACCTACATATTATTTTCACTAAATGTTCCTGTGACGGTCCATTGAACAGAGATAAAAATCAAAATGTGTCAAAAATAACGTTTTTTCTAACATTTCCGTAAATTCCAGGGTAACTTCTTCACCAGATGTGATAAATCTTAATGGGGTGTCTTTTAGTCACCCATACCAACATTTCGTTCTGTATAATTAGTTCTGTATATATATGTTGAACGGAGATATAAGCCAAGTTAACTCAGAAAAGGAGATTTGTCGAATATTAATTTATCGGTATTCCAATTTTCTCAAAAACGGCACTAACGATTTCGATCAAACTTTCGGAGTACTCTCAGCTAACTAGTCCCTACATTTTGGTCTCCATAAATGTTCCTGTAAAAATGTGTTGAACGAAGATATAGCGCCCGCCTATGTAGGTGGTGTTCGAACTTAAAGGGGTGGCGGAAAGTTGTGTGTTGCTACGCACCAGATATTTCAGATTCCTCTCTACAACAGACAGCTCCTCTCAAACTCATTCACATACGAACTCTCGTGAAAGTCACTCGCCTCCCTGTGTTCACTCAGAAAATTCCTCTATCAATTCTCAGCCCAGTTCCAGCTCGCTCTCTCCTTCCGATACAGTTTCCTGCCAGTTCACGCATATTACGAGTCGTCCTCTTGTATCGCCCTTTAATACTCAAACTCAGCTCAATTCATTGCACATTTAATACAGTCCTCCTCACGCTCACCGAGTTCCTTTTATTTCGAAAGTTAACGTACCTGTTAGGTGAGTCCTCTCCTCTGGCTTGTGAGTTACTGTGGGCAAGCGCTTTCGATGTAAAGACATCATCGTCTGGCCGTTTAGTCAGTACTCGAGTACAGGTACGTTAACTTTAGTATTTGCCTACTGGCGGACACAACCCAATTTCTTTAATACCTTTTATTTCGATCTTCAATTCTCGCCCTCTTGTGCACCCAACAGCGGGTTTCCAGTTTATAGCTTGTTAATGATGAAGTGGGTCCCCCCTTCTCTAAGCAGCTGAGTTAGTGCTCAAACTAATTTCTTTCCCTGGGACTTAGGCAATCAGAGTTTAATATCACTAACCAGATAATAAAGAGCAACCCCTGAAGTGCCAGAATTCAAACCATTCTGCTTAATACTTCACACTGAAGATTGGCTTTTCTTCAGATCTTTAAGGGCTGTAGCGTTTGAAAAAGGTCTTCAAGCGCGATTAAAAGAAGGCTGAAGCTATTCAGCTCAAATTTGATATTTAGCCTGCAGATATGGGATGCCATCTCCAAGATTAGTTCCATAGTTTGTCAGGTGATGACTAGAAATTACACCATCAATTATGTCGTTACTATATTGTAAGACTTGAAAGCACATATTCCCGTATTACACAATGTAATAATACAAATCAGTAATGAATACACAATATTTTATTCAAGGTGGATTCACACCTAAGTTTATATTGTGACAAGCATTTCCACTATAGGCGTAAACACAACTGCCGAGCATAAATGGGTTCCCTGTGGAGTTGATAACATTGAAGGCGCGTTGAAACAGTGTGCACTTATTGTGAACCCGCCTTTACAGTACAATTTATTTTCAAATCTACTTTATGAAAGGATGAGGAGGGTTCACAAAAAACAGTTGGTTGTGCTCGTTATTAAAATTCAGGTCTATCGCTGAAGTACGTGATGTGCGTTGAACTGGTATCACCTTTGAGCTGTCATCTTTTTTGCAGCGTTTATGCACGTAAAATGCTGCTTTTGTTACGATGAAATAAACGATTTCAACTCCGCTCAGGAAGCTGAAGCCCATGAAGAGGCCTAACAAACCTCCTGTGTTGGCTGTTGACAAATACGATTCAATTAGGTTCAAAGTAGTGTTACATAAGTGTTTAAGTTTCCTTTGATGTCGAGCAAAAATATGCATATTTGTTTATGGGTGCAATTAATAGAAAGGATGCGGGGGAAGAGCTGGATTGATTTAGGACACAAACCGGTTGCTGTCATTTGCTACAAACAGAATATACTTTTTGTAGTCAATTGGCATGCCATGTGTTAAAACCAGCGGCCAATGGTCATGTAACACCGAAGAGACCAAAATTTAACGGTGTACTGCAACGACTTGAAAAGCTGTGAGTAGTGGCAACATAGCTTGACACCTGTATAACCTCATACGACCAAACACAATGATTGCACGAGTTTTAATTCAAGTGTTGTACATGAATTCAACCAGCTTCACTACCTCTTCACCGATTGAGTAATTGATGAATTGGAGATGGTTGATGTGTTTGATCGTTTATAGATGTAGGCCGGAAAGAAGTTTCACAACGTTAATGTGAAAGGTACGGCAATTCAACTCGGACTAGACAACAAATGTAGAGAAAATTTTAATGATTAGCTTCATTAGAGAGCATCTTCCTATTCTGTGGAATCTCTAACAGATCGTGCTTCCAGGAAAATATCTGATGACTTGCTGCACGGCTGCTTCGTGTGTTATACTATGAAGACTAAATTATCCAAAAACGCTGTCAGATTTGTGATGTCGATAGTTTGCAATTCCAAGCACAATTTGGCGTTGGGTTCTCAACTTCAGAATCACATCATCAGCTGCAGGGGAAAGGCAACCAGGCACCTAATTGACAGATCAGCTGTGACCGTGTTTTTTTTGTCATAACCTTTTTCGCAAACTGGAAGAAACAGTTATCAGCTTGATCAGTAGGAGTCAAAGCTGATTGCTCATGGAAAACCATCACTTACTCTTGTAGGAACTACAGTGGAGCAGCACGTGGTTTCTTGTTTCCTCAACAGTGTAGGTGCAAGATATGCAAGATGAAGAGTCTTTGAGACAAAAGATGAGTCACGCATTGAAATTGCGTAATGAACTGGTTCAACCCATTTTCTCCTAAAACGTTCACAGGTATTGGGGGAAAACTCGTGTTTTTCCTGGACGTTTCACGTCCCTTTGATATTGGATTCCCGTTTTTGATCGCTGTTTAGCTAACGTAGCTAGTTTCCATTCGGTGAAGAGGTCATCACTGAGTTCAGCTCGTAATGAGAGAAGCTCCCTTATCACTTCTTGCTTGTCCACTATGTACTCAATGGCCAAGTCATCATGGTTCACTGGATTCTGCTTTGTATGCCTTGGTGATCCACTGGAGTGCGCGTTTCTGGGATTAGGATAGTATTTTCTTTTGATTGACTCTGAGTTTGCTACCCCAGACATTGGGGCAGTAGCCAATCATGCATGAGTAAATGGCTTGTATGGAAGGATTGTGTCTTGGTAACACACACCTAGTGGCCTTACTAATTGCTCGTGATGATAGTATTGCCTTTAAGGGACAGGAGGGGTTGGCTGAAATGCTACATATATTGACGCGTAAATACTTGACTTGGTATTCTTTATACGGCTTTGGAATTTTGTTGTCTAGATTGAGATCTTTTTGAAATAGAATGAGTTCTTTTTTGAAATGTGATTCTTTTACAGCTTAAGTTCAACTTTTAAACGTTTTAAAGCCTAAAGCCATGATATTCTCAATATTCCAACTTGTCAGCAACACGTGTTCAAGGATCCAATTACTTGTTATGCTTTAGCATTAGTTTGAAGACATCAGTAGGTGATCAACAAAACTGGTATATAAGGTAATTAATTGCGTACTTACATAAAAATTCAGTAAAACCGAAAATTACTCCTTTCACTGTCCCTGAAAATTGTTTTTCCATGTAGTAGAAATGAAATATTCCCATATTTTCCCTGTTAACAAATGAAAAGTGAAAGTTTCATTAGAAAACCTAAAACATCTGATAATACGCAGCTCACACAAAGTGTATACTGCTTGAGTAGCTGTTTATTTAGCTTTATACGTACGCAAAATATTCCAAACTTTTCTCTCCCTGCATCTCTGGATCGACAGGAAACGCTGTACTAATGGGGCTGGATGATATCAAGAAGCCGTACGACAGTTCAAAGCATCCGGGCAGACAATTACAGAGTGGCAGTTCGATTAAGTTCGCTGTGCTGAGGTTTTGAAAAGCGTCGCTTATGCTGATTTCCAATCTCTCTGTAAATGTAAATGTTGATGAAATCAGAGAGTATTGATTTTATTGTCAGCAAATTGCTTCCTTCACTGTGGAAAGAGAGAAAAGCGCTTCTGCACTAAATGGCTGACTGAGCAAAATGTTCAGGCACAGAACAGTTGCCCAGTGGGCAGTAATAGCCTTCAGCTGTGACTACTGTAAACCAAGTCTATAAACTATTTTGACGAATTTGTGTAAAAGGTGCCCAGAAAAGATGGTCACTGACTAAAACCCTTGCCACTAAAGTATACAATTAGGGGAGGGGGAGTACCTAATAGGTATCACAATAGGTAACACAATAATGGGTGCGACATGGTCACACAGAGTAACAACCTCTCTAGTATGCATACACTTCTGTTGTGTGGATGGGAAGAGAACTCGGACAAATGACAAAAACCTGTCACAGGTCTGGCAATTCACTAATAAACTAGGACTGAAGGACTTTCATTTTATTATTGACATGGACAATCGTTCTTTCTCCGTTTTATTATTGAAATGGGTTTCCACAACTTCATCGCGAGTGATTTAGTTCGTAAGAAATACTAGTTAACACATAGGGACTGTGTCATGACCTGGTCAGTAAGCAAGTTGCTTGCTGGTGCCTAGTCATGGGGTTAGGATTTGTTGGGTGAGAGAGAGAGAGAGCGCGCAGCACTATGAAGGTATCTCAGTTGACACATGTAGTCTTATCTAGACTGGAAGCTGGGATCTATGACAGAATGTATCTTCTCATGGCAGCTTCCCAATCTTGTAGATAGAACTGCAATAGCAGCATAGACCCAGTACATAGAGTGGGGTGCAAGAAAAGTGCTGAGTAGATGTGGCATGTGTGTCAGCAGGCATTCTTCACCTTACCATCATTCACATGTTGGATCAAGTTCTAACTCAACTGGTGGGTGTTGTGTTACCTATCCTTTTCTTTCCCCTTTCAATTCTTTCATCCCTAGAGCTGGTGCACAATGTACGGCAAATTGTCATCACTGATATGCCTATATAGCTAGATTGTTTTGATCTCGAAGGATTTTTTAAATGTCATATCTTAAACAATCTTTTCGACTTTTGGGCGCAGTTGAGGTCCCATCCTCACGTTTGTCACGTTAATTTTTTAAATAAATCGAACCTTCTGTTTCCGACAAAGCCATGTTCAGGAGATACTGCCACTTGAAGGCAGTTGTGGCTGCCTTTGATGCTGACAGCCACTCTATCACTAACTGTTCAATCACTCTGCTACTACCACTTCCTGCTTACCATTTGTTTCAATTTTCTTCATTCTGTAGGGGAAGTTTTATTATTTTGTATTATTAAATTTTCCTTTACCAAATTGAATTACCTTTGGGCCAGTTATAATTACGCTGTGCAATAAATAATTTGCCAGCATCAGCCAAAGCAGGACTCCTGCCCATAGTCGTTGCTTCATCCGCATTCACTGAGCTCTTCACTTTTCGTCCGGTATTTCCTTTCTTCCAATTGGATTGGATTCTTCAAAGTTTCGCTTTGAACCAGTACATCACGCTAGTGCTCACAGTTTAACTCCACGTATTTTAAAATCTTCTGTGTCGCACAACACTACTTTTCTCAACTCCTCGAAAATTGTGCGATTTTCGTGGTTCTAGCTACTAATTAGTTTTTCAGTCAGTTCACATGGACTTGGTAAAACGTAACGTCACCTTAACGTTCAGGAGTTTATTCGGCTACTATTACTTATGCCAGAACCCTCATTGGGCGATCAACGTATAGGTAATTTAGGTGCTTGTCAACATAATTTCGTTTTGGCAACATTTCTACGAAAAGATGGTTTAAAAAAACGTTAGTATGAATTCCGAAATTTCTGACATTGCTCTCGATTATCTTATGGCAATTATTAAAGTTTCGTCGTATAGACATTGTTGTGTTGTTTACTATAGTTATTATTATTCTGGTGAACAATTTAGATTAAGCGTTGAAACGTTTGAACACCATACATTACTCACAACTGAGAAGAAAAAATATATTGCTCTTGGCTTGAACGGCTGATCACTTCTTGTGACGTGGAGGTTTAAACAAAACCGATGTTCGTTCACTGCCTGTGCTCTACTGGATTAATATGTACATAGCAGGCATCTTATTGTGCTACTTCCCTGATTTTTTGAGGAGACACTGCATCTTTGTTGCGCATGTGCAGTTTGTCATGCGACACAGATTTTCAATGAAAAACCACTTACGTTGCTTTCTGTCGAAATTCGTGATGAGTATGGAGCTGCTATCGTTATTTTCCCATGCATATTGGCAGGCATTTTGGACTGGTATCGCTCACACCATTATTCTGGTGGTTGCATGTCAAATTTGTGTTGATGTGGTTCTATTGAGTTGACTGACACGGGTCCGCTTTAGCCATTTCTGGTCTTTTCATCAGAATGGCGGTTCCACCCCACACAGCAGCACGGATGTCTGGCGCCCTAAGGGGGAGAGGAGGGCTCAGTTGCAGTTACCACTGCATATGAGGGACTTGTAGTAGATAGTCCTGCCATCATTCTTGGGCCAGGCTACATGGAGAGGCCCGACGATGCTATTGGAGTACATAATTTTATTCACTGTTGTCAGTTTCACATCACTTAGTAGCTGAATATTTTAACATTGATAAATTAATAGAAAATACCTGTAGTAATCAGAAAATAGGAAATGTTATCATAAATGAGGCGACAACAGAAACAAAGAGTGCAAGCCCCGTTGCAGTGTCTTAAATTAATTTCTTTGGAATTCTCTTACTTTGAGCTTTGCTGGCACACATTGCATCATTTCTTCCACATATTCTTGTTGTTTCATTTTCTAAGACAAAGAGATTAACAATAATTCAATTACGTTCCTTATCAAACAACCTGATATAAGTAATGATAGAAGTTCCAATGAATATGTTATTCTCAATTAAATAGACGATGTCAATATTGTTGAATCTTTGAAACATTTTCACGCAATTTCGGAATACCCTCAATCGTTTGAACTAGTACAGGTGTATGCAGTATCACTACCGTTACGTTTTTTGTAATGTACATCAACTGGTGACCATCCACCTCAGGAACCTTCTTCTTACTTTATATTCGTATTGATTAATGATGATGAAGGTATTGGGTTCAACATGCAGAAGTTATGATGGAGTGATCAAAAGGATGGGGGGAGGGGGTTGTCCCTGCCACACTGGAAAGCTCCTGGGTTTCATCTTTGGGTCTATCACCTCCCACAACAAATAACTAGACAATACCAACATAACAGATAACGTGTTCTGTTCCTGGAAATTGAAGGTTCCATTATTCATTGCTCATGGTTCAGGATCTTTGAAATTGAGTTGGTGACCACCAACTGTAAAGTTTCTTACTTTTGTGTAAGCTGTTTCGCTGTCATGATATGGGTTTGTAAGCAAGGGGGGGTCCCCGCCTACTGCACAAAATGTATTCAATTCGTGGTCATTCTAGTGTTGAACTACCTTTCACAATTCGTTCCTTGTCCTTTAGTTTCTGGCAAGGTTTCCTGGGCCCGCTTCTGGGGTTTTTATTTTCCGAAAATGAATAGTGCGAGCAGAGCTAGTGACAGTGGAAGGTTGTGCAAAGGCGTCACATACGGATCAGTGGATAACATAAGAACTGGCTAAGACTGAGTGACTCCCCCCCAAATACCAGGGTTTAAACAATCCAACATTGGAACTGACAAGTTCTAACCCGGCCAAACAACTGGTGAAGCCAGTCGGTTGGGAAATCTCGAATCACACACCTCGTCAAACAAACAAGCAAACAATATTGATCCTAATACTTCAGACTATTCAGCTGGTGTGTATAACATTTTCTATAAAATAGGGGGCATTCACAATAGCCCCACAGTGTGGGTAGGAGGCTCTGTTCCCATTCCCATCCTATTAAACAAAAGAAACTCAAGCATTTCTCAAGTGTTGCTTAACAAATCAGACTTCAGGTGCAAATACTTTACAATAATACTGATTATGGTTTTCCATGGTAAAAACGCGTGATTTTGTCTGTTGATGGACTCTGTCCATTCATCTCTTAATCATTGATCATAGTCTCTTACTTGGCATGAAGTACTGCACACAACCACATAGTGCAATCGTGTAATTTGCTTCGCATTCGAGTAGGCAGCTTCGTTGGTTGTACGTTTTATAGAAAAAGAGATGTTTTTCACTTTCAAAAAAGCAGTTTCTCTTGTTGATTGCTATGCCCCTTAATTCTGTCGTTGATGACGTATGTTTCGGGGATATAACCACTTTGGACTCCACACCAGCGGCCAAGGAAACTGCATAGGATTTTAGTTTTGGAGTTTCCAGAGGGTTGCTCAAAAAAACCTGGGCAATAACATAGCTCATGTAATTTCTTTGCCTTCAGTAAATCAGCTTCATTGTATTTTTTTCATTACAAACTATAACCTGCTGTTGTTATGCGTTACATTATTACTGCTATCGCATGTACAATCATTTGTGATTATTCACGAAATCATGTTTCAAAATTAGCAGAGACAGCCACGCTCCACTACCAAATTTATTTTGTAAAGTGGGAAGTTACTACGTCTTACGTTTGCTCGCAAGTCCTGAATCGTCACACACATGAATATAAAACGAATGTGGGACCAAAAGAACAATATCTAGACCCCCCCCCCCCCCTAAAATTGGCCACTTTGACTGTTTTGCCCAAAAGTCCTCGAAGGTCGCAGACATGAATATGAAAGAAAATTTGAAGTCAGGGAACAATATTTTGATCAGACTTTTTTTCGGTTTTTCGAAATATGGCCCTGTTGATAATTGACAACCGCACGGAGAACCACAATGAGTTCTTGCGGGGTCAAGTGAGACGAAGCCTCGTGAGTTCCTTCAAGTAGAAGAATTCGTTTCACTATATTTACAGTGATTCACTGTTTTATCCAGACAGTCCTACGCCTGTGAGACTGAGCATCTAAAAAATTCAAGGAAACCATACCAAACACGTAATAATTGTAACAACACTCAAATGTTCGTTTTCGACTAATTTTTTTAAACCTTTTTTTATCCCATAACAACTATGAATTTCGTTCAATCGGATTGCCTAGTAGGCGGGCACAAGTAGATCCCAAGTAGAATTTTTATGCGAAAGAATGGATTGTTTAGACCTCGTTAAAGTCAAAATAGGTCTGGACATTAGACTGACATAGCAGATTTGGAGTCCCCATGCCTTGAAATGTTACTTGTCAAATTTTGAGGGGTGTTATAAAAACTTTTCCTGACCGAAAACATAGGCTGCTACAGTTCTCTCTGATGCAAGCTGCGTGCCATCGTACATTCGACCCATATCTATGTTTTACCTAAAAGAATTTACCGCTCGTTCTTACCTTGAACCCTTGACTATTCCCCGAAGAGCAGTAGTACTGATGAATTTCTGCATCAGCAACCACAGTGAGACCCAAGTGTGTCCCTGAACCACGAGCTCTTCTTGGAATCGTTTCAAAACTCATTCCTTCGGGATAGTTCTTTTCTGGTGTCCATTCGTATACCTCTCCGGGAAAAGTAATGTTCAGATCTGAGACATCTTTTCTGCATAAACGTAGAGCGTAGTGAGATGCTTGGTTCATTATCATGATTGTAAGAAAACCTAATGATGAAATCATCCAGCATTAACGTACTTACGGATTCCTAAAAATAAATTCCCTCTTCAATAAGTTGAAAACGCAACACATCCCTTCATCGGTGAGATTGGGATTGAAAATTTCATCACACGGTAGGGGGTCTCCATGCCAGCGACAGTACACCAACATTTCATGGCACGGCTGAGTCATCTGCCCAAAAAGGGTGAGCAACTGCTATGATTACACAAAATTATTATGAGGCCAATTGTTAACAAGCGACTGCTGCAGCCAGAGACAATTTTAGCAATCTGAATTAATCTGTTGGTTATTTATGACATAAAATAAAATGTGGTTTTGAATAGTAGAGTTCCAGTTCCAGAGTCATTATGCCTAAGTCAGAGAAATTGACTGAATTGGGTGAAACTTCCAGTGTCCAAATATAAGAATGAAAGGTACACACAACTTTCAGAGGCACATATGGAGTGTAGTAGTGAACGTAAAACAACTGAAATGAAAATAAAACACTGTAATATTGAGTCCTCTTCAGAAACAATTAATTACAGCTGTAAGAATGTTTTTCATGTTAGTCGTTAGTAACAGTTGAAAAATGTGATACCTTGATCATAAACTTCTTTATGTAGTCCCAATTGGCTGTCAAGTTGCTTGGAATAGGAATATCTTCTCCTGGCTCTCTATTGCAAAAGTCGTAAATCAACTTGTAGTCCATTGCCAATTCACCCGTTAAGTTTTCTTTTCCTTTGGTAATATCGTACCTAATCAAAAATGTAAAGTCGTTATATTGATGTGATGAACGTTTATATGGTTGTATCCTTTTGCTTCCAAGTAGACTGAGTGCGGCTGTTCAACTCAACTTGGGATTTCAGGAGGCAATTTTGCCTGCGTGGGAGTAGTGATAAGTTCTTCCTGTGCCCTCTTCAACTTGCTATGTACTTGAGCTTAATTCATGGGCCGCTTTCACCCCCCCCCCCCCCTATGATGAATGGTCTTATAGCATATTGCCACATCCACTGTAGACTCAATTCCATCTTTAGTGGTTAGCAGCATGCCCTCTTTTGACATTGAATCATTGCAATTCTGTGTGTTACGATAACATCGAACAATTCCACTGGACGTTCATTATTAAAGAAAGTAATGTGAAGGCTCACCCCAAGTTTATATTGCTCTTTGCTGTTCACACTGAAGGAAAAGAGCACGTTACACATTATTACTACAAATAATAACCCATGGGTTTGTTATTTTAATATATTTTACCAATAATAAACAAGATAACATTAAACAACAATATAACACGATCAACATACCATATGGTATATATATATGTGTGGGGGATATAATCAGCTATGGGTTCTTAGCAGGAGTTCTGTACTTCCTATATGAAATCACGCTGTTTCATCGCATCAATAATTAACGGAAACGAACCAATTGATTGGGCCGGCGTTTCTATATTTCGATAGCTGAGGGGAAGATGAGCCAAATTGTATTTGCAATGCACAAATTCTTATGGGCAATGACCAGAAGGAAATGAAATCGTTTGGCTTCCCAGAGCTGCATGTGCAACAGCTGCTTCCAAGGCAGTTTTAGGATTTATAACACCTCACCGTTGAATCTGAAGCAGCTTGCAGTTAACGGATCAAACGTACTTGACATACATTAACATGTGCAGCATTTATGACGTTTAGTGGTTGTAAGGGTTGGAATTACACAAATATTTGGTGCGTAGCAACACACAACTTTCCGCCACCCCTTTAAGTTCGAACACCAGCTACATAGGCGGGCGCTATATCTTCGTTCAACGCATTTTTACAGGAACATTTATAGAGAACAAAATGTAGGGACTAGTTAGCTGAGAGTACTCCGAAAGTTTGATCGAAATCGTTAGTGCCGTTTTTGAGAAAATTGGAATACCGATAAATTAATATTCGACAAATCTCCTTTTCTGAGTTAACTTGGCTTATATCTCCGTTCAACATATATGTACAGAACTAATTATACAGAACGAAATGTTGGTATGGGTGACTAAAAGACACCCCATTAAGATTTATCACATCTGGTGAAGAAGTTACCCTGGAATTTACGGAAATGTTAGAAAAAACGTTATTTTTGACACATTTTGATTTTTATCTCTGTTCAATGGACCGTCACAGGAACATTTAGTGAAAATAATATGTAGGTATTAACTATTTGAAAACATCCTGTGAGTTTGGTGGAAATCGCTGAAGCCGTTTAGCCAAAGAGCGTAAAAAACCTATTTTTGCTTCAGGGGCCCGTATCTCCGTTCACCGTATTTTCATGGAGATATGTATGGAGAAGAAAAGTTAGGTATCGATTAGGAAAAGGTAATTTGAAAGTTTAATCAAAATCGTTGGAGCCATTTTCGAGAAAAATGCGAAAAACCCTAGTTTTTGGTACATTTTCGTTCCCCACCCCCATCCCATCGGCCAAAATCGTCCATAACCTTATTTTGGTGTCTTGAAAAAATAACGAACAAAACAAAAAAAGAACCAGCTCAATCGGATCAGCCGTTCTCCCGCAAATCGAACTACAGACACACACACACATACACACGGACCACGCGCCGAAATTAGGTTTTTTAGACTCAGTAGGGTCTGAAACGTAAAGATCTGAAGAAAACCCAAATTTTTTTTTTGGGCCGATTACTATACTTTCCTTCCCTTCGGGTAGCGGAAAGTAATATGACAAGTTGGCTGTCACAGCATCATCTGTACGCCAGGCAGTTGCCCCACAGGTATCGTAAATTACTGGTATTTCCCGCCTTATAGTTGGATTAGAATTGGACGAGAACAAAGATGCTCATGCTTGGTTGTACATGCGTTGATCAGGCTTACTTAGCTAATCGTAATCGTACACAATGTTTGGCACATTTTGGGAGGTATCTGTTTTGTTGATTCGCTGAGAGGCCTTCATCCTCGTTATATACTCGCAAACTACTGAATTTCCCGCAATTTACATTTGCAACTTACCAGTCTTTCACTAACGTAGCCTGCTGTTTTCTCATGTTGTTGGTGTTGCATATCGTGATGGTTGGAAATGGAATATCTCGTATTGTAGACGCAGTTGGAGAAAGTGACATTATTACTGGCATGTCGTTGTATTTGATGAAAAGGTTTCCGATGAAATATGACGAACAACCAATGGCCAAAAGGAACGCGACCGCCCAGAAAGCTCTAAAACGATTGGAAGAACCTCATTAATTCGATAATATGAACTATTTTAAAATGATAGAATAAACACATGCTGATGCTCACCTTTCGATGGAATGAAGGGAGGTATCTCCAATATATCTCAGACCATGCATTGAAGATAATCTGGTGTAATCTATGATGCATTTGATGATGATGCCAAAACCTTTTAATACATTTGGACAGCAATTACTTTTATTGTTTACCCTGTAATCTTGAAGACAAATGCTTAACACATGTGCGAAGTAGCAAGTACGTGCTTTGTTCATTAACCAAAAGTTGGGTATTGATAGCAGGGGGGGGGGGACGTCAGGCACGGGATATCTCGCAGCTTTATGTCTAGTACGACTAAGTGATGTAACCCACATGTGAGAAGCAGTCCTGCACCTCTGAGACCATTCATATTCGACTCAGCGTGGGAAAATAAAACAAAACAAGGAAGCGATACCGAACACGACGTAATTGTAATAACCCCCAGAGTTTTCGGCTTTTTAACCTTTTTTGCCCATAACAATCACGGGTTTCGTCCCATTGGATTGCCGAGCACAGGCGGGCACAAACTAGATCCCAAATGGAATTTTTGTGCGAAAGAACGGCTTCTTCAGACCTCATTGTAGGCAAAATACGGCCTGGACGGTGGACGGACATTTTGGAGGGGGGGGGGGCTTTTTCGGGACCAAAACCGGTGAATTATTCAGAATGAATAAAAACGAAAAGTAATGTAACGTAGGGATGTCATTTTGAATGAAGTGAGCTAAGGGTTTCGATCACATTGATAACTAAACCTATTCTCCCATCCAGCAAGTCGCCTCAATCCCTATTTTCGTCGCAACTGTCGTTCCCATTTACCCAGTGCGCACTAAATTCAGATGTGTTCAAATTACATTTTTCGCGCAACCTAGTCCTATAAATAGTAGTTTGAATAACAGGAAAAATGGCTACGAAATAGCCTGAGCTACAAAAATGAAAATATATTTGCCACCCTTCCGACTCCCAAATTTCAGAATAATGTAATGCTAGTTGCATTCACTTGTTAGGTAGTGGCTCACCTTTTGATATAGACATCGAACAATGTCTCTTTTGTTTTGGAAAACGAGGGGTCGGTGACAAATGAGGCACCTTTTTCCAATTTTTCCAAACCTCTTTCCCCAGCGGGCTGCTCATGTTGACTGCTTCGGGTTGGAGTGGCTCGATTGCTCATTTCACCGCGCGGCTCCTCCTCCGTTCTTCGTTACTCCCCCCTTCCTCACTCTCTCCATTGAGCAACTCTCCCTCTGAGCTTCGTGTGTGTTGTGATTTTAGTCTTGGAGTAGAACGTTTGTTCAGTCTCTGAGGTATACCTTCCATATTCCGGTGTTTCCGTATAGAACAGACAAGCGTTTTACATGTATGCAAATAATGTTTGCCCGAAGGGAAACTGAGTTAAAAAAAAAAAAAACTTTGAAACTTTATTACGGAAGAACTGGGTTTACAAAGTGTACAATCGTTGGAGATGGCTAACACAAAAGTGAAGTTTCTCAAGTTCTGTAAGTCTAAGGACACCTCGTAGGGAGGTGGATACTGCTGAGCTAGTCTTTTAATCCCGAGAATCTTCGGGTTAAAAGTTACACACTACGCAAATATCTTCTCGTAACTCCTCCCCTCTTAGATTAAACAAATTATTGAAATTAATTTGTTTCACAATTGTTATGAGGCGTTACAATGTTACATTTGTTGAGAAATACAGTTAGCATAGCATACGAAACTAATATACCAAATATAATGAACATAATTACAATCCATTTTATTCCAACCGTTTGATTGTGCACGTGAGTTATAGTGGGTTTGGATATGTCGAAAACATACAACTGCTCCAAGTCAATTTCCTTTAACTTAATTTTGTTTTCCGAAATATTTAGCGAATTTAAATTTATCTGAGGGAGACTAAGAAGCTTCGGGCTTCCTTTCGAGTTTTTCTGCTCTAAGAGTAATTTGTTATGATAATAAACTCGATCATTAGCGGGCTTTATTAGGTGGATACCTTTTAGTGTTATTATTTCTGTTTGGCTGCTACTTCTTATTTCAATGTTGTCCTCATTAGGGAATACTAATAAAAGGTGATTAGTTTCGGGTAGAAGAGTAAAATAATTTTCTGATATTTCTAGTTGAGCAAATTTACAATGTTGTGTTGAACTATTAATCATTATTCCGGTCTCACACAGTAGTTTTTCGTGGGATATTAGATTGTTACTGCAATAAAATATATTATTCCTTTGGCACTCGCCTTTCAAGATTAACATGGTATTATCCTCGGTGTTAGAAAGGACAACCCTGTATTTGGGAAGAACAGTTACGTATTGATTGTTTGTCTGCCAAGGAATGGGGAATAAATAAAAGAGGTTGAATTTGGTTTCTTTGTAGAGTGGGATATTGAGAAAATAAATTATTTTGTCGTTTGTAATTTTACAGTTGACTTTTATGAGCGCTTCGTATTCGACGGGGTTAATTTCTGATAGTGCGTGCCTTGAACGTATGCTTTTTATTTCACTATCCAGTTCATTCGTGTTGATTATGCTCGGGTGTAACGTCCCGAATCTTCGAGTTAAAAGTTACACACTACGCAAATATCTTCTCGTAACTTGCACGTTTAGGGCCTACCATTGATCTGGATGCGGGGAAACTTGAATGCCCCTGGTGACTGTCGAGTATGTGACCCACAAACTCTCTGTCAGCGAAAAGAAAATATTAGGATCTCCTTGTATTACTAGAGATTAAAGTTTACAAACGTTAATATACTCAGTCTGGCAGAGATAAAATTCACGATAGCTATCCCTAGACAACCATCAAGATCTTTATTTCCCCGAATGAAGATGCCCTGTTTACTCCCTCTACTCTGGTGAAGTTGGCATGCCGTTTTCTGTTTTTCACTGGATCTTGCAGATCAGCAATTCAGGTGGCTTTACCATACAGTGGTTACTATTTTCGGCTTGACCTGATGAATGGTATACAGTCCAGCATTGGTGCTGTGCTGGGATAGGACCAGTTTGGTGATCGTACGTGCATAGTTTCAACAATATGCGTTGCTATGTTATATTTGCAGTTTTCCAAAATGACAAAAAAAATGCTACAATTTTTACACAACTGTTGAACAGCTTTGACCTAGTCTAACCCCTCCGAGGCCCATCCCATTCAATTCAGAATCGAAAAATAGTAGTAAACAATACGAAACATGACCTAACTACAACTGAACGACGAAAATGACGTATTCCAGGGCCTGTGGCACTTGGCACGACGTGACGAGTCGATCTTACAGGTGGCAGGACTCAGACGAGAGGAATACCACTTTGGCTGTACTGTCTCTTGGGTTCTTTGGCTCACTATAATTACTGTGGTTTCACTATTTTTGATCTAGATGCAGTCGTACATCTCTGAATTGTTACATTCCACCCAGCATTAAAAAATCCTAGAAAACGATACCGAAATATCTGGTGCGTTGCAACACACAACTTTCCTTAGCTCTACGTCTATTCACTTTGTACATGGCCTTTGAACTTGGTCAAACAACACGTCACAGCCGCAGAAAACGGTCGCGCCTACAGTTCTAGAATTTATTGTGCTGCTCGTACTAATTCCAGGACCTTTATTCAGCAATTGGTACACAGAAAATTAATGAGGCTGTTTTTTGAAGAAGGATAGTAATTACTTTTGCAGAGCTATCGGGTAATAACTGTTAGAACTGGTAGTAAGCGAAACGGCAGTAGTTCAAATTCAGGAATTTCTGGAGTGAGCCCCATGTATCTCATGAGCGTTTTTAAACACTCACCCTTTAGGTATTGGATTGGACTACAATACCATTTTTTTAACTTTCTAGTAACATTCCAGCTGAGTTTAAAAGGAAAAAACCGCGGAAAAAACGCTTTTCGTCAAAAATTTTAATAATTTATTGTGTTACTCTCGTCATTTTCCCACAAATGAGAATTTTATGGTATAATTCCCTTATTGAGAGTGTGGCGGCTGCCACTCTCCACAACAAAAGCCGCCTCATCCCAACAGAGGGCGCTAGCCACGAACCACTCCTGGAGGGAATAGCAGGCGGCCAATCAGCGAAGGCGACTCCCTCCAAGAACAGGTATAAAAGGGCCTGCCTGCAAGGACATTTATCATAGATGCGCCGGCAGACCACACCTTCCACTCAGCCGACCCGAACAAACAATCAGACATCCTTGACCTCTTCATCTCGAAGAACACCACAATCGAGAAAGAGCCTCGGACCCTACCTGCTCTCGACTCCGACCACTACCCTGTGATTCTGGAGATCCCCGGCACACCAGACGCCACTCAGATCACCCACCAGCGAATCGACTGGCTCTCCCTTCGTTACTACCTGGAGACCTCCACCTTTAAATGTCGCACTCCCCGGTCAAGGGAAGACATCGACTCCGCTGTGTCCAACCTCACTCTGGACATCCAGGACAAGGTACGGCTTGCCACAACCTCCTCCCCAGCTACCCCAGGCCACCAACGCCTCTCGCCGGACATCAGAGCCCTGATCCGGAAGAAGAACCACTTACGCAGGCTGCTCCAGCGGACCCGCCTCCAGTCCCTACGACCCAGGCTCAATGCCGCCAAAAGGGAGCTCAACGCTGCCCTTCAAGCTACCAGAGACGCCAGCTTTGAAAAATACATAGCTGAAGCTGAACTCAACCCCAAGCGCTGCTGGAAGATCGTCAAATCCCTACGGAACAGGCAACCCCACTCTCCACCTCTCTACCACAACAACACCTCACACTCCGCTGAAATCGACAAAGCAACCATCTTCGCCGAATCTCTCGAAGAACAGTGCTCCCCTTTTCCTCGCACGACGACCACACCACCTTCCACGCCGAGGTCAACTCCCTAGTACGCAGCTTCCCTCAAGGGCACCCTGCAACCTTCAGTCCAACCTCCCCGAAGGAAATCAGCGAAACCATCAAAGGCCTCACCAAAAACAAGGCTCCAGGCAGCGATGGCATTTCAAACGGAGTCCTGAAGACACTCCCCAGGATCCACACAGTGGCCATCTGCAACATCATCAATGCCTGCATGCGCCTCCAATACTTCCCTGCAGCGTGGAAAGAGGCCACAATCATCTGCATCCCCAAGGCTGGAAAGCCTCTGAACAAAGCTACTAGCTACAGGCCCATTAGCCTTCTCTGCACCCTGAGCAAGATAGCCGAGGCCATCATTTTAACCCGCCTCATCGAGTTCATGGCCACCAACAAGGTTCTCCCAGACTTCCAACATGGCTTCAGACACCATCACGGAACCTGCCACCAGCTCCTCAGGGTGACTGAATACATAGCTGAGAGCCGGAACAAGCATCGGCACACATCCATGCTTCTACTGGACGCCCGCCAAGCCTTTGACAGGGTCTGGCACGAAGGGCTGATATACAAGCTCATCCTGCTTCGCTGTCCACCCTCTCTCATTGGTCTGATTCACTCCTTCCTCACCGACAGGACCTTCAGGGTGAGAGTTGGCAAAACTCTATCCACCACCCACCGCATCACGGCTGGCGTACCCCAAGGCTCAAAACTCTCCCCAGCCCTCTTCAACATCTTCTGCCATGACATACCAGTCCACAAGAAGATCGTCACTGCTCAATATGCGGACGACGTAGCTCTCCTCTACACCTCCAAAACCAAGCTGCACTGTGCCACAGTCATGAATAAGTTCCTGCCGTCCCTGCTCAGCTGGTACCACAAATGGGGACTACGCCTCAACGAATCCAAATCAGAAGCCGTCTTCTTCTCCCGCCGTAACATCCCCCCCCCAAACATCAAAGTGGGGAACCATCCAATCCTGGAAACACCAGGCCAAGTACCTCGGTGTCATCTTCGACAGGAAACTCAACTGGTACAGGCAGACCCTCGCAGTTCGCGCCAAAATCAACGGAGCCTTCATTGCTCTCCGGCCATTCTTCAACAACAGAAAGGTCTCACATCCAACGAAAATCCGTATCTTCAACGCCATCATCAGGAGCATCAGCACCTACGCTATCCCCGTCTGGGGCACGGCCTCCTCCCTTCGCAAACTCGAGGGCACCTACATGAAGTCCCTCCGAGGTGTCCTCCGCTCACCCCGCTGCATCAGAAACCAGCAGCTCCTGAAGGAAACAGGCCTCCCCTCGCTCAGTGCGGCCGCCTCAACCTATGCCCTCAACCTCCGCAACTCGGTGGCGGGTCACCCCAACCCGTCCATCAGCTGCCTCACACAATATGCCCCCTAACCCCTCGGACATCATCCGTAGGCCCTGCTCCCTCATTCCACGCTAACCCCGTCCCGTTCCTCCCCGCATCGCACATGCGCATGAGTCCCCCTGCATCCGCAGGCTGGCCTCCCATCCTTCTGGTTTAGAACCTCCGGGTTGGCAACCGCGGGGGAGGGGTTTTAGTCGGTAAAAATCCGACACTACCCATTTGGGTGTCTTTTGAAGATTTCCCCTCCCCGGAAGCGTCCGGAAAAAAAAAAAAAAAAAAAAGGACATTTATCAGTTCGTCTTCCGACTTCAAGGAGCCAACATCAACTGACCAGAGACTACACTTGAAGACTGCGCCAGCGGAGACGACGAGTCCCTCACCTCGAGGAGCCACTGCTCGACTGGGCCTTCGACTCATCCGAGTCCCTCAGCCGACACAGCAGGAGAAGGAGCACCGGCTCAACCGAGTCACTCGCCGCGAGGAGCTACCGCTCAACCGAGCCCTTCGACCTACGCTCCGACGCCTGAGGAACTCGTCCCTCGCCTTGAGGACCTGCCGCTCGACCGAGCTCTTCGACCTACGCCCGAGGAACTCGTCCCTCGCCCCGCGGAATTGCCGCTCGACCGACGCCTGAGGAACTCGTCCCTCGCCTTGAGGATCTGCCGCCCGACCGACCTCTTCGGCCGACGCCCGAGGAACTCGTCCCTCGCCCTGAGGCTCTGCCGTTCAACCGAGCTCTTCGGCCTACGCTCGACTGTGCATTCGACTCAACCGAGTCCCTCGACCCGCGTCTGCAGAAGGAGCACCGACTCAACCGAGTCCCTCGCCTCACACTTTGCCAACCGGCAGAGGCAGTACCATCGAGACTATCGTCGGCCCTTTTTAAGGCCACACGCGCCCTTGAAAAGGGGACTCCGACAGAGAGCTATCAATATAACAAATTTAATCAAAATCGTTAGAGCCGTTTTTGAGAAAAAAAAAAATTGGTGTTTTGGTCACTATGATAACTATAGTTAACTTTCGGTGGATTTTGTTCAAACCCTTATTTTGGCGTCTCATGGTGGCCTGCGGGCGGGATATGAAGTTTGAGCTGATTTGGTACGGTTGTTTTCTCTAAAAATCGTTCACAGACACACAGACCATTCTCCCAAATAGTGTTTTTCGGACTCAGGGGGGTCTAAAACGTAAAGATCTGAAGAGAACTCAAAATTTTTTTTTCAGCCGATTACATAACTTTCCTTTCTACTTTGTAGAGCCAAGGAAAGTAAAAAGTACCCATCAACTGTCGAACGTTCACTCACATTTTGAGTTGCTAACAGACTTGACCCCATAGCCCTCTTCGATCTGATATCAAAGCCATTGTCGTGAGCTCGTCAAACCGCAAGTGGTTGAGTTGAAACCCACCAATTATTTCTTAATGAGCGTAAAGTACTCGGGAAAATACCACCTCCGTAATACTTGTTTCACCCGTGAAAACAAGTAGCTACAAAGGCGCCTGCAGGTTGAGTTTTCTTTTCAAAGTAGGAGGTGGGAGGTCTTTTTAAGTGGGAGGTGAGATCAATCAACATGGCAACGTGGCATTGCATTCAGCAGAGAAACCCCCTGACTACACTTTGGTTTAATAATATGCTACAATCCTGGATAAACATTCACAAGAAGTATGGCTTGAACCTGTCCTGGACAATGAGCAAGATAAACCAGTCTTAGAGAATGATGTCATGATTACAGGAATTCAAGTAACATACCTGTTAGGTGAGACTCACCTAACAGGTACGTTAACTTTAGTAATTTGCCTACTGGCGGATATAACCCAATTTCTTTAATTCAAGTAACAGCCTAAACAGTGTAAGGGGGAAGAAGGGTTAACCTAGAGAAGTGTGACTAGTTTGCCTTGGTGACATGTTATTGAAGCTGCTAATGAATGTGCACCTTATGACACTTTCCAGGCTTCATTGTAGCCTCAGTGTAAGCTTCCTGCTGTTGGCTGCTAAATCTTGACAGAGTGTATTATGCAAGCTCAACTCGGCTCTTCTCAACATGCCACACTGGTCTGTTCACTCTATAGATCTTGGCTTGCAGGCATTGACAGCTTGTCGCCGCTCATTTTGGTTTTTTTATTATTTCTGAATCATAAACCCATGTTGTTACCTACCTCAAAATTAGGCAATTTACGTTTCAAGGTATCAAAATTCCAAATCTGCAATGTCCGTCCGCTGTTCGAGTCGTTTTATGCCCTTAACATGAATTGAAAAAACCCGCTCTTTTGCACAAAAATCCCATTTCGTGTCTAGTTGTGCGCGCCTGCTCG
Source organism: Pachypeltis micranthus (assembly GCA_020466155.1). Classification (NCBI taxonomy): domain Eukaryota; kingdom Metazoa; phylum Arthropoda; class Insecta; order Hemiptera; family Miridae; genus Pachypeltis; species Pachypeltis micranthus. The sequence continues at coordinate 4,085,699 of CM035773.1, read as the reverse complement.
GCAATCCAATTGGACGAAGCCCATGTTTGTTATGGACAAAAATGTGGAAATATGCAGTTTTGGTAGTTTTAACGCAAATACGCTGTGTTACTTTCCTTGGCTCTACGAAGTAGAAAGGAAAGTTATGTAATCGGCCCAAAAAAAAAATTTGGGTTTTCTTCAGATCTTTACGTTTCAGGCCCTCCTGAGTCCGAAAAACACTATTTGGGAAAATGGTCTGTGTGTGTGTATGTGTGTGTGTCTGTGAACGATTTTTAGAGGAAACCATCGTACCAAATCAGCTCAAACTTGATATCTCGCTCGCAGGCAAGTTCAAAGGAACTGAGTGATATATGAATTGATTAAATAGAATTAGCCATGTTCAAAGTGAATTGTTGCAGAGCTAAGGAAAGTTGTGTGTTGCAACGCACCAGATACTTAATGTAAGGACCCTCTCCTATTGGTGGTGCAATGTGTTGACTACTTTTAGAATACCAGCGGTAATTATAGGATGTATGTACGAGGACTTGGAAGGTATATTGAAACTGCAACTCAGGAATGAACGAAAACTCTTGTTTCGTGCTAGAATCGTATTTTATGATCGATTACCTCGAATAGAAGTGAGTACAGCCACTTGGGAATTACGAGTAGGGCATTCTTCGCCCTAATCGGATCTGACTTCTCAATTAACTGATACGTTTGTTACGATTTAATTAACTTAAGGCTCAACATAGTTTCGTATCAATTTCAATCAATCTTTTCTGTGAATCTCCAACCTCTCATTGACTAGATTTATTGCACTCACGCTAGATTTAATGCAAAACTTCCGTGCCGCGAGAGATTTCGACTCTGAAGAAAACGAATGTCGATATATCATATTACAAAGAGGGTATTTATTTTGTACGAATATTTCTGAACTCTCTTGAGTTGGTACATTGTACTTTATTAGGCCTTAGTAAAATCCACTGTACAAACATCGGGTTCGACTCATTACATAACTTTCCTCGATCCACTTCCATTCAGCGATATTTATTACCTCAATCCACTCCGTTTTTCACACGGTTTATACGTATTTAGTACAACTTATCTCAACGTTCTATGTTCGTGCTTAAGTTTCCGAAACACATTGGGTTATCCTCTACTTAAATTTCGTGGGGAGTTTCTAATTATTTTATAACCGTTACTAAACGACCATAGTGTACTTAACTTATTGGACTACAAACTGTTATTGAGAACGATTTTCTTCGAAATTTTTGATAATTTATTGTGCTGCTCTCGTCGTTTTATCGCAAATGAAAATGTTATACTACTGTTACGTCTTTTTTTTTAAATTGCCCACACAAACATGTTAATCTGAATCACTGCAGCAGTATTTAAGAAAAATGATGTTTTGATCACTACGATTTATTGTTATTACTTATTATAATAATGCAGCCCGACAACTGATTTGTCGCAGTCCCATGGGACATGAGACGTGACTGGGAGGGGCTACTAGCAAGTTCGCCCTTTTAAGTGGAATACCTAGGCAATTATGGTTACTTAGTTTATACAATATCTGGTGCGTTGCAACACACAACTTTCCTTGGCTCTACAACAATTCACTTTGTACATGGCTAATTCTACTTACTCAATTCATTTATCACTCAGTTCCTTTGAACTTGGTCAAACAACACGTCACAGCAGCAGGAAGCGGTAGCGCTTACAGTTCCGGAATTTATTGTGCTTCTCATACTCATTATAGGACCATTATTGAGCAATTGGTACACAGAAAATTGATGAGGCTATACACGAATTTTTTGACGAGGGATAATAATCACTTTTGCAGAGTTAATGGGTAATAACTGTTATAACAGGCAGTAAGCGAAACGGCAGTAGTTGAAATTCAGGAATTTCTGGAGTGACCCGCATGTATCTCATGAGAGTTTTTAAACACTCACTCTTTAGGTATTGGATTGGACTACAATACCAATTTTCTTTAACTTCCTACTAACATCCCAGCGGAGTTTATAAGAAATTACATAACTTTCCTTTCTACTTCGTAGAGGAAGGAAAGTAAAAAACTGCGCTAAAAACGCTTTTCGTCGAAAATGTTCATTATTTATTGTGCTGCTCTCGTCATTTTCCCACGAAGGGAAATTTTATGGTGTGATTGCCATATTGGGAGCTATCAATATAAAAAATTTAATCAAAATCGTTATAGCCGTTTTTGAGAAAAAAAAATTTTGTGTTTTGATTACTATGATGACTATCGTTAACTTTCGGTGGATTTTGCTCATACCCTTATTTTGGCGTCTCATGGTAACCTGCGGGCTAGATATCAAGTTTGAGGGGATTTGGTACGGTCGTTTTCTCTAAAAACCACTCTAAAATCGATTACGTCGAAAATTTTGGTAATTTATTGTGCTGCTCTCGTCATTTTCCGACAAATGGGCATTTTACGGTATAGTTGCCTTATTGAGAGCTATCAATATAAAAAATTTAATCAAAATCGTTAGAGCCGTTTTTGAGAAAAAAAAATTTGGTGTTTTGATCACTATGATAACTATAGTTAAATTTCGATGGATTTTGTTCACACCCTTATTTTGGCGTCCCATGATGACCTGCGGGCGAGATTTGAAGTTTGAGCTGATTTGGTACGGTGGTTTTCTCTAAAAATCGTTCACAGACACACACACACAGACCATTTTCCCAAATAGTGTTTTTCGGACTCAGGAGGGTCTGAAACGTAAAGATCTGAAGAAAACTCAAAATTTTTTTTTCAGCCGATTACATAACTTTCCTTTCTACTTCGTAGAGCCAAGGAAAGTAACAAGACAGTCTGTTTCCTTATAGATAGCTGTTCCTAAAGTCCCGACGAGGGTAGTATCAGTCATGGATGCTGCAGTTTTGCTAATATGCAAGCGAAATGGTGATAGGCTTGCTTTGTAGCAGTCAAAGCTGCTAAATTCGTCTGCCCTCTGAACGACCGTCGCTCACGGTTGTAGAAACTACAGTGGAGCATCGCGTGGTTTCTTGTTTCCTCTGCACTGGAGACATTATACGTACTTGATGGAGAGTCTGAGAGAAAGAAGTGGAGCCTCAAAACTTGACGTGCTTGATAAAAAAAAACTTGACGTGCTTTTCAAGAAGGAGCTTGTGGCTGCTAAAGTGTATTGAGGGTTGGTTGTTCACTTTTCCTTTCTAGAGGACTAGCTGGATTTTTTCCTTAGCCACCTGTTTCTTAACATGCTTGCACGATTGGGTGATGGTGTAGAGCATGTGGTGAGTGTTTGCCTCAATTTGGCAGACTGACACATAGCACATAGCAGTCAGTCTCCATGAGCCTTCTTAGGAGACCTTCGAAAAAGGCGTCCCAGAGAGCTTGTCCAAGGACTGAGTCCTGTGGGCACCTCTTCTCAATATTTCTTTGAATGTAGACATGCCTGCATTCGATTGTAGCAGTTCTGTCAGTCAGGTAACTTCCAATGAGCAAGTACAGGATATGAGGCATTTCCCTACCTTAAAGCTCATTGAGGAGTGCTGGCCACCATTATATGTTCTCATGATGTTGATCAGAACTGGCACGATGTACTTAGCTGGTGCCATCAGGGAAACATTGCAAATTTCGACGATAACATCGTGCACGGACCTTCCTTTGGTACATCCATATTGTGTGCATGTCGCAGCCAAAGACTCCTTCAAGGGACTGCAACATCAAGTTTTCTAGTGTTTTGCCTAATATGGAAAGAAGGCTGAGTGGTCTCGATGATCGTGGGGCTCTCTGATAGCAGTTACCTCCGTTTTGAAGAATGACGACAAGCAGAGAATTCAACTGAGTGTGGGCCGAGAATGTTGTCATCTGCAATGGCAAAGTCAATAACCAGGTGATCGCTCTGTGACATACATTTCCACCCATTAACGTCTAGTACCCATAGGGAATAATGTGAAATTTATTTTGGTGCAAACCTTTTTTCAGAATCGTGCGGTGCAACTACTGTGACATTATTCAGGACTTAATTTACCTAGAAAATTTTCCCTAGTATTATAAAGCTTGCTCAATGAGAAGTTGATAGAAACAGGCCAACAAAACCAGAAAATATGCCTAATTTTGAAATATTTAATTTTACGTATTTTATTTTTCATTCAGAAAACTTATTTGATGGCCCATTGCATTAATAAATATCTGGTGCGTTGCAACACACAACTTTCCTTAGCTCTACGTCAATTCACTTTGTACATGGCTAATTCGAATTAATCAATTCATTTATCACTCAGTTAATTTGAATTTCGTCGAACAACGCTTTACGGCAGCAGGAAGCGGTAGCGCTTACAGTTCCGGAATTTATTGTGCAGCTTGTACTCATTGCAGGACCATTATTGAGCTATTGGTACACAGATAATTAATGAGGCTGTAACCACAAATTTTTTGAAGAGTGATAGTAATTACTTTTCCAGAGTTATTGGGTAAAAACGTTTAGAACTGGTAGTAAGCGAAACGGCGATAGTTGAAACTCAGGAATTTCTGGAGTGACCCCCATGTATCTCATGAGCATTTTTAAACACTCACCCTTTAGGTATTGAATTGGACTACGCTACCAATTTTTTTTAACATTCTACAAAAATTCCAGCGGAGTTTATAAGGAAAAAACTGCGCTAAAAAGGCTTTTCGTCGAAAATTTTGATAATCAAAATCGTTAGAGCTGTTTTTGAGAAAAAAAATTTGGTGTTTTGATCACTATGATAACTATAGTTAACTTTCGGTGATTTTTGCCCATATCCTTATTTTTGCGTCCCATGGTAACCTGTAGGCTAGATATCAAGTTTCAGCTGATTTGGTACGGTTTTTTTCTCTAAAAACTGCGCTAAAATCGATTTTATCGAAAGTTTTGGTAATTTATTGTGCTGCTCTAGTCATTTCCCCACGAATGGGAATTTTATAGTGTGATTGCCATATTGGGAGCAATCAATATAAAAAATTTAATCAAAATCGTTAGAGCCGTTTTTGAGAAAAAAAATATTTGGTGTTTTGATCACTATGATAACTATAGTTAACTTTCGGTGGATTTTGTGCAAACCCTTATTTTGGCGTCCCATGGTGACCTGCGGACGAGATATCAAGTTTGAGCTGATTTGGTACGGTGGTTTTCTCTAAAAATCGTTCACAGACACACACACAGACCATTTTCCCAAATAGTGTTTTTCGGACTCAGAAGGGTCTGAAACGTAAAGATCTGAAGAAAACTCAAAATTTTTTTTTCAGCCGATTACGTAACTTTCCTTTCTACTTCGTAGAGCCAAGGAAAGTAAAAAATCGTTCAGTTGTCAGCACATGGTGGCTTGATCCATTACACCCCAAAGTGTCTCAGTCTTACGTATGATAAAGATACCTGTCCTAATCTTATCCATTTTTTGGCGTTCTTTCTAGTACTAAGAGGGAAAATTATTAAATGAATATACAAAGTACTTTGCAATAGTTGTGTGATCAGTAAGTCAAGTGACTAGTGAAGATCGTTTCTTTTTGCCTGATACATAGTTAAACCTTTGTTCCGCATTCATAACAAATATTTAAAAAATTGTAGCTAAGATTAGCACAGGCAGTTGTTACCACAAGGAAACGTAATTATTCAAGTCAATCGATGGTCATGCTTATTATTATCTTCTCAGTCCAGGGGTTTAGTGTTTGTTGCTTTTATATATTTGGCTGTATACGCATCTTACTTAAATTATAATGCCATCCGCTGGAACCAATTAGTAAGAAAGGCACTCGCCCAATTCAGTCTTAAGGCCTTAGCATCTTGACGTTTCTTAACATCCCGTAACAAAGTCTACAGCACGAGAGGGGGGAGGTGTCTTGTGGAAAAGACCTGTAGGGCAACATTTCACGCTAGTCATCCCAGCTGTCGCCCACAGACATTGTTAGTTTTCTGGGTTTACTTAGTTAATAACTTTCTTTAAAACATCATTCTGTAGGCAGCTGTTGGTGAGGAGAAAGCTGCCCTAAAATCGATTTTCGTGGAAATATGATTTGTTGTGCTGCTCCTCATTTTCTCACAAGCAAATCTTCAAATACCTCACCAACGATTTTTATTGAACTAACTAGTAACTCCGTTTTTAACCTGATGGCGCAAGGGAACAGAGTCCCTTCATTTCCCTTGCGCTGGTGGGGGGATTACTCTAACAATAACTACATTTTATCGGTAATAATTATTTCTGCACAATTTTGTTGAATAAGATATAGTGTCCTTCAAAACCCCAAGGAGGCCAGCAAGTCCAAACTGTCTCGTCCTGGGATGAGGAAAAGCCGTAAATGCCATCGAAAGGGCCAGCGACTATTTTGGCCTTAAAAGTTGTTTGACCCAAACATGGTACCCCGAGAATGCACAGCTCGTGGCCTTGTTACAGCCACGACAGGTGACCTTCACAGAGCAAGGTAGGTAGAACAGAGCAATCCAAGGGCAAGGTCTTACAATGCGCTTGCTTTGAGGACATTGTGGTGGTCGTGGAGGGTAGTTCTCCCATCCCTTACTTCGTTTTTAACCCAGACATCGCCAGAATGCAGAATCGTAACTGTACGTATCTTAACCTTTACGTGGATACAAGGGAAGTTGTGTGATGCTTCAGGTGGTTTGTGAGACACAAGGCGAAAAATATGGGAACTGATTACCAAGTGAGCGAGCTCAAGGGATCTTTAGATCTGCCAAGATGAAAAAAAGGCCCCAGAGGAGGATCGAATCCCATTCAACTTTTATTTGAATGCTGCAGAAGGCTTTTTAGGGCTGATACTAAGCAACCTCTAAGCAACAGGGACTCTACTGTGGGCTTCTATAGCGTCCTTGTCTTCCCTATTTACAAGTTCTTGTAAACCGCCGTTTGGCAATCCCCCATACCATTTCTTGTCTGGAAACTGGCTAACTCAGGAATGTTGTCATCACAAGATTATGCAATTGGGCAGAATTTGATACCAGTGCCAGGCAACTCTACATTTTACAACCTATTCACTCTGACGAACATAGTCCAGGGATGCAGGTTTGATGTTGTGACAAGGTTGAGGAAACTGAAAAGGTGCAAAAGGTTTTCTTGAATCTTCTCCCAGAATACTGCTAATTACATACAGTATGCTGAGACTAAACAGCCCTGTTCTTTCTTACACAATGAAGTTGAATTCAGTCTATACCTCCAAGGTCTTGAAGCAACCAGTATGCAGGTTCACTATTTTGATGGAGATGATCAGAAATGGGATAGGTTGTGCTGGGGTGAGGAAGCATAGAATACTAAACCTTGTGCAAGGACCTGACGACCCATTTCCCATTGGCATTTCGAATTTCTGAGCACCAGACCAACACACGCACAGTTTCATCTGCTCTACTGGCACCTTGATCTTGACATTGGCTAGTTGCACACGAACAATTTGAGCAATGTCATGATCATAATGATATTCAAGTCAGAGATGCTGAGCTTGAATTGGCAGCTGTGGATTCAGGATAGAACATATCTCTGCAACCATGGGGTTAATGAAAGCATTCATTGTGCTTTTCCCAATACTTGAGTTCTATGGGAAAATTCTCCTTGGAAAAGGTCGTGCTGCCAGGGGTGGAATTTGTGTAGATTTTGTATGGTGAGGAATCGGACACAGCTGTGTGGTTACGTCAGGGCTGCTGGGCTGTATAGAAAGTAGTTGGTGGCTGAATTCAATTACGACAGTTGATGATTTTAAAGCGGCTTACATTTAATTTTAATACGTTGTAATGCACCAAATCCATGGTATTTGTAACCCTTATTCTACCGTGGAGTGGTTCATTAAATATGTTTTAGGCTACCCCTTTTATCTACTGTTGTTTATTCATTTATTATATTGCTACTTAGAAATCGTTATCATGAATAGTAAAAATGTGTATTTACGCATGAAACATAACTCTCACTGATGGTCTGTGGCCAAAGTGGAACACGTATTATACTTCGTAATGGAAGTCGTACCTCTAATCGTCTTGAATAAAGCCTGTTTATTATCATTCCAGTGCCTGTATGGATAATTAAAATTACGTGAAAGCAAGGGAAGATATATATATGCATCGTGTTATTTGTGAGACAAAGAGAAGAAAAATATCTACTAATTTCGATGAAACTCCCAGAGAAATTCGAGGCTACGGGTCAAATGCCCTAATTGATTTCAATTGGGTACTGTTCCAACATCCTCTGATGGTTTTGTTTTGTGGTTATTATTCTTAAAACTTGACTCGCTAGTCCAGGTATTTCATACAACTAGGCATTCCACAAAACCAGTTGTAAATTATCTTGACCTTGTCGCTGAACATCTGGATGCATCTAGAGGTTACAATTAAAGAAAGGTAGCTCTCACAGTTGATACCACGTCTCGTTTCAACTTGAAAGTCAGCACTTTAGAGTGGAGACTAGATGTGTTAGAGTCCCTTAAAGTGTATGAAGTGATCAAAGCAAACCAGCAGTCAGGTGCTCTTGCAATAGCTCTTAACAGCGTGTATGTGTAAAGAGGATCTTGCCTTGCCTAAAGCCTAGGTGTGGTTAGAAAAAAGCACCAGAACAATGGAAGCTTGGCTAGTGTGTGGGGAGTCAGAGTAGATGTGTCACTGTATGGTATTAAATTCATTCAGCGATAACCATTAGGGATGGAGCTATAACTAGGTGTTAGTGCATTGAAGGTGATGAAGGGACTTAACATCAGCTGCACATTGTAGTTATGTTTGTGACCACATTTATTATTTTCACAGATAAATCCTCTTGAAACCTGGCCAACTACGAATGGAGGGAACGGATACGGAGAATTCGATCCCTTGGGATGGAGGGGGGTTGTCGTGCAACAAAAAGAAAAAAGGACGACGTAAATTTTTTCTTGAGGAGTTCCAAGGGCTTCCGGAGCATGCTATCATCGAGAAAGATGAACAGGCTGTCATTGAGCTCCAGGCAGCATACAGGTAAATAATTCCTCTGAAAAAGTCAGTTTTACAATCTAATATGGTTCAGTACACTTCTTTGTTTTTGATCACATATTGATCTGTTAGCTGCAAGAGTCTTGTGGGGCTAGGTGACCAGCGTCATGTTCGTCCATGGCTTAGTAAAGTTATGATTTCTCAGAGCATCACAATAGAATTAAATCCATAAACAGATGATGGTGGGTACCCTTATTCACTTGAACAGCTAATTAGGCGGACTTTCCTTGTAAAAATTATAAAACGCTGAGCCTAAAAGGAATCAGAGATCTGAAACAGTGAGTGGCTGCTTCCTGTATATGAATTGAAACACCTGTCAACTAGCAAGGATGGAGCATCATAACCTCAAAATAGATTGGGTACATTCACTATCAATAATTATCAAGGCAACTCCAGATATACGATCATTGATACTGGTTAAACATTTTAAAATGGAATTTGCCATGTGCGAGGGTTAATATTTTTGGAAGACGGAGCCAACACTCCCTGTCCCATAGTTGTAGGTTTCCTATACTTCAAATGGACGCTGGTGATTGAATTGCCCTGGCCTTGCATGGAACATCTTACGTTTATTTGAGTCTTATCACTGAATTTATGTTTTTCCCTTCCAGGATTCTCCAATCCATAAATATGATAAAGCACATCTCTCCTTTTCGGGAAGAACCTCGGCCAGACAAGTTTGGCATGTCTTCCTATTTCTCAGTAATTAAAAAACCCATGTGGCTTAATAAAGGTAATTAGGAAGCGAAATACCACTACCTAACTTTCCATTTGAATGACGTGTACTTACCAAGCCTAACTTGCGTTACAGTCCAACAAAAAATTGAAAGTGGTGAATACGAAGGGCTCCACGATTTCGTAGAAGATCTCCACCTCATTTTGTACAATTGCTACAAATTTTGGGGCCACACTCACCGCATCTCCTTTAGAGGCTATATAATCGAACATAAGTTAGAAGCGAAGCTTTCTGAACTGCCATGGTGAGTAATTTACTCTTAATATTGTATTGAAATAAAATACGTTAGTTAGTAACTATCAACTGAAAGCAACTAGGAGAACATCTGTAGGCATTACATAACTTTCTCAGCCTTATGTACATTCTGAGGTGTTCAAGGGTATAGCTTCTGTTCCAACCTCTTTTCCATTCAGTTCATTTTAAATTTGGTAAAGCATAATTTCTACATCACGGCAGGTGTGGGAGTGTCTGACTGGACTGAAGTCCCTGGCAGAGGACAACAGTGTAACACTGTGTTGGGTACCAGGGCATCAGGGTATAGAGGGAAACAAACGGGCTGATAGGTTGGCTAAGAAGGGATCAGCGCAGATCCCTATTGGGAATGAACCCTTTGTTGGGACTACCAGGAGCCACCTACGTAGAGAGGTTGGCAAATGGGAGGACTGGTGCAGGGCTGCTCATTGGCAGGGGCTGCCTGGCCTTAGACAGTCAAAACTCTTCATCCGGCTCTACAGAGAGAGGTCCAAGGAGGTGCTTGCACTGGGGAGGAAGGATATGAGGATCATATGTGGCCTGTTCACAGGTCACTGTCCGCTGAAGTACCACCTTGTAAATATTGGCAAGTGCGAGGTACAGGTATGCAGGTTCTGCGAGGTATGGCTAGAGATGGCAGAGCATGTGCTGCGCGTATGCGATGGACTCGTGGCATCACACCGTTCTGTGTTTGGGAGGCCCTTTCTTCAGCCCGAAGAGGTGGCAAATGCAGAACTTGCGAATATTCTCCGCTTGTGCGGGGATGCATAGGTGACGTCACACCAAGTGAGACCAGTGCCGTGGGGCCTGGAGGTGGTGCAGGGGGGCCATGATCTGAGGATCATGGGCGCCCTTACAATAGGCCCGTTTGTGGCTGCAGTGAGGGTATCGCCTGCGTCCACCGTTGTAAAAAAAAAAAAGCATAATTTCAGATTTTGCTCAGAAAGTGGTAACTTTCTTAGTTCTGGAATTTATGGAGTTATATCTCTGGCACTGTCACTAATTATCTTATAAGCGTTCTTAAAATGTTATCGTATTGGTAGTATATAGGACTACCACTCTGATCATGATTACATAAACGGGATTTATAAAGAAAAAATTGCGATAGTTCGCTGAACTAACGTTTTACCGAAAGTGTGTTTTTGAGCGTATTTTTGCAATCTCCAGAACGAAATTTGATGTTGGAAATTGTACTGTGAGTTCTTCTGGCAACGAAACTTGTAGATGAAATCTAAATTGGCCGAGTAGATGAGAAAGGCACTTCAAACACAAACGGTGGGTACAGCTTTCGTACAATTACGCAACCACGAGGAACATCTTATGTCTTTTTCTTTAAACCTCGCTAACCATCACACCTGAGCTTCTGAGAGCCCCCGAAGGTGTACCTCCTTGTGAAAGCGCTTTTGTTGCTCAAACGGTGGAGTGTCGTAGCGTTTCATGTTGAGGCTGGCGGGCACGAAAGAAACCTTTACACAAACGATGGGTACAGCTTTCGTACAAGTACGCAACCTCTTGGAACATATTGTCTTTTATTTTTGTTTTTACTTTCCTTGGCTCTACGAAGTAGAAAGGAAAGTTATGTAATCGGCTGAAAAAAAAAAATTTGAGTTTTCTTCAGATCTTTACGTTTTAGACCCTCCTGAGTCTGAAAAACACTATTTGGGAAAATGGTCTGTGTGTGTGTGAACGATTTTTAAAGAAAACCACCGTATCAAATCAGCTCAAACTTCATATCTCGCCCGCTGGTCACCATGGGACGCCAAAATAAGGGTATGAGCAAAATCCACCGAAAGTTAACTATAGTTATCATAGTGATCAAAACACCAAATTTTTTTTTCTCAAAAACGGCTCTAACGATTTTGATTAAATTTTTTATATTGATAGCTCCCAATAAGGCAACTATATCATAAAATTCCCATCTATGAAAAAATGACGAGAGCAGCACAATAAATTACCAAAACTTTCGATGTAATCGATTTTAGTGGTTTTTAGAGAAAACGACCGAGCCAAATCACCTCAAATTTGATCTCCAGCCTACAGGTTACTATGGGACGCAAAAATAAGGGTATGAACAAAATCCACCGAAAGTTAACTATAGTTATCATAGTGATCAAAACACCAAATATTTTTTTTCTCAAAAACGGCTCTAACGATTTTGATTAAATTTTTTATATTGATTGCTCCCAATATGGCAATCACACTATAAAATTCCCATTCGTGGGGAAATGACTAGAGCAGCACAATAAATTATCAAAATTTTCGACGAAAAGCGTTTTTAGCGCGGTTTTTTTCTTATAATCTCCGCTGAAATGTTGGTAGAATGTTAAAGAAAATTGGTATTGTAGTCCAATTCAATACCCAGAGGGTGAGGTGTTTGAAGCCGCTCATGAGGTACATTGGGCTCACTCCAGAAATTCCTGAATTTCAACTACCGCCGTTTCGCTTACTATCAGTTCTTACATTTTTCACCCAATAACTCTGCATAAGTGATTACTATCCTTCTTCAAAAAATTCGTGTTTACAGGCTCATTAATTATCTGTGTACCAATTGCTCAATAATGGTCCGGGAATGAGTACGAGCAGCACAATAAATTCCAGAACATTAGGCGCTACTGCTTCCTGCTGCTGTGAAGTGTTGTTTGACCAATTTCAAAGGAACTGAGTGATAAATGAATCGATTAAATAGAATTAGCCATTTACAAAGTGAATTGACGTAGAGCTAAGGAAAGTTGTGTGTTTTTAATGCAATGATAACTACGTTTGATTGTGCTCTTGATGGTTTCGATATAATGGCCGCGTCAATTGCAATTGACATCATCACTTAGTCACTGAGGTTATTAAACGTGTGATGTTACCAAGCGTTAGATTTTGTAACAGACCTAACCCAATACAATATATTTCGTGACGCTTCTCCATTACATATCCCACATAACGTTTTTCGAGTTTATGTAGCAAAGTAAAGACATAAAATGTCAAAAAAGCATGAGTATCGTGACGGTTTTCTCGAGAGTTTTACTTCCATTCTACTCAATCGAGTGGAGGAATTGTTATCAGCACTGGCTTGCCCTTGAAGCATACTTAAAACATTCCCAAACATGTCATCCGTTGATAGCTTGGAGTTGCCAGAAACTAACGAATGATAAATATTCCTACTGTCATCCTCATTTCAAGCTCGAAAGTTCCTTCAGGAGATTCATTCAAATGAGAACTACGAATGTTGGAGAAAGTATATTTCATTAACTTAGATTATCACAAAACCTGTCTATTTCTTCAGCAGTCATTGTTTCAGCACTTAAAATTGCATTAGCAACCGCGATCGTAGATACTGGATCTGGGCTGTTGACCCACACAACACCATTTAAACCGATTGCGTTTTCATACCTAAATACATTTCCAAGAGATTTCAAAAGTTTGCAATCCCGGTGCAACAATTTTCTCGTTAGGTGGAGGCTAGTTCGGAAGAGGAACCCTCCTTGCAACACGCCCATATTTTCTTTTCTTCCCAATGAATTGATACAAACTAGCTCTGGTTCAATATCCGGTGACACAACTACCATTTTGCCAAATATTGCATCCCCAACGTTTATCTCCTGCCGATTTTTCTTCGACGCCCCTTCAAAAGCCAAATAGTGAAGAAGTGCTGTATCTGCTGCTCGAACATCAACTTTGTAGGAGTCGCCCATCTTTTTTGTGACTACTCCAACCACAGTTTCCCCTGCAGCAGGGTGATAGCGTTTCTCCAAAGCGTCAACCCAGTACACAATTCGCCCATTTTGAAGAGTACTTTTTCGAAGTATCCCACACTTAGTGGCAACAACTTGAGCATGGAGATCCTGTAATCCTGGACCAAGAGTTACTTGATTTCTCAAGCTTGCTTTGCCTGAAACGAAATCAACGAATGAATTACTATAAAGAAATGAATCATACACGAAGCCATTTTGAAGGACTAACTACTGTCCATTTTAACAGGTGTAGATGATGCCTGTTTCGTGGTCACTAGTTCTGACGTTAATAGAACGATTAAATTAAGATGTCGACAGTGGCTCATAATATTGCTACAGAAACAATCAATGGAGCTGTTCGCATTTGTTAAAGGAGTGAATGTGAGAATGATGAATCGCTATTCCTTCCCTAAAGTTGTGGGTTTGCTGACTCCAAATCACGCTTCAATTCATGCTTTGGGTTCAAATGTGAAGTTTTACTGTCACCAATTGGATGAAGTATCACAGTCGTTTTTCATATGGTTGATCCTTGTGACTACTGTAATAAGATTCCAAGATTCTAATTACGACTCCACATTTTACTATATGGCAAGAAAATGCTTGTTTCTTACTTGGTGTTAATGATACAAACTGATGACACTATACCAACATAAAATGATGCTGTTGGGAGGGGGAGGGGTGGGGGGGGTTAGTTGTGGTAGCAGCTCCCATCACAGAATTAATGCCTTAATGATGGTTGTTACTGCGCCTTGTCCAGGTGAGAAGAGGGACTAGAGTCCTCACTACCTTCTAGATGCTCTACTTGATGGAATTTGCTCCTTGCCACTATCTCCAATACACCGCTTGAGTACCAAGTAATAGAGGTGGTGCAGTGCACTGAAGCTCCCAGAATTAAATGATTATCGATTTACCATAGTGACGCTGGAGGCCTTGAAGATCCTCAATATGGTTTCCCAAAGACATTCAAGTGCATTTGTATGTATCAGTCATACAAAATATTTGCGTTCGTCACATTTTCAGGATACGTAATTACCATCATCAACAGTGTACTTCGGGATTCAACACATGCTCAAAAGCTGACACCAAATAGAAATATTGTGAAAATTTAAACTTTGTCAATGAGGAAATTAGAGTATTGACCGTGGTTATAAAATAAAAAAGAAATTGGAAAAGAAGTAGCGTATTTCCGTAGGGATGTTATATTAAACCTGAGCTACGTTTGCTTTGCCTGCAGATGGTTTGCAATGCTTCTCTCCCCCCCCCCTGAGTTTTCAGATCCTTATACATCTTTGTCAGAAATATGAGAAAGATAAAAAACTACAAGTTTAACAGGAAAGTGATAGGTAAAACAGATGTGAAAGAGGCCATGAAACCCCCACTTTAAAAGAGAGAACAGATTTGTGTACGGTGAAGTCGTTTGGTAATTAATTAAAAAATGGTGAATACGGGCACGTCAAAGCTAACATGGATCAATTCCAAGTGAATGTCTTGAGTTACTATTATCATTTACCAAAATTCATAGCATTTTCCTAATAAATTACTCATGTAAAACTAGCCTTCTGGCAAGGCTCAAATTTCTAGAGATTTCCCCATACATACCCCCCACTGAACAGAGCACCTTTACTCGTGCACACCACAAGATGGTAGAAGTGTCATATGGACTAAACTACAATTTTCAATTTCAGTAATATTTGGAATTATTAGTTTTTTCATTAACTTCAAATTATGCCTCGCGAATTTTTGTTAAAATTCATTTTGTGTCATTCATTTCACGCGTCATCGTTTATATTTCCTTTCACGTTGAGTCATTATAGACATTAACTTTCACGGTCAAACTTGGCCTCAACCATTACTGATACAGTTACCGTACTGTAGTGCGCCATCTCGTATCATTAGCATGAATGAACGCATTTCTAGTCTAATGAACCAAACTCGGGTTTAATCATATGTTCAGGCTGTGGCAAAGCTCGTAGATAAGGCGTTGACCATTTGGAACTGTTAGTTGACAGACAAATGTTATCGCTAGAGCCCTTCAAAATTCAAATTGAACCACTCGTCTAACAATTGAACTATGGAATCAAACTGTTCATCACGAGTTTTCGCCAAAGTGGTTGATTGCATTTTACCTCAATCATTGTGGCAGCACATTTTCTTTGAGCCTTTGTCGCCACTGTCCCCTTCATGTTTCATCTCGGACCAGTAAGCTTGGCCTGAATGCGGTGCATAAATGAAATTGGGCGCAGAAGCTGGATCGCAGATGGGTTTAAATGGTAATGTCGAAAGGATGGTCACAAGTCTAGACGTTTCATTTGTAAGAGGTTGTGCTCGCCTGCAATTAATCTTCTCATCCATCGATAGGAAAACAGCAACAACGATTTATATTAAACTTTCAAATTATCTTCTACCAACTGTTCTCCATAAATGCATCCATGAAAATTCGGTGAACGGAGATAAAGGTCTATGAAGAAAAAATGGGGGTTTTTTCACTTTTTGGCAAAACGGCTTCAATGATTTTCACCTAACTCACAGTATGTCTTCAAATAGTTAATACCCATACACTGTTCTCAATGAACTTTCTCTGACAATCCATTGAACAAAGAGGAAAACCGTCAAGTGTGGAAAATAGCGTTTAACATTTTTACAGCTTCCATCGTAACTACTTCACAGCATTTCGTCAATGTTACGGAGTGTCTTCTAGCAACCTATACCTACATTTTGGGTAAAAGCAAAGAATATGGACCGATCCCTCTGAGAAGGCAACATATCGATATATCACGACGAAGGTCAGGTTATCGATATGCCTGACATCGTAGGCTCTGGCACTGTTTGAAAGTAGAAATAACGACAGCTGTGCGATTATGCCAATTATTTAATGTGCATTATGTAATACCCCGTTATATAATTATTTTAAATTTACAAAGACTATGAAAAGGAGTTAATTCAATGAAATGAAGAATGGTTATATGAAATAAATATGAGATAACTAACAGACGCATATCGATACATGCAGTCGTAGAGTTATCAAGCGGTTGGTCCATATTCTTTGTTTCACCCGTCGAATCTATCGTTTTTCCACCTTTCTAAAAAACTGCTGCTCGAACGATTTCGATCTAACTTTCGGAGTAATCTTAACTAACTAGTACGTAGATATTGTTCTCAACAAGAGTTTCTATAAAAATATGTTGAACGAAGATACAGCGCCCGTACATGTAGCCGGTCGTCGCATTTACGGAGGTTGAGGAAAGTTGTGCTATACCCCAGATATTTAATTATTTTTATCTTTCGGATCACATTTAGGTAAATTCCCAATACAATGGCCACGCTTTGTTAACATTCACATTTACGACATAACTGCCGCCTACCCTAACAGTAACGTGTAACACCGTTTCTTATCTCACTCAGACGACATTGGGATTTTACTAAAAACTCACCAAACTAGTCGAAAGGGAAAGCATAATCGTGGAGTTAACTGTCGTGTAGTTGCCACAATGATTTATATCAAACTAAGTTGTTCATACATTTTGGAAGCTATACGCAATAGTAATTAACGGGTAAAAGTGTTTTTGGATTTACCTATGTCGACGTCGTTGATTAACTGTCCAGAGAGTACGACGTCTCCTACTTGGCTCCCCGATTTTTTCGGCTCAGGCATAGCAGCGTAGGCACGAATTCGCCGTCAACTTAATTTACTATCTGCCATCGTTAGGGAACGCATGTTAACAAACAACACAGCATCTACGAGTTAGGTTACGAATAGGTCGAATAGCGAGTGCGGTTAGTGGCAGAACGTAATTAGGGAGAGAACCGTTTGGAGCGGGACGGGAGCCGTCGAACGGGTCATAAAGTGAATCCGCAGCGTTCACTCATCGACGATAGCCAGCCATACACGAGCAGATATCTGCGACAGATATCGCGTTTTTAAACGATATCTGTGGGAAAGATCTGTGCGTTAGTGGGCGTTAAAAAATGATGAAAGATGTGAAAATCGACCAGAGATATCTGCGAGAGTTCAAATCTGGCAGATGGTAGTCGGGCGTCCCCCTTAACCTGCAGACTTCTCGGAAGCGATGTCTGTGGTTCAAAGAACTGTTCGATTGGATTGGGCAGTCACTTAACGTTAAGATGTTCTGTTGTGCACGAGTGTTTTCCCCTGTTTTCACATAAGTAATTCCCTACCCCCAGTGGCATACTTACCCAGAATTGGAAGGGGGGGGGATAGTATTTTCAAATTTAGTTGTAGTTTTTTATTTACAAAAAACCAAATGAATTGAATTACGGGAGCCGGGGAGATGAGCTAGCAAAATGTTCACAATCCCGCGGGTTGTTCTCCCAAACTTGTCTTTGTTTGGCTTAGCCGTTTTATGGGCAATAAAAAAAATACCCGCCGCAAAAACCGCTAATTTACGCTTTTTTTACTACGAACAGTCACGAACCCCATGCCATCAACTGTGCATCAACGGAATGTGTGACCGATCTGGAAAATATTTCGGATTCGACCGATAACTCGAGTCTGCCAGACGAATGTCGGTGACAGACCTGAATCTGTCAGATTTCATCCCACGAACGAACAGATGACATCGGGCACTGGTCAGGTGACAGATCTCGGGCATGAAAGATCGGCCGATAAGTTTTTCGTGTTAAGGGGCAACGAACGATCTCATCGGTCATTAGCCAGCCATACACGAGCAGATATCTGCGACAGATATCGCGTTTTTAAACGATATCCGTGGGAAAGATCTGTGCATTAGTGGGCGTTAAAAAATGATGAAAGATGTGAAAATCGACCAGAGATATCTGCGAGAGTTCAAATCTGGCAGATGGTAGTCGGGCGTCCCCCTTAACCTGCAGACTTCTCGGAAGCGATGTCTGTGGTTTAAAGAACTGTTCGATTGGATCGGGCAGTCACTTAACGTTAAGATGTTCTGTTGTCCACGAGTGTTTTCCCCTGTTTTCACATAAGTAATTCAAAACTCGTAACAGCATACAGTCGTAGGAAACTACAATTTTCGTAACTACAAAAAACGAACTCCCCACAACCTAAAAAATTCGCAAATACATTATTACTGGTTGGCACCTACCCCAGTGGCATATTTACCCAGAATGGGGATAGTATTTTCAAATTTAGTTGTAGTTTTTATTAACAAAAACCAAATGAATTGAATTACGGAGCCGGGAGATGAGCTAGCAAAATGTTCACAATCCCGCGGGTTGTTCTCCCTAAGGTGCGTTAACAACTTCATGTGCCCGAACTTTCTCCTTTCCTCAACCCATGACTTCTCCCAAACTTGTCTTTTTTTTGGCTTAGTCGTTTTATGGGCAATAAAACACATACCCGCCGCAAAGCCGCTAATTTACGCTTTTTACTACGAAAATCACTAACCCCATGGCATCAACTACGGAATGTGTGACCGATCTAGAAAATATTTCGGATTCGACCGATAACTCGAGTCTGCCAGACGAACGTCGGTGACAGACCTGAATCTGTCAGATTTCATCCCACGAACGAACAGATGACATCGGGCACTGGTCAGGTGACAGATCTCGGGCATGAAAGATCGGCCGATAAGTTTTTCGTGTTAAGGGGCAACGACCGATCTCATCGGTCACTCCAGATCGTTAGCGATATCTGTCAGATGAGATCGGGCGACCAAATCTGCCGCAAATATCTGCTCGTGTATGGCTGGCTACTCTAGATCGTTAGCGATATCTGTCAGATCAGATCGGGCGACCAAATCTGCCGCAAATATCTGCTCGTGTATGGCTGGCTAATTACTACTTTCAACTGTTCCTCATTGTATCGTTGTTTTACAGTCGAAACGAATCAAATTAACCGTTGGGTTAGTTCCCAAAACAATGGCCACAGGTAGATTTGCCCGGATCTTTGATTCGCGATTCGGAGCGTTTACTGGCATTGCTGATACTGGTGCCAGTTACAACTTTCATCACTGGCAACTATCTAATTTGAATTAAATCGCTCGACTAACTTTTGAATCCCACACTTCGGAAAATTTCCGTTGAACATAGTAATATCGTCCTTTAGTTGGCGAGTTGCCTCCACTGTAAACGTATTTCGATACCATTTTTTTCGCATCTGTCCACCTTTTCCTGCTTTAATGCTTTCCTCTCTGCCCTCCTCACATTTATTCTTTTGATATTATTCGACCAGCCATGGATAGGCACATTAATGCGACTTTGATTAATCGATTCAGAGAAAAAGGCTTGCGGAGTGTTGTGGATTGGTGTATGAGTATCGGTTTCATCTCAGACGAGTACGTATTCAGATACGTAACTTGAAAGGTTATTTTAAATTATTTTGTGATCGGCAATATCTGATCTGACTAAAGTGCCAGGACAGTGTCTCGGGTACATTTACGTGGAACGTCAGTTCGTGATTCCGAACCTTTACTAGCATCACTGATACTGGTGAGCTTTACAGCTGTAGGAGTTGAGAAAAGTTTTATCGTAAAAGTGAATGTAAACAACTCACATGAAACTGAGTGAGTGTGAACTAACCGTCTGCGCCTAATCGAACAGACATGGACGACCACAAAAATGATAAAAAATATCACTCCCGTAATGCTACAGAACAGATACTGCCGATCACAAAAATAATTTAAAATACCACCCAGCCCTCAAGGAACGTATCCAAATTTTGGGGGAATTGGCTGCTTGATGGCTTCATTCCCTCGTCTATGCACATTCATTATTTATATGGGCAGCTCCTAGTAACACAACAGTACCATAAAATGCCCATTCGTGGGAAAATGAGGAGAGTAGCACAATTAATTACCAAACGTTTCGACGAAAATCATTTTTAGCTCCTGATTATGCTTATGAGCACCTGTCTCATGCTTGCGTGATTGCCATTAAACAAGAAAGAGCAACTTGCCAAATGTGGGAACCCCATGACAACTTCATATCCTCTTATCACGCCCATATGGAGAGCTCTACGAGGACTAGCTGCCTGAAGCTGTCGGCAATGACGACATACTCTGTATCAGTTAAAGACAATGTCACAGTTGGTTGTCTTCTTGAACACTCCCCAATTGGCCCACCTCAGAAAATGCGTTTACAATATGAAGAGCTGCAGCACGCTTATACATGATGGCTTGTGTCCTGTACTTTTGTGATGTGTTGCACAGGAGTAGAGAATAGTTTTTATGGGATCCTGACGGGGGCACAGTAGACAGGAACTAAACAAACCAGACCCTACTGCCTTCACTACATATCATAAAACTATAGTACCCAATTTTCAACTAGGTGTCTTTAAAAATGTAAAAACTCAAGTTAGAAGTAAAAGAAGAGAGCGATATAAAGACATGAAGATAGAGCAATAAACAAGAAAGTTAATGTAGACAGCCTCACAAAAAAAGTACTTTCGAATTTAATACACCTTCTAATCATCAAATCGTACTCTTCCTTTCAATTTCCACTAATTTCAAATTTAAGAGACCAAAAGAGTATAGACCCAGACAGGATTTCCTGATCATTGGATAAGCCCAACTACACAAAACAACTCCATGTTCTTTTAGTTCTTTACAAACAGCCATTTTGCGATCTTGTGACAAGCGCCCAGTTTTACTGTCTCCCATTATACTTTAACTTGTGCTAATATGGGGTTTATCCCATAACTGCTTTCCCCAACTTTTTTTTTTTTTCCTAATAAGGGCCTAAAAATCCTTTATGGATTCCTGCAAGGACCGACAGGATATGACGGAGTAGGACTAGGGGGGGCTTTATCATTTCTAGGGTCCTTCCCATTCTCTGTTGCAGCTTGCCAATTTTCTCTGCTTTTCATCATAACATTGACAATTGTCTCTGCGGACAGTCCTCCAAGTTTGTCGGCCAGCCGTCTCCTCTCTTCGTCCCAGTGGGGGCACACAAAAAAGGTGTGGTGAACATCTTCATCTTCCATCCGGCAGTAAAGGCATATGGAGTCTGCTGACTTTCCCACTTTTTTAAGGTAGGCCCGGAAATACCCATGCCCAGTGAGAAACTGGGTCAGGTAGTAACCTACCTCTCCATGCCTCCTTGTCGTCCATGTTTCAACGCTCCGTACGAGGCAGGCAGTCCACCGTCCCCGACTCTCCTCATCCCAACTGCGCTGCCACTGTCTGAGAGTGACCTCTCTTTCCTCCTTCTTGACGATCGTCAACGGTGTCTCTTCCCCCTTTCTTCGATAGACCCGTTGCCGCTCTTGTGCCAGCATGTCAAGTGGGACAACCCCCGCAATCAGCTGGGCTGCCAGTGTCGATACTGTGCGGTATGCACTGCAGATCCTGAGAGCCCCTCTTCTCTGCACTCCTTCGATTCTGGCTCTATGTTTTTGGCATCGAAGTGAGGTTGCCCATATTTCCGCACCATACAGCATTTGGCCTCTGCTGCTCTCATCAGCAGTTTACGCTTCCTTGGAGATGGGCTACCTATGTTAGACATAAGCCGGCTCAGTCTCCCCACAACGACTGCCGCCTTGTCTGCAACTGTTCGTATGTGGGTCCAGAAATTCAATTTCCCGTCCAACATCACTCCTAGGTAGCGTATTGCATTGGATGCCATTTCCCCAACTTGTAGTAGGTACTCTTCTAGATTTATTAGATGAGAATGTAATAGTAACACTGGACAGCTTTACAAAACTAAGCGAGCATGTTAGCTTCATGTATAGGTTGTATTGATATTAGAGTTATGGAATTTTGTTCAATATATGCTTCTTGTTATTCGATCGCAGGAGTTTGAGAGAGAAAATCAAGTGCCCCGTATCGACTGGTGACTGTATTATCTGTGATATAACTGCTAACAATTCGCAAACTAACGAGCGATCAAATGAGCTAGATGATGAATCCATTAGTGATCCAAGTATAGTACGCTATAACTCGAAAGGTAATTAAGTTCATGTACACGTACCAACGAATCATATTAAATCATTTTAAAACACCCGATAGAATATATTGCTTCATTTCATTTCTGCAGGGTACACATCGAAAATCGTAATTAAAGTACTGGAAGAAGATGAAGAAGAAATTGAGCCTGAAGAAGAAAGTTCGGAAGCTAAAGAGGAAAGACTGCAAATGGAAAAGTGGGAAAGTAGCACGCTTAATGGAATGGAAGGAGCCACTGATCTCAAAAACACTGCAGAAGTAATTTCTTATCATTTGTCATGGTATTACTTAGTGTAGAATTTATTCCTGATGCAGTAAATCACTAATCACTAGAAGGAAGGCGGATGTGAGTGGCTGCTTGAACGAAGTGAAATGACTTCCCAAAGGCAAGTGGAAGTCATCTGCCTTTTGCGCCCTTTGAGAACTCATACCATTTTGGTGCTCACCCATATTTTCCTTTACAGGCTTGCTCGTTTCAAGCTTCCATAGTTGTTCTCTAGTTTAAATTAAATTTTTGTGAGAAATTACTCAAATAATTGCTTTCCATTTTACCTCTGAGACTAATAGAAACATCACTAATTCTGGTCGTTCTTTAGTCTTTTGACTAATCAACTCTAATAACTTATGAACACGCCAAAACTGGTCTCAGTCATTACTCAAGTGTTCTCTTTATGATTTGTCTCCTGTGCTAATACAGAATCTTTATAATTGAAGCCTCTTATTTCGCAAAGAAATAATTACCTTCACAACTGCTGCAGCCAATCAAAACTTGTGAAACTTTGTGATTCTGACTGACCTTTCTGCAGAAGTTCCATGGTTGATGTAATATAAGAAGCTGCATTGACCATGTATGTTGAATGAGAGAATTCAGCCTCAGAACTAAATCAGCTAATTGGGGCATAGATCCATTTTGTGACAGTTTCACAGAAATTCGTCGCGCTAAGAGAAAAAAAGTGGCAGGCATGCAGCCTGATGCACCAGTTCTCTTGGGTAATCAGAGAGTCACCCTCAGGTCATACGTAATACACAAATAACCTCATGAACAGACTGACGCGTCTCGTCGTGGCATTTAATAATTGTCAGGTACATCGGCTAATTGCAACAAATTGTTGGGCAATGGTCTGGCAGAGTAATGGAAGATCTTGGATTGTTAAGTCGTGAAACCGGGTGTTCATAATTCTTTAAATAAAATAATAAGCCGCGCGAGTGGTTTAGTTCATATCTGAGTAAATTTGATCTGTAAGAATAAGGTAAGAAATAAGATCCATCTTTCTATCCTGTTTGGTGAATTTCTTTCCTACACTCAATTTCGATGTTTTGTGAGTTGCCACGAGTATTCCTCAACATCTCTCCAAATTCGTAGAACTGATAATTCGCATTTACAATTCCAATACCACATTGATCGGCTGGCATTTCACAAGAGAGCTAAGACAACTCATCAATATCCAATCTGCCATCTGATCTTACGAGCTTTCGTTCCCAAAGCTCGTTGTAGATGAGGTGGTGGCACTCTAAAAATAAACTAAATGGATATAAGTAAAAGAAGTGAGTACTGGAAGTCCAAGGTAAGCGGAGATCGTCAATTGAGGTACGATCTGAGCCACTACTGGGTAATTATACTGCAAGAACGCTCACTAAAAACCTAGCCGACTCGTCTGTGGTGTAAAGGGTGTCGTTCGTAATTGAGCGACGAGCAATTTATCGCCTTACGTACTTCAAATAAAACTGGCTCAAAACAACGAACTGTGAGGAAGAAAAAATGAATCAGAAGAAGTGGAGTTAAAAAATACAAATGAGAGACTATAAGATGAGTAACAGCTGGAGCTAAATCGAAAATAAAATTGTATACGAAATATGAACAAAAAAAGAAAGATCTGACTGGAAGCGATGGGGCTATTTCTGCCAGGAGATGGTTGTAGGAAGTAAGGTAAAGTCTTCTTTCCTCTGATTCTTCAGAATCGTCGTTCCTGAAGCATGAGTTATAAAATATCAGGTGTGTGCATCACACTACTTTTCTTAGCTCTACGTCAATTCACTTGTGTTCATGCTCATTCAACTAACTCAATTTATTTTTCACCCAGTTCATTTGAAACATCACTTCACGGTGGCAAAAAGTGGTAGCACTTAGAGATCTGGAATTTATTGTGCTTCTCGTACTCATGCCCCGACCATTATTGGGCAAGTGGTGCATAGGGAATTAATTAATGAGGGTGTAAACCCGATTTTTTGGAAAAGGATAATAAAAGACTTATCGTATAGGTACTTGGTTGGGGTGTTACGAGGGGAGTTGGAGATGTCTGGGAATCCGCTGACTCAAGCAAGTATTACAGCGATCACGAGCTCCGATCCATTGCCCAACTTTCGTCGGGATTATGAACCACTAGACTACGATCGCGAGGGTACCTTCAATGGGCGTCAGTCGGTACATCTCCGCCCTCGCCATTAGCTGATGCTCCTGGAGTGGACGACTTAATGAAGGGATTTTTAAGAGTTAAGCGAATCCCCGGAAAATCCGATCTTTAATTCGAGGAACGAGGGGACTACAAGGAACGTTTTTTTCTTTCACATTGTAGTAGGCTCATCACCCTACAAAAAAGGGGAAAGTGGGCGACGCGCCTACTACAATGTGAAAGAAAAGACCAGAGATCTCATGGGCGAGGAAAAATTGGGACAGATTGTAGACCTTGAACTTGGCACTGGAAGAGTGTCGAATAAATCACATTCAATTGGGATCGAATTGGGCTTGTGGAGAAAGCAGAGGGAGGACATGAAGATTCAGGGTGTAGTTCTCTGTAGAAACGGAGATGCGTGTTGGAAATAAACGAAATACCCGACTAGGGATGTAGAAATGCGTGTTCAATGGAATGATTGAAATTAATTGATACACGTAATAAATCGTCAAGTTTTAATAGGGTTTAAAAGGTTCGACATTTGCAACACAACAAAAAATTAAAAATTATGTTCGGAAATTGTAGAATGGCAAAAAGGAAAATTTTGAACATATGATCTTATCAGCTGTAATTCAATTGGGATCGGATTGGGCTTGTGGAGAAAGCAGAGGGAGGACACGAAGATTCAAGGCGTAGTTCTCTGTAAAAACAGAGTTGTGGTTGCTGTGAAGACTGGAGGTTGGGTTTGGGAGATAGGCTGTTTCAAGGTTGCCAATCGTTTGGTGGCGACATCATCTTCTCAGGCTTTTTGTGAAACTGCATATACTCTCGAAGCCTGTAATAATTTTAATGTCATGTTGTAGTAGCTTTGGTATCTAATCACTGCTATTTATACCTTACATCAATAATATCGAAATTCAAATTGAATACTTTACATTTCGAGATCCTTATTTGTGAAAAATATTTAATGTTTCTTCTTCACCCCAAATACTCGTATTTCTCTGATCGCTTATCACATCCTGCGCTTGACTGAGTGTACTACCAATTTTTATCGAAACTGCACCAAGTTGCTCACAACTAATGAAAATTGTTGCTTCGTTATATTTCAATGATGGATACATATATTTCAGCTGTACAATTCATCCAATATTCTGGTGCTGTTGCTATTTTCAATCCATTTGATTACTTATTTGTTTACACATTTTAAAAAATGTTTGTTTTTTTCAGCTTGCAGAAATAGGATTATTTCTCAAATTGACGTATGAAGTGCTAAATGTGGAAGAAATGACGCAATATGAAGTTGAGCGAATGCTTCTGATACCCTTGGAATCAGCTACCCTCCAGACAATTATGACCTCTACACTGAGGTAATACATTTATTTGCCTTAAATGTGTACATTGCTGGGTTATTCAATTCTCTAGTATCCCAACTAAATTTTACGTTTACCATTTCTTTTACTTTCACGAAATGCATTCAGTTTTCTACTTTTTGCTTTCTTCAGTCCAAAAGTTATGGAAAATATTGAAATCAGAAATCAAATAGATTTTTTGTCAGATCTTTGCATAATGTGTCTTCTAAGTAAAACACAAAACAGCTATCATGTCATTCATGCAACGCGAAACTTCTTCTTCAGTGGGTGAGCAGATGATGGCTGTTCTTCATTTGCATTTAGTTACTATCTGACATATAAGAAACCATAGTGGGCCATTATGTGGTTAACATGTTTTCATTCTCCCGATGCATGTTGAACTGTATTCTATAGCTACGAAGTTTTACCTGTCAATTCGTTGTGCGAGGGAGGGGGTTGCGTCGCATTAGCATTTTACGAGAATACTTAAAACGGTTTGGATTAAACTGGTCTATCCCCATGTTCCATTTATTATAAAAAATTTCTTCATTTCTTCAACCACTTTTGAACGGAAATATAAGCTTTCACAGCTTGACGTAGTCAGTCATTCAGCATCGAAAAATACTAGTAAACAATACGAAAATGACCCGACTACAAGGGAATGACGAAAATTACGTATTCCGCGCGCCTGTAGGCAATTGGCTCCACGTGACGAGTTGAGCTGATGGGTGGTTGGGCTGAGATGAGAGGGAGTCCAAACGATGAAACAATTACTTTTGCTGTATTGTGTCACGAGTTCTTTGGCTCACTACAATTACTGTGATTTCACTGTTTTTGGTCTAGACGCAGTCATATACCTCTGAGACTCGTTCAATTCGGCCCATCAACTAAATATACATAGAAAATTATAACAAATACGGTAATTGCGATAAAACTGCCAAAATTGCGTTTTTGTTAATTTATTGCCCAGTACAATCACATGCTACGTCCGATCAGATTGCTTAGCAGGCAGGCGCAAGTAGATGCCAAATGGGATATTTGTGTGAAAGGACGGATTTTTAAGACCACATTAAAGGCATAAAATGACCCAGACGGCTGACGGACTGGCTTGGAATTCTGAGGCCTAGAAACGTAAACTGTCAAATTTTGTGGGAGTGTTGTAATAAAATTTTAATCTGTGAATTTAAGCGGGGGAAGAAAGTCTTCAGTGTCTTGCAGCAGACGCATTGATAAGATCACTGGTTATACTACATTTAGAATCTGGTATCAGATGAATTTATTTATGCACTTTGCAGTCCTGAATGGAAAAGGACGACTTTGGATGAAACTCCTTTGATGCCTTATGCCGTGTGGAACAGTAAACTACGCCAAAGAATAACATCGTGGTATCAAGTTTTCTACAGATATTGTGATGTTGTTGAGGTGATTATTTTTTCTACCATTTTTATTTAATAAAACTTTCGTTATCGATCAGTGGGAAACGTGTTTGTACTCATCCCTTTATATCTCATTATTTAGTTTTAATATACTTCAATGGCTTCTCAGTAATTATTCTCTTCAAGGCTATCCTATGTTAATTAAAGGAATGCTACTACTACCACTACTTATGTGATTACCGGTAAATTCCTTCTTGTTGTGGAAACAACATTCGGCGACAATTTAGAACTCTGGATGAAGGCGTCGGCATTCAATCGTAGCAGTTCTGTTGCTCGGGTAACTTCTGGTGAGCAATTATAGGTTTGAGAAATTCCCGACCTTAGTGAGCAAAAATTATTCAAACCATATTGATCAAATTTGATCAAATGATTACATAACTACCATGTTTGTACCAGCTATCTTAGCTATCGTTAAGTTTTCGATTTTCTCCTTAGGTCTTAATGATAGAGCATCTCTATTTTACACGCACTATACTCATATTGATGCAGTTGGGATAGTTCCTAGTGGCCTCAACCCTTCAAAATTACTTTCTCTCCATGTCAAATTAATATTAACCTAATGTCTTTACTCCTTCCAGGCCTTCACGCACATTGGCATCGACCCATACTTTTGGTCTGTGACTGGTCTTTTAAACCCCATGGACGATAACGTCCACTTCCATGAGTTATCATTCTACATAAGAGTTTGGATTTTCAAGTCGCTTTTAGATAATTTACTCGTAAGTACTTATTACTTATGTATAGTTTTCCAAGTTATAATTTGAATCAAGAAAATTGTTAGCAAGTATATTGGAAGAAAATTTCATACAAGAAACTGGTTGCCATGTGTGCCGTTTGATAGTCTGCAGGCTGACTATTTACTTCCTCAGCTGCTTGGTTTGTTTGGTTGGTATATCCGCGACTTGCCCAACCTAATGTGTGAATTTCTTTAGCGCCTATGACGTAAAAAGAAAAGTTACGTAATCTGCAAAGCTACCTGTTTTTTAAAATCTTCTTCAGCACTCCGAAAACACCTTTGAGATAATGATGTTGCACTAGGGAGAATGAATAATGATTATCAGGGAAAATTAAAGCCCCTTTTAAGTAGAAAGCGTAAATCTGATAGATTCTGCAACTGAAGCCCTACCAGTTGTATCAGTATTTTTTTCGTCTTGGAACTATTGAAATCGCTGACAGAGAAAAGTTGTGAAATGTATCACTCTTATCTCACAACAATTTTTGGGGGTGACCGTAACATTTATTTTCTCTCTTGTGTAAATGCTTGAGTCACGTTCATTGTGGAACTCGAGTGTCTCAGTAATCGGCTGTTCTTCGAAGCTGCAATCTTCTTTTGGAGTGGCTGATTCTGTGGAATGGGCATTGGTTGACAACTGTAATTACAAGTAATGCGTGAATATAGGCATCAGATGGTCTGCACTGTTTTCAATACATACAAACTAGTGTTAGGCTGAAGAAACAAACTCTTCTGATGTGATTCACACTGCAGCCAACTCCTCTTTCCACTTCACCACTAAACACGATTTTAAAAATACGTTTGATTATCGTAAAACATGAACTAGTAAAATTGTACTTATTTTAATAAGTTTGATGAATTTGTCTGAGTTTGTACTTGTTTGGCATAATGATTAATGATGATTGGTTATTGAACAATCCAGCACACCAACAAGACGCTTCAAGATGTTCTTCTCGACGAAAAAACAGAAACCGACTCCCTTCGACATTTGTACATTGGCCAAGGCCATAATAACAATCACTATAAAGCCATCCCTCATTTTCTACCAGAAATAAGGGTTTACCGAGAGTTGAAGCCTTTAATGTCAACAGTGAGTATCTTGTAACATATTTTAGATGTTTAATATTAAGATTTGCCAGTACTAAACGCTGCTATTTTGTATGTTCTAGTGGGCAAACTGGATGAGCGACTTTGATGCTGAGTCTCATTTGAAATTACAGAGAAACCGAATGACTTTCAATCAAGGTACTTAAGTTTTCATAGGGCTTGCTGTTACTTACATTACTGGTATGTTATATTGGGCAATATGTTTGTTTATGTCCCTACTCATTCTAAACGTTTCTCTTAAAGTGGTGTAGCTTTAGAAGTAGGTTTGTTTCCTTATTTGATGACTGTTCCTAAACCCTCGACGAGGGTTATATCAGTCATGGAAGTTGCGGTTTCGCTAATGTGCAAGAGACCGGCTCCTGCAGTATCCACCAAACTCAAACCTGCGGAGGTACGGCAGGAAGCAGGTATTTGGTCGTTAGCCAGTCTTCCGGTAGAGAGCTGTTGTCTGTGTGTTACCGCGCAGAGGTGACCACCTGAGAAATCCCGTACTGTCTGGGAGGAGTTCTTAATCTCGTTTCCTACCTGGGTGGCAAGGTTCAAAAGGACAAGTCAACTATGACTTAGCCATCACCTTCTTCGCGAACTCAGCAAAATGGTTAAAGGCTTGCTATGTAGCAGTCAATGCTGCTAAGTTCGTTTGTCCTCCCATCAACTGTCGCTCGCTGTTGTAGAAACTACAGTGGAGCAGCATGTGGTCAGTCAGGCAAAACGGGGGTAGGCGTCCTAGCCCACTCTTGTGGTGACTTGGGAATCAATCGTGGAACATGTGTTTTTGGAGTCACTGATTTAAGGGCTGGCGCTTTCATTTGCTGAGAGTTAGGTAATATACCCTGAAGGGCAATTGGTCAAATGTTCTGCCGAACAGGTTGACGGACTTGCATAACCTGAGAAACAGTTAATAATTGACTATTAAAAAGCTATTTCGAAATCAAGGACTCCATTTTATGAGTAGAGAGCAATAATAAAAATATCTGGTGATCACCGGGAGTGCTTCTGTTGATACAGCCTTAAAGGCCTGGCCAGGAGCGCAGCTCTCTGGGATTGGACCAATACTCTCTTTTGATTGAACCTTAGTTTGCTGCCCTAGACAATGGGGCAGTAGCCAATCACGCCAAGATGGATAGCCTTATACATAAGGATAACGTTATGGTAACACACACCCCAAGTGGCCTTAGTAATTGCACGCAGTGAGGCAAACCTTTCAATGGTAGTGCCTTTAAGGGACTGAAGGTGTTGGTTGAAGCCCCACCTCTCATCTATACTCACTCCGAAATACTTGACGTGCTTTTCAAGAAGGAGCCTGTGGCCGCCAAAGGGTATTGAGAGTTGGCTGTTCACTTTTCCTTTCTAGAGGATTAGCTGGGGGGGCTACCTGCATCTTGACATGCTCACACCATTGGGTGACGATTCGTTTTTTCTTCGATTTGGCGGATTGACTGTGCAAAGATCAGTACAGTCTAGTCATCCACATAGGCGCATGGCTCGCAGTCAGTCTCTTATTCACTCTTGTATCGTCTAACTTTCTGGCTTACCTCCTAGAACAAACTCTTCTTATGTAATTCACACAGCAGCCAATCCAGATGACTTCTGTTGGCCGATCTTTTTTGGTTTAATATTAGCATGAGCTGTTCACTGAATATGTTACACTGTAGGTCTCTCTATATTCATTTTTAATAGAGAAGAACCTCTGTCGATTCAGCCCCTGACTATCTTGTGGCGTGCAAACTGTTGAATCTGAGTATAATCAAACTAAATGAATATTATTATTTTTGTGAGCAGTCTAATTAAATTGAAACAGAAGCCAAGATTGATCAAAGTGGCTGGTTCAACCTTTAATGTGAAAGTTATAGTGGAGTTAAGAAAATACAGTCTCCCCTGATGTTTTCAGCTGAGATACCTCTCTCGTTAGTTAGGGCCTTTTGGATAAGGTGACGTATTTTTCAACGTCTCTTTCTGCTGATGTTCCTAACCTACTTGGAGGAGTAAACCTGTAATCACCAGAAAAGTTATTCAAGAGTTGGCCTCAGGCAGGGTCCAGGTGGTAACACCATAGGGGTATTAATCACATCTAACTTATAACTGCCTTCTCGTAGGAATATGAGTTGATGTCAGCACGGCACAAGGCAGTATTCTCATAATACAGTATCTTCATCCTCGATAAGTCAAGTTGAAGAAGTTCCTCATTCTTCATTCAGTTTTTCTTTTAAAAAGTTGAAATGGGTAATATTTACGTTTACTTTTAGAGGATGAAAAATCTCAAACATCATTCAAACTGCATCAGAATAATGGCCCCTTTTGTTTCAGATACGCTTTCTTGGGGGCCAAATAGAAAAGCGTTTGAAATTGTCGCTGATAACTTGGACAGTCTGAATTCTTTAATTGAATTTGCTGAGTCTAATTCGTTCAGTGTTTTGCGGAAATCATTGATGAGCTATAAAACAAAAGCTGTATCCCATATTCATTGTGAAGGCCTTAAATCAGTATATACACAGTATCACGATTTTCATGCAAGGTAAGCATGATTGTTTTTCAATTTCTACGTCGTTATTAATTAAGATGAGTTTATTCATAATAACTATTCATTTCAGACTAGTAGCTAAGTTCGGTTCTAGTGGAACGGGAGCTTAGCGCATCAACCAAAAACCCAAAACAGCGCATTATTACCGTTTCACTGAAGTTGACTTTGCTATTCTGGGTTTAAAACAACTGATTTTTACGCAGAAGTCGAAGAGTTGTTTTTACGCCCTTTTCATGAGTTGATCAACTCTGATTCTGAACATGTAGTCACACAGAAGCGTCTTTCGAAATTTAAACGTTGAACTTTTCCATATGAGAGTTTAAAGCCTTATCACCTTCCAATGAACCACCTGTCTTTGAGAATACACTTACTATCTGTTTTGCATACAGCAGACTTATTTGAATTAACATTAGTTTCTAGAACCCTAGCCACTACTACGAATGTGCTTGTTTCAGGCCGTGTGAGTATTTTACAAACATGGAGAATTTATGGCTCAGCTACACAACCAAGCCCCTAAAGGAGGAAAAGCAGGAAGTTTCCCAGGATAACATACTTGGTAACTTTTCTTCACACTTTACGCCTGTGTAATATCTTATATCATTATTTTCAACGATCCTACATAGAAGATAGTAGGGGTTGTGACATCATTCAGCAGCAACCCACCAGCTATTTTACCGTTTTGAAGTTGATTAATGAGACTGCTTCTCGCTACATCCATTCTGAGTTTGTGAAAAAATTATTTAATTTTCTACGTGTCTGAATACTGAATGGATGACTTAGTAAAGCCATCTCGGAACTTTTCCAAATTCCTTATTCATTCGGTGACGTTTGATTTTTATCGTTATCCTAAATAGTCTTAACAGTCGCCCTATGTGGACAATACGGCATGCTTATTTGCTCTGCACCTGAGTTTTTTTAGACTAGCAACACAGTCCTTTAGAATACCTTTCTTTTTGACGGAAAAGGGCCTAATGTCGGCCTTTTCCATGCCAAGTACTGTGTTGTAATCGACGCTATGTGGGACCAATTCTTCTTTGTCGAAGTCAGTCAGCACATAGCACAAAATCAGATGTGAAAATTGACCCTGGGGGTTGCTGCTTCGACATTAACTCTGTTTTTTGGAGCAACTATGACAAAACCATTAAGTGTGGCCACCATTAAACTTGAAAAAGTGCACAATTTTATCGGATGGGAACAAACAAGTGATCATAGAACACAGCCTCCACATGATGATAGTTTCTCCCCAGTCCAGCAACATATGCACATTTCTGAAGTGTTTCTGTGGGAACAGAAATGGTCAAAGCAGCTCATGCCTGCTTATCCCTGCACTGGTGTGGGTGCAGTAGCTACTGAGTTAAGGTCTTGCAATTGATAGAAAAAATCATTAACAGCTTGATGTACCACAGAAAGAAGGACTTGCTCTGATAATGGTCATATGATTCCTGATATTTTGTTGAGATACTGTCGCTTCTGAACGATTGTGCCTGGTCATTGTCCACTTCGCGAATGAAGCAGTGAGAATTTCCCTTCATAGCGTTAAATTACACAGTACAGTATGCCTTGAAATACTACCCGCAGGTACAGAACTCTCTATCAGGCTCTTCTAGACATTACTTCTTAGTGTATTTTACTGGTATCAGGGCAACGCATCTAGGCCTCAAAAATGCTGACATCTTGCATAACCATCTCCTTATAATGGCTAGCTGGGCCTTTTCTTAAGAATATCACGTGGGACGCTTCACACAACTTTCCTTAGCTCTACATAAATTTGCCTGTTTTCGTGGTTGGTGCTACTAATTCAATTAATTTTGCACTCAGTTTTTGAGAACTACTAGGTACATCATTTTATGCTGCTTATACTCATGCCCTACCCATTGTTGAACAATTGATACACAGAGAATGTATGAGGCTCACTGTATAGGTACCTAATCGAGTACCACATAGATTTTTCTGAATATTCTACTACTTTCTATGTGGAGTTTACGAGTATAAGAAAAAAACAGCTACAATCGATATTCATCGAAATTTTTGGTAGTTTATTATGCTGCTCTTGTCAGTTTTCCATAGATGGGAATTTTATGACGTTTTGTGATTTAGCCCTGTGCAACAGAAAATCGTTAGAGCCGCACCTGAGAAAAATATATTTGATGTTTTGATCACTGCAGGCTAGATATCAAGTTTGAGCAGTTTTGGTTCAGCCGTTTTCTCTCAACCGCATTCACAGTTTTTTGTTTTTTTTAAATATTTTGTTTGAACTTTTTAATTTATGTTACCAACGCTGAAGTATGTATTTTAGGGAAAAGAAAAATCACTCCTAACAAGCTCATATATTTGACGGGACAAGGTCTATCCAATTCGTCAAGTGAAACTGAAGAGGAACAAGCTGAAAGTGACGTTTCTGATTGGGAAAGCTCGTACAAAAACCACCAAAGAAAAAAGAAATTGAAATCTTCAAAGCAACTAAGCAAACTATTAGGTGAGTTGAGACTAATGGTAGTAAGCTGAGATAATTTCATGAGATCAGACAGTGTTCATCATAAACATAATTATTTCGTTTATGATTACTGAGTTGCTTACAAAAACTTGTTTTTCGTATTTAGATCCTGCACCTACCAAGCCAGTTGTCGAAACCACTGCCGTTGAGAATGGGAAGTTGGACAAAGAGGCTGATGACCTGCTAGTAAAACAAGAGCCTGTTCTCTTTAGCGAGTTCAAAATGGAACCAGTGGAAGTTACTAGTTCTGTGCAAGCTGAAGATAACGTGTCATCAACCACTGATATTGACTTCACTGACAACGAAAAGGGTTTTGGTTTGAACATTGCAGCTACTTTGAGCATTGGCGAGGTGAAAGAGGAAGATACTGTTGTCGTCTTGAGCTCTGATGATGAACAAGAAGTCAAACCAACAATTAATAAAATTAAGGTAAATGAATGTAAAATGTACTGATTTAGGATAGGAAGGGGCTAGGTGGAAATATTCGTCAAAGGGACGTCACACGTGTGAGTTCGTCTCAACATTCGTGAACGTCTTAGGAGAAAGTAGGTTGAACCAGACTACTGGACGAGCCAGTTCCTTTTGTAACATGGAAACCTCAATATGCGCCTCCAATGTGGAGGAAACAAGAAACCACGTGCTGATTCATTGTAGTCCCTACAACTGTCAGCAACTGGTGTTGGAAGCGGCAAAACCTTCCAGCTTTGACTGCTACTAAGTGCGCTTATAACCATTTCACCCAGTTTGTGAAGAAGCCTGTGACAAAACCCTGCAAATTATTACACAACGGTTTATTATTCTCATGAACAGCTTGACCTAGTATTACTGCTCCTAGACCCATCCCATTCCATTCGACCCAGGATGTGAAAATACCTTGAAACGATATGAAATACGGCGTATTTGCGATTGTACTGCGTTTTGTTAACCATTTTTTGTCCATAACAACCATGGGCTTCGTCCGATCGGATTGCCGAGATGGCGTGCACAACTAAATACCAAATGGGATTTTTGTGCGGAAGAACGGATTTTTTTAGACCACGTTAAAGGCACAAAACGTCCCGGACGGCGGACGGACATTGCAGATTTGGAATCCCCATGTCTTGAAACGTAAAGTATCAAATTTTGAAGTGGGGTTGTAAAAAATATTTCCTGACTGAAAACATAGGGTTATTATTCAGAATGAATAATAAACCTAAAACGTGGTCACAGTTGATCTATCCCTTCAAAACTTGCCACACAAGTAAATAGATACGTCGGGTGAGAACTCCTCCTTGTTGGTACAGGATTTTTCCCAGAGTCATACCGCCATACCTACACAGGTCTGGGTTTAGTGGATGCTGAGGGAGTGACTGGGCTCTTGCATAATAGCGAAACTGCAACCTTCATGACGAGTGACTGTTATAATCCTCTCAAGAGAGTTCAGGAACAGTCAGTTTGACAGGGAGATACAACCTGAGAATCTGTTTTGTGTAATACCTAGGCATTTAGTCTGTTGCGTATAGGGTTTGTTGATTACCTTTGGGCAGGGGAAGAGGGCGTGCTATCTTCACGTCTTTCAGATGAACAGTGAAGATGTGAAATCGAAGTTTGCCTTCGTCACCTTTAAGAAAAGTTGAACTTGATACAACAAAAGCCAGTCATTTCAAAATGTCTTTAATGGCAGAGTAAATATACAATGGCTGCCTGTAGTGAGCTAGTTACCAGCGACACTACTGTTATTATTACACCACAGCTGATTGCTGGTCATCTGGGTTGTAGATTAAAAAATATAGATTCATTCTGTGTTCTAACGAATTGACGTGTAGTCATTTTATATTAATTTACATTAACATGCACAAGATACTACATATTTTGGCGCAGTCGGCGTAATACGGACAGCTCTCAATCGGAGGTCGGTGGTCCAACTGACCGGGTTGTGAGTATTAACTATCATTATTTTACTTATGATCCAGTAGGTAGCTGTCGCTTTTGTCTAGCGAATCACTGCAATGGAAGCTTCTACTAAACCTCGAAAATTTGATCCGTTTTTGGACAATAATGCTGCCGCACGGTGGAAATCTTGGGTCAATGAGTTGGAAATTTACTTACTAGCGGAAAATGTTACGAATGACGTTCGAAAACGAGCCGTTCTTCTGAATTGTGCAGGAAGTGAGATGATTGAAATATTTCAAAATTTGCCAGAGGTTGGGGCATCATATGAGGATGCGAAAAAAGCGTTGAATGGTCATTTTTTGCCAGAGGTCAATATTCTGTTCGAAATTTTCAACTTTCGTAGTGCTAAACAAGAATCTGGCGAGAAGTTGATGGATTACCATGTGCGACTACGTAAACTAGCGTCGTCGTGTGATTTTGTCGATAAAGATTTTGAGATAAAAGTACAAATTCTCATGGG
The DNA here is from genome assembly GCA_020466155.1 of Pachypeltis micranthus. NCBI lineage: Eukaryota > Metazoa > Arthropoda > Insecta > Hemiptera > Miridae > Pachypeltis > Pachypeltis micranthus. The sequence goes on along the minus strand of CM035773.1, from coordinate 4,048,770 downwards.
GACGAATTCCGATAGGTTGAGAAAGGAAATGTTAAAAAATCCTAACAAAACTTTAAAAGAAATTCTAACTATGGGACAGTCTAATGAGTTGGTAAAATCTCAAATGTCTTCTTTCAACAACACGGGTTTAGAAAACGTGAATAAATTGACATCTAACCAAAAACGAACCTGCTATGCTTGTGGTGGTGATTTTCCCCACGTGAATGCTAAGTGCCCTCCTAAAGGAAAAAACTGCAAGGAATGTGGGGGGAGGAATCACTTGCCCAAAACCAAATGGTGTGGAACTTCCAAGTTGGGAGGAAAACAAAAATATTCAAAAACTCGGAAAGGAAAAGTTTACGAAGCTAAAAATTCCGATGAAAGTAGCAGTGAGGATTCCGATGAAAGTAGCAGTGAGGATTCCTCAAATGAGTGTGATAAGTCGCTGAATGTTGTAAATACAGCAAAAACCCGAGAAATTCCCACAACAATTGTGAATGTAAATGGACAGCAAGTACGTTTCATTATAGATACGGGAAGTTCGGTTAATTTGATTGATAAATCCATTTATGACAGTTTTGAAAGTCCGCCCAAACTCAAACCTACTAGCAGAAAGCTATTAGCTTATCAGGCTCGTCCTATTCATCTCCTGGGAAAATTCAAGTGCACTATGAAACACAAAAATAGAGAAGTTACCACCAGCATTGTAGTAGTAGAGGTGGGAGACGCACTTCTGTCTTGTGAAACGGCAAAAGAGTTGGGTATCGTGTCATTTGCGTTAAATGTGCAATCTGAACTAACTGACCCAGTAAAACGAAACTTGATTCAACAGTATCCTAACTTGTTCAAGGGTGTTGGAAAATTTAAAAACGAACAAATTAAACTACACATTGACGCAAGTGTTACTCCTATAGCGGTTGGGTTTCGCAGAACGCCAGTGCATTTAAAAAAAAAAGTTGAAAACGAAATAAACAAACTACTTGAAGATGATATTATTGAAAAAGTAAACGGACCAACCACTTGGGTTTCACCTATGGTGTTAGTTCCTAAAAAAGATGGAAGTCTCCGAATATGTGTGGACATGAGAGCTCCGAACAAGGCCATAAAAAGAGAGCGGTTTCCTGTTTCTACAATTGATGATGTTGTCTCACTTGTCAATGGGTCTACAGTGTATTCAAAACTAGACTTGAATAAAGGTTTTCATCAGCTGGAGTTGTCACTGGACTCGAGGAATATAACCACGTTCGCTAGTCATTTGGGTTTATTTCGCTACAAACGTCTGAGTTTCGGCATTTGTTCAGCACCAGAAAAGTTCCATCAAATTGTGCGACAGCTCATTGCTGACATTCCAGGGTGTATAAACGTCAGTGACGATGTATTAATTTTTGGTAAATTTGGAAAAGACCATGATAAAGCACTGCATTCGGTTCTGTCCAGGTTACAGGAGTCCGGGTTAACTCTGAATATAGATAAATGTATTTTTCGTCAGAAAAGTGTTCCATACCTTGGACTAGAATTATCTGGAGAAGGAATTTCTCCAGCAAAGGAAAAATTGAATGCAATTGAAGCCTTAGGACCTCCTCAAGACATTCATGAAATGAGAAGTTTCCTTGGCATGCTAAATTTTCTGCGAAGATTTATTCCGAATTTAGCTAACGATACAAAACTTTTTAGGAATTTGATAATCAAAGACAGTACCTGGAAATGGACGGACAAAGAGGAAGCATTGTTTAGGAAAATTAAGAAGAAGGTAAAAAACGCCATAAACAACAAATTCTTTGACATTAATAAAACTGCCCACTTGTACGTTGATGCTGGACCTGAAGGTTTAGGGGCAATTTTGGCTCAACCTGGAGATGGAAACCCTAAAATCGTGGCCTGTGCAAGCATCAGCTTGACTAGTGTTCAAAAGCGATATGCACAGATAGAAAGAGAAATGTTAGCCATCGCTTGGAGTGTCCAACACTGGAACGATCTGCTAATAGGGTCTAAATTTGTGATTCATACCGACCACAAGCCCCTGGTATCACTTCTGAACAAAACTCACGGAGAATTTTCTCCTCGTTTGGACAGGCTCATGTTCAAATTGCTAGGGTACGATTTTTCTATTGAACACATTCCGGGAAAAGAAAATCCATCTGATTATATGTCTAGACATCCCTTACAAAACAAATTCAAAAGTGATGATTCTTACATTAATTTCGTTACGGAGATCAATCTTCCGTCAACTATATCTCGTGAAACTCTTTCCCGCATTTCCAAAGAGGATGAAGAGCTTAATAAACTCACCCAAGCTATTCGGAACAACCAGTGGGAGGATCCACTGGTACAGAGATTTAAGATCCTTAGGGACGAGTTGGCAGTTACAATGGATAACATTGTTCTTCGTGGTTCGAGAATAGTCATTCCCAAAAAACTACAGGCCAAAGTGATTGCATTGGCACATCGGGGACATCAAGGCATGACGAAAAGCAAGGAGTTACTAAGGACCAAAGTATGGTTTCCTAACATGAATAAGCATCTATACGCAGCTATATCAACATGTATACCATGCCTTGCCAACAGCTCTAAGACAAGTCGAGATCCTATCAAGCCCACTCCTACACCATCCAGCCCATGGGAGTCGCTTTCATTGGACTTCGCTGGACCTTTTCCAAACGGGAGGTATGTTGCGGTGTTGATCGATGATTACAGCCGATATCCAATTGCTGAGGGTATTTCATCTTTGACTTCTAACATCGTGACCCGCTGGTTGTTCAGGCATTTTGCACTTTTCGGAATTCCTACTTCACTCAGGACTGATGGAGGACCTCCTTTTAACAGCCATCAATTTTCATCGTTTTGTGAAAAGCTCGGAATAAGACACAAGAAAGTTACGAGTTTATGGCCCGAGGCGAATGGAAGAGTAGAACACTTCATGTCAAACATGAACAAAACCATCCGATCGGCAATAATAGAAAGTAAGAATTGGGAAGATGCATTGATGGAGTATTTGATCCAGTATAGAGACACTCCACACTGTTCCACTCAAATCCAACCTTCTAAAGTATTGTTAAGGTCTAATTTTCGTTCATTTTTACCTCAAATGGCATCCAATTTGTTCTGTGATGATGTAGATGAACAACTCTTGGAAAATGATGAAAGGTCCAAAGAAAAAATGAAGAACTATGCAGATGCTAGGAGACATACTAAGATTCACGAACTTAAGCCAGGAGATCAGGTACTAGTGAAACAGCAGGTCGACAAATATTCCACACCTTTCAATCCAAATCCATTAGAGGTTGTCGATGTCCAAGGAACTCGGATAACTGCTCAGTCGGATAGTCATCTGATCACAAGAAACGCTTCACATTTCAAGAGGATACCCGAACGAGACGAGGAGTTGGTGGAAATGGAAACAGAAGGAGCACCCGTCAGTTCTCCTAGTAACTTCATACCGAATGTTACAGAGAAATACCAAGAACAAGCATCAGGGACTCCTGGAGAACAAGTGTGTTCTAGAAGAGTGATTAAACTCCCTTCAAAATTTAACGATTTTATCATGTGTTAGAATATTTCGGCCTAGGGAGGAATGTAGTGAGCTAGTTACCAGCGACACTACTGTTATTATTACACCACAGCTGATTGCTGGTCATCTGGGTTGTAGATTAAAAAATATAGATTCATTCTGTGTTCTAACGAATTGACGTGTAGTCATTTTATATTAATTTACATTAACATGCACAAGATACTACACTGCCCTCCAATTGACGACAACACTAAACGAGAACGAAACGATTCGCCCGTTTCATACTTAACAATATTCAATGATCCCACCCATAAGTATCATCAACACAATAAGAATTTGATGTTGACCATTTTGCTGCGTGGTGCTATAAGCTTACCTTTATGTATTAATATAGCACTGAGTTACATTGATCAGATGTGCTTGTTTCTATAAGAAATCAATCAATTCTGGCTTACAACATTTTTTTAAACAAGAATAGATAAATTTTAGAACTCAAACTTACGTTTGTTCATTATTTTCTTTGCAGTTGAGAGATGTGAATACTCTGCTAGAATCGCCACCTCCTACCACCTTTCAACCAGAGGTTTCACCTCAACCAGTCGAGAGGTCTCCCATTCTATCGCCGAACTTGACAGCCAACTGTTTGAACGTCGTCATTCCAATCAACGCTATGAACCAAGTCATAACTCAAAGACCTCCCGAGCCAACTATGTCCCTCCAAGTACCGCCAAACCTATTTCGAATGTCTCAGCCTCGCCAGAGAGCTCCTATCAGTCGTCCAGTAAGTCTTGCTTAATAGAACTTTTCCCTATCAGAAAAATAGTGACAGGAAATCATTTCCTTCCAAGAAAGTATCGTTTTCACCGAAAGTATTTAGTGCTCTGATTTCAAAAATGATTCTTGGCTTTGACTTGTAGACAATTCAGAACACTTTGTAAGACCAGCGTGAGCGTGTCGGGGGTATTTAATGACTGTCTGCAGGTAGGACAGTTCCCCACTCAGTGGACGTCTGCCCGTGTTGTCACTCTTCACAAGGGAGGCGACCGCAATCAGTCAGACCCGCGATCATGGAGAGCACTCAGCCTTCTTTCCATATTACGCAAAACATTAGAAATCTTGATGTTGCAGTCCCTCGAAGGAGTCTTAGGCCGCAACCTCTCAGGCAGGCAATACGGGTGTACCAAAGGATGGTCCATGCAGGATGTCATTGTCGAAATTCGGGATGTTTCTCTTGCTGGCACTGGCTAAGTACGTCGTAGCAGTTCTGATTGACATCGGGGGAGCGTTTGACAACCTTTGGTGGCCAGTGATCCTCAATGAACTTAAAGGTAGGGGAATCCTCTGCAACCTGTACTCGCTCGTCAGAAGTTACCTGACAGACAGAAGTGATATGATGGAATGGAGCATGTCTCCGTCAACAGAAAGATTGAGAAGGGGTGCCCACAGGGCTCGATCCTTGACCAGCACTCTGGAATGCCTTTTTCGAAGGTCTTCAAAGGAGGCTAATGGAGACTGACTGCGAGCTGTACGCCTATGTGGATGACTTGACTGTGCTGATCTTTGCAGATTCAGTCCGCCAAATCGAAGAAAAAACCCACCACTTGCTCAATGGTGCGAGCATGTCAAGATGCAGGTGGCTGAGGAAAAAACCCAGCTAATCCTCTCGAAAGGAAAAGTGAATAATTCACCCTCAGTACGCTTTGGCGGCCACAGGCTTCTTCTTGAAAAGCACGTCAAGTATTTAGGAGTGAATATAGATGAAAGGTGGGGCTTCAACCAACACCTCCAGTCCTTTAAAGGCACTACCATTGCAAGGTTTGCCTCACTGCGTGCAATTACTAAGGCCATTTGGGGTATGTGTTACCATGACACTATTCTCATGTATAAGGCCATCTATCTAGGCGTGATTGGCTACTGCCCCATTGTCTGGGGTAGCAAACTTACAGTCAATGATCACCAGATATTTTCATCACTGGTCTCTACTCATGAAATGGAGTCCTTGATTTCAAAATAGATTTTTAATTGTCAATTATTAACTGTTTCCCAGGTTATGCAAGTTCGTCAACCTGTTCGGCAGAACATTCGACAGCCTATTCGACCAATTGCCCCTCAGGGCATATTACCAAACTCTCAGCGAATGAAAGCGCCAGCCCCTAAATCAGTGACACCAAAAAAACCTGTTCCACGTCCGATTCCCATGTCACCACAAGAGTGGGCTAGGACGCCTACCCCCGTTTCGCCTGGAGTTCAACCAGCCAGCTCACCTCGTGGAAGATCTCCTGCCACACCACCACAACAGAGAATGTGGGCTAATAACTCAGCCAGTCCCCGAAATCGCAGTCCTATGACTCCTCCCTCAGGTGAGTCAGATAGCTAGAAATTTAGTAGTGAAAACTTTGAAGATTACCATAAACAGTTCTTAGTTACCTACCCAAAAACGGCCTACACGACTTTGGTTTTAAGTTTCTGTGTATTATAACAACTCCTGTCCTGGGTTTTTCCTGCCTTGTTTGTAGCTGCTCCAGTAATCCCACCATCCTCAGTGTAATTCCATTCCTGGATACAGTTGAGGAAGCACGAGTCCTTAGTTTGCAGATGAATGGTCCTAGTCACCACCAATTTTGTTTAAGTTCGTGGGGCTACCAAAAAATTAACGTGTTTTATGGAAAAACATGGCAGCAAGGATATGAAGCTTGAGGCTATTAAAGTTAATATACCTGTTAGGTGGGTTTGATGTAAAGACATCATTGTCTGGCCGTAAAGTACTTACACTTAACAGGTATGTTAACTTTAATAATTTGCCTATAGGCAGGATTAACCCAATCACTCTAAAGTTGGAGGCTCTTACACAATCTGCTTTGCGATTGACTGAGACACCTGAAACTCCTTACCTATGAACGATGATCAGCTCGTGAGCACATTGTCTGCCTCCATGAAATTTTGTTCTAATTGCATAATTAATAAAGTTTGATCATTCCCAACAACTGGAGCACTCCTAAATGATGCCTTCAAAAGGCGATGAAGCTCAGACTAAACCAGTTCTTGTGAGAAACAGAGCAAGGAGAATAGCTAGGAGTGACCGCTTGAAGTAATGTGCAACCCGATGCCACGTGTTCAAAGGACATTTTCGATCAAACATATCTGGTGTGGCCCATCACACAACTTTCTCACCTCCACAATAAGTCCGTACTGTATGGACAAGGAATGTTGTTGCAAAGAGCCCATTGACATTGACCAAAACATGAGCTCTGGAATTGAATGCAGTTGATGGCAGCCACCAGATAAAATGCAAGGAAAAGCTTACGAGCAGACTGACATACAAGACAGCTAGCTAATGGCATACTTTACCCCAATGGGAATATGGATAAGGTGCAAGTGGTTGTAATGGATGGCGCCTCAATGAAGCCTCTGCATATACTTGGAACAGTGCCACAGCAGTTCAAATAAAGGTCATTTCGATTACTGAAAATCATAGGCGCTAATTGTAGAGTACTTTTGCGCAGCAATGGTCTTAGTTGTACGTTCATAGTGTAAAAAATACAATGGCCCAAGATCAAGAAATCCCGTTTTTTTGTTTTTGTTTAGTTCGAGGCAATGCTGCAGCAGGGAGGACTTCGACGATGCCTCCACGATCTCTGTTTGATGGAGCCAACTCTGACAGCGCTGAAGGCAAAGTAACAATGGGCCTTAATGAATCTGGCACTGGCTATGGCTTCCAAATTGTGCTACCTGACGGTGGTGTTCGTTACCTCACTGATGCTGAAGTCAATGCCATCAAAAGGCGAAACAGTGGTACTTTGCCACGTACTCTACGAATCCCTGCTGATGGCTCGTTTTCGTAAATAACCTTTTTAAGTACAAACACGCTCAACACTCATCACATTTGCGAGCATTGACTCTTGCTGTCCCACCAACTTTTTTTATTGCAATTTGTGTATAGTTGATTTTTTATATGCTGAAGCTGTAAATTGTATAAATGGTATGGACAGCCTAGCTCGTTCACTACTAAGTAAAGATGTACATTGACAAAGAGTTGCTAGTGACTGAAAACATAGTTTGCCTAATACAATTTTTGAAGTCACTATTTTTATTTTTTGGTCTTGTCATCAATTTATGTTGTTCCAACCTGATTCCTTCAGAACTCAACGACGAAATAGCCCGGGTGGCATTTCAAGCTCGAGTGAACGCTGTGTCATTATCAACTCTAGTACTAGTTTAGAGTCGTACCTGTAAAATATCAAGGAATTACAGAATCTAGTCTCTCGCTACATTGCAAGTATGGAACCTGATCATATTTCAAAGTATGGCAAGAATTCAACGTTTCACTGCCAAAGAGACAAGGGGGTGTACACCATCAAAATGGAAGTTGCCGTAAAACAGCAGTGCTGTCCCACCTACGCAGTTGATTGGCATAAGAGGTGTGGTCATATTAATCGCGAGTATTTGCAGCAGCTTGGTCTAAAAGAACCCGATTACTAATTTCAACGCATGGGGATTCCAAATATGCTGTCTGTCTACCATCCAGGCCATATTTTGCCTTTAACTAGGTTTAGAAAAATAAGAGACGACGTCCTGAAATTATTTGATTCAATGCGCTTGACGAGTCTAGGCCACTAATCCTCAGGAGAGAACTGTGCAAGGACGATTCAGCGACAATGATTAAACTAAGGGCATTAACGGGTTCATGGGGTTTCACAGTGGCAATCCAGTTGTGTGGCATTTCTGCATGCAAGGTTGAGTCACCTTCTTCACTACGAGACTAATAGATCGCTGCCTATCAGTCCAAGACTGTCAATTTAAAGAGAGTTCTCAGTGAATTCAGTCTCTAAATTAGTTAAATGGTTGGTTGACAATACCAACAATCGGTCAAGTTTAGAAAAATATCAAGAGCGGCAAAAGATTAGTTTCTACAGGTAAACTTAGCATTGAAAATGTTTCTACTGACGAAAATGGTTCCGCTCTTATAGCCATTGGGTAATGTTACGTTTACGAAATTCTTCGAAATGGCTTAGAATTAAGGGTTGATTTTCATCTCCCAAATCCACACGTATTCCTGTACCATTTTATTGACAAATTTATTCTTTTAATTTGTTTTTATTTTTCGTTTCTACGTCTTCGATGATCTCACATGCCATTAGACATCGTATGTTTTCATTAGTTAAAGCCGGGTTTACACTATGTAGCAGAGCTATATAGCACAGCTATATAACTCGGCTACAAGTTCAAAAAGTGAAACTGGAGATTTGCTATATAGCCCGGCTATATAGCAAATTTAACCCTATTTTCTCTGCTATATAGCAGATATCGTGCTATCCAAAAGTTTCGGTAAACATCAAAGGGAATCTGAGCTATGTCTAGCTCTGCTACATGTAGCTCTGCTACACGTGCATTTTTGTTTGTAGCAGAGCTACATGTAGCTACCCCCTCCCTAAATGCCGCCGCGTGACCTTTGATGTCGCATGTTCGTTTGTTTTCGACTCAGCTTGTGGTCAGAGTCCTTCGAGTGCATTGTTCACGTGCCTGCGTACTGCTTGTACGATTGTGGAGAACGATGGAGAATCTTTTGAGTCAATTCGACTGGAGTAAAGACAACATTATAAAGTTGATAGAACTGTTTAGGGACTACCCGGTGCTATGGGACGCTAAAGTTGCCGACTATAAAAATCGCAACAAGAAACACGACGCTTGGAACGAAATTGCGTTGGCAATGAAAGTGGAGAGATCTGAAGTAGAAAAGAAGATGAGGTGCCTAATCGGCCAATACCAACGCAACAATAAGAAGGCTAAAAGTGGCGCGGGAGCAGATGGGGACCCTAAATGGCCCTATTTCAACATGTTCACATTTTTGAACGACAAATGTAAGCCAAGGAGCTACTGCGAGTCCGGGCGGCAAGAGATGCAAATGAGGATAGCCTGGTAAGTGGATTTCAGTAAATATACATATATGTAGTTACTTTTTGGAAATAAATAAAGCTACAAAAACTATATTATCAAAGCAAATTTTTAATTACAACTAAAAATACTACAACAATGGCATATTCTTGTTACTTCTTATAGTTAAATTAATACAGACTTGTTATTCTGTATTTTTCGTTTCACTTTTATGCATATTCATTTTGCCAGGATACAGATCCTTCGCTACTAGTAAAGTAGCGTGCGAATTCTCCTCTAATTTCAGCAGCCAACACTGACGGTTTTGGGACTCTTTTAAGGCGTAGTAAACTTCCTGTAGGCATGCCTTCGATTCTCCATTGTCCTGGTATAAGTTCATGCGTTACGGTGTTTTCGACATCAAAAGTGCCAGATGGTGTGTATGTTGCACTTGATGATTCACTTTTCCTCAAAAAGTTGTGAAGATGCGTTGCAGCTAGAACAATATTTTCCGCCTTTTCGGGCTCAAGTAAAATTGGTTTTCTAAAAACCCGAAACACGCATGAAAGTATGCCAAAGGCATTCTCAACAACTCTCCTACCCCTTGATAAACGATAGTTGTATAATCGTTTATCTGACCCTTTTTCATGTGTACCAGCATAAGGTTTCATTATCCAGGGTTTTAATGGGAATGCGTCGTCTGCAAGCAAAACAAAAGGAACTGGGTACGTACCACCAGGAAGGTTACGTGGTTTTGGTGCGTTAAGCCTAGATTGTTCCATACATTCCTTAAATGCTGTACATGCAAACACTCCTCCATCAGACAATCTACCTTGGAACCCTACTGCAACATATGTGAAACAATAGTCTGCATCAACTACTGCAAACAAAACAATACTGAAAAATCCCTTATAATTATAGAAGTCACTGCCACTATGTATGGGAGCCTGCAGCATCACATGTTTCCCGTCCATACTACCCAGGCAATGTGGGAAATTCCATTTGTTTTCATATTCGTTACTTATTTTCAGCCACTCTTCTTCAGATTCTGGCGTCTAAAACAAACGTTACCATCAGTATTTTATATCAAATAAAAAGGTTTTTAGTTATTTAACTTTAAGTTGCATTGCATACTTCTCAGTTGCCTATTTACACGTAGTTTGGATACACTACAAATAGTTGTAACAATGTTTTGTCAAATAACCTGTTCAAAACTTATTGAGGTTAAAAAAAATTTGAAGAGCCTATCTTTTATCTTTTACTTTATATCTTTTATAATCTTTTACTTTATAGTATGCTATATATTTTTTTAAATTTCATTTCCAGGAAGAGGATGGAACAAGCGTCAACTCCGATCAGTCACCGGCAAGTCCTTCAAAAGCAACGGAAGTGGAGGAGCAACCAATTTTGAAACAGCCCCAAACCAAACCAGGACCCAAAAGAAAGAAACCGTCCCAAATGGCAGAAGAGGCCTACCACACGATGAAAAAAATATCTTCATCCTTGGAACAGCTATCTGAAGACGTCGACGAATTTGATGTATACGGTAAGCACGTAGCGAACGAGATAAGGGGGCTTGGCGAGAAACTTTTACAAGCAGAGGCTAAACACAAAATCAATAAAATTTTGTACGATTTGGAGATGAGGAAAATACAATCCATGTACTCGGGATGTAGCTCTGGTGCAAGTTCTGTGTCTGGACAGCACTACACTTTGTTCGACGACAGCACAAGCGACAATGTGGAAGACAGTTTAACTTCAGTTTTATTGAAAATGTAATGTTTTGTTGAAGTTTTGACTATAATAAATGTTTAATTTGAAAAACGTGTATTTTTTATCCTAACTTTCAATAAATAAAAATTCTAACAAACTACAATTCCCATTGATTAAATAAATGATGGCACTTTGACACTTACCTTAATGGAGTCTTCTAACGTCTGAATGATTGCGTCACAAACTATTGGAATGAACAATGAGATAGTTGACTTTGATACTTTGAACAGGTAACTTAAACTCTGATAAGAGTCCCCAGATGCAAGAAATCGTAAAGTTATTGCTAATTTTTCACGAGCAGGAATTGCATCTCTGAAAGACGTATCTTGTTTTGCAATTTTGTGTCCAATTGCAATAAGCAAATGTTCGAAATCACCACTTGTCATACGGAGAAAGTTTTTAAAACTTCCATCACAACGAACTTCATAACTCAAGTTGTCTATATCATGCTCGTTAAGGTCTTTCAAAAGGTCACTCACTACCACTGTATCGTTTCCTAGCCTGAAGTGAGGGCTTGATCCAATATCTTTTTTCTCTTTTTTGTGTTGAAAATATCACAGTAGCTGCGGCTACAGCAGCAGCTGCTGCAAGAACTACCTTCTTCTTCGGCATCTGGCTAGGAACTGAACAGCTGTATACTGTATAGCTCTGCTACAAGAAATTAGCATCAAAAATTTACTTCTAGCAGAGCTACATCTAGCAGAGCTATATGTAGCTGACGGAGCTATATAGCTTATTTTTTTATATAGCTATGCTATATAACAGAGCTATATAGCTCTCCAGCTATATAGTGTAAACCCGGCTTTAGGCAATTCATTCTGGGAAGTGATACAGGTAGGAATTTAGTTCTACCAGTCACCGGCAGGTGAGCGCTCTTGAGTGTTGTGCTGTTCCGTGCGGATCGACTCTGCATTCGTATGATAATTCCTTTCCATCCAGTTTTTCTGATCTAGTAAATTAGTGTTCTCCATTGTATATTTCTTTATATCACTTAATAACTCAAAATTGGTAACGAGTTGGTTATTTAAAAATTGGCGGGACAATAACTACAGCGAAAGTAATCGTTTCATCATTTGTACTCCCATTGTCCCATTAAAAGCCACCCGCCAGCTCCGACTAGTGATGTTGTGCCAATTTCCTATGGGTACCTGGTATATTTAGTTTTCATCGGTTTGTTGAAGTCAAGTCATGTTTCGTATGATTTACTGGTATTTTTCTATTCTGAATCGAATGAGATCGGCCTTGGAGGTATGAGACTATGTCAAGCTGTGCAAGAGACTAATAAACCGTTATTTAATCATTTGCAGCGTTTTTATTTTGTTTACATTTTCGTCGCGAGAAACGACTCGATTTTCGGATATCATTTCTAATTAAAGTCGATTAATCGAGTACGTCGGCGTATTTGGTTAATCAATCTACTAACTCTTTAATAAATATTTTGGGACTAGGGAAATGGGTTTCATGTGGCCACGACATCAGCCATTTTTCTGATAGCCGCAAGTATGACTAGTTTTCAAATCTCCAGCCTGGACAACATCGTTATCATTTCTGTTGCGCGACAACTGAATTTTCTAGGTTGCTAAAACCGTTGTGAGTTGTAGATTTATCAGAAATCCTGATAAATCACAGGCATTATTGTCTAAATTCGTTTCTAAATCTTCCCATTTTAAAAGAGTTTCGATCCCTGAGATTCTGTCGATTCATTTTTGGGAGATCCTCATATTTGGTATTTTTCCGCAATTGGAACGTCTGCTGGCGATTGATATGGCCAAAAGGAATGTTGCTTTCATTAAGCCGAGTGAACCTGCTTTTCTCAGACGCCTTAAGGAGCAAGTCGGTTACAAAGAAGGACCCACTGTTGATACCAAGGTTTTATTATTTTATTACCATCATTATTTTGCGTTAGATGTGAATTCCACCATGTTCTTAATATCGTTGGCCCGCGTTGCTAAGACGGGCAATGGGGCACAGACCACGATGCGGTCAGGTCGGCAGTATGCACAGTTTTTGACGGAGTTGTAAATGCTGTAGTTATTACATATTTAGACAAAGAGTGAGGTGGCCAGATAATGTTGGCATTGCTGGTGATTTCTATGCTTAATTAGATGTGTCCATGGCATCTTTATATATATATTGATGTCCTACATGATTTCGAAGAAGCATTGACATGGGACTCACTCAATTGAATGTCCTTTTGATATATGGCCCGGATTACAGCTTTTCTGCTGCCAATACCTGCCATTTCTCATAGGTCTTAACGACCTGCCTTGGGGTCTGTCAGACTCCAATGTGCCATTATGTCTGATCAAATTAAAGGGGCCATTGTAGGTTTCAACTAATTTTTCGTGTAATTAGGATAGTTCAGTTTATGTACTGGATCGTGTTCCCTTCTCACTTCAGGATTTAACATCACAACGCCGACTTCAACATGCACTTTTTCGTTGAAACAGCTTATCTCTTACACAGAAACGGTCTCTTCCATCGTGTGAATCGTCCGACGAGAGTGATGGTGAAGATCAGCCACAAATTGTTGTATTGAAACCAGGAGATCTGACGAAAGAAGAAGCTGACTCTGTGAAAAAAGGTACGTACCACTAGAGGTACTTTGAGCATATCGGATAGATAATAATCATTGATGTATTCTATGGGTGAATGAAGGACTGTCACGTGACAGGATAGTTTGATGCTGCCTTTATTTTGGACCACAGCTGTTGGTCATGCACAAACTTGTTGGAATTTTCGAATGAAAAAAAAAATTCAAAAGTAGCTCTTCTTAATTGTGATGATGCAGGAAAAAATATAGTTTTCCTTAGTGTTGTTCTCTCAACATCTCATCCCTCCACGTACATGTTCAAGGACTGCATACCTGGACCAGTATTTCAACCTGGGCAAAGGCAATGAACTGAAACAGTTTGAAATAGAAGAGACAGCAGTCCTTGCTACTGACTTTATGCCAGAGCTGAAGGATTTTCAACTGCCATTCATCGTCTGCATCCACTCACTGGAACAGTGGGAGAGAGCGCGGTTCCTAACTGAGGTTATGTGATGTTATGGAGTCACTGATGGTTTTGTTATGGTAGACATTCCAGGACCCAATTTCAGCCTTGTCAGCCACATTCAAGACATGCAAAAAGACTCATTGTGGCTTGATGTTTAAGGGCAAAGACAATACTTACATTCACTAGGTGGAAACTAAGAGTCCCTAATAGCGTCCTCACTGGACACTGCCCATTTAGATATCACTACACAAGATGGGCAAGTAAGAGGCAGTTCAGTGTAAATAGTGCAGCATGGAGGATGAAATTGCGAAACACATCCTTTTTGAGTGACCTATCTTAGCAACCAGGAGCTTCAAGCATTTTCCCTAGGTTTTTCATATAACTCCAAACCATAGCAGAGCTGCAGTGAAACACACTCAGCATCTTAAAAGTGGCTAGTTGTATGTACCGTCGTTATGAAGTACCGAGGCAGCAAAATGCTCGGCCTACCAGACCAAAATAGACAGTTGGAAACAATGCAGGACAAGGGACGGTGAATAGGGGAGAGACATTAAACAGAGTCATGCCAACAACTCCTTTTTCCGCATTTTTGTATTTAATTTTTGGCTTTTCAAATTAGTCACTTTTACCACACAATCCACGTGAAACGTAAATTTAAGGATTAATTTTATTTGCAGAATCAGAGACTGCAAAAGCTGACCTTGATCAACGAATTGTGTTTAAACGCCCAGAAAAATCGTCCCAAGCTAGGTTGGAAAAGCCTAAGAAAAGGCCGACCAAAGAAGCACCTCAGCAGGTGAGAAAGCATCAAAAGTTGCTGTTGTCGTTTGTTGGTCAAGAGGAAGCTGATAACGAAGAGAACTGAGAATTGGTGTGTATTTCATTATAACACTTAATGATGTCTCGTTTTACTCAAATCGTTGAGAGCATTGAACGTTTGGCTAGTTGCAAGGCTTCTGGGTTAGCCTCCATCAGGTCCAGGATGCTGCAAGACTATATACCCACGCAGTACCCCATAACATGTCAAGGCCTTATCTTATGTTCTCAGCAGCTCCATCAAATCAGACTTTCTTCACTTCAACGTTAACCAGTACGTTGTTTTCCAAGCAGTTCTCTTATAAAAAGTATCTGTGCTATTAGAGAACCCTCTTTTCGACGAATTTTTCAACTTACTGCAACCCTTCCTTTGCTTTTTATTACTTTTTCCCCATATTTTTTGTGAAAGGGGAATAAAGATTTGTATGGCCTGGTTCCAAATATTTACTCACTTTTGCGTAATAAACTTTCTGGGACGTTTTTTATTTTTGCTTATTTTAAATTGTAGGACCTGTCTTCATAGGTTCTGTTACTCCTTCGACTGTCACTACGTTGTGCGTTCTAGAGCAGGCACATCAAACTCGTGGTCATTTGAGTGCTTTCTTTGACGCTATTTTCTTGGAACTGTTTCATGGTATTTTTCGTCACCCCTACCCTTCCTGTCCCAGCTGAGAATCTTCGTTTCAGTAATCACCTGGGCCTGATTGTTATGTTTTGAGCGGCCATAGTGAAACCGTACTACTTTCTTCCATTTTTAGTTCTAAACATTTCTGAGAAAATGAAACTGTCGTCGAAGTTTTTAAATGTAGACAATTTGTTCCAGGTACCTTCTTCAGCAACAAATCGGATGAAAATTTCGAGAATATTTAAATGTACTCATTTTTTAGAGCAATGGGCGGCAAACACTTTGCTTTGCTGCAATTGCTGAAGAACAGTGGAAGCTAATACAACTGCAAATCAATTTCACCATTGTATTGATGGAAATGGCTGATGCTGAATCCAATTTTATTTTTGTTGGGATTGGTGGGCACATCGGGGGTTTCTGAAGGGACGCTTTTCAAGAATTGACAACTTTATACGGAATTCGTGAACAAACTATACCTGGTACAGCGTCAGAAATCCCCAACTATACTTGTGAGTGATGTGACTTCTAGCCTTGGAGTCTACTTGGTGAAACTGTATGATGGAAATAACACGAAGGGTGGTGAAGAATGGATTTTCAATTACTGATATGTGATGAGGACACAAGAGGAAACTGTTCATTCTGAACCTATCACACATCTGCTAGGCGTTTCCATTGGCCCACCTCGTGAGACAATATGAAGATGCTATTAACAGTAGAGCTATGTACAAGTACGACGCACTTCTGTGGCTGCCTCCTGTTCTTCCTGATGTAGACCTTGCTTATAGAAGGCCTCGAAAACTTCTTTCCTCCGAAGAAATCAATGTACGTTTTTCTATTCAGGTGATACTGTGAATAAGAGACAAGAAGAAACTAGCCACTACGAAACTTCTGATTGATGCAGATGGCGCGATAACTATAACACTTGGTAAAACGTAGTACACTAATGCATTTGTTGAGATGAGCAGAGTGGATTGATTTCTATTACCCATCACTCTCTGAACTACTGAGCTACTTTCACCTTCTTCCATATTCGTTCAACCAAATGACTCAATTTTTGTAAATTTACTTTTTGAATGCATTTACGATTTATTTTTCTCCGTGATTTACCTCACATAAATAATTGTACACAGAAATTGTTATCGATTTGCTCAACACTTTCATCTTTTTACGTTTCAAGTGAAGAAACTAATTACATAAATTTGTCTGTTGCACTTCACTTAGGAAAACTGAAGAAAATGTTCTCTAATTGTCGTGTAAGTTCTGTATTTGGGTGTTATAGTCTAGCCAGTGTTATAGATCTCCAACAATTTTGGAAACGTAGGCTAGATTTTTCATGGGTCTTTAAATGATAAATAATAAACGCAGATACATAAGGACACCTTCCTTCCAACCCCCTAACGAAAAGCTTCAAATAGTTTGAGTAGTGGGGGTGATGCTCATTTATGGATTTACTGAAATTGATAAAACGTAACTACCTGAAAATCACAAATGCCACCGGGGGAAAACGCGTTTATAACTTCAAAACCAAGTTAGATCGAAAGATATGTGACAATGAATTCTGTATTCTTCCCAAATTTTCACATTTATGTGGGAAATGTGTGCAAGACTTGAAAACTTTTAGTTGAAAGGAGACAGATAACTGATTAATAATGTGGGCGGTGACGAAGGCACAATGCAATGCTGGTTGCAGTTCAGCTCCTGCCATCTGGCAAAGATACATTGAAGGTGTGCTTAAAGACCTACCAGGTGTAGCAGTTGTACATGACGACATCATTGTCACAGGTAGCAGTAAAAAGGAGCACATTGAACGCTTGGACAGATTATTCAATCAACTTATGCTACATGGAATTCGCCTCAATCCAGCAAAATGCAAGTTCCTGCAAAAAGAGGTCAGATTCCTTGGACATATAGTCTGTAGTGAGGGTGTAAAGAAAACCTCCTTTATGGTTAACCTCCTCCATGCATTATTCTTCTTCTAGTTTTACATGAACTATTCCATGAGAGACACAACACTTTTCATACTGCTTTATGGAGAGCTTGGTCGTTATCTAAACTGGATGTAATGAAAATACAGGCATTGACTGCTAGTCAGAATAATTAAGCCGAGAAAGAATGATTGTCTGTTTCCACTAAATTTCGTCAGTGATGATGATTTAACCGTCGAAATCGATCCAACTTTGTAACTCAAATTTAGTGGAAATGTACAATCGTTCTTTCTCCGTTTTAATATTGAAATGGGTT
Organism: Pachypeltis micranthus; assembly: GCA_020466155.1. Taxonomy (NCBI): domain Eukaryota; kingdom Metazoa; phylum Arthropoda; class Insecta; order Hemiptera; family Miridae; genus Pachypeltis; species Pachypeltis micranthus. The sequence continues at coordinate 4,030,958 of CM035773.1, read as the reverse complement.
TCCACTCCATTGCGAGTGATATAGTTTGTGCTAGTAAAAAGACCAACCGACAAAATAGTGGGCAATCTGAGTGCCTTCACATGGCTCAAGTAGTAAAAGCTCATCAACGCTAATACGACCCAATTTAATTATATTTCGGTGGAGAAGCTTCTGATGGAGTTTCGTTGTAGGTGGTTCGAAGCTTTACACATACCTATGGATCATTCATATCGATTCTGCTAGTCTGTGATGTTGGTCCCTCGAAATATTTTTCTCTAGACGTATGTAACAGCTTCCTTATTAATATAACCACTCACTCGTCGTTTTGTGTGTGTATAACAAGCAAAGAGTAGTTGTTTTACATTGATGCCTTCACTCAGGAGTAGGTCAGTCCAGTACTTCAGCAATATGGATTGTATTCTTGCTCATACGTTCCTGTCATCAATATGAGTCCCCAATTCTGTAAGATGTTCATCGCTATTTTTACTTTCCTTGCCACTACAAAGTAAAAAGGAAAGTTATGTAATCGCCTGAAAAAAAAATTTTGAGTTTTCTTCAGATTTTTACGTTTCAGACCCTCCTGAGTCCGAAAAACACTATTTGGGAAAATGGTGTGAGTGTGTATGTGTGTCTGTGAACGGTTTTTAGAGAAAACGACCGAACCAAATCCCCTCAAACTTGATATCTAGCCCGCAGGTTACCATGGGACGCCAAAATAAGGGTATGGGCAAAATCCACCGAAAGTTAGCTATAGTTATCGTAGTGATCATAACACCAACTTTTTTTTCTCAAAAACGGCTGTAACGATTTTGATTAAATTTTTTATATTGATACCTCCCAATAAGGCAACTATCCCATAAAATTCCCATTTGTGGGAAAATGACGAGAGCAGCACAATAAATTACCAAACTTTCCGACGTAATCGATTTCAAAAAATCCGCGGTTACAGCCTCATTAATTTTCTGTGTACCAATTGCTCAATAATGGTCCTGCAATGAGTATAAGCAGCACAATAAATTCCAGAACTTTCCTTAGCTCAACAACAATTCACTTTGTACATGGCTAATTCTACTTACTCAATTCATTTATCACTCAGTTCCTTTGAACTTGGTCAAACAACGCGTCACAGCAGCAGGAAGCGGTAGCGCTTACAGTTCCGGAATTTATTGTGCTGCTCATACGCATTATAGGACCATTATTCAACAATTGGTACAAAGAAAATTAATGAGGCTGTTCACAGATTTTTTGAAGAGGGATAATAATCACTTTTGCAGAGTTAGTGACTCTGAATAACTGTTAGAACTGGTAGTAAGCGAAACGGCGGTAGTTGAAATTCAGGAATTTCTGAAGTGAGCCTCATGTACCTGATGAGTGTTTTTAAACACTCACACTTTAGGTATTGGATTGGACTACAATACCAATTTTCTGTAACTTTCTACTAACATCCCAGCGGAGTTTATAAGGAAAAAACTGCGCTAAAAACGCTTTTCGTCGAAGATTTTGATTATTTATTGTGCTGCTCTCGTCATTTTCCCACGAATGGAAATTTCATGGTGTGATTGCCATATTGGGAGCTATCAATATAAAAAATTTAATCAAAATCGTTTGAGCCGTTTTTGAGAAAAAAAATTTGGTGTTTTGATTAGTATGATAACTATAGTTAAATTTCGGTGAATTTGGTTCATACCCTTATTTTTGGCGTCCCATGATGACCTGCGGGGGAGATATGAAGTTTGAGCTGATTTGGTTCGGTGGTTTTCTCTAAAAATCGTTCACAGACTCACATACACACAGACCATTTTCCCAAATAGTGTTTTTCGGACTCAGGATGGTCTGAAACGTAAAGATCTGAAGAAAACTCAATTTTTTTTTCAGCCGATTACATAACTTTCCTTTCTACTTTGTAGAGCCAAGGAAAGTAAAAAGGGATCCTTTAAGCGTGACGTCGACCCATAACCACACAGCAGTGGAAATACAAGACTTTTGAAAACGTTGATGCTGCAAGTAATCTACACATCTTAATTATTATCCCCTACATTATGCCAACTGATTGTTCGATAAAGTTACTGTAAGTTCCTAACAAAAAACTAACGTCCTTGATTTGTGGTTTATTTCTCTGCAGATCGAGCTCAGACTGTTGGAATTCAATGACTCTCGATGTCTTTTAGAGAATCTCCTAGTTTAGTTGCTGTAAAACCGAATCTATAAATGTCACTATTTGTGGCCATTTTCATCTCAGTTCTGCTGAGGAGAGTGCAGTAATTTTGAAGGCAACTGTGAAGGATGTTGGGTGAGAAATAGTATAATGAAGATCTATTCCAAGAGGCTGAATTTGAATCATGAGTGAGGATACTTGGTAAACGCGAATTTCAGCAAGATACATTAAAAACTCAAGGGTCGGAACCATTTAATTCGTCCTCGTGTTATAATCGAATGCAGTCCTGGAGGTAAGCTGTGGATTCGTGGATCGTATATTTTTCTTTCAAGTTTCGGTGTTGTGTGCTGCATACTAGATGTGGGAAATCCACTCTTGAGTTTTTAGTTTACGTGAAAGACGCAGTAATGAGTTAGTGATCAAAGAATTAAGAGGATGGATGTACAGTGGAGCTCCACATGGGTTGAAAAGAGTATGCAGGTAACATACAGCGTTTGTGTCTTGATAAGCCTAATTGCCTACAAGCCACAAGTAGTCGTCTACAAGGGACATTCCAGTTCTGACTCTTATCTGACAATGGCATCAACTGGGTCATTATTTTGTTCGCTCATTAAGCATTTTCTCTATCAATTAGTAAAACCAATATATACAGAATAATGTACATCTACGTAATGAGTGTTTCGTAATATATATATTAGGTACAGCTTACTCATCACAGCTCCCTGTGATTTCCGCTAATCCCACCATGTTCATTATTCTAAAAATGATGCTAGCCACATTTTTAACTGATTGTTCAGTCGTAGCTCAGTCCTTACATAGTAGTCACTTCGTATAATTTTGTTTTATAAATTCAACTTTAAAAAAAAGTAATTTTTGAACCAAGTGGCGAAGTCAGCAGTAGGACACGTCAGTCTTCAAATTGGGGCATTCTTCAAAGTTTCAAGACTATACCTACGATCTTAAGATACTAACGTGTCTTCCCGACGTCTCCTTACGCTACTACCATTGTACGTCAAAGACGAATTTAATTGAAGAAGAACGTCAGAAGAGTGATCATCTGGCTATGTTAACTACAAAAGTTGCGTATTCACAACTAACTTCGGATTCAGGTTCTTCTTTCTCCTGATTGACGAATTAAATTCAGTGACTGTCCATGCGACCTCACGTTTTAGGTAGTGTCGTAGCGCTTAGTTCCGGAATTTTTCCAATTTCTCCATTCTACCATTATTGAGTAACCATTGCGCAGGATCATGTTCACTGTTTTGGAATTATCGGTCAAAAGCTAAGAAATGGTAATTAGTGCAACTTCGATGGTTGGAACTCCGGAATTTCTGTGATCGCACATAATTATCTTATGAGTGTTAAACGCTCGTCGTATAGGTAGACTATTGGACTACCACCCTGATTTTTCGGAGAACGCAAAGCTCATACGAACGTGATTTATGTGGGAAAAATGTGCAATATTTCCTTCAAAATGTTCAATAGATTTATTTTGTTGCTCTTGTCATTTTCTCGCGGATCAGAAGTTTAAGGTACTATCGTGTTATTTGGGGCTGTCTATAAGTAACCATCAAGTCAAAATCGTTAAAGCCGTTTTTGAGAAACAATTGGGTGTTTTGATCAATGTGATAACTACAAGTATAGTCAGTTTTGAGCCGATCTGGTTCATACCCTTATTTTAGCTGCCAATGGTGACCTGTAGGCTAAATATAAAATTTGAGCCGATTTGGGCGAGTTCTCGCAATCGCGTTCAGAGATACGAACCATTTTCCCATATTGTGTGTTTCAGACTCATCAAGTCTTTGAAGAAGTTGTGAAGAGTGAATTTTTTTCTTCGGCCGATTACATAGCTTTCCTGACTACTATGTGTCAGGTGTGAAAAATCTTGACGTAAGAAATTAAGACAACATCAACGAAACCCCGTTCGAATTTCACGCACGAACATATAAACTATTCACATTATTGGTCGCTATACCGAAATATCTGGTGCGTAGCACTTTCCGCCACCCCCCTAATTTCGAACGCCAGCTACATATGCGGGCGCTATATCTTCGTTCAACGCATTTTTACAGAAACATTTATGGAGAACAAAACGTAGGGACTAGTTAGCTGAGAGTACTCCGAAAGTTTGATCGAAATCGTTAGTGCCGTTTTTGAGAAAATTGGAATACCGATAAATTAATATTCGACAAATCTCCTTTTCTGAGTTAACTTGGCTTATATCTCCGTTCAACATATGAATACAGAAATAATTAGACAGAACGAAATGTGGGTATGAGTGACTAAAAGACACTCCATTAGAATTTATCACATCTGGTGAAGCAGTTACCCTGGAATTTACCCTATTTTTGGTACATTTTCGTCCCCCACTCCCCCTTCCCATCGGCCGAAATCGTCCATAACCTTATTTTGGTGTCTACAAAAAATAACAAACAAAACAAAAAAAGAACCAGCTCAATCGGATCCGCCGTTCTCCCGCAAATCGAACTACAGACACATATACACGGACCACGCGCCGAAATTAGGTTTTTTAGACTCAGTAGGCCTCAAAACGTAAAGATCTGAAGAAAACCCAAATTTTTTTTTGGGCCGATTACTATACTTTCCTTCCCTTCGGGTAGCGGAAAGTAAAAATACGAGGGACCAACATGTGCCACTACCGCGCGTATATTCGTGGAAACAGTGAGCAACAGCATTTACAAGTCTATCGCTCTCTACTTCAAGTGCTTGTTTTGCTATTATATTAATACCGTTCAATACACTTGTTTTATTGTCTCTCTACTTTGATATTGAACGATATCTACATTTCATGTATCTGAAGTAACCTCACGCATTATGAACCCACACTTCATTGAAGGCTTCAGCCAGTACCCCCTTCCGGGTAAAGTGCATTGTCCGGACTGTGATGTCACTACTTTCAACTGTTCCCTGTCTAGCTCATTCTACCGTCGTTTTAAAGTAGAAATCAATCACACTAACTGCTGAACGTATGCACTTCAGAATCAAAAGGTCCGAATACGGAACCATCCCTTCCACCGTCAGTTTCGTTGTAAGCGTCATTTCTTGAATTCTAGCCAAAGTGCTCGCCCACGCTGTTTCATCAATTTGATAGTGAGGTTTTTGGGGCTATATTACGCTACCTTCGCTATTTCCCACTAAGCTTTCCTCACTGCCCTCTTCGCATTTTTTTTTATTCGACCAAAAGGTGTCTGGGAAGCCCTTGAGCGTTTGCTAATCAGTACAGTCAGGTCGCCCACCAAAGCGCTCGCAGTCAGTATCCATGAGACGTTTGGTAAGGCCTTTGAAGAAGGCGTTCCTAAGTGCTGATCTGGGGACCGAGCCTGTGGGCACCTCTTTTCTCTTTCTCCGGGCTGAGGCATGTTTGTGGCACACTCCTCCATACCACAATGTCTTTCACATCTGAATTATTACTGAACGTTATTCAAACAATCGCGGAGTTGAATGCATTCGCTTCAATCCACTCTCTTCTCCTTTATTGGTCAACTAATAGCGAGAAAAAGATGATTTTTTTCCTCTTCCAGTTATTAAAATCTCGTACACACTACCCACGACATATTGTTCTAATAACTTATAGTTCTTGTCGCCCTTTTTTCACCCTCGGGACAGTCCTCTGCTCGATAGTCAAAAGAGAGAAATTGAAATCCTATAGTCGCCTACGACGTATTTTGTGAAATAAGTCGCTTCTGTGCGGATTATTTATAACTCGCTCCTCGGGGACCCCTGCTCATGAACAATTTAAACTCGCGGTGAGGCTTCGTATTGAAAGCTAGCTCGTTCCTCTCGCCTCTCGCCAACCTCTTCCACTCGTATTCTCTTTTGGCAGCTACTTCACGTATTAACTATAAACTCGCACTAAAATGCGTTGGTCTGTTTCAAGTTTGTTCAATCATTTCCTCTTGACATGTTAGCATTTTGCTGCTCACTGTTCGGCTCTTTGAACGAAAAATCCCCCTTCCCTCCAGTGACGAACCTTCGATCATAAGCAGTGCAATGATTAGCTAGAGTCGTTAATTTCGGAGCCTTTAACTTTGTAGTTCTTTTCTCTTGTCCAGAACAACTTGCTTACTTCCTCCTTTTCCTTCACTTCCTCTCGTAATGAAAACGTACTAATTCATGAAAATAAATGATGGGAGAATGTTGGATTTGGGAAAAACTGTCGAATTTTGAACTGTGGCACGTTTTATCCTTCTTCACCTTGCTGGTTGTCACTATTGATTTCCCCCCTCCCCCCCATCATCCTACCCTCCACGCATCGTTCTACCTCGATGTCTATGCCACACACCCATCGTCTCGTGATCGACCGGAATCTAGCGTTGAAATTTCGTCACAAAACAGTGGTTTTACCGAATTTAACATTTTGCACATTTTCAGATCCTGTCACTTTCTTTCTCCCTTCCTTTCGTTCTTGGTCTATTTAATGAACACCAAAACCAAAAAATCTATGTGGTGTTTGTTTTGGACAAATGTTGTCTCTTTGAAAGCTTTGTGTTTTACCACATTCTGTTGCATTAACACTTTTTTGAAGGGAAAGGCATTCCATCTTGAATGATCGTAAATACTGCTTGGAGGAAAAGTGGTAGATTTTCACCATGGAACTTCCCCGCCTTTTTCATCCCTCCACACTCCCTTCCCGTCGGCTCTTTGGTCGTCGCCTATTGATTTCTGCACCACTGCCTCACAACCCCCTCTACCCCCTTTCCCCTAACTAACTCACCACACGACGCTTGTCGTTCGAATCGAAATTCGCTATGAAATATTATGAATAGCTATCGCTATCATTAACTAAATTACGGCTGTGGCATCATTTGTTACAACTGCGTTATGAAAATTATGCCGTTTGGTCGTGCCTCATCCTCCCTCTCTCTTCGTTACCTGATTTCTGGTGGACGCTAAATGATAAGGGAAATCGACTCTCTCTCTCCCCCCCCCACTCCTCCACACCGTCCGCCTCCACTTTATGTTATTAAAGAAAAAGGGTACCCAACGATAAACCGGTGCTAACAATTTAGTTGTACCCCACTCCTTCCACTCTCGTCCCCTCGCTTACCATATTCGTTAGCAAGCCCGTTCCGAAAATTGAAACATCCTTTCACGTATGCTAAGTCGTAATAGGTGGACACCAAGTTATCGTTTCCACACCCACCAGCAGTAGATAAAGCTGCCCCAATGGCAATGGCTCTTTCCCGGCTGATGCCAACACAAGAAGGACACGAGCTATTACGAGGCAGGTGCTTCTGAGTGCGGTACACTCCATCCTCTTATCGACATAGCAAAGGTGTGCCCTGATACGCTGAGCGTCCTACCACAGGGAGCAGTGCAGAGTAGGTGTGCCCTCCGCATTGCTTGCTCATACTGCACGGTTTCTCAGGAAGCAGTGATGCTGGTAGCTAGCATTACCCCAATCCACCTCTGGCAGCCGAACTGAAAGCTATGTCCGTCAAGAGGTTAACCACAATACGGCCACCAGAAGAAAAGTAGGAAGGGTTGCGGACCGGGCAGCTGATTCCAGTAATTGGTCCATGGCTCAGGTGGCGCCACAGAAAGATGGTTTTCTATTTTATCCAGTTTCTCACATGATGCTTCCTGTGCCAAAGGTGGGCAGGCTGGACGCGGAAGGTGGGAAACGTTGCCAGCTCACTCACGCCAGAAGCATTAATCCAAATCATGTTGAATTCAGATTAAAACTGGAGGCGCATTGCTCAATTTGCCTGGGCAGTGCTCAGCCAGTGTTGATTTGAGGCCAGTATCTCTCAGGGATGATGATGGGGAGAAAATACCGCTCCTGAACCTCCCAAACTGCTGGATAGTATGGGAGGATGTACGAGGATGGCGGCACGCCGCCAGATTCTGGTGAGGTTGTAGAGGACAAGAAACAAGAGCTGCCGTCACAGAGACTGAGAGGGTCAACGAGATACAATGTGCTCAATGGTCCTGGGTGATTTCTCAATACGCTAAATTCACGTGATGGCCCCTGCACGTGCAACAAACTGGTAGCGGACAAAATTTGGTTGAGGATATTCTGAATAATAGACTAATGGGATTTTTAGGAAGGGTCGCGGAAAAAACATGCACCAGTGTTGTCTGAACCCATGGAACTCAAAAAACCACACGTCATCTACTTGATGATGGACCGTTTCCGTTGCTTCCATTCCATGGCTTTACCTAGTACCAGCTGTATTTCCCTTCATTCATTAACCTTGGCCTTCACATTTTACGAAAAAAGTGGGATTACAATTCCGGATAGAACTTATTGATTATTCAGCACTCAGTGTACACTGATAATACGGATCGTGTTTTCTGTTTTGCAATTATCGGGTGAAAGCTGTGAGAAATGGGGTAGTAAGTAGAGCGGCGAGGGTCGAAATTAGTGGAAAAAGGGATTTTTGTCAGATCCGTTCTACTTCAAAGAGCAAAGGCATGATCGTGAAATTCAATAGACCCTTCATTTTCAAATTGCAATCCTCATTTCAACAGAACACATTTATTTTGAAAGACTAGACCTTGAAACAAGTCGTTACTGCGATGTAATCTTTTACATGAATTGAGATTCTAAGAATTTTGCAAGCAAAACTTTAAACTTCGAATTAATTTATATCAAGTTGAGAATCTCTAGTTCACTGGACACATCGGGAGAGTGATCGATGAATGTTTATTATTATTTTGCTTTGTTTTTCTGGATATTATTATTATTATTGTTGATATTGATTCTAATTTCCTAGCTCTACGAAGTCTGCTAAAAATAAAAGTTTGATTTCTCTTCTGATCTTTACATTTCATACCCCCAGAGAACGAAAAACGCTATTTGGGAAAATAGTCTGTGAGCGTGATTGAGAGAAAACGGTTGAACCGAATCAGCTCAAACTTGATGTCTAGCCCCGCAGGTCACCATGGGACTCCAAAATAGGTGTTTAAAACTAACTATAGTGATCAAAACACCAAATATTTTGGCTCTAACGATTTTGATTAAATTCTTATGGTGACAGCTCCTAATGATTGAACAACGCTACTAAATTCCCACCCGTGGGAAAACGACGAGAGCAGCACTATAAATTACCAAACATTTCAACGAAAATCTATTTTGGCGCAGTTTTTTCCCTATAAACTCCGTTCAAACGTACCAGAATCATCAGTAAAATTCAGGTGATACTCCGATCATGTATACGGTAATATCATATATATGCATCGTTCATACTCCGCAAAAATAGGTTAAGTTTCATATTGCGGTGGGATTGGCGTCCAGAACGAGAAAAGAGTTCAGCGGCGCCCATCGAATCTTACGAAGTGGAGCTCTTTAAATTGAACTGAAGACGGATCACTCTGATGTGCCGACGTCGAGCCATGTCCTCGTGTTGTGGTGCTCTTGAAATAATTTCGACTGCTCACTTCCACATCAACATCTTCCCTCCCGTGAAATTTCGTTGTTCACGTTTTGGAGTATGCTGCATACGAATTACAAGTCAGAACATCGTTATCAGGCACCGTTTATGTCTGTTTACATTCCTTAGCCCTTCGTAGTATAGTACAGTGATCAATATTCTAAACAATTTTTACTTTCCTTGCTCTACGAAGTAGAAAGGAAAGTTATGTAATCGGCTGAAAAAAAAAATTTTGAGTTTTCTTCAGATCTTTACGTTTCAGACCCTCCTGAGTCCGAAAAACACTATTTGGGAAAATGGTCTGTGTATGTGTGTGTCTGAACGATTTTTAGAGAAAACCACCGAACCAAATCAGCTCAAACTTCATATCTCGCCCGCAGGTTACCTTGGGACGCCAAAATAAGGGTATGAACAAAATCCATGGAAATTTAACTATAGTTATCATAGTGATCAAAACACCAAAATTTGTTTTTCGAAAATGGCTCTAACGATTTTGATTAAATTTTTTATATTGATAGCTCTCAATAAGGCAATGATACCATAAAATTCCCATTTGGGGGAAAATGACGAGAGCAGCACAATAAATATCAAAATTTTCGACCAAAAGCGTTTTTAGCGCAGTTTTTTCCTTATAAAGTCCGCTGGAATGTTAGTAGAATGCTAAAAAAATTGGTATTGTAGTCCTATCCAATACCTAAAGGGTGAGTGTTTAAAAACGCTCATGAGATACATGGGGCTTACTCCAGAAATTCCTGAATTTCAACTACGCCCGTTTCGCTTACTACCAGTTATAACAGTTATTACCCAATAACTACACAAAAGTGATTACTATCCACTTAAAAGAAATTCGTGTTTACAGCCTCATTAATTATCTGTGTACCAATTGCTCAATAATGGTCCTGCAATGAGTACGAGCAGCACAATAAATTCCGGAACTGTAAGCGCTACCGCTTCCTGCTGCGGTGAAGTGTTGTTTGACCAAGTTCAAATTAATTGAGTGATAAATGAATTGATTAAATAGAATTAGCCATGTACAAAGTGAATTGACGTAGAGCTAAGGAAAGTTGTGTGTTGCAACGCACCAGATATTTTGTCAGAAGCGGCTGTAAGGAGTTTTCATTAAATTTGTTTCGCCAAGTTTCGACCAAGTCGATTTTCCTGCAGTTTGTTATCTATAAAGCTCGCCCGTATGACACTTACGCTCTCAAAAAAATCAGGATGATAGCCCAATCAGCTACCTACGATAGCTGTTTAACAACGCACATAATAAAATCAGGAGCTACTACGGACATTCCGCAACTCAACCTAACGTCGGTTTTACGCCCAACAGTTATGCGTCAATAATTTCAGAACCTCAACGACTAGCATTTCCAAACAATTTGCGTTTCTAATCCCAACAATTACGTATACTTCAGTATTTCAGTGAACGATAAGTGCTGTCGGCCTCTCCTTATGTGTTATGTGTGTTGGGTTCTATAACATAAAGTTGAAACAGGCATGTGTTAAATGAAGAGCATATCGCATTAGCGACTTGAGCGGTAAACATTTTGGACTGTACGTGAAGCTAAGGAAAGTTGAGTGATGCGTCGCACCCGATGTTTGTTACTATCTTTACCACTAAAGGAAAGATTGAAGGGGAAAAAAAACAAAAACGTAGTTTACCAAATTTCATACAATTTATTTAAAATCAGAGGTGAACGATTTTGTACACATTTTACAAATTCTAATTCGTGCTTCTTTCTCACACGTTCAAATCAATATTTATTTACTTATACGGGAAGGACGTTAAAACTAAAAATGTTATTCCAAAATCCCCCCCCCTCCTCCTCCCACCCATTTCTTGGATCCGCTACCGCTCGAGTTCAAATGACCATCTACATATCAGCAGAAAACAACTTTGAAAATCAAGAACTGGATACAGGAAAATCGAAACCTCGAGTGAAAAATGTCGGATCAGTTTCATCAATCAGAGGAGAACCTGGGAACAACTATTCCTCACAATTGGTTTTATATATATATAACTCTTATCGTCCCTTGTTCCGGATAAGTATCGCGTCATTAAGTCTTATTCTGCCAATCTTGATGTCTCCCTGGTGCAATGCCTAGCTTCCAGAGGAATTCCAGGTATTCCTGCAAGAGTCTTCTTTGATTTAGTTGTACCAAGAGTAACAGCGCCCCAAGAGTGTCGTTATCGATTCACATATTTACACACTGCATCTTTCTGCCTTGCCACGAGCCCCCTCCATCTTGACTTCGGAGTTCCAATCCCTGTTTATCAACTATGTGAGCGTATCCTAGAGGACACTGCGTGCAAGTAAGGATTGCCCCCCCCCTCCCCCATCCACTAGCTAGACAAGAAGCTAATACTGTTCCAATTAGGCTAAAAGAAGATATCTGTGCGTATCAGAGTGTAAAGGCGAGGGTGAAAAGTTGATTTAAAAGAATTAATAGCTGAATCACGTACACGAGAGTTGGGCGTTTCCATTTTTAAAGAAAAGCGTGAATTGTTCTTGAGTGAATGAGAACCAGAGCTTGAGATTAATGAGGTAGCATCATACTGGATGTTAAAAGGGCAGAATTTGAAACAATCCACGAAGAAAAACCCCCGAAGCGGAGAATACGCTTTCCGATTGTACGAATTATGTTTAGAAGTTGGGTCTCTACTTTCAGACCAAGAGCATTTATTATGGAAATTGATTATGCATAATGGCTTATTTGACAATTTTGCCGGACTTTGTTGATAGGCAGTCCGCCCGCTTCAGAGCGTGTCCTTCGTGGCAGGGAATTTTCTTAAGTCTGCCCTTCTGTGTTCAAATACTCCTCCCCTTCCATGAATTTAATTAGCTACAGAAATACATAAAGAGGCGTGTACCCATCTTCCCGACACATTTTTGCTGACCTCGGAATCGTAACTTCTCAATCCTAGCGCTATTTGACCATTAGCTTGCACATAACCTGGAGAGTATGGTTTAAAATTGAACGTATAGACTAGGAAACGACGTTCCGATTTGTCTCCATTCGGATGTGCTCCCACTTGTGCAACAGACATTCTGACTCTCAACACATTCGATTGAGTGAACGGGAATGCATTGCAAAAGAAAACAACATTTTTTAAATATAATTTTGGGTTTTCGGGAGAAATATGAAGAATTTATAGAAACTTGAACAAAACGTTAAACGTTTACTGCCCGTCGACAATGCGTGTTGATGGGCGGAGGAGCAGATATGTTAGTATATAGAGAACCCCTCTCCCTGCTTTCTCAAGACTAACCCAGTACTGGTCAAAACAACCTCACCTCTACGGAATGCCTGCTGGAGACAGTTACTATCCACAAGCTCAATTTGTGTTTGCATGGGTGTTGGAGTTTTGTCTTCGGCAAAAGAGAGTGGGCATTTGGAACAAGAAGCGCACGAGGGGGGGGGGGGGCACAAATTCCCTGGCCTAGAGATCGCTGTCCAAGGTGTTCATGCGTATTGACTTCTTTTCTCGTGTGGAGGACGTGGGCGAGCCCAATCCCCAAAACATGCGCCTTAAGCCTCTCCAGAGCCTGTCACCCATTCAGGTGCTTTGGCTGTTTGAGCCGCAGCCAGCTTAAATAGCATCACAGGAAGCTTCCGCCTACAGACACAATGCAGGTAAGGCAGAGTGCCACCGTGGGGAAGCCAAGGTGGGTTTGTTGGGACTGTGGTTTCAATGGAACCCCGTAAATAAGCACCATGTAAATTAGCGTGTTAGCAGGAGAGGAGTAAAGGCTTCAGGGCTAGGTACCCACTCTGACTGCCTTGGACCACACATTTTACACGTGGTAGTCGACTTTGAAAAATACCGACTTCATCACTTCTTCATGGACTTGAAGTAAAGGATGAGGTTGAATATTAGGCAACATCTAGACGGCGTCGGTATTTAGTTTTGTTTTAGCGGCTAACTCGACCTCATTCTTGAAACTTTCGGTCTAAAAATTGATGAAAGTTCGAACTTAGTCATTATGAGTCACCTTTGTTCTACTCTGCCCTTGCACTGAAACTCACTTCGTTAATTTTGGAGACAATATTGCCACATACGCGAATATAGCCAATTGTTCACTATCTGAAAATTGGGCTACAACTTCTAATTGTAATTCATACAATCGGGAGGGTTTTCCCTCGCGAGATCCACTTCACAGGTTATGTAATTCGTCGTCATTTTATGTAATTAATTATTTGAGCCAATTCGTCCAACACCTCTTTACTTTCTGTTACCAGAAGGGTAAGTAAGGAATCTATTGCAACCCTGTACAAAAAATTAAGTTTTCTTCATTTCTTTACGTTTTGACGGATCTAAAAAATCCGTGGCCAGGTTGGGGCTAGATTAAGTATCACTGTTATGGGAGTTCCTGCCACTTGATCCTTGACAAGGTGAAGGTGGGGGGGCCTGAACTGCATGTGATAGACTCAATGCCCGCGAGGTTCAACTTCGCGCTACCCTTTCGGATACTCATTCATGAGCGATCCAGGTGGGTAGGGGGAGCTCCCGCTTTCGAAGCTGGGGCCCTGGTATACTACACTGTTGGCTCGGTGCAGGGTGGCCTTGCAGGGGCAGGCATCTTTGGGCCGAGGATCAGAGCAGCGATCCCATTGGGGTCGCTGGCCACGGTGTTCCAGGCAGAGGTGGCTGCAGTGACAGTCTGTGTGCAGCGGCTGCTGCAGAGGTGGCTGCAGTGACAGTCTGTGTGCAGCGGCTGCTGCAGAGGGGACTGAAGCGGCAGAGAATCTACATCATGGTGTACAGTCAGGCCACTGTCAAGGCCTTAGCCTCATACTGTCTTACATCGCGGCAGGTGTGGGAGTGTCCTACTGGACTGAAGGCCCTGGCCGAGGACAACAGTGTAACACTGTGTTAGGTGCCAGGGCATCAGGGTATTGAGGGAAACGAACGGGCTGATAGGTTGGCTAAGAAGGGATCAGAGCAGATCCCTATTGGCCCTGAGCCCTTTGTTGGGACTACCAGGAGCCACCTACCTAGAGAGGTTGGCAAATGGGAGGACAGGTGCAGGGCTGCTCATTGGCAGGGGCTGCCCGGCCTTAGACAGCCAAAACTCTTCATCCGGCTCTCCAGAGAGAGGTCCAAGGAGGTGCTTGCACTGGGGAGGAAGGATATGAGGATCATATGTGGCCTGTTCACAGGTCACTGTCTGCTGAGGTACCACCTTGCAAATATTGGCAAGTGCGAGGTACAGGTATGCAGGTTTTGCGAGGTAGGGCTACAGACGGCAGAGCACGCGCTGTGCGTATGCGATGGCATCGCGCCGTTCTGTGTTTGGGAGGCCCTTTCTTCAGCCCGAAGAGGTGGCAAATGCAGAACTTGCGGATATCCTCCACTTTGTGCGGGGGTGGTGGGGGCGCATAGGTGACGTCACACCAAGTGAGACCAGTGCCGTGGGGCCTGGGGGTGTTGTAGGTGGGCCATGATCTGAGGATCATGGACGCCCTTACAATAGGCCCATTTGTAGCTGCAGTGAGGGTATTGCCTGCATCCACCGTTTCAACAAAAAAAAGTATCACTGTAATCTAATATTCCTAAAAAATCAGTCGCTTCAATCTGTCATAGCGGTGCAGTAGGGATTAGGTCTGGTTAGGGCTATGTTAGTGCTAGGCAAGGGCAAGGTTAGGGCTGGGTTACAGCTAGAGTAGGGCTAGATTAGGGCTGGGTTAGTGCTAAGTTAGGGCTTGATCAGTTCTCACTGTCATCTGATATTCGTAAACAGTCAGTCGCTCCAATGTCTGTTGTCACCATCCGCTTGAACTCAGCTGGAAGAACTGATGATGTCATAAGGGGCTGTCTGTAGTACAATCTACGGAAGAACATCTGGGCTAATTGAGCTGCTTCTTTTTACTTTCCGCTACCCGAAGGGATAGTAATCGTATAGTAATCGGCCCAAAAAAAAATTTTGGGTTTTCTTCAGATCTTTACGTTTCAGACCCTACTGAGTCTAAAAAACCTAATTTCGGCGCGTGGTCCGTGTGTGTGTCTGTAGTTCGATTTGCGGGAGAACGGCTGATCCGATTGAGCTGGTTCTTTTTTTGTTTTGTTCGTTATTTTTTGTAGACACCAAAATAAGGTTATGGACGATTTCGGCCGATGGGAAGGGGGGTGGGGGACGAAAATGTACCAAAAACTAGGGTTTTTCGCATTTTTCTCGAAAACGGCTCTAACGATTTCGATTAAACTTTCAAATTATCTTGTCCTAATCAATACCTAACTTTTCTTCTCCGTACATATCTCCATGAAAATACGGTGAACGGAGATATGGGCCCCAGAAGCAAAAATAGGTTTTTTACGCTTTTTGGCAAAACAGCTTCAGTGAGTTTCACCAAACTCACAGGATGTTTTCAAATAGTTGATACCTACATATTCTTTTCAATAAATGTTCCTGTGACGGTTCATTGAACAGAGATAAAAATCAAAATGTGTCGAAAATAACGTTCTTTCTAACATTTCCGTAAATTCCAGGGTAACTTTTTCACCAGATGTGATAAATCTTAATTGAGTGTCTTTTAGTCACCCATACCAACATTTCGTTTTCTATAATTATTTGTGTATATATATGTTGAACGGAGATATAAGCCAAGTTAACTCAGAAAAGGAGATTTGTCGAATATTAATTTATCGGTATTCCAATTTTCTCAAAAACGGCTCTAACGATTTCGATCAAACTTACGAAGTACTCTCAACTAACTAGTCCCTACATTTTGTTCTCGATAAATGTTCCTGTAAAAATGCGTTGAACGAAAATATAGCGCCCGCCTATGTAGGTGGTGTTCGAACTTAAAGGGGTGGCGGAAAGTTGTGTGTTGCTACGCACCAGATATTTTTACCTAGTTGGCTATCTTCGACGGCATGCAAATAAATCTCTGAGCGATTTGCATTGATACGTTGGTAGTGGGGGGTACAAAAAAGTGTAGTCGAAATCGGCTTCAATAATTTTGATGAAGGTTTGAAATAATCTTCTACTTGTCAATACCTAACCTTTCTTTAGTATAAATATCTCTGTGAAAATGTTTTGAACAAAAAGAGGCCTATGATGCAGAAATCGGGAGTTTTCACTGTCTGGTAGAATGGATTTAACGTTTTCTCAACTTGTTAATGCCTCTATATTGGTTCCGATAAATGTTTCTCTGACAGTCCATTGAACAGCGGTAACTACCAAAGCGTGTTGAAAATCGGGGTTTATTAACATTTTAATATTTCCAGAGTAACCGTCGAACGGAGATATTCACGATAGCTCGAAACATAAGATTTGTCGTCCATTAAACTATCGTTTTTCCGATTTCTTCGTAGAGGGCTCCAACGGTTTCGATCTAGCTTGCGGTGTACTGATCGGATCAACTGATGAGTACCTACATTTTGTTCTCAATTGTTCGCGCTGAAACGCGTTTAAAGAAGACTCCCCCCCCCCCGCCATATGTGTGGTAGATCGTCGAATTTACGGGGGTTGTGGAAAGTTGTATGTTGCTGCGCAAAAGATTCTTGAAGGAAGTTTCCATTAATTCTGTAGCTACAGCCTCTCGAAAATATCTGGTGCGTTGCAACACACAACTTTCCTTAGCTCTACGTCAATTCACTTTCCACATGGCTAATTCTATTTAATCAATTCATTTATCACTCAGTTAATTTGAACTTGGTCAAACAACGCTTCACAACAGCGGGAAGCGGTAGCGCTTACAGTTCCGGAATTTATTGTGCTGCTCATACTCATTCCAGGACCATTATTGAGCAATTGGTACACAGAGAATTAATGGGGCTGTAAAAATTTTTTGAAGAGGATAGTAATTACTTTTGCAGAGTTATTGGGTAAAAACTTAAAGAACTTGTAGTAAGCGAAATGGCGGTAGTTGAAATTCAGGAATTTCTGGAGTGACCCCTATGTTTCTCATGAGCGTTTTCTAACACTCACCCTATAGGTATTGAAATGGACTACAATACCAATTTTGTTAAATATTCTAGTAACATTCCAGCGGAGTTTATAAGGAAAAACCCGCGCTAAAAACGCTTTTCGTCGACAAATTTGATAATTTATTGTGCTGCTCTCGTCATTTTTCCACGAATCGGAATTTCATGGTATAGTTGCATGGTACGTTAATCAAAATCGTTTGAGCCGCTTTTGAGAAAAAAAAAAATTTGGTGTTTTGATCACTATGATAACTATAGTTAACTTTCGGTGGATTTTGTTCATACCCTTATTTTGGCGTCCCATGGTAACCTGCGAGCGAGATATGAAGTTTGAGCTGATTTGGTACGGTGGTTTTCTCTAAAAATCGTTCACAGACATACATACACACACACACACACACACACACACACACACACACAGACCATTTTCCCAAATAGTGTTTTTCGGTCTCAGGAGGGTCTGAAACGTAAAGATCTGAAGAAAACTCAAAATTTTTTTTTCAGCCGATTACATAACTTTCCTTTCTACTTCGTAGAGCCAAGGAAAGTAAAAACCTTGAGCGTCGAGCTTTGCCCTCCTCTGCTTTGATATTGCTCCATCCTTATTAACTTCATTGTACTCGCACTTACGCTTCTTATCGTTCTACTTCCACAGGGTATTACAACTGACCGGACACTTGTAGAGATTTCGCACAATAAATCCGGCAGTGCCTCAATGTAATTCTTCGTCATTCTGCCCTCCTCAAGCCTCATACATTTCCTATAGAAATGATGAACTGACTTGGGTGTAAGGAAGGCATGTCTAGACCTGAATTTGGTGGATCGACTGGGCACGAGTCAGCACAGTCGACATCCTCGAATGTCAAAGAAAACCTCCGTGGAAACATTGTGGATTTCAACAATGACGTCCTGCGTGGACTTTCCTTTAGTCCACCCATATAGGTTAGCAGCTAAAAACGCCACAGTGTTTCCTTTGAAACTTGCCCCAAGTAAATAGTTATAGCAGGTGGGAAAACCAAATTAAGAACTTTCCCTGATGGGTAAACGACAATCTGCCGTATCTCCGCAGGACTGGGTTCGGCTGAGCGAGTGCCCGTGCTCTTACAGGATAGCGAAACGCACCCTCCGTGACATTCGACCGATATAACTCTCTTAAAAGTGCCAAAGATCAGTAATTTTAATATATATTCCAAATTCCAAATATATTTGGAAATATGCCCAAGTGTAATATTTACTCTGAGGGAGGCTTATCAAGGCCCCATGATACAAGTCCACTTCAAAAATAACCGTTCAAATCTTCGGCTCGAATTAAACTATAGAAATAGTTAAATTAAACGAAATGGTTTCATTATTTGTAACATTTTATCCAAAAACGTTTGTCTCGTCCTACACACACACAAGCGCTAGTCACAAAAAAAGTTCATACCGAAATAAGTATTATTCGTTCGCACTATACCCGGTCCCTATCACAACAGCGAACCCTTAAATTAACTCACACAAAATATTGAGACACGAACCATATTTATACATTTAAAAAACACAGTAGAACATTAATAATGTACAAAAACAATGAATATAACTTAGTAATGATCTGCTATACAAATAACTACCAACGTGAGTGAGCCCCTGTCCTCATACTTCTTCAGAAACTTTCTTTTTCTTTTTTTTCCCTACGTGAAGGGCTCATTGTCCACTTCAGGTCAACTTCTGGCATTCCTAGTGTCTCTATTATGCACCCTTATGCGTCTACTAAGAATAGAAGGACCATGATCGCGAAACGACCGTCCACGATATCCTGGCAGCACAGCAGAGCTTCTGTCAGTGAGAGGGTGAGCGTAAAACTGAAGTTTTCCTGACAAAGGCTAACAAGAGGGAGCAGCGAAGTGCCATTGTTATTAAGGTAGAAGTCAAAGCAGCTGCTCTCCTATTGAGGAAGGGCACAGTGAGAATCTAATGGGTCAGTTGTGGGGTCCACCCTAGGATGGATGTGCTGAGATGATTCCAACGCATAGACTACGTGCATCGGGCAGCTAACTGCACCCTTCTCAGCTACAGCTGGGGGGAAAAAGGTCACAAGAAGGGGGAGTGCAAAGGACCCATGCATGCTCTGCTCTGAGCGGGAGATCACGGAGAATGAAGTGGCCCAAATGCAGGGTGTTTAGGGAGGCCCTGGGGGAAGCTAGTCACCATGGTCGAGAATGGTTCGCATCCTCCAAGGCAACCTCACTGGCACAATGGCAATGCTCAATCACAAGAGGATGGGGCTTGCTGATTCAGGGCCAGTATCCCGCTTGGATGGAGAATGAATGCATGGTTGAAAGACCACTCCTGAAACTCTCACCCTGCTGCGCAATATGAGAGGATGGGAATGTCGGTACGCTGCATGAAAGGGAACTAGAAAGAAGAGCTACCGTTGCAGAGAAGCGTGAGGGACAACCTGACGCAAATGTGCTAATCAGTTCCGAGTTGGTTCTCAATGCGCGCAGGTAAATTCGTGCCACTCGGAGTGGACCCTACCCCCCCCCCCCACTGGTAACCTGTGACATGAATGTAAACTTATTGTTATTATTAATTATAGCTAACTTTCCAGGCAGGGCTAGCCACCATTCTTGAACTTAACCAGAAATTACGAAAACTAACAGAGTAACATACTTTTTTTGAGTACGTCGTTTTCTTTCCGAATTAAATCTCGTTAGGTAATGGCAATAACTTAATGAGGAGGGTTTCTGCCCTTTGGTACAAAAATTGGTGTAAGCGTCGAAGAATGTTGCTGCAGGAGTTACGTACACTTTCTTAAGAAGCTAAGTACCGTCAAGTAGGATTCAAGTACTGGAGGACTAAAGGATTGCAGGCGACGGGGTTTATCCCAAAAGGTGCAGTCGAATTGCAGTAAAGATACATCGACCGACACGTTGAAGGTTGTTCCACTTTACTCAAACTCTCTGTACGTAAACCACTCAGCGTTTCCCTCGCCTTCGAATCTCAAAATTGTCTACTCGTCCGAATTTTAGAATGAAGCCGCAGGCCGAGTCCAAATTTCGCTGCCACCTCCAAACTTTTCCATCTCCTCCGAAATAACCGCGATCGGCCTGTGCCTGTCCGACCCGTTCCCGTTCGGCACGTGGGACGCGGCCGTACTTCGTCTCTACAAACCGACCAACTACTCGGGAAGTCGAGCTCTGCGAGGGTGAGGAAAGTAAAAAAAGGCTGAAATTGAATTTCGGGACTGGAATTGTCCGTTCGACGTAAGAGAAATAGCAATAAAAATAAAAAGTCGATTCGACACGGAGCAGCAATTCTTCTCTCCCTCAGACCCCTCTCGTCGCGACGCATCACTGCCCCCGCCCACCCCTCCGCTCCTTCTTTTTACACTCCCCGCACAGCCCCTCGCCCGTTCGTACCTACACCTCTTCTTATAACTGAATGTGGTTGCTGCTTTCTGCTGGGTGTTACGTCACACTGCCAGTCATGTGACCAGACGCCATTTTAGCAGCGTCTCTCCACCCCTTCTCCCCTGCCGCTCTGTGCCACTTCGCCTTATTCCCCTCACTGCTCCCCTCGCTGCGCATCACCTTCATCCGTTGCTGCCGGGTGTTCTCTCTCCCCCTCCCCTCCCTCTCATCATCGCCCTTCCTCACACTTCACCCTCTCCTTTTTGTTTTCACCAAAATGACCAAATTTATCATTACTTTTTCAAATTTGGAATCTTAAATTGGACGCAATCTTGCTAGTTTTTGCGTTCATGTTTTCGAACTTTTTTAAATCTTGCCAGGTACTACGCCGTTAGCTGCTTAGAAGTTTGGTGACTAATGGTGTTGACTTTGTGGGGCTATAATAACTGGTGACGAATGGTGTTCGGTAGTTACGTTGACGTGCTTTGTAAGCCAGCTCTTGAGATGCTGTCTGGCGCTGGAAGGTTGAAATATTAAGTTTCTTTTATTTTCATGCTGCATACTAATCAGAATTCTTCAATTGATTTCGTTTCGTACGTGTTTCTAAATGATGAGATCTGAATTCTGTCCCCCCCCCCCCTTCAATCTTCATCCTCGCCCATTATTTCTTGCCCATCGGCCGCTTTGAATTTTCGCGCCGACCTCAGCGCCGCCCCGCGTCTATGTTCTGAACTACGCTAATGGCACTGCGCGTATGTACGGAGGAACTCTTCCCGTCTTCAGTTCTCGTTCTCAGTCCTAGTGTCGGCGGACTCGATCGGGTTTTTCCTTCCCAAGTGTCGATTTCGTTTCTCAGTGTTCCCTCGCAAATTTCGAATTTGTTTTTTTCTCGGATGTCGTCAAAATCGCGGGACTATTGTCCACGTTCGGCTTTCGGTTGTTGAAACATTCGAGCCGACAGTACTGCCGCCCTGACTTTTCCTAGTTCTTAGCTGTGCTTTCCCATTGTGTTGTGTCTTACTTTATAGGTTACCGTAGCGCCCCGTCTCGTCCGCCCCCCCCCTTCCCTGTGTTTCCTCGCCTGCCTTCTCGTCCGCTAGTGAACTAAAGAGATGATATTAAAAGTCGACGTTATCGCGGCCCTTCGACGACTCCTATGATCGACGCGGAGTCTCCCAAACTACTCGCACTTTACAGGTAAATTCTAGAAATTCGATTTTCGCCGAAAATCCCTTCGTCCCATCACACCCCCCCTCCCCCCGCTTTTATAATTATCAATTTCGGTTTCGAAAAGCCCTCCTCCCCTTCCCCTACTCCTCCGTTAGTTTGTACGCGGGGGAACCCAACCCATGAACTTTTCTCTATTAACGCGTTTGAACAGCCATTTTGAATTTTCCTTTCTGTTATTAATATTGTGGAAGTGGCCGCCGGAAGTGATGCGTGTATTCGGTGCGTACTGTTTGTTCGCAAGTTGATGACCGTGAAGTTGGAGCGGCGAAAGGTTATGATATCACGTTGGGAAAGGCCGCCATGGCACTTCTATCAGGGTTGTTTGAGTAAAGGGGTGTCTTTGGTTCCCTGGCCGACTTGCGTCCCGGATGCACCTTTTGCGTCCCGAGCATCAAACCTTAACGGGCCCATGTTCCGACCCGATGGTTAATTTTCCTTTCCCCTACATAATTTTCACCCCCACATCTCCCCTCAAACATGATTTGTTTACCCCTTTTCCATCCCCGTATGTTTATTAATCCTTTTTTTTTTGTTTCTTAGATATCCCGTTTCCGTGATTTGATGGAGTCCGCAGACGGTAATCCGGATTTAGATGTTGCGCCTAAAATTGTCGAATCTGATCTCGTATCGGACGAAGGTAAGGACTTATTTTCGGTTTACCATTAGTCAATAATTGCAGTTAGTTTTTCTTATCAACAACCGTCGGCTGACGGTGAACCCGGCGACATTAACTTGGGGGCAGGTGTTGGGGTTGTGATCTGCTCCTGCATTACGACGGCTGATCCCATCAAATTTGACTGTTGGTCGCTTGACGACCGGCCGTTGCGTTTCAATGTCACTTGAAGGGCTCTGCACAGTTTCGTTTCGTCAAGGTTGGGATAGTGTTTGTTGACACAGTCGTTTAAAATAATATTTGGGACCTAAAGGACTTAATAACAACTTACGAGTTGGTCTAGTCCGTCACTACAGTGCCCTCGATTCCTGTAACTATCCATGCCATTGACAAGCCATTGAATTGAGCCATAGTAGCTCCTCTAACTGATAGACTGGGGTGAACGGTCATGAAAGTACAAGAGTCCCAAGAGCTGCCACCTAAAAGATTATTTGAAGTAGACCTGAGGTATCCTGGTGTTGAAATAAAAAAAATGTATAACTGACTGTCCCTTATTTGGGATGAGCACTGCGGCTCTCTTATCGTCCCTTGTTTGGGATGAGTATCGTGTTCTTAAGTCCTATTCTGCCAATTTTAATGTCTCACAGATGCCATGCCTAGCTTTCTAAGGAATGCCAGGTATTCCTGCAAGACCTTCCTGCCTTTGATTAAGTTACACCAAAGACCGATAATGGCTCCCGTTCAAGTCTCTGGCACTGGGCCTGGAGATGGTAGGGAGTCTCCTCATCTGTACCACATCACTTACACCCATACCATGCACGTGTTTGTTCATTTTGTACTGTCCCATGATTATTCCCACTGTCTGTCTTGTCTCCTGTTCCATCATCAGAATGCTACGTCTCATCTGGCGCTTGAGTAACAGTGCTCCAAGTGTGTCGTTTTCGATTCACATATTTACACACTGCACCATTCTGCCCCCTCCACATTGACTAAGTGTTCCAATTTCTGAAATCCTACTCAGTGCTAGTGTTGATGGACTCGATCAGGCTTTTCCTTTGATGGCTTTCCTTGTTCTGTAGGCTGCTGCATTTCAGTGATCATGCCACCTTCATAGCGTATGCCTCGACAAAATATCCAGGGGAAAAGGCCGAACTTGTTTCTTCTCAATACTAGTGGGGGTGGTTTTCATCAACCTCTGCTATTAATAAGCACCGCACCCTTTGTACTTTGGCCAGGCTGCTACAGTTCTCTATGATGGCAGCTTACAATCGACCCATATGAGATGATTGGTCTCACAATGACCTTATAAAACCAGCAGGCATTCTAGCCTTTAAGCTTCCTGTTCTCTCTTACATTCTTTGACTTGTCCACAGGGCCATAATCGCTTTCTTAGTCTTATGTCTGATGTGCTTCCAGCTTAGTTTATGTTGCCAAATCACACTCAGATACTTGATTACTTCCTGTGGTCTCAGCCCTGACAGTTATCTCTAAGCCACTATGACCATTTTAGCTGGGTTGATGGATTGTCCCATCTCCCTAGTATGAGCAAACAATCTGCAGAGCTCTCAACATTAGGATCTTTGCCTTTTATACTGAAGGAGTGTTTCATACAGCAGTTATTGTTAGGCACAGCTATATATATATTACAGAGCAACCCCCTTGTATTACGTGGAATGTCTTATCTCGATAATGACCTGTGATCTCACAGCCTGTACTGAGTGATTGGAGCTGTGGTCGAGAAATGCTGAGGAGCTGTGTTTTTCTCTTGGGAATGGGTACTTGGGCACATCCTTGGAATATTGCCTTCAAATCCAGCATGAAGTTTCTGACTCATGTGCGATTAATATTACTAAGGCCTTACAATGTCATGTGATATTATTGTTTAAGGACCCAAACTTTGTTTAATCCTATAGCACAATACTAACGAAAGCTCTCTAGAACGAGTGGTGAGGAGCTAAGGCAGCAGTGACCTGTGTAAACGTTTAATCTCTACTGTGCACTGATTACTCAATAATGATGGTGACGAGGAGGAGAAACTCAATAGATTCTAGAACCTTAAGAGCAACCAGTTTCTTTGTAAAACGATGTTATAAACTGAATGAAAAACAAATTTTATTAGTTGCTACTGTGGTTAACATTGCTAAAAAAACATGTGGGGCTAAGGAAAGGTGTGTAATGCGTGTGCACTAGATATTTCAACAAACCTGGGTAGTATGACATGTTTGGAAACCCATTCATCGTCGAGCAGGACTACATGAAGTTTTTAATGACCCGTAATTTCTTTGGTTCAAGTGATGTGGGTCCCATCATATTGGCACAGCATTTCCCCTTAAATTAACTGTATGCTCCAAGTCACGTCGACATTCCCATTAACTAGCCTTGCGTGGTGTTTCAATGAAGGTCGTGGAATGTAGCAGCAGCTAACTCCAGAAGTTTGGGCGTTTTGAGCGTTCGTGTTTTACCAAGTCCATGTGAACTGAGTGAAAAATATCTGGTGCGTCGCAACACACAACTTTCCTTAGCTCTACGTCAATTCACTTTGTACGTGGCCAATTCGATTTAATCAATTCATTTATCACTCAGTTAATTTGAACTTGGTCAAATAACGCTTTACGGCAGCAGGAAGCGGTAGCGCTTACAGTTCCAGATTTTATTGTGCTGCTCGTACTCATTGCAGGACCCATATTGAGCAATCGGTACACAGATAATTAATGAGGCTGTAAACACGAATTTTTTGAAGTTGATAGTAATCACTTTTGTGGAGTTATTGGGTAATAACTGTTAGAACTGGTAGTAAGCGAAACGGGCGTAGTTGAAATTCAAGAATTTGTGGAGTGAGCCCCATGTATCTCATGAGCGTTTTTAAACACCCACCCTTTAGGTATTGGATTGGACTACAATACCAATTTTTGTTTAGCATTCTACTAACATTCCAGCGGACTTTATAAGGAAAAAACTGCGCTAAAAACGCTTTTGGTCGAAAGTTTTGATAATTTATTGTGCTGCTCTCGTCATTTTCCCACAAATGGGAATTTTATGGTATCATTGCCTTATTGAGAGCTATCAATATAAAAAATTTAATCAAAATCGTTGGAGCCATTTTTGAGAAACAAAATTTGGTGGTTTGATCACTATGATAACTATAGTTAACTTTCGGTGGATTTTGCCCATACCCTTAATTTGGCGTCCCATGGTAACCTGTAGGCTAGACATCAAGTTTCAGCTGATTTGGTACGGTTGTTTAATCTATAAACCGCGCTAAAATCGATTTCGTCGAAAATTTTGGTAATTTATTGTGCTGCTCTCGTCATTTTCCCACAAATGGGAATTTTATGGTATAATTGCCTTATTGAGAGCTATCAATATAAGCAATTTAATCAAAATCGTTATAGCCGTTTTTGAGAAAAAAAAATTTGGTGTTTTGATCACTATAATAACTATAGTTAAATTTCGATGGATTTTGTTCATACCCTTATTTTGGCATCCCATGGTGACCTGCGGGCGAGATATGAAGTTTGAGGTGATTCGGTACTGTGGTTTTCTCTAAAAATCGTTCACTGACACACACACACACACACACACACACACACACACGCACGCACGCACGCACGCCCGCCCGCCTTAATGGTAGTCTACGTGTGTGTGAAATTAAAATTCGCTGCTCTGATTTCTGGTGACTTGTCGGTCCACTATGTCAACTAACATAGCTCATTTCGTCCAACCGATTTTAGGGTCTACTTTTGTATGGTGCTCTCCTCCAGGAAAGTATATCCGTCTGGGAATAGCACTAGAGCCCACTGGCCCGATTCCATTGATATCTGAGTGTGTCATGCTCCTAAGTACCTCAGTTTGACAGTTTTTAAACATTTAGAAGATTTGATGGAAAAATAGCAGGGGATTTTAATTAGTTGATCTCACCATGGATCAATTTCGTTTGATGCTGTAGGTTATTGAGTGCTATGAGCGACGTGATGGTATACGAAAAGAATCGCTGGTATTCTACTCCCTTGTCTTGTAGAATGGTTTGATGAGCTAGTTCAACCTACAATATGTAACTCAGGGCGCACAGAAATGAAACATGTACTCGTCGATTCAACATTTCAACAAGAAATTGGCTCCCTGGAAATATCCAATCAATGAAACACATTTTGGAGGAAAAACTAATAGACTGATTTCTTGTATTCTTGTATCTACTAAATCAACAAAACTGAACTTGAGCTTACAATTGGCATGTTCGATACCTACTCTCTGACATATCGTGATAGTGATAGAAAGGCACGAAGATAGAGCTAAGTATATTCGGATTTACTAATAATCGCATAATTTAGTTTCGGTCTTGGTTTGTGATTTAACTTCTGATGTTTCCGTTTTTGAGCTATTGTAAGGTATTTTGAGGGAGAATTTTAACGTTGAAACGTCGGCACTGATTGTGTCATCATTGATTGAACTCCAAAAAAACATCCATTTATTATAGAAAGTCAAGAACCCCAAAAGAATATACCTGTATATATATACGTGTGTATGTAAGTATGTATTCCTGCCTTGAACCAACAATTTTAAATGTAACATTGCTGTCCCCAACTTCTAGAATATATTTTATAGTTTTTGTTGTATCAACACCAAATCAGTTGTGTTAAATTCAATGCATAACAGCGTTTATTCGTTTTTAGATGTGAAAATGAACGGCGAAGTCAATGGTGTCATTGAAGACAATGCATTCATAGAGGGAGAAGGCGAAACTGGCGATGAACAAGCTGGTAGCCCGATGTCTGAAGATCAGACAAATGGAGACGTCGCCGAAAGCTGCCCCGATGAATTGGCTACTCTTGAAAATGGCGACGAAGCCATGGAAGTTGATCCTGACAGTTTTCTCGAAGGTGACAACGTAGGGGATGCCGATAAAGGCCTCGAAGTAGAAGAAAACTTTGAGGAAGATGAGGAGGAAGAGGAAGAAGAAGTCCTCGAATCAGGGCATCAAGATCAAGAATTGGACGAGGTTGAAAGTAATTTAGTTGTTGACGAAGGAGTAGATGGCGACAAACCACTGACTGATGAAGACTCTCAAGATGAAGACGAAGCAAATGCAGGCAGCGAACAACCTGTGAAAAGTGATGTGGATGCAGATTCGTGCAGTGAAAGTGGCGTCCCTCAAAATAGTGAGAGTGCTCCTAGGATTATTCAAAATGAACCCGAATTAGAGAAAAGTTGTTCAGTAGCCAAGGCAGTAGATGAAACTCGTGAATCAGAAAAGGATTATGAAGAAAAGCCCAGTGACGATGGCAGCTCCTCTGACGAATCTGAAGAGACGTCACCTTCTAAATCTATATTATCAAATATTAAAGGCGTTGATTGCAACACACCTATGAGCAAAGAGCTTGAAGATTTATCCAAAATTGGTGCGCGAGGCTCCTTGGAAATAACGTTGGTTAAAAAAGATGCCATCGACTCCAAAGACAAAGCGGAAGAAATGGATAAAGCTTCAGCACCTGCAATCCTCACTATAACAGATGCTTCCTCTAAAGTTGTGAATAGTGATCTACAAACTCCCAAGAAGAAGAGTGACGATGATGATGATTCAATTATTGAATTATCACCAGATAAAAACTCCTCAAAAAAGAAAAAATCCATGCCCATCAATGTTACACCAAGGAGGAGTTCGAGGAATTTGAATAAAACGAAATCTTATTCAGACAAAGATTTGTACCAAGATGACGATAAAAAAGGTGAAGATGAAGATGACGATGTACAGGAAGTTGTTCCCACTGATCCTCTAGCCATGTCCGACGACAAAAACAAAGTAAAAAAGACAACTATTGTCGTCAACGATACAAAAAAATTAGTTGAAATTGCTGCAGGCAGTAAACAGAACCGAACACCTGGGAAAAAAGAACCAACACTCGTTATAATTGATACCAATTCGATATTGTCGGGCAAAGGTGCCATTCCAGTTTCTACATCTCTTCCTCAAATGAGCATAACGCCAACAGGGAGGCCTCAAAATCCGCAATCTTTCATGAGGTCATTGAATAACCCAGCTACCTCTTTCATATCCAAAAATCAATCAGTCGCTGTGTCCCAACCTCAACAACTGCACTCCCAGCCCAAGCCCATCATCTTGCCTTCACTTACTGATGATATGTACGTTGTTGAAGCCCCTTCTTTCATTGTCCCTTACGTGTATGAAAAACCTCCAGTCACCCCTCTTAAGGAGTATGTAGAGGACCTTGAAAAGATTATAAAAGAGCGTGAAAAAGAGGAGAAAGATAGAAAGAAGGCAGAAAAAGAGAAGAAAAGAGAGGAAAAAGATGCTGCAAAGGTAGCTGGATCGAGGGAGGGTGAAGAGGAAGATGTGGGAAACGATAAAGCTACAGCTGAAAAGTCAGACGAAATCAAAGAGGACGCTGAACTGGAAGAGGGCAATGAGGTTGAGAAAAGTGTGGAGGTTGCGAAGAAGGAAGATGATCCAGACTTCAAGGATGACAAGAAGGATGACAAAAGTGATACAGACACTGACGATGACGGAAAAGACAGTGATAATTCCAGTAAAAAAGGAAGTGATAGCATCGAAATAATCGGGAAAAAGAGTGACAATTATTTTGATAATCCCTTAGGTAAATTCTTCATGCAAATTGGTATCAATTTAGTGCAGGAGCATGTGCAAACGGACTTACTCAGAACTCAAAGAAGGAAGAGGGACAAGGATGAAAAGAATTGTCCACCTGAGGTTCACAAAGCCATCAATTCCCTTCTTAAAACTCTGGAGTATAGCAAAGAAAACAACAAACCTTACAAACTGGAGCTTCAAAAGTGCCAATTATGTAATTTCAAAACTGAGTCAACATTGGTTATGGCTCACCATTTGGAGACACCTCACATGAGAAATTATGTCTACCGTTGTAACTTTTGTACTTTGGAAGTTCGAAGTCCTCATGATATTCTACTTCATATGGAGGGCACTCACAATGTTCGCGGACGTCTAGAAAGAGCCCCTGCATTCCACCAATGCCCTAATTGCCCATTTGAAGATGGGCAGAAGGGCAAATTAAGTCGACATCTTTTGAGCTGCGCTAAGAAATACAAACCTGAAAGGAACCAGGTAAACTTTCAATTTTTGTATTCGTTTATTTTTTGCTACTACCTTACGTCTTCTGTGCTGTAAGTATACTGTGCGCATTCCATAAACTTTACAATTCCAGTGGCTTTTGTTGTTGCTTCTTATGTTTTCATTTGCATCAGCTACTCCAACATCCTTTTGAGAACAATTTGTGGTCCATTGTGAGTCCAATTTAGGCAGTGAAGATTTATAAGGGTCGGTCCATTTCAAGAAGGACCTTAGTGTCTGTGGACATGGTGTCTACTGGCGTGTTTCTAGCAATCATTGACCATATGCTAACGGAATGAATGGTAATAAATTACAGAATGAAAAATGCTTCTGCTTTTCCTTTCGGTCAAAGTTGGAGACAGCTTCTCCACTGGGAAAGACACGAGTGGGATGAGGAGGATGTGGGGAAAAGCATCGCTCCTAATCCTCACAAAACTGTGTTTTAAATTAAACGTAAAATAAAAGACTACCTTTTTCACTCCGATCTCAAAACGCAATTTATTTTTTCTTGGCCATTGCTCATCTCCTCAAAACAGCTGATGGCACAAAAACAGATGACATAAAACGTGATTATTGGCTGAACGTGAATTTTTTCTCCCTCGTTGACGACAGAGGATGGTGACCAGACGTGAGGACTTGATTGCCAGATTCTCAGAAAGACTATCTACTGTGTTGTGATGAATTATTTAGGAACAAGGGTTAGGAGAAAGACCCTGGTGGAGGTTAGAATAACGACTCTTGAATGGCAGTGAAAATTATCAAACAAACTACAGGTAAGGTAAGGCAGGTGTGCCTCCAAGAGAGAAATCATTATTATCCCAGTGAGATACCGGCCCTGGATCAGCAAGCATCCTGTCTTCTGGCTGAGCACTGCACGGACGAACAGGGCAATGCACCACTAGTTTTCATCGGAATTCATATGGTGCGGGTGAATGCCACTGGTGTGATTTGGCATAGGAAGCATCATTCACTGTTACCCTGCAGTACAGACAGTTTGGGCTTGCAGCCTTACTAAGTCGTTGCAAGTATGCTCTAATTGCTCCATGTCCTGTGAGGAACTAGGTTAGGTAGAAATCGACCTCACTGCGGCGTGGTATAATCAACCAAGTACTAGGATCAGCTGCCTGCTCACGGGTCCTTTTGGACTGTGTCCTACTCATCTTGCCGTTGTAGCCCTTCTTTTGTTCTGAGTCATACGGTAACCATGAAAATTCGTTCATTGGTGGAGGGAAATTCGTCTTCAGTAATTTTGTCCCTTTATGGTTCTGGCCTAACCGTGAACCGTGCTCATTCTCCAGACTACAAATCCGCCTGTATCATGTACAGAATACTCACCTGTGAAGTGTTGCTAAGGATGGTCAAGCTGCCACTTTGAAAAGACAAGCTTGTACTTTACTCGATTTTTACTGAGCTGCTTCAAGCTATGTCGGAAAGAGGATTGTTTTTATTCATCTTCTTATCATTATGCCCATCCATTCCACGTTATTAAGTGTTCTATTCAGACATTTGAACTAATTGCTCACCTGACCTGACATTTGCTCAAATTATCTCGCACCTGAATGCCAAGTGTGGGCTGTCTGATCAATTATTACGAGTCTAGACGATCACAGAACTAGTTGCAGAACCTTGTGGCACTGTCATCCTACTTCATGGTAGCCTGCCGATATTAAACGCATCACTGTGACTGATGCGCCTATGGTTTAAAAATGCATTATATGTGATCTGCTGGTGATTAATCTTTGTTGATTTCTTTACTGAACGTCAGTATGATGAGCGCTCAACCCTTACAAAGTTTGACAGCATTTCTAAGGTATTTCAGTTGTCAGTACTTCGATATTAAAGTATTACTACTTTGGATGGCTGCAGGAACATTTCATATGCAATTGTCCAACTGGGTAACTGTACCATACCAATGACCCTTGATTATGACATTTTGTTTGTGCGTGATTGTGAGGAATTGAAGTAATGGTGCTGTGTTACTGCATTGCAGGAACCTCCTTTGGATTGGGAGCCCCCTGCTAAAATACCTCGAGTGAAAGGTGCTCGACCTGGCGTGCCTGGAAGCCCTCTATACAACTCAGCCACCTTAGTGCCAAGAGGGGGTGCCCCTCTGGGGCGAATGCCTACCCCAGTGAGTCACTCCCTCCTGGCTCCTAGGGGCAGAGGAAGGCCGCCTATTTATATTAACCGTGGTGGAGTTGCTATTGATGGTCGTCAATCACCTCATCACAAATCCCTTGGCCAACTTCGCCCTGGCAAGTATTTTTCTTACTAAGCCAAGTAGCAAACATAAATAGACTGTAGGATGTGCTGGTTATTAGAATTACTAATAGTAATTTATCTTTTCAGGAATGGTCTTTCGTCCAACAGGCACCAATTCCCAGCCACAAGTCCTCATTCCAACTGCATACAATAGCATGTACCAGGTAATATGGAAATTCTAGTTTATAGGCTTTGTTGCTCCTGTTCAGTTTTAGGCAGAATGCGTCTTATGTGTCGAAGGGGTGGAAATGTATTGAAGGCGTCAGCGCACACACAGGCAAAGCAGAAGTTGCTCGGGAAGGTCTTGAGCTCAAAATGCAAGGGGATTTTGTGATTTTTGAATTTTATTATCAGACCTCAAACCATTTTCGTCTAAAGGAAAAACTACTTCCTGTACAGTGTCTGGTATTCTTGTTGAGCCTTCTCCAAACTCGCCGACTGTGCCTGTTTGTCGAAGTGGGGCATGTGAAAAATCTGCACCCACACTTTCCCAGAGCATTCTCATGTAGTGCATTCACCAAATTTGGATGAGTTAAAATACACGCTCATCCACTCTTGTGAAATGTCCTGGCAGAGCAAGTCTCATGCAAAATATCTACGTGTCTTCAGACCTATCAACGACCTTTGAATTCATACGAACTGCCTTGCTTCTAATGTACACCCCATTATGAGTAATCACAGGGAGATCCTGCAGAAGCTAAAGCGTGGATTAGATTGAATGCAGCTTTGTTGGTTGTTGTGGATGGCTGTGAGTTGAAATCTAGGGACAATCATGTATCTGTATATGCTCCTGGTATAGAGACCCATAGATCCAAGGATACGTACTAAGCCTCGGCTATCTGATACCTCACAATCAACGGTTGAGTTCCCACCCTTGTTAAAAGCCACTATACATTATATTTTAAACGTGCTAAATGTTCTTTACGATTTAATTTATTTTTCTTGCATGCTTCCTTTCATTTTAGAAAAGCAACAATCCAGCTGCGATGGCAGCAGCAGCATCTGCTGGGGCTACTGCTAAATTGCTACAGCAACCAAGCATTTCAATTACTCCTCTCCCTAGGCAGCCCACTGCTCCTGCTCAGTCAACGACCCCAGCTGCTGTACCTTCTGCACAGAATATGCCTTATGTGGCCAAACCTGGCCGTCCTAGTGGAGGGCTGTCCAAGACCACGTTTGTCATATGCGAAATTTGTGATGGCTACATAAAGGTTGGTGATGCTTATCATTCTAGCCTGTCTTATGCTTAGGTTCTATTGCCTTTAAAATTTGATCGTTTTCTGTCCTAATCGTGAATCCCACTATGCACAACAGGCAATCTCAGTAAGGCCCTTGTGACCTTGAAGAGCAATAAAGCTCCTGGTACAGATACTGTGAAAAGTGATACGTTAAGGAAGGCTGAATGAGTAATCTCCTGAGGCCTTCTTAATTTATTTAATGACTAGGTAGGTCAGTTAGTTCTCCACTCTGTGGAAATCTGTGTGTCATAACTCTTCAAAAGCGAGGCGACCACGATCAGTGAGACCAATGTGATCTTGAGACTGCTCAGCCTTCTTTCTATATTAGGCAAGTGTTAGAGATATTGATGTTACAGTTCCATGACGTAGCCACACTGGCAGAAAATATAGGTGTACCAAAGGAAAGCCCAAGCAGGATGTCATTGTTGACCTCTGCAATGTTTCCCACCAGGCAGAAGCCAATGTACATAGCAGTTCACATTGACAATCAATGGTGACCAGCCAGTTAGTCCTCCAGTCTTCTCAATGAGCTCAAAGGCTGGGAATTCCCTTGTAAAGTTTCTTAATCATTGCAAGTTACCTGACCAACAGAACTGCTATGATCATATGTAGACATGTCTCTATCCAAAGTGATTATGAAGGGATGCCCAAAAGGCTGGGACTGAACCAGTCCTTCAGTATGCCTTCTCAGGAGTCTCATGGACTCCCCTGTGTCAGGAGTCGGCAACTGACAGTCCCCCAAAAAAAACATACCAAAGCAAAATGCTGTATAAATCCTAGTGGGTTACCCTTTACTTGGTATGCTGCTGAGCCTGAGATTATTCTTGAAAGCTTGCTTCAAAGCAGGGTAACAAAAAAGTAAAGT
The DNA here is from genome assembly GCA_020466155.1 of Pachypeltis micranthus. Classification (NCBI taxonomy): domain Eukaryota; kingdom Metazoa; phylum Arthropoda; class Insecta; order Hemiptera; family Miridae; genus Pachypeltis; species Pachypeltis micranthus. Next base: position 3,996,795 of record CM035773.1, on the reverse strand, counting down.
ATGTATGTAAGCCGTGGAAGAAGCTGGAGATAATTTTGACGGGGAAATACTACAATGAGAAACGTGTCAACGCAATTACAAACTGTGTTTGTAAATCGATTTACCGACTTTAAAAAGATCTCCCTTAACTTGTAACTTTTCCAAAAACCTTTTGCAATTGATATTAATGATGTACCACCCAAGATGCAAATGAACATGGTAGATTTGTAAAGTAAAATAGCACAAATTAAACTGCATTCAAAGAAAGCCCTGACATGGTACAGTTCTATGGAGGTTTGAGTTCTGAAAATTTCCAAGAATTGAAAACGTTTGCTCACGCAAATATGTACTACCAAACAAAGTGATTATCTGTTCAGCAAACTTTTCCAATTCTCAGCTACCGTAAAAATAAGTATTGTTCGCAGTTAATGGATGAACATATAGACGCGGTACTGCGCGTGTCTACGACTAAAATGAAAGCATACATTAAAAAACTTTCAAGTAGAATGCAGCCGCAAAAATTTCACTAGGTTTTACTTTTATGTGAGTATCGTAATTCAATTTAAATAGACATGATTGTATGAATACATCACATCGTCAAAAATCGTGCAGCCTGCACTGATATTCTGGCTGACATTTGTGGGCCTGATATAGCAAAAGGTTGCCGACCCCCGCCCTATCAGTCTGCAGGCTCCTTCTTGAGTAGGAAGCCTGCTGTAAGTGCTTAAGCGTGATTATAAGCGAGTAGTGGAATTTCAGGCAACGCCTCCAGTCCCAAAAAGGCACTATCCCCACGGAGTTGGCCTCACAGCGTGCAATAAGCCAGGCCAAATGAGGTGTGTACCAGACACCATCCTCATGTACAAGGCCATTTACTTAGACGTCATTGGCTACTTCTCTGTTGTCGGGAGTAGCAAACTTATCGTCAATTGGTAGAAATTACTGGCCCAAACCCAGAGCGTTGCAGTCCTGTAGATCACCAAGGCTTGCAAAACTGTATCCAGCGAAGCACTGCGAGTCATCACTGGCTGGTTACCTGTCGACTTGGCTATTGGGTGTGAGAAAGTAGTCACATAATTTTAAAGACGACTCACTCATGTACAGGTACCATTCCTGTTTTATTCTTCTACACATTAGATGGCTCATGTCTCAGTTCTATAGAAAAGTGGACATTTATCGTGATTGCACATGCAAGTTGTGCACTTACGGACAATAAAAGCTGTTGGATTTCTGTAAGCAATGTGTTTGCCTACCCAAGAAATGAAAGAAATACGTAAGTTTTATTTAAAATTCCTTCCTCATTTCTAAATTTGGTTCATTTTAATTCAACACAATCATTTTGCATTCTTGTTTCAGGACTTGGAACAGCTGAGGAATCATATGCAGTGGATTCACAAAGTAAAGATTCACCCGAAGATGATTTACAACAGACCTCCACTCAATTGTCAAAAGTGCCAGTTCAGGTTTTTCACAGATCAAGGACTTGAGCGACATTTACTTGGCTCTCACGGTCTTGTCACTTCAAGTATGCAGGAGGCGGCAAACAAAGGGAAGGATGGTGGTCGCTGTCCTGTGTGTGGCAGGGTCAGTTACATTGTTATCTATTCATCTAATCTGAAATCGGTCTGTGGGGAATCCCCTTCAGGGCTATAGCGTTTAATTAATCACGTAAAACTTGAAAGGCCTTTGAGGTTGTTGCAGATAAGCACTGCAATACTGTGAAATAAGTCAAGCTAATGTTTAGTTAGTATGTTGAGTATACAACTTATATCATGTATATATCACAATAACTTTACCTTATGCTCAAAACTTGTGTAGCTAATTATTAATCAATTTGTTAGATGTATTTACAAAAAGTATTTTTCGTTGCTGGTTTGAATAGGTATATCAATGGAAGTTGCTGAACCATGTCGCTCGAGACCACAACATGTCCCTGAAACCTGCCCATCTTTCATACAAGTGTACAGTGTGCACAGCGACTTTTGGAATGTACAAGCAGTTTGAGAGCCACGTCTACTCAGCTCACAGTGTCGTTGCCAAGCGGGTTATGGACAAGAAGGGTCCTACCCAGCAACCCCAACAACAACCTTCGACTAGTTCAACACCTCAGGTAAAGGTGAATTGGCCGCTTCTTCACTATTTATTTTTCCAGTTTTCTTATTACATGTTATGCGAGCGTTTACGTAAATATGATGTGAAATCTTGAGACTTGGTTTGCCAATTTGGAAACAATACTTGAGAGCTCAAGTGTAAGCTTTGACAGGAGTGTGTTCTGTGCTGCCTGTCAGTCTGGTGGGCATATAGTAAGTGTTCAAGGAAGTGACATCATGGATTACACAGAGTCATGTCTATCACTAGTCCAGATTAAGCGTGAAGTCCTCAAAATATTGAGGTAGACAGTGATTATTACTAACTTAGTGTACAAGTTCAGGAATTGTGGAAGTGGAATTAGGAAAATGAAGTTGTTGGGCTCTTCTCTGCTTCCAGTCCCTTAAATATTTTCGTATACAGCTTTGTCAGTTGATATGGCAACGTTTCCCTTGTTTAGCTTATTGGTAGTGTATGGGTTCACTGTGAACCTGGGGGTGTATTATTTAGTATTGATACGAATGACAATATGTACTAGATTCATCTGTTCAACTAACTTGCTTCCAGTGAGCTTTTGGCGTGTAATTGATTGATCTCTGGGATGCAACTTTTTCATTATATTTTGATACCCAGGTGCTTTCGGAGAATTACAAGTCTCAGTGCTTTCAGCAATCTCTTCTAATCTTCAGAAGCAACTTTCTAGGTATCATACAGCCAGTTGTGATAATCCCTCAGTGTACCATTAAACCGTGATACAAACCTAATTAAAGTGGCACGGAGACACTGGCTGTCTATAATCAATATTGTTAGAAATGTGTCGTATAATCTGGCAAGGTGTGTAGGAGTTTTCAAATCGCAAAACACGCTACTTAGATTTTAAAATGGCAGTTTTACCATCCACGCTCACTTGGCTGGCTTTATAGCAAAACTGGGTGTAGTGATATTCAAAGCACAAATTTCTCTGTTTTAGGTTGTGTTAAAAAACTGGCCAAGCGTGCGAGTGTTGATATCTTGGGTATCAACTTCCACGCCTACTTCCATCTTGTGAAACAGAAATCCGTGCCAGCTAGAATCCCAGCAATATCCCTTCAATCTACTGCCTTGTAATGTCCGTATTGATGAATTCTTTGTATTTCCCACAGTTCAGCACATGCCCCCCACCCCAATGCCCCTGGCATCAATTGAGTTTCAAGATGGTGGGCTTCCCCCTTGTCAGTAAAAACACTACATTATGAAGCTCTTTTACATAGAGCTCAACCAATCACCTGTAGCATCAGGTCAGCAGTTGCAACTGTTGTTTTTCATTTGTTTAAATGTAACTGAATAAGGGGCAAGTTCATACTACTGAGAGATTATTGCTACAACATTCTGAATGGATTGAAATATGTGCCGCAAAGCAGCATAAATTCGTGTTATTGAAAATTAAAATGGGGAAAAGTAATTATTTCCGCTAGGATTTCTTACTTGTACAGTGGTGCCAGTTTTAACACCATCCTTGAGGATACGTGAGATATGATGATTAGCTGGAACAAGTTTTAGATCTTGATAGTGTTGGAAGGGTGTCAAATGGTAGTAGATGGATTAATATTACTTGGTGGATTTTATGGCGACCTTTTGTGGAGAATTAGGAAAATACTGGAGAATAAAGGAACGGCTTTTTTTCTCAGGATTCCCTTAAAAAATAGTTAGAAAGTATTAAAGATAATGTACCATTAGAACATGAACATGGTGGGGCGTGTAAGTTCAAGCGTGTTTATGGGGTACAGTGTTGGAACAGAGAAGTGGAAAGTTGTAAACAAGATAATGGTACGCAAGAAGCAATTAATGCTTGGTGGAGGAAATTGGGGATTTGTAAGTTGCTCTGTTGTTTGATGAGCCTGCGTATCTCTGGGTCGAACTGCCAAAAAAGGAATGTTTTACTTGTTGAGCTCAGAGAAGTCTGGGTTTATTAATGGTTAGTTTGAAGGAGATAAACCAGTGAACTTTCTTATCTGGGTAGAAGTAGGGCTAATGTGAACGAGCTTGAAATCACAAACGCCCATGGGACTGGTTGCTTCATTGATGTGGAAGCTGGCGATTTCTCAATTCCCTACAACCACCTTCCTTATCCCGTAATTATTTGCTCGCCATTCAGATCTGCAGTGCAATATGAATATAAGGCGATATGGAGTTCTTTAGTACTTGAGATTGTTCTACTATCATGACAGAAAAAATTGAACCCCAACAGCAATCCTTACTGCCTCAACTTCACAATTAACAAGTTACATGAAAGAAGTCAAAACTGCACTCAGCACCCTGGCTGTTGAAAAGCTAGACAATGGAACACTAAAAAAAATCTCCATCCATGGTTTATACAAGAACCTGAATATGAACTAAATCATTCGCGAGGATATTGTGGAAACCCATTTCATTAAAAAGAGAATAAACAGTAAAATGTCCATATTTCCACTTCATGAAGTTCATGTTTTGTTACTGATGATGACCTAACCGTCGAAATCGATTTAACAATTGTGCTCGTTATTTCAGTGGAAATATAGACATTTTACTGTTTATTCTGTTTTTTAAAGAACCTGACGTTGCTCCAGGAAGGTGCACTTATTTCCCTAATACCTCAACTTCAAATCAGTCTGTTTTATTGATGCGTTTCTCAAGATGGGCTCAATGAAACATTGTGTGTGAAGCAGGCTGGTGGTTTGAGGCGGATTAATCAACTCTTCATGCAGCTGCCAGCCTTATGTGTCTGAATAACAACCAACATTTGGTTTGGTAAACCTGATGATAGACTTGATTCGTCATTGAAATTTGCCAGGTTTGGGTGCTAGCATTAATTTAATCCTTCAATGCGGTTGATGTCACATTACATCATGGATTCACCTGAGTGATATCACATTATATCACGGAGGTATCAAGCAGTCAAATCACCTATTCGTACACAAAATCGATTTATAAGACTAGATGCAAATACTGAATTTTACATGCATCAACCACAATAAAAAATGGCGCTATCAGAGAAGTGGCCAAGACATGTAAACGATTGAAGTGGTTTGGCTGCACTCTCTGCCTACAAATAAGAACCGTGGGTTTCTTCAGATTTGAAACTCTCCATGAAAAAGAGAATATTTGAACGATCCGCTTTCTGCTTAGTATCCTTCGAATGAGGGACTATTGCTGGCAGAGAGATGTTTGAGATACCGTTACGGAAGGAGAAAAATCATCATGCAAACTAAATTTTGAGTATATGTAACGGTACTACTGCATATTAGCTAGCGTTACTCTTAATTTAATTCAAAAAGCGTCCACATCAATTTAATTTAATTGCATAACTCCATGTTACACTCAGTTTTGCCCATTACGAATAAACAATATGATTGGATGTGCTAGGGCACTTTGGGTTACTGGTCCCTAGTTTCATGATTTATGATGCATTCAAATCTTTCCAGTGTAATCACCACACATGAGGCATTTCATATCATGTCATTTTGTTTTGTAGGATTTATCCATGAAACCCGCTCCTTCCTGATTTTGAAGTACATAGAGAAAAAACGCTTTGAGAACTAAATTTCTGAAGTGAAGCACGTTGAATGTGATGCCTCGTTTTTGTCAAATGATCCTTCCCTTTTAATTTTTATTCAATAAAATTATGTTTCTCTTGCTTGACAGTTGTGTAAACTTTAAACATTGTAGCATGGGGTTGCTCTTTTATTGAGGCGATACCCAGTAAGTCGACACAGAACACATTGCAACTGCGGACCCACTAGGGATCATCATGACCTTGGGAAAGTAAATTTCAGTTACAAAACCCAGCTGTTGGCACTGTCTGAGATATTTTTACGTCACTTTCAATCAATTTGTATCATTGTGATGTTCTATGATGAATTGCTCAGAAAGTGGAGTGTGTTACATATTTGCTTCCTAATGAATCACAACTTCCTGTTGCCTAGTGCTTAACTTACGAACACCTGCTGACTGGAGGGTTTTTGCTGGCATTGCATTTTTTACATGTCACAATCCCGCTCTTTTTGCATTAGTGTTTTCCTGTAGTCAGTTAATGTACAGAGGATCACTCCTGTGGAATGTTTTGAAGACCTTCTCAGAGCCCTGACAAATGCAAACTGTGAGCGATACACTTGTATGGATGATCTGAACACTGTTGTGCATTGTTTTCTGGGGAAGAGAGATTGCCAGTCTAGCACAGCCCCTCAAGTTTTTGGAGCCATCATGGTGATCTCTGAATTATCTACCACCGTGGGTCAACTATCTCATATATGCCTGGAGTCTATCCTAGTGTTGAAGTTTCTCTGGAATTGAGATTGTTTTCCTACCATCCATTAACATGTTCTGGTTTTAAGGCTTGTCCATATGGTCTGGGCGCGAGTGTATGAGTGACACCGGTCACCATTTTTTCTGAGTCTTAGTGTCCCTCTCATTGCGTCCTATGCAGTTTCTCATTTCATTGGTAATATTCTTGCCATAGCCATTGTGACGGGTGTGTTGTGAAGAGCCCCTGTAATAGATGATATAATATGATCCTGTGGAGTTTGTATAGGGCACTATTTTTAGTGACACCTGGTCACCAGAACAGTGTGCCATAAACTACTCTTGGTCTCACTATTGTTTGATAAATCTATTTCACTAATGTGGATTTTAGATCCCACATTTTCTCCTGCAAGCTTTTAATCTGAAAGAGAAGTTTTCTACCATTATTTAATTGACTCGCTACTTGACCTTTCCATCTTCTTTGTTTATGTAGTAAGACTTATATCTCACTTATAAAGGCAGGGAGATAGCGCATTGCCCTACCATTACCTGAACAGCTGCATGTCACCCTTGCCTGATACAACAGTAGCCTCCTTCTGCAGTTACGGTCTTCTTCGTCATGTTTGGTGTTATGGGCCAGCACAGTAGTGTCGTAGTAGTCTGGTTTTCGATAATGAATTTAATCTCTGATCCTAGTCAGTCAATCAATTCATTATTCTTATAGGATCAATGAGTCCATCCTACCTGAGACTATTGACATTTGGCTCATTAGTTTAGTTCTTAGATGACCATTTTTTGTGTGATCTCGTGGTAGCACCTCATTTGTTAAGCTAATCCCAATTGTATCTTCATTAATTAATCCGAGTTTAGTCATTATATGGGCAAATTCAATGGTGAGGGTGGGTCCACGGTTGAAAGTTGTTACCCAAAGATGGCGAGGGCTACTGTTACAAGGGGAAGTCAGATATTCTACCACGAAGTTTGAGATTTAAAGAGTTATGAATTCTAAGGGGCTAAGAGAGTCCACAGCCTTACATACTGTCACTGAAACACGTTCCAGCCATTACTGTGGGCCTGCTGTTCATAGATGTCCAGTGCGTGTTCATCTTGTTACGTACAGTAATATTCCTTTGGTGCATTTTGTTGGTCAGCCAAGTATGTTTTGTTTGGCAATTCCTGTCGAAACCATCTAATTGAAGAGTTTCTAAATATTTTGTGTAAACTGTTGAGTAGTCAGTGTAATAATGACTTGAAGATTAGGAGGAAGACGAATGTCTTTTGCAAGTTTGTCTCTTTTCCGAATGTAAGTTTTCAGTGTTTCGTATCCTTTGGAGTGATCGGAAAGAGTTAAAACTGAATGTTGTAAGAGTTTTCCCGTTCTGTCCGCTCTGTTGGTAAATTAACTCAACAGCATCCGTTTCCCATTTGAGAAGTGTGATTCTGCTTTGATCCACAAGTATTCTATTTTCACTGCGTTTCTACCGTCATTTTAGCTCATAGTTTTATTACTACAGTTAATAATGACTTACTTTTTTGGCAAAGCTACCGCTTATCTTCACTATTCCATGCCTAATGTATCTCTAAATGTTTTAGCTGATTTCACAACACATCACGTAACGAGCAGATGGTTTAACGTTGGTTTACCTTCACTTTTTCTTGCAAAATGTTATTACAATTCTTTGTTTATTTTGGGTCTTGAATTTTCAGAACGAGTCTTTGTTGAAGCCGCTCAAAATAAACGACGAAATCACGATAATCCCTCAACCGGCTCGAGCAAAGACAAAACCTCAACACTCAGCTGCTCCTCCTCAAACCAAGCCAGCTAAAGTCATTGAATTCTAGATGGCGAGGCTGTTTGAGAAAGCCACTCAACCCTCTCTTCGATTCATTGCCTTCTCCTCACGTTATCAATAATTTATATTTCGTTTTTATGTTTTAGTTTTAATTTATTATTTTACATGTTAAAATCCTTTCCCCTCCCCCTCCTACCGTATTCGGGCTAGTGACTCCAATCGCTAACCTACATGTAATGTCAAACTTGCATTTTTGAGGCCTTCTGCGTTTTTTAAATTAATTTTTTATTTTATTTTTTTAAACGTGGACTGCGTGTATAAAAGATGAAAGAGAGATCCTCTAAAATCACTAGAAGCTATTAAACAAAATTACGATACATACATTTATCCTGAATCCTTTGTACTCGACCTACAGCTTAAGGGTTTTGATTGATGAAACATTCAAAACGATTTGCAAGCATCTCATTTTTGTACATATACTTCCGATGATAGTGTCTTATTATAAGATTTTTTTCTTTCTTTTTTTAACATGATACTTTTTTCTAATTGTGTGCGTAAGACCTTTTTCTTCTTCAACTCCCCCCCCCCCCCTGGCAGCAGCTACCTCGCCACTCTCCACTACTCTCGTCATTCAAATCACTGGATCCTTGTTCATCTGGCAAATCTGCCTCTCCCACCTTCCACCTCCTCCGCCATTGCCTTCTGAATCAGTCGATTGATACTGTTACCTCTTGCTGTAATTAACTGTACGATAATTATATGGACAAATTAGTACCATTATTCCTTCCCTTTTCTTCCTTTCCATTACACGCAATACGTTATTTTTATAGCCGCCCTATAATATGTTGTACAAATTGAGTATGACCTCTTTAAAATATACTTCGCTTTGTTTAGAAGGATTAAGAAAGAAACTAAATAATAAAATTATAAAAAAAGGACTTGAAAAAAGTATATTACAAAAAAAAATCACGTGTAGAAAGAAAAGGAAAAACAAGTGTACTGTTATATTATTTATTAATTGAAGGAGAAATAAAAGAAAGTTTTTTCCATCTTGCATCAAATTTTTATGATAGTAAGATGGCTTTTACGTCTTTTTGTAGGCAATAGCCAATTGTGTATTCCCGATATCGAGGAATGAACGAAAATAAAGAGATTACGGCGACTGCACTTGCACTTTGGCAATGTTGATGGCAAACACATTTTGCAAGACACGATTTTTTTTGTAACAAAAGCCAAATAAGTTGTCGAATTTATTTTGAAGTGTAGAATGAAAGAATTGATTTTATTGTGCGAACAAAAGTGACAAAAATGTAATTTGAGTTGGGAGTTTTGGGTGAATCTACAAATTTGTGTATATAAGGTTGAAGAAACGGTTTGCAGGAAGGGTGTGCCCGCAATGTTTATACGGTACGATATTTGAAGTGCATCAGCGAAATTGTGCACGAATAAATATAGTAAATTAAAGGAGGAATAAACTTTACTTCTTTTTTTATTACAAATAAAATTATCATTTCTTGGATCACCGACAGAATATTTACTGAAAGGGGCACCTCAATACCTTGGTTGTTGCAGTTGAATGGACCCCTGGTTATTCGTGAGGCATTAATGATTTTGATTGAATGACGAGAATCTGTTGTTCCCAATCCGTACTTAAACTTCTAATCAAAACTCATTCGTAGCAGTGTTTACAGAAGGGAGAGTATATTTATTGAGGGGATACTGCAGCAACATTATCGTGGCTTATCAAATAGTGTTTACCTTCCAAAGTTGGATAAAAAGTATTAGAACAACAAATTGGAATCATTTTTCCGTTTGTGTAAGAAATATTTGTGAATGACGAACACGTTTTCTGTGTTACAAAAAATTATTGGCGACTAATAATAGTTTTCCATTCGAAAGTATTTTAAAAAAAGTACATTCAAAGCCATCAGTTCCAGTACCAGAAGTAGTGTGGTTGAATTTCATATTGTTGTGCACATTAATAAATCTTCGCTATTATGGTAGGCATCTAATAAGTGGGAGTGAGTTTTAACCTGATGTGCTTATTGCTTTCTATTATGCACTTGTTGGCCTTGAGTGCTGTTTCCCAGAAGATAACTGTTGTGTAATCAGCTAAAGTGGTAGTGTTTAACACACCTGTTTTAAACTTTACCCGATTACAGTGGCAGTTAATTTTTCAATGCAGAATTTAAAGGAAAATTGAAACAACTGTAATGCCGGATCTGCTAAATCTTGTTGATCCGAGAGCGATGGCATGCCTCATCTTTTCATAGTAGTACCTTCTCGCTACTCGTCCCCTCCCTAAAATTACAAGACTGGAGGCCATGCTGCATCTTATATACCCTTTGGTGTTGAGGCTGGGAGTGCTCAATCAAATACTATAGACTACGCGTTATGGTCATCCATCTCCTGAGTTTGATAAGAAGGCTGTTCTCGAGTATTTGCATTTATAATCTAGTGGTAACGATAAGTTGGAGGCAGTTCGGCAGTTGTTAATGATCTAGTCACAGACAAGTGGAACAGAAGATAAAGTAAATATCTGGTTATGGAATTGATTGAGTGGCACTCATGCTATCACTGTGCACTGGGGTTTTATGTGACTAGACATGATTTTTTTTTGAGATGGGTCGTGTTCGTGGCAAAAACTTGGAAGTGGTAAGTGAAATTCTGGGATTGCTCCCAATATGTTTATAAGCATTATTACATTCTTATCATACGGTAGTTTATTGGGCTAAAACTTTCATATGAGCAAAATTTGTATGATAAAAATGCACCAAAATCGATATTTTTTTGAGAAACGAGAATTTTGTGGTGGCGTGTTATTTGGGGCTGCCCATACAAAAATATCTGGTGCGTTGCAACACACAACTTTCATTTATCTGTTGGATCATAACTTTTGGAACTGGTAGCAGGCGAAACGGTGGTAGTTGAAATTCAGGAATTTCTGGAGTGAGCCCCATGTATCTCATGCGCGTTTTTAAACACTCACCCTTTAGGTATTGGATTGGACTACAATACCAATTTTCTTTAACATTCTACCAACAGTCCAGCAGAGTTTATAAGGAAAAACCGCGCTAAAAACACTTTTCGCCGAAAAGTTTGATAATATATTGTGCTGCTCTCGTCATTTTCCCACGAATGGGAATTTTATAGTATAATTACCTTATTGGGAGCTACCAATATAAAATTAATCAAAATCGTTAGATCCGTTTTTGAGAAAAAAAATTGGTGCAATGATAACTATAGTTAGCTTTTGGTGGATTTCGCCCATACCCTTATTTTTGCGTCCCATGGTAACCTGTAGGCTAGACATCAAGTTTCAGCTGATTTCGTATGGTTGTTTTCTCTAAAAACCGCGCTAAAATCGAATTCGTCGAAAGTTTTGGTTTTTTTTTTGTACTGCTCTCATCATTTTACCACGAATGAGAGTTTTATGGTATATAAAATTTAATCAAAATCGTTAGAGCCATTTTAGAGAAAAAAAGTGGTGTTTTGATCACTATGATAACTATAGTTAACTTTCGGTGGATTTGGCTCATACTCTAATTTTGGCGTTCCATGGTAACCTGCGGGCTAGATATAAAGTTTGAGGTGATTTGGTACGGCGGTTCTCTCTAAAAATCGTTCACAGACACAGACTAACCTACACACAGACCATTTTCCCAAATAGTGTTTTTCGGACTCAGGGGGGTCTGAAACGTTAAGATCTGAAGAGTACAGCCAAGGAAAGTAAAAATTGAATCGGAACCGTTCTAGAGGGAAATCGCTGCAAATTATTACACAACGGTTTATTATTCTCATTAACAGCTTGACCTAGTATTACTGCTCCGAGACCCATCCCATTCGGTTCAGCATCGAAAAATATCAAGTCAACCATACGTAACACGACCTGACTATAATGGACCGACGAAAACCAATTATTCTAGACGCCTGTAGGCAATTGGTAAGACTTAGTGAGTCGAGTGGGCGGATCTCGTTTTGATGAAACGAGAAGGAGGGAGTACAAACGATGACATGATTACTTTCGCTGTACTTCCCGCGAGTTCTTTCAATTTGTAGACTTTGGCTCACTATAATTACTTCAATTTCACTATACCCAGTTGTATACATCTGATACTCATTCCATTCCACCCAGGATGCAAAAATACCTTGAAAACGATACCAAACACGGCGTATTTGCGATTAAACTGTGTTTTGTTAATTTTTTGCCCATAACAACCATGGGCTTCTCCCGATTGGATTGCTGAGATGGCGGACACAACTTGTGCGAACGGACGGATTTTTTAGACCACGTTAAAGGCACAAAACGGCGTGGACGGACATTGCAGATTTAGAATCCCTGTCTTGAAACGTTAAGTATCAAATGTTTAGGAGGGGGTGGGGGTGGTGATGTAACAAATGCTGCTGACTGAAAACAGGGTCATTATTCAGAATGAAAAAGTGGTATTTTGACCACTATGTTGACTATAGTTAGTTTCAAGCCTAGTTTGCTCATACTATTCTTTTGGCGTCCTGTGGTGACTTGCAGGCTAAGTATGCTGTTTGAGCTGAGAATTTCCCTTAATCGCGTTGACAGACTATTTCCCCAAATGGAATTTTTCGAAATTAGTAGCCCTTTTAAGCGGGCCAAATCTCTAACCGTTTCATTGTTATTCTCTGCTATTATTTGCTTCTGGTGGGAAATTCGTTGATGCCACGTTCCTGCTGTCCTTTGCCACTCATTTGAGAAGGGTTCGTTGTGTGCATGTCATGTGCTAGTGATCAGAGAGGACGTCCAAATAAAATTTGAGAGGGAAATTGGTTGTTTACGGCAGGTGTGTTCCCGAATTCTAACAACCCTGGAGAGCAAGCTGCTTCTTCCAGAGTTTCCCCACTCATACATGCCCCTATAAGATGTTTTATTGTTCTTACGCCTCCTCCAGCATTGTGCCTACTTTGAGGGAAATAGGGAGAGGATGGTGATATTGTGGCTTTCCATTATTTCAGGGACTGCATGAACATGGATCCACCATCACACCCGGAACGAGTAGGTACACCTGTCTGTAAAGATCCTTACAAGTGTAGTGATCATAGTCTTGCTGTGTTTGCCTGGCTAGTCAACTGTTTGACGATCAGAGCATTTCACTTTGTCAATTCCCTGATAGGAAGATCTAGTAACTCAGCTGGGTATCATTACGCCATCTCCAGAGGAACCTTCACCGCGTATTTGCGATAAGGACCTTTATCTAAGATTGCACCACACTGGTCCTATTTTCAAGAGATATGGATCTGTATTCAGACAAAGGTGCCAACTTGTAAGGGGGCCAAACCTCAGTAGTGAAGAGAAGCGTTCATCCCAGGAGCTTCTAACACCATCATTGGTAGTCACGTTTGTTACGTACACGTGAATCGGTATCAAGAATAGTAGCTTTGATCAGTACAGCATCGTGTGTGGGTAAGAGGGTCATCAACTCAACTCATATCAAAAAGTTTTTATTAACTTGACGGCTATTTACAACCACATTAAAATAAATAAATAACTGAAAGGACTAAACAAGACAGGAGGGAAGGATCATAGTAATTAACAAAACTTATTTCTCCAGGGGAGCGTAGTTGAGGAGTTTTTCAATCAAATCTACGTGTCCAAGAAGCATCCGCCTGCAACAGTAGCGTTTTAATCCAAGCGCGTCCAATGCATCACTGTAACAAGAAACTGTTTACTGCATTAGGGATATTAAACAATCTTTCCTGAAACACACATCTTTTCACGTCCAAGAAAAACTCTAGCACTTTCCCCAGGAATGTGCCATTGCCAGAATAGCAGATGTGAACTCATCCTTCCTCCCTTCATCAGCTTGTGGGACTCCACAGTTACGGGAACTAAACCTATTTTGCATTTTAGATGCACTAGGGTCCCATTAAGGATTGCACAGTGGTAGAGAAAGTGAAGGTTTGTGCTGTGACTGAGACACGAGACAATGACACAGTCTCCACCGTGGACCAATGGTGCCTCGTGTTGTTCTCCAAACGCTCGTGTTTATAATTAAAAAATGACTGTTTTCTGACGAAGACTGCGAGAAGCCTATTGAACATTTCTGACAGTTTATTATTGAACTGACTTCATTGACAGATTATGATACTCAATGAATCATAGTCAATGCATAAGAGACCTATCTCTGTATCTGGTCTTGGTTGAAGCTCGAACTGCTGCCTTAACGCTGGTAGCTCTGTTGAAAGCCAGGTTTTAAAAATAAAAAAATAAAGCTAATATAGAACTGATTAACAGAAGCAAGAAACCCGGAATAGACCCATACACACCCTTCAAGGCAGGAAGTAGAGTATCGACTCACCCTTCTGTGTATTCGGCTTGGAGGAGCCCCAAGTAAGACTCCCATTTGTTACCGATTACTTTGCCACAGGTGAAGCAGCGGACTGGAATAATCATCGTCAAACCTGAAAAAATTAAGGGAACTTGTGTTTTCATAGATACAAGATAGATGATTGTAAAATTGATAAGCAATTACTCGAGAAGTGTGAGTGAGTTTTTCATAGTTCGGTTTTAGACAAGTGACTGTTAGGGTTTATTGTGGAAGAATTCCATCCCTCGCTGCAGAGCCATTACCTCCTAAAGAAAACTTAGAACGTTTGTAGCTTCTAGCTTTGGAAACTGTTCTAGGCCCAGCGCAATACTAACAGCAGTCAACAGTTTAATGCAAAAGATAGACACAATGAAGAATCCCATTTCAAAATGGAATGAATTAATCCGAATATGGATATTAAAAGAAGGGATAAAATTTCAATTTACTTTCATGAAGAGATTTAATGTAAGCCAAATAAATCTATAAGCACTCTTCTTCGTTACTGGCTGACGACTTTCGAGAACTTAATTGTAGATTCTGCGCACCTCTTGATTACTGGCTGTCACATATCCTAACCCCCAGTGGAGCAAGGTTCCTGGTCGATTAGTCCATGGCAACCATTCATCATTCTCCAAATGGTTCTATTGCTTATTTCTAGTTCGACTGATAACCCTCTTTATGACTTGAAAGATTCCTGTTCAAGGGTTAATGTACTGTCCCTGTGAAATGGAGCGGATCTGTCGATTTCCTAGCAGATTATTGCAGGTAGTTTGAGTAGTGTTGTTCAAAAATTCGGAAAGAATATCTCAAGTTCCTTTGACGTGAGTAAAGCTCCTCACTCAAAGTGAATGCAGGCAAGGGCTCCAAATAGATTAAACATTTGTTGCACGCTAATGATAACAGTTGTGGTGCTCATGCCATAGCATGCTAAGGCACAAGAGAATGCGAAATATTCATCAACCATGCTCAATATGAATTGAGTCGTATTTCTTTATGGCAGTAGACCTTAGAAATACATGCCGAGTGGTTCAATGGCCCTCGGTACTTATGAACTAAGGTTTGACTTCAGCACATATACTACAAGGACGTAGTAATGACGAAATTACATTGGCACTATGTTATGCATGGATGACTGCGGGAAAAATGCAGATTGTAGAATAATTAACAGCAGATCGTTAAAGATAAAAGAGTGTCAACATGAGACAAAATCTAGAGAGTGCAGCATGAGCAGGGAGAGAGGGGTGCTTTCGAGGCTTCAAGTTTCATGCAAAATGGAGCATCAATATCAGTCGTATTGTGAGAATTGGAAGAAGTGTTGAAAGTCGGGTGACAAAAATACTTTGGATTGTTAAAAACAACAATAATTCAAGATTAACAACCAGTCTCGAACTTCCTTCTTATCTAATTTTCCCTGGGGTTCAAATCAACATTTGTCGCTAATAATAGGGAGTCAACGGATAATAATAGGGAGATCCACCACACTACCTTCTACCATATGTCCATCCCTACAGTAGGCATACAGTAGTCTGGTGCCCTTCCCATTTCATTAATTTTAACAATAATGTGTCTGTGAACGTGACAGAGAGAACGGCTCAATTTGATACTTCAGCCAGCTGATCAACATGGAACGCCAAAATTAATAAGCTAATTCTGTGATTCCCATATTGCCCAGCAGTTTAGGAGGTTCAAGAGCGGACTTTCCTCCATGTCTCCATTCTTCATCCCAGCAGGAAACTGACCCCAGATCAGCAAGCTCCATCCTCATTTGGCTGAGCACTGCCCGGACAAATTAAGTAAATCCAGTTTTCATTAAAATTCACGTCGATCCGGCCAACTCTGAAAACGAGGGGGCTACGGTCCAGATGAGAAAACATGGTGTTGGGGGAGACGGCTATTCTACGACGCCACAACTTATCAACCTCTGTTCACCCATCGAATATGCCATGTAACACTCATAAATACTGTAAAATCGTATGACTACCTGATCAAGATACAGACCTGCGCAAAGAAGCTTCAATACAGACGTACCGCTAACTAACAAAATGGGCAGTTCTGACTTCGACAGGCGCTCTATCAACAACACTCTCGTAAACACTGTTAACATAAATTGCGCATGCCCCACGAGTGTACTATTGCGTAGAGAGCAAATGATAAGCATCAGTAGACGACATTTTGTTTATATCCTACACTTTTGAGGCCATTGTGTTTGTGCCAAGTTCAATGAACGATTACTCCAGTATGTAGAGGGACGGCGAATACAAATGGTTTTTCTAAATGTGTTAGCGATTAAGGTTGAGTTTGTTTGAAAACGAATTTCGTACCGGTTTTGAATAAAACCGTGTTCTGAGAAGGGACAGTATGGGATCGGTTGTTCTAAACTGCTGAAATGAACAGATTTAATAGGGTACTGTTTGTTCTTGACAAGTCTTCCTTCTACAAAACAATCGTCAGACTAAGAAGTGGGCACAGCTGCACAAACGACTACCTCTACCGAATAAATATGGTGCAAACTTCACAATGTAGACGGTGTGTCACTGACCCAGAAACAGCACAACATTTAGTTTTGGAATGCCCTGCTTTTTCACCGCATAGAGAGGAGCTCCTAAAAAGAATCTCGAAGGAGGTAGCCAATCCCTTCAATTTGGACACCATTTTAGCCTCAGAAAAGTTAGACGTGTATATTATGCTGTATGATTTTATAAAAAAGTGTGAAATTATCTTGTGATTAAGTACCTACTTTATTATTTTTAAAAACCGCACCGATTTCTATTGTTTTTTGTAAATAAGTACTTTTTATTATCTTTAGATTGGTAAAACATTAATTTTTGTAACGGCTGTAATTGTTTGAGAAGCCAATAAAAAAAAAAAAATAAAAAAAAAAAAAGTCTTCCCGCTAAAAGAACGGTCCAAAAGCCTGGTCAGTTTCAAACAGCTTCGAACTTTTCGTAGCAAACCTTTTGTAATTCAATTCGTGATTCGCAAAATTATCAGAACGGATAGAATTTGTATGCCCTTCCATACTTTGAATACTTTTGCAACATTCTCAAAACCTTTCTGTCCTCTACTTTTATAATTGATTACCAAATTAGTAATATTAAGTATGTATACAATCTACTTACTAACTTGTTAATGAAAATGTTTGGTCCGCCCGTTCTAAAAGCCACAAATGTGAGCCATTAATTTGATCACATTAAGCATCTAGAAAGAGTGGTTCATTGTTCGTTTGGAAGTCGAGAACTCTAGAGCTTCTGTTCAAACAGCCATAGGTTTTTTTCTAAAATGCTATCTAATACAGACCTGTTTCCTTAGCACTGACTTAATATTTACTGAATCCAGACCTGCGGGTGTATGGCAGGTAAGCAAGTATCACGGTGAAGATAACATTGTTTACCACTCAGGACAACCCATTACATGCATGTTGGATTGGATGAGTCTTGCTTCTTTAACCAAGAGAGATTATGAATTTCTCTTCAAATTTCATAACATCCAAAGTTATTAAAGGTGCACCACTGGATCTGAAATAGAAACGTACCATATATTAAAGTATGATGCCCAGTGGCAGATCCGAGGCATAAACTGTTTAGATATTTATTAGCTTTCTTATATAAGAAAACAAACATTGATTTAATCTTTCTTTCCTGTTTGCGTTCATCAAAATAGGGGGGATTGATTCAGGGTTGAGGATTCATGGACGAAGAACGTGGAAACTGACAAAGATTTGATTTGATAATAAATCGGCGACTTAAGTGATTCACCTCAAATTTCGAGTGAACCCTTGCGAGTGAACACAGCGACCAGCAATAACAGTTAATATTTGTGAATAAATGTGTGTGTTCTGCCTTTTCAACTAGTTTAATCACAGCCCTTAATTCTAAAATGTGACCATGAAGAATCACCAGATTCTTTCTTATTCTGACTACTTAACAGCAATGCCTAGCGAATGCATGTTCTCCTATTTTTGTCGCTCACTATATTATATGTGTGCATCATATTGCACAGCATTTTTCAATGTTATCTGACAGGGCCTAACTTCTAATTGAAACTCTACCATTTGTGAATAATTAGCATAGTGTAAATAACTTGTAACTGACAACGAATAAACAATGCGTGCTAGTCACTTGACATGTGCTAACCCTAAATGCGAGGAAACTCAAAATTATCCTATTCTACACATAACACGGCTGTATAAAAACCTGAAAGGTCAAAAATATAACTCAATTGTTGAAATTTTATCAAGTGAGAATCACAAGAAACTAACATACTTAGTACTGAATAAACATAGGCATAGAGTCAAGAGGAACATGAAAGCTAAGATGTGGCGCATATACAATGTCAATGTGCCCCCCCCCCCCCACACCGTTACTATGGGTCGGTATACAGCTTGGATTGGGGATGAAAGAAAGGGAAATGGGATGGACGTGGAGGAATACACTTGTGTCCCCTCCTCCCACGATTCAATAGAGGTTATTAAGACATGGAGAATTTGTTGGAAGGGCATATGGGACACAAATATACGGAAACCAGAAGGCCCAGCAACAAAAGCTACTTCGTGGGGAGAAAGGATATTAATATGAGGAATATCGTCCTCGGGCACCTGTGCTGTCCGAGTTCGGAGTCCTTTCAGTAGTATTTCCAACTGTGGTATATTTGTGTACATTATAACAGCAGCTATATTTTTAGAAAACAGTAAGTTATAAGTTATCGTAGTAAACTTCTGACTCGTGACTTCTATTTAATTCTTTAATTTTATGTATATGATCACAATAAAATAAACGAAAATTACCGACGGGACTGTCATTCTCTTGAAACGGCCCGCTCTCTTTTTATCGAAGAAGAAATTAGAGTTCGTGTCGTCCGAGCCAGTGACAAGATGCGATATTTTAGCTATGTTCAGTTTCTGGTGCAATGCTAGTTTCGTTTGACCAACACAAGTAATAGGTTGAAAGACAGTCATTGCCATCGCCATTTCGAGGAGTTACTGGAAAATAATCGTAGCCGGCTGTTCTTAAATCGTTCTTATGTTTGAATATGAAATAAGTCAAGTGAGAACTGGACAAATTTTCAAGAATGATAGAACGGAACTCAATCGACTGTATTACATCAGCAGGAAGAAAACGGTTGCTAAGATGACTTGTAAACATGTGATTATAACCGACTGGATGGGACACAACAATCGCCATTGAGCAAATTGACCCTTCTCTGAAGTCTCACATGGGAGAGACAATCGTTTGTGCAATCCACAAGTGATAGGTCGACATTTTCAAGGAAGTGGAAGTAGAACCTAAGTTGCGATTTTGTAAGTATCGGTAGAGTGTGCAATAAGGTTCAGGGTGCGAGAGGAAGAGGCTGAACAACCCATTCTTCTCCTAGCATCTTATGGGGGGTTGTGGATTTTAATTCTTCTATGGCTTCCATATTTAAAGAAGAACTTCTTCGAAGAACTTCACTCATCTAACCTTAATTTAGTTTTTTTTAATGTTGGCAAGTGCTCATGTTTCATTGTATTTTCGAACATTTTACCCCCACTAATTCTGGTAGTGTTTCATACCTTTACTTCTTTCAATGAAATGGAATTGATTGAAGCTTGTTTTCAGCAGTTGTATTGTATATAATTCACGCAATTGTAATTGTTATAGAAGTTGAGCTGCTTCTATTATAATGGAAAGCATTTTTGTCAAAGAAGAGGTTATTGTAAACAACGACTCACCTGATTCTCTAGAAAGGACTGCTATTAAACTTGAAAATTCCATAGAAGATAATGATCGAAGCTTTGACAATGAATCCAAAGCCAATATGGACCGACTCAAAGAGGAGTTGGAAGAAAGTTTGAACAACCAAGAAGAAAAGGACTCCAGTTGGGAGCAAAGCAGCAGCTTGAGACCTCATAGGGAGAAGAAGAGAGAGAAATCTAAAAAAGAAATTGAAGAAGAAGAACGAGAAAAAATGCAGTAAGTACACACTTTTAATCCAATCTCAGTTTGTGTTTTCTGTTAGGAGTTACTTTCCCATACATGGATAATTGAATCAAAGGAGAGAGTCCCACAGCTGGTGTGAGGTCTCCCATGGTCTATTGAATTGATAGATTAGTGGTTGTCTTTGGGTTCATGTCTTTGTATTTTGGTATTATGCGCTTGCTACAACAATATTCCGGGTAAAACAAATTAAGTTTTCAAAGGGCAAAGCTGTTAAGGTGGTGCATTGTTTCAACGTGTTAACTTCATAATAAGTAACACAGAAATGTTCATCTTTCAAGATCTACTGTTTCCTAGTCAGCAGCAGCCAGTGGCTTTTATTCTTTGTTCCACTCAGCAGAGGGATAGATCATTAGCTGAGATGATGCACTTTCTAACGTGTTTTGGGTGTGCTAATTATAGGGTCAGTCGTGACAAACCAAAGCCAATAGTTCAGTATATATACATACTATTGTACTGAGGTAGTTTGGGGATGCTTTGAAGAGCTGCTGACTAAGGCAAAAATTACGGCAATCGCGCCGAAGATTCGATCCACAATCCTCAACTTACGTCGAGAATTATGAATCGACTGTCTTATCCACTAGACCACGATCAACCGGTTGCCTTTATTAGGAGTCAGTCAGCACACTATTACGATGATAGGGTATATATGTATATACTATTTAGTAATATAATATAAATTGTACATCTTGCAACTCAGTGTACATGACATCAACAGAGACAGGAATGATGTCATGATGACCCTTCAAGATCATAATTTGCACCCCGCAGAGGCTGGCCTAGTGGTACTTTCTTTATGTTTATTAACTTTCTGCGTTTGTATAAAACATATTCCTATAAAATTAAACTCTACCATTCTCACATGCAAAGAAATCCCCCTTCCCCACCCATAGTTTACCCACATCTTGTAAACTAAGAGGCTTTGTGCACATTTATAACCTGCTTGGTACAGTTAGACGTCAATATTACGCAGTGTTTTTGGACTTTCAGGGTCTTGGTCTCCAATTTTACGGAGGATCAATTAAATCATTATGAAATGTTCCGAAGGGCTGCCTTTCCCAAGGCTGCCATCAAAAGGGTGAGTATCTTAACGAGGCGTAAGCTCTAATGTTATTAATACTATAGTTATGAAAACTAATAGAGGGTTGCAATATGGTTCAAATATAAATAGATGAGTTCGATTTTGTACGTTTTAAACAAGAGAGTTAAGTGAACCCTTGTAAATTCGATGATATATACTGTTAGCGATTGATTGGTGATGGTTAACATATTTGAAATTCAGCTGCTGGATTCAGTATCTTCCTGTGGCTGTGTCTAGGTGGGTGCAACGAGTGGCATGCGTTGTGGCCATTAAAATTAGGTTGAGACAGTTTCTAATGCCTAAGACACAATGTGGTAACGATCTATACGAGCGTCGTATCTTCGTTTTATGCATTTCCACAGAAACATCTATGGAGAACAAAACATGGTTTTACTCGTAGATTGCTAGGAGACACTCCATCGGGCTGATAAAATTCAGTTATGCATATACCGTGGAAATTTCGAACATGTTGAAACAACTGTTGCAAGTTGAGCAATGTGGCCACGAATTGTTCCTTTCCTAATAAAAACCGTTGAAGATATTTATGCTCTTAGCAGGGTCTAAATTACTTTCCACCCACATTTTGCTCCACTTTACCAACCTGGTGGGTTGCCAGCTTAAGACTAGTAAGTGGTATATAAGTTTCATACAATGCTGATGAGCCTGGATGGAAGAGTTGTATTTGATAAATCAGAAAAGGATGTTCTTATTGACTATCATGTGTGCTTGCAAGTATGCAAAGCAATGTGCTTGCGCGAAGTATTGGCAAAGCAATCATTTAGATGTAGATGAGAGCAAAGTGGACTGTATTTGTCTCGAAATTTCAAAATACTGGTTGTCATGAAAGAGATAGAAAAGAGAGAGTGAGCTGTTCAGAATAACGCTTGACGTATCAACTGGGGTTATTGTCTTCGAACTGGTGTTTTGGTGTGAATTGATAAGGGGATCTGCAAGTTGTGAGCTAACTTTTCAAGCGCACTGGAAAGACAGTCCAGGACAGTTCACATCAAATCGAACCACATCCCACCATAGAGATATGTCCCCTAGCCTAACACACTCACAGGCTACATTGTGGCTGTGTTGGGGTCTGCTTTCTGTTGCTGCTGCCAATCCATCGAGAGCTCAACTGTTCCATTTGAATTTTCTCTTTCGCTTCTTCTCTTACTTCTTACTTGGCTGTTCTCACCATGACTGCTGCTTCTTCCTCAGCCTTATCCAGTACTCCCATGCTAACCACTTCTCTCTTACTCTGAATGATTGCTTATTGTGCGGGATTTATCAAACAGTGATGCTGCACTAGAAAATCCATCCTCAGAAAGGCCTGCTCATGAATGTCCACTATCAGCACTTCTTGCCATCGTTGAACCACATTCATCAAACTTCAATTTGTCCTAACACAGTCACTCCCTTGACATTGCTTACATGCCCATTCCCTGGCTACCCAATACCAACGGATTTACAATCTTTTTGGTAGCCCCAATGTCCTCTACAAAAAATGCGATTTCTCAAGTTCACAGCCCCCATTCAGGAACATTGCTGGTCGGAGCAGTGCCTGACACAAGATATCATTTTCCATCATCGTTTGTTTAAGAGCTCTCATGTTTCAGTCAAACCCCTGTTCACTTATTAGATAAACCTCCATACGTTCAAGTCGATGAGATCACTCTGGAAAGTCTCTCACCCAGTGTCCAGGCCTGTCACATTGCTAGCACAAACTGTAAGTGTCCCTCGCGCCAGTAGCAAGCTACAAAGTTTCATCTTCCACGATCTTCCTAAATGCATGATACTGATAGTCAACTGCAATCCATGTCTCTGGGGTTGGCTGCCAAAACACTGTTTTCTACTGACGCAGAATGGAAATGCTGAGACTCGCGCCCATGCCTTCCCAGTCAACAATCAAATTGCTTGATGCAATTTCCGAATTGTGTTGTTACTTCCCTGTGTCGGTATCTGGTGCAATGCCAGCATGTTCCTGTCTACTATACCCAAATTGCGCCTCCAGTGCAATGCCAGAACCTCCATCCCTGGTCTGTGCAAGGCTGCCCCGTGGGCAATCACTCTGGGCATCTCGCCCAGCCTCATTTAAAATTGAATTATATGTGGTTCCCAATGATCACTACAATCGTAAGGCCAGGCTTCGATCTTGGGTCCATCTTCCCATGCTGCAAGATCCTCTCCTGTTTTTCCATACTACTTAGTTCCTCCACTTCAGGTCGACACACCTAAAACCACGCCTCTGCAGAAGCTCAGACATGGTTAACAACAAATGCTGGGTTTCTGTAGTGGACATGCCTTCAGCCGCTTGCTCTGATGCCCGATCATTGGTTGGGATGTTCCCCAGTACTCATAGTTTCACTTCTTTTTTCTGTTCAGGCGTTCCTTCTCAAATGCGTTTCTACTCACAAAAATCCAACTTCTGATGTGTTTAATTGTATGAACAAATTAGGCAACAAATCAGTTCAACTCAACACCAAGAATGATCTACTTTATTCAATACCGAAACCAACCTAAACATAAGCATGACAACCAATGGCCAGTCGACAACTCCCAACAAGGGGGATCTTGAACCCTTTGATTTTTTAACGAAATTTAGGTGTTAAGAGATATTTTATCAAAAGGCCGTGTAGTAATTTTGATAATTGTCATTTTCAGCTGATGCAAACGTTAACTGGCACGTCAATTTCACAGAACGTGGTCATTGCCATGTCAGGAATAGCAAAAGTGTTTGTTGGTGAAGTTGTTGAGGAAGGTGAGGAAAAACTTAATAGT
Source organism: Pachypeltis micranthus (assembly GCA_020466155.1). Classification (NCBI taxonomy): domain Eukaryota; kingdom Metazoa; phylum Arthropoda; class Insecta; order Hemiptera; family Miridae; genus Pachypeltis; species Pachypeltis micranthus. The sequence continues at coordinate 3,972,518 of CM035773.1, read as the reverse complement.
AATTGGCTTTTTGTAACTAGGACGCATTCCTTCAGCATAACCGTAATAATGATTTCTATAATTGAACGTGAAACAAACCTCGACTATTTAGAGAAGTCACTTCAGGAGTAACAGTTGACCTATTGGGGGGGAATGTTGCCCAAGTGTCCACGTGTTCATTGCCACAGGTCGTAATCAGACAATTGAAGCTCCAAAAATCTTATTTGATTTTTCGTTGCTTTGTTATTATGTTGAGCTTATTAACTCCTCTGCGCGCATGCCAAGTTCGTGACTTAAGATGGAGGGTAACGGTAAGAAATGATTTTTGAGAATGTTGATCTTGTAAATGAATAAAAAGTTCTTGTGGCATCTTACTTCGCAGTGCCACTGATCAATCAAGGTGAAGAGAAGTGGAGACAGATCGTCCCCCTGCCAAATACTACAGCACCCAGGTTGTTGCGCCCCCCTCTGACCTTCAGGGCCATCACACCCCCATACTACACAGATATCCCATAAGCAAGAAGCCAACTAGGTGCCCCCCAGACTGCAAAGGCCATGGTCTGACTTTGCAAGCTGTGTCAAGAGCTTTGGCAATGATCATACGCATTACCACGTTTCTTGTGTGTCCCTGGGACAGAATTGTAAGACTTGGCAATACCATCCACTGAATGGAGTGCTCTCTGGATATTGTCAATGACACCAGTCACCTGGAGACGATATGGCAGCACCTTCTGGAAGTACCCGAATACCACAGATGATTAAAAAGATAGTCGATTGCCAGTTTGGACCCACAATAGTTTGGCATAAGCTTTTCACGTGTCAAGAAGGTGGATGATAGTCTGCAGTTGACAGTCTTTGAGGCTTTATTGCATGTATAGTGTGAAATATCATCAGGTCTAGCTGAAGTGGGGTTATCGATAGGGCACCTATTTGCCTTGTCCTAGTGTAGTCGAGAAGAAATTATGCTACCCAAATATTCTCTCCAAACCAGAGATATGGCTGGAAGGAATTATTAGAAGCTTCCGAAACGACATGAAGATCAGGCATCACTTCACCTTCCCCTGTACCCTTCAGCAGCTCGGCTGCGACTTGATTTCAATAACTGCTGCCTCATTCTTTTAGGGTGGGGGGTCGGTGCATTGGTCTGTGCAGTTGAGAAAACTTCACCGCAGATAATTGGTGACCTCTCCCACAGCAACCATGCCCGCAACTGCTCTCCCTGTCAGACTCTACAGTTGAGGAGTCTCATAGCCATTCCTTTTCTCATGGGCTCAGTAAACGTTCACCATTCAGTTGAGTCAGAGATTGAGGCTGATTGGTCAGGACATTCTTTTGAAGGCCGTTCACCCACTTCATACTTATAGGAATTTTCACATGTGTTCCACTGCACATTTTCGTGTATTTAACCATCAGAACTATGAAATTATTTATATTGGCGAATTTCAACTTTGCAGTCATGGTGGAGGTTTTATCTAGATGGTTCTTTGTGAACACCAATACATTCGATACGAATATTGCAATTCCTTTCGTACACTTAAAGTTGTTCCATGAGGCATGAGGCCATAAAGTTGTTCTATGAGGCTTAATTTTTCCAGACCAAAGTAGTTAGTTTGTGGTGAACCTTCAGTAGTTATGAGTCCAAGATGAACATGTGTTGTTCTTAGCGACGACAAACTGTGATGCTTGAAATATTAGATCAGTTTTGGAGTGCGACTGGAATTCGTAAACGTTGTTGCCTTTTGTTATCTTTCCAAGTTAAAGTTATTACAATATTTAGGCGATTCTGCTGTCTATATAGAGTTACGGGTACACAAGCTCACTAACTTGGCAAAGGCATTTTAGATTTTTTTATTATTTTTGTGAGGTGTTTGTAAAACTGTTGTATAACGCCCTACTGTAGTTCAGCCTTTCTGATTATTGATTCACTACGTATATTGACATTCTTAATTTACGACACAATACAATAGGCTTATGACTAAAAATCCACTCGTCTTTATCACTGGACACTTAGATTAAACTAATGAAGTTTTTAACTCGACAGGCTGCCTATTCAAGTGTGATCAGTGCTTGTTAGGTACTGTATGAAGGTTTAATTGAATTTAATTGAGTTGCTGCTATTAACTGACAGTTGCCAGTTTAATCATTACAGTTTTACCAGAATGTGTACAGGGTATTCAGTTCAACTGGCCAGTCACCAGTAAGTACAGATGCACCGTCTGACTCCCACTGTAGGCACCCTAGCAATCCTAGTCTAGTGGTATAAACGAAGGTTCATAATCTGATGAAAGTTGGGCAATCTGATGAAAGTTGGGAGCTCGTGATCACGGTAATTTTTGCCTTAGTCAGTGGCTCCCCAAACATTTCCAAACCCCTCGTAACGCAGAAAGCTAGTAAAAGTTTCACTGATGGGCTTGTCAGAACACTTTTGACGATTTTACTCCTACGAGAGAGTTCCCAGAAACTGAGAGTTTTCCAGGTAGCCTTTCAGTCGGGTTAGGTTTGTCTCATTTTACAGTGAAGTACTCCTGAACATGAATTGAAGATCTCTGGCCAACTCTCGTGCTGAACAATACATATGCTCTAGCTAAATCCAAGAAATATGTTCATGAAGTTCTTTTTTTTCTACTCTGTACTTTATACTGTCTTATCCATTAGTACTACCCCATTGAATACAATCTGCCTCATCCTTCTTTGCTTCTCCTTCCCAATTCCAATTCTTCTATACCTAGAGCTGGTGTAGGGTAGTCTGGGGCCGTCTAACTTTTCATCTTAATTGTAGTCTTCGAAAAATGAAACAATATTGTGAACTGTTACTGATATAGCCGTGTGAGGCAGTAAGAAATATACACTATTAGGGAATGTCTGTTCTGGTCCGAATAATTGTACTGTGTTGACTTTCTTTTTGTTCAATCTACAGCTCTTGACGTCATAGAATCTTGGGGAGAAAGTGGGCCCCTTCAACCAAAACACCTTCGGGAGGCTGTGAGGAGACTTCGAAAGAGGGGGGCTATACCAAACTGCAGACCTAAGCCTCCTTATTTGAACTTGTGATTTTCTCATACATTGTGTCGTGTGATCTGGATTCGGGTATTCGTTTCAAATTGTCTGTTCCTTTTTCCTCCGACACTTCTTATTTTATTTTGTCTAATAATTTGTAAATTATATTAAGATACGTCAACGTTATGTATTGCATTCTGTGACCTTTGGGGAAATCGGTGTTGGAGTAAAGCTGAGTAATTGAAATTACATTTGGATGTTGGGAAGGGAGTGGAAGTCTGTAGGTGACTATATGGGTCAGACTAGAGTTTCAGATCATGAAGTCGTGTCTTACTCTCTTACACAGCATGATTACCCAGCTTGACGCAGTCTCACACCGTTGAGACCCATACCGTTCGATCCAGCTTCGAAAAATAAGTAAACGATACGAAGCATCCCTTGACCACAATAACTAAAATTAAAATTGACATTTTCTAGGCGTCGCTAGGTAATTGGCACAAAGTGGCGAATCGAACTGGTGGCTGGTTGGAGTGGACGGGAGTTGGTGAGAGAAATGAGCGTGGACGGGAGAAACGATAACTTTCATAATATTGCCCCACAAGTTCCTTCAAGTAGTCGAATTTTCCTCACTATATGTACTGCGATTCCACTGTTTTTCATCTAGACACCTTTGAGACCGTCTGATTCGACTCAGCATCGAAAAATACATAGGGAGCGATATAAAAACACTACATAATTGCGATAAAGCTGCCTAAATTTAGTTTTTCCTAATTTATTAACCCATTTGTTGCCCATAACAACATTGTTTCGTCCGAGCAGATTGCCGAGTAGGGCAGCACAACTAGATCTCAAAAGGAAGTTTTGTGTGAAAGAATGGATGTTATAGACCACGTTAAAGGCAAAATTTGGCTTGGACGGCAGACAGACAACTCAAATTCGGGTACGCCTCAGCCGCAGGACTGAAGTCAACACTTGGAAAATCTTAATGTTGCAATCGCTGGAAATAGGGTACGGCTCAGCCGCAGGACTTCTATAGAAGTCAGGACTTGAAAATCTTAATGTTGCAATCGCTGGAAATAGACTTTGGCCGCAACCTCTCAGGTATGAGTGTACCAAGAGAAAATCACAGTTGTGTTCGCTTGCAAGAGGCGGAGGAGAAATACTTCATAACAGCCCTAATTCAGATCAGAGGACTGTTTGACAATCTACATCAAGCCATCAAGCCGCCAATGGAATTTATTTAGGAGAGTTATTGCCATGCTGTATGGAGTAACAGATGAAGTCAACACTTGTAAGCGTGGTAAGTGTTAAAAATGTCTACGAGACTGACTACTACTGCACCGGACATAATAGTCAATCGACATGGCCGATCTAGCAGCTTTGTTGGTAGCGATTGGTCCATGGACTATTTTCAGTAAGAAAAGATCAGTGAAACCACTGGCGGATTGAAAGAAATTCTCACATGGGGGGGGGGGTGTAGATGACCGTTTATATGTATAACTACAACTCTTATTTTATCCCTGTTCTATGCTACACACTGCTGGCACGCCATCTGAACATTTTAGTTCGTGTCCCATTTTTTCTTTACTTGTTTGAAAGTACTATTTGGGAGAGCAACACCATAAATTACCGAACATTTCGACGAAATCCGATTTTAGCGAAGTTTTTCCTCCGCTCAAATGTTATTAGAATCTTCAGAACAATTCAATTAATAGTTCAATCAAGTACCTGTACGATTAATAACGCTCGTACAATGTATAGGGATCACTCCAGAAATTATGTAATTTCTACCACCGCCGATTCACTTACTACCACTTCTATAAGTTTTTATCCGATAAATCTGGGAAAGTGATTTTTTTCTTCAAAAAACAATCTTGTCTACAGCTACATCGATTCTCTGCGTACCGATTACTCAACAATGTATAGGGCATGAGTACGAGCAGCACAATAAATTACGAAACCGTAAGCACTGCCGTGTAGTGGTGTTTTACCAAGTACAAATGAACTGAGCGAAAAATAAATTGCATGCAATGAAAACCAGTGAATTTACGTAGAACTAAGGAAAGTTGTGTGATGCGTTGCACCTGATGTTTTCTTTTTGTCTTTTATTCAACAGTATATCGTGTAGCATGGTACAGTTGCGTTGAGGTCTGAACGCATATTAGATATTCGTGTTTCTAATTACTTAATAGTGTTCATCTCAAAGGTAGTAGTGTGTTGGTTTTACTATCAGAACAATTTTTGTGTCATATAAGCAGGTTTTATTAGAAAAAATCTATTAAAATCGCTTTTGTCGTCAGTTTTACATAATTTGGTGTTTAATCTGCTACTTTTGTCATTTCCTCAAGAATGAACATTTTATGTAATTGTCCAGTGGTAAAGAACTGTCCGCGCGTTTTTGAGAGAAAAAAGAAAATAAGAAAAAAATAAATTTTTTGTTTTGGTCAGTAGTTAGTTTTGGATCGCTATACTCTTACGTGCAAACTGCATATGAAAATTCAGCTGTAGGTATAGATGTTTCCACAAAGCACACATACGTCGCCCGCCATTTTCTCAAGTAGTGATTTTCGGTTACAGAAGACGTTAAAATGTTAAGAATTAAAAAAACTAAAACGAGTTTTTATTGCTGCTGTGTAGGCCAAGGAAAGTAAAAACTGAGGAATTATCGTCAAATCCTCTGAGTCCAAACGAACACCGTTCACAAAGCGGTCTGTCTGTGGGAACGTTGCCAGTCCAAAGCTCATTTTGTCTAGATAATCGTCACTTGTTGATCTAAGCTTCGTTCTTAGGCTTGAAAAGACTTTCGAATTGCTGGCTCAGCAAACATCTAACGGCGAGCTTCGATCGATGAAGGCGACACTCGGGTCAAAGCTGCGTACCACTTCACGAGATTCAACAATCCGCGCGGTACAACTCCAGCTTCGCTTCTTCAGCCTCAGTTTCTACGCTGAGGTAGTTCAAACGGCAGGGATTGCAAAAAGCCGGCGGCGGCTAGCCTTTCAAGTGCTCTACAACGAGGCAATCAAAGCCTCACAAAGGGCTCATCAGCGCGATTACCTACTCACTCGCTTTGGTTCATGTGCGAACTGAACTGTCCAGCGTCGTAAACCTAATCGAAGGAAGCGGGGGATACCACTGGCTCTCTAGAAGTCTATATGCGCTGAAGCGGTGGTTGAATTGTTTCATTACTTTCACGTTTCTTCGAATAACGTGTTTTGGTTCGTGACGTTCGATTAAGCCATTTCCATATAAATTAGGAGCTAGACACGGGAGAACGAAACTCACTCTAAAGTTTAAAGTTCTGCTCACAACTAGTGCAAAGTGAGATGTATGACGAAAATGCTGAAAGTTTTGGATCGATTAATCCAGTTTATACTAAATAGTGGTTAACATCAAGGGAAGTTGGAGACATTAGGCTCAAGCAGCCAAACACCAACCAACCCCTTACAATTTATCAAGTGCTCCGAACTGTCACCCGATGATGCAATGTTGGTGCACGTCAAGCTGCAGGTGGCTGAGGCAAAAACAGCAGCTTATCCTCTTGAAGGCAAAATTAAATAGCCAAGCGTTAATACGTTTTGGTGGCCACAGGGTCTTGAGAAGCAAGTCAAGTACTTATGAGTCAATGTAGGTGAAGGGGTGGTATATCAGCCAACACCTCCAGTCCGTCTCATTACGTGCAATTAGTTAGGCCACTTGGAGAGTGTGTTACCGTAGCTCGTCAATCAAAGTACAGCTGCGCTTCTGTGGATCACCAAGGTCTACATGACAGCATCTACTGAATCACTCCAAGCGATCACTGGCGAGTTACTCATTGACTTGGCCTATGAGTGCATGGTGGACCAGTGGAGAGTGAAAATGAAGCTTCTCCCACTCTAAACACAGACCTCTCAACTGAATGAAAACTTGTCGTGCTAAATATAAATGGCTAGGAAGATGGGAGACCTCGTCAAAGAGACGTGACCCGTATGTTTTTTTCCCCAATCGACGCACGTTTTAGGAGAAAATGGGATGAGCCAGACCACCGGATGAGACACTAATGGACATGGTGACTTCAACGAACGGCTCCACTAATTTTCTTTCAAAGACATTCCATCCTCCCTCCAATGCTAAGGAAACTATACTAGATAGGAGAGAAGGAAATCTACACGGCTAACAACCGAATTGCCGAGGTAAGTTCAAACTGTTTCGCGAACTACTGAGCCATTTGACGTGACGGAAACCGTGTGTTTGAAAGCGACTTCGAATTGAAATTGTGTTATGCTAATGTGAATCAAGCATTAATAATCTGCTCAAATATTATAATCCTTATGAACATCTCACTTTTTTATATACACATTCAGAAGACCGCTTACCTGGGAGCGGTAAGGCTTTTGCAGACAGGGAATATCTCAACCAGGGTCAAGGCGAGCCTCCAAAGAACAACTTGACAGTTCAAGCTAGAAGAGGCAGCAGTCCTTGCTACTGACGTTATGCTAGGGCGGAAGAACTTTCGGCTGCCATTCAGTGTTAGCATCCACTCACGGGAACGATGGGAGAAGGAGACGTTCTGGACTGAGGTGGGCGCCCTGCAGTGGTACACCGATGGTTCAGTTATGAAAGGCAGCGCTGGACTGGGCATTGTAGGGCCCAATTACAGTCTCGCTAAACAGCTGGGGGAATACTCCACTATATTTCAAGCGGAAATCCTAGCCATAAAGATCTGTGCGGAAAAGATCCTGAATAAAGGACTCGAGGGCAAGCGGATCTACACATTTGCGGACAGCCAGGCCGCCTTAAAGGCTATTGCAGCCTATAGTTTTAGGTCTAAGCTGGCATGGGAATGCCTTCATGCGCTCAAACAGCTCAGCGCCCGTAACAGGCTCCCCCTCATCTGAATACCGGCTCATAGGGGGCATGAGGGCAACGAAAAGGCTGACCACCTTGCGAAAAGGGGTACAGAATCCCTACCCATCAGGCCTGAACCATACGTGGGTATGACAAAGAGTCACCTGAATCGTCTGGTGGCTCGATGGGAGATACAGGAAAACCGCCCATTGGCATTGCCAGCCACGATTAAGACAAGCGGAAAGGCTCCTCACGCCTACCTGTCAAAGGGCAAAGGCGATGCTGACCCTCTATAGGCAGGACCTGAGAGTTCTGACAAGCTTCCTCACCAGGCACTGCCCACCCAGATATCACCTCAACAAGATGGGCATCTCAGAGGCGGTGGAATGCAGACTTTGCGGCGAGGAGGGCGAGACGGCAGAGCATATCTTATGTGAATGCCCTGCCTTGGCAGCTAAACGTTTCGAATACTTCGCTCAGGGGACCATTGAACCCCAAACCATTGCGGATTCTGCGGCGAAGGACGTACTCGGCTTCCTAAGGGGGGCGGATATGTACGACGCCTTCTACTAAGAAAGGGTCTGTGTCACAATAGGCCCATATGTGGCCGCAGTGACGAAGGGACTTGTCCCGCATGCCCCCCGGAAAAAAAATTATAAACTGTAAGGCATGCTTGTTTACTTATCAAAATGACTGTTCTTCAACACGCACAAGAGAGTTATATTCGTCGAAAGTCAGGGAGTTTGCGGTTTCGCTATCATGCCTGGGCACTCGTTCAGCATCCACCTAACCCATATCTGTATAGGTACAGCGCGTTGTAATTTAGTCAGTCTCCCGAAGAGCTGTTCCCCATGTCTCATTACACGGAGGTATGAACCTGGGAAATCCGTACCACCTGGGAGTTCTTAATATGGTTTCTCGTCTGTTTTAACTATTTAACTTGAGCGGCAGGTTTCAATGGGTCATATCAAATGTGGCCACGAACACATAACGCTGGCTAAGGACTTGAGGGAGCAGAGAACACCACACACTTTTCAGAGATAGAAATGTTTATGGAGGACATAGTGCAGTTAGTGACAGTAAGAAGTGCCTATGAGGTCGAAATCAATATATCAAGTTAAAAGTAAACATTAACATTGCACTAATGTTTAAATATTAAGCATTTCTAATGTATGTAGCTGTCCAATGTGCTTTGGGTTGTATAAAGGTTTCAGATGGCCAGGGCAATGACGCGAGGAAGAACATGTGAATATAGGTGGGTAGAACTTCTATCGGTTTGACGAAAGAAACGTCAGAATTTACTATTGGGATTTTTGCAGTTGCAAGTGGTGGTCAAACTATTCAGCCATGACGACGTTTCGGTTAATCTGTTATTCATCCTCAACGATTAGATGATGTGGTCTTAGGTTAATGAGTTCAGGTTAAAAGTTGTTTCACAGTAGTTGTTGATGTTTGGAGATACAATTGATTTTGGTCAAAAATGTCTTCGTGCAATAAAACTGTTGTGCTACAAGAAGAAACGTCACATACATCTGCAGACGTGTTCCTCAATGTATACATCGTGCTCCCCTTATTCAGTAGCTAGTACTGAAGCAGCTAGTATTAGAGGTTCAGTATCATAAAGCTCGGATTTATTCGAACGAAAACCAAATAAACCTTGAACCAGTTTAGTCCTGCTTTGAAGGTCAAGCAATTAGGGTCAAATCCGGCCTTGAAACATAGATCTACTAACAATTACCTACAACTGCCGTATATGCAGAAGAATAGTAAAATTCATCAATCGGTTCTCATGCTCAGTTTTCATGAATTCCACTAAACCGCCAATTCCTCTACGGCCAACGGCAAATGCTCGCTAAGGACGGCGTTAGTTATGCCGACTAAGTGCGACAATGGACGGTCGTCAGTTTCATTCCGCGTTTGGGGCTCGAAGAGAGCGTTCTGTCAGATTGCTTTCTTTTTAAGGGCCTAAGGGATCCTGATTTGTCGCACGTTACGCGCGCCAGAAGGACGCTGAGTCACCTAACTGTTTCTCCAAGCTGTTTTGTGAAGACGGCACCTTGCTTCGGAAACCGAGAGCGAAGAAGTGATTGAATAAAACCCTTATTGAAACGATTTGAGGTGAAATTCCGAATAGTGCTATGGCGTCGTACGAGACACGTCAAGTGGCAGGTGGCATAGGAGAAAACGCAAAGAAGGGAAAATTAAATAGCCAACGATCAGTAGCATTGGCGTCTGTAGCGCAACATTCGGGAACGTCTTAAAAATATCTGGTGCGTAGCAACACACAACTTTCCGCCACCCCCCTAATTTCGAACGCCAGCTACATATGCGGGCGCTATATCTTCGTTCAACGCATTTTTACAGAAACATTTATGGAGAACAAAACGTAGGGACTAGTTAGCTGAGAGTACTCCGGATGTTTGCTCGAAATCGTTAGAGCCGTTTTTGAGAAAATTGGAATACCGATAAATTAATATTCGACAAATCTCCTTTTCTGAGTTAACTTGGCTTATATCTCCGTTCAACATATACATACAGAAATAATTATGGAGAACGAAATGTGTGTATGAGTGACTAAAAGACACTCCATTAAGATTTATCACATCTGGTGAAGAAGTTACCCTGGAATTTACGGAAATGTTACAAAAACGTTATTTTCGACACATTTTGATTTTTATCTCTGTTCAATGGACTGTCAGAGGAACATTTATTCATAACAATATGTAGGTAATAACTATTTGAAAACATCGTGTGAGTTTGGTGAAAATCGCTGGAGCCGTTTCGCCAAAAAGCGTAAAAAACCTATTTTTGCTTCATGGGCCTATATCTCCGTTCACCGTATTTTCATGGAGATATGTATAGAAAAGAAAAGTTAGGTATTGATTAGTAGAAGATAATTTGAAAGTTTAATCAAAATCGTTAGAGCCGTTTTCGAGAAAAAGGCGAAAAACCCTAGTTTTTGGTACATTTTCGTCCCCCACCCCCCCTTCCCATCGGCCGAAATCGTCCATAACCTTATTTTAGTGTCTACAAAAAATAACGAACAAAACAAAAAAAGAACCAGCTCAATCGGATCAGCCGTTCTCCCGCATATCGAACTACAGACACACACATACACACGGACCACGCGCCGAAATTAGGTTAAGATCTGAAGAAAACCCAATTTTTTTTTTTGAGCCGATTACTATACTTTCCTTCCCTTCGGGTAGCAGAAAGTAAAAATGTGTCGAGAAGTTCCTCACAGGTCATGTCGACGTAATGCGCGGCTCCACTGCTTTTATTTGAAAGACTGCCCGTACTGCACGTTTTTCGCGTAAAGCTCTCCAGTGCAGCGTAAACAACGTTCCTCCAATAGTGAGCGACGGTAGTTGGTTGAGCAGTCCAACCTCCCAGCTCTGACTGCTACTAACCAAGCTTATAACCGATTCTTCCATTTAGCGAAGAAGGTTCTTGCTAAAAAAAAAACAAAACAAGGTCACAGTTGATCTCTGCCTTTTATACTTGCCACCATAGTATTCAGTTGAATGAGCTGGAGAGCGGTATAAGCTATAAAGTATAGTACGAGATTCTCCAGCATCATACCTCAGTATGGTTAAAAACGGCTAACATTCTTCTACCGAGAGATAGCCTAGATGTCCACAGGTCTGGGTTCGGTGGATGTTGAGCGAGCGTTTATCCACTTGCCTGCCAGCTAAGCCACAACTGCTGGAAAGATGGCAGGGATTTAACTGTCAGTTGTCATAAGGTATATGACAATCCCGCTAACCAAAGGGCAAAGAAAGTATTGCAATCGTGTCAAAAAAGTCGAGTTTTCCTGAAATCTGGCTCAGGCGCTGGAGAGTGTAGGGCATGGGAAAGTTTAGCCTACTTTTCAGGAGTTTGTAGCGTTTTGGAAGGCTCTCATGAGTGCTTACATCTCTGAAAAGTGTGTGGTGTTCCCTGCTCCCTCTAGGGAGAGGACGAGACGCGGAGTGCCATGTTAGCAATTCCATTTCAGCTGGACCTGATGGTATTTCACCTCGCAGATGAAATAAAGTTCGGAAGGCAGTAAGCTGCTGGTTCTCAACCTACTTCTTTACGTGGGGAAGCCTTTCGCTGGATTGTCGTGTATCCAAACTATCTTCGTTCTCAATAAAAGTGGTGATGGACCAGGAGGCTGCAGACAGCCTATTACAGTGTCGTCTGCGGTACTCCGGCACATCCAAAAAGTGCTGGCATCTCGTCTCCAGGTTTGGTGTTATTGGGACAACCAGAGGTATTCTGGTTAGTTAACGGTACTGCCGAGAATCTCACAATGGTGGCCTGGAAGAAAAAGAAGCAATTACATGTGGTTGCCCTGGGCGTTTGACCTAGTAAGCCACCATCCTTGGCCGATTGCCTCTGTGGTGTGGAGGCTCTTGATCGACGATTGTGTGAGCTCTCTGTACAGGAGTGTGAGGGTCTTGCAAGTTCAGCAGGGAGACCCGCTGTCTTCTATACTCTTTGATCTGGTGATTCATTTTGCACTGGGTACCTCAGGCTGGCTTACCTCCGGAAGTAAGGTTTGATCTCGCCCCAGGTGTATGGGTGGGGGCATTAGCCTTCGTGTATAATGTCTTTCTCCTCGCAGGTACCTAGTAGAACTTGCCGATCACCCAAGATAAGTTTGCCAGGCAGCTAGGTATGTGTGGGTTTGTGGGGAATCCTGAGAAGTGCAGCTCGGTCTCCTTGGTGCCATCCTGTTGAAGATGTGAAGGTCGTGGTTCCGGTTACTGGGGAATCCCAGTTCAGCTAAAGGCTTCGTCGAGATGTAGCAGTGCCTTGGGTCGAGTTTCTCGGTGCAGCCTCCTCGGCTAAAAGCCGCAAGTACTTTGCTGATAATCTTTGGAAAGTTGCCAAAGCTCCACTGAAACCACAGCAGAACCTGCGCCTCCTTCAGACGTACTTACTTCCAAGGCTGACCCACAAGCGGAAGGTTTTTAGGAAGTTGATCGTCCGAAGGCTAATAAGTCTCAACAGAATGGTTCTATCTGCTGTTTGGTGAAAATCGTTTTTGGCGGGACCCTAATTTTGCTTTTTAGGCCTATATCTCCGTTCACCGTATTTTCATGGGGATATTTGTAGAGAAGATAAGTTGGGTGCTAACTAGAAGAAGATAATCTAAAAGTTTAATCAAAATCGTTGAAAATTGCTAAAAACCCTAGTTTTTGATATCCCCCCCCCCCTCAAAACGTAAACATCTGAAGGAGACTTAACTTTTTTTTGAGACGGTTACAATACTTTCCTTACTCCTTGGGTAGCGGAAATGAAAAAAGTATGTGTATGTGGCTGTATGCCATTTTTACTGGAGAACAATTGAACTGGACCCTCTTTAATTTTGTTTATTTTTTGACGACGCGAAAATACGGTTATGAGCACCAAAATAAGTGTTTCTCTTCTGTTTTTCGATTAAACTTTAAAAATATTTCTACTCGTGAATACCCAACTTTTCTTCTCCACAAATACCTCCATGAAAATTCGGTATACGGATAATAGGTTTTTTTTCAAAACGGTAACTGGTTCCTACTAGTAGATATATGATGAACGAAAATACAGCGCCCATACGTATAGGTCGTATCAGTGGGATTTCAGAAAGTTTTGTGTTGTCATGCATCTAATATTTGATTTGCCACCCGGATACTCGGTTTTGTATGAACATATTGTAACAGTGAAACGTGATTGTATAGCGTCGGTACCTCTACAGAAATATTTCGCAATACCCCTCATCTCTACGAACAGTTGATATTAAGTAGCTAATTGGCATCCGCGATGAAACGTTCGACAGTTTTTCAATAACCTCCTCTTAAAAATTCTTTTCCTCTGGTTGCAAGCGCATTCAAGGTACGCGGATTCTCTAGTGCAACCCATTACCCGTTCAATTTATGAAGATTGCTCCAACGTTGAAATTTTTGACGCATACTCTTAATTTTAAAGATTCATTTTGCGTTGAAGCTGAAAACCGTGGCCTTCGGCTTACAGGAGCACTTAAAAGAGAATCCTGCTTTTAGCGGTCGTAAAGCAATGAAATATATGAAAGGAACTTCAACTCGATTGGTAGACGTGTGTTATGAGTTTAAAAGAACTACGACAACGAAGCAACCGACTCCCGTATACGCTGATATAAAATAGTGCGCCAATTACGGCTTGAGAACTGCATCTCAAGAAGGAGGGTACTGCGTTCATTGCGCCATGTCCGCTTCACTTGTCTCCAGCAATTAATTTCAAGATAATGGCGCACTACAGAAGCGCGGTTTCTCTGCGGTTCTTGGATCATTAAATAATTAAATTTTGTTGAAAGGACCACCGGTATTTCTGAATACCAGTTTATTCAGCGCATGCCTCCAATATATCCGTTTAGAAGAAGCATATTGCAACAGACTATAGTTCCACCATCGAAGGTGAGAATGTTCAAAAAACGGTAAGGGTTTGAAATGTTTAATCCATCTATTTATATTACTGCGACTATTGTTTGTTAAACAGTAGTGGATCCAAATTTAACATTTAGATTGACAAATTCATTTTACATGTTGCTTACGAGCTCATATCTAGGGGACAACTATTTTCAGTTACAGGAGAAAAACAAGCGTTGGACTCATAAATTTACATTTTTTTTGGTGTTTACGTATTTCTCCGAAGATTTAACATGAAGTGAAAACTTTTTGTTTGTAGGGGAAACCACACGGTCCCAATTACTGCGAGGATAAATGACAAATTTATACACCAAGAAAACCGGAGCTCCAAGAAGTAGATAGAAGAAGAAAACATTTATATATGTTGGGCTGTACACCCAAACCTACTCAAATTCCTCCAACTAGCGTGCCTTCAGCAAAGATAAAAAATGTTCCTGAACAGCGAGATGGTAGTGCTACAGGATGTCATTTCTGATTTGCCAAGACTCGCCACCAGTCATTAAAGAAATTAGGTTATATCCGCCAGTAGGAGTAATGACTTAACGGCCAGACGATGATGTCTTTACATCGAAAGCGCTTGCCCGCAGTAACTCACAAGCCAGAGGAGACGGACTCACCTAACAGGTACGTTAACTTTAGTCGCCACCAGTCCTTCTGGTTAGGAATGACGATAGATGTACGCTCATGGAGCAGGAAGTGTCAAGATTGTAAACGTTTCAAGACGACATAAAGCCCCCTTTAAACAAATCGCATTGATGGTATAGCAAACTAGGGCTCGGCATTGTGAGGATGTGAACGTCGACTTCCATCCAGGTATGGGCTGTCTACAGAAATACGAGTATGTTCCAGTTCCAAATCCTTGAGAGATTGAGTAGCTTGTATGTATTCACATAATAGAATGTTTCAACTGTACCACAGATCAGAGTAAAACAAATTATATTAATTACAAAGAAATGAGTAACTCTCCATAATAAAACTTGAAATCACCTCACGGCGGATAGTGAAATAATCAGGAGGACATTAAAACGAAACGCGCCAAACCGATTTGACGAATCTAGAATTTGAGGGGAACCTGAACAGCCCCCCCCCCCCCCGATAAATCACTTTTCGGAAAAATCAGCAGCATCTGAGACTTGATTATTTAGACGGGCGTGTTCTTACATAAAACCCCATATCATTGTGCTTTGTGCTTCAACATGCTTCCTTCAGGAGTGTACTATTATAGGAGTAATTACACGTACGGTTTAATTGCAAAGTTGACCTACCAGTGAAGCCGAGGTAACAATCAAATCGAGGGGAGAGCACCTGTTATTACCTCTGTAAAAGTAACGTCACTAACTGCGCTTGCTTCTCTTAGCTCCCTCAGGGTGCCAGTTAAAATTATTAATGAACGGTTATCCCACACTTCCCACGCGGTAAATTTAAATCGCGTCTCCCTGTTCGAGGGAGGAAATGATAACCAATACCCAGAATAATTCGAAATGAAAAGGATGCAACGAGAACCCCTCTGCACCACTTCAAAAAACGTTTTTTTTGAGCGTGTGGAAAAAGGGCAATTATTCTTCTTAAGAAATGAACGAATCCTTGTAATTAGAGGTTTACGTCAAGGGAGGCTTTGTGAAGGGAAAAGGGGTAGGTCGCGTTAAGTGCACCCCCGCAGCAATCGCCTGAAGGAAAAAAGGGAGTCAAGTGATGAGAAGGAAGAAGGGCGGGGATAGGCTGTTCGTAATTGGTCTTAATTACTCGGTTACACTCGGAGAATTTTATAATGGCGCTCAATTGTTGAGTCGAGAATGAGAGAAGAACGTTGCAGCGGTAAACAAAGGGGTTGGAAGTTTTTTAGTTTTTCTTCTCAGCATCCCGCTTTTCGAACGATATCGACCTGCCTTTCAAAAAACCCACGAACCCATGGTCACTTCATGAATGAATTTTTTTGTGATTCTGTGAGTTCCATGCACAATCGGTGTAGGAAAAAGGTACGTAAAAAGGAGTTCAAAAAAATATTGCCAATTACAATTGCACCATCGCAGTCACGTCCTTTCTTTAGAATCAAAGGCTGTGACGGAAGTCACACTCACTCGAGGCTTTCCTAGTTTCTTCAACTACTGAATAATCAAGAGTTATCTTCTGTACCCTGCTGTACCTTGGGTAACTCACTTCAGATATCTGTTTCACAATCTCTGAGCCTTTACCCACCACGTTTATTTTGACTACCGTACTGCATTTTTGGTCGTTCTATTGGACAAGGAAGTTCGAAAACTGGATGAGAAGGAAAGGATGTTACTTAGGAGTCACTCACCTATTGCTGCAGACGAATGAACTAACCGAATGAAGATATGAGTACACAAAAAGCGCTTTGTCTACCCCGTACCACCATAGCAGAATTTGATACAAAGTCACGCTATTCTTCTCAGCTACTGTCTTCATCCTATGCATGCATGGCTGCGTGCATTCCTAAATTCACCCCAACAAAATGGTGTAAAGCGCTAGGGCCTTGAAAGCAGCATGCCTGTCTGACATAATGCACGTTTTTTCGGTTTCAGTCCTCTTCTCAGGACACTCACTGACACAAGTCACTGTGAGACTTCAACCTGGAAAACTGTTGCCATGACACGGCTGTCTGGATCCATGGCCTATAAACGCCTGCAACTGGTTGGCCATCCTTCACTGATCTGTCAGTATAGTACATCATCGCCTCAGTCTCAAGGGTTCAATTCCTTTCCAACTGGGTCTTTCATGAATAAGTATCCTGAAGGGTAATTCCATATTACCCTTATTATAATTCATCGGTGTTGAATCGATTTCACACCGAGTTTTTTTTTGCTCTGCAATGAAAGTCGATAGTAAAATATGTAAGAGATTTGAAATTGGTGGTTAAGGTTATTGGGAAATTTAGTAAGAATTGGAAGTACGAACATAATGTTAAAGATATTGGGAAACCGTGCGCTTATTTTTTTGAATTGAGAAATCGTTCGATATTGACGTAAAAATCCTTGGAGAATGCAGCAAAAACTCTGGGAAATTCAATGCAAACTGTTGTGAAATCGAGTATAAATAGTTCCTAAAAGGGTACCTAGTGGATAATCGATTGGAATAACCTTCTGGTAATAAGTGTTGATCGAAACAACCTATTCAAGAAATTGCAATTCAAGTCATAAAAAGAAGGGCGATTCAAATCTAAAAACGAAAATTATTGCTCCAAAGTTTATTATTCTCTCGAACAGCTTGGCGTAGTCTCAGAACTCCGAGACCCGCCCCATTCGATTCTCCATCCACAAATACTAGTATACGATACCAAACGCGACTTGACTATAACTTAACAATGAAAATTGACGTATACCAGGCGCCTGTAGGTCTTTGGCACAACATGACGACATGAGCCGAAGGGTGGTTGGAGTGAGATGGGTGGGAGTGCAAATGATGAAACGATTACTTTCACCGTATTGCGCCACGAGTTCTTGCAATTAGTAGACTTTGGTTCCCTATAATTACTGTAATTTCAATGCTTCGGTTTAGACGCAGTCTTACACTCCTGAGACTCGTTCTATTCGACCCGGGATTGAATTATACCCAGAAAACGATACCAAACACTGCGTATATGTGATAAAACGGGCACAACGAGATACCAAATGCGATTTTTGTGCCAAAGAAAGGCTTTTTTAGACCACCCGACGGATTTTCTTGTCCGAAAACATAGATGTATCATTCAGAACGAATAGTACCAAAAAGACTAAGCTTTATGAAGACAGCTTTTAATATTGACCTCCTTCCCCTCACTATGATAAGTTACAAAACAGAAAAAGTTGACGGGAATTTAAAAGTCTCTACCCCTACCCATCGGAAATTTGGGTAATTGAGTCATGATATTGCGACTTTTTATAGTTTTTGTTAAAAATAAATCCTACCTTACAAGCTGTAGTCGACCAACTCTCCTAAGGAGCAGGGCAAAATTAATTACTATACTTCCCTTCCCCTTTGGGGTAGAGGATAGTAAAAATCGAAACTCTGGATGTGCGGCCTTTCCTGCTTTGAGTTGTAATTACACGGCAGGGAACCAAGCATATGGATCATCCCTTGGCAAATTAGGCTCCTTATGGATGAGCGGCGGTGGCTGCTGGCCTCTCTGATATCCGACCAAAATAGTCGGCTCTTTTAAATTTTCGGTTTTGTTTTTATGCGAGTCGCCACGATTTATTCCGCCGTAGCGCTTCCCGACTGCTACGACTGCCCCAATGCGCCGTTACTGCTTCAGAGGCACCATTTCATTTAATCCGTCTTCCGGCATTTTCGTTTTTTCTTCTTCGGAACTTCACTAATTTGTTCGTTCCAAAAAAAATGAGGAAGTTACGCTACGTTAATGACTCGTGATTTTTTATCGTCAATTTTATTATCAATCAAACAACGCCACACGCCAACTCAGTTTGGTTTACTATTCATTCTGAATAATACACCCAGTTCCCGAATCCTCTCCTAAAATGTTGCACTTTACGTTTCAAGGCATGGGGATTCCAAATGCGTCAGCCGTCCTGACCGTGTTTAGCCTTTAATGGGGTCTAAAAACCCCGTTATTTCGCACAAAAATTCGATTTAGCATCTAGTTGTGCCTGCCTGGAGAAGTTTCCTTTGAATGAAGCCCTTGAACCACACGATGTACATAAGATTTATTAACAAAAAAAAAGAAGAAATTGTTATCTCTCAGAGTAAAATAAAACAGGAATTCCTGTAGGAGCAAAAGAAAAGGGGCCCACCAGCTACACTACCCTTTTACGTCTGACCTGAGGCGTTGTCTTCAGGTTGACTTTGGTTCTGATGAGACGGAATGGCGATGAAACTGGATATACCAGCAGCTTCGAGTGTCCAGTTCTGGCGAACTCGCGATCGCGTAAGCGTCCGATTGGATTCCGAATCGGTTGCGCGGAGCTGCTCACTTGGGATCCCCAAATACGCTTTCTGGATTACCAGGAATAACGCGAAAAAATGTTCGGGTGGCCAGGCTAACTTTCGGGCAAGAAGTGAACAGCTTGAAGCGTGAAGGCACTAGATTAAAATGTCCCTTACGTAATAGACAAAAGATTACAAAAAAAGAAACAACTAAGGAAACGAAACTTGTGAATAAGGACACTCAAGGCAACGAGTGACCTTCGCTTTGGTCCATTTTTAGGTCTTCAGTAACTGACGCTAAAAAGTTGTTATGGGCAAAAAATGGTTAAAAAAATTACCCGAAAACGAAATGTTGACAGTTTTACTGCGTTTACATCGTGTTTGGTACCGGTTCCTAGGTATTTTTTAATGCTGAATCCAATAAGAGGGGTGTAAGATGTGTATGACAACGTTGAGCTGTGCAATCATGCAGTGCTAGAGCATAATCAACCGTGGTGTGAAGCGTACCCCAGAAATCTCTCTTTCACCGTCAATTCCACTGGTCCTGTAATTAAGTGTAGAACGGGAGGTGCAACGCAGAAAGGAACTCTAACGTTGTAAAATTTACAGTAGAAGTCTGACGTTGAAAAACATGAGATACTAACCATTGAAAAAGGTTTTGCACTGAAATTCGTCTGTCTAATGAAACCTAAATATTAATGGTTTTACATATACCGTATGGCGCCAAGTTTATCAGTCAGGTCGTCAAGAGTCGCACCACGTCGGATGGAGTGTGAAGGGGCACCCTTTCACCATCGCCACGGCAGTTCAGGGCAAGAGTCCGAACAGGGAGCTTTGCCATCTTGACGCGCTGTTTTCTGTTGTTCAGTTTCCAAGATTTCCGTTTCATGTTTTAATGCTTCACTAAATATAGTTGATTTATATGCGAGTCTTTCGTCACATCATGGACTGGGGGTTTGAGGAGGGAGAGCTTGGCGAAGGGGTCCATTCAGATTATCCTTACTCCACTACAACAAATACGTATATAATAGTTTGATTATGGCAAATACTCTTCCAGAGTCTGGCGCTGTAGGGGCCTCAGGTGAATGGTCCCAGCCACATCCTTGAGGAGTGTGTGGCATCCACTGCTTCCATCAGGGAATGTTTGGCGTGTGTGATGTAATCCTCTGGTTCTCGAGACGAGGCACATGCTATCCACTTCCACTGAGCCCTGTTGATATTTGACCCTGTAAACGTACGTAAGATATTTAATTAGGAGCTACCCCAGAAATTCTGGAATTTAAACTCCGACCGTTTCACCAACTACCATTTCTAACTGATTTACTCGATATTCTGAATAGAAAACATGATCTTTCTCAGAAAAATCAATTTGACCAATAATAATCCATGTAAGGCCAACAAGACCAATAAGTCCAATAATGAAATGGTCGCTATCCCTACCAAAAATGAACATTGAACCATAGTTTAAGACACATATTGTAGGAAATTTAAAGAGCTTTTGGACGGCATGTTCAGATTTTGAGTAACTTCTATAGTTTAGGATCTGCTTTATCGAAATAAAATAATAGCTAATTGGAAAAACACGGTTGCCCATCACCTTCATAACGAAGGAAACATCGGGAAAAATTAGTTACTGAATTTTTGTAGCATTTAGGGGGTAGGTTGTGCTAGCAAAGTAAGTCACACATTGACTCACTCACGCTGCATGTATAAATAAAGCTTTATAACTTTGGAGCAATGCAGAAACTGGTACGTTCAAGTTCTGCGGTTTCTCGTGACAGGTAGTATTAAGGAAAAGGTGTAATGAACATCAGTTTGGTGAGGTAGTCTTGCCAAGTGATGAAATGAGCTCTAGATATATCATGAGCCCTACGATGAAAAGGGAGGTGAAGGGTGTCCTTTATACTAACAAGAGCAGCCGATTATAATCAAACAATTATAAGTAACTGATGCTTTACGAAAAATAAAATAAGGAGGTGTGGTACTGGAGCAGAAAAGTAGAAGCAAAACCACCTTCTAAATCACCATCGACCCCAGCCTCTCAAATTTCGTTTTTCTTCTCTCTTGGCGCCCTCCAATCGCAACCTAGGTATTCGCATCAGATGTAATCATCGCGTAAGGCGATAAAAAACTTATTTGGACACGATGGTCCAATTTGTTGACGCATTAGGCGATGATTATGAAAGTAAACAAACCAGCTTCGTTTACAACCTCCCACTGATTTTACCGTCGAAGCCGAAGATTAACAAACTAATTTCAGATTAGAGGTTCGAAGTCACAGTTGAGTGAGCACGAGGAGCTTCTAAGGCCGACCAGCTATCAGTTATGCGGTAAACAAGAACCCTTCTTCCTCGCTCACAGTAATTTGGCGCCTTGTATTTGGAGTTTCGTTTAAAAGCTAGTCGAAAACATTAACATTGAAAGGTAGAAACACAAAGTTATAACCTTGAATTATTCTTTGACGAAACTCGTTCGCGACTTAAAATTTAAAAGGAAAATAGCGAAATCCGTTTTGTAGTCATTCAAATCTGAATTCTTCTGATCCTTCCACGGTTTTTGTCGCTCTAATATCACATGAAACATATAGAGAAATAGCAACAACTTAGGTGTAACATTATTGTCGGTTTGCCGCGCAGGGCCCATACAGTTAGGTACTAACTTTATACATCGCCTGTGGCCAATGCAGTGTTTCCAGGTTAGTTGACTAACTTTATCGACCCACATTTGACAAGAAAGTACGCTTGGTGCATAGTATCACTCAACTTTCATCAATCCTATGAACTCAAAGATATTCTATGGAGCATATAGGAGTACTTGCCTACTATTCAAACAAATTTTCGGTGTACTTCTCAACCATTATCAAGGCCAGCGGATAAACAAACGTAAAATCGGATTTAGTATTATCTAAAGAAATAAAAGATACTCCGCAAATTATTAAATAGCTCGTTTCATAACTCTGAAAATATGGTTTGAACGGACATTACAGATTTGGTATTCCCATACCTTGAACCGCAGCGTCAAATTTTTCGGAGGGGTGGGGGGAGGGGTTGTAAACAAATTTTTCCTACGGAGAACATAGGTATACTATTCAGGATCAGGAAACCAAAACGATAGAAACATGCCACTACGAAAATTTAAACTATGTGGGTAAGGTAATCATGTGGTACATACTAAATGAATGTTCATTAGTTAATACTCAATCCCATTTTACTTTCGTTCGTCTGTAGGTCTTGATAATGGTTGTGAAATACAACTAAAATTTAGATTACTCCTCTCAAATTTCCGTAATTCATTATGTGGAAAATACGACCGTAAAAGTCACGGCACAGGAGCCCGGACGTGGGAGTGATAGTTGAACGTTATTCATCTTTGGGGCCGCCCAACATTTACTTAATTGACGTGGATGCACCCTCAATCAGCTCCGAGGGAAACGTTGCTTGGAGCCAATTCGTGGAAGAAACTTTGTGGGGGCGCGTAAACACAAATCGAAAGGAGCCGGATGAATAAATGTGTCACGAGAAATTAGAGCGTGGGAAGATAAGCGGCCGTTCGTTGCATCCCGGGGGGCTCGTAATAAACTAAGTTATGCCTTTTTTTACGGGTGAGTACGGATCACTGTGGCCTGGACCTACAATCGTACTAGCTGACTACGAAAGACGGTAACAAATGAAGGGTAGTAGTAGTAGTATCATGCAAGTGATAGAACAGCGAAAACTTAGGACTTTAGTCTTAAGGTCACTGGGAGGAGAAATTATGAAATAACCTTGACTGAAGGATTAGTTACCTGCGATTTCTCAAAAACGGCTCTCACGATTTGTTTACATTTTTGGGGTGGACAACTCCGATAACACAATGGTGCCATCAAATTTTTGTTTGTAGGAAAATTACAAGAGCAGCACAAGAAATTATCAAAAATCTCGAAGCATCTTTTTAACGTCTTTTTATGCATACGCCGCTCGCAAAAATGATACAAAAATTATCAGAAAAATTAGGGTGTTGGTTTAATCACCAATACGATGAAGTTCCTGAATCCCAAACGCCGCCGCTTCAATTACTACCATTCCTCACTGGTTTTTCAAATAATTCAAAAACACAACACAATACAATACTTCTAAAAAATCATGTTGAGAATCTCATAAACTACTTGTGCACTGATTGTTCAATAACGGTGGTGGCAAGAGTAGCGGCAATTCGATAAAATCTGTGTTCCTATAAATTATGTATATGCTGATCACTCAATAAAGTCGTGACAAAGTAGGAGCAAAGCAGTCAAGTCCGGAGCGTCAAGCTCTTCCAGTTTCTCGATAT
The DNA here is from genome assembly GCA_020466155.1 of Pachypeltis micranthus. Lineage (NCBI taxonomy): Eukaryota > Metazoa > Arthropoda > Insecta > Hemiptera > Miridae > Pachypeltis > Pachypeltis micranthus. The sequence continues at coordinate 3,949,098 of CM035773.1, read as the reverse complement.
AGAACGTTTAGCTGTAGAAGGCTCATTTAAACTGTGTGGGGGAGATATTGAATTTGCAGCTTCAGCGGTGAAAATCGCTGAATGTACGTGGGGCTGAGGAAAGTTGTGAGGTACACCACACAAGACATATCAAAGAAAAAATTTTGTTTCAAAATTTACCTTTCTGTCCCTCTAATTGGGTTAAATGGGATGCTCCATGTCTCAAACTGGCGTAGCATTGTCAGCTTAATAAAATTCGTCGGCATCGAGTAAACTTCAGGAGGCGAGTATTTGCTCCAGCCCGGCCAAGAAACCAAAACGCATTGTCTTCTCTCCATCTGATATACGTTTCCTAATTGTGTTACTCCTTAAGACGCGTCTTTCCTGAGGATGCAAAACTGAAACCTTCGTTACCGAACAAGGGGAAAGAGAGGGCGGACCGACTGACCTACCCCGAATCAGGGTCGTGTGTGTTGAGAGGAAAGAGCTCCGATAGGATCGTTTGGTGCTCTCCTGGCAAAAGAGATGGGCCTTCGTGATATGAGCGGGGAGACCCCAAACATAAATTCAAGTCCGCTCTTAATAGGATCCGGCCAAGCCAACACCCGCGCACAATTTGCTGTATACCGCATTTCCCTTCAGGGCTCGCCCGCTATTTTTCTGGCTTTGTTACTTCTAATAGATTGTCAAGTCTCCAGACCTGCCGACTAGCCAACGAGTGGATTTGCCGCGCCGACACCTACGTTCTAACACTTGCATCGCTAATAGGTTCGAGGCTGTTTACATTCTCCCAAGACAGCTCAAGCTGACCTTTACATAGGTAGAGGCGCCATTGAGGTACAGATCTGAGAATGACAGCATTTTGAAATTAATCATTGCGGTATACTGGGGGAGTATAGATCTCGTTGCAACTGTCTATTGATCTATTGGGCTTCAACATCATGACACCAATCTCTTGCCGAAATTGAGTTGCCAAGAGTCAATCAAAGGGTAATATGGGAATAGGCTGATTAATTTGATTGAGTAACTTCCGCAGTTGTGTGGAAGCGTCAAAGGATATAACCAACAAGTAGACAGTCATATTCAGTTCACTCCTTGGTTCGAGTTTTGCATGACGGGAGGTTAGGCAAAAAGTGTTCCCTCTACTTAAGCTGGCACGAACTGGTTGTGACGCCGACTTCTCTGAACGGCCAGACGTCTAATTTGCTCAATTTCAAAGGGACAGTAGTTTCAATATTTTTCATTTCAATTGTTCAAGTTTTTTTATTAACTTCACTTAACTATAGCTCCTAATTTTCGTTTTGGTTTATTATTCATCCTAAATAATACACCTATGTTTTCGGTCAGGACAATTTTTTTGTGCCTTTAACGTGGTCTAAAAACCCGTTCTTCCACACGAAAATTCCATTCGGTACCTAGTTGTGCCTGCCTGCTGGCAATCCGATCGGACGAAGCCCATGGCTATTATCGGCAAAAATGGTTGAAAAAATGACCAAAACACAGTTTAGTCCCAAATACACCGTGTTTGGTATCGTTTTCAAGGAATTTTTAGATCCTGGGTCGAATGGAATGAGTATCAGACGTGTACAACTGCGTGTAGTGAAATTACAGTAATTATAGGGAGCCAGAAGTATCGTTTGTACTCCCTCCCTCTCGTCACATCAAAACCACCCACCCGCTCAACTCGCAAAGTCGTGCCAATTACCTACAGGCGACAGGAACATTTAGTTTTCGTCGTTCCGTAGTAGTCAGATCATGTGTTCGCATGGTTTACAGGTATTTTTCGAAGCTGAATCGAATGGGATGGGTCTCGTACCTCTAAGACTATAAGACTAGGACAAGTTTTCCATGAGAATATAAACCGGTGTGTAATAATTTGCAGGGTTTTTTTGTTTTTTTTTGGTTGAGTCTTTCACTGTGCGCTAATATCAACATAAGGACTTCATTATGCGTGAATTGGAATTGATATTTCGGGCGGACCACGTGCCTTACGTGCTTTACTCCTGTGCCATACCTGGGTGGACTTCTGGAATTGCTCGACCACATGTCCGGTACTGCGATTTTTCCTGAGTCTTTCTCGCGTTCTATAATATTCCCTCTGTTAAAGAAAGGAGACCTGAGCGGTGCTTCGAACTATCGAGGTGTGTCGTTTATAGACACAAACCCCTAACTTTTGCGGTGCTGTTCGTAGAAGGATGCAGGCACATGATAGTTCAAACGACATGACGAGTAAAAATAACGCGGTTGTTCGAAAAAATTACTCGACAGTGGACTACATTTACGTGCTCACATACGTGGTTTTGTTAAACCTTTTTCGCAGATTTTCCTGCTGTGTTCGACACAATTGTTCATGATGCCTTCCCTTCACCTTCCTATATTCAACGGGATCCAAAAGAAATTTTTGCAATGAATGAAAAGTTTCGCCCATCTTCAACAAGAAACGGTACTAAACGAGACCAAATATCTCTTGGAGCAGATGGGGCGACCGGTGATTATCTAGGTGCCTAGTGGTACCTGCCTGGCCCTTGTGTGGGCGGCCAGAAAACTCCGAACCTCGAGGCGGTCTATTATATCCTACACCCCCATTGTTTCTTCCATCAGTCCGCCTTGCCGTTCTAATTCTATCCCTCTCTCGCCTCCGCTCGCCCTAATCAAATGCTTCCACCGCTCCTGCATATTTTATTCGCGGCATCCGAACAAAAAGATCCTTCCCTCCTTAATCCTTATTTCACCTTCGCCTCCCACACAGGGGCTCCCTCTTTCTCAAACACATCAGCGCCCTCGGAGAGCTGTCTTTTACTCGCAGCTCCTCTCAACCTGCCGTCTCGACCAGCCTATTGGATCACATACCTTCGAAACGAGTAGTTGTGGCCGCTGATTAGTCTTTTGAAAACAACGTCTGAGGCGGCTTTAAATAAAGCAGACAAACCTTTTATGAAGAGAATTACGTTACGCCATTTTATAGTGCCAATTGGATTAAAAACATGTTACGTTTAAGCAGGGTGATCCGCCAAGTAGTAATTGGAACAAGAAGTTTTATTCGCAATTACTCTTGGAGGAATTTTATCACCACATACAGGGAACAGGGTGGGAGTGAACACGAGCATGGGCAGCAAGGCGATGCCTCGCGAGACAACCACTCGTTTACTACTGACGACAGCGATGTTTCGAGTGAACCGGGGCATTTGAGAGGACTAGTCAGCACAAATGCCCCGTACGAGCCTTCACTAAATGGAAGAGGTCCCAGTACAAACACAATCTAGCTCTATAAAAAGTTTTCTATGTGTTTAGGGTTTATATTGCCACGCAATTACAAATACTTGAACCTCACGAGGAATCAACGCATCAGCATCAACGTTTTGGAGGATAACAGGGGTTCTTATATAAGTCCTTTTCAAATAGATCATTGTATACTAAAGTTAACGTACCTGTTAGGTGAGTCCGTCTCCTCTGGCTGGTGAGTTACTGTGGGCAAGCGCTTTCGATGTAAAGACATCATCGTCTGGCCGTTAAGTCAGTACTGGAGTCAGTCGGTTAGTCGTGGTCTTTATATACAAAGAGAAAAGTGAAAGGTGTGATGGAGCGTCGGTGAAGGGACGGGGAAGGAGGTCATGTACCTCAGGGTGAATACCCCCTAGAGATAAATGGGACGTGTTGGATGGATGGTCTGTCAATTGTGGAATTTACGTCTTTTTTGTGTAGGGTGGTCTGTAAATCCGTCAGTTGGTTGTTTTCGTTTGTGTAGTGTTTTGAGTGGTGTGAATATGGTGTCGCATTTTGTGTTGATTTGTTCATTTATGATTTGTCCATTGAAGTTTTTTGTTTATAAATTTCCATGTTTTCTAATATGTTCAGTTTTCGTCCTTTGTATTGTTTGTGTAGTAAGATGGTGCAGTCCTGTATTTTGGTGGGTTCATGTCCAGTTGTTTTGAGGTGGTTGGCAAAGTTTGAATCGTCTTTGTTCCTACTAAGAGATTTAATGTGTTCTGAGTATCTGGTCCGTATTTTTCGTCCTGTCTGTCCTATGTATGCGTTTTTACAAGTACAAGTTATTTTATATACCCCACTTTGGTCGAGTGGGTCTGTCTTTTCAGTCTTTGCAGTTAGTTTGGTTCTAAGTGTGTTGTCCGTACGTAATGCAATTTGTATACCTTCCTTTCGGAGGATATTAGTTATTCCGTATATTTGTGGTCCCGTGTATGTGAATGTGCAGCGTTTTGTTAAAGTCTGTGTATTTTCTGTTTTTGAGTCGTTTGTTTTGGAGTCATATTGTCTTAATAATTTGTTTATTGTCTTTAGAGTAACCGTTATTTTCTGCGATAGTATTTATAATATCAAGTTCTTTTTGTAGTTTTGTTCGGATAGTGGGATAGTTTTTAGTCTCCGTATCATGTGTCTGAATGCACTTAGTTTGTGTTGTTGTGGGTGGTTTGATGTGAAGTGTATGGTCGTGTCGGTAGCGGTAGGTTTTCTAAAAATGTCGTATTGCAATTCGTTGTCCAAACGTGTGATTTTTAGGTCCAAGTAATTAAGAGTTTTGTTTTGTTCTTTGTCCATGTCATATTGGATGTTATGGTGGATATTGTTTAAGTCTTTTAGTATGTCGTCGGTGTTATCGCGGCCTAATACGCAGATGATATCATCTACATATCTGGCGTAGTGTTTGATATCGTGTTTTGTCATTAAGGTCTGGATGTGAGTTTCTTCGTAATGTTGTAGAAATATTTCAGTTAATATAGACGAGGTAGGGTTTCCCATACCTAATCCATCTTTGGCTTGTATATGCTATTGTTAAATTGAAAGTAATTTTGTCCGAGTGTCAGTTTGGTGAGGTTGGTGACGTTTCTAGTGGTTGTCGTGTCTATTTGCCTTAGTTTGGTTTGTAGTATGTCAATGGTTTCTTTTATTGGTATGGAGGGATATAAGTTTTTATATCGAATGATACCAATCTAGTGTTTGGAGTTATAGTAACGTCTTTTAATCTAGTGGCGAGTTCTTCTGTGTTGCGTATCGTATATCTGTTTGGTAATGTGATGGTACTTTTAGCATTGTTGTCAAATATTTTGAGAGTTTGTATGCTGGTGCAGATGTGAAGTTTATGACTGGTCTGATGGGTGTATCCTTTTTGTGAATTTTTGGTTGTCCTTTGAGTAGAGGTGGTTTTGGGTTCATGTTTATGTATTTATAATGTTGTTCTTTTGGTATGTTAGTGTGGTTTCTAAGTGCATTACGAATTTGTGTTTGATACGAGTCCGTAGGGTCCTTTTTCAGTTTTGTGCATTGTGTTTGGTTGATGAAGTCGGTCGTTTTGTTTATGTAGTTCTGTTTATCTAATATAACAATGACGTTTCCTTTGTCTGCTTTTGTCAAAATTAAATTATTGTTGTTGAGTTTGGTCCTAATTTGTGTGGCTGTTTTTACGTCTTTGTGGTCCGTCCTGTTCTTTTTGTGTTGTTTGATAGTTTGTTCGATTTTGTCTACAATTTTGTGGCGTATGCGTTCTTGGTTCTCAATCGGTAGATATTGTATGGCTGTCTCAGCGTCTAAAATGTTTGTTTCAATTTCTTTTTGTAGGTCAGTTGAAGGTAAGTTATGTTATTAACAACCAACTGACGGATTTACAGACCACCCTACACAAAAAAGACGTAAATTCCACAATTGACAGACCATCCATCCAACACGTCCCATTTATCTCTAGGGGGTATTCACCCTGAGGTACATGACCTCCTTCCCCGTCCCTTCACCGACGCTCCATCACACCTTTCACTTTTCTCTTTGTATATAAAGACCACGACTAACCGACTGACTCCAGTACTGACTTAACGGCCAGACGATGATGTCTTTACATCGAAAGCGCTTGCCCACAGTAACTCACCAGCCAGAGGAGACGGACTCACCTAACAGGTACGTTAACTTTAGTAATTTGCCTACTGGCGGACACAACCCAATTTCTTTAATACCTGATCATTGTATACTTGTACACTTCTAGATACCATTCAAGTTGAACAGTCTTTTAACCATCTTCTCCTAATGAGGGTGCTAAGTGTTCCAGGTATTGTGCTGAGTTGATTTATAGCATTGTTCATATAATTCACCCATGGGCCCGTTGTAACTAGATTAGCAGGGGCATTGTAAAATAGCAACAGCAGTTAATGATACATTGTTATCAGCTTGTGGGAAAAATTATATTTGGGTATGTGACTGTACCCAAACACTCCCAGTGTTCGGAGGTGGCATCCCTCGAAGAACGAGCAAGGTAGTACTCGCTCTCCTATCCTGTTATATGACAGTGTATCATGTCCTTGTAGAAAATACTTTCGAGAAGGACAGTACATCGGTTTCAGACGAGGCAGAGACTAATTATTTGAAACAGGATGATCTAAATTTATTCTTCTAATTTATTATTTTTATTAAATAATTTCTATTTATTTTTAATTCGCGACATTACTTTCCACAGCAAAATTGTAATAGGGATATTGTTGAATGGCGTAGTCCTATCCACCAGGAATTAAGGAGGAGCTGTCTGTTGTGAATCATTCTACTACAGTAAGTTCTCTAGCATTGACGAAACAGGCTAAATACTAGTTTCTGAGTTGAGGTCATGTGACGGACTTTTGAACGAATTATTTATTGACCGTTCTGCGAGTTAGATCACTTCTGTACTCTCTGACTCCATTGTTATCGGTTTTGGAATGGGCGCTAGAGAAATGGCTAGCGAGATAGGAATCCTCGTCAAAGGGATACACAAAGGGATGATACGTATGAGTTCTTCCCCAACATCCGTGAACGTCTTTCAAGAAAATGGGTTGAGCCAGTTCCTCACGGGACATGGTGACTCCAATGCGCGGCTCCTCTTCTTTTCTCTGAAAGACTCTCCATTACGCACGTCTTGTGCCTCCAGTGCGGAGGAAACAAGCAACCATGTACTGCTCCACTGTAGTTTCTACAACAGTGAGCGATGGTTGTTGGGAGGGCAAACGAACTTAGCAGGGTTGACTGCTACAAAGCAAGCATATAATCGTTTTGCAGAGTTCGCGAAGAAGGAGATGGCTAAGAAACGTGGTCATAGTTGATCTGCCCTTCTGAAACTTGCCACTCAAGTACATAGTTAGATCAGGTGAGAAACCAAATTAAGAACTCCTCCCCGACGGTACGGGATTCCTCAGGTGGTCACCTCCGCGCAGTAACACACGGGCAACAGCTCTCTACCGGGAGACTGGCAAACGACCAAATACCTGCCGTACCTCCGCAGGTCTGAGTTCGGTGGATGCTGCAGAGGCCGGCCTCTTGCATATTAGCGAAACCGCAACTTCCATGACTGATATAACCCTCGTCGAGGGTTTAGGTACAGTCATCAAATAAGGAAACAGACCAGTTATCGGTTTTGGGTTACGACTGGTTTCGTAGTGCAAGTTACTCCACACGTTGGACTCTACGGAATTTGAATAAGAAGGCCCGGAAAAGGAATTCAAGGTGTTGGTGGGTGTAGAAGAGGCGTTTTTGAAATAGTATAAATATTTTTCGACCCTCGAAAGTTCATGCTCATACTCCATGTCCTACTTCCATGCTTCATAATATCAAAGACATAGAATCTTGCAGTCACTCAGGAGATATGAAACGCTTGAAGGTGGGTAATGCAAGAGGTAATTGATAAGGGCAAGTGAAGTATGAAAGATATCAAGGGATGGAGATAAGAGTTGGGTGTAGCTTTTCGACAAGAGGCTCTTTACGACCGCCATAACTTGGCGAACCTTATGAACGGGCGTTATAAAACCAACGAAGCGAGCGGGAAGTCGGTTTGAAGTACCAACTCCACCAGTCTTTCCTTCGGATCACGAGAGCTAGTGAAGTTAAGTCATTGCAGTTTGTGAGACATCAGCCTGGATCCGTATCTCCGGCCGTCGTTCATACAAAGCCACGACTGCATTAAAACCTGCGGAGACGGCGACGGACATCGTTACATTCAACAGATATGCTGGAACTGTTTTCATTCAGTCGGTGTCCGGCCCACCTGTTGAGTTTCTGTACCCTCGAGTTTTACACTGCGTATTTCAGAGCATCGGAATTGATTCGTATCGGGTGGCGTTCGACCTGCGAATTCGAGGGCGTTGTCAAGTGCTCATTCCAAATAGTATCACAGCAATTATGGTCACGTGGAAGGCCCAAATAACCTTCAACGCCGTTAACATCTTGATTTTGACGTATTTGATTATATAGTTGTAACTTGTTGTAACTCTATTTGTCATCGGATTCCATTCCCTACCGCCACCACCTCCATAATGGACATCGTAGACGGGCTTTGTCTTTCCTGGAACGGTCCTGTAGGCTCGCGTGGGATTAGATCGCGTGTTGATCACGGAATTACGGGTAAGATTATAGTATAGATTGACCTAAGTTTGAGGGTGTTTTCAGAAATAAAGCAAGTCGTGACCTTTATTGCTTTTCTTCTGCGTGTCGAATCGATTTGCTTTATGTCTTTTAAGTTTTTTCTGCTTCTTCTATTCTAAATTCTTTGACTTACTGCTGAGGAATTCATCCATTTCCAAGGCAAATGGCATTCATTGCAACCTTCTCAAGAAGTCTATACTAGACGAAATGTCACCGAGAGTTCAAGCAGCATAATGTCAACCTTCAATAATACCACGACACTGAAACACCATCACGGAACTATGAAATAAGCTTCGTATTAATAGCTAACTCCCTCAGTCGACGGATGCGATTCGGGGCCGGAGCTGGTGCCTCAAAACACCTAATTTTTGTTGGCACCGACGTACACGTACCAACTTCGTGTAAATGAAGTTTTGGTTACAAAATGCGAGTGGGAATTAAGACATTTAAATGTTAATATAAGATGTGTTGGCTCATTCTACGTGCCCTAATGTGACTTGCAACCCCGTTGGCAAAACTATTACTTTACTCCCTCAGCAGTCAGTATTTAGTATTGCCGATGTCTTAGAGCATAATTTACTGTGAGTTTGAAGTAGCATGGGTGACCCATATCTTAATCCACCTTCCCATGTTTCCTCTTCTCTTAACCCAACTAACACAGCCTGCTTGCTTTATTCTGTATATAGTCGTCTTCCTTCAACTCAACTTCTCTCTCGTGATGGACTGAAGGGAAGCAAAAATGTGAGTGTCCTGCTCAAACCAATTAGGTATAAAAGACTGGTTATGTTTTTTCGGAGAATCGAAATTAAAACGGAGAGAAATGTATTTGTATCACTATTTATTATCGAAACGCTTTATATATTTCATCCAGATGGATTCATTTCACTAATGAAATTAACTTTTTTATGATGTTCATATGAAATAACATGTTATATCTTCTCATAAGTTGAAGCCTATATCAATTGTACTCAAATGATCAATTCTAAAGCTTTGCACTATTCATAAAATCTGCTAATATCCACTACCTTAGAAGTCTGTGTTGACGACTCATTTTTATGCCTGCCTATGGTTTGCCTGTCGGGTTGCAATTCGCTGTAAGGGGCCGCTGCTTCGTTTCTAAATAGGCTACGCAACGAAGGTAACTACTCGCACCTTCAATACGAGATTTTGGTTAAATGTGAAGTGGTTAAGTCGATAACTGCCGCTTATCCGGAGGCTGTTATTTCCGTCAGCCGACCCTGGAGACGGCCCACAAATGAAGGTTCCGTTCCTTCGAGCCAAGAAGTGCTAAAGAGTACGTTCGGGGGAGGTCATATCAGAGCTTCGCCCAGCGTCACTATTCAGTTACCTATAATTAGGTTCTCTAACTGTTGTAAAGGCTCTTTCCACTTACCACTATTTCCAACGTCCAGCGTAATTAGCGCTATCTCATCCTTCGCACGCTACAAAGCTGTTAAAAGACTGATGAAAGAACAGGCGCGGGCGTGGGTTCTGAGATACGAGTCTCAGAGGCAATTTACTTTAGGTAAAAGGGAGAAAAAAAAAACTTGAGTTGATTTCCAGCGATGTGTAGAGTTTCATGTCTAACGATAAAAATTATTCAGGAGAGAAAGCTGTCAACGACTTGACTGTTTTATTAATTGGATGCTTAGCTGAGAGTCCAGCTACGTCGTCTAGGTCTAGGATCAGTCGTTGTGCACGATTCCTGTGCGAGATGAACAGGAGGTGCCGTTACTCGCCTCTCATGTTCAAACCACACAGAATGTGGGAAAACGTGGTGTTATGGCTAGGTGCGAGCTGCAGACACCGACCTAATAATGAAACCTCGCTCGCTCGAACCACCGCAACGCTGCACTCTGCTGGGTGTACTGTGAGAAAGTTGTTGGCATTCGCAATGTTTCCCTTAGACATTAGAGGAGATTCTATTGAGAGTTAGTCCCAACACAACAGATAATTGATAAGTGGAGTCATGCTAAAATCTTGTTTAGGCATCTCAAAGATTATGTATTTGCACCTGGTGCAACAGTTAAAAGCCGGATTAGGATTGGGGGTTTCTCCGACTAAAAAGCGAGTTTTTGTTTGGAATTTAGTTTCACGAATATTGTCTAAACCTCTTCAATTGTTGTAAACTGGGCAGGAGAATGAAACTAATCGAATCGCTCACCTTCAGGCTTAGGAATGTGAACAATTTAAAACACGTTCCTTCGTCAGTCAACTGTTCCTTGAGTTTTCTTGGATTGGGCACAATACGCGCTCAACTAGACCGACAAGCGCATGTACCATATAAGCCGATGTCGCACAGGCGTTGGTAATTTTTTGTTGACGACGTGGAACGCAATTAATCTATTTGAGACTTCGGTAAGATTTAACGAATGCGCACTCGTACCATTGACGTTCAGATACCAAGCGAAGTGGGCAACCAAATTACGGCACATTGTTTAGTCTAAATGAAACTAATCGAAAGGCTAAAATGTCGAAAGCAAATGACACGTTTTTATTAAACGAGTTTCATACCCGGCAAAACAATGTTAATTTTAATCAGTTATTAATATTCATATGTAAATCGAGAGGAAGGGAGCTCAATTAATTCTCTGATAAATGAGAAACGACTCTACTACGGGTTCGGAACCTTTGGTTTCTTCAGTTGACTAATACCGTTGTGTGAGGTCTTATTCGAAGTGCTCGGTTTCCGCTGACAGATGAGGAGCAATTAGCGGTGTTTCGAAGTAGACGTTAACCGTTTTTCCGTCAATAAATTGATTAAGAGTGAAACTACAACAGACGTTTTGCATCTTGATGGGGTTTCAGGCGTAATGTGTTAATCCATTCGCCTTAGGGCAACGTGGATGCTTTCAGTTTTCCTCACTCCTCATGTAGAAAATATATGAAGTTGTCCGTTTTTTGGTACGTTTTCTTCTTAGCAATGAAAATTGATATTATCGAGAACAGCATTATTTGTAACACATCTCATCACATTATTTACATGCACTATGTATTTTGTTGTTTATTCTCAGCCCACAGTGCGATATAATCCAAGCTCTGTACGATCGACCCCGTACAGAAAATGGTAAATGGTTAAGGTCCTGTGATGGGTTTAGAGACTAAACTATGTCAACTTTGTTCTTTGGCTCATTTTATTTTTTTTGAATCGGTAGATGAAGGCGATACCCTCACTGGGGCCACAAATGGGCCTAATGTAAGGGTGTCCATGATCCTCAGATAATGGCTCCACTGCACCACCCCCAGGCCCCACGGCACTGGGCTGGCTTGGTGCGACGTCACCTATACGCCCCAACCACCCCCGCTCAAAGCACAGGACATCCGCGGGTTTTGCAATTGCCACCTCTTCCGGCTGAAGAAAGGGCCTCCCAAACACACGACGGCGCGATGGAACATATGCTCTGCCGTCTCTAGCCCCACCTCGTAGAACCTGCATACCTGTGCCTCCCACTTGCCAATATTTGCAAGAAGTTTGAGAAGTCTCGTGGATCTCCCCCTCACATAGGCATGCTGGGAACTCTGAATGGGATTCTGAGTGAGACAGTTCTCCCTTATTGAGAGACACACTATCTCCTCCATTGTTTACAACATGAAGGAACAAGAGACTGGTAGCCAGGGCCAAGGAGCCACGCGGCTTTGGTATAAAGACCACTCTCAACTTCCTCCACCAGGGCCCTAGCACCGCTGTTTCCAGGAACTGCCACACCCCTCCCTAGGCAGGGCTCCCAGCCGGTACTGTGCACTGGGACCCTAGGTCACTGCCACCCTCAGTTCCCTGGCCAGTAGCCCTGCCACATGCCGCCCCTGCTCCCTGCTCCCCTTCAACCATCTTCAGGTGCACTCAAGGAAGGGACCTCTCCAGAGCCCTGCTTCCTCACCATAATACTACCTTGCCCCAGCTTAATGGAGACTGCTGGCTCAACCTCCAAAGCCTTGGCTGATTGCTAGTCTAACAGCCAGCCCAGAAGTACCGCCAATTCCTTGTGGACCTGCGAGGGCATCGTCCAGAACCGTGTGCTGAATCTCCTGTTTTGCTTAGCCAGAATGTCCAGGATCCACGCATCTGGCTCGTCTTCACATCAGGGCAGGTACGCCATGGCTCTTCGTGGTCTTGGAAGGTCTATACCGTCACAGACCTTCAGCCTGGCAGACACCCTCCCAGGGCTGTGGGGTGGCAATACACTCTCTCAGCCATGCTGACGTGCCCTTATACTTACAGATGACTGTGTACCACCCCCTCCTATACATGGTACCTGTGAACCCAGGCTCTGGCCCCTCATCCTCGCCGAGGGTGAACACGGCCTCCACCATGCTCCACGGCCTTCATCTGCTCCCCTGTGAGGAGCTCTGCCGAGTAGTCCACCCCTGACACAGCTGAGCTATACGAGACTGGTAGTCGCCCGCCAGTGCTGCCCCTTGGCACGCCCTGACCCCCAGAGCCACTGAGGTGGATTGCAAGCGGGAACCTACGCAAGGAGCGCCTCACCTCCTTCCTCTCCTCAGAAATGTCCCCAGGGGAAGGTCACGCTCTTTTTTCACCCCCCTCAACCTCTTCTGTCTGCCCTCCTCTCAACGCAAGAGCCCTGGTATCAGCCCTCTGGCAGCAGAGCTCTGGTGAACCTCACATGGAACCCCGCTGTGCCTCGAATGCGTGTCTGACGGCCCCGCATCCGACCCTTCAGTCAGTGGCTCCAAGCCCTTATCCTCCTGGTTCTTAGCAGCCCCCGAGGACCCCCCCCCCCACCCGAGGAGGGCCTAGTGCCAGCACTACCAGGCAGCGCCCCGGCAACACAAGTAGTTAGGGTAATAAACAGTCGATCACGGCAGAGCCCTGCATGGTGTGACAAGGCTACTTACTGCAAGGATGTCGCCTGGTATCCTTGAGTTTCCGTATTTGACACAGTGACCCATGTGCCATCCACCCTTCACTACGGTTCGCTTTACTGATTGGATTGGGGGCGCCAGAAAAAAAAAATTTGTTTGGCTCACAGTAGCATCCGAGAATATTTCATTTTAAAAATAACCCGATACGTTGAGGGAAAATGGTCGTAGTAGTGGTGAAAAATACCGGAATGTAGGTACTTGGCTACAGTACTGTATAAACACGACTGTATTAGGGAATTTTCGTTTTGATTCAGCTGTTATTATCAGGAACCTCATTACCCACGCTGCAGATGGTTATGTGCATTTTGAAATTCAGTGTTGCTCCAAATTATTTCATAACTTTCACTGAACTCCCGTCGTATAGCAGGTCCAAAAGAATACCATCGCGGATTATGGAGGATGTTCACATCAATTGGGCTTCATTGATATGAAACAAACTATTAATTTAATTTAAATTAATAAACCGCAAATTATTACATGACGATTTATTGTTCTCTTTTACAGCATGACTGCTCAGCTTGAGGCAGTTTCATACCTCCGAGACTCATACCGTTCCATTCGAGATAGAAAAGTACTAATAAACGATAAAAAATGACCAGACTACAACGGAACAACGATTCTTTCCTTTCGCTATATTGCCCTTTGAGTTCCTTCAATCAGTAGGAATTGCCTCACTATATTTACGGTGATTTCACTGTTATCCCTCTAGACGCGGTCCTACACGTCTTATTCGATTCAGCATCGATTAATAAATATACCTAGGAAACGGTGCCAAACACGACGTGAATGCAATAAAACTGCGAAAATTTCGTTTTTCTAAAACTTATCACACCATTTGTTGCCCATAACAACAATGGGTTTGGCCCAATTGTATTGCCAAGTAGGCGGGCACTACTAGATACCACATGAAATGTTTATCGAAAGACTGTGTTTTAGACCCCGTTAAAGGCAAAATATGGCGTGGATGGCGGACGGACATCGCAGATTTGAAATCCCCATGCGTTGCCAGAGTGTAAAATTTTGAGGGGGTAGTTGTAAATAAATTTGCTGTCCGAAAACAGGCATATAAACGAATAATAAACCAAAATGGGTTGATTAATAATTTATTGATCTCATTGTTTTCTCACGGTATTGATGAGAATGATTAAATGAATAAAACTCGTGGCTGAATAATTGTAGAGGGAAATGAAAACCAATTAAACCTTGAGAATCAGCCCAGTACACCCGATGCCCGTGGTATTACTGGTCTTACAGTTCCCTCCTCGCTTGAGGGCGGTTCCTTTTGTTAGTGTCTCATGTGCATTGCGACTTAGATTAGTACCTTAGTACCGGAGAAGAATGCTACGGCTTGAAAAGGAATCCACTCGTCGTCATAATCTCATCACAGGAACCACGTTTAAACGAACTCACTACTTATTACGATACAATTAAATGGCTGAAGGGCAAGAGAAGGATAGCAAGGATTTGAATGAGGCCACGTTGGCACAATTCTGGGCAATACTAAACGCTCGTGTAGGATTTAGTAGAAATAAGTAAAGACAAGAAACAAGGACTGTGTAATTAGATTTATTAAGAAAACGTAGAAAAACTAAAGAATATTATTAAAGAGATTATGCAAAAAAATAGCTTATAAATGTATATAATATAAACGTGTAGAAAATCAATCGTTAAAGAAGTGAAATCGAGCCTCTGGAACTAGAGTTGAACTCTGCAAAATAGCGAGAGTTGAAGGTATAGTCGGTAAATGATACGGATGATTCGAGCTGAGAACTACGTAATTGATAGGAGTAGGGGTTGAGTTGATAAATTGAAATCAGTTTGGAGCAACCTCGTGGCTGCGGAACGGCAGAAAGCTCGAAGTAAAATGAGAATCACGTTGACGCGGATTGCGATGATGAAAAATAGGCGAGAAATAATTTTGGCGATAGAGCTTGAGGTTATGGTTGACCGGTCAGATCCCTGCTTAACAACAATCTTTGAGCGTAAACACGAAATGAGCAACTAGATTCCGGAAACTGACGCCATAATATTTGAAGTGTAATTCGCTACTTTGAAGAGTTGTGAAAACTCCAAGAGTCTTCGTATTCTGATCCTTTGAATTAAACTCCGCTGGATAGGACCATTTCTTACTCCTCATTCTGAACATTATTCGGTCAGGAACTTTTTTTAATACCCCCCTAGAACCCCCCCCCCCGTACTTCTTTCAAAACTGAAAAATGCTTCTAACCTCGTGCGCATATCATCGCGACTAATAGGCAGTGCTAACATTAAGCATGGCATGCAGGTGTGTAGTAGTTAAATGATGATTGAAAGCTGGATAAGACAGTTTTGGCTCGATTTGGAGTTATACGAGGAATAACAAACCTGGTCCCCTGGCCGATAGTAATAAAGCACCATCCGTCCTCCAGCTAAATTGCCAGAAGTAGATAACTGTCGACCCCAACCCTGCTTGTCCGAACTACTGGGTGTGTTGGTAGGAGGTTGATGACATTGTAGTTGGGGTATCCCCCCCCCCCCATACTCTACAAGGTGGCTCTCTGATTCAAAAGATTGATCTTTTGTTTGTATTATTGTTGTCGTGTTGAGTCAATTCATGAAGTCGAAATATTAACGTACTTCATGAAGACCGATCAGAACATGAGAGATAAGAATTCAAAATTAATTTGCAGTTCTACTTTGAAAAAGCGGGAGGAAAGGGTTTTTGTTCATTTCAAGATGTAGGAAATATGCCGAATCCTCCCGCGTAATGGGAAAATATTTCATCCTAAATAAACGAGGTGTCTACGAGGAAGGTGTAGGAAAGGTTTACTGCCGGCGGATAGGAGGCTCAGCCGAAACTAATAGGCAATCAGTGCTCAGAACGACCGCTCATCCGTTGGGTTTGCTTTCTTCTTTCGTCTTCGCATTTGTCATAAAACCAGCTCAGTGTACTGCATGCTACCGATTTAGCTGCAAATTGAGATTGATGATTCCAGCAATTGAGAATCTCGATTTCCGTATCATTTCTGTTTGAAACCACGGAGTGCAGCGGATACACAGTGATCTTACTTTTCCGCATACAAACGGTGGATTTCTGAGGGGAGGCGAGAGCGGGAGCTAGAGAGAGAGAGAGAGAGAGAGAGAGAGAGAGAGAGAGAGAGAGAGAGAGAGAGAGAGAGAGAGAGAGAGAGAGAGAGAGAGAGAGAGAGAGAGAGAGAGAGAGAGAGAGAGAGAGAGAGAGAGAGAGAGAGAGAGAGAGAGAGAGAGAGAGAGAGAGAGAGAGAGAGAGAGAGAGAGAGAGAGAGAGAGAGAGAGAGAGAGAGAGAGAGAGAGAGAGAGAGAGAGAGAGAGAGAGAGAGAGAGAGAGAGAGAGAGAGAGAGAGAGAGAGAGAGAGAGAGAGAGAGAGAGAGAGAGAGAGAGAGAGAGAGAGAGAGAGAGAGAGAGAGAGAGAGAGAGAGAGAGAGAGAGAGAGAGAGAGAGAGAGAGAGAGAGAGAGAGAGAGAGAGAGAGAGAGAGAGAGAGAGAGAGAGAGAGAGAGAGACAGAGAGAGACGGAGGGTGAGAGAGAGAAATGAAAAGAAAGCGATAAATGAGTTTAAATGGAATACGTCAGGTATTGGACGATCAAGAACCGGGTAAATGACCTCGAGACTTACAGTACAGGTTGAAATCGAAGTCGTCAAAGTTGAAATTTTGTCAGCTCCTCTACCCTAGAACTCATACAATAAACTCTCTCTGCTTCCATTCCGGCGCACACTAGCTTAACTATCCAGCGATTTTTACCAGTTACTCTATTGCGAATTTTATTGCGTACTCGTAGATCCTTCTTAAGTAACCCAAGTGCTGGCGGAAGGGAATTAATGAGGGCGAGTAACCCAATGGTGCACCAGTCAGCTCACTAGGGGGAAACCTGGACCATGATGCCTGAGATCCACTAATAGGCTTCTAGGTGTTAACAATCGTCCATTTTTTTTACAATCCCCCATCAAAATGTGATACTTCACGTGTGAAGACATGGGGATTCCAAATTTGCAATGACCAAGCCCTAATTACAACTACAAAATTCGTTATTTCGCGCAAAACTTCTATTTGGGATCTAGTTGTGCGCAGTTGTATGTACTCTGTAACCTGAATCCCTTAACCTGTACCTCTGTAACCCATGCTTGTTTTTCAGCTTCATCGAAATTACGTCGTATTTGGTGTCATTTCCTATGTATTTTTCGGTCCTGAGTCGAACAGCACTGGTCTAAAATGTGTAGGACTTCGTCTTGTTGGAAAACAGTGACATAATATAGTGAGCAAATTGTACTACTTGGCGGTACTCTCATGGCAAAATAATGAAAGTTATCCCCACATGTCCGTCAGTTCAACTCATCACGCCGTGCCAATTACCAAGTGACACCTAGAAAATGAAAATTTTCGTTGTTCAGTTGCAGACGGGTCATGTTCCGTTTACCAGTATTTTTCGATGCTGAACCGAATCGAATGGGTCTCGGAGGTGCGAGACGGCGTCAAGACGTTGCGTATGCGAGTAATAATCTGTAGCGCTTCTTTTCTTTTTATGAAGCTCACCTTAAATGGGGTGGTAGCACCCAAGAAAGAAAACTAAATAAATAAAGATTAACGAAACGGAGAGGGTGCCAGTATACCCTACTCAGGGTCCTACTGAGCGGGAAGAAAAGTAAGGCGAGAGGAGCTTCTATGATACAGCGGCCACCAGTCTAGATATGAGCCAACACATGGGTTGTAATACCTGGAAGTACGTCTAACAACTTAGCCAACGTATCTTCTTAGCACTGTTATATTTTTACAGGGCAGGGTGAGCTGGAACCCAGATGGTTCATACTTCTATTCAACTAACTTCTTACTCCTCCCTAACGCACTTCTTGGCTTGCCATTTGAATACTAATCCCGGCTTCCTGCTACTACAGACTGGTCTAGACCCACGGCGAGGATATCCGGATATTCTATGCCCTCAGATGACAATACACCAGCAATCTACTTGCAGATTGCATCCCCATCAGTATGCAGGCACACCTTCACCACACGATTCAGTGACTCAAATTGGGTACCACTGGTCCAACAGCGAGCATTAACAATGTTACGGTCCCTGCCTCTTGTACACCTCATAGCTGTAGGTTGTGGCTTCACCCTCGCCTAAGAGAGGTGGTGGTGGTGGTGATGGTGTTGGGGAGGGGGAGTCGGTACTCTGCCTGAGCTTCTGCTCATCGACCGAATCATGGAGAGCAATCACAAACCAAGAAGGGCAGACGATGTTGCTGTTACACCACTAAATCTGGCACTGAATGATTCCAAGATCGGACATAACCTGTGCGATATCTCGGACTCTAGGTCTCCCAGTTATTTGTTATTCAGAGGCAGTGCGTGTTGAACCTGCAGTGTCTTTCCCATACGGTACGTTTGGCGAGATAAGCAACTTAAAACTCTGTCTGAACTTGATCTGATGATCAACAGCAATGAAACTAAGATTACGATTATTTCAAGATCCTAAAACGGACGTCAGTCTAATGGAAGTATTCCAGAACAAGTTAATAAATGTAAATCATCTGTCACCCTATCTCTTCATTGCTCCAACTCCTAATCTGCACTGAATAGAGGGAGGTGAATGTCTCCCTTACATCTTATTAAACGAATCCTGTCCAAAATCGGACTTGTGGTGCGTGTCTCCCCGTTGAAGAACACGCTTCCCAACAGCTTCTATAACCTATTCAGAAAGACAAGGGATATATAAGTGAAGAGGCCACTACGCAAGACCACTTCGTAAAGCATGCATGAGGTAACCTGAGTCACCTTTTACCAATCAAACTAACTCGGGAAAGTGACCTGAATGCAGCGGCTTGGTGGCGCTCTTACTGCAACTGATTTAGAATTGGAAATTAAGAAGTTGAATAGCCACTTCAGGATCACAGCGGTGTTTTCAAGTTTGATGAATGTGTTATTCGAACCCGGTGTCGGCCGACTGTAGCGATGCGATGCGTCTGCCTGTTAAGTACTTTCAAGTCGAACTCAAATCGAGTCCGCTGAAATGTCTGGGGGACAAGGCTCCTCAATGACAGTTGATTTACATTGAACGGTTGTAAGAAGGAAAACACTTCCTACCTTTTCCGTATTCAAGCCTCAAGCTACTAAACTGACTGCGACTAATCGTTTCGTGCAAAGAAGCAATTGGGTTCTCTGGCGTTCAAACGCCTCTGGATCACCGACAGGTCAATCCACAGTGGTTCTCTTTGTATTAAGCGCTACCGTAGCGAGAACAAGTAATTGTTTATGCATGGGGCTTTTATTAAGACCCAGGGCTACATAAATCAAAGCAGCCATGTTTGACCAGATATTTCGAGTCCCACGCAGTACTTCTACTTGCATGTGGGTGTTTTCCTTATAAATCCTCGGTCCAATTTTTATTTTTATTTCCCGCTCGAATTTCACATGATTGGCCACACTATGTAACTTGGTCATAACTCTTCTTTCACCTGCAGTCAAAGTGGCTAATTCCATCCATCCATCACCTACCGGTAAGCTGTAGTGTTTTCAAGTGTAGATGGATTGCACAATCTGCATTATTCATTGACAGTCTGAAGGGGCGTTAATAAAATCAGACATGTTATAAGATTAGATTTGAATGGATGCTCCGATTGAGGTTTCGCACAGCTTCTGTGTTCAAACAATTTAATTGGATTCTTATGGAACAAGTCGAGAAAGCATTCTTATTTATAAAAAATTACGGTACATTCTCATGGAAATCTGTAAAAACATTGTTTGGCGTTTAATGGTTCCGGTAACATTTCATGTATTTTTTAAAGAGATGTCTTATTTGATTAACGCCACTTCAGACAGTATATCTACAAGCCAGCGTGCACCTCCTAGGGTACTGACATGACTATACTTGATATATGATTTTATGTTGACCATCAAAGGATTGCAATCAAGTTCCACACATGAAGTCTCAAAGCACATCTCAAGAACACTCATTGTACACAGTCCTGATGATCACGGCAGCAGATTCCACTAACCAAACACTACTTCCCTGTGAAAGAAGACAGGGCTATATTAGGATCTTACCTCGAGAAGCACCCTGAATGCTGCTACATCTCACAGCAGCAGTCAGAGATCATTTCCTCTCTCTTCTATGGCTTTTTCATTAATTTCGCAGCACTTCTTGTTCTTACGTTTTCTGCATCCTGCAATAGGTAACTAAGAGCTATCACATCATTTAGAGCATCCTATGAACAAAATGGGTGGAGCTCACAAAATGTTGCTTCGAGGCAACAAAGAAAGTCATTTATGTAATTTTAATATATTAGTTACGTCAGTCATTTATCAACTTTCTGAGAACTGCGTTGTCTACCATTTTCCACCCACATTTTGTTCCCCACAACTATGTCTGTAATCGTTTGTTACCCGGAGATATAACCTCACATCTTGTACATTAGAAAATGAGATTCTTAGTACTAGAATTCCGAGTAACCCACTTGTATTTACGAGCTCCCATTCATCCAGATTAAAAACGCCCGCTTGCTTTTGTCCCAGCGCTTTCCAAGTTATGAAAGCAACTTATGAAAATCGAAGTTTGTGAACGTCTCTAGGCTTTGGCTTCGTATATAAGTCCTTCGTATTTCCCGAAAACGAAGCTTGGAGACCCGCAAGAACTGATGCCAGCATTTAAGGTCTAGACTGACCCGCTATCTAATTGCAAATGTACAAACCACCAATATGGGTTTGTGTGTGTGTGAAGAAAGTTTTGTGATGCGCACCGTCCGTATTCTTTGTTACAAGTAGCACTCCAGTTTTCATGTAGTTGTTAAATAATTTTTCAGTTGATCCTTTCAACTTGATTTTTTTAAATAAAAAAATATAAGCTTTCTCATTTGAATAAAGTATATTGGTAGTTTCAAACGT
The DNA here is from genome assembly GCA_020466155.1 of Pachypeltis micranthus. Classification (NCBI taxonomy): domain Eukaryota; kingdom Metazoa; phylum Arthropoda; class Insecta; order Hemiptera; family Miridae; genus Pachypeltis; species Pachypeltis micranthus. Next base: position 3,927,951 of record CM035773.1, on the reverse strand, counting down.
GGTAATCAAGCTCAAATGATGCGGCATGCGTTGGGAGACGAAAGTTCGCTCGTGTATTAGAAATTGGGGCATAAAAGCGGACTCAACGATAATAGAGTACCGAATGGGGTCCATATCATCATATTCCAATCAGCAATGATTGACGTGTACGTGATTGATGGGTAAAGAAAGCAGCTACCGCAGCTCTTAATTAAATGTAGAAATGTGAGGGTCCTGCAAGGCCTCTTATAAGGGCTCGTATTAGGCACCTTCTCTTGTTTGGTGGGAGTAAGCCACTGTCGGCGTGGGAAGTAGAGCGGATGAAACCTTCCGTTCACCAGACAAGTTGCGTCTTCAAGTCTTTGATCATTAACCTCCAATTAACTGCGCTTTCGACTGCATTCTCTGCTCATCGAGGCCAGGCATTTTTTTCTCTCCCCTAACTCGTGTTAGAGAAGTTCAGTTAGCACGAAAAGAATTCAAAGCACACTCACAGGATGTTCTGAAACCAGTCTAGCTTGACGTATTCCTCCCTATGGTCATGTTTTCCCTTGGCCCTGGGTATTTCCTTCCCTTTAGTAGGAACCCTGATAGATTTTCCCACCTAAAGGCTATCCGTATTAGCTCACTGCAGGAACTGATGACCGCTCCTCAACCTACATTTTTAGCTACGCAGAGCTTGCTGTTTCCTAATTAGTTAAAAACAAAATCCGCCGACACCGAGTCTTACAGACTTAAACCGAACATTTTGCTCCCTCCTGGTTCATCAAGTAGTCAAATGTGGACAGGGGTTATAAAATATCTTCCCATTTAAGCAAAGTCACAAGGACTTAACCATTTATGGGAGTGGCGGATAGCGCTCATTCAATTTAAACCACAAAGCTGTCTGTAACAATTCCTATTATTTTCCCAAGGATTCGCCCATGCAACTGGTTGTTCTTATGCAGCTCGCGTCACATATCGTAAATCGCAATAATGATGGAGCAGAAAACATCGCAGCAAAGTTTTTTCAACTAAAAACTAGAATCTTGGTTTCACAGGTTTTTTATGGCGCAAACACATCATACAAACCCCCCCACCCCACACTCACGAAATGCATTGCATCTGCCTGTAAACCAAAATCCATCAGGAGGGTCATATCAGTCGTTCAGGAATATCGTACATTTTGAGATGCGAGAGCACCATCGAACGGAGGCCTATGAAAGTAGCGCAGGTACAGTGCCATTAGCAAGTCTCCCGGTAGAAGACTGTTGTTGTTGCCCACGGGTAATCAAGCGGAGGTATTATATTGGGGAGACCCATACCATACTATAGATCTGCATACTTGATTTAACTATTAACTTGTTTGGCAAGTGTTAAACTCGATGGAGTTCACTGTGTTCATTTTTTTTTACCAAGAAGGAAACTGGGTGGAACCGACATAAGCTTTCTTTAACGGGTTCAGGCTCATATCAATTACTCCGATTTTCGACTTCGTGGCACTTTTTAACGAAGGAAACGCCTGGGAATTTTTTTAAAGTAAAGGGGCATCAACGAGTCCAAGCGAAGACCCAAAAACCTAAGACGAAGACTGTGGCAGAGCAAGCCATTAATGAAGAGGACGCGGCCATCTGAAAGGGAAAAAAAGAGTTTGACAGAACGTCACCCGCGCTGAACTAGAGCCTTAACAAGAGTCCCAGAGAGTTCAATTTGTCAAACGCAACGATTATAGCCAGAGAGAGGACTGAAATAGCCACGTTTGCCGTAGAATTAGGGGCATTTGTCGGCTCCCTCGTTTTTATAAAGCGACGTCCGTGCGGGGGTGCAATGTTAATGTTGTTTTGATGGAAGGCTGCGGTGATGGCTAGTTATATTGGGTTCGTCGTCGGCGGCTCGATGCCAGAGAGCAATGCACTGTACGCCTCTTAACTCTTTTAAACTGCAGTCAATGATAACTGAACATGCATTGTCAAGTGGAAGGAGTAGAATCTTTCCGAAGAATCACATGATTTTTTTCTTCTCAGAAGGCTGCTCCGAGAAATTCAACCCTCAGATACTGACAAATATTTGGCTCTGTAGGCCTCAAATCATGAAGGTCTAAAGAATATTTAGTTTGTTTTACACAATTAGTACCCTCCTTACCCCCTCGGAGCGGGAAAGTAAAAATGTAGTGTTTTAGTACTTAGGTAACTTCAGTTAGTTTTGAAACACTCATAACCCTACGTACGAACTAATGTCGTCTGATTCACTGTAGCTGGTTTCTGGGCCTTGACTCGCTGCTTCCTCGCTAACAGCAACTTCACGAGTAAATCGGCAGTTGTCTGTTTACCCTGTGACGAATAATATTAAACGAAAATTTAGAAACAAAGGAAATAAACTGTAAGGATCGAATTCTGCCCGAAATTAAATAATAAAAGTGTAAACGTAAAGAAATCAACGGGAACGAATGAATGAAAATACAATTTAATTCATGGAAAAATACATAAATAATAGTTGACCTTGTGACAAAAGAAAACAAAATAAATGACCCACTTCAGGAGTGTTTTCTCTCTTTGTTCGAACGGCCTGAAAGTTTGAAATGAGAAGTCGGAAAGCGGGAGACGTTGCGGGAGTTCAGGGCTTTTCGTATCGGGAGAAAAGGGAATCCGAGGCATCAACGGAAAAAGGCGAGGAAGCTAAAGAAGTGTCAAACGAACAGGGACCTGATTTCTTGGAAACCGTACACGAGCTGCTACTTTCAACCGGGTTCAGCGGGCGTTCACCTAACGAATTGACGCTGCACAAAAGGCGTATTTTACGGTACAACCGTAACACTAATAAGTTTTTTCGGGTGTGGGTGAAGTAAAGAACCCCACTCAAGGCCCTGAAGAGTGTGTCGTATCTTTATATATATCCATTAGGAGGGTCAGTTCCAACTTGTGGGCTCTTCTTAACAGTCTCCGGTTCAGCACTCCGTCAGTATTATAGAAGAGAAGCTGGCTGAGTTGGCGTCAGGGTTCGTGGTAACTTGTTTTCAATGTCAATGAAGGGGAAATCCCAAGATTCAACGGTTGTCAGGCGATATACACGTGCCAGAGAGCAGTGGAACATGCGCAAGTGCACAGAAGTACCTAGTTAGATGGTACATTAGTGCGGAGGAAGATTTCAAGTAGTCGGGTATGAGCAGCCCTGAGGGACACGTGAGGTAGCTAATAACTCCAATAGATGGCACCACCAATACGTACAACGTATACAAGACGACTGAGGTAGCTTCAGTCAAATAGAAGACTAGTAGGTCAGATGCATGAGTCTTCGTAGAAAGGTTTGGCTTCAAGACGCTATCCAGGAGGAAGATTGATAAAGACTGATTGAAGAGCAATAGAATTCGAGGGAGATGGCCCCTGGAAACCCTCCCTATTGGCAGCAATCCACTTGCACGGGATTAGACGTCCTGGGTTCCGAGCACGCTAGCATAAGTTGCCTCCCGAAATTTTGGTGTTTGTGCATTATGAGACATCAACACTTGAAGATCTGATGAACGCTCTATTTTTTCGCTATTGCCGTGCTTTCCTTGCTTCTTTGACTCAAAAACGTAACAATGGATAAGAAGTGTTAAAGGAAGTGATTGATCTAGTTTGTCACGAATTTCTAATATGAAGCGAGATGTACGTCTGATATGATTAATTTATCTCACATGCTCTGCGTGTCCACTGCTAGGACTGGATAGAATTAATGGTTCTAGAATACAGGAGTGGCAATTGCTGCTTCCATTGGAGCTCAGTAAGTCATTACGGGGAGCTTTGCGAAGGAAAGGAATAAATCTTCCATAGTACAGCTAGTCCGTTCCGCTCCCTGACTCCGATTTCTAAGCAACCAGAGCACCTTTAGGCTTTTAGTCGATAAATGATGGAGATGACGGCGGAGGATGTGAGTGAAAGGGAGGGGGATCGCCTTAATATGACCGCAAGCTTTTAATATGAGTACGAAGCTGGCGGACCTTTTCGCCTGGAGATACAGCGTATCCTGTCGAGTGGGCAAGTAGGCGGAGGCAAGGCAAGAGCCTTCCATTTCAGGTCTTCATGAAGAAATAAAAGGACATCAGGTGAGAGGACGCCGCTTTTGAGCAACTGCCCGTGACTCTTTACATTAAAAGACCGCTCCATCACTACTAGGTCTATTATGGAAAACGGAGAAACCTTCTGCAGAAAAGGAGCCACTGTTTGCTTGTTGATGTATAAAAACTCGTTTCAACAGCTCAAAACCTATTAGTGTGTTATCACTTTTACACGTCGTAAACAACTCTGATATTTCTAGGATCTTTATGTTGGTGCCTGTATGTTGACACAGAGGCAGGGTTTTCTCTAATAAAAAAACCAATTACCTAAGTGACAAACACAAGTCATATAATACATTTGTGTCAAACTCAATTTTGCAGAGGGCCATATATTAAATTTAGAATGTGTAGGCGGGCCAGATTCAAATTAAAAAATGTGCTGAATGACGATAACATTTTATTTATTTAATTACATAGTATGTAATATAAATATACGGTAGTTAAAAATCATCAAAGTTATAAAAGAGGGTAATTATTTTGAGCTCGAGGATCCAGATACCTGACTTCTCTTGTTTTTGACAAGCTCATTGATGTCAGGTATCATATTCGTTGTAGTTATTTTAAGAACTGATTGGAGATGTTCATTCGTAAGTCTTGCGCGATACTTGTTCTTATTTATTTTCATGACGGAAAACATCTGCTCGCATGAATAGGTGCTACCAAACATGCACAGAATGCGTGCTGCATGCTTTTTTAATTCTGGGTAGTTATCCAAACTCTTGAAATATTGTGTATAAAATGTAAGAGCGTTAACCTCTTTAAATTTTTCTTTCAAAATACTGTCCGATTGAAGATCTATCAACTCCATCTGCAAATGAACTGGTGTCAGTGAAGCTTCAAAATTGAATGGATTGTTGAAAATTGGGAATTCCATTTCATTCATTTTGTGGAAGTCTTCGAAACGATTGTTGAATACCGTGATCAAATTTTGCAGAAGGTGAGAATATTGATCCAATTTTTTTTTGGTTCACTGTGTCAAATGATTTTAAATGAGAGAAATGATCCAAAGTTCGATTTTTTACCTGATTTTCCCTCAGCCTCAACTTTTTTTCAAAGGCTTGAATACACGAATACATTTGAGTGACAATACGATTTTTACCCTGTAACTTTACATTCAGATCAGTCAAATGTTTATTCATATCTACCAAAAAAGCGCAATCAACCCACCAGTCATTGTCATAATCAATTGGTTTGCCTTTTTCTAACATGAAAGCTTCAATAGTGTCACGTAATGCAAAAAATCTTTCTAAAACTACTCCTCGACTGAGCCAACGAACTTCGGTGAAATAAGGGACATCAGAAAACTTTTCGTCCAAATCTTGTAACAACTGCCTGAACTGACGGTGATTTAGTCCTCTGCTCCTTATAAAATTTACTGTTTTAATTATAGATTGCATGACATGGTCCATTTTTAAATGTTTGGAAGCCAATGATTCCTGATGAATTATACAGTGAAATCCCTCAAAATCCCCTGATGATTTCTGTTTTAATTTAGTTACAAGACCCGAATCTTTGCCAGTCATGGCAGGAGCGCCATCCGTAGTTGTGCTGCTAAGTTTATTCCAGTCGAGTTCATATTCTGCTACCAAATGCTCAATTGCAAAATACATATCATTTGCTGTTGTAGTACCTGTCAATGGAACGCACTTTAATAGTTCTTCAGTTATTTCAAAGTTACTGTTAATACCTCGTATAAAAACAGTAAGTTGAGCTGTATCAACAGCGTCAGTGCTCTCGTCAACAGCCAGTGAAAAGTTTGTAAATTCCTTAATTTTGTCCTTCAGTTGAAGAACCAAATTTTGAGATAAATCGTTTATTCTTGAAGCAACAGTGTTTCTTGACAGCGAAATATTTTGAATTATTGCCTTTGAAATGGAAATGAAACATCGGCAACTTTCAACATACAGTCTTTAATAAAATCACCATCAGTGAAAGGTTTTGATCTCTTCGCGATTTCTAATGCAATAATATAACTTGATTTCAGGGCATCTTCGCTTTCTGTATTAGCTTTAGTAAACATCCATTGTTGACCTTGAAGTTTAGATTTTAAAGATGACAATTTGTCAATTCTTATTTTTTCAGTGAAACAATCGAATTTTGATTTATGATTCGTATCATAGTGTCTCTTCAAGTTAAACTCTTTACAAACTGCAACAGTTTGATTGCAAATCAAACAAAGTGGTTTACCTTTCCATTCTATGAAAAAATATGCAATTTCCCATTTAGACTGAAAAACCCTGCACTCACCATCAACTTTACGTTTTTGTGACATTATGCCAAAATCGTAAATTAAGGAACTCGACACAACAGTAAGTTATGATATCGCACGCGCACGACACATTGTTGCTAAGAGACGCGCGTTACTGTCTATCTCTCTCGCTTGTCAGGGCACGCGCTGCCCTTGAAATTACTTAAAATGTTGTAGTGTGCGCATTTTAAAACTTCCGTAGAGGAATCCAGTGAAGTCTGAAAGCTTCTTCTTTCTGCGGCACATTACGATCGCGGGCCGTATTAATATGGCCCGGGGGCCTGATGCGGCCCGCGGGCCGTATCTTTGACATGACTGATATAATATTTAGAAATGAGCAAAATCACAGCTCAGAGACCAGCAGCATCGAAAAAAACCATGCGAAACCTGACTACAACGGAACGACGAAAACTAAATGTTCCTGTCGCCTGTAGGCAATTGGCACGACTTTGCATCTGATACTCTTTCCATTCAACCCAGGATCTAAAAATGCCTTGAAAACGATACCAAACACGGTGTATTTTGCCATAATAGCCATGGGCTTCGCTCGATCGGATTGCCAGCAGGCAGGCACAACTAGCTACCAAATGGAATTTTCGTGTGGAAGAACGCATTTTTAGACCACGTTAAAGGCACACAAAAATTGTCCTGACCGAAAACATAGGTGTATTATTTAGAATGAATAATAAATCAAAACGAAAAGTAGGAGCTGTAGTTAAGTGAAGTTAATAAAAAAAAAAACATGAACAATTGAAATGAAAAATATTGAAACTACTGTCCCTTTGAAATTGAGCAAATTAGACGTCTGTGCGTTTAGAGAAGTCGGCGTTTGATGTTCGTGCGAAAACTGAACGTCAGGTGGGATGCAGATGACGCGGTAGTGTCATTTCGGGATGCTGATGACCCAGGGAATCACCCGATACGAGAGAAGAGATGGAACTGAACTGGAAATGAGAAGAGTCGAACTCCGGAGAGGTGAGAGAAGTGGGGATGGCGCAGACAGAAAGCTTCATCACGGTCAAATAATAATAAATGAACCTTATTGATAAACAAATGGCATAAACAGTGCCAAGTGTCCCCTGAAATATTTCGGAAGTTGATAGTTGAAACTGAGCAGTGGGGCACACCAGTACCAGCGGTACCGATACCCAGATAAGGTGGTGATATTTCAAGAAAGTGTTTACAATTCGTTATAACTTTTGATTTGTTTCTTTCCAAGCATATGTAAGAAATAGACCGATTCATTGATGAGGGCAAAGATGCTGTTTTCAACTTTCATCTCTTCATTATTTTCGGGCCGTTCCTATTTTCTTAATTATTTTGGTCTGTTCCTATGTCTTTTAGAATGTTATGTTATGGCAAAGAAGGAATTAAAACTAGAACAATTCTTCCCTCCCCCCACATGTACCATCTCTGGTTCTAAACTTCATAATATCGGTAGTCCAGAAAATAAATCTCAATATCCGGATTTAACTGAGGTCAGCGTTCTCTTGAGGGTTACCCCAGAATACCGCCAACGCATGCGCATCAACTCGACTTTCTTCACAATCCCCTACATTTTAAAAGTTTTAGACGTTTAAGGTAGTTCCCGCAACGCTATTTTGACTGTGATATCTTAGGGAGCTATGAGAAATATTCTCCGTTTTGGGGAATGCTACCCCACCAAGTGGTAATGCCATATGCGGGATATCAACGTCAGAATACCTGGCTTCGTTAGAAATGTCGTCGCGCTGATATGCAATTTCTGCAAATATTGGCTGGTGGTTCAACAAAGGTGTTCAAGGTTTTTGAGCCAAATTGATTTTCGCGTTCCACCAAGCAGTGCTTGGCTGAAGCGAACTTCCCAAATTCCTTCTGGTTATCTGTTCTGCTCTGTCCTAAATCGTTACTATGAAGAATGGAACCGTCCCGATCTCGGAATCATCAGTATTTTCTTAGTGTTTTCATTGACTTTTGGCAGATTTTGTAGTAGGTTCTTGCTAGTTCATTTTCGTTTACAGAAGGGGTGAGTTGGAGAACACAAAGTGTGTTTTTCGGCAGTCTACTACTATGATGAGCGGTCTTTGCTTGTATCCTCATGAACGAGACGTTTCTCCCCTACGCCTTCCATCCATCTCAAGCCTCATCCTGTGATCAATGCCAAACCCTTCATTACTGTCCATCCATCGCTCATGCAATTCACCCGCTTCCTCCATCTTCCATGTGGGAATGTCGTCGGCTCCATTGCATCGACCATCAAACCTTATCTTATTGATGAGCCTGAGTCAATTCATTAATTTGTGCACAACGTTTCCAACTAATTAGTTCATCCTTCAAAATTCTTCTCAACTCCTGATTTCAAATTCAATGAACTAGCCACCCAACTTCATCAAAATTACTTACGTGGCCCTCTCTTGGCATCCCGAATGTTAATAAACATCTCCCAGTCAAAATTGTCACAGGTTATTCTTAATACCCTCAATTATTCAATGTATAGTAAACTGTTCCCGAGCAGATGTGAAGATTGGACGTGCAACGAAGGTCTGTCCGTCACTTGAATGTGGTATTTGTTTTGTATTCCGTTCGTCTCTGGCGAATAAACTAAGAACGCTTTTTGTATTTGTTCTGCTAACTTTCATCATTACCGTATTGGACCCTACTTAGTCGTGTTTCCGTTAAAAAAAATTAATAAATGTCAAGAAACGGATTTTGGTGCAAGAATATTCTACCAGCACAGACGCCTAAATTTATATATTAAGGAAGGTTTGCTAAGGAAGGTTTTTATGTCACGCCCTTTATTGAATGTTCCACGTGAAGGTCCCGATTACGTGGACGTCCCTGTAATTTGTTCATTACGTATGAATATGTTTTCCAGTACGTCTTTACATTTGAGGTATAACTGAAGAGAATTTTCTGCTTCTTCAATGGTTTTAACTACCAACGTTTCCAGAAAAACTTTTAGTTTTTACTTTCCTTAGTTCTATGAAGTAACAATGAAAGTTATATAATCGGCTGACAACCCCCACTTGGTAAAATGGTCTGTGTGTCTGTCAACACGATTAAATAGAAATGGCTGAACCAAATCGGCTCAAATTGTACATTCTATATCCAGCATGCAAGTTACCATGAAACTCCAAAATATGCAAACTCAGATTGAAACTAACTAGTCAAAACACTATTTTTTTAACCCCCAAAACGGCTCTGACGTTCTGGATTGAATGTTTCGGATTTTTAGCTAGGGAAAGCAACGAAATTATGAAAAGTTCAGTAGTATTTACTGAAATCCAAATATAATATGTTTCGCCCCTATTTGCCGCCCGACTCCAAATTCTCGACATAATGTGGAGCATGTCAGCTGTTAGGCGGTTTTCCTTGACATCCGTGAACGTCTTAGGAAAAACTGGGTTAAACCAGACCACTGGACGAGGTAGTCCCATACGGGACTTGGCGACTTCAATGCGCAGCTCCACTTCTTTTCTCTCGAAGACTCTCCATCATGCACGTCTTGCGCCTCTAGTGTGGAGGAAACAAGATACGATGTGCTGCTCCACTGCGGTTTCTACAACAATGAGAGGCGGGGGCTGGGAGGGCAGACGATGTTAGCAGCATTGGCTGCTCTCAAGCAAGCCTATAACCATTTCGCCGAGTTCACGAAGAGGGCGATGGCTAAGAAAGGCGGGCACAGTTGATCCCTTGGAAACTTGCCACTGAAGTAAATAGTTAGATCAGGTGGGTAACCAGATTACCAACTCCTCCACTCCTCCAGATCGTTTGGGTTTCTCAGGTTATATCTCCGCGAGATAACAAATAGACAGCAGCTCTCCACCGGGAGATTGGTTAAATGACCATCTGCTGTACCCCCACACGTCCGGATTTAGTGGCGCGGATAGCGAAACAGCAACCCCAATGACTGTGTTACGAGTGCTAAGAACACTCATTTTGACACGGAAACAGACCTGTGGGATGGGTGTAGGATAGGGTAGGCAGTACGGACTGAAGCCGCGTGCTTGGGATACCACAGTACACCTCCAGCGGAGGTGTTGGTGGCCTGGAAGCATGCAATTCGTAAAATTATCTTCACGTGAAGTGAGAAGTAAACACTAGCGTGTACATAGCGTGCCACTGTTGCTAGGTTGATGTTTCATTTTCATGTAAATAACCTGAATAGTCTCCAAAGTTCAGAGACGTCGGCAATAGGAGCTCAAAGTCTTCGTGGATCCCTTCCCACCCTCAGAATGCGTCAATTATCTAACCTTGATACGACTCTATTTCTTAATTTCATATCTCAAGGGCCCATCTGAGTTTGGTTGTTGTCGCATTGTCTTTCAGATAAATCCAGTACGAAATCCACTCGTTGACTCGGCTTTAGCTATTGAAATACCATTTAAATTCCACTCTTGTAAGCTAACAGTCATTATTAACCTTATAAATGTGAAAGGGGCCACTGAGCTGTAACTTAATTACATGTCGGTAACTTTATTAGGCAAATCAATTCGATATTAAACGTGATCCCATCAACGAGCCCATATTAAGTTTGAATGTCTATGAACGTGTCAATTTGAGGCTTGTCCGTGGTTGTTTGGCGCAACCAACATTCCCTTGAGCTTCTCGATATGCATCTCAAGTTACGGATGTATGCTAATGTCGAATGGAATGGCAGATGGCTGTTTCAAGTATTCGACGTTAAGACCAGGAAGAGCGCCCCTCAACTTTCAAAATCTTTTCTCAGGCAAGTAAGAAAAGATAAAAGCGAAGTCGAATTGTTGAGGGAAGCCGTACACTAAGGGTTAACTAAGTAAGTTTTAGGGACTAAGTAAGGGTTAAAGTCACTTCTATTGGTGGGACATTACGGCTCATTTGGGGAATCGCGAGCAACAACTTGCGGTTTCCTGGGGGTCACAATATGTTCCAGTTGCATAATAAACGAAGTTGGCCGAATTCAGAAAAATGTTAGGGTTAAGAAAAGTGCTCTAGTCAATAATTATAACTCTGGTTCCGAAACGTTTAACGATTTAATTAAGGCATACAAATAACACAACACAATGAAAAGGTGGAGGGCTTAAATACGCGGATTATTTGGATAACACTTACTCAGCAGAATTTATTTTGCTAATCAATACCTACATTTTGTTCTCAATGAGACACGTCGTGAATGCAGATATACACCTAGAAAGTAAAGAGACATTTATTAACTTCAAGCAAGACTGCTAAAGCCATTCTGATCAATATAACAGTTCAACTAAACAATATTTACTCAAATATTTTCTAACAGCCTGCCAAGTACCTCCTTTATGTCACAAGGTGGACGTTTGCAGAGAGATCGTTGGAAGGAACATTAATTTGGGAAAGTGAGAATAGATATCACTACAAAATTATGCGTGTAGAAATAAAAGACGACTCTACAAAATAGTAAATGGTGAAGTACTACCTAAAAGATATTATTTTACTTTCAGTTCACTTATGTTAATGCGAATTTTAGTGTTTATGCTGGAGCGTTATTGTTTCGGAATTAATTACATGCGGTCTGTGCCTCGTTTTCAACGAAACGGTTATATTTTTCACTCTCTCTCTCTCTCTCTCTTGTTACTCTATTTAGTACTATTTTTGCAAGGCAGCGCAGGAAGCTTGATGAGAAAAGTAGATAACATCACGGTTCGGTGCATTGGCTGTGACCTGGCGAAGTAATACACCTGGCAGGCGTGTTGCAAGGTTCGTATCTTATCGAGGAATTTATCCGTCTTCCCTTCCCCTACTAATAGTTCTATCCCTGGAGTTGGCACAAGATATTTTGGGGTAGTAGTAGGGTCCTAATTTATTCAGTTTTTTGGCGCCACCGTCCCTATCGCTGTGAGCTTCGAAAAGATAAATTTGATTGAGAGAACCGCTGAACCAAATCGTGGGATGAAGCGTTTACTGCTGATGCTTCGTGGGGCTTTGGCTGCTCTTCGAAAATAATCTCTGTTGTCCATACGGCTTGTAGAAATTTAACCCTAGGCTACTGACGAATCATACTATGTACAGGAATTCACGACGCTCAAGTCCAGAGTGAACACACAGATCATTTTTCTTATGGTGTTTTCGTGCTCAGCAGTTCTTGAAACGTAAATATATAAAGAAAGCTTTATCCGATTCATTAAAGAAAGTTTTTTGAGATTGTTTTCCCAACTTTCCTTCCAATTGTATTGTACTGAAATCTAGAGAATCCATTACAGTAAATATACTTTGGCATCGTACGCACCTTATTTGCGTCTGAGACCTGATATTATTGGTCAATCAGCCCGTTTTGCACAATTTTTGGAGCCAGAAGGTTTACATTTATAACTAAGATTATTAAGAAAAAGTATAACTAGAGAAAATTGAAGACTAGAACCCCTCCGGCATCCCACTCCTAATCCTTTTTCCGAATTAAGTGACCCCTGTGACGGTAAGCTGCCGCAAAGTGAAGAAATATCTCGGGGGAACAGGCGATTGGGGAGATGATGTATGCGGAGTCCACAAACGACCGTACTCCCACACTGTTGAGAGATAAATTGCTCGAATTATCCTTAAGATGAAGTGAGGAGCCCCCTTCTTGCGACTTGGCTGACTCCTTTTCAGCTCCGAATTGCCAGGAAGAAGCCCCAAAGGGGAGAAAGTTCCCACAATCCCTCAACAGTCGGCTAAGCCCTACGGAGCTGGTGTTACATATCCCGCCAACCGGCCGTATATCTTTTGAGTCCCCGTTGAGCAAGCAAGACCATGGAAGTATAGTAGTCGTAGCTATTCCTACGCATTGAGGCATGCACCCGCAGTGATGGTGTTTGCTCAAATGCGATTTTGTTAGAGAGCAGATGGCTCAGGGCGGAGGCATTTCGATTTGACGAATATCCTCATTTTCGCTTGGCAAAACGAGGTTCATTAATACCTCTAAGACGTTTAATGCCGTCTCATTTCAAAAGCGAGTTGAAGGAATTGAAGGAACTTACCACCATTTGCTTAATTCCCAGGGAAATGAGGAAGAGAACAGCGCGAAAATAGCTGGTACCGTGATTCTCGGTTGCAGACATTTTGGAAACATTAAAGCCCGTTTTTATGATAGATGACCCCGGAGGGTAAGGAAAGAAGGAGAGAAAAAATTCCACGATAAAACGGTCTCCAGATGTAAATATACCAGCAACCTGTATGCAGACCTCTTCATGCCGAAGCAAAATCACATGCCCATTTCCCGTTTGTCCACAAACTTCTGAGGATAGTATTTGCTGTCACAGGAGTGCACATATCTCTCAAGTAGATGTGCTAAGCGCTGTGCAGACCATTCATCTCCTCGAAAGCGATCTTCCTTCTAGAGGCATCTGGACAGTGTATTATCTTTATATCGTTATCTTTTCCTGAAATGAATTCAATACAGCAACTAAATGGAGGACTGGAGAAAGAGTGGAGAATGGAAATTAAAGCTCTATTAGCAACCATCTTGGCTACCACTGTTTCTTCTGAATAAAGTATAATTCAAAACTTCAAAAACCGGCTTCCAAATAATACTGATAAATATACTTACAGCAATCAATCTGAGTGCATCAGTGGAGGAATAATTTTTATTGGAGCTTGTTAACCTCGAAGCACAGACCACTGGCCGCTTTCGTCCATCTGGAAAAGCCGATAGTTATCTTCTACTGTTCAAAAACCCTTTGACAATTGAATTTGTTGGCCATTCTCATTTTACACCTTTGCAAGTTGAAGTGAGTAGTGTAATGCACTGGGTTTGTACTTTTTTTTACAACCACCCATAGTAGTGGAAAGTTTTGAAGAACAATCGAAGACGTAGCACTTTCCAAGCTGGGGATGATTTTCGGAGCTTTGAAATGGTCCTCGAAAGGGTGAATTCCGTTCCTGTCAATTTTATGACCTGGGTTGTTGGGACCCGTATACGCTTGGAGACTTGCGTTTTTATTCCTGCCCTATTTAAATAGTCAAATAGCTTTGTCTTGAGATGTGTTGAGGTGTTCTCTTGGCAGTGGTGATAATACCATCCAACAAACATGCTACACTGTTAACTCCTCTCAAGATAGCTTCAATCGTAATCTCTTGTACCGAATATAACCATTAGGGGTTGATATCACTAAAACTCTTCTCAACTCGTCTTTAATCACCATTTGGCATCCTCCAGATCTGTTACAGAAAAACCCACATCTCCAGATAGTTTAGTGACCACCACTTCAAAAGTCTCAAGGAATTGTAGTTTTGATTGGTGTGCTCATAATTTTGCTGCTCCTGTTAGTTTGACACAACCACAATGGGGATCCTCATTCTGACGGTGCTGCGCTAGGATCCATAGACTCAATAATACCTTGATTTACCAACCTATCAGGTTCCTACTCCATCTTGTCCCGCAGAGGAATTAGTACAGAAAGATAACGGAAAATCTTATGCTGTGCATCCTCAGCTAATTGATGCCTTTGGTAGTGAAGACTCATCATTAAAAAGATCAGGATATTTTATGAAAACTCTGCCATCTGTTCATTTTGATACAGTGTTTCGTCAATAACTCGATTTCTATTTTACTTGCTACCGCTTCGGGCATAGGTAATTAGGATTTAAGAGAGCTGTCCACCCTGAATAGAGGAACATCTTTTTCCTTTAAGTTTAGGGATTTTTTAACGCTTGGACCTTCTTCAACTGAACATGCCGAAAGTTCAGTTAAATTTGTAGATCTTGTAAGGTTCTCACAATTTTGTAAGGGGGCCGTTGTCTAGAGAGATAATTTTATTTTATATTCAACATAACCTTGCGTCGCATTCAATATAACATATTGCATTAATGCTGTTCAAAATTCTATGCCTGCCAAAATAGCTATCGGTCTCCCACTTGACCTGCAGGCTCTAGAGAAGTGTTCTTTTCCTCCACAACTCTTACAGATTTGTCCTATGGCAAGGGAGTTAGTTCTTTTTTCTTCAAAAACGTCATAGAGGAGTGCCAGGCAGCACCTCTATTTTTTAAATGTTATTCGAGCTATTCATAAAAAAATAACATTGGAAATAATGAAGCGAATTTTGAATGGATTGTCTGTCAGGATGTTGTTATCACATTGCTTCCTGATAATGTGTGGTTGTTCATCGCTCGACGAAAAGAACAACAGAAAAATTAGAACTAAAATGCCGATAAAGGACGGGATGGCTGAGGAGCAAGGATAAGAATGATGAAAGCGGTAAGGAAAGTGGATACCGATCAACAGTACGCTGTTAAAACGGGTGCTGGATAGGAAATAGAAAGGTTAGTCGGATTGTGAAAAAATGGGGGCTCGCCAATAGTAGCCGGCGGAGAAGCAGCGGATCACTTATTACCTCCGGGCTTGTGATCCAGTAAAGCACCTCCGCCCGAGTTCTTTTGATCGAAATGGCACGTCAGTCAACTGCATAACTTGGAGAAAAGTCCATTAGAGAATCAAAGAGGGCAACCTATTAAACTAGAGCGATTTCTAGGATGGACCGAATTGTTGAAAGATAATGTTGGGTGAGGTCGGTCCAGCAGTATCTGAAAGTCTCCCGGTATTTCGAAATATATTATACGAATCTACAAAAGTTATTAATACTGCTCGTTTACATAAACGTTTGTGGCTCTCAGATGCTTGAGCCATATTTGAAGTAGAGGCTTTGAGCACTGTGAAGAAGTGAGTTTCATCGGATTTGAAGCTATTGTTACAAATGAACCGATACAAGGTTCCACAATTGTTCTACCTAGTCCTTCTATCTTAATGCAAAGTGAGCCGTTGATCGGTTTTTTAACTACCTTTGTAGTCGGGACAAAGACCCATGTCTCCGACTGAAAGTAGAAGGAATGGCTGATGCAAATTGAACACCGTAGTTTTTCCGTTTTCTTAATTTCCTGTTCCCGAAACGTTAAACGTTCAAAGCCCACGGACGCTGCTAATCGTCATAACGGGATAATATCTTCAACCAATTCCTTTGCTCATCACAAAGTTTTGCACACAGCCGAGCTCAGCATACTGACAACGTTTGGCGCGTAGCATCACAGAACTTATCGTACACTCAGCTATTTTCATGACTTTAGCTGTTTACCCATCTATTTTCCACTTTGTTCAGAGGAAAGAATTATCAAAATCCGGCTAGAAATGCAGCCTACCATTAGGTTAATTGTTTACTTTTTAATAGCAATGCCAGAGATCTCATGGCCATTCAAAACCAATGTACTCCATTGCTATTATTAAAGGCCTATTTGTGCAGACTGCATGAGACTTGATGCAGCTTCGATAAATACGCGTACACAAGTTCACTGCATGAGTCAGTGACTCAAACTGCTCATAAAAGCAACCACAACGTCATGATCGCAGTCTTTTCATCTCAGTTGGCTGTGATGCCCGTGAAAAAGCCGGTGATCTGTATGATGGTCGCCTTCTGTGGCCAACCCCACCCAGCGTAAGGGACGCAGTCCGAGTTCTCGTCCTTCAACTGAAGCTATCAAGGCTGTCAAAATCCAATATCTATCCTTTAACGAAGACCACAGTAACAGTAAAAAGTAACCGAACAACCAAGATTGTTTGGAATCCTACGGATTTCACTGCGTTCATTTATGAATTCACAGTAAGACTAAAAAATGCTCAGCGAGTAGCGATTGCAGTTAAGTGAAAAGTTATACAACGAATTACGGGTAACTTTTCCACTCAATCAGGTGTAGGCCAAAAGTTGAATGGGTTACCTTGACCAAAGGAAGCTTTAAGGACAAATGAAGTGGGTGAACATGAGAAGCCCCTTTTACACTTCCTTGATACATTCGAGCGGGGAATCTACTAAGAACGCTGCATTTTTTGAGTAGCCTACTGCCAAGTCACTAATTGTAGGGCATTGTCCTACTGTGTCAAGAACTCTAATTTGATATTGCTGCCACACTATTGGCTTAGCACTCTTAAGTGTTTATAAAAAGGCAGAAAGCCACTGCAAGGAACCAGTATTTTACCTTCCGTCCCTTTTTGCTAAGACCTACCGCTATTGGAACATGTGTGTCGAGTTGCTCATTCTCACTGTAAGTGGCACTGTTGACACCGATAACACACGCATGAAAAACAAAAATTATCCTGAAGAGCAGTTCAGTCAAAAGCTGGGGGGGGGGATGTCATTGTCACAACGAAAAGCCGTCCCCTACAGCCTTGCCGAATGAAGAATTTTAGCTGCATAGCCAACTGCTTACGTAAGAAACTACACAGACAGCGTACACTGCAGACATTAAACAGTAGTGCTGCTATCAATCACTGTGCCTCTTAGCTTATGACCGATTTCTTCTACCACCAATGATATTCCCTATCCACCACCTGAGGACATGCTAAGTATAGGATTCATGTTATCAACATGGAACAAATTAGAACCGCTTAACTCTTCTTCTTCTTCTTCTTCTTCTTCTTCTTCTTCTTCTTCTTCTTCTTCTTCTTCTTCTATTTTATTTATTTATTTAAATGTGGCTCCTCGTCCTGTTTTAGCACAAAAAAGAAACCCTCATCCTCTTCAGCACATGCCCAGTGTTCATGGAACACACGCTTCTATTGGAATTAGCACGAAAAACAAAGAGAGTAAAGTCGTAAGTAAAGTGCAGGGATCCCAGACCCTTATCTCTTCTGACTAACGATATCCTCTCCAACCCTCCACCTTACCGCTCTTTCCTTAAAACCTATAGAATCGAACTTTCAGGAGTCGGTTCATATGACGTGGAGTGAACCTTCAGGCTCCTCCGCGTTTGTTACACATTGGCAACAATGTCTTCCATAGAGAACAGGCTAATCCGTTTCTCCTCCTGTACCTCCACAAATCCTGGGTGCAGTAACCGTTGAGCAAGGTTTTGGCTCACAAGTTTCGCCGTGACTATACACGGTTAGCCGATAACAAGTACTAAATACACTGGCTGCAACTACAATAACAGGAAGCCGTGATTCTAAATACGAGTCCGAATGTCCCCGTCTTCAATTTAATTGGCCCGACTATGAGATTCCGGTGCGGGGGTTAGGCCCCCGAACAGCGGTGTAAAAAGGGCCGTACACGAAAATAGACTTATACAAGGGGGTTCGAGAAGAACCGAAGGAAGGCCTCACCTTCTTGAAACCCTCACGTCCCCACGATCTCCAAAATGTCTTTAAATATCGGCCTGACTCGCATTGTTGAGTATTTAAGGAGCGCTGTTCATTCCGTCCCGTCTGGATTGAACCGTCGACCGGATCGTACTCGTCATTTGAGTTGCCTTGCTAAATATAAGCCATCAACAGTGAGCGGTTTCTTCGGATTTGGCAGCCTTCAAAAGTGTACCAAACCTTTGGATTGAGTTTTAATTTATTGACCAACTTTAGTCCCTAGGTTTGAGGGAAACGGAAGGTGTGGGAGAACGCGCGAAGGGACGCTAAGCGCTAAACGTATCTCATTTGTTCACAGAAATAGCCCCTATTATCTAGGCTTCGATTGAAACAACTGAAGAAAACACCACACTTCTTCCAAACTCCTAACTCGAAAGTTCGTATCCACCACTACAGCCCGGTTGCCGTCAATATGTACTCCTTACGGTTAAATATACTCAAGAATGATTGAATCTATGACCCCTAGGAACAGAAAACATTTCATTTAACTTTAATGGCCGAGATCGGCGATACGGGGTTGTTTTCGGAGGAGAGCAGAGTGGTTTTGCTAGTACAGTCTCGAGTTCAAGATTTTGTTGCCATGAAGCAAAAGTTTGTCACGGTGGGTCGATCGGTAGTAGAACAATGCACTCGAAACAGTTTCATTTATTGTTATCGTGGTTTCATACATGGTCATTTCTGTGTGCGATTGTTACACTTGCGTGAGGCCACTTCAATGGTCCCTGTTCAGTAGGCCGAATTAGCTGGGGTTTTTGGCTTCTAAACATCCTCGCTTGACCCTAAGTCATGGTTTCCCCGAGCATGGTTGACGCCCTTTATTTGTACCTATGGGAAGTACGACTCCTCAGTTATTTCCAACTGTCAACGTATTACTCTTTTTACTTTTCTCTCCTCAACGGACAGCCCCTTCCAAGTCAGTCATCCATCAGTATTCACGAACGACAGTCGTTCCCAGTTCTCCCAACTCCCCCAAGTCTGGCACTACTCACAACAACTCTCTCTCTCTCTCCCCCCCTTCCACAATCAGTTCCGGTCTAGAACCCCCATGTTCGCGTTTGTATACTCACACTCAAACTGATATCGCTATTCTGTCAAGTGTAATGCAGTCCTCACTCGCGCTCACCACGTCCATTTATTTCTCAACTCTTTATAAGCTCCTCATTTGTGCGCCCAACAGTCCCTAAGATCCAATGTAACCATTCCTCCTTCTCCATGCGTGGGAGCCTCAAATTGCTGCCAGTCTCACTTAGTTCCGATGTCATCTGAAAAATATAAAGATTCTACTAACGTTTGAACGGTGTTTATTAGGAAAACACTGCGCTAAAATCGATCGAAATATTTTGTAATTTATTGTGCTGCACTCGTCATTTTTCCACGCATGGGAATATTATGGTATTGTTGTGCTATTTATAACCGTCCACAGATATAATTTAATCAAACTCGTTATAGCCTTTATTGAGAAAAATATATTTAGTGTTTTGATACTACGTATTTAGTGATTTACTTTGTAAAAACCAAGGAAAGTTAGTACCACTGCTCGCCAGTCTCAGGATCGAACCCAGATGCAATATCTTCGCGAAACGTCTATCCAGATGGTTTGAATTACCCAGGTTCGTATCTCCGCATGATAACACATAAACAGCAGATCTCTTGCCTTACCACCACAGGTCTGGATTCGCTGGACGCTGAGCGAGTTCCCATGCTTTACTAGCGCTACGGCAACCTCCATGAGTCTGGTATAACTATTTTAATGAATTCAAACGAATAACGATTAGATAAATCAATAATATTCTCCGATGAAGACCAAACCAGAATTGAGTTATATTTTTAAAAGTAAACAATAACAATCTAACTAGGTAACAACTTTGCTGGTCACCAGTTATTCACTACATTTATCCCCTCCTTTCGTTAAGTGGCTTGGTCTTCATTCTTGTTAAAAAACGGAGCTAACTGGTGAATATGGATCACTCATCTAGAACCAGTGACTAGACATCAGTGATAATATTTAGAGCTTTGCAAAGGCCTACGAAAGGCGATTGGAATTTATGATTCAATCCTACTCGTCGTCGAAGCAGGTTCCACACTCTCACCAGGTTGACCTTTTGTTGTTCACATTAGCTTTTTGTATCTGCTTCTTAGCCAGCTGGTGAACGGCGTGCAACGTTTGTCACAGCTCTCGTGCACAGCCTTGCCTTGTCGTTTCATTAGGAGTTGCTCCCACTAGCAAGTTCACAGGTAGGGTTAGGTTTCGGCCTAGGTCTAATTTAGCTGGGGAAGCCTGTTGAAGCATACGTGCACAGATACGTGTACAAGGAAGCCGGCGATCGCAATCCCTCTGGTTCACAGAAACAACTTTGGGCAAAAGGTTCCACAATGTTCTATTGAATCGCTCATAAATGTTCCTATGGGGTTGTATGTATTTTTCAAATGAAAAGAAAATCCATCACGCTTTTTAAAACAGCACCTTCAAAGCTTCTTCCGAGTCTCTACTAGTCCTCTAGCTACTGTGTCTGCTATAATGTCTTTGGTGGGGAAGGCTTCTGGCCACTAGTGGTCGATTACATCGACGATGAATCTATTGCCCTCATTGATGACTGGAAAGGGACCTACCATGTCAACAGACAACCTTTCAAAAGTAGCGCTTTCAGTGTGCTCGTCTTTCTCTCCTCGACTACCGCAAACGTTGCACAAAGCCCAAAACTTCTTCACTGTCTTTTGCAATCCTTAAAAATGTTTTCTAATATCTGCCATAGTTCTTCGGAATCCAAACTGACCAAACGTGTGAGAAGTTTCCGTATCTATTTCTGCTTCATTGCTGGGACAAGGATTAAGTAGGAATTAGTATCCACAAGACAAAGACGATTGAATAGAGCCCAAGGCGATTTAGTCGTTTCATCAGTTTCTGCAACCTCGTTCCATGAAGGTCGTTTTCCTTTTTCTACCCAACCACAAACTTGTGCATGCACTGGGTCAGACAACTGTACTTCTTCCTACATCTTGGCAGAGGATTCCAGAACAGCTCTATTGGCTTCTTCTACTTCTTAGAAAGTGCTTAGAAAAGTGGGACAAGCACCTAATAAAACAAGTCAGCACTTTTCTTGCCATTTTGTAATTGGGAAAGTGCCACTCCGTGAGTGCAGCTTTTATGTCATTGAAGGCAAAATCACATTCAAGTGCCCATCGGAATGCTTTAGTCTGATTCTGATAGTAAGAGCAAAGCCCCGCAAAGGTTCTTCCTTTGTTTGTTGGGACTGGCTACTGTCTAACTTTGTCCGTCTTCAATGAATCACCTCCCTCCAAAATCACGAATCCTGGATATGTCACTAGCAGGGGCGTAAAAAAATGTTTCTGACAGAATACGTAGGTGTACTATTCACAATGAATAATAAACCGCCGAAATCCGGTTTAGTGTCATCCGTTTTACGATACATCTACTTCTCTGTGACTAACCCTTCCCTTATACTTGTCTTCTCCCACCTGCAGTTAACTTCAACTGACATCCCTGTTCTTCGATGACCGCCTGCCGAATTGTTAATCAACCGCCTCTCAAAGCCTCGGAAGTCGCTTCTAACAACTCATTCCCTTCAAATATAAAAATAATTTCCCCGCCCAACTAAATTCCAGTTGAGGTCGTCCAAACAGCATCCTCTCGAGCACCTCAAAACCGTTCACCAACAACACAAACAACAAAACCGTTTCGGCAACTACCTCCGTCAAGGAGCCACCTAATTCTGAACTTTCTCGTTTCTGTCTCTTGTGTGTACATCACGTTAACCTGTATTATGATATTAGCACACTTTGCCTTCATCCCCTGTACAACTTTCTCCTTACCACTCCTCCCATCTCTTTCTCTCGAATCATAAATATCTCTATTCAGCGCGCCAACTACTGATTGAGCGCTAGTGTGAAAATAGTACATTTGTATTAATAGCTTAGTTATAGCATTGCCTATTTCGAAAGAGTAAAAAGCTAGTTTTGAATTGATGGTAGACTCCATAAGGGGAAGGGGGTTTTATTGATAGGTCGGAATATGAAACCCCAATTACCCAATTATTAATACACCTTGAGTACTGCAGGCACGTTATAAAAGATGGAGGGAAAGAAGGAAGATATTAATAGGGTTGTCACCCGCGATCAGGGCAAAGAGGCGCCCGCGGCTGCTTCCATGAGCTCCGTTTGCCGCTCTGCGTCCCTTTATGGAGTGCTTCCTGGCAGATTTATGGCCTTTCTTGAATTCCCTTTCCTCTCTCGTTGACACCTCACAATTTCACTTTGTGCGGTTCTGGAGTTGCCCGTCAACTGCAAAGCAACATTCGAAAGTAACAAGCGTCCTGAAGTGAGGTGTGACCAGACAATTGATTTGCCCAATGTGACAATATCTGAAAGGCCTCAATTTGAAGATAACGTCTCGTAATCTCCCTCACCCTTCCAAAATGTGCATTAGGCTACTCGAATACTGGATGTGAGGGGAACATAGAAAGTTGACGTCCTTCAGACATCTTTTAGCCATCCTACATCAGCAAGAAAATTATCTTCGACATTGAGATTTGAGTATGTTTTGATTTCTGCTTGCCTGTTACCAAATTCAACGTATACACACGCTCATCTTAGCCTGGGGTTTTGATGGTGGGAAATGGTTTGAAATTCCTTATCTCGAGCAATGACAACGAGCTGGGTGGCTAGAACTGCTCTATCGCTCCCTAGACAAATGTAAACGACTTTGAAGCTTCTTCCCTTTTGGTTTATTATTCATCCTACGTACGTTTTCGGCCAGGAATATTTTTAATTCTTAATCTCCAATGCCTGTCAGCATGTTTCAGCGTCCTGGCATGTTTAGCCTTTAACGGGGCCTAAAAAATCCGTTCTTTGGCACGAAAAACCCATTTGGTATCTAGTTGTCCCCGCTGTTAAGCATTCCAATAGAACGAAACCCATGGATGTTATGGGCAACTTCTACTACTTGAAGAAACTCGCGGGACGATTGTAGTGAAAGTATTGTTTCTGCCTGGCCCACGCTCATTTCCCACGCTGCCTCCCGTCTCACTCTAAACACCTGTCTGCGATTCGACACATATTTATGTATTTATTTAAAATGGAACGATCCCAATGATACAGGAACACAAAGGTACAAAAAATATTGGGCTGGCGTATAAACAATTTAAGTAATGTAGCTTTAAGACGAATGATAGATCAAGGTAGCAGAGAAAGGGGCCAAGGTAATGCCTGACACCCGGAAGAAGAAAGTGCGTCTGAAGAGATAACTTCCTATCCACGACAAAACAGGGTCAAGTGAATGGTGATAGGGTCCAGTCATAGACGTCTTTTCGGATTGTGTAAAAACAGTGAGAAATGATAGTAACTGAAACGATTGTGGTTGAGATTCCGCAGGTTGCTTCTAAATTTGCGAGGAAAAACTGTAAAAAAATTTTATTTGGAATTTTTGATAATTTATTGCGCTGCTTTACTCATTTTCCCAAAGGTGGACATTTTATGGCACCACTGTGTTGTTTGGAACTGTCCATATATAAAATTTAATCAAAATCGTGAGAGGCATTTTCGAAAATAAAAATTTAGTGTTTTGATCACTGTGATAACTACAGTTACTTTTAAGCCGATTTGCTAGTTTAATACCACTTAGTCGCCTCATTTAACCAGCGAGGTTATCACAGTGGCCTAAAAAATTACGCTATCGTCTGTATTCGAATCACGATCGTTTAAGAGGTTGAGCTGTACGTTATAGACACGAGCAGTGTGATCCGGTGTCGGTTCACATCAAGCGTCATATATCGTCATTTCTAAAATACGTTGTATTTTACCCTCAGGAAGTGCGTGTTAGAAATTTATTTCAGCGCCGGGTTAGAGTGGCTTCGTTTTTTTTGTGTTGGCATGCAAATATCCCAGAACTCCCTCGTCATTGCGGTTTTTCTAAGTTTTATTTTCGTTATTTTATTTCATCACAAAGCACCTCCGACTAATGAATAATAAAAACTCTTTCGATGTAAGAGCGACAACGGCATGCAGCTCTTGGAAACGAGGACCATTCAGATTAGGGAAGATAGGCCCCGTCCAAATTCAAAATAATAGAAGCACATTACCGTCCGGATGTCCTCATTAAATGTGTTGACGACCTCCATGAGTCTTCAGAATAAGCAGACAAATCTTGAGATTCAGCTGATAGCGACGAGAGGAGAAGAAGAAAAAAAGGTTGTGAGAGGTCTTTTGAGATTCTTCGGTTGTGGGAGAAGACCGTAAGAAGTCGAAGAGGCCGTTGTCGGATTCTCGTTTGGTTCTTAATGCGACCAACCAACGACCTAAAACATATCGAGTAAAATGCTTGAAGGATATGAAAAAATCCTTCCACGTCAAAGTACTGGGCCCTCTATTAAAACGGACACTTGAGGGGGGCAAGTTTTCTTTCTCCTCACTACAGATGTTAAACGGATCTTCATAGATTTGGGAGGAAGCGAAGAGAGATTTTTCCAGCCAATACTCTTGGAGCACTATTTGTTTCAGCCAGTCCATCTTCAGTTGTCACCTATTCCAACTTCGTATGTGGTTCAAGCGATCAATTTACTTAGTGTTTTTACACGTTCGCAGTTTTTTCTCTAGTGTTCTTCCCGAATAAGCCACGACAACAAAACGGTAAACTCCTAATTTGAATTTGTCATAAAATGAAGAGTGTTTGCTACTAAGTTAATCAGTTTAACTTAGTTCAAGTGAACGATTTAATGTTCCAGTGACCACAGTTTTTTTTGTCTCAGAGAATAGAATCGCAAATCATTTCTTACTAACACCAGCTGCGAGGCAGGAAAAAGCTGGCGATGTACCTGGCGGCTATTCGTCGGAAGAGACGTTCCTTTTATTTGTACGTTCTTATTTCTGATTTTCTAAGTGAAGTATTCTTGAATGCTGTGAGTTACCACAAGATAACCTGTTACTGTACAAGCTACTGCAGAGAGTATGGAAACAGAGACGGTACATTAATAACTGCCCATGATGGGTAAATAGAAGCTTCATTCCTTAATTCATTAATTTTTCTCAGCCAAAAGTACACTTGGAAACCATGGCCTAGTAAAGTCGCATAAGGGCTGAACAGAGACTTGACCTTTGCAAATGTTGTCTCGTTTCTTCTGCAAATAATGACCAAACACATTACACTAAACGTAAACTGACTAGCTGAACAATTACTCCACACGTACGTATTAAGCAGCTGAACAATTACTCTCACCCGGCTTCCCGGAGCGGGAGAAAGAAACAACTTAAAGGACAGTCAAGCGAGCAGTATGCGGAAATGCGGGACATTGGCTTCGGTAGAAGAGCAATGAGTGTGCAACTTAACATCGAACGTAAATTCAGTCGGTGCCCTTGCTGCATATTAGTAATTCAAAGAGATTTATTCGCTCTCGTCAATTAGGAAGAAAAGACGAGAGCCAGGGAGGTCAACTGTGTCTTATGTGACAACCCAGAATGACATCGGTGGGGAACTGTATCAAGAGGTTTGATGTGTGTCTTTTCTTTTCGTACTTTAAAATTCAAACACGCGATGCTGAGCGAGATTTAGAGGCAGAGAAACACGGTTAATGATTTTCGCAAGACTGTCGCTCTAGTTGGCACGAGTTAAACGTTACGGACCTGGAGCTTTCTTTTAAAGGGATTTCAAGGCAATTCTCGTTCTTAAGGGAAACAGGATTTTGTTGAGCAAATTCCGACTAACCTCTTGACACGACGCGATCTATTAACACCGCTCCACATTTGACCTTTAAAAATTCTGTGTTACTCTTAATCAATGAAGATTTTTTGACGACGTTACTTTCAAGTTTTTGTATAATGCTAGAGATTACGACGCCGCAGTCCTGAGGTTTCTTGAACGCCCATTCCGCGACGAATTAGACTGAATGATCGTTTTCACGTACATACCTTAATAACTACTAACAATACTGAACCATCGTTACCTGCTCGGTCGAGTTCCAGCGATGCTAACAGTAGCTCTGTCACCTGTATGGAGTTGTTTCTGAATTCGATCAGTTACATCACATCATTCCCCCTTAGTTGAAGCCGAACTTAGCGAATGGCAGTAATAATTCATCAGTGGTCATTGCAGTTCCTTAGTTCTTTTTTAGGGAAAGTCAGACTATTCTTCAGCCCAGTTAAGTATTTCCAAACCAGCCTACCACTTCGTGGCTTTGAGAGCTTAGCTGATGACTATACTGTTTCTGTTGAAGTCCTCTTCTTTGAAGGCATCACTATCACTATCAATGTGAATACTTTCTACTCAGATCAGCTCCACCTGCAATGATCGGCAAAGTGTGGCTCTTGGGCTCCTTAAGTGCGACTCTGGCATAAATACTCATGGGAGATGCAATAATATTTTCATTAAATAAACTTGGTACTAAAAAATTACACATTACTTTGATTAATTAAAATGCTTCTATAAATCGAAAACATGTATAAATTTTTGTTTAAGTATAAAAAAAGAATTGGGCGATTAAAATGTCATATTGTGAAAATACGCAACGAACATAGTTTAGTTGTATTAGTAGCACAACTTACAGTTATTCTTATATGATTTTATCACACGTACGCTATGTATGTTTGTGGTTCTTCTACAAAATTTGTGATAGATTTTTCGATAACTTCTATTTGTCTGTTACGAGGGGTTCATCTGGGGTGCCTACAATCGGAGTCAGGCGGTACCTGTCCAAATGTTGGGCGTTTTCTTCCATTTTTGCTCATATTAAAAGTTTTGTTATTCTGATGATGTAAAAAATTATTTTTTCTTTTTAGTGCAGTTATTCGTAAGTGTTAATAAAATTGTATTTTTTTAAAAAGATTTAAAAAAAGAAGTGCTTTCGTTCATTTTTAATAATCATAATAATTGTGTACAGATGGCATTAGAAAAAAGTCTAGTCGAACTATTACACGGCAACAAAAAACTAAAGAAAAACGGAAGATAAACACCGCGAATTCAAAATTGAGTGGCCGAGAATTTATTCAAAACTTGAATGGACATCCGCCATGTCATATTTGTAAGGAGAAATTCACGCATAACAATAAAATGAATATAGAGTTTCACTTTACTAGAAAGCACGCGCTATTTCGCGCGAAATAACATATAATAAGAGTTAAGAGTAGTCAAATTCTGTGTTTAATTGCTGAATGCAATCCAGTAATATTAATAAAGCAAGTTTTGTTTTTAGCCAAGAGATGTCACGAGAGAGAAGCAATACACAGAATGCTTGGCAAGCCGATCGGACGAAGCCCATCGTTGTTATGGGGCAAAAATGGGTAAAAAATTAACAAGAACGTAATTTTGGGAGTTTTATCGCAATGTGTACGTATTTTTCGATGTTGAATTGAATGGAACGAGTCTCAGACGTAGACGCCTGCGTCTAGCGTGACTCACACCTATGAACAGTGAAATCACAACAATTATAGTTACCCAATGTCTACTAATTGAAAGAACTCACGGGACAATACGGCTGTACCGCCTGACTCCCTTTAAAGGCAAGCGGTTGATCGTGGTCTAGTGGCTAAGACAGTTGATTCGTAATTCTCGACGTAAGTCGAGGATTGTGGATCGAACTCCGGCGCGAATGCCGTAATTTTTGCCTGAGTCAGCGGATCCCCAAAAGCGTCTCCAAACCCCCCTCGTAACACGGCGAAAGAAATCGTTTCGTCATGTGTACTCCTTCCCATCTCATTAAAACCATCCTCCAGCTCGGCTCGTCACGTCGTGCCAATTGCCTACAGACGCTTAGGGATGCCTGGAATACTTAGTTTCCGTCATTCCGTTGCAGTCAGGTCATGTTTCGTATGGTTTATTGGTATTTTTCAATGCTGAATCGAATAGGATGGGTATCAGAGGTGTGAGACTACGACAAGCTGTGCAATAGAATCATAAGCTGTTGTGTAAAATTTTGCAACGTTTTTCCTTTTTATATTTTTTAAAATCAAATATCAGAAGTAGGCTTTGAAATGGAACTCATTGTAATAACATGTGAAAAATGTTACCAACGCGACCCACAATAGTGTATACACCATCGACGCATGAAAGTCCAGAAATGAGCCCTAGAACTGTTTCGGTATAGTAGCTGGCTCCCACTTGCTTAAGATTGGATTAAAATTGGAGTTGATACAGCTGTTGCTATAAGGTGGAGTGAACATGAACATGTGTTATCTATTGAGGTGCGGGATTGCAGACAGAGATGTTAACACATCTTGAATTTCAGGCCCCATGTTAGTGGCAGAATAACTGTGCAGGTGATTCCCCCATGAATGTAAGGTAGTCGATTACTGGCTGTCGCTTTTTGTACTTCACGAAGGTTTGGTACGAATTGTGTGACTGCTCGTTTGCTGAAGTGTGAGTGGACGGGCTGAGTCGATAACTCAATAACCCTGGATGTCCATTTTACTTTACCCCTGTAGCATGCGTAGAGTAAGTCGGAGGAAGGTCTCTACCGAGCCAGGCCGTTCTTAATAGTGTATCGCGTACTGCATGTTATAAACATGGGGCACAGACTGCGGATAACTAAGACTTCCTCGGCGTATCAGCCGCTTCGTTATAAAATGTTGGTTACTTGCCAAGAATTTCTTGAAGTACTGCCGTCACCTCTGTTGTGGGAGCCTCGTCATTCATTTCTTATTTATGCCTATTACGCCCTTCCAAAAATCATACGATGTCATCAACGCGTCAAATCCCCGTTTGAGAAGTACAGATGACTTCTCGGCTCCGCTCTCGCCAGTAAAGTACTCAAGTTTAATGCTGTTTTTCACGAAGGCGTCAACCTTGCGATACGATGCAGCGCCCTAAGTGCACGATCGTGATCTTTCTCATCTGAGTGAATTCCGCATTCAGTTTCGGACACAGTATTCTTGACATCAGTAACAGCTGTCTTGTTTAAGAGTTTCCTGAACATTTTATGACGGCGCGCCAAGAGCGTTTTACAACTCCGATATTGTCGACCAGCACGCCCAAAATGTCCGCTTAATCCCCTGTTTCGTCAACTTTGTAGATTTCGACGTTTACAGGTTTAGTATAAGAAGTCATGACTGCTACCCGTCATAAGGCTATTCGCAGATCCGTACATTTCGTTAAATATGAGGTCGGTGCACTTCAAGTTTGATAGCTCTGGCCTTCACATTGTTACTATTTCGACTGATCTATTATAATAGAAAATGATAAGTTTATTAGAATTCCGCAGGGTGTTGTTTACTAAACTGACTCCTGTGCTTCTATCTTAAAACTTCAGCCAGCTTGAGTGAGCAGGATAGTTTTCTCGCTCACTGTTACGCCAACAGGTGGAATCACATAGTTTAAATTAACACAGTGATATGGCTTTTTCAAGTTAAGGCCAAATCCCGTTTTTCGTTTTAGTTCCCCTTTTTCGCAAGGTTTTAGTTGTACACTACATCAGTAGAGACCACAAAGCCTCGTCTGAGGGGGAAGAGAGAGAGAGAGGGTCATCTCACCTCTTCGCAAATCCTGTGTCTACTGATGTGGTGTATACCTAACACCTTGTACACCTGTGGAAGTGATGTGATTTATAGCGAGTTAGTGTTAAAGAGTAGGAGTCGACCACGCTAAATGGCAAGATTATGAGGAACAATCAAAATCTAGAAACGCCGCCACCGAATGCGTCATTACTGACTGAACAATAATATAACGGAGTTAGGACGATTGCCTACTCCCCCTTGATTTAAAATCTTTAACTGAACATATTGGCGATTTGAGATTATTTCGATTTTTTAACATCTCCTTTATATCCTCAAATGATAAAATTTAATACGTTTTTTCTTTTAGTCTTGTTCTGGCTGTCAGAAAATACATTGATTTTATCAATTTTAGCCCCAAGGGACGTATGTTGCATGTGCTTGAAAAATTTGCACTAATCAAAATGTTTAAATGAGGCGGTTTCTTCATCGATGGTTTCATTTCTGCAACAACTTGGTTCTCCTAATTGCAACCCCCCCCCCCCCCTGTGACCTTCAGTGGCTCATCTAGGTGTCCAGTGTACGTGTAGAGCGTACACGAGTGTCGAGTCTGAACTCGTGGTACAGCGTCTCATTCCTGAAAAACAGAGGCATATGCGCTATTCGACGTTGGGGAGAGAAATGTTACCATCATTGATAAACCGGCTGCTACGTGAATCCAGACTTTGTATGGCGCCAATGTATCGATTTAAAAGAACTATACGCGTAATTGAGATAATGAATAATAACCTCCACAGCAATCTCAAAACCGACAAAAAGCAACAATAATTAAAAAACAAAAAAACAGAAAGCGGACGATGGGGAAAAACGGTATCTGGTAAATGGCCACTCCGTTAAGACCCACATTCGTCGTAGGGGAGTGATGGTTGTATTAATTGTCCGTAGTAATTAATGTTAAGTTATCTCTCTAATTGTTGTATTAATTGTCGTAGTGAATGTCTAGTTCTCCTTTTAATTCCAGAGTTCGGTCATCCCACTCTATTTCTATATAGAGGTTAGTTTCGGCAGTAAGTGGCTCTGTTGAAAGTGAATCTGAATATGCACAAGTTCCATCAGTGTGCTACTGTATCTTTAAATTTAATTCGTTAATTAGAAGCAAGGAGAACAACGTATCAACTCGACTTCTCTCGACTTTTTGTACACCAACACCTCTACAATCGAAAAGACAAATTCAAGAGCAACGATAAGAAAAAGTAAACAGATAAGTAAATTTCTATGTTATATCCTCATTGGTAATAATGTATAGCAGAATTGAGAATTTGGGGAGCATTGTTTATAGATCCAAAAGTGAAAGGACGGCAGGATAACTTTAAACCAGTTCTTTCGGAAATTACCTCGTAATATGGTTGGATAATGTAACATTTATCTTTAACTGAAACCCGCTTAATTTGTCCCCCCTTCTTACTCTTTTTTCTGAAGACCCTGCTCTAAGTGGAACAGGTGTCTTACGTACCCAATGCTGTTAAGAATTCGCCTTTCCTTCAATACATTTCCTTATTCGTGGGGTATAGACAGTGCCTGTT
This sequence comes from Pachypeltis micranthus, assembly GCA_020466155.1. Taxonomy (NCBI): domain Eukaryota; kingdom Metazoa; phylum Arthropoda; class Insecta; order Hemiptera; family Miridae; genus Pachypeltis; species Pachypeltis micranthus. Next base: position 3,896,554 of record CM035773.1, on the reverse strand, counting down.
GACTTAAACTGAAAGAACCACGTTTGTGATGAAGTAGTGAGTTCTAGTAAAAGTTTGCTGTTTAAAATTATTTCTCCGTTCCGTGTTTCGCTGATATTATTGACAGTAAATTTAAAAAATATATTACGAATAACGTTATAATTATTAATATCCAAACTATCATTGAAAAATGGACGCTCTTTGTTTACTAATAATAATTAATCACCGTAGGGTATTCGCTATCACGCTATTACGCTATCACGCTGATGCGTTTGCATGTCATCTGGCCAATATCTTCACTCCTAATCCTGTAAGTTCGGAACTTAAAAGAGTTCAACCGTGTGGTCGGTCATGGTAAAACACACAATCCAAACTGGGATCAACTCAAAGGAAGCCTTCAAGCAGGTGCCTAGATAATGTCTGGTAAGGGTTACAAAAATGCTGCGCTGTGTACCTCATTGTGGAAACTCGCAGAATTTCCAAACCCTGGTGAGGCATCCAGGGAGCACCAGACCTCTACTTGGCAAGTTTCTCCCTTGCCAGTGCCATCGGTAAAAGCAAAGAATAGGGACCGCTCCCTCTGATAAGGCAATATATCACGACCGTCTGGTTATTGATATGCCCGACATCGTAGGCTCTGGCGCCATGTTTGAAATTAGAAATAACTACAGCTGTACGATTATGCCAATTATTTAATGTTCATTATGTAATACGCCGTTATATAATTATTTTAAATGTACAAAGACTATGAAAAGGACTGAATTCAATGAAGTTAAGAAATGGGTATATGAAATAAATATGAGATAACTAACGGACGCATATCGATTCATGCAATCGTAGCGTTATGAAGCGGTCGGTCCATATTCCTTGTTTCACGCTTGCCATATACTTGAAAAGCTTGTTACAAACGCGTGACAAAAATCGACGAAGACTACTGCACATCTACTGCATTCAAAAATATGTCACAAAGAAATTTAAAAAAAGTCTTATTAGTTGATAGGATAAAATTGTTTATAAAAAAACGAATAAATCAGCAGACAAAGGTGTGAGGAGCGAAATGTTGTACCCTGACGAGGGAGATGCGCTTTGATTAATAATACGCTCACTGGAATCTCAGCGAGAGTATAGCAGGAATCGGAAAAGTAGTCTTTTGGTTCGATTCTAAATGAGGAGTTCACACATAAATCTCTTCCATGGAATGACCGTTGAAGAACGAGAAAAATGCATCTTGCCCTACAAAATGCACCGCGCCAGTCGGTAACCTATTTGCATTCACATCGAGCAGTAGTCTTACCTGAAAATATTATACACATTGAGAGCAGTGCCCTATTAAATATAATGCTATATTTCCAGAAGAAAATGGGGTGTTGGGAGGGTCAGCGCAAAGGGGAATGCGGCCCTCGCCGTCCTCCCCATCTTTCCAGGCATCTCTCACTTTAATTGGAGGTAGGAATGCAAGCGCACCGTTTCGTACTTTTTTCCCGCCGAGCCTCTCCCACATGGATGGCATCCACTACCATTAAAATGCTTATCGTTTATAAGGTTGTAAGCAATTATGATTCGAACTCTGGAGGGGAAGGAGCCTTCTCCGGGTCATCTCTCAAAACCCCTCTTCTCGCTCATCGAGGACTCGCTCCGTTTTCCCGCTTCGCCCTCCGCCGACCTTTCTCCTCTTTTTCTTTCTCAAGAAAAACGTAAACACATAAAATGCGTGGCCGACACTGAAATAAGTTCTTGCGACAAAAACTGCGAGGATTAAACGGGCATCCTGGCCATAAAAAGAGGTCCGACGGTGGTTCTCATCGGCATCGGCGGCGGTGACGCGTCCAACATGAAACAGGAATATCGATCACCTCTGCTACGAGTATGAGAGGCAAAAACTGCAGGAGCCAACATGCGAGTCACGTTATTTCTTTTCTACTCCAATGATGGATCGTTTTTGAACAACTACAAAAATCGTCGTTCTGCGGTACAAAACTGGTTTTTAACAAATTTGGTTTATTAAGATTATTGCAGGTTTGGTAATTTGACTTATATAGTACTGTGGTTGTGACCTAATTTACTACAACCCTTGTATACAAATTAAAGATACAGAACTTGTTTCCGAGAATTTTGGTACAAGTAAGACTTTAGTTCGTCATTTCACAGTACTATCATGTTTAGTATGGAATTTCACTTCAAGATCATGGCGAACGTGAATGTACCAAGGTTAGCGGGGTTTGATGCTATTTCCAGCTCCTCTGGTCTGTTACCCACACAGTCTAATGGGAACTCAATGATTAGGGAGATTACCTAGATCCTACAGCCTGATTAGGGCTGAATGGGAGTTACTAAGAAACATCACAGGCCATTAAAATGTGGTGGTGCTTCTATTGTGTGGCATCAAGTCTGGGAGTATACCAGGGGATTTCGTGGGACCTCAATAGTGTCTAGCTCCACAAGGATATTACATTCTTGTTTCTGATTAAGAGTTATAAGGCTGTACAAGCAAGAATAAAGAAATTTAAGTTTGAATTCATGATACAGATACCAGAGAATGATGACGTCTGTACCACCAGCCCGTGATTTGCAAGTGCATCTCAGGATGTTCCGTACTACACTCACTTTTGTATAGAAACACTTTTGACCATGTAAAACCTACACTAGACTTATTAATCCAATTTTCGTGGAGTATCTGCATAGTCATAGTCGATCGTCAAATTATTCAATCTATCGATTTTTGATCTATTAACTGATGGGTGCGAAAAATCGGTGGATGTGCTTTTTACGACATTTCGAATCGATCCTGCAGAACTGAAACGTTTAATTCATGTACCAGTTTTACCGTGAAGTCCATCTTGAAGGCTTTAGAATACAGTTTCAGTAGTAAAGATAATTCACCATTTGTGCTGGTAATTCACCATTTGTGCTTTTTTCAGCCTCATTAAGCACATAGCTAGAGAAGGTATTGTTAATAGCACTCTATGTGGGGCTGATGACGTAAATACGGCTTGCATCCTCTCATTAGTGAGCCCTATAGAACCTTGTGTGCCCTATAGGACGAGTTATCTACTTGCACGAAGCATGTAGTTCGTCAAGTAAGTTCTACAACTTGTGGTTGTGGGATTACGACACGTGGAGGGATAATAACAACTATGTGCAGGTCCGTGAGATGTGTACTGTGCACTAGAACAGATTTCCGACTCCACGTACCTCAGTTATATGTTATGCGTACGAACGGGACGAAGAATCACACGAGTGTGATTGGATGTTGTGCCCAAACATGTTAGAATTGTTCTGTTTACTGTTGTTGAAAACATTGGTATATTAGAAGAAATTACTGGAATACATAGAAGGGTTTTGTAATATTTTGAATTTTTTAATATGGGATTTTTAATTCTGTTAGTTGAGGTTGGTCGAATATATCAACTTACTTTGTTTACTATCCAATAGCCTCATGTTATAATTATTGCCCGTTCCGTCCCAACTTTTTTTATTTCTTCAACTCGATGCGGCGGCGTGCGTCCGACTTATTACGCTCACAGTCCACTGAAAAATAAAGATCCCCGTTCCTCCTGCTTCGAAAGCCGTTCGCCATTCCGCTTGAAAGACAACCGTCAATAGCTTTGTTGAACTATATATGGAACTTGGTGGAGGTTAGGGTCGAGAGGATAATAATTGTCAATTACGGCGTCCCAAACTTGGATATGAAGGCGATGAAGAAATGACAGCTATCGTTCACTTTCTTCACCGTCGGAGTCCATGACAGCACTATGCGAGGCTGGCTTATCACCCTCCCTTTCGCCTATTCGAGAGATAGGACCACTTCGTCTCGGTGGATAACGTTGGGTCAGGTTTACAGGCCCCGACTCACCTGAGGAGCCTAGCGGTCGTTTGAAGACGGCAGAAGGGGTCACGGTGCAGGAAATAATAATTGTAGACTAAAATGGAAACATTCAGTATTGATTGTGAGACTAGACCGCTTTGGCGGTTGTACTGTCGTAACCACTCTCAGGGACGACGCGCGACCAAATTATTGATGGATGTACGAACGAGGGGAAGAGAAGATGGTCTTAGAAATTCACAACTATTTAGAACTTATAACATTGAGGGTGGTGGGGGGGGGGTGGATCAATGTTGAAATTCCCTAACAATTTTACTTACTTTCCCACTTTGTATTCGCCTCCCCAACTTACAGCCCGTTCCGAGCCTTTCCGCGAGAGCAAGGATTAACCATTCCATTGAGAAGCATTGCTGTTTCCATGGGTATATTATTCCAAATTGTGAGTAGTTATTTACAAATGATAATTTGAGAGAAATAAATAGGAAAGACAGATAAATAGGAAATGAAGGAATGAACTACCTAATGCCGCTGCAATTTCACACGACTTCTTCTTTGATTCTTTCAATAACACACACGCGAAGAATTGCCTTTATTTCACGAGAACTATTCAGTTTTCCAAAAACGTTAACTTCAGGTTGCAAATATTAGCAATTACTCGCACAATTTTCGACGGTTATGATAAGACTTCTGCACTTCTCTAGGGAGTTACCATCGTTCACAGTTGGTGACGGCTAGGGCTAAGACACGGCTACACCTCTTAAGATCTACAAAAGCGTAGACGTTCATTCAGTACGCCTCAAAACTTTATGATCTGAAGATAAACGAACTTTTTTGTTATTGCAAGTTTACGCACTCCAAAAAATTTATCCCAAAAGGAAATTAGGTGTGCCCTAGGTGGTTCTCAGTGTTTTAAAACCGTGTTAGCGCGAGCCATACACCGCACAGTTCGAAACGACTGACTCCCATCATCCCGGTGCCCTCGCCACTAGAGGATTTAGCCACATTCATTTCAGACGAGTAAATGTGGACAAACGGGTAACATTAGCGTTACAGTTCACATCACAAATCACTACTTAAATTAGCGTGATTAATGACTTATTTCAGGTAAGCGGCCAGAAAAGATGACACGCTCGCCGGTGGTAGGTCTCAAGCTCCGTTCTTCCAAACATTTATGCGGAAGGTTTAACTTCCTAAATGGGGATATAAATCTTCGTGGAGGCCGAGGAAGCTCCCGTTGCTCGGCGTAAACCGCACATCCATTCACAGCTGATTGAATTTTAATAAGGAACCCTCATTTTTTATTTTGTTCGTTTCATCGTCCTCCGGAGAAAGGAAAACCATGGATTATAGAGGTTTCGGACGGTTGAGGGGTAACGACGAGTTTCGGACAAATGTTCTCCCCTAAGGCGGTAGCTAGTAGTTATGATATTGCTGGTTTTGTGGCCAAAGTGCAGTGGATACTATTTCAGTATTGACGCGTACAGATGCTCTCTAGAAGCTTTCGGGTTGGGTGTCTGAGTGGTTACTTCAGAAATTGATTGAGTGTGGTCAATGTTTTTTCAAGTTATGCAGGGTATTCGCTATTTTTTGAGAAAGTGCAAGAAGCATGGCTTTAATATGACTTGGATTAGCTTACCAAAATCCCAATTCAACTCAAGCTCGGCCGCCCATCCCTTCTCAACCATGGAAGATTGAACCTATTATTGAATTGAAGTATCTGAACTGACACTTACTTTAGGTAGTTCAATACATCATTTAGGCATTTAACCAAATCAGTTGATCATAGCTCAGTAAACCATTTCTACAGCTTCACCGGAAATCGCAATGGATTCTACCGTATCTTTGTCAGACTCGGCGGCCCTAGCCAATACCAACTTCAAGTGGGGTATAGGACACTATTAGTGGACCATTAGGCATGCGGTCCTGATTTCCCTTTTGAATGACAAACTGGTGCTCGGTCAAACAACGTTGGCGAGGGGGAGGGGGGGGGACCCTGACAGCTTATTCGCTCTCACCAAAGTCACGCCATGAGCAAAAACGCCGAAACGCCCATTGGCACGCAGGGTTTTTGAGGCGGCGCGCAGGTTACATAGGACAGGCGTTTCAGAGTCCTTCTCCTTACACTTCTTTCACTTTAACTTAGATGGACGGAAGCTCAGTACCGATACTGAGACCAGGCATTTAAAACAGGTTTTGCATGTTGTCTTTTTTGTTTAGTTTTGTCTAATGTTCCATCCCAAATGCCGGTATATTTATGAGTGTAACGCAATGCAAGTATTAAATCTTGGAATTGTGTTGACCCAGGGAAGTCAGCCCAGTAGCGTTGTCCCCTTAAATATCGAAATTAAAAATAAAAGTGCCATGCCACTTCATGTTGCGACAAGATCTCCCCAATTGACTTATGGAAGGTTGGAGGCTCAAATTCCCGACACAATTAGAAGAGCACCTTGTCTCAGTTAGAGCTAAGCAGATACCCTTTTCGTTCACTTAAGGACGCTCTTTCAAAGGTTGTATATCAAGTAGCGACCTAATATATCTCATTAGCAAGACAAGGCCAGTCACAGCAGCAATGAGTGATGGCCCTCCGTGAAATTAACCACGTTTCTATCTTCGTGTCTGTTGACGTTTTCTTAGAATATATCTGTCTAAGAAATCCTGTTAGGAGCAGATCGAAGTTTATGAGAAACATCATTACCGATGCACGTGAATGCGCGATGGTCACACCTGATTAAAGGGTTGAACGCGATTGAAGAAACAGAATAGTAGAACTTTGAAATCTCGAAAAAAATATGATGCATTTTTCTTTAACTCCTGAAAAGATGTGTGGATTGTGGTTAGCTTTGCGTTTGTATAGAAACAGTCCGGTGGCTGCAACGCGGCAACACCGTTGTGTGTGCCTTTTCATACAACGAGCTTAATTACAGTTTGAAGCGTCTTCTAATTTTGTCATAATACATAGAAAGGTCAGAGTAGAAGGGAAAGTTATGTAATCGGCTGGAAAAACTAAATTTCGAGTTTTCTCAAGAGGGGAAAAACAAAAAACGCCATTTGAGAAAGAAGTGTGAGTATATCTGTGAACGCGATCGAGAGGAAACGAATGATCCAAATCAGTTCAATTTTTGTATTTAGATCACTACGGGATGGCAAATTAAGGGTACGATCGAAATCTGTTCCATGATTTAAAAAAAAAATTGAATGTAAACTTTATTTTCAATATTGACATTACAGATGAGCAAGAATTTTTTATAGTAAGTTATAATTAATTTACGTGACACCTGCTCTAGGTGCAGCCCATTGACTGTCCTACATCAGCACTATTTATGTTGGTTTTAGGTAGATAAACGTTAGGTTAACTTGAATAAGTGATGATAACAAAATAAATATGTGTGACGACAGACATTCTAAAACTAGATAACAATCGATGTAGGCAGATGGATTAGTTGATCAAATTGTCCTGCGGCGTTTTTCTCTTGAGTATCCTTCTTTCTGGTGGTGGAGGTGGGTTCTGCGGGATGCTCGCAATCAGTGAGTTTTCATGTTCTGCCATGTTAACCTCTAGTCACCTGTATTGGCTTTGTATCACTTCCTGTATGGTAGGTATATTCAGGTCATTATGCAGAGTTGTATTGGGAATGTACCAGGGTGCTCTAGATATGATACGTAGGACTTGATTTTGGATCACCTGTATTTTTTGGACATGGTTTGCAGCAGCGGATCACCAAAGCCCACAGGAGTATTCCCAGATAGACCGGATTAGGGAGAGGTAGAGAAGCCGCTTTGTTACCAGACTCAATGGGGAGCGATCAAGTAGAAGGGGCTTCAGTTGGTGGGTTCTCTGTATTATTTTGTTGACTAGGTACTTTATGTGGGTTTCCCAGGTCAGCGTCTTGTCCAAGAAGACACCCAGGTATCGAACTTTCGTGTCCTGCGGTATTGGGTTGTTGTTGGTGAGGAGGGTATCCTGAAAGTTCTATGATACGCCTAGTAATCACAGCTGTTATAGGATCGATCGTTCGGGCGTCACTCAATAATAAGGCCTTCCTTCCAATACCTTCAAGAATCGTATATTCAGTTCCATTCCAGTTAATAGCCCACAGGCACAGATAGTAAAGAGGACGAAGTGGTGCCGCTGGATTCCGGAAGAGGAATAGGCCGAGTGTCTTGTTACGCGCCGCGGTCCCGATTTTCCTAACCTTCCGATCGCGGCAATGCAGTCCCCCCTCTCCCTGTTCATCAGCAGCTATCTTCCTCTTCAGATTTAATCGGAGCTGCTTCAAGTGGCTCTGCCCGATAAAAAGAAGCTCCGGTGTTCCGAGTCACAGCTCAATCTGATCGTGCCCGTAACACAGCTATAAACACGCTAATTTGTTTTCTCCAGAACGACTACAGAGATTAAAGTTTGCTGTATGGATAGATGATAACATAATGATGACAAAACCATTTCACCAAATCTTTAGACGTGAATCGACTACAGTGAAAATGTTTCCTAATAAATCTCGCCCATACGGCATTACCGCTCTCAAAAAATATCTGATGAGTTGTAACTCACAACATTCTGCATCCCCCCTATATTGGAAAATCCGCGATAAATACGGGTAGGGTACCTTCATTCAGCGGATGGATACAGAAATAGATGTGAAGAACGAAGTGCGGTATAGGTTGCTAAAACAATTTCAGTTGTGCAATTACTCTCCAAATCTCGAAACCGTTCACAAAAACACGATTTTGGTTATTATTGTGCGCATGAGACCGGGAGCTCAAGATCGGAGTTTATACTCGTAAATAAAAGGGCACTTGGTGAGTGTGGACTGTATTGAGCTTTAACAGAATAGCGATATGTGGTTGTTGAGCATATAAGCTTGAACACAAGGGGGCTTTGAATATGTGTGAAGTGGTTGTGCTGGAAACGAGAGCGAAGAATGAGTGATTATAGCTGTGACTGGCCCGAGAGTTAATAGATGAATGTCTGGAGTGAGCACTGGGAGACAAGTGTATCTGGGAAGAACTGTGTGTGTGTTGGAGAAGGAGGTAAATTGAGGGGAGGGAAGGATATTTTGGAAAGTCCAAAAAGGGGAAATCTGTTGTCCCTTCGGAAGTTAATCCAAACTTGATCCTTTTGTCTGGACGAGAAGCCGACTGAATGGGCAGTTTGCGGACTTCCCAGCGGCAAACATGAAAAAGGGTCGGAAACAGTTGGGCCCAAACGCATCAGGGAAATACCCGAGCTCAAGATCTCAATTACTTCAGCCCATGCCGAACAGTTTTCCTTTTGATTATCGGAGCGTAAAACCGGGGTTGTGGCATAGTAAGACGATAGAAATTAAATAATGGTAACTGTTTGATCGTGTGGAGCGTTAACTACTCGGTGGACTGTAATTTGTTGTGTGTGTACGTGTGCAGTTGCGAGACGCTCGGCAGGAAAGGAAGATACTTTATGGACAGGATTCTCCAACCTTTCCGCGACGAGCATCCGTTCAAAGCCGGCCAGCTAGGCGATACCGCGGGCGAAATTGCGAAGGGATCGTAATGCACCAATAGAGAAAATAGCGAAGGTCCAGGGCGGAAGACGACGCGAAAAGCACTGGTTTCCGCCTCGCGCGGCTCGTCGGAAGAAGCTAGGAGTGGCGGGGGAAGACGATGGGCAAGAGGAAACATGTCGCTGGATGCCGAGCTTGCCGTCTCGCAACGAGGCCCAAACAGTAACTAAATTATCACAGTGAATATGTAAGAATTCCATAACAGTGCGTACAAGACACTCTTAAAAAGATCATGACTGTCTCATCAAATACCAATGCCTTGAGTTTTCATTGAAGATCGCAGCATATGTAGCTGCAGCTCAATGTATTCCAAAGTATATAGCCAAAATATTAAGTTATTTTTTACCAGTTCATGTGCACTGAGAGTAAACTAAATTCGATTTGTTACGGGGGGGGGAGGGGGTGGAAATGTTTGGTGACCTGCTGACTGAGGCAAAAATTACAGCGATCACGAGCTTTGATCCAACGCCCGACTTTTGTGGCGACTATAACCACTAGACTACGATCACTGGGGTACTTACAATGAGAGTCAGACTTGTAGCTAGTAGATTAGTAGCTAGAATATACGCCAGGCAAAGGAGAGTTATTAATGTTGTGTCGCACCAAATCTTTTCTTTATAAACGCACATGACGTCTAAGCTCAGAGTTATAGGACTAGAGCACAACACACGCACTCATGACATGGACAAGTCAGAGCTTCAGTCGGTTCATAGGGGAAAACGTAGTCGCTTCCTAACAGCGTGTTGTGGAAGGCTGAAAATACTCGTACAAATCATCAGCGCATGCAAATACACTTTCACACACTTACACTACTTTCACATACACTTTTTTACACCTGCCACTTTCTAATCGGAGCCTCGCGGAAACATTACATACAACGCCTACTGCTAAGATTTTCGGTGGGCCTGAAAAGAGATCAACTTGGTTCATTTTCAAATTAAGCATCTTTCATAAAAAAACCTGACTGTCTCTCAACTTTCTGTTCTGCGCTTCACTCTTAAACATACGAATTTTCTCATCAGAAATCATTGTCCAAATCGAGATAGACATATTACTCTAAAGATTTTCTTATTCCATTCAGGACCGCCTCCGAAATCTCAAGTTCTTTCTAGAAGGGAAAGTCTTTACGTCGTCTCCTTCCATATTTTATACGGGAATAAATTAAGAAGTGCGAGCGTAGGCGTGACATAACTAACGGGTAGTAAACGAATAATTAGTTGGCAATTAACTTCATCATTCTGAGCTTTGTCGCCTTAAGGTGAAGTCTTTACTGTATAATGATCACTTTCGGGTTGTAAATTGGTGTTAATTACAGGCACAAATTGCTTGCGGTCGGTACTTACATATGTATAAGCTTATAAAGGCCGATAGGATCCTGAGCATGCCACGTTATGTAACTTATTTCTTTGCCGATTTGTCAAACATTATTTTGAAGTGTCTCTAGCCAATCAGAACTAATCGTTTTGATGAGGACAATTTTTTGTTGTTCAAGTTTCTCAGCGTTGACACGTTGTGATTATTCCCTGCTTCTCACAATTTTACAGGTGAACTCGTCGAATTGTTTTGTGTATGAGTAAAAGTCTGTATTTTCTGAATGAACAACTTCATTAGCCATAGCGTTGAATAATCATAGTCTTGCTAGATAAGCAATTCATATTAGTCTCAGTCGCTGTTCCACGATTTAAACATATTGTGAAGAACTGGTAACGAACGGGATAGCGTGACAACAAGAAATGTTTCTCTCGACAATAAAATCCCCATTCTTAATTCTGACTTGCGTTGATTTGGTTGAGTTATTGTTGGGAGTTTGGACCAACCCTTTTGTAGTGCAATTTAACACTGGTGTCAGAAGTGGATTCACCTTGTTTACAAGCTTTGGACGAGAATACTCCAGAAATACGGAAGGAAGGAACAGAGTTATTCGAAAAACAAGGGTTCCGTAACTTTGTGATGTCGGTTGCATAACAGAAGGTGTTCCAGCGCCTCAAATACCCGAACCGAGGAAGTACCCAGCCTCCACTTCAACTATACCTCCCAACATTTTATTACTGAACAAGTTAAGATTGTGAGGGACGAGATACTCGGTGATATCAGTGATCTACTGAGAAACTCGGAAACACGACATTCCCCCATTAAACAACCACTTCACGAGTCTTAGTGAGGAAGGAAAAGTGACAGCCTAACGCTTTTGATGGTAGGGCAGCCTGGGACGCATACTTATGCCAGTTTGAACTCGCGGCTCAAAAGGGCTGCTGGAGTTGCAGTGCCAAAGTGGTTGAGCTTGGAGCAGCTCTCGCTGGGCCTGCACTAACAACTTTAAAAGGTTATTGCAATAACCTTTCCCAACCTAGTGCCAAGCCAAGAACCACATGAAACTGCACATGGCCTTGCTTCACAGTCATATATAACGTGACAGAGTGTGTAACTAAATACCATCGAGAAATGAGGGAGATGGGAAGCAAAGCGTGGCCAAGAACGTCAGGAGAGAAGGCTGTAGAAGAGGCCCTTACTTTCCGCTTCATTCGTGGTCTTCGAGATTACGTTTAGGGGTTGTTGGAACCCTCATGTCTAATGTCCACTCGCAAGTTCAACAACGAGCAGTGTAAGTAATAAACAATGAACGTAAAACAGTAGCTTGTTACCGTTGTAACCAGCCAGGACACGTGTTGAAAAACTATCCCACTTGAAGGAAAGGATAACACCTTCAAGCGAGAAAGGAAGTCCTGGGAAAACGGGAATCGGCCAAACTGGTGGGGGCAAGTTTGAAGCATAGTCTCACGTCAAATGGTGAAGTACCACGTTGGGGGTGGTGCTGTTCTTACGATTGAGGCTGCATTGATTCTTTTCCTTGTTTCGAACACTTTACGAGTGGCTTGCAGAACTGGTATCTGACCACCAAAAAAAAATTGTTATCAATGTAGTATCTTGTGCATATTAATGTAAATTAATGTAAGATGACAACACGTCAATTCGTTAGAACACAGTAGTGTCGCTGGTAACTAGCAGCTCACAATCAACAACTGCCAGTCGCGCTGTTAGCCTATCGAGTTTCCGAGCACGCAACAACAGTGTATTCTGCTTACCTCATGTTCGGCCGAGACCGTACCTTTACACCTACTACATTACCTGAGCTACTTTTCGAGAGGCCACCAAAAGATCGCCCCAAGATCGTTGAAATCCATACTCAAGGCCGAGAGTCACTGCAGCTGAATCAGAAGTTGATGTACCCTTGGATGTCGTAATTCGCATCAAACAGTGTTGGGGCCAGACGTCAGCCTGTAAAGTGGTTCATATTGACTGGTTAACGCCCTTCTGTGGAAGGAAGGCGGAGAAGTGTGAAGAACCTGGTAACAAAGGTCAAACAAGCAAGACAACTAGAAATGTTTCCCTTGACAATAAAATTCCCATTTTAATTCTGACCTGCATTGATTTGATTGAGTACGTTAGGGGTTTGTTGTTGAATATAACAACAAACTTTTCAGACCAACTCTTTTGTAGTGCAACTTAACAATATCATATGCACCAACTTTAGTGCTCTCAGCCTGTGCACTATTCCGTCTCTATGTGTGTGGCTGGTTGAAAATGTACGTCACTCTTCGTCACCAAACTGCTGATGTGTATCACGCTACAAACCCTTCCTGGTTGAACAATAGGGTGTGCATAAATTTTGTTGCAGTGACTGCAATAATGTAGCATAAGAGGATTGGTTACATTGTGAGCTCAAGAAATCGTACTTGATTGACATACAGAGAACTCGAATTTGGTAATAGCTTCAGTTCAAATGTTTGAATAAATTGGGGTGTCCATCAAGGAACAGTTCTCGTACTCAACAGGGCCCATACTTTTCCTTCTATATATTAACGGACTGATGCTTTGTATTTGGATAGTAATGTATTTGGGTTTGCAGACGACACAGCAATTATTTGTTGTTTAAGAAATGATAAGGACGTAGTGAAGTTAGGTGTCAAGATTTGAATACTATCCGATTTTAGACGAATTACAATCATTTGTGCCTCAATATAGATAAAACATCTTATGTATTCACAAGGAATGCCAGGACAGAATTTTCATTGGATCAAGTAATGCAACTCCATCCTTACAGCTGTTATAGAAATGGTATTTTTGATTATAAAACGAGACTGCCAAAAATAAGTATTGAAATGTACAGGCGGAAGATGTTGTTGCTCTAAATGTTTTCCACGAAAATAATACTAGCTTAGATGATTTTGAAGATTAAGAATTAAAAAATTATTTGTAATAAATTAACAAAATCATTCGTGATTCACTCGGATATACCAACTGGCTAAATATTTGATCTATTTCATGATAACTTAGACTTCTGTGGGCGCGTTGTGTCAAACGTACTGAAGATATCAAAAGTAGTTTTCTTTAACAGTATGTTTTAATGTTTTTTGTTGATTCTTTTTTACGTGTATGTAATGAGAAGTGCCCCAATTAATAATTTCATTATTACCATTCTGTCGACAAAAGGCCGACATAATTTTTCTGTTGTTCGCCCAACTTAGATACAACAGGTTAAGTACTTTCTCAGCAGTGCAATGTAGGCGAAGCTTATAATTATAGTCGATTTATCCGGTTTTAGCACTGAGGTTGTCGAAAATCTTCGGAAAAGATTCATTTACTACCGTCAAGCAATCCGTAACCACATTAGATGGTATTAACGTAACAATAAGAAAGAAGTTCCTGGCGCACGGGCGATGAGCGAATTTCATGGATCATCTTGGAATCAGTCTCAGAAATAGGTTTTCCACCCAAATGTGGTCTGTCGAGAAAGTGTGTTGTTATTTCTCTAGGCAATGTTGGTGAAGATTCACAAACACCATTTGCCAATTAATCTTACTCTAAATTTCAGCTCCTCGCACGACAAGTTGTGAGTTCTACAAAGTCTTCTGGGCCAATCAAATTCCACGCTGGACAATAGAGAGAGATCGCATTACGGTATTTAAAATTGTGTGGAATACTTAAAAACCATGTAGCTCTCCATATCTGCAGAACTGTTCAAACTCTCTCAAGAGCTAAGGGGGGTGAAAGATGATCTAAAGAGCAACGTAACCAAATAAGCCCAGTTCGTCTTCGTCTTAAGACCTGTACCTGTACCACAACACACCGAATTTGTTTCTACTTTCAGCAATTTTAGTTTATCCATGTGCAGGCGGAATTATTACCCGCGACCCATTAGGGCCCTTCCACACTTTTTTTTTACCTTTTGACATAGGTGCAAACAAATGTGGAAGATATACGTCAATTCTGACTTGTTTTTCGTCTTCTCAAATGCCCTTCGTCTTAAGAACCGACTATTTGTAAAATGGAACTCAGAGATTTGAAGGAGAAGGCGGCTCTCAGATGAAATGCGGCAGATAATGTAAGTAGCTAGTCGATTTCAGGATAAGGGCTTGCGTAGGCCCCAGGCGGTACAACGTAGGCTTCTAATTCCCCGCCGTACGCCAAGATCTAGGGCTCAGATGATGGAACGTCGTGTAAAGGGGTTGAAAAAGGATGAAACGGAGTTGGCTGAGGCGAGCCAGTTATTTATTGAATCGCGCACCGATCTCGTAGAACCTTGTAACACTGTCATTAACGTAATATTATTCTTTTCCGATTGACTTTCCGCGGTTATCTGAGACCTTTAGGGACCCAGAAGGCCTTTGCGAGTATTTTTCAGTGGGTGGGGCCAAAGTCAAATGCGCTAACGAAGATAAGAGACCGAAACGTATCTTCAGACCTTCCAGTTGTTTCAATGCTGAGGGCGTATCTTTGGGGAGCATCTATCACGCTGGCGTCTCATTTTTCATATCTCCCACTTCTGATTTTAAATAAGGCAATTACCATTATTGATACATAGGATTCTGCTTCTGGTTGTGAGAAATTACCCCACCGAAGATTGTCCCCAGATATTATACTGAACTACAGTTGCTAGTCGCATTAAATCGACTATTTGTGTGTGATTCAACGAAACCTGGCTACTGATTAACTCTGGAACATAACTCCGTAACGCGTGGTCAGTAGACTCCATAAGAACTCCACTTCAGTTGGGTCTGGCGGTATTTTACTCCGTAGGTGGACTTTACGCCTAGGGCCATTAAGCTGTTTGGTTCTCAACCTCTTCAATGCAAAGCGAAAGCTACTGCTGTTGTACTGTGTTGTTTGTCCCTAAAGAAAGACGAGTTTGAGTTGAGAGGCTACAGGACATAGCTTCCATAAATGTTACGATTTCACCAGCAGTACTATTCTTGCCTCCGAAAACATCAGAAATTAAGTATATGGTCTGTAGACCGTAGTTGGGCACACCTGTACCGATTGATTCAGCGCCTCTAGTTACCACAGGCACGTTGAGCGACAACCCACACTGTTACGGTCCTGACTTCTGGTACGCCCCATGACCGTACACACTGACGCCACGCTAACGGTGTTAAAATGCCGGTAATCGATTCCATCGTAATCCACCAAGGCTATCGCGTCTTCTCGTCCACAGTCTAGAAATGATCAAATGCTCACCTAGTGCAGCGTCCATCACAGCAATCATTTTAACTCCATTTTATTATTGAAAGTGGTTTCCTTAACTCCGTCGACGGTGATTTAGTTCGAATTCAGATCATGCCATAAAAGGGGCAGATTTAATGAATCCTGAAACCTTGACCACCAAAAGTCTAGATATAATGGTGAGTCAAGTTCAAGCAAGTTCATAGTATGAATATTTCATATTATTAGCGGAATGAAAAACATTGGGTTGGTTGCTAAACTGATAAAGATCTGGGAATGCCCGTAGGTTTGAGGACTGTTGGCGACGTCTCTCACCAGACATGTTTCGTTTGGAATACGAGTACATTTACGTCAAATCAGCAGACCTTAGTATTTCTTCAGGGGTTCTTAGTATTTTTTGACAGAGGCAGGCCAGGTCTTCAGTGCGTTTTTTTCTGTACAAAATTTTCGGACATCCAGAAGCCAGAGTTATGTACTACTTCTAATACCAAGAACTGATCCATCGAGAATAAACCGGATTTTTCAAATGTCGCATGAAGAAAAAGCCATTTGTATTTACGTGTGAGCATACTGAGCTCTTTATTATTTCAATGAGTCAGCAGGTGAGGATAGGATCACTAAAGAAGCGAGCTTGGCTATACAGCAAGAAGAGCTGCATGTTGCAATTAATGAAGGAGGCGGACGGCCACATGAAGGATCACAAGAAGCGCAGCAACCGGATTCATTGTGCGAAGACTTCGGCTTGTTACCACGTGGAGGCTGAACGACCAAGTAGAGTAAGTTCAATGCAACACAGCCTTAAGTTGCTTTCAGTGATAACACTGACACGCACAAGTCAATCTCTTTGAAAAATAAAATGTGTGGAAAGATTCACTATAAGAGCATGGTCGTAAACACCATCACTTTGCCCACTGGTTCGTTCGCCAATCGAGTCATCCGAGGGGAGAGACCCCATATCACCCTGGGGCTGGCCCATATCACCAATCAATGGTAAATCAGGCAAAGGAGGGCAGGGCATTCTCAACAAAATACCCACTGAGGATAACTAAGGCAACAGCGAAGGAATGACGCACTTTACCAGCAGTATACCTGGCCACAACCATCAAGTTCTTAATCTCACGCTGGTAACAAACTGCCCTCCATAATGGCTGGCTCGTCAGCAGTGCCTCCATAAACCCTGGCTGTGGCCTACAAATTCCGCCGAACACTCGTTCCACTAGATTAAGTTCAACTATCACAGTTAGAAAAACACAAACTTTGTTTTCTCAAAAACAGGAACGAAAACAGTACAATAAATTATCAAATATTTCTACAAAACCATTTTGTACGTTTCTTTCAATTTAATTTCTGCTTATGTGACGAGCTGGCAGTGCAATAAACAACCTAAACGGCGGGAGTATCATAATAGTAGTAACTTTCCAAACACCAGAATACAATTTCAGAACAGCGAAAACTCCTGAATTACCTATGCGCTGGCCCCTTAATTGAAGGTTCAATAACCTGGTAAACATAAGAAACTGAGAGAAAACGGCATGAATCGGGATCAATTTTGCTGAATGTGCGCGGGACACGGGAAAATGGCATCGCAACTGATATTTAATGTGTTTGGTAACTGGGATCGGTGAGCGAAGATAATTCGCTTGAAGACCGTATACTGACTTTAGTGAAGAGGAAAATTATGCTGTGGGGCGCACCAGATATTCTTTTGTCACTTCCGTGTTTTTTAAGTGAATGAGCGAAATAGAAAAACGACACAGCTTATAGAGCTCACTCGTTGAAGCACAGCGTGGGTGCGGATCTCAAACGCCGCAGTTTTTCCATGTGATTATCACATTCGTCTCCTGCGGTGGTGATGTGATTACCCTTTGGACACGGACTCTCGTTCAACAATACACTATCGCATTGTCCCTGTCAAATGAATGCGACGGCCATTCGTAGATGACAACGCCCGTGAAATTTGGTTAGAACTCTTAGAAAACGTTGGACTGTTGGTTCTTCTGCTCTGATCCTCAGGAAAACATTTTTACACTCGTGCTTTATAACATTAGCACCTACTAACTCAGAAATATTGATTACAGCTGGGCCGACATGGTCGGTTTTAGGGATACTTAACCCAACAAAATTATGCTTCACTGAAATTTGCCAGACTGGTTGCCACGGAACCCAACGGCTACAAATCTTTCATTTTCTCAAGACGTTCCGCCGATCAATCATGATACACAAGACATTAATAGCTGCCGTCGTCGATGACAATAATCCCACAGTTCCCTGAACTTAGAAATGCTTTCGCTGGCAACAGTTATTGTAGGCACATTTTACAAATATTTATCTTAATTCTGGCAGCCTTACCCATGATATTGATGAGATTATTCTCTCATTAGACTTATTAATAAAAGATAAGAACAATCCATTTCAAACCTGGCCGAAGAAAATTTGTTTGGTAGGAGAGCTCGAACTAACTCAGCGCTGATACTTCCAAGCCACACCCTTCAACTACAAGTCAATTAGTTCTGCCACATTCCCTCAGAACTGAACACAAGTACCTGCAAGTTGAAGCACTGAATTACGAGCAATTAGGTAGGCCACACGGGGAGTGTGTTGTCGTGGTACAGTCCTCCTATACAAGGCCATATGATAGACTACTGCCCCGTTATCTAGGGTAGCAAATTCACAGTCAATCAAAGGAGAGTACAGGCCATGCATCGCCAAGGCCTACGAGCCAGCATCCACTAAAGTGATCACTGGTCAGTTACCAGTTGGCATGGCCATTGGCTACATGGTGGACTCTTCACAGAACTAAAAAATCGTGCACTACTACATTAGATGAATGGCAAGCGATATGGGAA
The DNA here is from genome assembly GCA_020466155.1 of Pachypeltis micranthus. NCBI lineage: Eukaryota > Metazoa > Arthropoda > Insecta > Hemiptera > Miridae > Pachypeltis > Pachypeltis micranthus. The sequence goes on along the minus strand of CM035773.1, from coordinate 3,877,868 downwards.
TCTTCGTCACGGAAACGTTGAGCAAGACCACTGAGCGAGCTTGTTCCTTATGGATACAGTTCGTAAGCCACGTTTTTATTTATACCCTTAATTTACCAGCGCAAAAAAAAAACTGGAGTGAGTGCCTGGGCTCTTCACAATAGTAAAACCTCAACTGATAGAAATCTCTCATGAGTGTTAAGAAACAGTAATTTTGATGAGGAAACAGGACTGATTTTGTTCTGCTGCATATCGCTTCGGAAGTTACTACAGGGTTTCTTCAGTAGCAGATGAGTTGATGTAGTACCGCTTTCAAGTAGAACACCATTTCTTCATGTGAAGTGAATACTGTTTTGCCGCTATTTCGGATTCCTATATAGCCCACGTTTAGCAATAGCCATGTTTATGTAAACGATGTTATCTTTGTTCGCAACTCTCACCCGTGTCCAAGCTCACTCAGTGACCAAGCTTTTAGGTCACTGAGAAAATATCCCCCCCCTCACCCTTTCTAGTATTGACAGCACTTCAGAATTACCTCACGAGTTGTACACAATCATTTGTATCTTGCTTCAGGCGTTAATCTCTTTTTATTCTTTATACTTTCCCTCTCGATGTTCAGCCACCAACGCGCTTGTTTCTGTACCATTCACACTACGTTCGGAGCCGGTACTTTGTACTTTTTTTTACCATTGTGTACGATTGAACGACAGCACTCTTTGCTACGACAGTAATTGAATAATATTGTAGTTTTAATTATAAAAAGTTGTGTTCTATATTATTTAAGGTATAGTCCCACCTACTCTCTTATACTGGGTTTCTGACGTTAACGTACCTGTTTGGTGAATCCATCTTCTGAGGCTGGTGGGATACTGTGGGTGAGCGCTTTCGATGTAAAGACAACGAAAGAGCCAGACGACCTTGTGCTACAGCCTTTCTTGTGGTGTAGCCCTGAGCGTTCGTAGGCGTTTACTGACTGTGGTAGTGCAGCTCTAAGCCCATGATTTAGTTCCAGATTCACATAGTTGGAGAGTCGCGAGAAGGAAACGTGTTGACAACAGATGCCACTGCTCAGTGATAAACGACACAGTTCGACCAGACAAAAACCCTGGAAATGGACCCCCGAAAAGGGATAACTCAAACTAGAAATAGTTCGGAAAACGAACTGCCTGGCGGAGCTTGGTAAACAAGGCGCCTCTTTCTTTAAGCTCGAAAACCTTAGGAGAAACTCCGTACAATTCGAGCCGGTGGGTGCGAAGAATAATCGACCTCATCTGCATAAACAGCTTTCAACAAGAACAAGCCCACGTTTCCATCTCTCCACACCTTCTCCTCAACCTCATCTCACATCTCACTTCGACCTCCCCTTCCCCACTGTTCACCCGTTGCTTATGAATGTTTAAAAGGGAGAAAAATTGACGGGTGACAGATTTGGAACAAGCTTCTTCATTTTTTAAAATAATTGCTACACTCGTTTTGAATTGGTCTCATTTTACTTGAAAAAAATTGCTGATATAGACCCCCTCTCTTGCACCTGCGCTCGAGATTTCATAGTTTTTTTTCAAGTCAAATTTTGACTAGCCTGAAACTCTATTTATTCAACAGCCAGTTTCACAACCATATTTGGTCACGTGTTGGCTTCACTAACCGTCCTGATGCATCAAAATTGCATTGGTACCACTACTTAACAAAAACACCTCCAAAATTGATCTAATACGTCCCGAAGGGAACTCTCAAATACCTATGAGCGTTCCTCAACTGACCAGCCCCTGAAAGGGTATACAAGCAATACGGCTGATGGACGTCACCCAAGACGCCGGTAAGGGCAACTTACACTCGTACTACTGATAAATTTAATATGGGAAAGATACACTACTACACTCGCCCACTTTTCTTCCCTGTCAGAACTCAAAACGAAAAACAACCGTGCGTAGGTCCAATAGTCCAATTAACCAGGTAAGAAAGACGCCCATCCCTATTCTAGGTTTGCACAAAGCTGCCCAGTTCCTTTCTCACGGCAGTAGTGCTGGCAATCCAGCTAGTAGGTGTAAAAAAAGTCCACTCGAAGAAATGTTTCACACTACAGTACGGGGCAGGCACCACATTGACGGCCAAGCATGTCCTAGCAGTTCTCATTGGCATCAGAGCAGCGTTTAACAACATATGGTGACCAGCGCTTTTCAATAAGCTTAAAGGTCAGGAAGGTTAGGAAGCGTTCATAACCTTTTATTGTTCATCAGAAGAATTGCTATGATCGAATGTAGACATGTTTCTGTCCTGGTTCTACCTATGGGGACGACCTGGCTATGCTGGTTCTTCATACAATAAAAAAAATCTAGTCACTAAGCCGCTACAGTAAATTACCCAGTGGTGCAAGCACATCTCGTTGCAGGTGGCAGAGGAGAAAACTGAACTTTTCTTGTAAGGAAAACTTAAATGCCAGCCATCAAAACGTTTTTGCGTCCACAGGTTGAGGTGTTAAATACTTGGGTATAATTATAAGTGAGAAGTAGCATTTTAGCTGCTCTTCTGTGGATTACAATACCAAGGCTTACAAGACAGTGTATCCACTGAAGCACTACAAGTGATCACTGACCAGTTATCCGTCGACTTTGGCACTGAGCTGAGATGACAGGGATCCCCTCTTTGTCGGTGGAAATCCACGACGACCTCTCCACTGTACGAAAGCTTGCAGTGCTGGATGGAAACGCTCATCAAAGGGATATGACGCGAGCGAGTTTTTTCTAAAATCTGAGAACGTCTTATTGGAAAACGAGAAGAGACGAACCGTTGGATGCGCCAGTTCCTAACGGGACATGACTCCATCCTCCATCCTGAACGTTCCTTTAAATGGAACTTTGTTTAGTGCCGCCTCAGGGCTTTTCAAAGGCCGTTGTTTATCTGGCGAGTGGAAGGTTAAAAGTGGATTGTCATTCATTGAAGTATCCAATCTTGTACAGGCATGTTAGGGGATGTGGGCAAGTGCCGGTAACGATTGTCAATACCTGTTGTTAAGGAAGTAAATGCTCAGGGCTTCTTCGCCGCTACTTACAAGCCTGAAACGTACAACCGATCACTTTATGAGGCGCAGCCGGTGGTTGCGACATCGTTTCTTGCTCTTGAATCCCTGGAACTTGGAAAAAAAGTAGCTTGCATGTCCCTCGGCCGCCGCAACGTGACAATATTCGCCTACGCTAGCGTTTCCGCCGACTGAAGGCATGATTTATTTCACTCAGCAACATGCAATAACCTCCTTTCTTTTTACTTTTCGATGACAACTTGCCAACATTCTTTGATCCCATTCAATTGGACGACTCAATTACAGCTTGGGTTGTTCGAGCGATAGATAACAAGAGACAAACCATCGTAAGAATGCCCCCTCCCCCTTCAACCTACAAGTTTTTCTTCTCCCCGTGACACAAAAGATCTTACACAGACTTGGAGTATCTTCGAAATTGTAAAGTCTTAACAAATGTAAAAAAAGTTGTTGAAGATGGTACAGTAGCATATAGCACAATCATATTCTTGGCAAACACGTTTACCACCAATTTTATATTTGTAATTTTGTAGGCCCCTTCGAAAAATTAGACAAAATGCTGCAGTTTTGCCTATCGCTTACTAAAAATTAAGAGCATCGTCCTATTTGCGTGACGATTACCAATTTACCTCTCAGAACCCTGGGAATATAAGGTAGCAAATGTCAAGTTTAGATATTCAAGGGCATGTCCCAATTCTTGGGAATATTGGTGGTAATGACTACCGGAGTTCGGCGAAGATACATAAGATGATTAAACGGAGGCCGAGCTACACTTTTTTGGCCTACGCGTTACTTACTCCGTGGATCTTTGTAGCCAGGTCCGGTCAAATCAAAATCCGAAATTCATTTACGGAGAAGGCCACAACAAAGATGCAGTTGTTGAGACAATTGAGACGTGAATTGGTGATTTTAGGGACGATTGGTGATTTCATTTCACTACACCGCTCAACAAGGATGACACTAGCTGAAAACTCAGAATATTCCTAGGCGTTCTGAACATCTTACGTGGGTGCATTGCATCACCTAAATGTTGCTGATTTTGATACGAGTACACATTCTCTCTACAGCCTAGCGTACTGGTGGCTTCCGCGTACCCGAAAGTTCGGTTTTGGAGGTAACCATATAGCGTCCCTGGCAGAGTTTTGCGCACTACTGTTTTTTCAAATAAAAGCAGGGAAAGGTTGCTTTTTGTCGAATAGAGTTCTCTGATGTACAAAGGTGTATATTAACAGGTCAAAGTTAATTAGTTTGAATACATTTGCTTTAGGTTCTTATTATTAATTTGTCTGTTATTCAGCAGAAACAGCGTTTGCTCGTGGTTCTCGAAGCTGTTTGAAGAGCCCGGAGGAATTTCAAGGATATATAAGAGGAAAACAAGAGATGCCCGCATCACTTGAGGAGGAGGAGAAGTAGATCAGAGAAACGACTGAAGGACTTCAGCTTCCTTTGAATAGGGGTGGGAGCCCACAGGTGGTAAACATCTGTCCCTTCTAATTAAAGGTATATCTGACTACAGCTGACTTTCTGATCACGCGATGTTCTCAGGAAGAAACAGGAATAATATGGAGTAAAAGGAATAAATGTTGTTGACAAGTGGAGGCAACGCCCACATCCTTGCGGCCGCTTGAACAGGATGGGTATTCAATTGATGAACCTAATTGTAATGAGAAAGGTACTCGGAAAGCTAACTCTTTGGGCACTTCTATAAACAGCCAGGTTTTGTCCTCAATGTGGCTAGGTTTGGAAGTTATTTTAGTTGTTTTTTCAGTGACCAAGGGAATTACTGAAACTGCATTCACTTTCGCAGGGTGTGTAATGTATGAAATATAACACCCTTACTCCTCATAACCAGAAGTTTCTCATAAGCTGATCTGATTGGTTCATGAGTAAACAAAAACAAGCACGCAGGCCTGTTCCTTTATTTGCTGACTGTTTCTAAACTCTCGACGAGGGTTATATCATTAATGGAAGTTACAGTTTCGTTAATGCGCAAGAGGCCAGCCCCTGCAGCATCCAACGAACTCAGACAAGCGGAGGTACGGCAGGTATTTGACCACCTGAAGAATCCCGTACCATCTGGGAGAGTACTTAATGTGGTTTCCCACAAGATCTAACTATTTACTTGGGTTGCAAGTTTCAAAAGGACAACTGTAACCACGCTTCTTAGCCGTCATCTTCTTCGCTAACTCGGCTAAACGGTTATAGGCTTGCTTTGTAGCAGTCAGTGCTGGAAAGATCGTCTGCCCTCCCAACAGCCGCCCCTTACTGTTGTAGACACTACAGTGGAGGAACACGTGGTTTCTTGTTTCCTCCGTACTGGAGGCGCAAGACGTGCATGATGGAGAGTCTTCGACAGAAAAGAAGTGGAGCTGCGCATTGAAGTCGCCATGTTCCGTAACTGGCTCACCCCGTGGTCTGGCTCAACCCATTACAACCCGTGGTGGTCGCACAGAGGAACCAGATGCTACGTGGAGAAAGGACGATAAATGGTGCCCCCACGTCAAACCCAGGCATTGGTTCACAATGTTATCCCTATCCATTCTCCCCACCCACAATTATCGGTTTGTAGAAGCTACCTGTGAGTTAATAAGAATCGTTGGGATCGCTTTTTTCGAGACGTAGCAGGGACTACGCCTGATGGTCCCATGAATTTACTCCTGCGTATTAAAACCCATCCTGGAATCGTATAGCACGTTGTATCAGGTTGGCCCTCATCCCTGCGATGTCAGATCTTCTTTCTTGTCCACCTCGACATCACTAAAATCTTGCAGCGTGCTGTCATTCCCATACATCCTCCCATACTGGCCAGGAGGCCTAATGCTGAAGGTTCAGGAGCGATTATTCCTTTATGTGCTCATTCTTCATCCCTGTGAGACCCAGCTGAGCACTGCTCGGACAAACTGAGTAATGCATTCCAGTTTTCATCATAATTCAACATGGTGCTAACGAATACACCTGGTGTGAGCCTGCCTGTGTCCTCCACCCTGCGCTGCCAGCCCGCCGACCTTTGGCATGAGAAGAAGCCGTGAACCGTTTTGATTATTACCTCAAGAACTAAACAAGGATTTTCAAACCAACTATAAAGTTGGATAACTTGATGCGGCACATGTCTAATTAGTCTAGCAACTCTCTTCAAAAGAAGTTCAGCGTGTTTTCTTCGGATTTTCGTTTCGGAAAGAAGACGAATACTCAATCGATCCTCTCTGAATCTTTATGAAACACATAGATGCGCCGTCGTGAGATCACGTAGAAGCGTTTGTTCTTGCAGATTTCATAAGGGAACAATATGAGCGGCAGGCAACTGAAACCTCATGAAATTTCAAACCTTCAGTAGTTCAGAAATGCGATCTCAAGCGCGTTTAGAATTCAAGCTCACTACGCTTCACATTAAGCCAGATCTGGAAAAGACTTCTCACAAGTTAGTTTTGGAACCTATTAACCAGTTTTGTTTCAAGAGGATTCTGGGGCAGGACTAAAAAATAAAATCTGAAACAAGACAGTACTGGAATCGTAAAATAGACCGTTTTATGAAAAAATCGAATGTATAGAGAAGCGCTAGCGTGTCTTTCGTAAGACCTTTACTTGCAGGGACTGTGCGCCACATAAATAACTCGTTAAACGAGAAGAGGGCTCTTCGAAACGGAATCTTGGTCTATCGAGAACTTTCCCCACTAATCTATAAAAACGTTTGTAATACCTTCATCTTCCCCAGGAAACACCAAATACCTCTTCTTCTTTTCTTTAACTGCATCAATTTGTTATTCTCTTTCACACTGTTGTTGAAGTCGTTGCCGACGAAGGTTTTACCGTTAACGAAGTTCGTTTTTCCGGTCGAATGAAATAGCGCCGTGTAACTGGTTCCTAGTTAGGTGAAGTGCGTTGCATACAGCACAAACCAGAATGCGCCGGAATTAGGTCGATCGTTCCAGCTTTGCTTGGAACCGTAGAATGAATGCATTTAAAACAGAGAAGGCTCTTTTCTACCTGTTCGGCGCGTAATTGTGAGAGAACGGGCATATCAAATCCAGAAATGCACAAAGTGCTATTTTGCCATACATACCTACGAGTAAACAGATTCAGATTAGATTAAGAGCGTAGCCTATTGGACCAGTACTGATCCTTCCAGGGTTTATCGAGGCTGGACAGCTCCGGCATACGTCTATTAGAACTGAAAACCACATAGAACTGACCCGTAAATGACACCGGTTGACGCTTATGCAGAATGTGAAAATATAAAACATGCGATAATTGAGGGTACATTGTTCTGCCCTTCAAGTAGCTATAGTAAGGAGCTAGTTCACTGACACTAAAGCGCTGTAACCGTTGAGTTCAGCCTTAAAGTTACTGCTAATCAGTGTTCGGGATGTCTAAACGGACCTGACACTATAGACAATGAAGGAACAGCAGGAAAATCAAGAGAGTGGTGGGTGGCTTCTGGCAAGCAACAGACCTGTCTCTTCCACTTCAGAATGCTGAGAAATACGCGAGAGCAGACAGTGGCCTGAAAGAACAGCTTAGGTGTGTTAAGGGCAGTGCATGCGCGAAATCACGGTAAATTTCCAGGATACCAGAGTAAAGACCGGACTGGCCATCATGGGCAAAACCAAAATGTGTTTGCTCTTCTTCAATGCCTTCGATATATTTGGAATCAATTCAGCTATATAGATACAGCAAATGTTGAGTGAACTATAGCAAGTGTGAAGGGTATGGAATATAGCTAACCTTAAACAATCTCTTCAAAGTGATCGGCAAACGATTCGGTCGGAATCGATAGGAAGCTTGCCAGCAACTAGGATTGTTATTCAGATTATTGAATCCGATCAACCGCTAGATATTTCCTACTACGTCAGCAGTCAACTCAACTAACGCGTACATTATATACCCCTTGAGTATTTATTTCAACATTTGCGGCACAACACAAACGCGCACCTGCCACACGCTCAGTTTTTACGACTGCATTTACATATATATTACAGAAAGATATAACTCTGAGGGTCGGGCGTGAAGGTTGTGCGATGAAAGAAACGTAATATGTTGTTGCGCTCAATACAGGCCATTTTGCCTTTGTATCTTAACGTTCTCATTTGGAAACAAATTAGCATTAAATTCTAATGAACGAGATTTTAATAAAGATCATTAGAGAAAGGACGCACAAGCCGCCGGTCTTACGCCGTGAATCACTAGCAAAGCTGAAGAAATATATTGTTGTTACCCGTTTCGAAGATCACGGTGCTCTTCCTAATGGTAAGTGTGGGCAGCGCCGGATTAAGGTTTGTTCGGACCCATATTTGTCAGCGGTCTTCTTGGTATAATAAATTAAATTATTTTATATTATTTAAAATTATTTCATCAACATTCAAGTATAAAAATAAACATCATGAATTAAATAATTAATTACTAATCTCCTGTCATACAAACCCATATAACCTATACATTTCATGTAAAAAAAGAATGTTTCCATGTAGGACGGAGAGGTTTAAAGATTGACAAAACACTATGTTTTGACTATTTTTCTTTTGTTCAAAATAATAGGTCAAAATACTAGCCGTTGCTTATATAGATGCGTTTCGCAAGCCACATTTTGTACTTATACTCTCAATCTACCAGTAGAAAAAACTGTATTGCTCTAAACTATAGCAATAAGTATCTTCTGCAGCACCGCCTTTAGAAACTGGCCATGCTCGTCTTGCGAGATCTTTAATGACTTGATGGAACTATCTCAAATGTTGAGTGGCTCCTTGGGATCTCGTCTGCAAGAACGCCAGATTTCGAGTTGACTGATTCCTGTAGTAAAAATGGGCTTCGAGTGACTTGATGAGGTCACAATAGCTCATGCCTGGCCCCATTTCAGTCAATAATAGTAGTGCAAAGCCTTCAAGCGATGCTTTCTATGTCTTTGCCTTCTCTTAGTCATCTCATCGCTATTTATGAGCAATTAACTCAAACTGTGCATGGTAAAGCTCCCATTCCTCTTTGCCATCAAATAGTCGAGGCATTATCATTTTCACTGACCTTTCACTATTTGGTCGTCAAATTGTCGTGATTGTATATTCGCACCGAAGTCCAATATTCTTTTATTTATATCAACCAATTGTGTTTGTCTCACTTGTTAGGCTTCGAGTATCCTTGGCACAACACCAGTAGCCTTCATTCATCCTGGTCTTCTCCATTATCATCTCCCCCCTTCCCACCACTTAACACGTTTCCAAGACCCGGCAGTTTCAGTGAAGCTTAGAGTTTCAACTCCACCGAGTTGAAGGATGCACAAACTGGGTTTGAGAGAGGTGTGGTTCGAGTTGATAATTGGGATAGTACGAGTCGCTTATAGATTTTAGCCAGCGAAGGAAGTAGGCTGTTAGAGCGGTTACTTTTAGGATCATGATTGGGTTTATAGGGTCGCGGTATGGCACGTTCTTTAAGAGAGGTTGGGTAATGACGTCATGCCCTGGTGCTTTTTGTGTTGGTGCCACGTGCTTGTGCTACAGTAGAAGGAAGTAATAACGGAGAATGTTGCTGAAGAATGTGCTGTTATTGAGTTCTCAATGGAAGCGCCAATCGCCTGATCTGAAACAGAATTTGAGCTGAATAATTGATTAAGCATAGGTGAGAAGAGTTGCCCTAGGTTTAAGGATAAGTATGTACAGTTACATACGTTATTTTGTGAGCATTAGAAACTGTCTCAAATCAATTTGAATAGCCACCCGTCGCGGCATCGTCAACAACTACTCGTTTCCAAGCTCGCTCTCCCCAGTTACACAGCTGATCAAAAACCGAGGGTACACCTCTGGCTATCAAACGGCCAATCTGCACCCGTACTTCTTCCTTGAAGTACGAGCAAAACCCTGCTATCAAAAACATATTTTCTACGACAAAACGACAGACTACCTAGCAAATCAGCGCTCCTATACTTCTTGAGTATAGGGGTAAATGTATCGGGATAACAATACATACCAAAGTCAAGCTTCACAGACACGTCAAAGAAACAAACATCCCATAAAAGCTACAGCCCTTAATCTCGACCTATTCATTAGCAATCCATCAATAGGCACAACTGACGCCACAGCTGCTCACAGCTATCTTCTGTCATTGTATCAGTAGACATAGTTGTTGTCTCAACTACTCACAGCTTTCTTCTGTCACATAGTCTATCTCTGGATTATTGTTTAAGACGTTTGTCTTTTGAATGCCTTTGAGAAGTATATTTTCAACTTGGACAACTGTTACTCATGTTCTTGGATTTGCACATTGACGTAGAGAACCAAGTAGACCAAAGTCTCCAACTTTATTTATTTTTTTAACTGAATCACGCCTTCTCCGGTTGACAGTGGAAAATGTGGTTACTGGATTCAGGCAATCAGAGTCTGAATCTCGTTCTAACGTCTTAAGCAAGGGAGTTCTATTATTGACTCAATACACTTTGGCAAAATACTGTTCAAATCTAGCTGTTAACAGAGCAGCACTTTTACCCAATGTACTTCCTATCGGGATCTAAAAATCTCTGAGGGCTGGACGGCAATCCAGTCGGTGGCCGGTTTGAACCTGAAGAAATACACGAAAAAATGAACATGTCGTATCATGTTTCGTATTACAATAAAATTGCCCCGAACCCCAACGAAATCGTATCTGTGACCAGATCTTGATGTTCAATAAAAACCGACTGTGAAGCGCCCAAGAAAGTCTGAAGGTCCTTCAATCCTTCCGTGGGGACAGAAATGATTAAGGAGAAGAAAATATAAGTATAGGTTGCCTAAAAGACACTTTTTAAGATTGATTCAATCCAGTCAAGCTATTACTCTCGAAATTACGAAAATGTTTTTTAAAAAAATCATTTTTGACTTGTTTTGATGTTTATTACTGTTCAATTAATTCTGTGTCCGAAATGGAAAAAGTCTCAAATTGCTAGAGATTACTCCCCCGCCACCAATTTACTGCAACAGCCCTATATATGTACATATCCCTAGATATGGAGTAGTCACCTTCCTGTTGGTGTCGTGTATCAAAGAGATCTTTGTTATACAAGTTAATTTGTTACGGGACCTTTCGGAATTTAAAATTTGAACGAGCATGTGTTTTACGAATTTTGGAGTTGAATCTTCACCCATCATGGCAAACAGCAACACTCAGAAATTTTGTCTGGCTGAAATTTGTAGAAGATTTGTTTTTCAGCTGGTCTCAATATATAGCATCGTTAGAGGGGGTCTCTGAGAACTTAGTCAGGAACAAACGGCAAGTGTCTGTGAAGTCAACTTTACAAAAGTGAACGTCATTCGAAGCTAACTTAACGTGGTTCATGCAGCCTCCCATAATCGCTGAAAATTAACGTAAAATTGTATCCCAAATTGTACTCCTTGGCATCAAGATTTTAAAGCACCGAGGAACGTGATTTATGTACCAGGCAGCATCTGAGCAGTACACTTTAAAGCACAATACGACAATTCAGTATACCACTAGAAGTATAAAAGTCCTTTTTTGCACACAACATTCAATCTAAGCAATGAGGTTAGAATTGTCATTCAAGAACAAAGAGATACGTTAATTGTGGGACACACACTGTGGATCCTGCATTGAAACTACGCTGGATTGACATACTGGCCACGTTAACGCCACCGTTGCACCTATTTCAGCGCATGCTTCTACCGACAAATTTCCCACGTAACATGATTGAGGTGATTGGTCCATCGTGTTATCATGCCTCGTCCCCAGCCCTCTGTAACCATGCAGAAATTACAGAAGAATCTTGGGCTACTACTAACCACCAGAACAGGAGGGGCGATCGCGGATTTCTGAAGCACTCGTTTAATTTGATATATCTTCTCTGAATACGGCGCATTAGAGACCGCATCTCAACATTTGACATAGTCGTACTTTACTATTATCGCACCTCATTTCTTTTAACCGTTGAGTCGTGGTTTATTCCAAATTCACACGACATAGAAACCCGTAAAGTTGACATTGTGACGACTAAATCCTCTTTATTTCCTCTGAGCGCCCTGCCCTGTCCTCACGCATCCGCTTGTCTCATTAGAGGGCGTTTCCCTTAAACCCTTTCGGTGTGGGACCGAGAAAAACGAGCGTTGGACGAGTCGTAGACCACGTTGGCGGAGCCCCCGCCAGCTTCTTGTTTCTCGGCTGAGTTACGGCAGTCTCAAGGGCTGCGCCTCGGAATTGCCCGTAAATCCCAACGCTTTGGGCACTTCAATAGGTTCATTGCCAATGAGTGCGGAAGATTTGTTTTCTTCGGTCTTTCCCTCTTCGATCTCGGGGCGAGTTGATTTAGACTCTGCCAAGTCTCAAAATACCTCCTCGAAAGGAACTCATTATACCTCACTTTGCCAACTACTGAAATTATTACCATTGAACCGCTTTGCTACCCACAATTAATTGCTATAATCATCTAATTTCGGAGATCACAAGACCGATAGCGAATAACCTAGCAATGCATAATTGCTCATGAAAACAAACCCATTCATTTTTACTTTCCTTAGCCTTTCCTTTAAATAGAATGGGAAGTTATGTAATCGGCTGAACTTGTTACTTTCTTTAGCTGTATGAAGTCGACAAGAAAGTTATGTAAATCGACTGGTGGTCGTTCTATCGTGAAGCATCCATCTTCCTGTACCTCTTTCCTTCCCCCTCCCAACATTTCTATCCCTAGAACCGGCGTAGGGTATTCTGGGCCGACACTAATCAAATGCGAGACGCGAGGGTGGAATCAGTTTAAGAATTTAAAAGGGTATTCCCCGCCACCTTCTGTTCTATCATTCCTGACGAGAGAGCCAATAAATATTCAAATGGTATTTATAAATAATAATTTTCGATTTAAATAGAGCAGCGGGTTTCGAGCGATTTAATTAAAAAGTAGGAGGTGTCTGGCAGTTATTGTGTCTCCCTCTTTCTCTTGCCTCCTTCGCCCTCAAAAACATTCATATTCGTACTGTAATGTGGCCGCGATTTATGAACAGCACAAGGACCGGAGGGAGTGGATTTCCAACACCTACACCTCGTTGTTGTTTCGGATCATCATCGCGTTCAATAAGAACTACCGATCAGAGGAATAACAATAGCATTAATGCTCAACCTAACAATGAATCAACGTGGGACGGAATCGTAAAGTTTATTAGTTTGAACTTCGGGTGTTTAGTTACAAATTAATTAATCCAAGTGGAATCTCTCATACCACTACCACTGGTACAATGGTCTTAATATTGTACCGCGACGCTAGGTGCTCTCTGCCCGAATCGAAGGCTGCAAGCCGTTACGTAGCTAAACCTGGTGTTTACTGTGCTAGTAATCACAATTTTACGATTCAAAATATGCGTAGGGAACTCAAAATGATAGAAAATTGTAACACAAAACTCTAACCACAATTTTACTTGCAACTCAACCAAATAGTAATCTCGTTGTATATAAATGGGAAATAGTAGGTGTACGTGTGGGTGTGATTAAAATTCAACGTTAGTCCACTTTTACATTGAATAAGACGAAAAGTCTTTATTATAGATGCTAAACTCTCAGATTTTCATTGAAAAATATTCGCCACCGAAACATAATGGAGAAATTCACCGCATCCACGTCTGATAACTGAAGATCCTTCAGCAGGTAATGGGAAGGAACAGGTTGAAATAGCAGGAGGTCATACTAATCGTATTGACTTCGTGTTATCATGCGTGTGCTAACCCACAGCTATTGTGACCGAATAAATAAATCTCTTCATGGTCAAAATTGAACTAGATTCATGGCTTCTCAACAGAAACCTGATGTGTTCATTCTATTGTCATGCTCCATTTTGTTTTAGTACCACCTGTTGGATGGACCCTGCGAGTAGCGATCATTGGAGCATACCGGGAAATGCGTATTGCTTTATTCTACCCTGAGCTATTATTCGCCTATCTAAATTGAGATGTCGCCAGTCTAATCTAAGGGGAGACGAATTAATCTATCGCTCTGCCTAACTTATCGAGAGCGAACAGTTGGTTCCTTCGCGACTCGTCAAGATACTATCAGCATTTCCTCGCTGTCGCGGACGGTACTCATTTGCCTTGAACAGATTTGTGCGCGTGATCAGCTGAAAATTACCTCTTTCTCTTCTAACTACGCTAATTCAAGTGCATGGGGTTTCAACATCAGCATTTTAAAAATCGTGAGACACGTTTGAAGATAGCATTAAAGCTCTTAACGTGTTCGGGACAATTTAGAAAGGAACACCTCACACCTGGTGGGTGAAATCTTGATCTAAGCCGCCAGATGCGTGGCGATGCTAACACATTACGTTTTACGAAATTTTCTCATATTCCAGAGAGAAGACGAACTGTCAAACAAGTTTCGTCTTATCGTCGTCAAATAAGAAAAACATCAAAGTTTTTCGCTTGAAAATCGGGTTCTCAGACTAAGAGAGGCTTCTAAAGAGTATCCTTGTCATAAATAGGAGGTGACGGGTATGCAGTGATCGAATTTCAGCACCACTCGCGCTCATGTTCGCTTCCATCCAGTTCCCTGTTTGTGGTGGTAAAACGTCTCCGCAAATAATTCGTGAATAAAACTCCTTGCTTAAATTACTACACGGTGGATATCATACCCACTCCCCGATAACTATTATAAAAACGTCAAGAAAACGGCTAAAAAATAAAAAGTTAGCCGGTAAAGGTAAATAAAACTCTTCAGTTGGTGATCGGACCACACACTTAAAACGTGTGCCAACTACAGGGGTAGAAACCTGGGGGTTGAGGTTCTACCTCTGTATTTCTGTGCCATAATGGAGTCGAACACCTCCCTGGTTGTGCCACCTCCCAGAACTGGTTGTTAGGCTCTCATGAATTTATTTTGGAACGGCAGTAAGATGATTGAGCGATCTTTACTTCCAATTTACACACTCCCAGCTGTTGTAGTTCGTTGTTTTTTGTGTGCAACCTACATGTCCTGTCCGCCCTCTACTAGCAAAAAACAATGCAAAATTATCACACAAAGGTTTCTTATCTATCCTCTTGCACAGCACGATTGTGATCTATCCTATTCAATCCACCATCGAAAAATGGTATGAATATCACTATCAACAAAAACCAGGTAGAAGATGAGTATTCCGTGGTTATTCAGCTTGACGCAGTCTCACACCTTCTGATATACATCTTATTTGATTCAGCATCGAAAAAACTTGTTGAAAAATTAGGAGGTTCTTACAATTCTTGTTCACCTCTTGGCTAGAGGATGAAACTGAGCAATTGAGATTAGAGAGTATTAATCAGCGTTCAAGAGGAATAGGCCGGCGTTAAACTTGACGTATATTATAGTGAGTCGCGTATTCGTTACCATCGACTGCCATGGGGAATGTGAGAAAAGTGCTAGACTAGCCCGTTCTACGAAATTCGCTCGCTATTATGTCAATCTTTAATCGCGTCACTTACAGACCCGCAGAACACTATTCCGAACAAAACTTTTTTGAAACTTAACTTTATTCAGACATAACCATAACGAGGCTGGTAATCAGGCGGTAAACTTACTACTTATTACTGATACTTGGCTATCATGATGTTGTATTCCATTTTCGTACGCAAGTCCGGAGAACTATGAAAACACTGCGAAACCCGGCTTTTCAACTTAGCCTTTGCGCTTTCTTGCGGAAACGTGTAGTTACGTTAGCTTTGTTCGTCTTCTAAGGAAGGAGGATGCGTGTTGGAGTGTGGGAGTCGAAGCAGATGCTGGTTCAAGTCCTATTGTTCAGTACAAACCGCAGACGCTCTAGAGAAAATACACATGTCGCTTGGTATGCGGTCACAGGTGCGGCCTTCTGTCGCCACATGCCCACTCCGACCTTGACCAGTAGTAAGGGTTTTTGTGGATTGACTCTAAGCAATATCTGTCAAATTACAATGTTTACATTGACTGCTGAAAATCTCTTAAATACTGGTCAATGATTTAACTGTAAATTGATATTGACGGGAGCACAGAAACATACAGCAAAGCATGAAGACTCAAGAAGGTGTGTACTCGAAGATGAATGACTACAACTTTCTGATGTATATCAACATGCACACATGGAATTCGTAACTAAATCAATCATGATTCTATATGGTATATTAGAAGTATTTTTATCGAATAGCGATACACAATCGATCTAATGAACCAAAGTGATCAGGTACAGTAACATCATAGGATCGTGACTTTACTGACATAACTCGACTAAGTCTTCGACTCTAAGCGAACGACGTATTTGATTTCAATTCCCAGTGAGCAAGCAAACGTCTCCTGATATCGAATAAGTAATAGGACATAATGAGTAGTATTTTTACTAATTTGAATTACAAGATTTTAGTAATAACTTGGTTTAGTTATTGAAATCGGGAACAATTTTTTCACGAGTGACCTAGTTCTCTTTTATAGATGGACCATTTCTCAACCGCTAACCACTTTACGGTGACAAGTCTTCATAATTCCGTCTCTATAATGCGGTATCTCTCTACACACTCTCAATTTATGCAGAACCATCATGTTTAGTATTTCAGGAAGCTGTTGTAGGTGCTTACTTCCTTGCTCTGGCGAGACAATACACTCGTGGGGAACGATCCAAAAATGGATCCACCGTTATTCCACACATGGTGGTAACGTACGCTTGTGTCGCTGCAGTAAATATTGTCAGCTCCAATCACAAAGCCAATGATAGCCGGATCGCATTGGTTCCCTACTGGCATCGCTTCCAAAGCGATCAGTTTGTGGGGTGGCTTAATAAAACACAGCCGTCACAGCGATGCGGGAAATTCCACACATCCATGACCGACCAAAACTGTACTATAGCTGTGAGGAGCTTGCTCAGTGAAAGTAGATGTTTACTTGGGGGGGGGGGGGGGAGCAACGGGCTCGTGCCAGCAACATTAATTTCACTCGTTAGAAAGCAATGTAGTTCTACGTTCTTCGAATCATCTCCAGCGCAGACTACTCTGTGTCTTGTCCTTTGGTACCACTCAAATAAAACAATGATTTCCGATGGAAAAGCAGCCTCACGCCCCACAGGAGAGGGAATGCTCTTGCTCATGCATCCTATTCGCGTTTGGCTCCTCTTGCGCAGGTTCCTATTTCATGGTGGTTATGTCAAGCCCCAAAGCAATCCAGCCCTGAGTAGATCCAGTCTGTGCCACATCATTCACCCGACTGATGAAGGGCTTGCGGTGTCTCACATAACGGCAACAATCTGTGGAGTTGGAGAGGGGTGGATGAGACACTACATCGTCTATGATTTCCAAGAAGGAGAAGCAAACTGCCGCTCGAGGCAGTCAAGAACAAGACGGTTCAGCGGTTGGTACCAAGTCACGTGCAGGTGGGGTTAATGAGCTTGGCTCGATCTTCCACAAGTACGCGTAAACAATTTTTCGTTTGTTTACGCTGTTTCTTCGTCTACGTACCAGAACCAAGATCGTTTCGTTTCTTTTAGCTGAGGGGTTGGGAACAGAATCAATCAGACTTATATGTTGCATACAAATTAGCATCAGTTGTTTCATAAACACGTGATTATTAAAGGGTTTTGCTGTTGGTTGAATTAGACCTCGGTTAAATCAACGTTGCCAGTGATTGTCGCTCCAATTATTACGAAGCATTCATTCATCATAATGATTAAAATCGTCGGAAGCATCGCTTGAATTCCCAAACCCTCGCAGAATTCGGAAGGTCTACTTTATGCCACCCACAATGTTCTAGGTCTAGAAGGCCCTCGAG
Source organism: Pachypeltis micranthus (assembly GCA_020466155.1). Lineage (NCBI taxonomy): Eukaryota > Metazoa > Arthropoda > Insecta > Hemiptera > Miridae > Pachypeltis > Pachypeltis micranthus. The sequence continues at coordinate 3,860,155 of CM035773.1, read as the reverse complement.
GAGTTGAAATTTTTAATGAGCCGCCGATCAGGAGCTTGTTATTTAGATGCTCATTAGTGGAATTTATGTTCGAGCGAACAAATCGCTAATGGAAGCTCATTCGTCAGTTGCTTGACCGCGGATTGAAGGCGAATAGCCAGAAGGCGTACGGCCAAAAAACTGTCGAAACTAATGTCTCCATCATTAATAGGAGCGCGAGGAGACTCGAATTGCTTCGAATATCAACTTGCTTCGCTGATCTGACCCACTAGTGGACTACTTGGACTAAGAGCCCCGGGTAATTGCTTTCCGACGTAAGCGTAGATTCGGTAAGACATCGACACATCATTCTGGTTTCGCGCATCTTTTTTTATACCTCAATGTCTTGTGAAATAAATGTAGAATTTGAGCTTGGTGACTCCGAGAAAGGCGGAACGTCGTTTTTCCATATAATAAGCAAATACAGGTACCTTGCATTTTCGAAGCTAACCTCTGTTTATTTATCTTCTTGTCTTGTGTGATTAGTAAGTGAGATCGTACAACGCATTCGCCTAAGGTTGTGGATATTTATGTCCGGCAGTGAATTTGTTTGTAGAATAATCAAAGCCTAGGGGCGAAAGTTCAACCTGAGCACAAAGGATCATTGTTATTCCCGTCACACGGAGAAGCAGTAGCATACATTATCAAACACCTTTCGCCCTCGGGGTTATTATAGAGAAGGCTGCATAGGTAGCCAAACTCTTAATGGACGGTGTGCCCCATTAGAGCTCGAAGATTCTTCCTGGCGTCCTAAAAATGCTAATGACAACGTCTCGATTGGGTCAGGTGCAGCCCCGGGGCGTAAGTGGGTGTACTATTATAAAAAAATTATAAATTATGAGGAAAGGGGGGTGGGGGATTGAATAGTTTCGAAATCGGTAGCTTAATGAGTTCTCGAAGGCACCCGAATTACCCCTTCGTTTCGAAGGAGTGAGTCGAGTCGGCTTCCCACGCATAGAGCCCTTGTTCTTCACCAGGGTTAGAATTGCCATCGTCTCGTTTTTTGGCCACTGGGAAAGATTCCAATTATGCGCATGCCGAAGGCCCGACGATGCTCTTTCAAGTAACAGTTCTTCGATTCGGGGTTGTTTCACGTGTGATGGTAATCCACATAGGAACACAGATACTCTCATGCAAACATGCTCACCAGAGGTTTGCTTGCTTATCTCAAGTAGGACTCAATAGAAAAGCTATAGGGAAATGAAATATCATGTTTATCCACTTTCGTATTTTTCGTTAAACTAATCAACAAATCTTACTTAATTCTGAACGTAATGGTCCTTTACGCCTCGTCAATACGCATTTTTTCTTTTACATACTTCATCTGCCGTGGGTGTAGTATCGGCAAGTAAATTAGCACTGCATTGACTGCTACACGCGCTTTAGTTAACATCTTGTTTATCAGGATGTTGGAAGGAAATAAATTCGGATGGGAGTGCAGAAAAGTTATTTTTAATGGTACTTTGCAACCTGTGGCCTTATAAATGCAGTTCTTTAACCAATGCCTTTGTAATTTGGAGATCTTCCGTCACCCTAATATCGTTGATAAACGTTTCCAAACGGAGGCTGCTCTTTTTTAGGTTTCGACCGGGATCGTGCTGCGATCGTTACCCAATATTGTAATATTTCGGTCTATCGATTTTTAGCCAACTCACTGTGAGCTGTCAAGTAACTAGTAACAAGTGAATACAATATGAGGGCAGTTTGTTTAGAATCTAAGCATTGGGTTTCAGCGACTCACCGTTCTGCAAAACCGACCCCGGGACCACAAAAGTGTGTTGGTTGGCGACGCATGGGCGCAGTAAATAATTTTCACGAATTGGGAACTGCCCTGGTGAGACAGCATTTGTCGTCGTACATATCACGTTGCCTCTTAGAATAGTGCACTTTATGTGAGAAAGAGAGTTAAATGTAGTTGGCTGATTCACAACTTCGACAGCCACCTTCGGCTCGATTGTGGCCAACAAGAAGTGGCCGGCGTCAGATCCGTGAACTGGTTATTATAAATTGCAGTTGTTGTTCTGTGAATTGGAACCGCACCGCGAAGAGAATGAAACGAGGGTGGGCCGAGCAAGGCGTACGACTTTATCCTGCCCCGGGCAGACAGCGCCCCAATCAAGAGTTTTCTTTTGCGAATGGGATGCCGGTCAGTTCACAGCCGTAAATATTGTCGCATAACCAAGAAACGACAGGGAATCAATTTTCTATGAATGGAGAGACCGACGGAGCTTAACGAAGCTGGGAAGCAGTTAGTTGGAGGATTAGGGAGAGGGCGAGGATTTCTCGTTCGGCTCCCGGCCCGGTAGTTCACCTTATTTTCGAAACAGGAGCCTGGAAGCTGCCTTCAGTCGAGCCTCGAGAATTCGCGTTGGGCAACAGGGGCAGGGCCAACACAACGCATTACCGCGCCAACCCGGAGGGCTATAGAAATTTCAGAACAAGCAAATCCCTGGAGGGATCCTCGAACCGACCACCGAGGGTGTTCTCTCCATCTCTGACAGCAAGAGATTGGTTGCGCTTATGACCGCCGAAGAGATCGTATTAACCAATATAAGAAATTTCTTCTTCTGTTATCGTAATAATTCAACCCGAAACGATGTTTAATGACTTCTGTGCCTCGAAGGTTCGCCGTTGCGTTCATGACTGTCAGAAACTTCACTCGTCGCCGCAGTATATTTTTTTCCTTGCATAATCAAATTCGAAGCAGCGCAAACTACACGTCACCACATTATATTGAATTTACGAGTCGTTAAACGTTTGTTGCGCAACGTTGTGCAGACCAGCCAACCATAACTAGTGTCGCGGTTCTCTAATCATAGTGTACCATGCTACGTACAGTAAAGCACTAGCACACCCAAACATCCTTATTGATATAACACATAAGCAGCGACCACCACCAATATGAGACGCCTCGAACGAAGACATCACGCTTCGGCTTCAACTGACTGCTTCGGATGAACTATTGCAATTGATACAATTCCGTTTTGTTACGGTCTTGCCTCTAGCCTGTTGAAGCATTCAACTCATAATTTATTACTCCCTTATGAAATATTACTACTAACTCAGAGTTGGTAGTTGTAATGGTTTGCGGCAGACTGCTGAGGGTGGCAACACTGTTGTCGCTACCTGTGCAGTTTGCCGCTGTTTATATTAGCGGAGGAGCCGCATTTTAGTTTCATAACGGCTACCGACATTGTGTACGAATACTCCCCTTTTTAAGCCAGTGTTTAAATTTCCCTTTAGATTGTGTGAAGTAAGGTAAGCGATCAGAGCTTGGTTTTTCATTTTCCCCATTGTCCCTCTATTGTCATTTAATACAATCCGAGCATAGGTTATTTGTTTCATTCTAAAAGGAGTTCATTTCATTTCGAGTTTTTCCTGATTAAATTCAAGTGGGTCCTATTTGGTTTATAATTTCATTTCCCAGTACTTTCCTGAGAGGCATTACTTTATTTATTTTCATCAAGTGAGTATAATTGAGTGTATTTAATTTGTTCGTTCCTTTTGGGCCTGGATACAACTTTCACTCATGTTCTGTACGCGGGTAATTAGTAAAATAATTCCCCAAGTACGTCATATAGTACAGTTTGTTAGGTTTTGAGCTATTGAGGGACCATCTCAGCAGCAGGCAAGCAGGGGCAAGTCTGTTTCAAAATGACTGTTCCTTAATGCTAATAAGAGACTGGTTGCCGCATCCCATGGATGTGGCGATTTCGTTAACATGCGAGAGCATGGGCACTCGTTCAGCACTGAACCCCGAAACGTGGAGGAACGGCAGGTTGTCATTTAGCAGCCAGTCTCCCGGTAGAGAGCTGTGGCCATGTGTCACTACACAGACGTATGACTCTGGGGATCCGTACGATCTGGGAGGAGTGCTTAATCTGGATCCCCAACTGATTACCAACTATTTACTTGGGTGGCGTGTTTCAACGGGTAGCGGAAAGTAAAAATGCAAACAACTAGATTGTTTCTTTCTAGCCGAGTTTTCCAAACTGGAAAACAAATCTTTGTTGAAAACTAATATAGATAAATATTTTGCTGAGAAGATAACATAAGTTGAAAAGTCCAACAGCCCGCGTAACTGGGTCGTATTTGTTTTGCACATAATCTTTTCTTCCTTGCTTTCTGGGGGAATTCGTCCGTAAGGAAGCTGTCGGTCATGTCAATTTTAAGGTGGCTCCTCTAACGAAGTTGCAACACGTGAAAGACTGTCAAGTATTAAAAAAAAAAATTGAAAAAACTAACCCACATTTAAGATTTGAGATTTGCGTTCCAGATGTTGGCGAGTCCAATTACTAATTAGGAAATAATGGGGGACGAGGCCTAAATATTTCATTGACTTAAGATAAAGTGGGTGGTCTTCGAAAAAATAATCGCTATGCAAATAACAATCGTCTTCCTGAAGATAATGGGGTACGATATCACGCTCCACCTCCCAGTCAGCTCACCACACGAGTCTCCCGAGTCACTTTCGTCGGTAGCGATGTCCGTTCCGCGGCGGACAACCTGAAACAAGTTCGATTTCATTGATATGATTATTATCGAAAATGTTGATCTGCGGGCGGTGGAGAATGCCTTGGACACGTCGGTTCACAGCCACTTTTTATTAATTTACCCCTTCGGCTCAGGTTGAAGAAAGATCTGGAGATATTCTGAAATTACTAGTGGAGAGGTAGGATTTCGAGCAAACGGTTTACTGGAATGTCGTCATCGTTCCAGTTGATGCTTTGGTCTCATAATTGCTGGGAACCGTTCGAGGATTGCAAAATTCTCAATTTATGCGCTGCCTCGCTCAATGATGTCTTTGGAAACTAAGTGAATGAGTATTTTCAGATCACGCAACAGAAAAGTGAGCGTACCACCACTTGGAGCTATTAATTTATTATCTACCGTCGATACAGCTCCGGGCTTCCTATTCATAACACATCAGGTGTGACACATTAAACGGTTTTCCTCACCCCACATAAAGTAGGTGATTTTCTGTCCTCACTACACACCTCACTACAGCTACGTCTCCTCTAGTTCTACACAGTTCCGTGGGAAGGTTTACGAATGACAAAATGAAAGTGCTGACTGTTAGTAAGCACTCTGACAGTGTAAATTTACATTGAGATGAACGAGAAAGAGAGTCTAGAACCAGCAACACGTTTGTCTCCAGGGCGCGGCTACAAACTGATGACGATGGAACCTATACGCAATATGGGAGGCCGAGAATGGACTGACTGAGCTTTTATAATGAGGAAAGGGATTGAAAAAGGGTAATGGGAAAATGGGCGGATAGAGGGCGGGGGGTTAATGAATGTCGATAGGTCGTTGAAGGCTGGCGCACGGCTCCCACGACTCTAGTTGGGAAAATACTACGAAAGGAAGAAAATTTAGGCAGTTTCAAAAAGAAGGGTGATTGATTGAATTACGCCTGCTCCGAGATGCAGAACTTCCCCTTTTCAACCTTCTTGGCTCACGACAGTGATCCTCCGACCTCAAACCTACCGGGCATGCCCCAAACAAACTTCTTTTTTTGTCGAAAAAATTATTATAAGAATAATACTTTTGTGCGGTTATTGTCACACGTATCGCGTACACCAAGATATGATGCGATATAGACGAACAAAGCGAATCAAATACTAGCAATCGTACAACAGCGAAATGGGCAGTTTGGTATTCAAGAAAGTAAGGACCCATACACGTCCAACGCTTCAAGCAGATTAATATTTTCCTAGCGACAGTGGAGTCTTATGACATTGTGATTTACATTCAACCTTCCCAGGCTACACACTACCAGTGGACGTACAGCCAAAGACCCCTTGAAAACACTGGAAAGCTCCCAGACACCTTCCTTATTCTCCTCCAGTTTCCGAGCGGGCGCATGTAATGAAGAGTACTACTACTTCGCCAGAGTGGTTGTAAGTTGACTATTAGTAAATTGTTTTATGGGCGCTAGTCTGTATCGGTATCTTCTACGACACCATGAGTACAAATTGAAAGCGCCTTCGTACGACTTCTTTCAGATTTTTAATGAGAGCAACATCTCTGAGAAAGGAATTAATTTTGTAAACTCGTACTTTTGAAGATTTTGATCAATTGGCCTCTCCTGCAATTAGGATATGTTGGTATTCGAAATTGTGTTTGAAAACAAATGATTTTCAGAACTTATCGTATTTTCGGTGTCAACAATTTTGTTTGGTAAGTGTACTGTTTATTTGTCTGCCACTGGTTGTTCTTGTTTTTACTTGTATAGTAAACAGCTCTAGAAGAATGTAACAAGCTTGAGAACTATTAGACCTACTCTTCAACCTGTGCTCTGATTGCTTTATTTTGCTTTAGTCATTTCAATCAAGCTGTTGTCCACATCACAGGCTGTGCAGAAGATAATGGTACCTTTCAAAACATTAAGGGGCCTGTGCTAAGTTACGAGGGGCGAGGTACGATAAAAAGACCAATTGAATGCAAATCGTAAATATCACATAAGTTGCAAAATAGATGCTTTAGACGAACCTTAGGTTTAGCAGTGCCTACGCTCATCATAAATCTTCAAGAGTTTCTTTTATGTTGACAGCTTGTAAGATGTTTGAGTGATCGGCCCCATTCCGTTGGATTGTGAGGGGGATAAACCTGTTTAACGCCCCAAGTGAGAAAAGCTCAAAGACAAACTGCTCAGGCAGAGGCTTCGGCCAAAACAAAAAAATTAATTAACAATCCTTTTGAAGAGGCCACGCCTATCGACCGTCAGCCTCCAGGGCAACCCATCGTGAGTGTTCCCTCGGCTAAGAAAATAAATACACAATATCATTTGGAAAAGCTACCCTAATATTAACATTCCTGCCAATATCTTGAACATAGCCGATTTTTATGGAGGAGAATAGCGGGGCTTGATTCTCGGGCTTCCAAATGCGAAACACATTCATAGAAACACAGATATGACAACCACAAAAATGCTCGATGACGTTTAGGTTTCATTCTTCGCATTCTCAATGATTAAAATGTGCTTTTCGGCTTATCGGCGTTACTTTTTATTTTCTTTGGCTCTACAAAGCTGTAAGGAAAATTATGTACTAGGCTTAAACTGACGAGAGCAGCACAATAAATTACCAAACCATAAGTGCCTCCCGTTGTCATGTAGAATGTTGTTATAAACAGATTGAACAACAGATTTGAAGAGTTGTTAGAGTCAAAGAATTGAGGAATGAACATGAGACCAAAGAAATTCGTGAGCTGCGTCGCACCAACTAATTTTGTGGGACTACGGTTTACTTCTGGTTTATAGGAACCAACTTGTAGCATGGATTAGTAGTTTGTTTGTTAGGACGTTGGAGGGAATGTTTGCTCATAGAGGCCCAATGAGTTTACTCCCCTGTATTGCGAATCAATCAGGAGCGTATTGAGGTTCAGGAACGGTACATTGTATCAGGTTGGCTCTCATGCCTCTCTGCGATGGCAGCTCCTATTTCTTGTCCTCTTAACCCTCACAAGAATATTGCAGCTTGCAGCCGTCCCATACGTACATCCTCCCATACTGCCCAGCAGTTTAGGAGGTTTAGGAACGGTCTTTCCTCCACGTTCTCTTCATTTTTCATCCCCGCGAGATACTGGCCTTTGATCAGCATGCTCCATCCTACTCTGGCTGAGCACTGCCCTGGCGAATTAAGCAATGGACCTTCAGTATTCCTCGGAATGCAGCACTGAAAGTGTCGTCCACTAACTTTGATGTCCTATGACTCTGTATACATGTAAAATACAGTTGTACTCAGCAATCCTAAACTGACGGACTGATATCGATGAAACGTGTTTGGATCAGTCTGTACGAGGACCATTATTCTCGTTGCTCTTCAGCCTCGTTGTTGTGTTCGGTATTCAACCCTCAAAACTGCTGGCGACCAAGCCCTTCTGGGCAATACAATTGTTGGCCGTTGAGTGCATAGTGGACAAGTGGAGAGTGAAAAGGGCACTTCCCTCTCTCTGGGCTGAACTCCCTATAGACCACTGAACAAAAACTTGCCTCGCTGGCTAAATGGTCATAAGAGAAAAGGAAATCGAAATGGGAATCCTTAACAAGGGTCGTGGCCTGTACGAGGTTTGGTTTATTATTCATTCCGAGTAATACACCTATGTTTTCGGTCAGGAAAATGTATTTACAACCCCCCTCAAAATTTCCAAATTCCAAATCTGCTATGTCCGTCCGCCGTCCGGGACGTTTTGTGCGTTTAACGTGATCTAAAAAATCCGTTCTTTCGCACAAAAATTCCATTTGGTACTGGTTACTGGTCCAGTTGTGTCCGCCTGCTCGGCAATCCGATCGGACGACGCCCATGGTCGTCATGGGCAGAACATCGAGTGCGTTGCAACACACAACTTTCCTTAGCTCTACAACAAATCACTTTGTACATGGCTAATTCTATTTAATCAATTCATTTATCACTCAGTTAATTTGAACTTGGTCAAACAACGCTTCACGGCAGCTGGAAGCGGTAGCGCTTACCGTTCCATATTTTATTGTGCTGTTCGTACTCATTGCAGGACCATTATTGAGCAATTGGTACACAGATAATTAATGAGGCCGTAAACACAAATTTTTTGAAGAAGGATAGTAATTACTTTTGCAGAGTTATTGGGTAAAAACGTTTAGAACTGGTAGTAAGCGAAACGGCAGTAGTTGACATTCAGGAATTTCTAGAGTGAGCCCCACGTATCTCATGAGCGTTTTTATACACACCCTTTAGGTATTGGATTGGACAACAATACCAATTTTTTTAACATTCTACAAAAATTCCAGCGGAGTTTAAAAGGAAAAAACTGCGATAAAAACGCTATCGTCGAAAATTTTGATAATTTATTGTGTTGCTCTCGTCATTTTCCCACGAATGGGAATTTTACGGTATAATTGCCTTATTGAGAGCTATCAATATAAAACGTTTAATCAAAATCGTTGAGCCATTTTTGAGAAAAAAAATATTTGGTGTTTTGATCACTATGATAACTATAGTTAAATTTCAGTGGATTTTGTTCATACCCTTCTTTTGGCGTGCCATGGTAACCTGCAGGCGAGATATGAAGTTTGAGATGATTTGGTACGGTGGTTTTCTCTAAAAATCGTTCACAGACACACACACACACAGACACACAGACCATTTTCCCAAATAGTGTTTTTCGGACTCAGGGGGGTCTGAAACGTAAAGATCTGAAGAAAACTCAAAATTTTTTTTCCAGCCGATTACATAACTTTCCTTTTTACTTCGTAGAGCCAAGGAAAGTAAAAATGACTAACAAAATTAACAAAACGCGGTTTAATCTTAATGGCAAATATGTCGTGTTTGGTATCGTTTTCAAGGCATTTTTAGATCTGGGTCGAATGGAATGAGTATCAGACGTGTGCAGGTGCGTATGGTGAAATTACAGTAATTATAGTGAGCAAAAGTCTACTAATTGATAGAACTCGCGGGAATAACAGCGAAAGAAATCCCGTCGTCTCCCTCCACCACCCGCTCACTCGACTCACCAAGTCGTGCCAATTGCCAACAGGCGCCTACGGGCGACAGGAAATGTAATATTCGTCGTACCGTTGCAGTCAGGTCAAGTTTCGCATGGTTTACTGGTATTTTTCGATGCTGAATCGAATGGGATGGGTAATAATTTGCAGCTCTAGCATCCGTGAATGTCTTAGGAGGAAGTGGGTGGAGCCAGACCACTACACGAGCCAGTTCCTTATGAGAAAAATCGAGTTAAATGTACGGCTCCACTTCTTCTCTCCCTAAGACTCTCTATCCTGCTCGTCTTGCGCCTCCAGTGCGAAGAAAACCCGAGACCACCAGCTGCTCCACTGTAGAACAGTGAGCAATAGTTGTTCCAAACCTTCCAACATTGATTGCTTTTAGCAACCTTATAACCATTTCGAACAGTTTGCGAAGAAGGTCACCCAATTAAATAGTTAGATCCCTACGTGGGAAGCCTAGGGTCATACCTCCGCGTAGTGATACATTGGAACTTATCTCCATCAGGGGAATGGCTTAATGGCTATCTGCCGTATCTCCACGGGGCTGGGTTTGGTCGATGCTGAGCGAGTGCATGATCGCGAAACCGGAACCTCCATGGCTTCCCATTGTATAATTCTCTTTTGAGTGTCAAGAAACAGTATTTTTCATGAAGAAAGAGAGCTGTGCAGCCTAGTGGCTTTCTTAGATTGTGAACTTCCGGAAAAGGCCGATTGAAGATAATTGCCTTTACATGGGCAAGGCGAGAAGATCATTGAATGGCGCCGAATCAGTGAAGATCATTGGTTTCCAGGAGAGTAGCGAAGGTGGGACAGGGTACTCATAAAACGTTTAACATTCTTCTCGCAGGTGCAGTGGGAGCCGATGAGACGAAACCGGAGTCATACGCCTTCATGTTAATTGCGGCTAAATGCCTAACTGAGCTCGGCCACAAAACGGCTCTCTCAATCATCCACTGACGGGTCATCAGGGATGAGTCGCTTGTTGTCAGGTTTTTAATGACTTTCGAAGGCTTCGTACCGTCTCCGCCGCTCTTTTTCCTCCCACGACTACGCGTTAAATTACTCGAGACCTTCAATGTGCAAGCGATCAAAGCGTTTTACTCCAAGCTTTACAACCTCTCTAGTGGATTCACTTTTTGCAATGATATCAGTGAAAACCTACCGTGATAGTTTTAAATAATGTACCTCGTTCCCCTCGATCAAATACACACGTGATCGTACTGAATTCTAGGAGCCTCCATTAACTAGAGAATACGGCCTGAACGGCTAGAATGTTAAGCTTTCATCAAAAATTTAGAACGCTACACTGAGCTGCTTTCTGGCCGCGGCAACTTCGCAAGGCTAAGGGTCAAGTAGTCCGGCTGAGCATTAAGTTGAAGTAGGAGGCGGCGTTACCTTGTTATCCTTGTTTCTTGGGAGTGCAGTAGGGCTCCCAAGTAGAACTGTTGCCCATTCTCTGTCTCTAATCACCGAAAACCGTTGTTGTTCTCTCAAGTCGTAAAATCCTTCGGGCATGCTTCAGGTTTGTATCGACACTGTGTGGTCCTAGTGACACCTTAGGCTCTACCCTATAGTTCTATGAAAGTACCATCCTTCCTATACCCACTATCCTTTTCTGATCATTTGACGAGGTGGTCTGCACATGAGGTGCTTGCCGTCAGGGGGTTACTCCATGTACCACTTCTTATCCGTCGCTGCCAGTCAATAGACATACCCATTTTTTAGTACGCTTTTAAAGTCTGGCCCCATTTTATGCTTCTATGTTCTACAGATCGTGCGGACGAGTGAAAATATCTCTTTGGAATCCATTTCTCCTGTCAAGCACCCGTCAGTTGCCTCCATCTTGAGTTCATTTGAAAACAAAATTCCACTCTATAATTTTTGAGCTTGAGACGTAGGTTCTCCCAATTCGACCTCTGGAAATTGGTTTAACCTGGCTCTTTGCAGGGACATTCCCTGCGATCTCCCTCCAGTCCCTTCAGCTGTTGGAACAGAAACCACCGTTTCTCCTCAGAGAATCTTCGCACTTAAGCTTAGCGGCTGAAACAAATTGTTAATCTTGGACGGGTATTTTATCTCTTCAATTAATACCAACGTCCCTTGTCCGTGAACATTTCTGCCACACGACTGTGAACGGAAATTTAGGCTGAAAAACAGTTGTTTGCAAAACTTTTTTAAGGAAAACGGGAGAGACCGTTTGATGAAACTCACTATCTGTAAATTGCTGGTCAATAAATCGCACTGTTATAACGTATAACCATTTATATTTTTCTGGCAATCAGAAGAAGAGAGAAGCAAACATGTCCGAGCCAAACAAACGCTGTTTTTAAAAAAAATTTCCCATTTAGTTTCCAAAAATGCTCTCTTTGATCAATATTCACATAAATTGCGTTTATTCTAACTACTTTTCAAGATATTCGTTTTATGGAGATACTACCCGAAGTACTTAAAACTAAATAACGTTCGGCGAAGATTGAAATGTTTTTTATTTATTTATTTTTTCTCAAAAACGGCAATGACTAAGTCCTACATTTTTTCACCTACAAATGGTTTCGTCGAAACGAGTTTAACTAATATATTGCACAAGACTATGTAGAGTGGGAGCGAGGAAAGTGGAATGGGTATGCGGTTTTGCCTAACTTGCTAATAATAATGAGAAGTGTTGATAGTGATACTAGAGCCAAAATAGTGGTATGTTTCTTAAGGTTAATTATTGTTGGTCGAAAAAGATACCGCCTGATCAAGTCAATGTTTAAACCTTTTTCACTCGTCTCGTACAACCTTTCACATCTCTGTAGGAGGCAGCGAAGAAAGCGAAATATTTCAAAGGTGCGGAGGTGGTCTCCTCAACAGTATTCAATGGCTTTCAAAGGGTCATTGGAATTCAATAGGTCCATTGTCATTACACTCGCAACTATAAAATAGTTGCTTTACCAACTCTCTCCTCGACCCTTTCAGCGGCGGTTATTGTTATGCCTTCCTCGTCTCTCCGACAAAGGGATCTCTGCACCGGACAACCTCTCGCTAATTTCGTGCTAATGCTGCAATATACCGGGAGCCGCGTTTTCAATAACGTTGAGGCGTTTTAACGGACGCAAACGCAGGTTTTCCTTCGACGAAGAAGATTCCTTACTCTTATTACGATTCCTTCATCGGCTTTGCGAGCCATGAATGCGACTTTCTCTCCACCGACTCTAAATCAATAGAACGGATTCCAAATGTTGAATACGTAAATAGTAAAGGGTCGCCCGACGACAATTTCGAAGATTAAAATCTCAGAGGGAGTCGCATTGTTTATCCCTTTAAGGAAATATCAACGAAGTGTAGAATCTGAGACTCGAAGGTTCCTTTCAATATCACTCAGCGATGAACGTCCCTGGCAGTTTCAACTTTTCCGATGTCCTACACAGAATGTCAACACTTTAGATTAGAGATCGGAGCGACGGGAAGGAAGCAAGAACACAATTCTGTGAAATCCCGAGTACGTCGCGGGATAGCGTTTGCATTACCTGTTGATTCCCCTTGCCCATCATAACATTAACCCTTAAAAAACTCACGGTTCTTCGGGAATACGCTCTGGCCAACAAGGACGTTGAAAAGACAACCCTGGGGTATCATTGGGAACCGCCGATTAGGAATAGCTTAGAATGGGCGTAAGCTTTCTGTATATGTTGTTTGACTAAGAAAGGTGGCTGACAATATGAATCTCTCTCCCACTTATTGGAAGAGGTGTTTGTAGAAGTTCTGTTTTCTTCTCATGTCATCAGTTTCTGGACAACCACACCAGAGTGAGAGCCAGCCGGGAGTGGTGCCATTCACGAGTAGCATGCAGGTTGTGGCTTTTCCTAGCTTGTGAGAGTGGGGCCACTCTCTGAGCATCCAACCAACCCAGACCTGGGAAGATAATGGATGTCATGTCGCCAGTCTCCTGGCAGAAGACCATTGCCATGTGTAGCCAGTGGGAGGGGTGACTCTGGGAAATCCCGTCTGGTAGTTAGAAGCTTACTTTGATTCATTTGTTTACTTTTGTGGTACTTCAGGTGGAGTGAATTGTTACCGCGTTTTTTTTCTCAGTAATTACCACTTTCGCGTAATTTTAGTAATTCCATTTTCCTTAGTAGCAGTCAAGGCTGGTATGCTTGGCTGGTCACCCAACAACCTTTGCTTATTCTTGTGGGAACCCCAATCGAGCAGCAGGTGATTCCTTGTTTCTTCAAGAATGGAGGCACCAAGACATTCAGGATGGAGCGTCTTTGAAACACATAACGAGGGCAGCAGCTCTATTTACACTCTCAATGTTTCGACCCTGCAAAAAACTGTCAAGTCCACGGGTAACTGGCCAGTCTTGTAGGCCTTGATGGTCGACGGAAGTAGCAGCTTCCTGGAATTTGGCCAGAAATTTCTTCTGATTGACCGTGGGTTAGACTGTAGGCCATTAGCCAACCACGCCGAAGTAAATTACCTTGCGCATGAAGATGTTGGCTAACGCACCCTAAGCGGACTGCAGGTGTTGGCTGCAACGCCACCTCTCCGCATTAACTACGCCCAAGCACTTGACTTGCTTCTCAAGAAGGAGCCAGTTGCTGCCGAGCCGTGTTGATGGTTGGCTACTTATTTTTACTTTCCGCTACCCGAAGGGAAGGAAAGTATAGTAATCGGCCAAAAAAAAAAAAAAATTGGGTTTTCTTCAGATCTTTACGTTTCAGACCCTACTGAGTCTAAAAAACCTAATTTTTCCTTCTAAGAGGGCCAGCTGGGGTTTTTTCTCTGCCACCTCCAACTACGGCAACTGCAGAGACTGTAACATCAAGAACGTGTTTTCTAACGTCTTGCCCATGTAAAAAGAAAGCTGATTTGTCTTTATGATCCCAGGTGATACTAATTTTGGTCGCCTCTCTTCTGAAAAACGACGACGAATGCAGATATCTCACCGATTGGGGAACTCTCCGATCTGCAGATAGCGCAAACAACACTTATAGGATGCTGCCCCTTGCTGTTCTATGGGGCCAACTATAATTACTGAATTGACCGAATCCATAGTCAAGAACTTCTATGAACAACTTTTAAATCAACATTTAGACGTTGTTATACACTGGATATGAAACAGATGTGATTAGTTGTCAGAGTGCTCGTGGGGATAAGGGAAGTTGTGTGATAGATCGCACCAGATATTTTTTCTGAAGACACACTAGACTCTGCAACGTGTTTAAGGTTATAAAAGGAAACGTGGCATGACCTCTGTGAAGGTTTTTGTGCCTTCAGTTGTAGCAATAGTAATAAAGTCGACGGAAAGTAAGTACCTATTATTTATTCGGAAAATACACTCAGCTCATTGCTGCCACTGTTTATGACAGTTTCCGTCTGCAGGCAAGGTTCCAGAATTTTGTTGCCGCATTTTCTGAGATTCGTATTAAAATAGAAACATTGTAATACAGCTCCTATACTTGCTTCTTCAAGTTGGAACTTCGGATCACAACCCCGACAGCTTGGGGGTTAGAACTATCCGCTGGCATGATCAAAGGCAGTATAGGCGATGTTGGGACGACTTTCTGATACACGACACTGAATTCGCAACCGTTGTGCGAATGAGTGGGATTTATAAGGTAACAATAAAGTTAAAATCGAAATTTTAGATAATTCACTGTGCTGGTCACGTTTCATATTATACAGAGTACGTTGACTCAAAACAATCACGTTTAGCAGAAGAAAGTTGTATGTAGCGTATTCTGCTCCCCATATCAACCCTATATGTGAGTAGTGAAGACTGACACGTATTCGGAAATAGACCTGCATCACTTGAGAAACCAATTTTACCTGCGCTTGCTTAATTTATTTTTGGACTTCAGTCGAAGAAATGCGTGATTGAAAGAGAACCACGAAAGGCCAATTATGTCGTCCAATGTTTCACTTTCCCAAATATGATTTTATTTATATAGCTGAGTTGAAAATTCTTAGTCGCAAAGTTGTAAGCCTGTTGAGTCCGCTAAAGCATGAAAATGTTAGCTGCTGGAAGCCCCAAGATCTTGTGATTTGATTGACAGAAAGCTGACCTCTTGGCTGGGCAGTTGTGCTAAATCAGAGCTCAAAAATAGGACAATAATGCTCACCAAGGGTACGAAACCCCTGAGCCAAACCAGCCCTATTGAGCACGCGTCCTCGTCAACATCTTGACAAAAGATAGCGGCACACAATGCAGTCTCCCTAAGTGGAAAAAATAGTTGCACACTCAACAAAACCGAAATTGAAGAGAAGTTTTCGGGGGTGGACGGTTGATGGCTCGGAGCCTGTGGCTCTTGAAACGGATTGATCTGTTTATCAGAGTAATCCGTTTCAGAAAAAGGAAGGGCGTCTTAGAAACCACCAGCTCGTGCCACGAAGAACTGCAGCCGGCATCGTGTAGGATGCAGCTGCCCTCCCGCTGAGACCGTTGCAACTTCCTCAGGATCTTCTGAAGCTTCTATTGAATACGAGATGAACGATTGTCCTCGAAGAGCAAGGTCAATCTCACTGCTTCTCTTCTATTACATCAGCCTTCAAAAACGTTGTGATGTGAGTGAGTACCTTACGCATTTTGCGTGGGAAGTTGTCTCGTATAAAACCAGCTTACATGTTTGGACCTGTTCGTTGAAGGATCGTGAAAGTAGTCCAATAAGTTACATACACAATAGCGGATTATAACAGTTATCAATTAATCAGGGACATTCCACAAAATGACCAAATTTCAATTGTCATCTGTTTGACCAACTTTTTCAGGAGCATTCAGTAGTTATCTCACAGGTTTTATCTAGTAACCAGCAAGTACATTAACCATTGGGCGTTAACGTTGGATTTTCTTTTCAAAGAGCCATGTTTACCAATCTAAAATGTAGTATAAGAAAAAATCTGGTTCAAGCATTAGCAGCGTGAATTCGACCTGGGTTGCCTGATTTGTAACCTAAGTCAACATTCCAGATTGACTACCTACAGGTACATCGGTTTTGCGAAAATAATCGAGCCAATAAAGCCGGGCTTAATCCATGAGGGTTTCTAAAAAGGGGTTTTCAAATTTATAGTTTAGCCTGTTTATTGCACATATAGAGTTTTAGGTAAAAATTGTTGAGTGTCAGAAGGGTTCGATAATAGCCCACGGTAGAAGGGTTCATGACAAGAAACCCACGGCAGAAAGGTTGACGATAACAGTAGCGGAGCCTTTTGACCAAATGTAAACAATAACCGCTCTTGAATGTAGCGGAAAGAAATGTAACAACGACAACCACCAAATCGAGGGAATAGCGAGAAGAGAATGTAAACAGGAATCCGTGGAATGAGTGAGATATAATCGAAAATTATAGAAGATGTGAGGTGAACGTAGTGTCAACAAGAAAATGAAATTAAAAATAACGATCGCATTAAGTACATATCAAACCCGTCTTTCTCACTATTTCATCCAATCACCGCATTCAGGACAGAAACCACACATACACCAATCCACAACGCCCCGTGAACCTCGCACACTAAATCGATAAATCAAACCAGCCGAAATTTGCCCATCCAAGGCTAGTGACAAATAACACAAAATATAAATAAATATTCAAAAAAATAAATAAAACCTGAAGAGGGAAATCGCTAAAGACGGCGGTAGGGAAATGCATCCAAAAAATAAAACCGTCGACAAAACTGGACAGCACGAACAAACAAGTTGGCGGCAATTCGAGGACTTTGTAGAAGCGAGGGATGAACTGTTAGTCCAGTGATTCATTCGGGTGAGAACGGAGGTAAGTAAGCAAATTATAAGTAGCAGCTTCAACGAGTGAAGTCTCGGCCTGGATAGTGCATTTCAGCCGAGTTTTATATTACTGCACAATAGTAGAAAATTATTACTTGGAAGTATCAGTATAACCGTCGAAGTTGTCACACAATGATTCCATCAACACAGTAGTTTTGAAAATTCTGCGGCATTTATTAAAAGAAAATGAGCAGACGAAATCTTTATTATTCGTTTGCGGTAAGTCTAAGTTCATTAAACAAGAAATTTGCTGATTTCTTACGGGGGAAAATACATGTAGAAGGTTATAATGTGATGCAGGATGAGTGGTTGAAGGGAATAAAAGAAAGGAAAATACAGAAAACAAGAAGGAGGTCAGCAAGAGATCTAAAATATTGACTGTAGATATCATCAAGTAGAAATCGTAGGGGAAGTGGAGAGAATTGACTCTAGCAAGGAGAAGGCTGAGTAAAAAAAAAAAACAAAAAAAATCAGGTTAGCGCTGTAGCAAAAGGTGTGAAGAGGTATTTATGTGCAATTAACGAGTAAATAACTCCACGAATAAATCGTCAATCCTAATAAAACCAAAATTACAGATTTGGCATTCCAGTGACACACTAACAGTAACTTCTCATAAAAATTTTCGAGCTTCTAGAGATCATCCCAATAATTTATGCAGTGATCTCCGAACGAAAACAGTAGCAGACCAGCAGTAAGTCCCAATTGATCGGTTTGAACCGGAAAGGAAATGGCTCCTGCTCACGGCCCCTGTATTTCGTGAATAACATTCTACAACAAAACGTCACACCCCCTGTATTTCGTGAATAACATTCTACAACAAAACGTCACACCCCACTGTTGCACTCATTCGAATTTCCATGCAGGCAGGGGCATTTTTCAACTCACAAGAAATGGCGGCTCTGAAGTTTTCTCGATATTGCAGTGTCGTTAGATTTTCTGAGGCCAAATTTAGAGAGGCAATGAGCGTAGCGAAACGACCACGAACACTAACTCGTGTTGCTTGATACTAATAATACAATACGCCACTCCCAGTTTACTAAGGCGTACGACCACTCGATTATTTATTACAAAGCGTCTCGATTATAATTCCCTTCCTCTTTCGCTCCTTGATTTGGCCGCTTGCAGACTCCACCTGCTTCCCTGCTTCTGTTCATCGATCTTCGGACCCATCCCAATCAAGTCGCCAAACGTTATTAATGGTTTGTGAGGACTGATAATTTCCTTTTCGACCCAAATTTTTAATCGAATGGTAAATTTTTATTATCTGGCCAGGAAGGCTTTTCGAACCAGTTCGCCTGTTCTAATGAAACAAATTAAAGATTGAAGATAACTCGAATAATATATTCCACATTCATTCGGTTCAAATGAAGCGATTAATCTGATTGTTTCTCCAGATCTATTCCGATTCGGCTTCACAGTTTCACCGTTTGCTGCACGCGAATGAATACCAAACTGTAGATATCGCTGTGAAAAATACACTGTCTAACGATATATTATTCCCTTGAATAGCATGATGGGGACTTATCCTATTCAATCCAACGTTTATCAATCTTATGAATATAACATGGGTGTATCAGCAATCCAAAAACGACAACTGACAACTCATTTGGAAACGGTTGTGTTTGTAGTGCGATTCCGAGACCAGCATTGAAAAATACTAGTGAATGAAATGAGACGTGACCACTGCACCGGAACAACCAAAGTTGACGTTTTCCAGGCGACGCTAGGTCAAACTGATGGGTGGCAGTGAGAGAAAATGAGCGCAGGCCAGGAAGAACGATAACTTTTGCTATATTGCACCACAATTCCATCACCTCACTATATTTACTGAGATTTCACTGTTGTACATCTAGACGCAGTCGCACACCTCTGATACTCTTCCGTTTGACTCAGCACCAAAAACTATTGAGGAAACGATTCCAAACACGACGTAAATGCAATCCAAAATTTAGTTTGTCCTAATTTTTGAAGCCATAACAACCATAAGTTTCGTCCGATCGGATTGCCGAGCAGGCGGGCACAACTAGACCCTATATGGAATGTTTGCGCAGAACAACGAGATTTTAGACTATGCTAAAGGCCAAATATGGTCTGGACGGCGGACGGAGGACGGGCTTTGCAGATTTCATATCCCTATGCCTTGAAATCAGTGTTAAATTTTGAGCGGGGTTGTAAAAACATTTTATTGACCGAAAACAGGGTGAATTCAGAATGATGTAATAATAAGAAGCAAATAGGGGTTATTAAAGTCTTTTTCCACAAAACGATTTACAAGAAGCACACATCGTACCTCAGTCTGGTCAATACCCATATGCTGTTCTCGATAAATGACTCAGTGGCAGTCCATTGATGATGGTGATAACTAACCAAAAGCCCCCGAAAATGCTTTGATAAATGGTCTATAAAATGCGTTCTTTCGCAAGAAAAAGTTCATTTAAGATCTAGTTGTGCCTGCCTACTCAGAAACCCGTTCGGAGGAAAACCATACTAGTAATGGGGAAACCGTTTAAGAAATATGATGAAACCGAAATTTGGGCAGTTTTATAGCAATTACGCATTGTGAGGTATAGTTTCCTGTATTTTTGGCGTTGAGTCGAATAGGGCAGAGATGTAAGACTGCGTCTAGGTGGGAAACTGTGAAATCACAGTAAATATTATACTACTTGAAGAAACCGTGTGACCATGCCGCGAACGTAATCCTTCGTCAATATTCGTGGTTCTGCTGTAGTAATGTCATGTTTTCGGGAGAGGAAAATCAGTAGGAAGGAAGTTCGTGCACGCATATCACGGCTCAAAACAATTGGTTGGCGAACCGCACCAGAGCAATCATCTGATTATTGACTTTTCCATAGCAAACGAAAACATTCACTGCAGAATCACGCGCAAAACAACGATTCCACACCAAGCCATATCATTTTAACTCACTAATAACAAACGACGCTCAGCCTAAACTGAGCCGTTGCATTCCAGAAGGATGCCGGAAAATGGGTTAAAATAATGAGATAATTGATCTAGAGCAGGATATTGAATACACGGGACGTTTGTTGATGTTGTAGGCGGCGTACTGGAACCATTGGAGTGACTTCACTGAAAGCATTTCCTAGTGTTAAGACAGCAACACCGATAGGTAGGCGGCTGACTAAGCTATGCAACTCGTTTCGGACATAACCCTCTTGAAGGACATGGAATTGTGAGTGTAAGTCAAGCAACTGTGTGTAGTGAATAGATCGTTGCTTCCCAGAGTTACGTGACCCCTTCGTATAATCAAAAGAATGCCTTTATGTTTTCCATCTGCGGGATCGCAGGTCTCTTTTTTTCAACAATTATTTTGCATTATTTTCTCCCATTTGGACTGAGAGCCGCACCCGCACCCGCACGAATTGTAAAAAATTAATAAAAAGTAGTGTTGAGTCTTGCATTTAAATGTATGGTGGAAAGAACCCCCTTTTAAGAACCAGTGGCGTCGGAACAACCGCGACGCAAAACCACCTGGTCCTCAGCCGTGGTCCACTGGGGGCTCACCTGTTCTCCTTTCTGATCAACAGGGACAACAAGAAGGCGATATTCTCCTTCCACAAGAGCTGACCATCTAACAAGCTAATAGCCGCCTTTGGATTACCGAACGAAGCTACAAACGCCAGCTGCCGGCCTTCTGACTGCCTCTCCCTCGTTCTATTGTCATCGTACTAACCCCTTCCAAATCGTCATTAACATCGAAAAAATCAAGGTGATTATCCCATACAGACGCTCAGCGCTTCCTGAGGTTACAACAGCTACCGGACGGAAAATGGCCGCTTTTGATCGCTCTCCTTGAAGTGCTGACTTCCTTTGAAGTAACAGTTTGACTGGTGGAGCTTTCCTTATGAGATGTGAGAAAAGCCTTTGTAGAGCTAGCTGTCCGAAGGATCTTTGAACGATCGATAGGTAACAGCTTAGCTACTCCTTCTTATCCCACAAATCCCACTTCAGACACCTGAATAAGGTAGAACGCGCATACCAAGCTAGAAAGGCGTTAGTCGTCCTCTGAAGCGCCATTCAATGTAATAACATGTTTTTTTGAAAGCCATTAATTAATTATTAGCTCTAAATGAATTCGTTCAAGGCATGGACGGGCCTGGCCAACATAACTAGGAATGCCTCGGCGGCCTATTCAACGACTAAAGGAGTTTTGTAGTCGCCCGGCAATGAGTGCAGGTGCTTCAAACTTTGGTATTTGTGAGTTGATCCAAAAGCTTTTAAAACATGGAGATGATTCCGAGTCTGATAAAGATTTACAGTAAAGTTGGGATGTGATCTGGGTTGTCAGTATACTTGATTGTGAAGGGGCAGAAGGAATTCGGGCGGTTGGCATATTATAATGAGCTGGAACTCGTAAATGGAGGATCTAGCAATCAGTATGCTATGGAAAACTCCTACGAGCACACGGAGTCAGACAACGTTTTGGCTAGCCTTCACTACTTGTCTCCAATATCGAAGAGAAGGGAACGCTCCCAGATGAGTTACACAAGATCTCAGGCCAACCCGCTTAAGTGAGGAACAGTACTCACAATAATGCTCTCTTGGAAGTTATTTATTTACTTTATTTATCGTAGATGAATTCAATACTACAGAGGAATGCATACTGAAAAACAACGTTAATGCTAGATAATCTATTTCACATGAACGAGATATTATAAACAGAAAGCAACAATCTTTTAGTCTGAAGGAGTACAGCCAATTTAGTTAGAGAATGAAAGCGTTTTGAGGAGTCACAAGAAAAAAGTTGGTTTTCCAGACAAAGCATGCGAGACATGTACGTTCCAATATATGGGATGTGCGAAGGTAGTACCGGCCTCACAGCCCCGACCTACCTCCGCCCCATCGGGCAAACAAAGAGGGGAAAGGGACAGGGACTACTTCCAGCGACCCCTCGACTACTGCGATATCTGCAAGATATCATAAATGGGTAATAGGGATTGGCGGATACTCCGCCTTTACCCTAGTTGCTTGCAGAGGCATCCACCTGCCCAAGAACCTTCCCATGGTGCACTGGCTTGCGTCGCGGGATGTGCACCCCTTCAAGTACCATTTCGGCAAATATATCCCTTAAGGTTAGAATGGTTGCTAGCCCGCCCAGACTTGCATCCAGACTTATGGCTTCGGGGACCACAGTTCCCCTAACTGCCCATCCACCACCCTTTCCAACACCTTGCCTAACACCGACAAGAGCGCCACGGGCCGGTATGCCTTGGGATACCCTTTAACAGGGCCACCAGCCCTTATTCTCTCTTCCAGGCATTCGGAAACACGCCATTCCTGACACAGCCCCTTAACAGCCTCGTGAACCGTATCCCATCTGGGCCCTGGCGCCTTCCCATTACCCAATGCCATTACCTCTCTCCAAGACACCCATGGCATATCCCCCCCTTGGGTCATACCTCCCCACCGCCTCCATCAATACCCTATGGTGGCCTCCTTCGCCCTTTTTACCGGTGCCTTATATATCCTTGGCACTTCCTTGTATCTACCCTTTCCTTACCTCCCTTTCCCACCCTCCCTTGTTCTTTGATATTCCCTCCGTGCCCTTATAACCTCCCGCTTCCCCCTACTCCGTTCCTCCGACCACACAGGACAATACAAATGTTTCCAGTCTTTGGAAACGCCAATGGGGATGCGAAACCCAGTCCGCCAGACAGAATATCATGGATGAACGTAATTTCAACGGTTTGCAATGTCATTAGCAAACAAAAGATCGTTACTAGACATAGTGACTGCAATGCGCCACTCCACTTCTCTTCTCTTTTTTTCGCAGCCCCGTTGGAAATCAAACTTCTGAATACGAGAAGCCTTGCAAAAGATGTTCTCTGAGATAATGTTTCTTTCTAAAAAATCATCAATAATTTGTCGATACGATTTTTTTCAGTTTTTAGGAATATGTCTTCAACTTAAGTTAACTTAAAGTGTAGTGAAGTGTTCTAGCTACCTGAATTAAATCAGCGGATGTTTTTGAACTAGGCTACATTTCGAATAACTGAGAAAATCCCGATCCATATATTGTTCCGCCGATTCCACAATGTATATTCATGGCTGCGACCATCTAGGAATTGTCGGCGAACGGACACACTTCCGATTATGAACATGTAGCTAATTTCAGCACTGTCGAAAGATTAGTGTTTTGACTTGAATACCCTCCAGCCAGCGGAAGATTCAATAGAATGGATCCTGAGGCCAAGGAATCACGCATGCGATCGCCACTCATGATCCTTTCTCAGTCCTATTTTACGAGCTTAATTGCATTCTTATTGCTTCAATCATTTCCGTTGCAGGAGCCTGCGAGGACGTTCCACTTCCCCTTTAATGTTCATCAGACTGTGTTGACTTAGATCTGCCTTTTGTTGCCACAAAACTGCGAGATAACCATCTCGTGCCTGGGTTTCATATTTTTCTCAAGCTGAATTCATCTTCCTCTGAAGCGCCCGGCCGGCCTTTAATCGAAGAAGACCATCTGCCTGTTGCCGTGAATGGAGATGGATTTCTCGTTTGAACCGTTACGTTCTAATGCCAATACCTGGAAGGTGACCTGAGCCGAAGGGCGAGTTTTTGGGTGAGGAAACAAAGGAGATCATATTAACCCTTCAGTATTGTATTCGTTATAAACCATTTAACGGCCCGTAGAAAGACTGTACAGCTAATAATTAAATAAAACTAACAGAGATTTGAACGGACATTAAACGGGTGGTTTACTCTCTCCAAAACCGTAACCTTTCAAACCTCCTGGCTAATACGACAAGTACATTATTGGTATTTATTCCGAACTGAGGTACTAACATGAACATCTGGTTCAAGGAACAACTTTCCTCAGCGATGTGTCCCTTTAGCTGTTTGCCGATATGCTGCTAGATTACTTCTCAATGCACTTCCTATCTTGGCTCACCTCCGTCAAACTAACGAAACATGAAAGGCTTTAATTCTATCAATAGTTAAGAAAAGCTGGTTTCGACGCTGTTCATCGTACTATAAGGCGTAGATGCTACAATTGACTCTTACGAGTACATGAACTATTGTTCCCTTAGTCCTTTGTAACGGGTTACTTTACAAATGCGGTTGGGCGCCTGGAACAGACCAGGGTGGAGGCTAGGAACAGCGCCTTCCCAGGTGATAACCGGATAGGAGGTTTATGAAGGTGTTGTTTCTTTCTCTCGCAGGGTTGTTGTTGTTGTTTTGGTTTTGTCTTCCGCGTGTTCCCGTTCCCCGAAAAAGGACGTTTTTACTCGTTCCGACTCCCGTTTTCAAGTCGTTTTCCCGTTTTCGGTTCCAATTCCTGATTGGGTTCTTCTGGAGAGCTTCAGGTTCGAACGAAGAAAGAAGATCCCTGGCAGCAAGTCGCGTTCATTTTTTTTGTTTCTTCTTTGTTTTTTTGTCATGCCAGAAGTAGGGTAGAAAGACGTTTTAATTTAATTCTTATTTTCTTAAATATCTTTTGGGTTCAGATTTTGGATAGGAAGGAGAAGTCTGTTATTTTATTTTTAATACATCTATATTTCAATTATTTTTAGTTATTTTCCTTCTGTTTGGTTTTTATTTCTGTAAAGAAATATCTCTCCGTTGTGGGCTTCATCCCCACGTGAAATTGTATACGAATCTTTAATTTTGTCAAAAATGGCGCCCAACGTAAACTGAAAGTTTTTATCGTAGGATAGTGAATTAGTTTCGTTAACTTCTTTTACTCAAAGGTGAAGAGATGACTGACCCATCAAAATCTTCTGACCGGTTGGAGGCATCGAGGAAAGAACATGATTTATTGGTAAATGAACGGGAAACACTGTTTGCAGGCCTACAGCAGATTTATGACCGCTCTGGGAACATTACCCCTAAGAATGTAGACACGTTCACCGCGTCTTACCAAAGATTGGATAAAATAGAGAACCGCTTAGAAGAGGTGGCTAGCAAAATCAGGAACTTCAATGTCAACCTACCTGAAGGTGGTGGAAAGTATAAATTAGACGTTGTAAAGTCTTTTTGTAGCGCAATTGAACTAATTGATGTGGCCCGATCAAATTACTTGAGTGCAAGCAGATTAGCTGCTGTAGTCAAAGAAAGTACTGGGGCTGGGACGAGTACTAATTATTCTTCTCAACTTCCTAGGATACCTCTTCCGACATTTTCTGGAAAAATCGAAGAATGGACAGAGTATCACTCACTTTTTACCTCTCTCGTAGATACTGAGCCCTCTCTTGCTGGGAATGATGTAAAATTTCAGTACCTTCGCTCAAGCTTGAAGGGTGATGCGCTAGCTGTTATAGCTAGTTTCCCTCTAAATGCAGAGAGCTATCCCTTGGCACTAGCAGCACTGGTATCTCGTTACCAAAATAGAAGGCGATTGGCGACTCACTTTCTGAACAACATTCTGGACTTCAAGGCCCTCCAAAAGCCTGTATACGCAGACTTGCAGCGCTTTCTGAACGTGCACATTAATAACTGGACGTCCCTTTCAAAGTTAGAGAATTTAGATTTGTTAGATTTTGTGAAGCTCCACCTGGCTCTCAACCATCTAGATCACACTACAAGGAGAGCCTTTGAAGAAAAATATACCTCCCATACTATCCCCACTCATCAAGATTTGATCAACTTCATCACTGAGCTGAGTCGTAGGGAAGAACTGCTGGAACTTGTGCCCAATACTTCAGCACGTTCCAAAGAGTCCAAACCAACTAGCAATCCTAATGCTCCTGTGAAGGCAAATTCCAGAGGACAAGACTCTTTTCATCTATATCAGATCACTCACAAAGCACCTAATGTTGAAATCAAGGACTCTCTTGGTTCCAAATCTTCCACAAACATCACTCATTCTACGGAATCAGCTGCTGCTAAGCGCGGTGACCAGGGTGGAAAGGGAATGATATGCTGGAATTGTAACAGCACCACTCATTATTATGCTGATTGCTCTGAACCTAGGAGACGCTTTTGCTACCGCTGTGGCTATGCAGGAGTGACAATTAAATCGTGCCCTACATGCAGCTCGGAAAACTGCAACGGGAGCCGCTCCTAGAGGTCCAGTCGACTCCCAACCCTGACATTGACCTCAAAAATTCTACCGTTTCCCCTTTTGCTTTTTCACTCCCGTCTCTTACCGAAACCCCTTCACTGTCTCAAGATGAAAATGCTCTACAGGAGGACAATTCAAGAAATGCTTCGTCAGGGTCTTCACCTTTACCGGTCATAGTGAATACTCCACTGTTATCAATTTTTCCGCTAAGTCAAGGGTGCCCTGTTGTACCCTGTTTACCGTCACATATCGTGAGTATGGTCCCCAAGGCAGGGAATACTGATTCGTGGATACTCCCCATGGTGTTTCAGATGAGAAATGATTGTGCATCTGAGTTAAATAGCATTTGCATACCTGCCTTGTATGACACGGGATCTACCCTGTCATTTATTGGGAAACAGGGTTTAAAAATGATGGGACTTGACTCTATAACTTCAGAGGGTGTGGCTCTGCACAACCAAACCAGGGCTCATCAGATTATAGCCCAAATGGCTAACGGGACCCAGACTGCTGTTTCGAAGTCATACCTTTTGAAGTTCTACTTAGGCCCAAAGATATTAGAGTTCGAGTTGTACTACCTGCATGATTTATCTTTCCCAATGGTTTTGGGGTTAGACTTCATAAGGAAATTTGGGATTGTTACTGATGCACATAACAAATCATGGTATTTTTCAGATTTCCCAAACAAAAAATTTCACTTCATGCCTTCACCTACCTCTTGTCTTTCCCCAAGGTTACGGCCTATGATTAACTGCTATGGTATCAAGGAGCTTACGGAAGATGAACGAATTATGTTGGATCCCATAGTCTCACAGGGTTTGAGGGATTTGGAGAGCAATGTTGGACTCACCTCTAGAATATCGCACAAGATTGATGTGGGCTCTGTGGAGCCAGTAAAACAACGAGCGTATGCATACTCTCCAAAAGTGTTGGAGGTTATGTATAAAGAACTGGACAGAATGCTGGAGGCAGGGGTTGTGGAAGCCAGTCATGCTGCATGGTGCTCACCTGTTGTTATGGTTCGCAAAGGAGATACCTATAGATTTTGCATTGATTTCCGAAAAGTGAATGCTCTCACTAAGAAGGACTCGTACCCAATGCCCAATATTAATACATTACTTGACAGTCTGCGTCAAGCCAGGTACCTCTCCAAACTTGATCTGAAACAAGCATTTTTGCAAGTTCCACTAACTGATGAAGCTAGTCGCGACATTACCTCGTTTGTGGTACCCGGCCGTGGGTTGTACCGTTTCCGGTCCATGCCATTTGGGTTGTGTAACTCACCCAGTACCTTCCAACGCCTTGCGGATTCCATATTTTTGGATATGTATCCACAAGTAGTAGTCTTCTTAGACGACATACTCGTATGTACAGCTGATTTTTCAGAGCACTGCACAATACTGAAGGAGGTTTTCAGAAGACTTAAAGAAGCAGGACTTCGGCTGAATCCGGAAAAGTGCGAATTCGGGTGCAGAGAAGTTCGATATCTCGGCTACTTAGTAAACGTGCAGGGTATATGCGTTGATCCAGAAAAGGTCGAAGCGGTGACATCATATCCAACTCCAAAAAACCTTACAGAGCTTCGTCGTTTCTTGGGTATGTCAGGCTGGTATCGACGATTTATTCCTGGTTTTTCAACTATTGTCGCCCCTTTGACATCCCTGTTGGGCAAAAGGAAAGCTTGGTGGTGGTCCACAGAACAGTCCAAAGCTTTTGATTCTCTCAAGTCTGCTCTTACTTCAGCTCCTATCCTAGCAAGGCCAAATTTCGATTTGCCTTTCATCTTGCAAACAGATGCCAGTCAATATGGGCTGGGTGCAGCACTTGTACAGTTGCAAGATGGTAACGAGCGAGTTATTAGTTACAGTTCGCGTTCCCTGTCGTCTGCAGAACGTAACTATAGTGTTACAGAGAAAGAGTGTCTTGCAAAGATTTATGGAATTGAGAAACACCGTCAGTATTTGGAAGGAAATGAGTTCACAGTGATTACCGACCACTCCTGTCTCAAATGGCTAATTGAGTTGAAGAGCCCTACAGGTCGGTTGGCTAGGTGGACCTTGCGACTCCAGCCGTACAAATTCAAAGTGGAGTATCGAAAGGGAATGTTAAACTGCGTAGCTGATGCACTGTCAAGGCTACCACCTCAAGTCAACATTAATGCAATTTCCACTGCACCCAGGGACTCAGAATCAACTACCCCTGATACCAATGTCCATCCGGTGAAGGATGCATGGTATGAACAAAAATTCTACAGGGTACAGGCCAATCCAGACCACCACCCAGAATGGAAAGTAGAAGGTAACCATCTTTACTATTTACGGAAATCATTCCTGAAGGGGGAGATTGAAACACCCAGTGAAGATTGGAAATTGGTTATGCCCTGGCCTTTGCGGTCCAGAATCCTGTCAGAATCCCACAATGTCCCTCAATCTGGTCATCTGGGAGTAGCTAAGACGCACTGGCGAGTAGGCAGGCAGTACTACTGGCCAGGATTGTACCATGATGTAGTTCGGTATGTCCGGGGATGTGACGTGTGCCAACGAGTGAAACCTTCTAATACTACCCCCAGGGGTTGGATGTACCCACGTTACAATGCCACCCCTTGGCATATTGTGTCTGCAGATATCATGGGTCCCCTCCCACGTAGCAGATCAGGGAATAAGTATCTACTGGTGTTTCAAGACCTTTTTACCAAATGGGTTGAACTAATACCTATTCGCAGTGCTAATTCCCCTACCATACTGGCTAGATTCCGTGCAAACATTTTAAACCACTTTGGGACTCCGGCTGTCCTAATTACAGATAATGCTACTAACTTTGTTAGCTCAGCTGTACGTTCCTTGGCGCACGCATGTAAAATTGAACATCGTACCACCCCATTGTACCACTGCCAAGCCAATCCAACGGAACGGGTGAATCGTAACGTACGCCAACTACTACGTGCATATGTTGACCAATCACGGCACACTGAATGGGATATATACATGGGAGAATTCCAATTTGCTCTAAATAGCGTAGTACATAGCACAACAAAGTACTCTCCTGCTTTTCTTAACTTTGGCCGCGAACTAAACCCAATTAGTTCTTTCTATTCTCGTATCTCTCCAGACCAGTCAAACTCTGTAGTCTTCAACACAGATGAATGGGGAACTCGAATGAAAAAGCTGCAGGAGATTCACCATTTAGTTGAGAAGCATATCCTCAAAGCCAGCACAGAACAAAGCCGTCGTTACAACTTGCGCCACACACCAATGAAATTCCAGGTCGGGAATTTAATGCTACGTACATCCTTCAACCTCTCATCAGCTCAAGATCGGTCAGCAGCCAAGCTTTGTCACAAGTATGAGGGCCCATACACCGTGGTGACAGTTAGCCCCGGAGGCACTTGCAAGCTCCAGGACTCTTGTGGTAAGGATGCAGGTACTTGGCACCCATCTAAGCTTAAACCATACCAACCACCTCAACCGCATGAGGGGGATGTGTAACGGGTTACTTTACAAATGCGGTTGGGCGCCTGGAACAGACCAGGGTGGAGGCTAGGAACAGCGCCTTCCCAGGTGATAACCGGATGGGAGGTTTATGAGAGGCGGAGGAGGGTGTTGTTTCTTTCTCTCGCAGGGTTGTTGTTGTTTTGGTTTTGTCTTCCGCGTGTTCCCGTTCCCCGAAAAAGGACGTTTTTACTCGTTCCGACTCCCGTTTTCAAGTCGTTTTCCCGTTTTCGGTTCCAATTCCTGATTGGGTTCTTCTGGAGAGCTTCAGGTTCGAACGAAGAAAGAAGATCCCTGGCAGCAAGTCGCGTTCATTTTTTTGTTTCTTCTTTGTTTTTTTTGTCATGCCAGAAGTAGGGTAGAAAGACGTTTTAATTTAATTCTTATTTTCTTAAATATCTTTTGGGTTCAGATTTTGGATAGGAAGGAGAAGTCTGTTATTTTATTTTTAATACATCTATATTTCAATTATTTTTAGTTATTTTCCTTCTGTTTGGTTTTTATTTCTGTAAAGAAATATCTCTCCGTTGTGGGCTTCATCCCCACGTGAAATTGTATACGAATCTTTAATTCTGTCACACCTTGTAGCCTATACTCCTTTGAGCTAGTAAGCCGGTGTCTACCAAGGGCCTATAGAGTAACCTGATTTTAGATTCATAACCTAAACCTTGGCTTCCACCGACCCACTTACGCTGTCTCTCAGACCTTCTCATCGGTAGCTATTTGCGAACAAATCGGGATAGAAGAATCGATAGTGGTGTTAGATTTAGCCCCACATACCTAATTTACAGCTAATGCGGTGACTAGCTTCGACAAAAAAATTCCAACTAGAACACATCTGTCTGACGTCCTTCGAAAATGTATGAGGAGACAAATTGTCGTTCCGAAAATGTGAGGAATAAATTTGCTTACGACAGCAAAAGACAATGATGTCGCTTAAACACTTGAAGATGGTGTTAATTTAGTTTTGTAACTGTTCGCTTGTAAAAGTGACCACCCTCCTGGGGAAAGACCCCATCTTCCTTGGCACGGGGATTGAATGGGATGGTCTTGGACAATCCACAGCCACAGAAAGTCACAGCTTGTGAAGGTAGTGAGCTCGAAGAAGAGAAAGATACATGAAGCAAAAAAGAAATGGATTTCTATCTCTTCAAATTTCTCGTCTCGGGAATCTACACCGCCGTATTTTTATTCAGTATCACTTCTCAGTCCGCCCCCTCGTCTCCTCGGGGCAGAGAGAATTCAAATGTCCCCGATAAAACCGACCGGTAGAAACGACCCAACGCGGGATATCTCCTCAGATAAAATTTATAAAACAAAATTAAAAAGAAAAAATAGTGGTGTGGTGGGTGGGAGTGGGATGATATCTTCAAGGAGTTCGAAGGGTATTAGCATAATATTCTGGTCCAGCAGAGGCCTCCGGATCTAATTGTGGACAGGTGCCCTTCCTTCTCTGCCGGGGCCTTTGTCACTGCCACCGCCGCGAGTATTTTACGATAGAAACCCTGGCTCCAGTCGATAAGCCTTAAATGAGAAACAAACAGGGCTCCAAAAATGCTCGACCTTTCATTTGTATCTCAGTCGATGGGCATGACTTAGGCTCGGCTGACGTTACGGCTTCGCTGTGCGTTCATGTTACCAGAGAGAATGAGACAACGTACATCAGTAATAGAGATCCGTGTAAGTGGGTAATGGAAGGGACGTAGTGCTTCCCTATTTCTGGGCCAAACTCTGCGTAGGCCTCTCAAATGAACGATAAGATACCGTGCTTCATGAGTGAGCATAAATGGCTTGTGAGATGGGAATCCTCTTCAAAAGGACATGACAACTTTTGAGTTTATTTCTAACATCTGTGAACGTCTCAGGAGAAAATAAGTTGAACCAGACCATTGGACGAGCCAGTTCCATACGGAACGTAGTGACTGCAGTGCACAGTCTAGTATTTCTCAGGTGGGAAGCCAGATTAACAACTCTTCCTAAATGGTTCGGATTCCCCTTGGTCATACTTCCGTGTGGTGACACAAGGACAATCACCTGATTTTAATTCAATCTACCATCCAAAAATTAACATGGCAGGTAGTAAATGAAATAATTAATCATTGTACTCATTCATCTAATCGTAGGAGCCCCATTTTGTAGTCGTACAGAATCCTACTGAATCTTACATCTCATGAACGAACGTAAGCGATCGCTCTACTATGAAATGTGGCAACCAAGTAAGTGATTTTGAAATCTTGTTGTTGATACTCATTCTCTCCATGGGTTCTCCTTTCCCTGCATCGTTTTCAGTTAAATTGAATAATAGTTTCGTAGGATGGAAGAAATCCGAATGAAACGTCAACTGTTTTGATCGTGGGCTGTCGTGGCATTTTGATCCAAACTTAGATAGAGGACCAATTGTGAAAACAATCTGATATAGAAGCATTGTCGATCTTGACGAATAATGTTTCAAAGACTTTTACACGTCTTTGTTTATCCACCGGCATTTCTCAAGCAATTTTTTATAGGCCGAAGCAAAATTTGAGAAGCTGTTTCGGTGTGATCTAGTAAAAAACAGACATACACCATGAGCTTCTAGATCCAGTCTTCTTGATTGGCACCCTTCTTGCCTGCTCTACGACGTTTTACCAATGGTTAAAGAAATCTAGATTCTGCAACCTAATCACAGTCTCGCCGTTGGGAGATATTCTGTAGTTCTGTAATTCCACGTCATGCACAACGTTTCGCTCTCTTCAGTGACTTCTTCCTCAGTCACCCACATTCTTACCTACTACCGAAGTATACTGATTAATGTATGAATGTGATTCGTTAATGTGTGTGTGTGGCGTTCATACGCACATACCGACATACTCCGGTTTTTGCTACATACTCGTTGCCATTTAGTCGCCCACAATCATTTACCGCCAGGGGCTCTGGCTTCCTGGATCCTCGTCTAAATTTGGCAAAGAATTGTTTCATGACTACCCCTGCGTACCCGCAGTGAACTGTTTCATTCGCGTTTCTCAAGTATTGAACGCACACAAATTGGAAACCGGACTACTTCTTATGCTACGTTCACATATCGGTCTTTTCATTCCTCTGGGTCCATGAATTGTTTACATGAATATTACTAATTCTGGTATGCTTGCTACCAAACGCAGGTTTGATGTTGCTACCGGCACCAGCGCGTAAGATCTGCATCACGTCGAATTCAATGGTCTCAATTATGATTTTAGGTGCAGGCTAAATTATGAGCTCCTCGCCGAAATTCTGTGACTTTTCGTATCACAGCCTTCGGAAGCGCCGATAAATTGGAAGAAACTGGATTATTACAATTCCATTCACGGAGTCGGTCTACCTGCTCCTCTCCTTTGCCTCGATGTGATTGATAACCTGCGATCCCGTTGAGTGGTTCATTGACTGAGGCGAAGGCGCATCCCTTCTTGAGGGCTCCTTTTCAAAGAAGAATCCATCAACGTCTTCCACCGCTCATTAATTACCTTTTCTACTGAGCAAGCGCGTGGGCGGCTACGAGTTCCTTCGTCAAGACCGGTATATATAAAAAAGCCGACCATTTTTGAAACACCGCAGGTTTCGTCCAGTGGTGAAAAACCAATTTTAAAGAAAACCTATTTTTACCCATCTCTTTCCTCTCAAAACAACCACAACATACTAAAACAGTAAAGTCAGCTGACGTGCCACCGAAGGTTCGAGTGAAACACGATTAGTAGCGGCCAGGCACTCTCAAACTAAATACTAAGGTAATTTTCTGATACGTTCCTAAAAATGTGGACAACAGACCAACCAGCTCTAAAGGTCTAAACCATCCCAATTGTATATTTAAAATACTCAAATCATCAGTTAGTGCGGTTGAACTGCCTAAAACTATCTATGGAGCTTTCGGAACAACCAATTCCCATGCTGTGCACAAACTCCAAACTCCGTTGACCGGACAATCTGCTAATATACACAGCGTATCTGCCGGAGACTCCAATAATATTCAAAGACTTAGTAGAACACAGGCTGCTCGTTTTTCGTCCCCCCGACGATGTAATACACAAATATCGGGTGTGGGATCAAGCGTCCTCATACACTGTGGAAACCTTTGTAACCCATAAAGTACTGGAATGTCCACCACACACGCGTTAGTACCCTCCTTATTTTGCATGACTGCCGAGCTAAAGGGGATAGGGCCGTCACCCAAAATTGCTAAAATAGAAGCTAGCATCTTGATCAGATATTTGCTATGAAGATATGGAACACGAGAGTAATAAGAGGGGAAAGGAAACGGGGGATCTAGAAGCAACGACTTTAACTTGACTACCAGGTCCTCCCACGTTCCTGGATTCCGTAACTAATCAGATTGCAGAAGTTAATTGGAAAGCGCTTCAAGCTAAGGACAGGAGCTGTAGACGACATACAAATTAACTAATGTTTGGGTTTTCACAAGCTGTGAAGATGAAATACTGAACGCAATAAAAAAAAGGATGATGATAATGTTTATATGGGTGTATGTAAATAGTCTTTATAAAGGCTGTTAAATTTATTAAGGTAAAGCTAATGAAACAACAACAAAACGCTACATGTGCTTGTGCACGCATGGGGAAGCTCGTGTTTACTCAACCACGATCAGACTGCTGAAGAGATTTTGATTATCTTTTTTCTTGAATTTCTCTCCTGAAACGAGGGTTTTTTCTTACAAACAGTAACTTAATGATTTTGCTGCATTTCTTCGTTTATTCAAGGCTATGAATTCCAATATTCTAAACCAAACTTCTAAAACTTGTACCTCTCGCGTTACGCCTGGGCTGATCATCAAAAATCCGAGCAGTATCTTATATCAAACAACATCATCGAACAAATTTGTAATAGTGTGTTTAGTATAAACAGTCTTTCGTACTGCTTGATTGCTTTTGTCTCCAGCTCTACCAAGTGGGGTGAAATCCATTGGAAAGTTTGCTGATGGATAACGAAAGGTCAGATATTTATCTTGAAGTTGAGGTTGGAGAGAGGTTTGTTTGAGAACAGAAGACGGGAAGCAGTCAAAATGCTGAATATGAAACCAGCCAAAGGGGATTCATGGGATCCTCCTGCTCGGTTTTTTTGAGTTCAAAAAGGCGGTGGATATGTAAAGTTGAGCGCGAGCTCTCAGTGATGATGATCTTCGATAGTTGACAGGACTGGCGAGCACGTTGAGTGGCGGGGCCGGAGTCAGAGACTTGGGGAAGAGGCCACGAAAGCCAGAAAAGTGATCCCCCGTCTTGCTCCTTTGGATCATCATTCCCGCTCTACCCGCACCATCAGTGGGTGGTTAGTGAGCCCCAGGCAAGCTACCGGACTCCTCCTATGCCCCAAATTACACCTTCCAAACGCCCCCTGGAGCCGTCAAGTGGAGCCACCTCTCCTCTCAAACCTTCTAATAATCCTCTCAGAGAAAGAATTCTCTCGTTTTATTCAACCAGAACCAAGGCCCAAAGAAGACAAGTAATAGCAGCCGAATTTCGGCCTCAGGTGTCCTGCTTTTGTAATTGTAGCACCGAAAATGGTTAGGTGCCGTTGCCATTTTCCTTAGGATCATCTTGATAAACACTCGATCCTGTCATTAGAAGTTCGCTGCTCCGAATGATAAACTGGGAGAAAGTTTTTTTAACGATTCATTGATCAGCAATCTTTGATCTTCTGTTGAGAGGTGAACGGTTTTTAGGGAAGGACGTTAACATCTTTCAGTCACATCCTGCGTAACGGTTTTGCCCCTCCAGCCCTTCGTGTCATTGCAACTCATCACCTTGACGTGCAGACATCAAACTGGCAAGTAGCGTATGATTCCTAGTGGAAGGTTCAGTTACCTCAGCGATTTGACTGGGTAAAAGCCAAACTCTTCCACAACAGTGCGAATTGAGCCCACAGCTCAAAGGTGGCCCCTTTCCAACAAATTATATAATACCAATAAATCATAGAATTTAACCCACATCGTGTGGAACATGCAAAAACGTAAAAAATATTATGTTCCCTGTGACGGTTTACATGTCCCATTCGATTTGAATTAGAAAATAACGACCGATTAGTCCCTCCACCCTCCCACCATTACATCCTCCCACCATTTGACGTTCTTGATCATGTGGAAAGTTTTATACGTTTTTGAAATATTCGAAATCCCACCTCAAAATATTTGATTTTGCTAGTTAATGAACTAGGGATATATTATGTTGCCAACAATGATTTGCTAATTTTGCGGCTTCAGACTTTTTGCCTATACTATCCGACATGACTAACCTTACTTGGGAAGAAGGTAAGAATGAAAAGACTGGGGGTTTCAGTTAATAATAAAGAGAGCCAGGTGTGCAGGGAAGCGACTGGCTTTAACTGCGTCTATGGGGGTTTACTAAGGGCCTACTGTTATGGATCAGAATAGACTCTATGACTATTTCAATCAACACCGATTTGCATGAGCCATAAGGAAAGGTAAATAGCATGACGTAATAATAAACGGATTCTCTGCCACGTATTCCGCATCAAAAAAAACATTGCCAACCCCCAGTGAATTGTGTATATTTCTTACCTTATTTTTGAAAAACCATGGTCTGAGTTTCTTACGAAAACTGCTTATGTCAATTTCGTGAGTGAATTTAGATGTGCAGTCGTAAATAATTTTTGTCCATGTACAATTTTCGGTGCATATCTCAACCATTGGGTACGAAAATTGAGCAGTGACACTGGCAAGAACCATGATGTATTGGACCCTGAGGCTTGCCAGTGTTATTGCTTCTATAATATATATATTGTTTGTTGAGGTTCAGTCAATAAGGATAGATTGAACGCGAACGAGCGAGCGAGAGAGAGAGAGAGAGAGAGAGAGAGAGAGAGAGAGAGAGAGAGAGAGAGAGAGAGAGAGAGAGAGAGAGAGAGAGAGAGAGAGAGAGAGAGAGAGAGATTAATTCGTTTAAGTCTGGCAGTGTCTACACGTTGTGCAACAGAATGTGATGGTTATGATACAAAAACCGGTGAATTAATTTTACTAAACTAAGACATACTTTTACTAGTGTTAACATTAAACTTTTACTAGTTGGGGCCAACAAGCAGAAACTACAAATCAAACCCATTTTTGTAACGAAGAAAATTTTTGGCGATGTAATCATAAACTGTTGGACATTCGATAATCGTGGCAGGTTTAAAAAGGATCCCCAATTATGTACCTTTGAAGTAACTTGAAGGAGATATATGAAGATAGTCCATTTTTACTGAGTATTGTTTCAACTTTAATTGATTTTGACGATTGGATCATCAGCAACAAGTTATTCCTATGTTACTGATGATCACTCAACGCAATCAATTAAACAACTCAGCTTGATGTAAATATATCATTATTTTGACTCCGTTTTGATACTTGTAGCGGGTTTTTACAATTTTGTTCTCTAGCGATTGAGATCGTTCATATGATCTCTAAATACATATAACTGATTTATTGATTAGTGATCTCAGCTATTGCTGAGTACGTACTTGCAGATGGTTCATTCAAACTGCTTTGAAAGAAGAGCATCAGGAACGAAAAACTTTTCATCTGAATTTCGAAGGCCGAAGGGTTTAAGGTGAAGGAAATATATTCCATTACGCGCCTCGTCCCGCAAATAATGCATCAGCGCCTTCTGTTGAATAAAATGAGCTTGTCTCCGCCTGGTCAGGCGTTATTGCATAGGAACTATATATAATATTGCCATTCCCACGGCCATTATAAAGTGAGAGACGAGGATGGACTCAACCCTCTTCCAGGAGATACTAATCCCAGAAGGTTATTGTGCCTAAAGGGCAGTAGTCTCTATTCAACTCGCCGTCTTCGAGTCGAACTGAGTTCTATCATGATTGATGCCCGACCCATCACCCTGAGGTTTCGACTTCCCTGCTCGCCTCATTTTCTTCTCGGCAGTTGTCACTCAACTCGGCCTATTAGGCCGCTCAAAGCTTCGGATGCCATTATTTTCCCTCCTACGAGTGTTCTTCCTTCTTATTAATGGTTATTTATGGCTTCAAATTCTGAGGCATTAACGGCCCAACCGCATCAAAATAATTCATTAGGGCGAAACAAATCTCAATGAATGACACGAATTACCTTACAACTAATAATAACCAGATTTCTCGAAAGTTTTCTTACTTCAACATTTTGAAGATAATGGCTCATATGCTGAAATGTTTAGTAAAATAATTGTCCCAAAAACTCGAAGTGCATCCCAAGGTGTGTCGGGCTCTTGGGGGGAACTGAAGGAGAGTTTTTCTCCTTTAATGGCCTCGCATAGATAAATACAGTCAACCTGATGTTTGGCTACGAAGGGGTAATATACTGCCTGATACTTATAACATGTTACTACACGGTTCATTAAATAGCGTGGAATAGAAAACAAAATGATGTGTTGCACCTCGTAACCAATGTAGAAGAAAAGCGTAGAGGGCGTTTAAGAGAGTTCGTCTTCCTGAAGATGGGAGACCAGGTAAGATACAATTCGAGCAACACGCGTGTAGTCTGCATCCCATCATACCCAGCCGACTCTTAGCACTTTCGTCGCGCCATACGACATGCAAAGACAAGGACAATGCTGCGGGTTATTATAACTGCATAGAAAAGCACGGCACTATTTGGTTTCTCATGCTGTAACCTGATAATTTGACTTCCTGATCACCTGAAGCTGCTAGTATCAGTTTCTTCACGAAACGAACTTCCGAGTAGCCTTTCGGGAAAGAAGTGGTCATTTTTACGAGTGCTGGGCATATTCCCATGGCCTTGGAGAGGTTTTCCAACTTATGGCCTCTCCTGCCAGCACCAACAACTCTCTTGGGGAATTCCCAGCGAAACCACTGACCCCACGAAGCCAAACCCATGGCTTCACGGCCGGCAGTGTCATGCCCTGAAGGGCTCCACGCCACCGGCAGTGTCATGCCCTGAAGGGCTCCACGCCACCGGCAGTGTCATGCCCTGAAGGGCTCCACGCCACCGGCAGTGTCATGCCCTGAAGGGCTCCACGCCACCGGCAGTGTCATGCCCTGAAGGGCTCCACGCCACCTGCAGAAGCCGTGATACCCATTCTATTTGGCTGCAGCTTGAGCAACCTACGGACCTGAGTGGGTGGCTGAATTGCCAAAAACCGTTCCACCAGCTCCTACGCTTTGTCTCCATGGGGATTCCAGGGATGGGACTTGCCCCCGTACTTCTCACGGAGGATATCTATTTCCGGCCTGAACTGTGATTCCCTATTCGACGTACCGAGGGTGGACTACTGGATATTCGGACGCCCTCGACCACGACCCATCCAACCTACTCTAACCTCTAACCCTTTCACACTCACACAATGAATACATCTAACCCTTAAATACATTAACACTTGTTCCCGAAGGTCCAGGGGCGGACTACTAGATATTCAACCCCTGGAGCCTTCCCTACACTACCTACTCCTACCCTTAATGACACCAACACATAAACATGCTCATACACTCTCCCTTTATTACATTCACACTTGCGGTCCAGGGATGGGCTACTTGATATTCGACCATCCCTGGCACCGCCCACACACTAACACAACTCACACAAACAGACGGATACACTACATACTTTCGCCCGAAGCCGTGCGAGCACATTTCCCCACAACTTAACTTCTTCCCTATCTCTTAAAACCCTTTCTCCCAACCATTTCCACCATCCAAAACATCCCTGTTCCCACACCATCATCACTGACCCTCGATTCCTAATCCCTCATTCCTAGCCCTATCCCTCTCCCGCTGGTAATTTCTACCATGTGTTCCACTGTGTCCAGCTCATCATACTCTCACATCCCGTCCGTCACCAACCCGAGTCCACGGAACTTCTCCCTGAAGTCCCCGTGTCCTGCGACCACCAACGACTGCTACTCTAATAGTTAGGGAGCAGTTCATAGCAATATCTTGGTTGTTTCCTCTTGCGAACGAGATAAATACGCGATTTGAGAAGTTTTAACAGCGAAAGGAAAGAATATCGACGTAAAAGAACACAAGGCGTACCTTCCAAGCATTCGCTTGCCTGAAAGTGTTTCTGTTCTTTCTTGAATCAGCGAGTCTGCTTCAATTTTTTTACAACCCCCACCTCAAAATTTGATACTTTACGTTTCAAGCCATAAGGATTCTAAATCTGCAATGTCCGTCCGCCGTCCGGGTCGTTTTGTGCCTTTAACGAGGTCTAAAGGCACGAGGTTCGTTCTTTCGCACAAAAATCCCATTTCGTATCTATTTGTTTCCGCCTGCTCGGCAATCCGATCGTATATACAACTGCTTATAGTGAAATCACAGTAATTATAGTGAGCCAAAGTCTACTAATTGAAAGAACTTGCTGGACAATACAGCGAAAGTGATCGTTTTATCGTTCGTACTCCTTATCTCCCGTCTCATCAAAACCAACCGCCCGCTCGACTCGCCACGTCGTGCCAATTGCCTACAGGCGCTTACGGGCGCCTGGAATATTTAGTTTTCGTCGTTTCGTTGTAGACAGGTCACGTTTCGTGTGGTTTACTGGTATTTTTCAATGTTGAATCGAATGGGATGGGTCTCAGAACTGTCAGACTCCGTCAAGCTGTTCACGAGAATAATAAACCTATTGTGTAATCATTTGCAGCGTTTTTTTGAAGTCTACGTGCGCGCATTTCATGAAGCGATCTTCATGTTAACGCAGTAACTATTTAGTGAACGCTGTTGATGGGTTGGAAACCAATTAATTTTCTCAGCTATTGATTAGCTCGTCCATGTCGAACGTCTGTGGAATGAATAAAACAACAACTCGTGGTCTTCAGTATGAATAACGGGAAAACTACTTGTTCTTCCAATTCAGGTGATATGTGGTCATAAAATTTGAAGTAGTTGCTTCGCGATCTAAAGTAAAACGAGGCGCTCATTCAGAACCATAGGAGTGGAGGAAAGAACAGAAAAGAGTATCCCCCAAGAAAGACTGGGCTGAAGTTGTTGACAGTTTGACAGAATGCAAATCCGTCCAGGATGGTCGCAACGGTTACCTGAAACATATTTAAAATCAGGAGAGGAATGGATTGAGTAGGATTGAGTATGAAGATAGCTTTGGCATTTTTTGCATTGTGGAATAAGTTTAGTGGTGTTCCTTAATGGTTCAATTTTCACAACTATGTTGAGGATAGCCCTTATGCCATGTATTTTGGTAATATTATCATTTTTGTCAAATGTTAACATAAATAGAGGAAGAGGTACTTGGAAGGTTTCAATTACACCTCTCTCGTTTTTCTTACTACCTTTCTTGAGAATGTTGGTGACGTCCAAGATATTAAAACCTTGATTTCTCAGGTCTTCAATGATTTCTGGACAAAGATGTGGAGAATAAAGTTAAATGAATCAAAATCAGTTCACATCAACTTTACTAACCGAAAAATTCCTGTCATGGATGTTGAGATCAATTCAAATAAAATACCCCATACCGATGCAGTCAAATACTTAGGTATGACCCTTGACTCCAAATTAAACTGGAAAAAACACATAGAAAAGAAAAAAGAGGAAATTAGAATTAAATTCAGAAAGATGTATTGGTTGATGGGAAGGAATTCTCGTCTCTCTCTCCACAATAAACTGCTTATTTATAAGCAGATCCTTCGCCCTATATGGACCTATGGAATTCAGTTATGGGGCTGTGCCAAAAAAACAAATATTAACAAAATCCAAACCTCCCAAAATAAAATACTGAGAAGCATAGTGCATGCGCCCTGGTACATGAGAAACGATGATATTCATCGAGATTTGGGGATGGAAACAGTCCACGAAATTATCGCAAGGTACTCAAGGAGGCATGAACAACGTCTCCACAACCATGAAAACCCGGAAATGCTCTACGTTTTGGACAACGAGGATGAACTCCGACGACTCAAGCGGAAAAAACCACTGGACTTAGTGCTGTTGAAGTACAAGTATAGCGCAGTGTTGTCGATAAACTGTTATGCGAAGGGGCTTGGTTTTACTGTAAACGGGTCCTCAAGGAGTGTTTGAAAAGATATGTAATATTGCTAGATGGATTGTATTTTAATATTCAGTTGCAATAATAAATCACGAAAAAAAAAAAAGGAGAGGAATGTTTAGATGGCTCTCTTTCAGTTTTTAAAATTTGGCCTAGTTGAAAATTGGCCACCTAATAAAAGCATGTTGCTGTGCTCATTCGGGGCAGAGTGCTGTCGGACCTTAAGGGTGGCAGCCTTGCGGATGGTGTGCCTGTGGTGCAGAGAGATGGAGCTGTCTATCAACCCAGCCAAAACGGTCATGATGCCATTCACAAGACAAAGACAACTGTCGGGACTGAAGCTGCAGGAAGTTATAATTCAGCTCGGTGAGCTGGTCAAGTATCTGGGTGTGATTCTGGATCGGAAACTAGTCTGGAAAGAACACATCAGATACACGACCAAATAGGTGACAACGGCCATCCACCTATGACTTAAGGACAAACGGACTAAAGTTATTTTAGGTGGCCGTTTTTGAACTAGGCCGAATTTCAAAAAAAATGAAACAGAGCCATCTAGACATCCCTCTCCATAAATATGCTTCATATTCATGTTTTGAACCTGACAATACGTCCATCAGTTGTTGAATAGCTCGTCTCCTTACCATTTGAAAATGGCTGTACATAATAGTTTTCGTAAAATGAATTTGTTCGAGAATATGTAACGCACTTAATATATTCTGGGGTAAATCTACGATGAGATTCATTATTATTCCCTTCAATATTGCAGGGGTTGAAATAAGTGATTTAGATCAAGGGATAGCGAAAGGCCTTTGTGATGGATACATTGCTCCATTATTTGCTTAATATATCGTTGTGAAATGCCATTAATGAGCTTCGGAGAAGAGAAATCGAAGTGGAGCAGTTACTGCATCACACCCCCACATCAATGGACGTGGTCTACTGAAACTAATGTGCTGTCTGGAATGCAAACAGGTTGCAATACAGGCCAGTGAAGTTGAGAATGCGCTATCGTAACACAACCCACTTATTACGGGTGCAGGGCGGAGTGCATTTATGTAATTAGGAACCGTCGACTGGAAAATATATCCTCTTATTGATAAAGACAACCGATGAAATGTTAAATCAAAGCCCTACTGGGTGGTGAGGCAGCAACCTCGTTCGGAAGTCTTGGGAGAAGAGGGCGTGTATTTGACGAAGTTCTGTTAGGATTTATTTCGCTATCATTTCAGAACACCAGGAAG
Source organism: Pachypeltis micranthus (assembly GCA_020466155.1). Taxonomy (NCBI): domain Eukaryota; kingdom Metazoa; phylum Arthropoda; class Insecta; order Hemiptera; family Miridae; genus Pachypeltis; species Pachypeltis micranthus. Next base: position 3,817,169 of record CM035773.1, on the reverse strand, counting down.
GTGGAGCCCGTAAATCTATTTCATTTGCTACCATGCGTTTGCGTTTTCTAGAGGGGAAAGGAGGGGGTTGTGAGTTTATGTTTTTGGCCTGCAACTTAGACATTAAATTACATAACTATCCTTTGAGGCTCCCTTGTAGAGCCAAGGAAAGTAAAAATTTACACCGTATAAACCGATCCGACATGAGGTGAGGAGTAGCTGCAGTTATATATTAACTGTAATTGTCAAACGCGCATAGGGCTGATGTATCACTGATCTATGTCGTTATGCCTGTAAGTTGCTATTTAATCGTGGTTTATATATTCCAGCACATTGAAATGCAACAACGATACATGTCCTAAACTGGAAACAAAACGAAGAACTTTTGGTTCTTATGAGCTCAAAGATTCCCTCCTTGATTAGGCAAATATCAAAGAGCATATAATAAACATATTAGTGTTTTTTAATGAGCTATCTACCTGCTGTTTAGTCATAATTCAAATAAATGAAGCGTCATGTCCAGCTTAGCCGAAGGACTATACTACTAGAAATTGTTACCATAACTTCCGTTTGGGAGTTATTAAGGCAAACAAGTAGAAACAAGCGAAGATGAAGTTCCTCTATTATATATATCATAAAAAATTATGAAACGTGGTTAAGTTTATTTCGAAACAGTGAGTGCAGATAATTTTACGAAGGCCCATAAATCCACGGGAAACGGATCGAAGGGGTTTCAAATGATTTTTATATGCTATGCCAAAAACATGGAGTTTCGAGCTATATGAATTTTTTTGAAAATTGTTAGAAATATTTGAATAGTACGGAACAATGTATATCGAAAACCGTACTTTGATTTGCAAGTGAAATTCCAACTGCACATTTTTCAAAGTTTTGTTGTATGGTACACAAAAAAGACTACCTGCTGAAAACGCAGAGGTTCCGCTCCAATTTGTGTGCGTATAAATCCGAGTTTTCGTGAGAGTAAAGATTAATTCCAACTGGCAGAGGGTTGTAGATTGTTTTTTCTTAAATGTCAAACCAATGACTGGTTTCCAATAATTAAATACACTCACTACAATTGTGAGAATGAATGAGTAGAGATAAGTTTTTATGACTGTTCTTTTGTATCCACTTTCGAGGAAAACCTAGCGCATGAAGCGATAAGCCTAAGAAGCGAAGAGCGAGACTATTTTCAACTTTCTGGAGAACGCGATCAAGCTGCATGGGATAACACTTACGTATATTGAACACGTCAATACCAAAATCTGGAGCGAGCAATGCGACGGGTGACCAAAGCTAGTCCTGGTGACGACGTGAAGAATCGAGACCCTTCTCCTCATTCATGTGGAGACTACGGAGCTACGAACAAGGGAGGTACTTAGTCATCCACTAAGAACAGTCCCTCAAATACGCCCCCCAGCCCCATCAACCTACAAGTTGGTTTCAAAGCAGATGAGAAAGTGAACCCCTTAAAGACGGTTTTGGTTTATCATTCATTCTGAATAAGATACTTTACGCGTCAAGCCATCCGATTCCATGTGCAATGTCCATCCACCGTCCTCCGGGATATATCCTGTCTTTAACGTAGGCTAAAGAATCCGTTCTTTTTCACGAGAGTTCCGTTTGGTATCCGGCTGGGCCCACCTACTCCGCAATCAGATTGAACGAGGTCCATAGTTGTTCAAGGGAAGAAATGGTTAACCAAATTATGCAGTTTTACCGCAATTACTCAGTGTCTGCAATAGTTATCTAGATCTTTTCGATGCTGGATCGAATAGAATGAGTCTCAGTGGTGTTAGACTGCGTCTTGACTGAAAACAGTGAAATCACAGTAATTATAGTGAGCCAAAGTCTACTGATTGAGAGCACTCACAGGATAATACAGCGGAAGTAATCGTTCCATTGGTCGCACTCCCCCCCATCACGCTCAACCACCTGTCAGCTCGACTCCTCACTTTGCGACAATTGCCTACATGCGCCTGGAATATGTAATTTTCGTCGCTCTGTTGTAGTCCGGTCATGTTCCATATGGTTTACTGGTATTTTTCGATGGTGAATTGAATAAGAAAGGTCTCGGAGGTCTCCAAGAGAATAATAAGCCGTCGTGTAATAATTTGCAGGGGTTTTAAATTGTCTCAAAAACTGCGTGAACGCATTTTGGTTAAACCCACAGCACAGTTGTTAGTAACCGATGTCTTCAATTTGTGCCCAACTGACAACGCCATACTTCGACCCTCTTTAGCTATTAATTGTACATCATCTTTTCTCTTTTTGATCTTGATTCCCCTCTTTGTACGGTACATTAAAAGGCTTCGAAGGAGAGCGCGTTGATCCCTATACTATCAACTGATTGATCTCTTTTCTTTCTAATTATCCACCCGCTGATCCATTGTCCGAAATCCCCATTGTTTTAAAACTTGACAATAACACTACGAGAAAATCGACAGCCATATTGTTTGCTGCGGCTAACGGATTGAACTTGCATCCTTTTACGCTACGTATTGCCCAGGAAACATAATTCTAATTTTGTCAATGACAGACCCGTTATGATGATAAAACTTTTTAGATGAGTAGTTGATATTCGGATTCCGAGAATCATGAAACGTGAAGCTAGAAAATTCGTACATTGGCTGTCTGTACGTAACAAGTAAACGTGAAAGAACAAGTTTCAAGCATTACTCTCGTTCATACCAATCGTTTCTTTGAGAGAAGAGTCGGGATGTTGAGGAAGTGGTGAGGGCCATCTAAGTCACATAGTTATAGGTGTAATTCTTATAATAAAGCGGAGTAAAACTGTGATTCGCAGCTTCGTCCTATCGCTTAACTATCTGAATAATGAAAATTAATCAAATCCTGTTAAAGGAAAAAGTGGTGTGGACGGCGGACGGACATTTGCAGATTCGCAATCCTCATGCCAAGAGTGTCAAATTTTGAAGGGGGTTTCTACGAACAGTTCCTACCGAAAACATATGTATATTATTCAGAATGAATAATAAACCAGAAGGAGACGCATAAGCAGAAGAAATCCTTCATTTCCTCTTGGGATATTCCATAATCTTCAACATTCGGTGATTTGAAAATTGCGCTACTTACATTTCAACGAAAAAGTAATGCGTCTTACAGATATTCTTTGGACCTTTATCAATCAATTTAGCTTTTAACTTTAGAGAAAGTCGATTGTAAGGTACCAATCTGCGATATGCGTAACCATTTTGGGTCCCAAAAGAGGGCTGCGAGCAAGCACAAGGCAAGTGCTTATGATATGTATAGGGCGGAGGTGTGGGCTGAGTCCATCAGGAGTCCTCCCCTCCTACATCCCAAAAAAAGAAGAAAAATCAGGACTCGCCTCAGTGACTTTTGCATAATAGCATGGCATGTGTTCCCACCAGCAAGTTGCACAAACGTTCGTCAGATAGATAAGATACAAATGGCATAGATAGGAATATGTGAAGGGTATAGGGTAAAATACCATATTAACCAACTGAGCCTTTCTGGTTCCAGAGAAACGGTGTTCCATAGCCACCGAATTCAGAAACATCTAATCAAACACCACTGGGAATTGAAAGTTAAAATCCCAGCGAAACAGCGCAGCCCGAAAATTGTCGCTCTGCAATGCAACGGCAGCTGCCTCACTTTCTGCGCGATTACGATTTGAGTCAGATGTGTCCTCTACGTGGGGGTGAATGTAGTATCGCAAGTCCCTAGTTAGTTCGTTGCTTACATGCACGCATCGTATCCAGTTTATTGTGAACGCTCCGTTACTTGGCTATATTTCATTTTGAAGAAGTTCAGTGTTCTTTGTATGACTGGCTTAAATCAGGGTTTTCTTTTACAAATAAGTTGCAAAACGCTGGCGGTAGTAATCTGTGCAAGGCTTGAAGAATATTAAAGAGCGTAGGTTCAGTTATTCGTACTCATAGAGTTTACTTCCAGTTAACGCCCGAGAAAAGCTTTCAGAGGTTCATTACGTTTTAGAGTTTCCTCCCTCACGATTTTATATTCTCCAAAAATTTGCTGATACCGGTGATGAATCGGGCGATGTCGAACATTTCGATACTTAATTGTTCTACACTTGATTTTACTACAGGCAAAAATTTGTGATTCAAGAAACAAGTTCTGATTAACGCTTACAGCAGTTTCGTTCAAAACAGCACAGCAAAATTTATGAACAGCAATCCATTCTGCCCAAAACGTAATTGGGGGGTTCGTTATCCGTGCAACGATAAAATATGAAATGAAATGTTTCGGTCTTTTTTAACCCATGTCGACAGTATTGCACAGATGGTGCGTTGTATCTCTCTGCTTTTGTTGAATCTGTTCTCAGAAGCGAGCAGCTCATCCCGTTAAGCGGCTCCATCATGTACGTGAAAACTGGCGTCTGAAAAGCTAGTTCCTCCAGAACAACAAAAAACCCTGAACGTTGTCGAAGAATAAAAGCCGAGGATTACTGCCGCCAGAAGTCCTGTTCATCGAATGGCCCTTCTATCAACGGTCGTCCCGAAAGAGGATAATAAAAAGAAAAGGGTAGAAAAGAGAAGACACTCGGTAGAGAAGAGTCGGCTAATATAATAAGGCGTCGTCGATTCTTTGTACAGAAGTCTGTTGCTGACCCCTGTTCATCGCTAGTAATTCACTTAAATAAAGAGAAGGGTAGTTGAAAAGAAAAAAAAAACGGAGAATTTTTGGTACGTTGAAGGGTGGTGTCCCGTTTGGGGATGAGTTTTACGAGGTCACACCCTTTTCACGGAGCAAAGGGGTATGTGAGCGAAAACAGGGGGTTGTCGTCATCTCACGTTCCCACGAAACATCCTAGCAACGAACTTTTCGTTTGAAATTGTTTATAACGGATATTTTACTAAAGTTTTTCATCATCAACAGGACGAGTTTTTAGTTTTTCCTGTGACAGCCTCAGAATAACCGATAATGGTGGAATTGGTGGTTTCGTGTACCTTCATAAGCTATGGACGGTGTTCGTAGTTCTAACTCACACTTTGCTCAAGTGGAAGGTTGATTGCGTTAATCGATTTGCTATTCATTGTCTTAACTTGAGGGACCGCGAGCTGTTTTTATCATCAGTCGGCATCATTGGTGGAAGGTTCCTGCGTCAAAATGACGGGAAGATCCTTGTCATCGACTATCGTTTGCAGTTTTGGCGCTAAACAATTATGCGTATCATTCGGTTCCGTTTTATTCCTATTATTCCTCACAGTCCTTACAGTGTCTGCAGTGGCGATTGAGAAGAAGAGGTTTTCCATCTCTTCCTCTGCAAGCTTCTCCCAGAGCAACGATTAGCATCAGTAAACCGACAAAAGAGTCTTTCCAAAAGCGAGAATTTTTATCGGACTTTTCGCATCACGGATGAACCGTTTTGTCGGTCTAACCGTCGTATGATTCCGAACGTAATCATATTCATTCCACCCTGGATCCATGATTTATTAGAAGTTCGAACTAACGAAAGACAGTAAAAGCAACCGAACTAATAAAACGAATTGTTCTTGATAATAAGAACGATTACAATAATATGACCTAGGAGATTTGATGAGGAATTCAGCTGATTGAGGTCCTTGAGGGCCTTGTTCAGGTCCCTCATATTTTCATACGAGTGATTAGATAGCTAACAGTGCTCTTACATGAAGCTTCCAAAGTTCCTTCTGGCCAATTGACTCGTTTAAATTCGGATGGGGAATCAATATCACCTTATGACAACAGCTTGTTAACTGGCAGAAAAGATGACTGGTCTATGAATTTTAAAGGTTTACTGACCCTTCAAGTCAGCGCGTCACTCGAAAATAGATGCAGGAGATGGCTAGTGTGGGTGTCTGAAAAGAGGCATCTAAGTACGTGAAGGTCCCTCTAAATATACAATTTTCGAGTAGTCATCGGCTCTTGGATATCGTCACCCAACACACACACACTCAAAATACTTTTTGGCCGGAGTGGAGTCTAACGGCAGGTGAAAGCGATAAACATTGGGTTTTTAGCTCTCAGTCGAGCATAATCTCATATTGTGCCTTGAGCTTCAAATATAACTGGCGGCATCGTTCTCTGAACTTGGGACTTCCGGGCATGTTTGTTTTGGTGCGATTGACCTTCATTGCCGAAGTTTTCACTACCCAATAAAGGAGGTATTTGACTGTGAAATTCCAGCGCTCTGTCGTCAATAAATCACCGTTGTGCCAGACTAATGAGTTGGTCTTGACAGCATCTCGGTTCCATAACTTGCGGTTTCCCTTCTTTGTGAGAAACGTCGGAATAAAACTGTAACTTAATGCGTGCCTTTTAAATCGCAGTTTTGACAGTTAAGAAGTGCAGCTTGTCCGCGCTCTACAGTTGAGGACACATAACGTCTTCCGCGTTGAAGAAGATCCCTCCGGTCACATGACAGTTCGAAATGCAGTTCGTGATTTACAGCGGGTTCCAGCGTTTTACAAAGTTAGACGATTTTTTTCCACAGGAACTCACCTGTATGAGTTGTTTGGTTGTGGTGCTCATGGGACAATCATACTAATTCTGATATAGCCGCCCATCTACGTTAACGTTCCCCGACCCACCATGTTGAGGTTCTCCACACCCTGAGGTCCCCAAAGTGGCTTGCTTCCTCAGATGAAACTATCACTCTGCGACAGGTGGCGGATTTCGCGTTCGCAGCAGATTCAGACGATTACACAACTTTTCGTACTGTTACAAAGAGCTAAGGAAAGTAAAAGTGGAACGGGAGTTTCAACAATGTAACGTTGATAGGGAGAACGAAGCTTACAACGATTCACGTTTTGGGGAAGTAACAAGATCATGGATGCTGCCCATGGTCTCCCTACCATGTCTAGACGGTTTCAGACAAGTGAAGTAAGTTAGAAAAAAACGTAATAAATGAAAAAATACAAGTTGCAAAGGGCTCACGACTTCTAAGTCGAGCACGCGAAAGGGGAGCATTATTTCCAGTTGGAACCCTTGGCCCTGGGCCATCTGGCGAGTAACATAACTGCAGTTTCGGATCTTTTCACATTTCAGCCTTGGGGAAGAAGCTTTCCACTTCTCGTTTGCTCCTTCCTATAGAATACCAAGGAGGCATACCACACGCTTCAGCACAGCTGGGTTGCCCACCTTCACTCATCCATTACCGAATGCGTTCCATTCCTCGTCCTCTTTGGTTGCTGGTAGGTCGCGTTTTGCTAACTCTTGATCACGCAGAGTGAAGGAAGGTCTTCGCAATAGTTTTGTTTGAGAGATAGGATGGTATTAATATGTACGACGCCTGCAATGTTTTCTCGCAACAACATAGCAATGTCCATGAGGAGCGACCACCCATCAGTTTTAATCCCACCAGGATTTTTGTCTTCACTTTTGTCACTTAAGAGACTTGCGGAGCTTTCTACAGCGTGATATAGAGTTACTGAGGAGGCACCTATTCTCAATTTGGACATCACCCGTGGTGGCTGGGAGAGGTCATAAGTGGCTTCCAGATCTTCATAACTTCTTGAACAGAAGGTTTTTACTTGGGGAAAGCACGACTGCCATGACACGACCAGATACCTCCCCCACTACATTTAGCTTCTTTACAATACTTGCAGGGAGTTGATTCGAGAATCCTTCTGCTGTGAATGAAAAATTTAAATTTCAAGAACGAAAATGGGATTTTCGGGGATGAACCCACGTGGGATTGCTTCTACGGAATATTTACAATTCTATAGTAATTAAAAGAAACGGCTCTCAGGCTACAGCACAAGTAAATAGATAAAACGGGGGAAAAGTAACTAAACGAATTATTATCGAGTCCTAATTGAGCTCATCACAAACGAAAAGAAAAAGTTGAAATTAAAGACATCCCGTGAATGGCATGGAACAGAACGAAGAGTTGTTTGCGACGTGACCCAGCACAATGCGTTGGTGCCTCTGACCTCAATTAACTTCGATCCGATATGAGGAACTGAAATTTGAAATGGCTTCTCAAAAGGCGAATACAGATAGTAGTGGGGAATAGCGGTGTACAACGTGCGCTTTACATACCGTTACGTTATTCGGAAATCTCAACAGTAGCGGGACAAAACTTTTGAGTTGCGGATCAGTTGTGAGTTCAGGATGGAAGTAGCTGGCAGAGTGCAGACTGGTGAGAAGGAACAGAAAAGGGACAAGAAGGAACTAATCCCTCGCGGTAGCACTTGGGCGAGCGATCAGGGTACTGAGATAAGGTCACTAGAAAAAACATCAGTCGCGCGACTGACGAAAACCGCGATTTCGTATCTATTTTGTAACAACCTCGCCACAAAAACGCTATTACGAGAAAGAAGAATCTCAGAGCTAACCGTTACAGTGAACGACGTCTGGGGAAGCCCTTACGTTTTATCTGGGCTTGATCTTTATTTCCCCGCCTAATCTAATTACTTCATTTGGGAACGAGTGTCAACTTTAGGTTTCGACTGCGGCCATCTTTTTCTATCAATAACCTTCTTCGAGAATCGTTGAGAAGTCGTCCACGCCTTTGCGCGGTGAGCAAAATCAGCTGAGCTGGTGTGTGTTCGGAAAGGGGCCCGAGGAGTTAACTACTAGTATTGGATCGAACTTGGATGATTACTTTACAAGGTGATCAGTCCACAAGCTGCCACACTTCAGCATGAAAGTTAAGTGATTCTGAAAAAGTATCTCGTTCGGTGTACGTTGTCAGCGAAATTCGGAAGTGAGCTCTGTCCTTTGTGAATAAAACGAAAACTATTCAAATACATCACTTTCTAGTGACGCGGTAGTGATGTCTAGCGTTTTCCGGCAACCAGAATGACGGGTCGTGGAAGAGGAGAGAGTTTTTGTTTCGGCAGTCGTTACATGGCCGAGCTAAAAGATAAACAAGCTGTTAAGGTTCTGTCCATCTTCCTCACTCTCTCTCTCTTTCTCTCCTCTCTCTGCCCCCCCCCCCCCCCCAATAGCCCATTTTTTCCTGTTCGCGGCCTCTCTCTTTCCCCATCTCCTGCAGTGTCCTGGGGAGAGGCCAACGCGGTACGAAACGTACATAAATCAGAGTCCGTTCTCCCCAACCTGCTCGGTGACAACTCGTGTCAAACCCTCAACGCGCTACAATTTCTTCTCTCGCCCTCTCGCAATAGGTCGAGGACTTGTAACATCCGAGTTTCTGCGCTGTAGCTCAGGTCAAATCGGGAGACGGCTGATCAAGAGGAACAATTTCGATACGATGAGTAGAATGTGGTCTATGACAGCTGTGTCCTTCGCTGAGCGTTTTCTCTCTGCTCCGTGTTGCTGCTACCAGCGATATCGTATCGCGTGCTGGAGATGATAGCCAATTTTCACGCGGACCCATAGATCTTGTTCTTGTCTCGATGTATCGCTTTGATTGACCGTGTTTAGTTACTTGCAAAGTGTATTCTTTTGAAGTCATTAAGCGTCAAGCACCAGCTTTGTCTATCTTTTTTTTAATTCAACTTCAACTCCGCTATACTTTCACATAATTATGAATACTTAACATTTTCATAAACACATCACTTAGGATACTTATTTCTTTGGTTCTCTTAAAACTGTGAGGATATGTGACATAAGCGACCAGGAGGCACTCGTCAACAACTTGAAACTAATCGATGCAAAGTGAATCTGGGGATTCAGATTATGGATTCCAACGTGTGGGAACCAAAAGCGGAAATCAAACTTTCATCGCCAGGACGGAAGAGACGTGATCGTCCAACGTGCTCGGTTGTGTCGACACAACCAGTCTCTCGTCACTCTTCTTAAGAGTCTTTGACAAGCCTTTCACATACAGGTCGGCAGAATGTTCAATTCATATTTGTCGATTTGGCAGAATTTAGTTTTCTGCAGACTGTGTAGTATGACGAGAGTTTTATCCCTGGAAATATTGTAAGAGTAGTGTTCACAGTGCAGCAGTATGGTTTCAAATATGTGGGAATAAACCAATTTATTCTTAGTTTTCTCCTGTAATGCTGGTTGATCGATTCTCGGAACAACCAATTCGGAACTTCGATCAGAGTTAATAAGATGCTATTAAGACGTTAGCATTAATTACTTCTAACGATCAGTTGGTCCGAAACATTACGAAATTCTCATATCCAGTTATGCTAGAAGCTATGGTTGTTTTGTGACTTGTCCCAGACAACCGTGTGCTCGATTGTACAAACTTTGGTTCTCTTCTTGATTTTGCCGGAACTGGACAAAGGTAATTTCGTAAACTCGTGTTGAGGTCGTCGTTCAGTTCGTCGCAAACAAAACTGGACCTATTTTTCAGAGGAATGTAGAATGTTTGTCGCTATCTGCAGCTTCCACAAATAAACTTGAATTTTCATAGGGGAAACATTTTTCCTCTCAACGACGAAAACTCAACCTTATCGTTCGTTTCATTCTAAAATCCCAAAAAATCGTGAGACGTTTTCTTTTTCAACGAAATATGGAATGAACTTCACGGACGTCGTTAGCTACCAGACAATATTACTCGCAGCCCAAAATCCAACGCCTTGTGGGCTCCTTTGACGAGTAGGGGGAGCCTCCCCACTAAACCCAGAATAGAGTTTTTCCCCCCTTGTCTGTGTCCGAATCTCTTATAACAAAAAGAGCCGCCTAACCTACAACGTAAATATAGACGTGAGACACTGGTGAAAAGTCAAGATAAATCAAGAGACTGCCCCGCTCTTTCGGCGATCTCAAAGAAGAAGGTTCGATCTTGGGGTAAAAATATTCCTTTATTGCGGTGGGATCAGACAATAACATAGCTGAATGATGTGGTAGGTAAAAATTGAGAACGTTGTTAGTGGATCAGCGAAGCCAGAAGGGATACATTTCTCGTACGCGAGAAAGAATTTATCGACGAATTTGTGAATCAATCTCAATACGAGTGTTGTAGTTACGTGCTGAAAGTCTAGTACTTTCACTTGTTTTCAGCCAGCTGCCACTTTCTGCTGACTGGAAGAGGAGTTTGGCAAAGGGCTGGTGCTGGTGCTGGTCGAGCATTGTAAGCTTTCATGGTTTTGTAACCCACATCAACGACTGGGTATTCAATCAGTATTTCACTAAACCGTACCAACATCCTGTGAGCTGCTGAATCTGTATATTAAACATAGTTACTGAGCCCTTTGTCGATGGCGTAGTACCTTGACTGGAATTTAGCAGAGCATGTCCCTTAACACTCGTAAAAGAAGTCGAAAGTCATGGAAATAGTGATTACACTCTCAGGCAAGAGCCCGGGCTCTCACTCAGCATCCACAAAATACAGACGTTTGGAGGTACGATAGGTTGTCATTAGCCAGTCTCCCAGTGGGGGGCTGTTGCAAAAGTGTCACCACGGGAAGGTGTGACTCTTGGACATCCGTACCATCAGGCAGGAGTTCTTAACCTGATTTCCCCCCTGATGTAAATATTTACTAGGGTGGCAAGTTTCAAAGGGACAAGTCAACTGTTTCCACGTTGTTTTGCTGTAAGCATCTTGGCAAACTGGGCGCAACGGTTGAATTTTTGCTTAGTAGCTGCCAAAGTATAAAGGTTTGTCTGCTTTTGTAACAACCGTAGCTCACTGTAGTAGGAATTATAGCAGAGCAACACATGGTTTCTGGTTTCCTCCACCCTGGGGCCGCAATACGAGCATGGCAGAGAAAGAAAAGAGAAGACGTGGAGCCGCACACTGTAGTCGTTATATCCTGTGAGGAACCAGTGGTACCTTGTGATTTGCCCCTTATAATAATTCCTGAACTTCTTAGGTTTTTTACGTGGAATATATAACGTCTGGTTGCATTTTGAGAGTTCTCGAAAAAGCCGATGTGTAGTTACGTAATCAGCTCCACCAGTTCATTGATAAATGGTTATCAAGGTTGCTCAACAAGGTTTTTTATTTGTTTCGCGGCAAAGTGGTGATATAAAATATATCATTTGTATATTTACTCGATCGTAAATTGTCTATACTATGCTTGCCTTATAACGCTGCATAATTTGCGATATGTTCACACCTGCTAGGAAGCTTAATTTTGTCAAAAACCTCTTGAATCATTTATGAAGCTTTGTTTAATGATACATCTGTACAGCATGTTGTGTAGTGTGCGACTGACCTTCACTACGTTTACGATGAACTCGCTAAATATGGATTTATAGCACATATTGCTTGCACTCATCAAGACGCTCACTCGCTTGTTTTGTTTTTTAGTTTGCTCTGGTCTCAATTGTCTTAAGATACGGGTTTTTCCTATTTTCTCTTGTTTGTTTCCATTTGCGTCGCTCCACCCCATTTTCAACTATACGCCGCAGCTGATTATAGGCCCGTCAGCCATTTGAGACCGACCTCTGCCTCACCAATTTACCTGTTATTCCTAACCAACGAATGACGAATGACTCTTAATGACTCTTAGCGAGAGCCCTAATTTTCTTTTTTTTCTGAATCGGTAATCAAAGGGGGATTCTCCGTAACTTCAGCCTCGATACTCTGCAGATTTCAAGTTGGTGTTCGCGGAGGAAAATTCGAAACGAACGAAACAGCAAAGTATCAACAAGGATATTTAGCAACATGCGGATTCAATTTACCTGTGGAGGCAATTGCTGCGTATTTGAATGTGAGGAAATTAAATAAACGTATATGCTACGTACACTCATTAATAAAAATAAAAACTCTGCCACCGTGATGGTATGTTATAAGTAGATAGTGGTATTGAGGGCGGCTTGTATCAATTCGACTAGTGTGAAACGAAGTCGTCCGTAACGCCACATCTTTGTGCTCTGGAATATACAAAAGCCGAGTGCAGAGTCCGTTGTCGTGACAATGCCTCGCATTTCACTCATGCCCCAATTTGGTCAATTCCCAGTTTGTAATAGAGCTACATTGTTGAAGATTTAGTGATTATTAATTCATTCTTCCTTTCCTGTAGTTAACTCTATGTTTTTATAATTCCGCTCCTACAAAAGGTAGATATCTAAGCCATTCGAGCTGTCAAACGTAAAGATCAACTGTGCTACTTCTTGGCAGTGAGACTAACCACCACTCATCGATAATTACTCCTAAGCAATTGACTTGAAATGTATTGATGGCCTTTTGTAATTTTCCTATTAAGATGAGTTGGGTTTCTACTATGCCACTGGACTTTTCTCGCAACTGCTGGGTGACGATTTGGAGCGTTGGACTCAATTTTTTGGTCCCTCTGTGCCAAGATCATCCACAATATGGTCGTCAACATTGGCGTATGGCAGTCAGCCTCGGGTGTACTCAATCTCTCTCCGGAAGGAGATATGTCTGCTTTCAATCGTAGCAGTTCTTTTGCCGATTAACTTCTGACGAGCAAGTATAGATCACGAAGCATCTCCCTGACCTTTAAACTCATTGTGAAGATATGACTACCACAGGCTTCCCAACGTTCGTCTGACGTCAAAGAAAAATGCTACAACTTGTTTGGCCTATAATTGCAAGGAAACATCAACAACGTGGTCTGTCGTGGGCTTTTATTAAGTGAACCTATGCTGCCTACCATGAGGCTGTGGCCAAAGACTTTGAGAGACTCCAACACTAACATACTTAACGTTCTGCCTGAATGGATTTAACTGGCTGTGGTCATTTGAAGTGGATACGCACGCAGATGTAGACTGAGTGGGGAACTCGGCCCAACATGGAGGCAGTAATTGAATAAATTAAGGAGACCACAGGCCTTAAGATTTCAAGGGGCATACCGAGGTTGATTGCTGATCACAACAGAATTTCGACAGACCATGATCAGCTCCCCTGTTCCACTGTGGGTTTCTGCATCTTGTTCAATAGGGTCGCTGGGAACAATCTTAAAATGAGGGCTTCCAAAGAAACTTCGACGTTACAGGACCAGCCTGTGTTGAATTGCATCGCATTCAGCATCCCCCCCCCCTCCTGGGGTTCCGCTAGAGAACTTCTCGAGTGGAGTTTGGCTATATGTAGTTGCCGGATTGCCAGGAGGGTTTGCAAGAGGAGGCAAGGGAAGGGACAGCGCTTGGTGGTTGCCCCATTGCTGTTCGGGTCGATAAGAATGTGCAGCCTAACCACGGAACGTAAATTAGCAGATTCGATCTACCATTATTTTATCGAATATGTCTACTAGCTCTGGTTACGTACCGAATCATTTCGGGTGCATCAATATTGTTCTGTTGGCAACAGTTGAGGTCTTTTTGCGTAATAATGTGAGCCTCGTCGTCGTCCCCTGAATTCCCCAGCAACTAGCTTTCACAGTGGTTACGGCCGTATAACGAACTGTGTATGAATGCCTACTAATATTTTGCACTCCATCACATTTGTAGTTTCATGGGTTTGACTGAGTAGCCTATTGTTAGGAGCGCATTTCGAAATTGATAAACGCTCTGCCCTCGTAACCAAGTTATGTTATGAGCTCTGAGAAGAAGGTGAGGCACTCCCTGAGTGGGAGGAACTTATAGGCCAATCGTCTGGCCCACATCTAATTATACGTGACGTTGTCTTGGCAGATATCAAATCTCGCACCTGAGTTGGCCTTTTGGCGATGCGAATGGTTTCTTCCTTGTTGTCACTCGACTAGGGAGGCCGTCAATTATTAAGCCTTCACGACGCGTCGTTCTCAACGCGCGTTCTCTGAATATTCAATTTTTGGCTCTGAGCTAGACTGCTCCTGCGGCAAAGGGCGCCGAAAAGACGTGGGCGGTCATTTTTTGCCGATCAATGAACGAACTATACTCGCTGAATGAGAAAACGTATCTAAGCGATTGGTAGTACCAGATCACTGGCTATTGTTGAACGAATGGGCTGTAAACAACTAATAGGCCAATGCAGTCGAAGAGTCCTTCCGCGAATACTAATCTATGTACAGAATAAATTAAGCTATATGTACTAGCACCGCCATAAGGCAGCTTCAAGGGTTTGACGATTTCTCATCGATGATTGCTCTACAGATTTACTTGAAATACGCCTAGAAGAATTAAGTGAAAATTTATTGATAGTTCTCCCTTCCAGCTGTATGAAGTCAGTAAACGAGAAGATATGCCTGTCGAAGGTACAGAGGAATATCCTCCGCTGTTCTTAATTAAGCAACGAGAAAGAGGAATCTATCGCGCAAGTAATTTCCCAACAGTCCAAAACTTAACACTGCTGAATCAGCTGCTGTTCGAGACTCATCGCATCGAGTCCTGAACTACCAGTGCGCTCTTCTGCTTACTCTTCTACATAATGTGACACTGGTACATGAGCCTTATTTTTGGTGTTAACAATAATTAGTTGTCAGAATGTTTTAAAGTGGCATTTGAATGGAACACGCGAACAACACATGACGTGGAAAGCGTTGGTGGGGATTATCTCTGACGGACTAGTTCAAATTGAGCAGTCAGCCTTGAAGACTCTCAGCTCGTTCTTTTTTTCCTTTGCAAACTATAAAGTTCGGGGGAACGGCTCACCCAAATAAACATTTAACGCGGTTGGAACTGCGATGTGGCTCAAAAGTGACGGGGACAGCGTGGGCTGGAGCTGTTAAGGGCGAATGCAGTGACGTTTTGACGTGGTGGAATGGTCATATAAATAGCCTCTCTCCTCCTTCGGTGAAATTGGTTGTGGGGGAGTTTGGAGAAGTAGCCCTAGGTCGGGATTGCGGGTTTCCCAGAGCAGGAGCAACTGTTGAGCATTCATCACCTTCGCCTTCGAGTCTGCCGCAGCTATTTTCCGTCGCCTGGCCGCCTAGCGAGGGAGTTTGGAGGTCGACCTAATAACGACCTGTTTCCCGTTCAATATCCCCGTTTTTTTTCTTTGTTTTTTTTGCCTTGTTTATTTTCGTTCTTCTCCTCACTGACTTTGGGAAGTCCAAATTACTGCACGTCCCGGACTTATTTTAGGGTTGTTTGCTAATAGGTAAATGCAAGCCACATTTAAGGTTTTGAGAGGTTGATCGATCCACGATTGTCTCAGCCATTGTTTGCGAGCGTAATTGTGGTGGTGGACGTTTTTCTATGAGTTCCAGCTGAGTTGCATTATGCACTCTGTGGAAGGTTCGGCAGGGTTCGGCATGTTCGACTTCGTTCAGCACGTTTCCTTCCCTCTGCAGTGCAACACAAATGTCAGATATCATTTCAAAATGTGCGTGGAGTAAAATAGTTGCTAGTCTTTCATATCCGCTTCCTCGCATTCTCCTTCTCCCTCACCCCTCCCTATCACTCAAACCTACCCTTTCTAGGTATATACGATTGTATAATCTGACAAGCATTTAAAGTAAGTTTTACTTGCGTGCTAGATTCTTACATTTTATTCAAATCCTCGGTGCCAGAGGGTCGGCGAGGGTTTTGACTGACTCGTTTTCAGGAGGTTTTTGTTTACTAACGTTGCAAGTCAAACTTAATTCGCTCATTGATCTCAATATAACCACTTGTCTGACGAACGGGTGGAATGACCCATTGCGGTGAACCTGATGAGGGACTTCATAATTCTCGGACCAGTGGCAGCCGAGCGAGGGAAAAAACCAAATTATCCTCCGAAGACTGGCTCCATTCTTTCGTTCCTTGTGGAATTCAACCACCAATTTGAGCTCCCTCGAATGCTTATTTCCGTCAATCAATGGGCAGTTGGAAGAAAATAAAATCAACAACGGGATCACTTTCAAGTGGTTTTTTCCTGCAGAAACTCAGGGCGTTCGAGTAACGCTGTATCCTGTATCACAACTGCATCAGAATACGTGTTAATACGGAATTTTGACCCAAACGGCATTACATTGTTTTGCGAGCTTCGGAGAGTAACTGTAGAAAAATATACAAGGGCATAGTGTGCGTGATATGGTACTGCTTGTTTTCTGAAGTAGCCAAAATATATTGGTCCTTTGCAAGCCGCAGTTTCGTGGTTCCCCGAGCTATTAGAGAAGAAGAGATCTTTGGCCAGTTACCTGTTACCATTGTGTGCATGAAGTAAAATAGGAGCATTCCCCGTTATGGGCTTTACTTCGGGAAAGCTGAAGTGGTGGATGAATTGACGCTGGATAGATGGCAAAAGAGATGGGAATCCTTCTGGAAAGGGCATTACGTACGAGGTTTTTCAGAACAACTAAGGACCTGCAAGGGGAAATGAGTTGAGCCAGACCGGATGAGCTGTTGAGTTGAGTTGAGTTGTTTACAAGACCTGGCGACTTTATGCCTGGAGCTCTAACAATAGTTGTTGCATAAACTGTCAAACTTGTCAGCCTTCACAATTTCGTCCAATTTACAAAGTTAATCGAGGAAAAACGTGGTTGTCTATAAACCACCTTTTACAGTTGGCCATCGGGTGGAAAACTAGACGGTAGGTTCGGGATTCAATGGGTGTCTCACAGAAACAGTCCCAACGCCGCGGCACGTACACATTTCTGTTGCATTGAACTGAGTAGACGGAAAAAAGCCTTCTCAACCTTCCGCAAATCTGCCTGGGCCTAAGAGCTATAGGATCTGATAGCTATTCTATAGAATAACCAGCACTTGCACGATATACCTAATAAAGAATGACTGGTATAATAACTAATGATTAGCAATGCCGAGTTAAGGTACTGATTTTGACAATTCTTCAAGCATATTATGATATTGCTCTAGTATATTATATTACGCTGTAATACTTACAACAGCTGCTATGAAGTAACCGCAAACATTACTTATTAATATGTTTTGAGCTATGGTTTTATATTTTAAGCGATAATGATT
The DNA here is from genome assembly GCA_020466155.1 of Pachypeltis micranthus. Classification (NCBI taxonomy): domain Eukaryota; kingdom Metazoa; phylum Arthropoda; class Insecta; order Hemiptera; family Miridae; genus Pachypeltis; species Pachypeltis micranthus. Next base: position 3,799,574 of record CM035773.1, on the reverse strand, counting down.
TGTTAGCAAACATATGGATACTTTGTTGATGGTGAACTCTGCGAAAGTTCTCGATGCCGTGCATCTGTAACTCGTGACGACCGTCTTTCTCTTTTTTGATTTATTTTAGTTATTCGAAAATATTTATGTCTCAATTTCGTTTTGAGTTTTTTGGGGAGTTCGGATTTTACGACATCACTATAAACTGGTGGCGGCCCTGATTTGAAATGCGAAAGAAAAATGCGTTCACGCTGAATGTTAATAAGAACGTTCTCTAATTTTATGGCTGTCTGGCTGAGTTCCTCAACTGACCTTTCGAGAGAACCCTCTACAGGTGGATTGATCTCCTTCGCATCGCTTCGGTAGAGGGAGAGGTAAGAAATGATTCGATCCGATAAGGAAAGCTCTAAGAACAGCGGTAATGTTGCTGAATGTGTTTTTACTTTTCACTAATCGGGGAACAAAGAAAGTATTGTAATCATGCAAAAAAAGTTAGATTTTCTCCGATCTTCACGTTTTGAGGCCTACTGAACACAAAAAACCTAATTTCGACGCGTGGTCTGTGGGTGCCTTCGTAGTTCAATTTGTGAGAGAACGGCTGAACCGGTTGAGCTGGTTTTATTTTAGTTGTATTATTTATTTCCATTTATTTGAATCCATTTATGGTGAGGGGGGGGACTATCTACTAGTTAGGATAGATACAGTGTCACACAGCAAGCCGTCGAACGCTGGCTGTATTGGAAAATACGAATAAGAAGCCGCTGCAATGGATAAACGAAAATATCATACTGTTGGTGGAACATCACGAACTGAGACGGTCGTTTACGAAGTGTAAATGTATTCCTTTAAATCAATAACCGTAAAAGAATAATCGAAGTGGAAGAGCTCGGCGGAAAGAGCGTGCGTAGGTTCGGCCAACCAGCGGCTTAATTGAATTGTGAATCACGACAGACGCCATTTCCACTGCGTAAATTGGAATGTTTCTTCCCGTTATCTACGATCACGTGATAGTTTCCAACAGGATAATGGAAACAGTTCAGATCCCTTCGGCCCTCGTCGTTAGGGCGTTTTGCTATGTCACCATTGTTATGAGTGTTATACTACCAGTCTCACCGCTCTCCAGCTCAAGAAAACTCAAATGAACCTATCATTATTTCTAAGTTATCTGCTCAATAAATCTGTACAAAAAAACGTGTTTGCGTGATTTAGTTCCATTTCAAGCTAAAAAGAAGAAAAGAAAAAAATATGAAGCCCGAATGGCGGAAACCTGCTTGACAATCCAATACATTGGCAGGAGTATTTTTATACTTATTTCAACGCGCCCAATTAGCCACCGGCGCTCCTTTCTCCACCCGAGTGTGTGCCCCGTTGCACAGGAGCGAAAAGCAATTATAAAAGTCATTCATTATCGCTGAATCATTTATGAGAAACGAGCATGAAAAGTAATTCAATGGGCCTAAGTGCTTAATCACCTGAGCAACGCAAGAACCAACTGATCAGTAGCTTCTTTGGCGTAACTCGTAGATTTGGAGGGGGGTCAAGCTAGCAGGTGATTGAGGAACGGGGGATTCGAAATTAGTTCTGATCCTCGTTTTCGGATGGTCAATCACATACATAAATTCCCAAAAGCAGTGGGATGAAAAGTAACATCAAATAATGACCCAAAACACTCATATTCACGAAGACGAGCACGTATCTCACACACGTATCCACTCATGGCACCACTGGCTTCCGAAGAATTCAACTAAAGTGAGGAAGTTCCAATACAACACCTTACAGGAGATCATTAGCAACCGACTTATCTGTAGTTTGAATGGGTTGCATCAGATCAACTACGTTCTTCTTCCACACCGACAAGAACCAAAAAGAATTTCATTCTGAATAATAACTCAAGAATATAAGAAAATGTTTTTACAACCCCCCGCCTCCTCAAAATTTCATGCTTTACGTTTCTAGGCAAGGGGATTCCAAATCTGCAATGTCCATCCGCAGTCCGGGCCGTTTTCTGTCCTTAACATGAATTTAAAAATACGTTCTTTCGCCTAAAACCTCAACCATATTGATGTCCAACTAAATTGTACGTGAGATCCAAAGAGCTCCTAAACGGCCGTAACACAACCGAATACATTTTGTGATGCACTATCCTAGCGAATTCATTAGTAGAGCTGTTTGCAATGATGTACCGGAGTGGCAGGGGTATTGTATATTCATTCAATTGCAAAACTGTTATTATCAACATCAATCAGTCATCATTAAACCATGATTGCTTCTTTATTACAAAATCGGTTCCACAGTAGGAGGGCTATGAGATAACATGCATGCGACATGTAACCCAACATTGCCTTTCCATCAGCTTTCATGTGGTCTATGCTTCGAAAACGAGTTTATAAATGGATACATTAATGTGCGCGCAGTGCAAAGTCAAACTTGTAAACTGTTGTAGCAAATTTCTCAAATCCTGTTAGCCCTCTTACTGCTCTGCCCAATGGAACCAGGCCCGTTTCTAACCATCCATTTCAACCATTCCTTTTTAGTGAACATATTAAACCATTCTTTTTTAGTGAACAGATTTTTAAAATCGTTCGTGCATCCAAACAGTAACGCACTTATTTTCGCAGTGACGCCTCATAATGAACAGTTGTTTGATGACTCCACTTACAATAAGCAAAACCACGTGTTAAGCGTAGTGAAATACAAATTCGCTCATTTTTCGTACGGGTAGGTGAACTCCTAAGTTTTCCTCTGCTACAGCAACGCACTACGTTTTTTGGTTCCAAGGCTCTAAAATTACGAGCCGTAAGGATTGACAACCTACACTTATCTTTGGTAATTGGTTGCCGATCTCCACCTCTTGCTGCCGCCGACTAGTTGAACTTGACCTCTATTCATCCGAAAGGGGCTTGTTCAAAGTAATTTTAAGATCTGCGTAGTAAAAAGCTTGAATTTCGAGACAGTAACGAGGTATGTGAAGGTGATTGATCGCTAAATCAGTAGGACCCCTCGTTTCTCAAATTTATCGACTTTGTCTGCGGCTTTGGCACCATTTCTTCAACTAGCTGCGTAATTCTTGAATGAAATGATGCCTCTCTTGGCATCCATATCTTTAAGTTGCTGCCTTGTTGGTAGTTTAACCTTCCCTTCAGCAAACATATGCCCTAATTCAGCAATCTGCGTGATTTTCATGCAAGGAACAATGTTGCTGTGTAATATTATATTGTACTGTGATGGGAACGGCGCTATCGAGAGGATACGCTCCGCAATTCACTAATACACGAAGTGTTTCAAGTCTGCTGAACTCTCATTATAGTCTCCTAGCCCCTTTTTGAATTCTAACACGAATCCACCTTTCCATCTCACTCATTTCGTCTCTCTAATATCCCCTCTGTCCTTTCATTTCGGGGCCACTCACATCGACCATTGTGCTAGTTAATTATTGACGGCGTTTGCTGAGCAGATGGATTGATAAGGAGCTCCGTTGGACATTTCACTTTATTAGACTAGACACAACGTTTTTTCCTGGGGAATACCAAAAAACGATCCTCACTACGAGATTGGCAATATTCACGATGATGAAAACAGTCATTTGAGTTGGAGTGCGGACTTCATTCACTATCATGACTCAATTTCAGTCATTAGCAGTAAAGTCCTGGCCACCGGCTACGAGGTGATTCAGAAAACTAAGACAAACATAGCAAATTAGATAGTGAAGGGAGAGAAGGCTCAATGGAGTTGGCACCTAGTGACAAGTACAGTGGGAGATATCCACCGCAAGCGCGAGCACACATAAGCTGACAATGTTTCGACCTACTTGCACTACTTCTTCTCTTTCACAGAGGGAAAGGAAACACTTCCATTATCCCGGTCAAATTTATTAGGTGCCGAACACTTCACTTCTTCGACATACGGAGATTCAAAAAAGGAAGGATAACCAATAAATTGATACCACGGTTTATTGAGCAATTTCGTCGAAAAAAGAGTTTGACGCCACTGACGATCGGAGCAGTTTGGAAGTAGAACTAGGTCAAAACTCCGAACATAACCCTGGAATGACAAACACGTCGTTGAGAGCTCGTGCGCCAACTAAACTGGCGTCGTTTTCCCGCTTGAAGACCCTCGGGAGTCTCCTAATAATAATTGTTAGCAGTACACACGAACGTTATAACTGAGCGGTAATTCACTAGACGGACGATTAGCTTGAAACGCGGCAACGCCATGTCGTCAACATCTCCGACCGCAATAAGCTCCGGGGAGAAAATTGGGCCTCAGGCCAAAATATATTTCGCCGTTGATATAGTGCTGCTAATAGGCACCGCTTTATTTACGCCCGTCACTCTGGCGGAGTCCGCGAGACGGTCTTTGCTGTCAGACATCACCAGGCAGCACAAGGGACTGTATGGCTCTGGTGTGGTCACATGGCTTGTTTTCTTTCAGTTGTTTTTGTGTATTTTTGCACGATGCGCATCTTCAAATTGGATTTTGGGGTAGGCTTATTGAAGTGAGACTTGATAAAATAGAGGGTGATAAGAAAAGGTGCGAACCCGATGGGAGCACACTCTCGCTATTTCGTTGAAGCACTGGGATGAGTGGGTATGCAGCGAGTGGAGGAGTCCTCAATTGGCTGAAAAAATGACTAATTCTATTTAATCGATTCATTTATCACTCAGTTCCTTTGGAATTGGTCAAACAACACTTCACAGCAGCAGGAAGCGGTAGCGCCTAATGTTCCAGAATGTATTGTGCTGCTCGTACTCATTCCCGGACCATTATTGAGCAATTTGTACACAGATAATTAATGAGCCTGTAAACATGAATTTTTTGAAGAAGGATAGTAATTACTTTTGCAGAGTTATTGGGTAATAACTGTTAGAACTGGTAGTAAGCGAAACAGCGGTAGTTGAAATTCAGGAATTTCTGGAGTGAGCCCCATCTATCTCATGAGCGATTTTAAACACCTCACCCTCTGGGTATTGAATTGGACTACAATACCAATTTTCTTTAACATTCTACCAACATTCCAGCGGAGTTTATAAGAAAAAAAACCGCGCTAAAAATGCTTTTCGTCGAAAATTTTGATAATTTATTGTGCTGCTCTCGTCATTTTCCTACGAATGGGAATTTTCTTGTATAATTGCCTTATCAAAAGATATCAATATAAAAAATTTAATCAAAATCGTTAGAGCCCTTTTGGAGAAAAAAATTTGGTGTTTTAATCACTATGCTAACTACAGTTAACTTTCGATGGATTTTGTTTATACCCTTATTTTTGCGTCCCATAGTAACCTGTAGGGTGGAGATCAAATTTGAGGTGATTTGGCTCGGTCGTTTTCTCTAAAAACCGCTCTAAAATCGATTACGTCGAAAGTTTTGGTAATTTATTGTGCTGCTCTCGTAATTTTCCCATAGATGGGAATTTTATGGTATAGTTGCCTTATTGGGAGCTATCAATATAAAAAATTTAATCAAAATCGTTAGAGCCGTTTTTGAGAAAAAAAAATTTGGTGTTTTGATCACTATGATAACTATAGTTAAATTTCGGTGAATTTTGTTCATACCCTTATTTTCGCGTCCCATGATGACCTGCGGGCGAGATATCAAGTTTGAGCTGATTTGGTACGGTGGTTTTCTCTAAAAATTGTTCACAGACACACACACACAGACCATTTTCCCAAATAGTGTTTTTCGGACTCAGGAGGGTCTGAAACGTAAAGATCTGAAGAAAAATTTTTTTTTCAGCCGATTACATAACTTTCCTAGAGCCAAGAAAAGTAAAAATAGGAAACTGATTTGCCGCTGACTCGCTCAACATCAGTGGGGATGTTATTGCTCCAATGCACTGTGTGGCGTGAGTGTCGCAAGGCCAATAAACTATTGCTGAGAGTGGTTACAAACAATCGCTTGCCAATTATGAGTTGAATTCACACATCGAGATAATGATGGCATCCCCTCCCTCGTGCAAGCTTGTGAGACAGGCTACGCTGAAGGCAAATTGGCAGCAGTAGATGACCTGGTGCTAGATAAACGCGAACTTAGATGAGAACCATCGTCAGAGGACCGTGACACCTACAATTTTTGTCATCGCCCAGAATGTCTGTAGGGAAAATAAGCCGAAACAAACTATTGGATGAGCCTTTCGAGACATGACGAATTCAGCGTGTGCTTGTACTTCTTTTCTCTGAAGGAATTCAAATCTGCTTACTGGAGTAATAATAGCGAAGAACTATGAGAACTGTTCAAAAATTGTTTCAGAAATGAATCACTTCCTGAAGTTTTACCCCTGAGACTGAAGTTAACCCACAAGTGTACTGGCAAAGGTGGGGAAGACGAGACTGGTCATGTCCTCTAGAAATGGGTTTGGAGGAAGGAGGAGCAATTCATTAGAGTAAGGGCACAGGAAGGGAAGGAATTAATGAATGAAGGGAAGGAATTAATGAATATAAATGAATGGTAGTGGGTAGTACGAGGATCACTTCTCCAGTGACTAGCAGTAAATCAGAGAAGAGTCTGAGGAAAATCCAACACGCGAACCCGCAGACCCTTACGCAAGGGTCTCTATGCGCCATTTATGATCTTTATCGCTTGCATTCCGTCGATAGTACGGAACTGACAACTTACGACTTATAATCGAAGAGTTGGGGTTCATTAACGAAAATTCTAACTCGAGCACTAGGGTTTGAATGACCAACTGAATAACAAGTAAGGCCTTAACAGACTAGTTCAGATAAAGTTCATTTTGCACGCGTTGAGGGGTTGAGATCGTTAATCGCGTACTACTTAAAGTTATTCCCTATTGACACTAACTACTCATTACAGACGCACCCCTGCGTTTCCGCACAGCCCTGTAGCCTCGGAGTAACACACGCGTGATAACGAGTTATCACCGATTCCGGCTTCACACCTGTTGTTTTGCACTGATTATCGGCGAATAAAAAAGGGCGAACAAGGCCTTTAGGGTACAGGCGAATGCAACTGCAGAAGTCCCTCCACTGAGGAAATGCAATAAGCCACATTTTGGATGGAAATGCCTGGTGTTGGTACTGATTCTTACGAAAAAATAGGTTCCAGGTTTCTTGAAACAGAATCTTGGGCATCAACAATGGATTCATGGAGGCCCGAAGGTTCTTATTAAGAGTAGGAAATATTCTCACTCTCTTATTTCTGTACTGTATACAGCCGATTTGCAATTTAAAATAATTGAATTTTTAAATCTCAAAATTGAAAAAGTAGAAAAGTAAATTAAAATAATGGCACAATAACCGCTCCTCAGCCTTAATAAACTCTTTAAAATATTCCAGGACGAGAGTGCATGTTCGCGGAAAATAAAATCTTGTTCGGATCTGGGAACATTCTGACGTACTTATTTCCTGAGCGTTGTTACCATTTGTTCACCAGTCCATTGCTGAATTGCCATTTTACTTGCTGGGATGTGAATTCAGGGCTTCAGGAGTGGGACAAGTACAGTAAACGTACCAAGCTCGAATAAACAGTTTAAGCAGCTTCTCCTTGTGACTTGACGAAAGATTACTGACCACGGCAAATGGAATTCTGTCCTTCTGGGCGCAGAAGACGATGGCCCGGAGCAAACGGTTTCGAACTTGTATGGTGTAAAAGAATTCTCGATTTGGGTCTAGAGTCATTATGGGCAGGAGGGGTGATATTGCGTAGAAATTCAAATGCCTCCTTCTTGGTTTTCAAGCATAATTTGAGTTTCCAGTTCCTGAGTATACGCGTTTGTTCGTACATCTTCTTAAGCGATGCAGATTTGCACTGATGTGAGCAGGACACTTTAATGGCCGTAGCTTTTTCATGTTAGATCGCTTTGCTACTTCTGAAACAATGTGGGTACCTATGTAGGGATTAAAATAAGGATTGTCTGCATAAAGACTGAAGACTGCTTTCCTTCTTTTCTGCTTCCACACACTCATCGCTCCGCTAGAGAATTCGAGTGTGACCTATGAATAAATAACAAATAAGAGCTTGAATGTTGTAGCCTACGCTGAGAATGAAGCTTTCATATGTTAGAGTGTCTAGATGCCCTCACGTTTTTCATAATACTGCTACAATTCCTAACAGGCCATTTTGTTAATATTCCATATTCTGGACGGGATTTTCGGGACAGCTGGATCATCCAGCTAGAAAGATATGAATATCGCAAAGCGGATATAGCCCATTCGGACCACCACGAAAAAATCTACTGCTGCTGAGCCGATGCAACTACTTTTTGGGACTCAAAATATCAGCTTACAATCCACCGTGTTCTTAAGAGACCCGTCCGTTAGAAATGGGGAATTGGTAAAAATACATCGATTTGGTCATCCGGAACAAATCGGAACTTGAACCGATATAAACACGATTTTGAATCGTCAAAATCAAAAGTTCGTTTTTCATCAATATTGGTAGTAAAAACGGAGTACGTTTGGAGATGAGCTTGCCACTCGGAAGATTCCTGGTTGGAGTGATAGTTTTCCCAGCTTTGTAAAACAATCGCTCGCTGAGATCAGACGTTGTAACAGTCGGCAAATATTACAGGATAAATTATGACACCATCTCCAGGACTTTAGGATTTCTCGGACATGCCCTGCCTATAGGTCACCTGATTCATGCTGTGCGTATAACCTCAAGCAAAGTGGACGGTAGACGAGCTAAAAACAGAAAAGGTGTACAGGTTTTCTCTTCCAGTTTTTCTCTAGTTTTTCTCGTTTATGTATTAGTAGTAATTACGCCAAATCTGTCAGTACCTACTAGCACGTACAGGCAGTTTCAACCTCTGGTACGAGTCCAAGTAAGAACGAAATGATACGGAACATCCTGGAAATTCCATTGATAAACTGGTTCTAAACTTATCTCGCAAAAAAGCCACACCTGGAAAACACAAATTCGGGAGTGACAACCACCGAAAGAATTCAGTTCATCCAGTAAAAATAGGACCGTCCCCGTAATGGATTGAAGTTTGTAGCTGTAACCTCAGGTCAGCTTCTTCTTTTCTTTCATTCATCTAAATTTAAAAGTTTCATCGGCTTCCATGGAGAGCAGTAAATCTGTAGAAGAAACGGAATGAGAGAACGGTCACAAATTTAAAAGCGAAGAGAAGAAGGAAAAAAAAGTCCAAGTAAAGTAGGAAAGGAAAGGGCGAAGGAGGGTAAAGCGGCGACGTTGGCGCGGTGCCTGGCGACATATGCGTTTGGAGGTTCCTTCTTCTCAAGCGGGAACCCACGATATCCGTCGTTATTCAATTAGCTCGAAATATTGGAGAGCTTGAATAGAAAATCAACTGCAGTTTGTGTGTTCAGAACCTTTAGATAATCCTTATCGAGTAGTGATAAAAGATGAGATGCCACGGTAACAGTTCAGCTGAACGAAACTTGTATCCCAAACAAGAAAGTAAATGAAAGTCGACTTCTATGTGCCTTCCTCCGGACACACTTGCTCCAAACGACCAGTCATGGTTTTCACAATACGCTAAAACGCAGAATCACAGATGTTCAATTACTATGTTTATAGTTGGTGATTGACGTGAATACACAAGCAGTTCTGCATTTCCCAAGTCAATGCTCTACTAAGATCTGTTTCTTTATCAAAATGAGCGTTTCGTAAACACTCGTAAGAGAGTTATTTCAGTCGAAAGTCACGAAGGTTGCGGATTCGCTAGCATGCGAGAGCACAGGTACACGCTCAGTCTCCAGCGAACGAACACCTGTGGAAGTACGGCGGACTGTCATTTACTCAGTATCCCTGTGAAGAGTTGTTGCCCATGTGTGACCACGCTGAGGTATGACGCTGAGACCCCTTACCATCTGGGAGAAGTTCTTATTCGGGTTTCCCACCAGATAAAATTATTTAATTGATTGGCATGTTTCAAAGGCGAAACTGTTATAAGTTCACTTAGTAGGAGTTAAAGTTGGGAGGTTTGGTTGCTCTTTCAACAACCTGTGCTTTCTTATTTCCTCCTCACTGGAGGCGCACGACGTTGAGGATGAAGAGTCTTTGAGAGAAATGAAGAGGAGCCGTGCACTAAAGTGGCCATGTCTCATAAGGAACTGCGTAGTCCAGTGGTCTGGCTCAATCCACTTTCTCCTAATACGTTCACGGATGTTGCAAAAAAACTCATACTCAAGTCCACTCAAGTTGCGTTTTCAAACCATCCCGATTATGAGGTGAAGTCCGCTGTGAGTCTGGTTTTACGCAAGATTATATGCACTAATAACGGTTTACGAACAGACGCACTCAATTCATTTTTATTCGGTTCTCTTTCATTAAAGTTTCTAATGCCAAATAGCGGAAATACGTTATAAAATAAACATTTGAAAAGAAGAGATTTATCTCCGCAGGGGTTTCATACCTGTAAGCCGGTTTTAAAGAATGATAATGAAATATTATTTTTAAAAGTGAAGATACAAGTATTCATTCCTCAACGCAAGCGACAACGGATATTTCATGTGCAAGAATGAATTGGGTTCAGGACTCACTCGATCAGAAGGTACTCAATGTCAAAATGCGTTTAAAAAGCAGGCGCAAAATGGCTAATTCTGTTAATTACTGAAGACATTTTTGTAAGTATTGTAAAATTGTAAGAGAGAATAGTTAGAAAAAAGGGTGCGAAAAAAAGCAGGACGAGTAAGTTTTCTGCATGAATATCTTTATTAATTACAACCTAAGTTGACCGTGGTGTTTCAACGTGAGGTGTCGGTATATACTTCATACATTATACTTCATTCGAGCCATATCACGTTGTGGTCTGTGTCGCCTGGTCGCTGGTACGTTCTCTTCGGTCGTTTTATCCATTTTGAACACCCCCCCCCCCCCACTAAACGCCTCCTTCTTTTTCTGGTACGTATCAAGGGGGTTCCAGTAGTATCATCTAACTAAAAGATATCTCCAACAGTTCTTTCATTTCGACTTGTTGCATCCACAAATAATTTAATTATAGAGAACCGCATGAAAATGTGTTGAGAGTCGAGGCAGTTCGGACGGGGCTGGGCAAATGAAGCCTTCGTACACAGCTAGGCAAAAAAGGACAGTTTGACGTGTACAGGCGTCCGAAGGTCGGTCGTTGGCTCGTGTTGGACCGTAAGAATGTCCGGGGCCGTGTGTACACTCGTTGTCCCTCCTTGTACGCAGATGTGTTCTACAACGCGTTTCTCCCACAGCTTGGCCTCCTTATCTTCAAGAGCCAGCGAGCCCGAGGAAATTTTTATTTCGAACCGTTACGTTCTAATGCGCCTTGATATCTCTTTCATAGGATCGTGGACGACGGTCACAAGCGTTCCCCGTGCCGTTTGGCATGAAATTGGAATTTCAGAGAAATTCCTCCTCGAGCTTTACACGAATCGCCACTTCCAAGACGAAGACTCCAGAAGAAAGAACTCTTGAATTGCTGATTCCGCTTATTTATAATGCCGACTAATTAACTTACCTGATACAAACTAAGTTACTGAGAGTGGGCCATATAATTATTAACACCTCACTCGTCAAGTATTGACATCTAAATGTGACGGGTACTTTCGTGTTATCTGTTTGATTATGTACTTTATTGATGATTTCTTCAACCAATGTAAAAGGACAGAAATACAGTCAGCTGAAAACTAACGTATATGTTACAATATAAAATTAATTTGTTCAGCTCATTCATTTATTTACTGATATTCATCATCAGCATCTACCACCCAGCAGCTCTACTACGAAACGCGGTCAGGTCTGAATTTCTAAACTTTCCCTATACCTTTTTCATACACGATATTTGCCGGTGTATGCTTTACTCCATCATTTTTCTCTCATTTCGATGACGGCTAGGTATTTATTCTCAGGAAATATTAACCTGGCTTCCTGTCAGCCCCCCCCCCCCCATCTGGCACTGAGCAAGCAACATCACCTGAATAACTCATACTAACAGAGTGACGGATTTAATTACTACTACAGTTACTAGTACGAGTATGAACCGGGCAAGAACGTTATAATGCATGGCTGCCAATTCCCTGTAACTCTGGAAATGTAAATGTGACGCTCAACAACGGTTAATAAGAATGGTTAGATTAGTTCTGGCTGGGAAGGAAAATGACTGAGAAAGATACGTACTCTTCACACTGTGTCACCACTCACGGAATTGAACAGTATTAATAAGGATATACACGGTTTTCTAGTTCAGAGCAGATAGAGCAGGCGTGCGCGCGCACACACACACACACACACACACACACATTGATCATAATTTATTCAGTTTACAAGTTGTATAACTGTGTGTAACGAAACTATTACCTAAGTCATAATTGTTCTCTAATCCTTGAAATCGACGCAGTCGCAAGACGGTGGGTTTCCCTCAAATGGTTTCTCTTCTTTATATGAATATTGTCAAAGCAATCAGGGAAGCAGGATTGTGAATGGAAGTTAAATCACAGTAACACCAAGATTAGAATGCTTGACAATATTGAAGCTCAATGTTTATATAAATATTTCTACGGCCTTCTTCCCATGCTATCGTGCATTGAATACAGTACAGTACTAACTTCGACAAATTGTTTCGGGCTGAATAGTATGTTTGCCTACCAAAGGCCATACGTGTCTATTACGTCCTATTTGGGACAAAATTTGAAATTGCAGTAAGTAAAATTGCTCAGGAAATAATTTAGCAAAGTTTAATAGCGGTTTGGCACACACGTACGGTGCTTCGGATTGTGGAGCCGGGCAACGAAGAGCTCTGACGGTCTTGGAGGACTGCTCTACAAGGATGAGGGATGAGGGCACCCGAGGTAGTCGCTGTCAACGTTCTTCTCTCTGCGTAACTCATATTGCAGAGCAAGACTAATGTTAAATCTTTCCCTTCTTCTCTTGCCCGAGTACTTCATGGGTTCTGTCTTTAATCTCGGATTACCTGATTTAAATTTGCCCATTTGGTCTTTTGAAAGGTCACTCCGCACGCTCATGCTTCGGCGGTGCCTTGAGTTTATTCCCTCGGGGAAACAGGTGCATCTCAGAATCACATTCTCCAAGACCATTCTCTTTTTCTCATCGCGAGAATATAATTTGGTGTCATCCCAACGACTCCCAACGTGCAGTCGTCGCGTGGGTTGTAAATCCGACATTTTCTTTTCCGGACAGACGAAAATATTGTTTTAACCGTTCCCCTCGCGTTTTCCCGTTTTAAGCGAGAATATAAATTAATGTAATATTCGCTCGCTCGTAGGTCAGCTGATAGGTCGGTCTTGCTGTTATGTACACTCATCCCTGGAGCGGAACGCCAAATAGAATATCGGTATAACTATCAGGAAAACTACCAACGAACCACCAAACACACGTGTTATACAGATTTGGTTAATCACGTTAATTCATCAATAATATAAATGTGTTATTTTTCGTGTCATTCCAGGCAAACGTTTCACATGTTTTTCATAAATTAGGTCCGAATTCTAAAGCTTCTTAAACAGAAATTACGTCGTACCGCGGTGAAAAAATACCTACCGACTTCATAACTACATTCGGTTGCGGAGGTTAAAAGCGGAAGAAAAGAGTATACAATCTCATGCTTTAGCTGAACAGAGTCACAACTCAATTTACTATTCTTAACACCTAATTTGGGCTGGGTTGATTGGCAAGTAAACTAATTGGCGTAAGTAAATAGCCAAAAACCGTTAACTTGACTTCATGCTAAGTTGACCTAACATCATTGGCTATGCTGACGTTACATCCCGTGGCAGCAATTCACGAACTCATATTTGCGACTAAACAGTTTTGCCCAAATGTACGTACAAACGGTTTCACACTTCAATGGTGAAACTTACGTTTCCGTTGTGCTTTTCGAAATTAAATAATGAAATTGGTTGAAAGAGAATAGAAACCGAAGCGGAGTTTCCGACTGTGTGTTGCTGAACGTTGAAATAAGTCGAACGCTGGGATGGTTTAGTTATCCATGAATGTGGGTTCGTGTATGTATTCGTAAAATAAGATAAAAACACGAGAGCAATGATCCTTTACACGAAGTTGAATAAAATATCCATCCGAGAGCGCTCATCAACTGGCTATTGGAATAATAAAAGGCTGTGACGTGGGTTGTCATGGCGGTGAGGGAGTGAATAAGGGTGAAAAGGGAGAGATAAGAAAGGCGAGGAATGAAACTTGGGGGGTGAGGGTGGAGTATTGAAGTAGTATAGTGTCATAGCTATCCTTACAGAAACAAATCGATGAGTGAGGACCTGTCTTGAATTTGTTCATTAAAACATAATTTCACATACTGCTGCTTTTAATGATTTTGAAAATTCCAAGTACATTTAATTTCGATCCTTTTTCGCAAAAATGAAGAAATTTTACGGGTTGTTCAGCCAGATCAGAACTACGAAATGTTCCATCTCAATTAAATAATCTACAAACGATGATTTGCCGCACTTATCCTAACTTCAAATGCTATCCCCGTTTGGCCTATGTTTTCCGCCCCACAATTACATTTCAATTTGTATTCACTATTCTTATCCTCATTATTAGTCCTATCCTTCTAGTTTCTATTATTGACTTTACCCGTACTTTGTTTTATAACACACCCTAAAACCTTGCATTCATCTATTAATTTCGTTCACCTGAACGAGATTGAATTTACTGATTGTCCATTCCATACTGGCTAATCTCAATAGTTGGTTACGTCGATCAACAGCAAACTCAAAGAACCAACGACGTATATTAAAAGCCATGTCATTAGTCAATAGCTGTTCAAAAGGGACATTGAAGTACATAGTTGTTGGTTCAAACGCCAGAGTCTCGTGGTAACTGCAGTCTAAATCACTGGCGACAGTCGGGGTTGTTCAGAGGACAGCTCTGAGGGGTAGTTAGGGGTGTGTTTCGAACATTAAAGTCTTCCACGAACACGTAAATCCTCGGGTCTTGTTAAGAAATACCGCCCAGGTGTATTTTTGCTTCCCCCCACCCCACACATCGTTTCGAAATTATCAGAAGAATCTTAGTCCTCGTAATTCTGTCAATGAAAGAGATAGAGGACGTTGCTCTTCTAGTGGTTGACTCTCCGGCTTTGACAACGCTCACCACGAACCCGTAGCTCTTTCACTCTGTAGCGCTGTCAAACTAATTTCTTAAGCGAATATGAGTTATAATCACATTTCTCACTCTTTTTTATTCTTGTCTCAATCAGTCTGTTCCCATTCATTACTGATCAGTCAATTTAACCGATACAAATAATGTTCACTGTTGGCGAGCGTCCTGCCGAACACCACATCGTACTGAACCCATTGCGTCTTTTTCAGATCCATAACCAGGTCCCCTGCGCGGGATGAGTATATTTGATGCTACTAAAAGCGGCTATGTGCTACGCATTGCGAACCTCGGGTTGCACGGAAGTTGGGACCCTTAGTGAGGATTGTAATTGAATCCTGTGCACACGTCGGGTCACCGTACATTGAGACCGAGTTGGAGACTGTTCCAACATACGAGGTCCAGCCTCCCCACGTGGACCCCTTAATTATACGGAATAACGGGCTTCCAAACCAGAAAAATGTAATAGCCTATGTTTGGTCGGTTGCTCTAGTGGTTGAGTTGTGAAACAATTGTTGTTGGATAGTGAGGAAGGTGGTTAATTTAAAAGCACAATGTGACGATAAGACTCGTTACATGTGGACACACTTTTGATAGTATGGCATAAATTCTGGCACGTAGCCTCCCACCCCTGCTCTACTCGAAGCTTCCGACCATTTTTATCTCTGATCTTCAAACGCTGTTCCTACGGACCTGTTACGTGACGTTTCCAAAGAAACTCGTAAACAAATAGCGTGGGTGTGTCTCAACTGAGTTACTTTCAGTCTGGCGCATGTCTTCCCACACTCCAGTCTCACTCACACTCTTTACCTCTTTCTCCCTCTCTCTCCCACACTCTACATCTCTCACTCTCCCGTTAAGCAATCCTCCTTTCACGCTCACTCCGGTCCAGTCAGTTATCCCCCATCACCCTCACTTTATCAAGCCCGTAGATAATGAGATCCGATAAAGTTAAATGAAAAAAGTGGACCACGTCGCGAAATTGGGCTCAGCCTGAGCGGAATTCACAAAATGGTGTCCGCTCATAGCGAGGAATTAATTTTATAAGCGCGGTTAAAGTGTTAATTTCCGTTTCTGTCACAAGTGTGAAGTTAATCGCTAGTAGATGATCGCAGAACCAACCTCAGGGCAATTTTTTAGAGATATCTGGGCGAAACAAAATTAGGTGCCATGAAAGAGCGTCACACGATAAACCCAACGTCTTCCAAAGCCTCGGCTTTTTTGGTAATATCCCCACCTTCAATTTCCATGTCACTGATCACTATAGAAGGAAGGCATCACGGAAACTGGTGATGTATTGGCTCTCCTACTACTGTACACAACGAGAGGTTTATATCCTGGTTACATTACCAACAGCTAGATGAACTGGCATAACTAAGGCCTGAGAACTTGAAACAAATTCCGTTACTCCCACTATGAAGGAAGTCTCACCGCTCAAATAGCAGCAATCGGAAACTGATGTGGTGCAGAAAGAGGATGAAGCAATAAGTCTTTGAGACTACATTCCTGATAGTGCCTAAAAAAGTGAACCACAGATCACTTGCTTCCGAACCACAACTCAAGCTCCTAATTCGATTGAGTCGGTTACTCGTCGCACAATCCGAAGAGATGTCCCCTTTTTGTGTGGAGCTGGTTTTGTTGATGAGACCTCAGGAATGTTGCGGGACGAACATGTGCCTTTAATCTTCGACAGATTGGAAAAGAAATGGGGTCAACAGGCACGTTTTTACTTTAATTTTCGAACGGTTTACGTTATTTGTTAATGCCTGTATTATACGAGCGTCCTAGTTATACCGTTTAGCTGCTGAAAGCATTAAACTCCTAAACGCGTTGCCTGTTTGGAGCGAGCCGTGTAACTTTTGGTAGTTACCTATTTTGAATGACAGATTCATCTAATCTCGACTAATAACTTCGACCATGATGAAATACGTCGAAATATAACGCAGCAGGTCAGTGGCCTAACATTTCTATATCATCTTAGATATACGCTTACAGGTCTGCTGAGTTTGTGACTCTTTCCGAACACTCAATAGGTGATCATATCGGCCACTTTTAATTTGAAATACGATGTTGTAGTGTTGACATTTGTTAGAGTGGCGAAGACATACCTTTCCTGATGTGGGAAATTAGTAATTGTGTTTCGTGTGCGGTAAGGCGGAGCACTATGAAATCAAGGCAGTTCCAGTACGTGTGCTCCACTTAACAATTTCTCCAGTGACCCACCCCTTCCCTCGTTGGGGGTGCTTCAGTTTCATTTAGTAGTGAACGTAACATATTTTGTTTTCGAAAACCACTTCTAAATACTACATGTTGTCTCCACTAAGAATGGGTCTATGAATTGAGCCAGTACGTCGAATGAGAATACTGTATAAACAACAATATAGCCCGATACATTGTTCTAAGGGCACGTACGTTGTGACTACGTTGAGGGATGCTTTCGTGCTGCCTACAACTTTATAGGGATCCACCATAGTTCTACTACGTTCAAGCTCCAAGTATTCCTCAATTTAGGAGCAATCTGCTATTTTTTTTGTTTTTGCTACTGTGAGTCGTATGGAAGTTCCTAAAAATGAATGTAAGTGTTGCATCCTCTGCTCTGGTAGACTTAATCGTATATTATAGTACAAGACTGCTCAAGA
The DNA here is from genome assembly GCA_020466155.1 of Pachypeltis micranthus. Classification (NCBI taxonomy): domain Eukaryota; kingdom Metazoa; phylum Arthropoda; class Insecta; order Hemiptera; family Miridae; genus Pachypeltis; species Pachypeltis micranthus. The sequence continues at coordinate 3,781,932 of CM035773.1, read as the reverse complement.
CCACCCCATAATCCGTGAGCTTCATCAATCATGAATCGACGACAGAAACAACCGCCCGAAAAATCATGATTTATCAAGATTTACTCGTACTATCAACAGGCCCCTATAAAAGACTAAATAGGATGTCTCAATCTGTTTAACACACAATTCATTCCTCAACTAAGCCCACAGCTTTACACAAAGGGGACGGAAAGATCCCTCATCTGACCTACGAAGGCCATAAATTTATTGATCGTATTGTCACCCCGACGAACGTACTAATTAAATATAATTAAGATCCCTCGCGCTTATGACAATTGCACCCCCGCACGCGAGGTGCCGCCCAAACGTAACGTCAAACCGGGGCCCCACGGACCGATGCTCCATTGTCTGAGAGTCTCAGAGCCGTAGGACGTGCGTAGGAGTCAGGCTGACGTCCATTCAACCTCCCACAACTTCTCCATAGGTATTAAATGACAACCGTGAACCATGCATGTGGGTTTTGAATGATCGGTCACGTCCTTGCCTCCCCATCCTCACCTTAAGTTGGCTTTCTATTTGCTATGCAAGAGAGAAACGTACCTAGTGCAACAGGGAATAGTTGATTTCCAGAATCCACGTTGCACAGGCGGTTGAGGATTTAGTTTTTGACCTGCAGTGTTTATTTTGTACGAAAGAATTTGGTAACGTTCTACTACTTCCACTCAAGAGCACGTGTTGGACTACCGTCAGAGGGTTCCCCACCAAAGCACTGCTTTGCTTAAGTAGTGAACCATCGTAAATGATGTCTATCAATTAAACTCTCAGTAGACCAACAGAATCTCTCATTTTATTCGCATTCAAGTCTCGTGTCTTGAAATCTGGGGGTCGTTTAGGGAATGACGTGAAATATACGACGAATTTTGCTCGAATATTGCACTAACTTTTTACGATGCAATTGTTTACTTTCCAGTACTTTAGAGAAACTGCGGTACCAAATCTCTGCGCATTGACGTTAGTCCAACTTTTTGACGTTGCACTCTCTAGTTCGTTATAAATCTAGTGTGTGGTTCGACGACCCGCGTGGGAGGGTGCGAGAAAGCAGTGGTCGGTCCGAATGACCAGCGGCGGTAATTCGTCTGTGATTCAGCTTCTTCGTCTTTAACGACTCGTAATGATACAGGCGGAGTTGTAACAAGGATTGAGAAGACGAACTAATCGTTGACAACGAGAGAGTCTCTGATTTTGAGTAGTGCCTCTGCAAAGGTGAGGTCCACGCTGTAAGTCTGTGGGCTGTTCACGCATGGTAGGGAAGCGTTGCAAGCCTGAATTCTCCGTGGGCAATTAACTGCAGTTGTTTCAAGTGCTACAAAATTATTCTCCCTTGAATTGTGAGGAGCAGCCAATTAGGACAAATGTTTAAGCTTCATCGGCGGTCTTTGTGAAGGCACTTAGAGAACTTTTAGTACTCGGAACGATAACGATCACCGAATTTTATTATAGTAGTCTGATGAAATATGCGAGTAGTAGGTCTGACTGTCATCGGCTTGGCCCAACAAGAGACCTCAATAAGCTTGACTATAATCCTGGAGACTACTGGATCTTCTTCGAATCGGGCACGCGGAAAACGGTTACTTCGCTGCAGGAAAATAATTACCAACCGCTCTAGTTCCTTGTCAAAACGGAGTGATGGCAGGGTGGCGAAAACTTGGCACAGCCACTGTCAATTGGGTTAGAACTCGTGATATACATCTTAAACTCCACTTTCACGAAAACTATTAGGTACAGCGCAACAGAATCCATAACCCGGTGTCTGGAGACAGCAACTAACCAAGAGGCTCCAAGTTGCCAAGGAACATTCGCAAAAAAATTAGGACGATGACGTACTTGGAGTGACTTGTCAAAACACTTTCACCACATTGTGGTGGCGCTGTATATAACTTTTTGAAAACAGTAAGATGGAAACCACACCTCTCTGCCCCCTTAACTAGAGTATTGGGTGACAAAATAGTGCCTACACAAAATCGATGGATCGAGGACCAGATATGCGAAAATATCGAGAGCTACCTTCAACTCTCATTCTCTGTACAACTGTGATCAAAAGAACAGAAAGAGGAGAAGAGAAGCGCACAAATTAGTCTTTTCTGGTCAAAACAACCTCACTGCCACGTTCGAGACAAGTCTCGCTTTTCATGGTACCGACGAGGTTCTGTCAGCCAGAGAAACAGTGTCAATAAGAAAGTCCTAGTGTGAGTAGAGGCAGGCCCTCGAGGAGGTGACTGAAGATGCTACCAAGTGTGAACGCTAGCCCACTGGGTACACATACCACGCAGGGAGCGATGGCAGTTCAGAGCGCACCAGACTCCTTTTCACATGTGATGAAGGGGGGGGGGGCACGCCCAATCCTCAGGAACCATGCTTGAAAGAACTATTTTGTGTGCGAAATTTTATACATACATAGAATATGTTGCCATGGCCGTGCATTATGAAGCAAAACTACGTTATACCTACCGCCTATAATACGTATCTAATACTTTTTAGTAACACCATCCCCACATCACCATATATGTTTTATATGTGCACGATAATGTCTGTATTTCCAGGACTCACGGCATCAAACATCCCAATCAATACGTCGAAATTCCAATATTATTCAAGCGATGAGTATTCATTGATCATCTGTCATAGCAGCCTTGATGACTACTCTCAGTGGTTCTGAGATTTGTGCGTCAAAGGTCGAATTAATGGTGAGGAGTAAAGTAGGTGCGAAGGAACCCGCAGTTGTGGAAGCCAGCCCGGACCCGCCGGGGGACTTGGCTCTGTCCTTGTGACACCTGCTGTGATTCCCCTGAAAGGTCAAGCTCCGGCCAATAAACAAGGCTGGCGACAAGTCGTGACGTCAGCGAGACTCTTGCGGCGTGGGTGTAGGCCTCATCAACGTCTCCCACACTTCTTCTCTTATATCTACCGTTTCGCCCTCCGACTCAAGATGATATTTAATCGGGAAGGCATGAGAAGGGGAAAGAAGGAGCGACGGAAGAGGGTTAGACAGAGCGAGAGAGCGAAAAGAACGCGTCCTCAGCTATCTCTCAAGCCCAGCCAATGATCTACCCGTTTTCTGCTGCATTCCTCCGACTACTTTTCGCGTGGAGTACGCTAACAAATAAAAGTAAATTCAAAAACTGTTGTATAATGTATAGTTTATGTAATACTGTACAAAAACGTCTCGAATAAGAATTGAAGGAGCGATGCTAACGACCAAATGCTGAACAACATTTTGAAGAAGCCATCATTCCACAGTCAACCATTTAAATCCAATTTCAACCAATGGCTTGGCAGTACCATGAACTGAAGACACGAAACCGAAAGAATATATCTAGTAAACCAAAAACAAATATTGTAATGCTCTTGCGTTGCATTTTTACAGGGAACTACAGCATTAAACTAATCCCGAGTTTTAAGTTACAGTAGTGGAAGTTTCAACTCAGTATTCAAGTGGAACACGCTCTGTGAATGGAGGTAGACGAAATTAATTTCAAACCTTTTTTCACATTGCCCGCATATCTGATGGAATCCGTTACATTTGGATTCCAGTTAGAAAGGTAAAGTGGCTGCGTGAATCCGAAAGATGAAGCCATTCCGAATAATAAAAGCCATCCTGCGCCTTCTCAATCCTCAACATACATCTCGGAGAAGGGACCGACTGATTTACGCCCTCTCCCACAAATTTACTTAAATGGGCTGATAATACGTCGATAATGGCCCGCAGTAGCCTCATGGGGGGAAAAGTAGCCAAGAGGCCGTAAATCAGACTGTAATCCAGTATTCAAACGGTGTGTATAGTTGTACCGAACGCATTCGCAAGGTTCGGCTCTTATTCATTCCGATCTCCTTCTCTCTAATACGAAAGGAGCTCTTTGTCGTGTTAATGATGATAGATGGGGAGCAGTGATACTGAATGAAGTGAGAGTACGCCATCAAGAGGCAAATCTGCAAAGTCATTTGAAATCCTATAGCGCTGCGAACATGCTACACTTAAATATTAATCAATAATAAGTTGTAACCAAGAATCCGCCGAAAAACCTAATTCCGGAGCGTGGTCCATGTGTATGTGTATGTAGTTCAATTTTCTAGAGAGTGTCTAGCTAGAGCTAGTAGCTATTAGGTAGAGAGTGTTTTCAATTTCCCAACTAAACTTCCGAAGGCCGTGGGAAGAGAGTCTCTGTCAGTCACTAACGAGCAAGGTGTCGTAATAAATTCAGCTAATACCCGAATATCGGCGTCTAATTCCCGAATTATAGATCGTCGCCGATTTAGGAAATCCTTCCGCCCGGAATTTCTGGCGGATGACAAACAAGTGATAGGCGCCCCACGATGCGCCCAACTTATGTCTATCTGCCGTTGGATATCGCTGCTGAACACGTTAGCACGTTTTCAATGAGTTGGCGTGGATTGGAATTTTGAGTATCGATTGACAGTTGCCATCGTCAGGAAACTTCAAAATTAAAGCGGAACCGGCGCAAGACAACTTTATCGTCGAAGCCCGATAAATGTAGGTGGAATAAATGAATTGAAACGGTGGGGCAATCGCACCGTGGTAAGTCACAAACTACTACCGGGAAAGTAGCGCCAAATCGTGTCGTCCAATTCTAGCAGCCTCCTGTACAAATGCACACTCGTTAAATGCTCGAAAACAGTTCAACCCAGTTCTGTCGTCCACATTATTTGAAGGTGTACGCATTCTTAATTTGAGTACGATTGAACTTGAAAAACATAATGCGATTTGATCAAGTTCGTCGGGAAGCAGATTGAAAATAGTGGAGGGGTTGAAGAAATCGTATAGAAGCCAATATAATAACTATAATAACTTGCGTTGCCCATGAATTGCTGGGCCGATACAAAGTTGATTTTGATAATGCCTACGACTGTAGCACATCTCATGTTATAATCTATTTAACACAATATCACGCTACGTTTTTTTCTTCTTGCATTTTGTCTTCTATCGTAAGTCGACTATTGTAACAATCGATGCAATTTTCACCTTGATGACTGCACATCCAAACAATTATGTAAAGCTGCATAGGTTGTTTAAAATTCTGGACTCGATTATATTTTTTGGCCACTCAACCGATTTCGAACCAAGTTTTCAAAATCAAAAGTAATTTGATTATTTTGTTAGTTCAAAACTTTAAGTTTCGTAATCTCATTCGCCTAAAAAAATGGAAAAAAATATTTGGAGTGACGCATCGAGCAGCTTTCCTCACTGCCATGTGTATTCAAGAATTTTTAGCACTGTAGTAACGAGTCAATTCAGTTTATTTTAACGTAGCTGTACGCTCTACACAGAAACGAGTGCATAGGTGGCTTATGAGATTGTCAAAATTGGCATCCTGAGAAGGATCTGTTTGCTGTTTTGAAATAATCGGGCAAAAACTGTGAGAAATGCTATTGAGTGAAACGACGGCGGTTTGAATTCCCGAATTTCTCAGGTTGATCCTAATGATGTGAACGTTGTTAAACTCTTGCCATATTCTTTTATTGAAATAGCACCCTAATTTTCTGAGAACATTAGTATCCCACGAGCGGGATTTATAATGAAAGGCCCGACATATAAAACCTAGGATACTAGGGAAAGAGGTCAGTTCTTCGTTCTCTTATATGCCCTGTGCAAGAGAAATTTCGTGTTTGTTGTGGATTGTTTCTACTTAGTTGCGCTCAAACGGAAAGGCATGTATCTTAGATAAATAGTTGATGGAAGGCTGACATGCTTCTACAACATAGGTTGGCACTGTTTATTTTAAAACTAGATTTGGTAAGCCCCCACGAAATAATTAAGGAGAGCAACCAAACAACGGAGGAAGAAATTGGGTCGATTTTTACTCCTCCTATTTCATCCACCAGAAATAATTCTAAATTCCATAAGCAATCTGGCTGCAACCAATACACACACTAACTTTACACCGTTTTATACGAAAGGATGTTAATTACTGTAGGTTTTCATTTCCGCGCTGAATTTACTTCATCCAGCATTCCCAGGTATTTCGTTTTTCAACAGTGATAATGTAACTCGAGAAGCTACTCCGGTGCTGAATGTGCGTTCTCACAGATAACCTACGCAGGCGTCAGACGATCATCCGTTCACCAGGTCTGTTATCGGAGTTACAAGTGGCTGCAACACCCCGCCTCTCACGTTTGTTCTCTCAAAGGTGAAAAAGTTGATGATCTATTGGGGTATTGACGTTATAATTAGGAAGCCGGGGCTCAATATGAAGGAGATGTTAATCGCAAAACTACCGCCTGGCTTGGAGATCATTGTAAGGAGCGAGATGTGAATCGTAGGTCGTGACTTGAAGGCGCTTCGAAGTCGCGCACGTGGCGCGGCCGCTAATTACCGGACCACCTCGACACGGACTCTCTGGCCTGAGTGGGAGTTAGAGGAATGTTCAAGTGAGGCCCACGGCCTAGAGAACCCCGCCCAGCCATTGTCGTCTCTAATCAGCGACACCCACAACCGCCTCCGATTTGAATAATATGTCACCTTAAGCCTCAAGCTCGACCTTTATTCTTAAAACACCAACCCGACCGTCTGCCGAAATTCTACGCATCAAACCATTTTTAGGGACCTTTCGTGTCAGAGCCCAAGACTCAGTTGAACTAGTTCACATAATACCCAGGTTCATGGAAAATCTTTACTTGGCATCTTTTAATTGTTGCCCGTACCCACGCCTTAGGGCCTGTTAGCTGTGTAACTATGAAAGTGGAAACAAATAATGCAATCTTAAACCCCCTCCCTTTTCTATTTGACTCAACATCTCTCTTGATGCCTATAAAGCTGCTACTTTCTCATAATACGGACAACTCACATAACTGACTATCAATCAGGTACCAACACACGCAATAAGGTCTAGTAGCTCGCTGTGTCATACTCATAAGCTGAAGGAACCATGGCTGTCCATCCTGCTGTTGTCACAACGCTCTCTTGAAGCACCCGATCAGTCAAACGAACGCTAAACGTCCACACTGAAAGTGCTGTAAGACCGCAAATATGCATCTTTACCGGATTCAGTGTTTTTGTGTGTGTTTCCAGTTTTCCTGGTGCTCCTGGGTGCTGTTTTATTTGGTGTCAGCTACTGACAGGTCCTGGTTAACATTAAGGTCTAGGCTCAGTATTCTGGCCGACAGAATTTGTCCATCAGACAACGTTGATCAGAACAATGCAGATCTACAATTTATATATTGTGAGGGACTCTAGACTTCATGGTCGCTACACGTCAACTGTTTGCTTTCTAATTTTCGTGGTGTTTGTTTATGAAAGAAATATATTTTGCGAACTGCGTTCTGGGATTTGGACTACTTTTCAATCAACGTTCTTAACAGTAGTTATTTATAACCGTTTTGTTGCAAGTATTGATGTTTCTCATTTCTGAGTAAATTGGTCCCTCCTTGGCCTGGTACAGATATGAGTCTGATGCAGTTTAGTAGTAGGATATTATCGATGTATATTGTTATACTTTTATGTAAGTGAATTTAGTTCCCTGGTAAATTTACGTAGTATTTGTAAAGATGCGTTTTGGTAGGTAGATGACTGGGTATGAAACCATCGACAAATCTCCAAGACCAAGACAAATCTGACGCTAAGCAGGTGCAGGACGTTATTGCCAGTCGAAGAAAAGTCTCTAGTCAAGCAGTACATGGGAATGGCTTCGAAACTAAGGCCCTCGATGCCAAGTAAAACCAAATCTGACGTTGAGAAGCAAAGCAACAATGTAAATGATATCAGAATTAGAATAACCTAGATGTCTTAAGCCACTGTCCATTGTTTTCCTTTTCGTTAATTCAACTTTTTTTTTACTGAGCTATTTTAACAATAATTGTGCATTAATGAAGTTCTTAACATAAATCGAAAGGTTCAGAACGAGCATATTTGTTTTATCTACGGGATGAAATAACACTAGGTTTAGCTGAAAGTGAATTGATGCAGCACTAGTAGTGAAGAATACACTACACAGGCCAAGGCTTCCCTGAACGAAGTAGAAGAAACCCTGAGATAGCCTTGCACGTATATTCACGTTCTTCCTTCTTCATTCAGATTTACCGGTCACCCCGTAGCTATTCTACTGCAAGGACGCTTTAGCCTTAGCCCTGCCATCGTGGCTTCGGTCATACCTCATGGCGTGTCCAGGCTAGACCTGAGCCATATCGCGGAGGTACACACAAGCACTAAACTGTCAAAAACAATCAGAACTACATCCGCCATCTTCACATACTGCCTTACTTGCCGGTCGCAAGTGATTACTATCGTAGCCTCACACTCGACTCATCTGCTTGCCAAAGCTCAGGGAGAAGCCGTTCTCTGTTTGTGGAGGAGAGGCAGGTCTACTAGAACTCCTGTTTTAGGCACCACGGGAGAATCGTTCAACAAGATGATCATCATTTTCTTCATCTTACTTCCCCCGACTCTACTGCAGCGAGGAACTTCTCAGAAGTTTACGTTTGTATTTTTCAATTGTCAATATCGCTGCAAGTTTCATGATCAATTTTTTTCATTGCCTTCGGTGGTCACTATCCCGGTGATGTCCACATAGTCCACGAGGAATGCACTACTTCGGCATCCACGTCTGGAACAGCTCACTCCACGTGATATTGTTGTGAATTGCAGTTACATTTTTTGTTTGGCAAAACTCGTTGGGTAGCTAATTGTGTACATCCTCAACAAGGAAGAACGATTTGACCGTGAGCTCTCGTGCGTAACTTTTCAAATAGCTCTTCTATTCAAGAAACTGGACGAACCTAGATTTAAAATAAGAGAGCCCTTTCCAGAAAATAGACGGAAAAATGATTAAGAACTTCGACGTAAAAAGAATCGAAGGGAGAAAAAAGGAGTTTAGTTCATTTGTCGGGAGTCAGAACATGAAACCAACTAATACCTTTTTCGGTGGAAGGTTGAAATCCACGGGGATCCGCTTGTGTTACCGTCCTCCCGCTACCGACCATGATTAATGAGAGCAACCGGGTTAAGATACCGACCTTCTTCACGTTCTTTATGGTCGTCGGAGAAAATCATTTATCGCTCCTCTTCAAATTAATATCCCACTTTCTGCATACCACCGGTTTCCCACTTATACCGTAAGGTATTTATAACTGCGTACACAACGCGCATAACGTTGAAGAACAGTCTGGCAACTGGCTTGCCTGTAAATTACATGATTTGCATGCTTCTAATATTCCACTTGTCAACCATTCCACAAAGCGACTAATAGAACCTTTCCATAGGAGAAAGCACGAGCTACATCAGTAACCCTGCTTGCTGGTAGTAAAGCACGAAACTTACAGTGCGTACGTACGATACTTGGTTATGTCAAAACAAACGTAACATTTAAGAACTTGCGACCATGTCATAAAGTTGGTAACTCGTCGAACTGTGTAGAGTTTTAGTACTTGATAAATGTTTTGGCCATAGTATATACTATACGAACTGGTGGATTGTTATTAAACATAGTATGGTCCCATTGAGGAATGGACCATTCAAGGTCAACGGCGGTCCTCCCAGGATACATTCGGAGCCTCGCTGGTGCCAGTCACAGGGCTCTCACTGCGAAGTTCTGAAGAAATGGTAACAACACTGTCAATAAGCCAACAAGTCTGAGAAGTAAGTCTCAATTCCAAAACGCCCAAGAGAGTATTTTTCAGTTCAACGATTCAGAAATGACGCCATAAATAATAGGCCGACTTGGAATGACAGTAAGAGAGAACGGGCACAAAGCTAGCACATCTCCAGCGATAGTTTCCGCCCAATAGCTGTTCAAATCGTATGTTTTACGCCCTGCCGAGTCGCATATTTCTCTACCGTTATATTCCGCTTTCTATTATCGGGATGTCGCATAATTTAGGCTCAGGATATTGTGATTGAAGTGAGTTGGAGTTTCCTCCGAAGCTGCTCCATAACTCATTGGGCTCATAATTGCGTCGGGGGCCGGCAGAGCGTTGACTTCACGTCGATGTCACGCTGCGGATCTTTGCCAGTGAGTTGTCATTTCAAACTTCATTCAACGTTTCAATCTTATCACGTGTTTAATAAGGCGTTCAGCATGCTCAAGTGGGATGTAAATTATTACATTTGTTAGGTGATTGATGCTATTCTCATTGTTATAGCAATGCATGCGGATTCTGCCAAAGATCGGAGATGAAAGTAATCTGAGAAAGCTATATCTTCGTGAAATACTTGAAAAACTTGAACTTATTCTGTTTCTAAAGAGTGATTCGTTAATATCAATTTTGTCCTCACTACATTCCTCGGGTTACAGGAGCACCCCCCCCCCCGCCCACGAGTCCCTTTCGGCCTTTCGATCATCAACTTTAAGTAGCCTCAGGGTTCAGTATTAGGCCTCTTTCCCTTATCCTATATACCAATAATGCTACACATATTGGTTTATCGGCCTACAACTTTTATTATTACCATGGAGGACATAGCGATTCTTTTCTGAAGAAAACGACATTGCAATTTGTTCAACATTAAAAATTACTTTATTAAATTTAATTTGACTCGGTTAGAACTGTGTTGAGGCAGAGTAACTTTTCTTTAATGATTCTATGTAAGCAGTTTGTGATACCTACTTCCACTTATGTAACTTATGTAATGTAGAAGGTTTTCTCCCAACTGCGCAGTTCACTTCATTTCAAACTAAGTTGCCTTAATAGAAATATAGATTGTAATTCTATCGCCCTATGGCGGTCACTGTAAACGTACAACAATGGAAATAATTTATGACCATTCAAACCCTTTAAATTCCAAAAAATAAGGTTACGCAAGTTATTCCATGTTTTACAGGAGGCTCAGAATTTCCTTGCAGCGTTTTGTATATTACTCATACAGAATAATACACCAATGCTTTCGGTCAGGAACGTTTTTGTACAATCCCCCATCAAAATTGGACACTTCACCTAAAGCCGCAATGTCTGTCCGAATTCTGCCGTCCCGTACACTTTTCGTCTTTAACGTGGTCTAAAAGATCTGGGTTTTCGTATTGAACTCTATTTGGTATCTAGGTGTGCCTGCCAACGTAGAAATCCGATTGGACGAAACACATACTTCTTATGGGCAAACATTCGTTAAAAAAACTATCGAAAAACGAAATTTTGGCAGTTTCGGCTGGGTGTGTCAGCAGGAGTTCTCTGATGCATCACCTCGTGTAGTATCTAAACAGGTCGTGGAACACCCTCTTACCCGGCTGTCCTTTCCTTTACAATCCTTCCATCCCTAGAGCCATTGTAGGGTTGCCTATGCGTTTTCTCCGTTTTCTTGACTATTATTTAATTATTTTCTCGTTTTCTGGGGGGAAAAAACGTTCAAGTTGATTCTTCGACTAGTTAGTACCCAACTTTTCTTCTTCATAAAAATCTCCATGAAAATTAGGTGAACGGAACCATGAACCAAAAATAGTATTTTTAACGCTTTTTGGCAAAACGGCTTATATATGTCAACAATAATGCTTTTTAGAATTTTTTTGGTAATTTTCCGAGTAACTGCGTCACTGGATTTCTTATGGAGTGTGTTCTAGCTGCCTATACCCAAATTTTGCTGTCCGCAACTATTTCTGTATCCATCTGTTGAACGGAGATATAAGCCATGATAACTTTTTTCAAAAATGGCTCTTACAATTTTGAAGTAGTAACTACACTTTGTTCTCCAAAAATGTTTCTGTAGAAATGCGATGAACGAAGATATAGCAGCCGTATATGTAGCAGGTCGTCGAATTTTTAATGTAGGTTTTCCTCGCAACCACACTTACCGTCCTGAACCGTCATAATGCCCTAAGTTGGGCACTGACTGACGTTTTAGACGGTTCAACTTCTGTATACCGTAGCACTCTCTTTCAGTTATTAGGAGTTATTTCCGATGTAATGCAAGGAGTTTTTAGAACTTCCAGTACCAGAAGAGTAGCCCCACACCAAACGCCAATAGATTCTCGCGGCCCAGAACAGGGCGCCGAACAGCTTTCAGGCAGTGCGGGTTTTATCGTTTTCCGCCGCCCCAGTCAGTTTTCTTCGGACGTTGATAAATTAAACCTGCTATAATTTTGTCCGGTCAATCCCCACGAACTGCTTATAGCTTGTTAGTGATGATAGCAATATAATAATATCATTGCATGTAAATGAGATTAGTGGGGAAAGACGATAGTTTTGGAAGGTTTGATTTTGTTCCTAATCGTTTGGGAATCTTTATCGGGCTCTTCAAGTTTTTTGCTTTGTTTTAAAACAAAGAATTGTCTATAACTTAATTGTTTAAATAACATAATAGTTTGTGAATACGATTTAATATGCAAGGCTTTGCATCAATTTACACTGCACATGCATAACGGAAATTCAGTAATTGCCGTATCTACCAGTAGAATAATTGAATAACATAATTTGAAGATGACAGTAGTAATAACACTAGCTTATAATTAGTATCACAGATAATTGGAATAGTTTTCATTGTGTAATTAGTAACGACGTATCTTAGCTTATTAGGCATGTAGGGTAGTTTTTTTTTTAATTAATGAGATTGAGAGTACCTACTACTCGGCTTGTTGTCTACTAAGGCGCAAGTGAGATGGCCGTGGAGAGGTTGTTGGGCAATTTCATAAATTAATGTACTAGAATGATGAGTTATTCATTGAGGAGTGTAATCGCTGGTAATTTATTATAATTAGTTCTTGTGAGTATAGATCATTCAAGAGCAACTTGAGCTGGCGTATTATTGTACAGTCCGCACCTGGACACCAGCTCAAACCAAGCTAATAAGGATGGGGATGGAGTTCATACTGTGCAGAGGAGTCCTAACCCCTAACCCGTATCCAACGTATCGTATATCGCCATTTGTCGCACCAAGAAACAACTTCATAATTAAACGTCTACAGTATGCATTAGGAGTCACCATATGTTTTAGCTGTACAGAGGGCAGCTTGTTCGTTCGCTAATTCGGCCATAGTTTTTTGTGGCGATAGGAAGTCAATCGCATATATGGGGTACAAAATGAGTCTTAAGACTTGCCTGCCCTGATAGCTCTGGAAACACTCATTACCGCATTTCACGAAAAACAAGCGGCTTGTCAGCTGGGATGGGATTCCCAGAGACTCAGATTGAAAAGCAGTACAGGGTGTCACACCCTATTGAAGGTTTTCTTCGTTTAAGCTTTGAGAATCTCCTTGACCGTTCGATCGAGCTGCTGTGGACAAGAATGCAGTTCTGTTGTCTGTTGGAGGAGAAGATGATGAAGGAACGGGATTATTTTTGGAAGTAACAATCTCTTAAGAGAATTTGAAAAGAGACTAAGAAGGCTTATGAGTCTACAGTTGGCAGGATTTTAGGGTTAAGGATAGTGTAAATGGCTTATGGGACTACGAACATTATTTTTATCGGAACACTCCTGTAATTCAAGCTGGATGTAAGGAGGAGAAATTGTTGATAAAGATTTGTCATATTGTAAATATTTATAGGGCTGTTCGCGTAATCGACAACCAACAAAAATATCTCATCACTACATAATTGTCACTGAGTACACATGCAAAAACATAATCAAAATTGACCTGTCCGCTCTAGAGAAAATTGAAGTGATCATGCACACAATTGTTCTTGTACCTTTCTACTTTCCTTAACGGAGTAGGTTGTTTTTTTAGTTTTCTTTAGATTTTTACGTTTTGAAGGCTTTTAGTTTAAAAAATCTTGTAAAAGAAAATGGTCTAAGTTAATGTTTCACAGCTCCGGATGTCAATGGGTATTGTATTTGGAGAGGTGTGGTGCTCAGGATCTCACCGGTAGGCATTAGCTTTCACTTCAGCCGGGCTCGATAGTATTTCACTGAGTAGATATAATGAAGCTCCTAAAACAACCTTGCCTTGGGGGCTGCTGGTCCCCAACCTCTTGTCTACATGGAACAAAACCGCGTTTGAGCGTGCAATGGAAGGGCTGGTGCGGGGTGTCCCTGCTAAGGACCTGCAAGCTGTAAGCGTACAGTGACGGAAACTCCGAAAATGGCAAGGCGGCGCTAAAGAGCCATATTTCCACTAAGAAAGAAATGAAGCTGCACGCATCAGCTCCCCTAGGTCGCTTCCAACGCCTACTATTGTGGGATGTGCATACCGACCGCAACTCCGAAGGACCTTCAACCAAGATAAGACGAAATGTTTTGTTAGCGGTGAGCTCTGAGAACGCAAGGTGCAGACATTACAAGTCCTTCGTGGAAAAAACAAACGTAGAGCAGGTCTTAGCTGCGATGCAAAATGAGTCAGACTGGGCCTGCAGCATCGAAAGTTCACTGGAAACCCTCCTTGAGAAGGTATTCCCTAACCACTAAGTAGCTCGAGATACTGAAGCCTAGAGGGCAGCAAGGGAGGTAATCATGAACGAACTTGACATCCCATTGTGGACGATAGGCGACCTTGGCAGGGCCCTGGCGACCTTACGAGCCCACCAATTCTCCTGGAAAGCAATGTGCTAAGCCTTGAAGGCTCATGAAGACTGACTTCGAGCTGCACGCCTATGTGGATAACTTTGTTCTGATCTTTGCAGAGTCGTTCCACAAAATCGAAGAAAAAATCCAGCACGTGCTCCGCACTGTCACCTAATGGTGCGAGCATGTCAAGATACAGGTGGCTGAGGAAAAAACCCAGCTAATCCTCTTGAAAGGAAAGGTGAATAATCCACCCCCAATACGCTTTGGCAGCCAAAGGTTCCTCCTTGGAAAGCACGTCAAGTGTTTAGGAGTTAATATAGGTGAGAGGTGGAGTTTCAACCAACATCTCCAGCCCATTAAAGGCACTACCATTGCAAGGTTCGTCTCACTGCGTGCAATCACTAAGACCACTTGGGGTGAGTGTTACCATGACATTATCCTTATGTATAAGGCTATCTATCTTGGCGTGATTTGCTACTGGGGTAGCAAACTAACTCAAAAGAGAGTATTGACCTAATCCCAAAGAGCTGCACTCCTACGGATCACCAAGGCGTATAAGACTGTATCAACAAAAGCACTCCAGGTGATCAGTGGTCAGTTACCGGTTGACTTGGCCGTGTAGTGCATGGTTGCCAAGTGAAGAGTGAAACGGCAGCTTCCCTGGCTTTGGACTGAACTCTGTGCACTCCTCACCACAGAACAAAAATTTGCCATCATCAAAGAAAGGGCGTTAGAGAAATGGCAAGCGAGATGGGAGTCCTCGTCAAAGGGTCGTGACACGCATGAGTTCCTTCCCAACATCCGTGAACGTCTTTCAGAGAATGGATTGAGCCAGGCCACTGGAGCCAGATACTTACGGGAAGAGGCGACTTCACATCTTTTCTCTCAAAGAGACTCCATTATGCACGTCTGGCGCCTCCAGTGTGGAAGAAACAAGAAACCACTTGCTGCTTCACTGTAGTTTCTACAACAGTGAGTGACGATTGTTGGGAGATCAGACGAACTTAGCGGCATTGCCTGCTACAAAGCAAGCCTAAACCATTTTCTAAGTTCGTGAAGAAGCATGGTCGCACTTGATCTGTCCTTTTGAAACTTGCCACCCAAGTAAATAGCTAGATCAGGTGGAAAACTGTATTAAGAACTTTTCCCAGATGGTACGGGATTCCTCAGGTGGTCACCTCCGCTTGGTGACACACGAGGCAACAGCTCTCTACCAAATACCTGCCATACCTCCACAGGTCTGAGTTCGGTGGATGCTGCAGGGGCTTGCCTCTTGCACATTAGCAAAATCGCAACTTCCATGATTGATATAACCCTCATCGAGGGTTTAGGAACAGTCATCAAATAAGGAAACAGACCTGTCTTTCCCAAAAATTTCACAATGGTCTATATAAACGGATTGAGTTTTGACAATGTTTGTTCAGTACCTCCAAAATCCATTCCATTTGATCGAGTACCAAAGACACCACAAACATGACCTGACTACAACGGGACAACAAAAATTTGCATTATCCAGGCGACGCAAATCGATTGGCACGACATGACGAGTCAAACTGTCAGGGGGTAATGCGGGAAATGAGCGCAGACAGGGGAGAGACGATCACTTTACTATATTGCCCAACGAGTTGCTTCAAGTAGTAGAATTTTCCTCACTATATTCATTGCGATTTCACTGTTTTCCATTTAGACAGCCATACACCTCTGAGACCCGTCCCAATCGACTCATCACGGTAAAATACCTGCGAAAAAATTGCAAAAATTCCGTCCCATCCAATTGTCGAGCAGGATCAAACTGGAATTTTCGTGGGAAAGAACAGATTTTGTATACCACACTGAAAACAAATGTGGCCTTGAAGGCGGACGGGCATTGCAGATTTGGAATTCCTAAGCCTTGAAAAGTAAAGGGTTACATTTTGTGGGGGGGGGGGGGGTGTATAAAGATTTTCTTGACCGGAAACGATGAATAATAAATCAAAAGGAGAAGTTGGACTACAATTTCTGTGGAGTCGTCTGTTGTCATCTGGAACTTCCAAAAGACGCTGTCAACTCTCCTACAGGCGGTGTCATTATCGACGTCCTAAGGACGTTCTGGCCAATGGACAGTACTGCCGAGAATAATGCAGACAGCTGGCCCGAAATCGTCGTCGTGGATCGCTACTAGCCTCCAGTGATCCTGAATGTCCAGGACGTATCAGTAAGCCAAGAAGAGCAAATATGACAAGACTGGTATTCTTACAGCGGTCTCAGGGCTTGTGGAGTGGAACAAGTAGCATAAGGGTTATTGCAATGACTATGTCCGACAATGCGTTCATTAGACAATCAGGAGCCACCGCCTGAAGCCAAACTAACGTCAGTTTGTGGCCTAACGTTTTCGCTAGTGTTTTCCCTTTTAATTCCAGAACTGTCAACACGAACCTCAAAAAACGTGATGGCAGTTGGTACTGAAGGTACACATAAGTAGCAGCAGCCCAATAAATTCAAGCGCCACCAGTTTTTGCGTAGAACGTTAAAAAAATACAGACCTAATCAAAATGGGCTGAGTAGATAGACAACTTGTAAATAGCAAGAGCGATAGTAGATGTACGCGGCTCTGAGAACACTGGTGTTCCCCAGTCAGAAACTTTAACCAAAACGGTCTCTGATACGAGAAGATTTGTCGTAATCACAACTATTTTAAGCTAATTGCATAACTTTCGGTCTTACTTCAATGAAGAATGTAAAAGGAGAATCGATCCCACCGCTCTTCCTCAAATCATTCAACAGTTCTCGGTGTTAAGCCCTGCAGAGTCATGCACAAGTAACTTACGCAAATTGCAAGAACATCGGGTAGATGCACATGTAGTGAGAATTACTGACAAACACGAAACGGAAACTGCTAGGGAAACATAAAGTAAAAGAGACCGTTTTGAGTACGAAACACAATGTGGTGCAGACTCTCCAACAATCAGATGTGGAAGGTGTAATGGTTTACGGACAGACAAGTTAAAAATGACTGTAGTGAGTGAGGAAAATGTAATCGCTTGTGATGAGTTGAGTGGGGGAAGAAACGTAGATGACTCCAAGAAAGTGGGTAGTAAATCCAATCGCCGATAGGACCAGCTCAGGGACTGACAAGGATTGAGTAATGTGCCCGCGAGGTTTGGGGGAAGACGAAGAAATTGGTGGTTCTTATTCATTCGCCGCCATTTTACGCCAATGATTGGACATAATTGGGAGAGCCCATGAAATTCAAATTCGGCTCGCTCCGCAGAAGTGTTAGGTTCGATTGAGTTCGGCGATTAAAAGAACACCCTCTTTGGTGGTAATAATAGGCTCGTCAAACACCCTGACTATAAGGGACGTCAGCCTCGCACCAGTCGTAATGCCAGGTAATTGGTGTCGCCGGGACTAAAGAGCCGAGATTTCCGTGGGGGAACTGCCCCAACATAATTCAAGAATGAACTGCCGTATAATTATACAGCGATGGAACATCACTGTTTAAAATTGAATAGAGCTTACAAACGAACAACGCAAAATGATTCTGAAAACTGGAGTCAAGCAGAAAGGCAAGGGGTTGCTAATTGCAACCTTCCAAGAGTAATATCCTTCACCTGATCAGTATTGACGTGTTCTTCTTCTTATAAATCAATTAACACCCCTATGCACACTAAGCGGCTAGAACACATATTACCAGCTTAGTGATTCACACAATCGTCAGCTGGACTCTTTCCTGGGGTATTTAGAAGGCGAAGCCACGTCGAAAGTATCGAGGAATGATGCGTCATCCCCAGGAGGGACAAATAGGGAAAGATGGGAAGATAGAAAGCCACACTCATCTGATAGATATACACAGCCTGATTTGGAGGAAGCAGTGAATAAATTGTTTATTACACCTGGTTTCTCACTAAGCAGTGTGTGTTTTATTCAGATCCAACGTGAGAATGGCTCGAACTGTACCACCAACATGGATTAACGCCACTTGGTAGGAAACAAAGGAAGAAGCGCGGCCCGCTCTAATACCACAAGCACATCAACGCGAGTTAAGTTATCGTGGTCGTGGAGTTATTATCAGAGACTTTACAAGTGACGGAACAGAGCCATAATGACCTTACCTCTGGCAGTTTAGTGTTAGATGTTAAGGAGTCCTCGAGCCCTACAATGCCTGGGAAAATGGAACGAACCCTACCACGGTCCTATTCTACCCTTCCACAGTTTCAGTCATATTTCGGCTTCTGCATCGCCAAGCAGAGGTGTTTCAGCTGAAATGCCACGGCTAGAAAAGTTACAGGGTTACAGGGGGTGTTAGTTACCCCGCTTAGTGTGCATAGGGGTGTTAATTGATTTGTAAGAAGGAGAACACGTCAATACTGATCAGGTGAAGGATATTACTCTTGGAAGGTTGCAATTAGCAACCCCTTGCCTTTCTGCTTGACTCCAGTTTTCAGAATCATTTTGTGTTGTTCGTTTGTAACTCATTGTACTAGGACGAATGAAAGACTCAATAGTGAAGGTACGAATAGTGTGTGAGTGTTCACAGTAATAAGTACTCTTCACAAGTTTACGTGAACAAACCATGGTTGGCTACTTGTTCCTTTCTCACACTAAAAGGAGCCCCCCCCACAATACTAATCACAAGAGATCACACATGTGATTAAGTGCGGAATGTGTTCTTGTTTTCCGATGTGGAGAAGAGGGAAAAGTAAGGGAGGGGTAAGTAAGGCCTGAGCAACCACAACTATTACCTACATTTCACATGTGAGGATCAGCAAACCAGTACTTCCTTGCTTCGGCAGAACGGAGCGAAGAGACCGAATATGTGATCAACAACAGCACGCAAAACGTGATTGAGACCATAGTACGCGAATACAACCAGTAACCAGATTATCACATGGTCGGCTAGGCCCAATAAGAACAAGATCCAATAGGAAGCATGGTATTGTCGGGTTCATGCAGACAGTAGTTTGGCCAGCTTTCTTCTCTTCTTCTCCTGTAGTGCCAACTTACTGTTCGTCGCCAAGCACCTCAGGCCTGCTTGTGCAGAACAGGAAGCAGGCAACACAGAAAGGGTCGTTGTTTGCTGGTACACGGCCATGATTCAGCCGCTAAAAAAAAAAGCCAGCCGCCGAAGTTGATGGAAAACGAGTAATAAAAACTTGGAGTATCGAATGGTGTTGCGCTAGGTCCGGGATGGACCAATAAAAATCCAGCTTCGTTCTCAAGGATCCTCTCGACCGGCGATTAATATTTTCAACAGTTATTTCTTCTCAGCTAAATCGTGATCACCGGATTCTTTCTAGTACCCCTGACCTTCTGTACGTGATTGAGAAGTCCATCTTCCGGCAACATCTTCCCCATGAACCGACGGTGAAGAATAAAAAAACCTGAGGTGCTCCTCCGGATCCAAAACCCGCGGAGTCATCCGATATAATGTTCAGCTGGGTACGTTCACCGCTCCCGATGGAACTATATCACCTACAAAGATGATAACAGGCTTTAAAAATACCTTCATCGGCTCCTCGTTCTGTACGACGAATAACGATGATCGGTCGTCTCGAAAGGGAGGGCTCATCATTCGGGAGGTTGGGGAAAAGCCCCGGGCAGAACTTGAAGCCTCCAAGATATCACCAGGTCGAGAGTTTCACGCCCGATCCCTTCATCAACACCAGATCGTTGCCGCGGTATAACGACTTCCTCATTTGCCAAGTTAACGATCCACCGCGCTGTAACCCTTTGCCTTGATTGACCGTCTCTTAGGCTGCAGGCTTTTGAGAAGGGAAAAGAGAATGAAATATTACTCGGTGATCACTCGGCCTGTTTTTACGATGGTTGAAAATTACCAAGGACTATGCGTGAAAAAACCCTGTGAAATAGGAGAGGATTTTAAAAACAACCGATAGAACTAGCACGTACTAGCGAGTACTGTTCAAATTATGTTTCTGTAGCTATAAATTCTGACAGACCAATTCAATTTCTCAGAGAAACGGAATTTATTCCGGTGAATGAATTGAGGTCACGTAACTGAACTCTAAAAAGCATTTACCGAAGCGAAATGATTCATTATTCAGTGCAAATAGGAAAAACCCTGCAAATTATTACACAACGGTTTATTATCCGGGTAATCAGCTTGACCTAGCAATAATGCTCCGAGACCCATCCTGTTCGATTCAGCATCGAAAAATATCATAATGAAACCCAAAAAAAGGTCGAAAAGAACTGAATCGTAATATTAAAATAAACAAAAAAAACGAAAGTATCTAGAAAAAACCGAATTTTAACATGAAAACATGCACGCTAAATACTAATATCAAAATTTAACCAAAAATCTATGAAAAAAACCAAAATGAGAATGAAACGAAAGAATCTAAAAAAATTGAATCGTATTAAAACCAAAACGTCGGGGAAATTGGAACGGGGGGCGCTAGAAGCGAAAGACGAAAGGGGAGTTGAGTGGGAGGGAAGCGAGCGGGCGCGCTCGCTCGCTTTTTTAACGAGACGGGCGGGACGGGAGGGAGTTCAAACGACGAACTGCTGTAGCTCCCGCGTTGTACTGCGTTTCGTTAATTTTTTTAACCGTTTTTTGCCCATTACAACCACGGGCCAGAGATACCAAATCGGATTTTTGGGCGAAAGAACGAATTTTTTGACCACGTTAAAGGCACAAAACGGCCCGGACGGTGGACGGGGGACGGCAGACGGCGGATGGCGGATGGCGGACGGACATTGCAACTTTGGAATCTCCATGTCTTGAAACGTAAAGTATCAAATTTTGAGGGGGGGGGGGTTGTAAAAAATTTTTCGTGACCGAAAACATAGGGTTATTATTCAGAATGAATAATAAACCAAAAGTAAAATATCAATTTCTTCGTGATCAACGGAATGCCACCTGCAAAAATAGTTAAGGCTTCCTCATAGGATTTGTTGACCAATAACTAATGCAGCTGAGTGAGTAAATAAAATGGTTTCATTCGGGAAACGAGAACCTTATGTGCAAAGTGACTAGGTGCACACATGCAATCGCTGGTTTGATCTGATGGGCCTCGCTAGGCGTTTCCCCTCTTTATTCTTTCGATTCAACGTGAATGATTGCACAATTTACAAGAAGAGCGGTGAAGAAATACAACTGGAAACGAGTGTCACTCAATGCGCGTTTGCGTATTCATACTCTTGTACGAGCTAGAAAACGAAAGCGTAAAGTTTAGAAGAAAGCTCATCCAGCAAATTTCCCACTCGAAAGAGTTGAAACTGGGGCAATGAAAGAGTTTGTGGACTTTAGAGGAACAAAACTCAGAGAACGTTGAGGGTCTGAGAATTCATCATGCTGCTCACTGTGTCATGGAGAAGATGGAGATCGGAACTACAGGTTGTTGCAGCAGAACAGACAGGCGACAGATACCAAGGCCTCATTTGATGGAATGGGAACCTCATAAGCAACAAAGCTCAGAACCTTATGGTCTACTCGTTCAGGTACGTTCATATGCTCTTCGCAGCAAGGGCACGTAGCAAGACTGCGAAGACTAGTTCAGCAGAGAGTTAATGTATAATGCAAGGCAATCTAGAATATATAGTCGCCGAGTGTTGACTGGAGTTATCAATTTGGCACACAATCTGCCATTTCATTTCGGAACCACTTTCTGAAAGCATACTCAGAGTCACGCGTTTGCTGGCTGGTTATTCTGGTGTTTTTGCTGGCTGAGGGGCTAATGTAATGACAGATTGACTACTGTTCAGAGTGGATGTTGGCTCGAATCACCGAGTACGTCAGTCACCTCGACGGCTACCAATCCTTCCGGTCGAGAGAAGTAAACAGGTTAGTTTCGGCACTGGAGCGCCAAGGGATAGTTGAACAATCAAAGAGCCGCGATTTCTT
Organism: Pachypeltis micranthus; assembly: GCA_020466155.1. Classification (NCBI taxonomy): domain Eukaryota; kingdom Metazoa; phylum Arthropoda; class Insecta; order Hemiptera; family Miridae; genus Pachypeltis; species Pachypeltis micranthus. The sequence goes on along the minus strand of CM035773.1, from coordinate 3,759,694 downwards.
ACCGAATGCTCAATCCTCAAATCGACACATAGATAATCCCAGTCGGGGGCTCGAAACCACCTCCGAAAGATTAGTTTTATTTGTTACTGTGTTTGAATAATTTCTATTGCGGTTAGGAGACCATTTTATATTATTATTCAATATATTTATATACATACTATGGAGCTCAATCAGGCAATTCAGAATAAATATACTGTTCCGTCAAGTGCTTGGTTTTTTACCCTCGTTAGCTCAGTGTTCAAATTTTTCTGAAACAATATTACCCCAAACACAAGGAGTAGCATCAAATTGAAAGTTAGTGCACTTTTACTCTGTGTCTCTGTGTAAAATACGTTCTTGTGATCCGTTGTCTCGTTGTACTCAAATGAATATTGTGTTAGTTTGGCGCGAGGGTGAACATTTGATTGATCAACGAATAGCATGAAATATCACGGTTTCTTGTTCAGCGTATCAACTTTCGCTCGGACAGCAGTTGAGCTGCACGATCCGAACAATAAAAAATGGTCGTAACCTCGGAAACAAATGGCGCATGGCCGTTCCAACCACACGGGAGGTTAGGGGGGAGGCATTAATCTCCTTACAGAATGAAACGTCATATTTCATTCGGTCTGAGGGAAGTTCGGGCTTTGAGGGTAGAAAACAATGTCTTTAGAAACCGGGACATTTGATATCGTGATATATGGGATCTTTCGGACTCCTCTATCACAGTACCACACAAGCGACACGTTAAGGTTGGGATACCAAATTAAACCCGTTCAATGGCACTTCAAAGTTTATATTTCCTAGACCACTACACTCGTATGATATTATAGAGTTGGTCGTTACGACGTAGTTACGTTACAGTAGAACCAGGAATGACGAGAAGTATGAGGTTGAGTAAGAAACGCGCAGAAGTAGGACGAGGTTAAAATGCATTTTTCTTTGAATCTACGTTATTATAATAAATTCCGATGGCTTAAGGTGGGTGTTGAATTTATACTCATGTACATAGAAATTACAAATTGCGAAGTTGAGTGTTCCGAACTGTTCTGTTTGGGAACTCTTGAATGATTCATTATGAAGTGTGCAAGTGCTACCCAGACCTCACTTGTAGGGCGTCATACCAACGGAATGACCAATCAACGAGGACCCCCAGGCAGCGACGACTCATTGCGATCCACACCCATTGTCTCACTGCTAGTAACATAATAGGAAAGAATCGCAATTATCTACAATAATTCGTGTCAAACTGCGAAAACCATTATACTACTCGAAATGTGCTTCGTCATTATTTCCGAAATGAACTAAATCGTCCATCAATTTATACATTACGCGCTAGTTAAGTTTGTAGGTAAAGATACTCCAAGTTTTTGTGCTACGGAAGCATCAAAAATTGTTCGCAGGTTCGCTGAACCTAGCGTTTCTGAGGATAACCTTCTTGAACGACACCGACGAAGGCGCAAGCGGGAAATGAGAGCTACCTAGTCCCAAACGCCCCTTTCACGCCATGCCCCTTCCATTTTACTGCCCGGAGGCGAAACCCACCAAACGAATTCGACCCATTGAATTTGACTCTGCGGCCGCTCGTCGTAAATACGAGACGCAAGTCATTCGTCATGATAAAGAAAATTTTTTATTTTACGATACTTTGCGCCGAACCGAAGATGATTTAGGAGATGTAAAATATTCAGTTCTCGATTCGTGATTCATGAGCTGAAATTTGAATGAGATTTCCTTATGATGACAGTTTGAAAAGATTGATATCAAGTTTATGCGGCTCATTGGTCATTATTTCTCCAAATTGCGGCGATAACCGTTTATTTCTCACATTATCCGCTCATTTTCTATTATTCATTCAATTGTTTCTTATTCATGTTGCATTTCCACGTCGTTATAAAAGCCGTAGGCCGACTTGCTTGTTTAGCTTTCCAATAAATTAATACTACTTCAAACTGTAGTTAAATTGTCATCTGATTTCATCGAAAAGTTCAGAGATGATACGGACTAGGAGTGAGATGCGGGCATCGACGATAAGGTATGCATCAAAATAGCTTCCCCAAATATCACCTGCTTTATTGCACTCGGTACCGTTCAATGTAAATTACTCAGAGAGCCTCGTTTTTCTTCGAAGTCTGTGTTATTTTTCTGAAACGCGAAGTTACGGCCTTGTTATTGTCGCTAAACAAGCGAAACCAGCACTCTTCACGGTTGCAACCCTTTATATCAATCCCACGCGGTACATTTAACTAGTCAATCTCAGTAAATGAATCCGCTGATAGAAATAGAAACCAAAAAGTAACACAACGGGGGTTTTGGAATGCACACAGTAATCGGTTGTTGGAACGTTGTTTCTTACGGGTGTTCTATTGTTAGAAACGCCATGAGCGAGTTCATAGTATCCGCATAACATATCATCTCATTAATGGCGTTGAAGAAAGCAGAGTTTATTTAAGTCTGTAAGCAGAGTCTTACCTCTTCGCGAACGGAGAGATGAGCAAAGTTCTTGGACCTTACATCTAGGTCTGTAATAGGGATATCGGAATGTCACAGTCACATTAAATGTGAATCATGACTGATTTGGTCACCAATGGCAAACTCGCACTAAACTTGTGGACGTAAATGAGGTGAACACCAGTCGTCTAAACTGTAAGTAGCTTGCCTCGTTGAGACGTCGGTTAGGCAGTCAAATAAAATTTTCACGAAGATCACAACCTGTAATCGTAATGGGTGCAGTGAGAGTGTTGAGTTCCTACTGTTATATTTGTGCAAGCCCTCCGATTACGTGAAGTTGGAGCTCGCTAATGAGAAACCTTGTTCATTACATTTTCTACTCTCCATGGCGAAGTCATAACCAACCAGAAACGCAGCTGCCGGTTGGAACGTTTTGCACGTAACCCCAAGTGCCGGGCTCCGTACAAATGACTCCCCCGTTTTATTATAATAATTTTCACGACTCCGGAATAGCGAGCGTCTCTGGGAGTCTGCTCGGAGTCTCAAATCATCGGCAAAGGCAGCCGCGCCAAGTTCCTCTTTAGGCGTTCCTGGCGTATTTCGTAATATAAATAATATCGACCGCTTTCACTTCCTGTAGTCACGCACGCATAATCCCTGCCTCTGCACTATATGATGTTCTTTAGGAGTCACACGAATGTAAAAACTTTCGACTTTGCTCACAATACTTTGGTCACAATTTGACTTCAAACACAACCATTTGCTGTTCTCACACTTGCATACTTCAAGTTCACGTGCAACGTACATCAAAAATAGCAAGCACGTACGTTTTACACGGTAATCTTATGAGGATTATCTCTTTTCATATCCAGTTCATCGACATTATACGGAAGCAACAACCGGTGTGTGGTATGAAGAGCAGAGTGCCCGATGGGAGAATTTTCTTTTGCCAGTTTGGTTATGTGTTATAACTAACGATGCAAGGTGTTTTTAATGGTGTTAATTTTTATGGTGAAGGCTCCGGTCAGAAACCGTACAAGTCCATCAAACGATGGGTAGTATGAAGTATGGTTGAATGGTTCAACCCAGCGGTTAGCTTCTAAATGCTGAAGTCTTTAACGAAACGTGTTCTGGCAACAGTCTCAACTGTCCACTGAATAATTAGGCAATTGGATTTTACTTACTCAACTTTTCGGGGCTGGAGTTATCCAGAGTAGATATAATTTGCATGTAGCTGTGGCCTGTCAAAGTTGATGCAGTACGAACTGACCAGTCACTTTCCACTGGCCGTTCATAATCAACAACTTACTACTAGCGTAAAGTGTTTCTGGTAGTCCTTCTCAATGACAGAACCTGACAGTGTAATGGTTATGTATCAGCGATATAGTACTATGTGAGTCGGGAACCAACGGAATGGAATTGGAACGAAGAGTTTTATTCTGATTTACACTCGGGGAAGTTTTACCGCCACCAACAGGGTTTGGTTCGTCTCTGTACAACTCTAAAGAAACGCGGTACAATACGCGGAATGACTAAAGTCGTCACACGCAGCGCTCCTCTACTAGGAGTTACTAACCAAACTACGACGTTAACTGTTCCTTCTAATCGATAACTCTGCACGGTAACTTTTTCGATTATGGCTAATGCATAACAGTTTCAGTACAGCCTCACGTAGGTAAATAAGAAGGTGGGGAGAACCTTCCTTACAACTTCACCAGTCAGTGCGCTCCCAACGTTCCTTAATCATTTCTGTATAAGCCTCAGTGCGTGATTCGAATTTTCGCCATTTTTTATTAACTCGAAAAATTTGGTAAACTCATTTAGAGCAATTTTAGTGTAACTCGCCACGCCAACCACTACTGGAATGGTTCCATATGATAACACATTACCTACGTCTCCAAAGTTCAGCGCATCGGGGTTTTTATAGCTCTGGATACATTACTCTATCGGGTTGGAAAGGCTATGCAGGGGTTCCACTGAACTCCGCTGAAATAAATCCTCATCATGGCTTTGAAAAATAGCTTGGAATAAACAACAAACATACAATCGTATCTCCAGAAATATTCATGTTATTCGTCTTATTGTAACTTGTATTGCTTTTCTAATACTCTGGAGTAGACTAGGAGTGAACTCCGGTGGTTGAAAACGCCAAATTAGTTTTTCTGTTGTTTGAAAATTACAATTGTTCATTCCTGTCAATAGAACGGAAATATTGGGATGTAGCTTTTTGGTGCAAAGCTGTTCATAAACTTGCATTCTAATTCCACGTGAAGTTCGTAATGACTTCGTCCTCCCAAAAAGTTGCTAATGGTACTGATTTTACAAATCAATTCCTCAAACGTACTCGCACGTGCAGGAAGCAGGAAGTATTGCATAATGCATTTGTTTATAGTATTTGTACCATTTTCTTTATGTACATAAGAAAAGTTTTTTTCTTCTCATCTTTATGCATCAAAGTCGTTGACCCGATTCGCAAAGATCGGGTGCACTAAATCCTCTCAATATTCAGATGATGCACACAGTTCCTAATACCTGAGCGGTAAAATAAAACGTTCATCCCTGCAAATACGAGAGGCGTAGCTCAATGACATCATCAACACGCTCGACAAAATACGATTTTAGTATTATTTTTAACTGGTTTATCCCACTCACGTGGCTCCATAACAAACCTACAGGGTGAATTATAATAATTAATTAGGAATAACTAACGAAATTCCAGACATCAAACTGCTGTCGCCAGTTTGAACACCTATTTTATTTTTCAGAATTTCAATTTTGATGTTTCCTGTTGCTATTGTAATTTATGTTCCCTTTAGTCGCGCAATATTCGGGAGACGATAACCTCCTCCATTATCACACTACTACGTGAGTTAATCAATTATTTTGATCAAAATAGCTATCTCATAAGGAATCCTCACAATCTGACAGTCAGCCTGAGTTACTGTAAAATAATAAAAGCCTTTTCCAATTTGCAACAGCTTCTTAGTATACATAAGGCGTACACTATGCTATTCAGAACGTTAAAGTATTATTTTAATGCGCGTAAAAAGAATGTAGGTTGCTGCGAATGAAAAAACAGAAACTATTAGTTCGGCTTGAGGTGTAAGTGATAGGTAGATAGGCCGTCATCAGCTTCATTAGGGCGAAGTCAGCTCCTGGAAACACCTCTTAGCCAATAAAACGAAACTCGTGCTCATTTGGCTAAAAGACAGACTGACTCGTGACCTTCTCGAATCATGCAACGATTTCATTAATTATTTTGTTAAGACTTTTTTTAAACGCTCTAAATTATGAACAGATGGCGGCGGAATTTGTGCTCTGGCCGTGATTCATAATGAGAAGACGGATGAAACTTCTGTGTGTCGAATTGAAACTCTTACTTTTCGAGGCCAACGACATTGCCTTATAATAACCCTGCAAAAGTGGGTGGGTAATTCAGATCCGTTAATACAAGGGTGTTGCGTGTGTCACGTGGGGGAGGAGTGCCATTTAAGTGCCAAACTTCATGCGGCCCTGTTTGTACGTGACGGAAAGGAGATCCCATTGTTGGAACGAGCTTGCTTAATGAGCCGGACTTTTTCGTGGCCTTTTGTTCTCGACACCTTCTTGAAACTCATCTTGGCCGCATCCAAATTTCAATACTTTGGAACGTATTGGGTTGCAAGTTGAAGTAATGTGCATTTTGAGATGGTCCCAGAACTAAGTTAAATCTACTCAACGCAAACTTAGGGATATGTAAAGCTGATAAAATTTGGACGAATGTTGAGTCGACAGTTATCCTGTTAATCACTGAAACATGGACAAGAGTTTTTTTGCTAGCCTTTAGGCAAGTAAAAGGGCTTTGGGAGTCGAAATAGAGCAGGATGAGAAGGAGCCGCAAGTGAACAATGACGAGGAAGGAGGTGTACTTGAACTGAATTGCGAGCTATGCTGAACAGCTTGAGCGAGAATCTAAGTTTCCTATAACTAGGATCACTGCAGACGGACTGTAAACCTTATAGAGCGTTTTCCCAAAAAACGAAGTAAGCTCGATATACCGAATCGAAGTTAGACAACTGGGACACAGTTAGCCGGTATTCATTTTTAACATGCGAACCGCGATAACGGTTGAACGTTGCTGGGCACGCCAGGATTCAAGCTGCATCGAGAAGACAGTGCATTAACGTGGTCAGAGTAAAATAGGGATATTTTTCATTGTTTCGCTTGTTGGCGTGTTTCCTACCCAAGCAGTTGAGCCTTTTGCTCATGGTTCCAACACGGCAGTACAGGGTCTCGAGTTGTCACTAAAACTGCTCAACCGATGAATTTTGTACAAAAAACAATTGGTTTTCGACGAACGTAATATTTTTGTGCGCAGCGAAGTCAACCGTCAATTTCAAATATCTTGGAGGTTTACTTCTCTGCCTGATGCGTCGATTGCTAGTATATTTTCTGCAGTGCTTTTAGACCACTTTATTTTGATAATTCGTATGTACCGCATCGTCTAAATTGTTGAAGTCGCTCTCGTACCGTAAGCTGACGATAACCGAAATATAATAATCATCGTCGTCGAAAAGCAACTGTAATAACGCGTAAAGAGCGTTTTAGTTTATTATTATTATAATCATTCAAAAATATAAAAATACATGAATTAATCAAAATAATAACGGAAGAGAACAATCGACGGAGCACTGCCGATATGAAGGTTTGATACAAAAATATATGAGCTGCCCAATTTTTAACGGTTAACATTTTATCAAGGTTAAGCTGGTAAAAACCATTTTCATGGAGGATAGCCATTAGGACCATTAGTACCGTCCAGTTCAATACTGTTGTCTCGTACCTTATATATATATATAATACTTGAATACCTTATATATATATATATAATACTTGAATTTTCGTCATGCGAAAGTTACATTTTTGCATATTTTATGTCTTTTTGTGCTAAAGACACAAAACCAATTTCGACTTCTCCCTCGTCTCAACACATTAATGAGTCACTCCTAAAAGTTACACTCTCAACATCATCACGTGTGCTAGTCCTAACCTTACGGTAAACTTACAGTGCACTGGACAATCTCGTAGGCAAAAGTTGGACGAGTGAAATGTAGTGGAAAAGCCAGTCTCCTCTCCTAATCAGTTTATGTTTCTTTTAGACTATAAAGCATGTGTGTGTGTGTGATAGAGAGAGAGAGAGAGAGAGAGAGAGAGAGAGAGAGAGAGAGAGACTCCAGGGAGGCAACCGAACCGGCGGGAACATTGTCAATTGTCGTGGGCACATGATGATGATTTCCCAACTCCCCTACACGCACTCATTGGGGAGTCCGCACAGTTCCCCCCAGCTGTATACGAATGGGTATAGAGGTACGCATTGCCTCACCCCCCTGGGTTTGGTGGTGGGGGGAGGTCTGGTCGGGGATCGAGCCAGAGACCGAAATCGAACAGACCCGAAATCTTCTTGTTCTTTCTTCTTTCTTTTCTCTTCACCCTCTCGACAATCTTGCTGCATGCCACCATTCTCATTTATCCTCACATGGGAGGTTCAGGAACGGGTCTTTCCTCCGTCTGTTCATTCTTGATCCCTAGCTATGCACCGCTCAATGCACCGCCACTGGCGTGAGCTGACCAACTGTGTCTTCCATTGTGCGCCGCCAGCCTGCCCACCTCTAGCACGAGAAGATAGCATGGGAAGTCACCTAGATAGTCACAGTGCCAAGTTCGTCCTTGAACCAGCGGGATGACTAGTTATGGTGCTGCTCTCTCAAATGCAGCAAATCAACGTCCTTTTCCGGCTGATACTGCTGAGCAATATTCAAAAATCGTCGAACAAAGTTGTTGATTGATACAATTCTCTCTAGCTTCACGACCTCGAAGAAATTACATGTTTGCTATATAGGCTTAAGGTCTATTTTGCTCTGGTGCAGACCACCTCACGTACTCAATTGCAGCCTGGGGATAGCCTGCTAATACCTTAAAACTAATATCTTCTCTCTACAATATTTATTTATATCATTGCGAACTCAAAGAATATGGTTCTGGCCGTAAGTATATAGTTAAAACATTGAATTAAAAATAGTCCAGATGTCGCAAATGAAACGAGTGGGTAGTTTAAAGCTGTGCGTGGTGAAGAGTTCGAAAGATTGAATCGCGTTGAAGACGAGCCAATTTTGTCTGCTGTCGAGAAACGTGATAAAATAAGCAATTATGAATTGTGCGCTGAGCGAAACAACTGCCGCTTCATGAATGAAAATATTACAGAAATAACGCCAACTCATTCGCTGTCAGACGCGGTCAATGAATGAAGGCTCAGAAGTTCGTTTGATACGTTGCAACATTTTTTCCTGGTTTTCATCAAAAGGCAAACTCAGCGCCTTGACACTGGACACCTGACAACCCCGCGGTTTCTCCCACGTCTTTTTTAAACTTCCAAATCAATCGACTGGAAAAAAGGGAGGCTTTTCGCTTATTGTTCGGATTTAGTTCATTAAGCACTTTGCGGTTGACTAAAGATCAGCACATGTAGACTTAGCTGAGCTTGATCTTTTTTCCGTCTTTGGGGGACGGCGTTAGATCCTTATTGAGACCGGGAAAGGCGAATTCAGGAGTTTCCTTGTTTGAAGTCGAGAAACGAAGTGCCATTCAAGAAAGACTTGGTTATGAAAATAGCGTTGACTTAGGGTGAATGGATCCAATTAGTCCCCATGGAACTAAGATCACGTATAACTGAGGTGATCTGCAAACTGATCGTGCGTGGTGTGATGCTGATCTTCACAAAGTAAAATAAAGTGCTCATGTAAAAAACTTTGTCGTCAGAATCATTACACGCAAAGCTGACTTACGAAGAAAACGGATGGCGAGTTTAATAAAAACGATTGCGCATGTCCTTGGGTTTTTATTCATTATGAATAATACACCTATGTTTTCTGTCAAGACAAGTTTTAACAACTCCCTCTCAAAATTTGACAATTAACGATTCAACGCATGACGATCCAAATCTGCAATGTCCGTCCATCGTCCAGGCCATATTTTGCCTTTAACGTGGTCTAAAAACTTCATTCATTTGCACTAAAATTCCCTTTGGGATCTAGTTGTGCTCACCTACTCGGAAATCCGATTAGATGAAACCTATGCTTGTTATGAGCAAAAAATGGTTTAAAAAATTACCAAAAACAAATTTTGTCAATTTTCATGAAATTAAGTCGTGTTTAGTGTCATTTCCTGGGTATTTTTCGATGCCGAATCGAGTAGGATGAGGTGTAAGACTGGGTCTAGATGTAATGCAGTGAAGTCTCAGTAAATATAGTGAGGCGAAGTCTAGAACTTGAAGGAGCTCGAGAGACGATAGCTAAAATTGTAGTATTTCCCTGGCCTGCGCTTATTTCCCGCACTGCCTCTCGTCCTACGCCAACTACCGGCCGTTTTGCAAATACCTAGCGTTGCCTAGAAAATGTCAACTTTTGTAGTCCGTTGTAGTGAGTTCATGTTTGGCATCGTTTACTTCTACTAGGCGATGCTGAATCGAATGGTGGTGTGAGACTGACTCAAGCTGAATTACCTGGAAATATGGGAAATATTGATTCAAACATTAGGTGCTCATAGGCGATAATATTGATTGGAACAAGAAGCGCTTAGTAGGATAGGTTCCAATCGTGCTGTGTACGAGAATAATAATGTTTAGTAATAGTTGTTGCGTTTTGAGTAATAAGTTTATTATGTTAAGATTCTTCTATAAGATTTCTTATGCCAGAAACCTTATATTAAGTGTTGTATTTATGATGTAATGAATATAATGTTGACACACGAAGTGATGAGAGTAGGCAATAAAAGCGAGAGTTGAGCAATGGCTAGTGGTACATATTTTTGTGTCGCTGGGGCTTTCAAGTGTTGAAGCGACAGTTTTTGCGTTAATGATGAGTAACACACAGACACGCTGCAAACGGGTTATTAATTATGTACCAGAACGAACCAAACTCTCCGAATTAGCGAAGGCTCGTCCAGGGCATTTGTACTAACTGGGCACCTCAAATGCCCCAATTGGCTCGAAACATAGCTGTCGTCAGTCGTAACTGAGTGGTTGTCATGCCGAGGCGCCACTCTGCCACTTACGCCCATGTTCACTCCGACCCAGTTCTTTGTGGTGATAAGACTTCTCTAAGTGTAATTGCGAATAAAACTACATGTACGGGGGGTTGGAGTGAGGCGGGATATAGTGAGAGGAAATGAGCGCAGACCGAGGAGAAAATATAACTGTCGCTACATTGCAAGTTCCTACAATGACTAGTATTCATGTCCCTCTATTTACTGTGATTTCACTGCTGTCCACCTAGACGCAGCCCTAAGCATCTGAGACCCATCCTATTCGAGTTAGCATCAAACAGTACCACGATACAAAACATGATCAGACTACAACGGAACAACGAAAGTTGGCCTTTCCTGGGCGACGCTAGGCAATTGGCAAACGCGACGAGTTGAACTGACCAGTGGTTGGCGTAGGATGGGAGGTTGTGCGGGAAATGAGCGCAGGCTAGGGAGTTACGATAATTCTCGCTATATTGTCCCGCGAGTAGAAAAACCCAAAGTCCCAAATAGAAGAATTTGCCATAATATATTTACTGTGATTTCACGATTTTCCATCTCGACACGGTAATACCACCTCTGAGACCCGTTCTACCTTCATATTATAACACCTAGGGAACGATGCCATATTCAGCGTAATAGTAATGAAACTGCCAAAATTTCGTTGTTGGCTAATTTTTTAAACCGTTTTTCCCCCTAACAACCACGGGTTTCGAGTAGGCGTTTACGACTACATTCCTAACGGAATATTTGTATATAACGGAATTTTAGACCACAAAATATGTGCTCAAATGAAATGAGTGCTATTTTCTTCAGCATTTTTACTTTCCTTCTATATCTCACTATTTCCACGTGGTTACGAGTATACTCAAGAAATGATTTTATTATATTTAATATGACATCCATTTGTACATAAATGAGGGTACATAGAGCCATTATATAGTACCATAGTACTATAGTACCCATTTGTACATGGTGAGCTAGAATATGGGGTAAACAACTTCGTCTTTCTGAGTCATCCACGTAGAAAACGATCACGCCTGATTCAGAGCAGTGGCGCTTTCTCTGCTGCTACCTTGTCAATTTTGATTAACGAGAAGTGCCACGAGAACGTCTCACATTATTGTCCGTACATAGTTGCTAGAAAGTGCCTTAATTCCGAGCCATAGTATTTCATGAAAAAGCCCATAACATAAGTATATAGGGGGTCGTACACGTAAGCAGCCACAGTCTCCACGAAGGGTCTCGAGGCAGCTGATGTGTAGCACCAGTTGCGGACTTGTAAGCTAGTCTCCTATATAGGCTTTGGATTGTATTCCCAGAAATGAGCTATGTGATCGACCCCTCGACTTTTCTGCGCCATAACAAATGCCTCACCTACAAAGTTCCAGGTGAGCCTGTTTTCGGTGCTTTGTGAAGCTCCTCAAGTGGGTCAGAAAATGAAGAATTGATGCCGGTCAGAAAATGAAGAAAGAATTCGGGTGGGCCAGCAGGCACATTATTAGTGGGTCACAGGCTTTCATGCCGAAATATTCTAATAGAACGGATGTTCCAAAAACAATCGGTAGAGCCCCATAAGATCTTAGCAGGAGTTGTGGTTCCCGAATGTTTACTGTTCTCTCCTAACGACGACGATGGATTGTCCAAAGGTCGACAGACTTTGGTGCTTGCGTTGACGTGGAAGCGGAAAGCGAAATAGCTAACCGCTTGTCAAACATATTTTGAGCCGCTTATTGTAGGACTTGCAAACAAAAGGGTGAAGGAGCCTGCGAGACGGACCGCTCCTACGAAAAGAAGCCCAAACAAAAAGGCGCCTTGTCCGATGTTTGAGTTGAGTGTTTGGTTCCTTTCTTAAGAGCCGTCCGCTGATTGACTCCGCTGTTCGTGCTGCAGCACGTTAATGCTTGGAAACACGGCACGTGCACCAGCGCGCTTCGAGTTGATGTCACACGCAGCCGCATTTCAATATTTCCTCTTCCTTTTTCGGTAAGTACGTTCCTGTTTGGAAAAGATGACGATGCACAGTTTAGAGAGTTTAGAAGCAAACTCGTCGCTTCTTTTCAGAAACGAAATTGAAAACACCGAAATTCTTTCCACGAATACGCGAAACTGCAATTATTTTAGATTTGTGTCGACTTATCAAAACACATTGAGAAGGAACTCGAAGAGAGTAGTCCCACAACCCATCAACGTGTGAGACCAACACGTTAATTAACGTTTGCTTAACCTCCCAACTTACAGACAATAAATACATCACCATGATTTCTCAGATAGTTTGAACCCCCGAGGAGCTTATCAATATGATGATATCCCAATCAAAAAAGGTATAGCAGTTGAGTTTGGGTGGAGGCGGGGTTATAAATTGATTGGGAAACAAGACAGGCTTTGCACACACCAGAAAGTGAGGGATACGGCCGACATCAAGAGAACACAGTATGATGCAGAAGACACTCTAATGTATTACGGGAGTGGCGACAGAGCTATCAGGAGAATTTGGGACGTTATTTACAGCGAATGAAGACACAATCCAGGGATGCCATCATGAAGGTTCAAGAAGTTGTATGATTAACCAAAGCCCTGGAAGAGTTTGCCCGTCGCGGAGAAAACAGGCCAGTTTTCTTCTCATTTGACCGTTCCTGAACCCTGATACAGGAATCTTGCGATCCATTAAAAGGGTTATATCACTAATTACAACTGTGACCCCGTTTTTTTAGGACGAATCTCCTGGAATATGTTGGAGGTGTCAGTGTGGTGTATAGTATGCCCCGATTGAATACTTCAGGAGAACGCTGTTCTACGACCTGCTGGGGATGTGCTCTGCAGTCTCAACTTGGAAGAGGGGGTACTAAAGCATGTGCACGTGAGGATATATGTCCCTATAGGTAGGACTATTGAGATGACCTACTACACTGATTCTTTTTAACAATACCAAGCTCCCCATGTTTGTTTGCTCTCCAATAAAGTGTTCGTATTTTTTAAATCTCTACTGAATGGTCTGTCAGTAGAGACTTCCATTGTCTTCGATAGGTATTGGAACCATATTGTATCTGTACACACCTCTAACAGTAGTTTGAATATATCTTCAGGAGTTTTTGCTCCTATGAGTAATTTACAAATGGTAAATATCTATCTAGTAAACAGGGATGATGCATCCAGATAAATCCGTACGCAAAAACCCTGTCGGGCCACGTTAAAAATAGAAAATAGGTAGATAGTCACTTTTGAAATCAGCCTCCATAGAGCCTTTCCATATTAGGCAACGTTGGTGATCTTGATGTTCTGGTCCTTCGAAGGAGTTTTTGGTCGTAACTTCACAGGAAGACATTGAGGGTCGAAAGTCCACCTAAGACGGCATTGTCGAAATCCACAATGTTTCCCAGGAGGCCCCGGCTAAGTACGTCGAAGCAGTTCTCATTGAAATCAGAGAAGCGTTTGTTGGCTATGGTGACCTGTGCTCTTCGAGGAGGAGGACCTATACTTGCTCAGGAGGAGTTACATGACAAATAGAACTGCTACTATTGAATGCGCTCACGTCTCAGTCCAGAAAATGAGAAATGAAATCTTAGGGAGACTGACTACGAGCGCTACGCCTATTCGGATGACCTAACTATGCTGCTTCGTGCCCAATCGATCCAACGTATCGAAACAACCACCCCTCAAGTGCTCTTTCCGCTACTCTTCTTTTCTCCCGAAGACTCTCCATCCTGCACGTGTTGAGCCTCAAGTGTGGAGGAAACAAGACTCGAAAATCCTAAGACCCCGTCTATATAGAAGTTTCACTTCAAAACTACGTACTGCTAGTTTCGACTGCTACCAAGCGTCCATATAAACGTTTCGCCTAGCTTGCAGAGAGTCTTAATTATTCTTTCTTTAGCACCATTCCGTCGCAACGTGATTAAAACTTAAAACCATGACCTTCAAAACTGTGTTGCTTTGCGCAACAATGGTCACAATGTTGGCGAGCATTAAGAACGCTATGTTTTTGTGAGTGGGTAAAACTCGGCATGGATCAATCAAACTGTACAGGATAAATACACTGTAAACACTCCTCAAGACTTTTAAAACATGTGAAACGTGAAACTCGCCATAGTCGCTCGAAAATTGTTCGAGCTACCGACGCAGATCTTACGGCGAATCTTAATGGCGAATACATCAAAATTAAAAAAAAATATATTTATATCCATTAGAATCCACCTCTACACCTCCCTCAAAAACCACTTCTACAATACCCTCAAAATATTTTGTTGACAAACTATTACAGGTTTGATTTTAGTATGGTAAGCACTATCCCATGCCACAATTCCATACAACAAATGACTCTGTACCAATGTAAAGTACAACGTCTTGGTCTTATCAACTTTCAAAATATTACGAACTCTATTACACTACATAATTACTTTCAGTTACACGACTTCTTTAGCCAACTCCGAGCTTTAAGAGTCTTAAGCAAAATAAAGAAGTAAGTTTGATTTCAAAACCAAATCCACGCTACTCCCAGTTGCCTCACTTCGCAGTTTAATGTATACTGCTTCCGATATTAAAAGAACTATTTTTAAGATCACGGAAGAGGAAAATTTGATGAATTCCACCATTGAATGTTCACATCCTTGTTCAAGTTACTTTCAAGTAGGTCGTTTCTTAATGTGCGAAGGTTCTTGTTTTTTCCCAGGTGTCCAAAATTTAAACGATCCTCGTAGACTCGGGAAAGACAAATCGGCCTATTTCGACGGGAACAAGTCAGTGGAGGTCTCGAGGGGAACGATTTTGATCTAATGAGCTAACAGTTCTCGAGAAAAATTATGATAGAAAGAAGTTCAGGTTCTCTCGCCGGCCCTCATTTTTGTAACTTGCTCTGACGGAGAGCCGATATTACCGGAGAGCCTGCGATGGTGGGAGATGAGACTCGCGTAATCAATTCTGAAAACCTTGCAGGACCACCCACCAAAATGTCAAGCGAACTGCGAACAATAATTAATTGAGCATTGGACGTGGAGAAAATATTAAACTGTCGTAGAAGGAACTGCGAGCTAATTGTGAGTACTATAATCGCAATTGCTGAACTCTGCTAACCTGATAACAACTCACGTCAGAAACACACATACAGATTAAATAACGGTGTTTTTTAGAGTTTTCAAACACCGAAAATGCGCATCGTTTCTTAGTTCTCAAAATTTCTTAAGATGGCGGTGCTTTTAAATAGGCAATTCTTTCTTCGCATTCATTAGACCTTAAAACATAAATATCTGAAGAGAACTCAAAATTTTTTTCGGCCCATTACGTAACTTTACTTTCTACTTCGTAGAGCCAAGGAAAGTAAGAACGAAGATAATTTAAGATCGAGGGAGTGAATTACCATGATCTTGTTCATTTCTCTCACTTATTCACATTCGTACACGTTTTGAGTTAAATAACCTTCATAATCCACAGTTTAGGGGTACACGTCATCGACGTTAAGTGTCCGCGTTCAATAATATGTTCAATATACAATAACAACCGGTTGAGATGTGATGAGGTTAAATTGGGACAAAACAATATGTTTTCCGTCAGGACAATGTTTTTACACCCCCCCCCCCCCAATTTCACACTTTACATTTCAAGGCAAGAGGATTCTGGGTTGCCGTTTCATGCCATTAACGTTGTCTAAAAAATCCGTTCTTTCGCACAAAAATCCCGTTTGGTAAATAATTGTGTCCTCCTGCTCGGCAATCCGATTGTTATGGTCAAAAAATTAACAAACACGCAGTTTTGGCAGGCTTCTTAATTTATCTAAGGATCAAATACGCCGTGTTTGGTATCGTCTTCAAGGTATTTTTAGATGCTGGGTTGCAAGAAATTAGTATCAGAGGTTTACAACTGCGTATAAATCGAAAACAGTGAAATGACAGTAATTAGAGCGAGCCAAAGTCTACTAATTAAAAGAACTCGCCGGACAATGAAGCGAAATTAATCGTTTCACCGTCTCACATCAACCTCCACGTGCCAATTGCCTACAGGCGCCTGGAATCTGTAATTTCCGTCATTCCGTAGTAGTTAGGTGATGCTTTGTATGGTTTACTGGTATTTTTCGATGCTGAGTCGAATGGGATGGTTCTCAGTGGTGCAAAACTAGGTCAAACTGTACAAGAGAATTATAAACCGTTGTGTAATAATTTGCAGCGTTTTTTAGAGTTTTCAAACACCGAAAATGCGAATCGTTTCTTAGTTCTCAAAATTGCTTAAAATGGCGGTGCTTTTAACTAGGCAATTCTTTCTTGTTGAAATACATTGAAATGTGACGTAGTTTTGTACGCGTCGTGTACAATTGGATTCGATTGAGGGTGGGGAATGTTGAGCAACGTGTACGGTGCCGGAGATTATTTACTCCTTGTCTATAGTGGATCGCTCCCATACACGTTAATCATGAACTCATGAACAGTAGGCAAACTGGCAGATACGTGTAATTTAAGGTTGGTTTGCCTGTTATCAACTGTACTTACCAAGGCATTGATAATCTGGAAATCCTAGCAAAAGCCTTTAGAGACATGACAGACAACAAATGTTTTCGTTACAATCGTATAAACTCACATGCTGTACAATATTTATACACGCAGCAATATGGTTTTTCCACTCAGCTGCAAGCGCTTTTCGACGCTCACTTCAACGTTTCTTGCCAAATTTATCCACAGTCAAGTGCTGGACGCGCGAGGTTAAATTTGGGATTGTATGCTCCTCTCTTCTTAGCCACCACCATTTATCATTTTTGTACAGAATAAATCGTTTATATTTAGTTGCCCTGTCGCTTTACGCCAAAAAAAGGAAATTATAGAAAATTGTCAGATTTCGTTTAAAATCGGTTGGCAAAATGAAATGGGAATTGCAAACTGTTGCCTGGCATCAACTTGGCGATCTTATCTTCCAAAAATCATTTATAATTTGTCAAACTGGTTTAAATGCCCGCGTCGTCAAGTGAGCTCACATCGTTTCCAACCAGAAAACAAGAAACGCTCCAAGCGGTGTCTGAACATTTGTCAGCACAACGGCGGAGCGACAACTTCCATGTCGTCGCTTCTTCGCTCTTTTATCTTTAACCGGTGCCACAATTTTGATTTTTTTTAAACGGCTGCAATTCATTTTATTGCGAGGATTCGACGAATTATGCAGAGATCGAACAGGTTGGATATTCAAGGGCAGTTGAAGTCGAATGAAAACAGGCAGGAATCAAAGTAATAAGACTTCCAATCTACTAATCCGTTCTCTCTTCAAACCAAGGTTTTACTCTGACAGCAGTTATTCCGACCCTTCATTCCTTTTTTTACCATATACCATTTACCTGCTTTTATATGTTCACGTTTCCAACAAACATGTATATAGGCGGCATACGCTGTTTCTTTTATTCTTTTGTACGTGATGAATGAACGTGGCGTAAAAT
Organism: Pachypeltis micranthus; assembly: GCA_020466155.1. Lineage (NCBI taxonomy): Eukaryota > Metazoa > Arthropoda > Insecta > Hemiptera > Miridae > Pachypeltis > Pachypeltis micranthus. The sequence continues at coordinate 3,741,798 of CM035773.1, read as the reverse complement.
GTGAAATAGTTTACAAATATAAAATCCATGCGTAAATGGACTGAATCCTTTGAAATGTCTATTTCATAATGAATTTATACTGTTTCGCCACAGATACCTTAAGGTAATTGAAGCCGCAGAGAACTAGATTTTAATTGCTCAGTGCTTCCTTGAAGATCTATTTCTTCTTTATAAACCTCTTGACAGGCTCAGGATAACACTTTTTTGCACGATAACTCATAGTTGAGGAGGCATTCCGTTAATTGATGGCGTTTGGGCAGTAATGAATGTATCAGTTACGTGAGTCGAAGATATCAAATGACTCAATTACCATCAAAAGTGACGTTCGGAATAATCGTGTCATACAAATTATTGATCGCTCGAAACCACAAGTAGTCATTTAGATTTGTCACCTACAACAGCAATTAAACATATTAAATGCAAATGGTCAGCCCTTTTTCGTTGGAAGTCAGCCTTCGGGAGAGCCGGCTTGTCTCCGCTGGAGATGTTCCCAATGAACTTCTTGTCGTAAATATTATTCTGGGTGGTGAAGGGGGAGGGGGCTCGCTATCGAGGAATGACAACGTTATAATTTGGTTTGGAGAGCCGATCAGGGAGCTCAGGCCTGAGCAAACATCAGATATCAGTTGGAGGAGGCGGAATTGACGGGTAAATTGAAGAGAGAAGACCTTCCGTTCTTAATGGACAACGTTCATCCAATAATTAATTCCAGCCTTCTTTCTTTCCCTTTTAAAAACTTGTTCTGAGATGCTTTCTTCGGTAAATTTACGGAATGCTAGGTGACCTACAAATTTACATAGCTGACATTGGAGCATTTATGAAGTATAAAGTTGTTCTCCTGACGAGTGCTTCGCAGTGACGAACGAGGACCTGTTTATAACCTGGTACAAAACAATCATGGGGGAGGTTCAATGCCTAAATTAAGAAGGTACGTGATGGAGACAGGAGAGAGAGAGTGTACAAATGATGAAACGATTACTTTCGCTGCAGTTAGGTCCCGCGAGTTCGTTTAATTAGTAGACTTTGGATGATCATAATTACTGTGATTTTACTATTTTCGCTGTTGTACACCACTGAGGGCCGGTTTATCAATGTCATTTGCTAGCTCAACTAAAGGCTGAATAAGTCAAATCTTCCGATAACTCCCGAAGACGCGTTCATCAATTCACTTTGTCGCCCAGTTAGCGCTAGCTGTTAGTTATTATTAACTCCTCTCTTCGCTCTTTAGTTATAGGAAAACTGTTCGCGCCAAAGGAGATTATTATCTAGTTAGATAAGGGCGTGCTCGTCTTCCCTCCCTTCTTCATGAAACAGTCACTCCTTTAAACCTTTAATCCTTTTTTTTCCTTCACATTACCTACCCCAACCATCTTTTCACAGCCAGGTAAGCCGTATACATTCAGTCACGCAACGCTTCGAGGTGAACCAATTTTATTTATTTTATTTTCTTTCACGCAAAATTACAGTCCACTTAAAACGCACCAACAATAACTAACCGTTATATCTGTCAAATAATGTGATTCGCTCGCCTGGATCTGTTTTTATTTATTTATTACCTGTGTTTATTTATTTCCGACCTGTTATTTCAGTTATCAGAAAGTTGTGCATTTATCTGAAAAATTTTGTTGGCAGCCATAATAATTCGGTTGTGTTTCGTTTGCCTCGATCTGTTTCCGTTTCTGCTCTCGTTATCACATTATTATTATCGTTCTAGCAATGGAATCCAGGAATCCAACTGGGAGCTCACAGACGAAAAGATCAACGCGTACCAGGTCCGTCCGAGAATCGAGTATTTTGATACGCTCGACGATGTACATTTTCTTACTAAGTTCCGATTGTCGAAAGAAACAACGCTGTTCGTACTTTCGCTAATTCTAACGCGGATTGAATCACCAAGTGAGTCAATGAAGAAACTCCTAACGCTCAGGTTCTACGGCCTCGATAAGTACAGACCAAATATTTTAGCGACCTACCACGTTACATTTGTGCACGATATAACTTACGTCACGATCGAAAAGTAATTTAGAGCTTTCGTCGAATGTTTACGTTTCAATTCCATTAGTCCCAAAATCTGGTTCGACGAATCACAACTTTCCTAATACCTTCGTACGTTCCGCGGTTTTACCAAGTAATGCAATGGTGTTCCTAACTGTGTACGTAGAAACTGATAGAGAAATGAAATTTACAGGGTTGAGTGACATGTATCGACGATTGTTGTGAAGTTCCGTTTTGATTCTTTAAAAATTATAGGAAAAAGTGAACCGTATAAAATATACGGAGAAGTATACCGTACTTTGTTTGCTTATTTCTGATTATTATTGACCTTCCATTTTGTAGCTTATTGGAACATGAGTTTAGTGTGAACGATAGGCCAGAATTGCGCGTTTTTACCTCAGTGAGAAGTATCATTTTGTGCTCATAACTTTCTGTAGCCGCCCGATGTTGGTGAGATCGTGAATATCAAGTTTGAGTTGACTAGGTTCGGTCTTTCTTTCTCATTCGTGTCTACAATCGTACACCATGTTCTGAAAAGTGTGGTTTTGGAAGTTAGAAACGTAAATATTTTTTACCAATCGCATAGGCTATTAATGGGGCTATACGAATGAAAAGGTCCTTACTATTCAAGGCGATTCGTATAAATTTTGGAATTATGTGGAACTAGAACACGTAAATAATTAATTTCTTTTTCTCTTTGCAGGTTCGATGCTATTAGCTGTAGGCGACTTTTGTGGCGTTAGTAAAACTTCTGCCTCCCTCATTGTGAAACTAGTTGCCCAGACCATTGTTCACTTGCCCCCACTTTCATGACGATGTCTGGAGAAGAAAAAATCTCAAAAGCCCAAAGACCGTTTTACCACTGGGCTAGAATGCCACAGGCGATTGGTGCTATCGACTGTACACACGTGAAAATGTCAATTTTTGCGAAACACATCACACATTTGGTGTTGAGAAGCATCATATATCGTTTTTCAAATTTTTTAAAAGTTGTTTGGTGTATGATTAATTTTAAATAATACACGTAATGTGTTCTGTAAGGAACATTTTTTTACTTATGTTGGCCCCACTCACGACGGAAAGTTATACAATCGACGGAAAAAAGCACGACGAACACTTAAATAATCACAATACGAAAAATGGGCTACACAACAAGAAGAGGAGTAAGAAAAGAATGAGAAGTAAGTAAAGGATAAGAAGAGAATTGAAAAAATGAGAAAAGTATCATGTAAGATCACAAATATATTATTTAACAATTCTGCAACCGATATTTTGGGTATTCGAAATAAATGTCAAATAATGAAATCGACAGGCGGTAAACGAAGGTGGCTCAATGGTACCAACTCTCCAACACATTGTTTTGGATGAAAACTCGCCAAGTTGCCTCTTCGTTCGAGGGATTCTCGTTTGAGCGTAGTGGTAGCCCCTTTTCCCCGCGTTCAAACTCTCGCTAGCTAACTGTTAGTCAATTGGAGATTGATGAACGTGATCCGAGCTCTAGTATTTTTTCACTCCTTGATTATCGTTAACAGATCGCTACCTAATCAACGTTTTAACTAAAGAATTGATAAACCGGCCCTGAGAGTTTTTACGTTTGATCCAGCATCTAATAATACCTAGGGAACGATACCGAAACCGAACACGGCTTATTTGCGATAAAACTGCCAAAATGGTTTTTTGTTATTTTTTCCGATTGTATTCCCAAGCAGGTGAGCTCAATTAGATACCAAATGGGATTATTCCTGATGACGGCGGAGGCTGACGAACGTTGAAGATTAGGAATCTTGATGTCTAGAAACGTGGTGTCAAATTTTGAGGGGGGTTGAAAAAATATGTTCCTGACCACAACTAGGTGTATTATTCAGAATGAATAATAAAGCAAAACTGGTTGAATCCTCCAGCACAACACAAATAAGAGTTTCCCAGTTATGGAGTTGCTGCAAAGTGCACTAAAAAAACACTGCAGGGTTCTCGCCATACCCTGTAGTTCTTGACTGTACATAGTTCCAAAATCCTTGGTCTGGGATCGCAGGCATGAGTTGAGGATGGAGCAAGAATGGAACCCAAGGCACTGGTGGCCTGCATTGGCCTCTTCCTCGACATGCTCCCGCTACCCACTGGAACAGCCAGCACTTGGCCACTGTGCTCATTCGAGCCAGTGTCTTTGAGCTGGTTGTTATATCTGCTCACCATGGACAATTCGGTTGTGGCGAACGACGCCAAAGATGATTGAGGCTACCTATGACGTGCCGGGAGGAATATCATGCATAGATGTCACAGCTATGTCTAATACCCTGCTGCTCAAAATGAGGGGCTGGTGAATCATACTAGGAGTAACGCAGCGAGATCGCTTCGTTATTGACATTTTTCGTAACAGACTAAAACATTCTTCCCAGCGACTCGTGTGAAAAGCGATTCCATACTAAAAATGCTGGCTGGCCTCAATTTTCTAGGTTACTGGAAGGTGAACTCTGGAAAATCCACAAAGATAAAATCCGTTGTTGGCTTTGGAAACAAACCTTTAGCTCTTCGTCGCCAGGAGAAACTGACTGATTGAATGCGCTCTGTTTTGGTATTATTCATTCTGAATATTTCCGTCAGCTACTGTTTCAAAGGCTCTAGATCATTAAGTACTGGATTTCAATGCTCGGGGTTTCCCCTTATTATCAAGAGCAACATACTAACTCGGTCTGAGCTGATTACATCTGAGACCTGCTCTATCGGACTCAGCATAGAAATACACCTAGGAAACTGCAATAAATTTCGTTTTTGGCTAATTTTGTAAACCATGACAACAAATCGCCCGATCAGATTGCCAAGTAGGCGGGCACAAGTAGATCCCAAATGGTATTTTTGAATGAAAGGATTTCGTGGACCACGTTAAAGGCAAAATTTGGAGTGGACGGTGGACGGGAGAAAAATGAATAATAAACCGAAACTGGAGAAAATAACTAATCGCCCAAGCGGTTTGATCAAATTTCCTCTTTCGTCCTAACATCTGCCTGATACCCGGGATACATCGGATTTCCAACGGATGTTTCTAGCAAATGTGTAAAAAAAAGTCTGTTTTCCACGTTTTAGTGTCGGTATAAGCGTTGTCTACGATTGGTTTAGACCGACGCCAAGTCTGACGAATGAACTCGAGGGAATTTGATATTTTCCGTCGGTCGCGGGGTTTTCGAATAACAATAAAATGAAGAGGTAGAAAAAACGTCAGTAGAAACCTCCGCTAAGCCGCGAAACAGACTCACAACTTACACCAACAAAACCCGCTTCGAAAATTCTCCACGCATAATATCTCACTTTAATGGAGATAACGAGCGAGGACTCAGAGCAGTTCTCACCCTATTAAATACTTGCGTGTTAATTAAGCCGCCTGTGACCAATTTACAACTTGATTTTGATGTTCTCGGTCGTAATTCTATAAACGGGAACAAAAAATTGATTCTCGGCCCGCAACTTCTCAGGCGCATGAAGAAACTCGAGCGCAACTCAAACTAGGGTTTTTGTGCCGAGTATCGATAGGAAAGGTGAACTTGCAATTATTTGACGAGGAGGGCCTTAATAGAATATGAAGTTCTACCTATGGACTTTGGAGCTATGCGGGCCGGTACATAAACCCTTGGATGACGTTGGTCATTAAAAGTTGTGATAATTACATGAGCCTTCAAACTGTTCTCCTGGAGCTTCCTTTCGAGGCCCTCATAGCAGTCGAAGAGTGGGATTTGCCGCTCGTAAAGCATTGGCCGAAGAGGGTTACGACTCTGCGAAAGGGCACCTACGTTTTCTAAAGATCGACTACCGTTCAAAGTGATATTTTCGGTTACGACCGGTTAACTCATGAGTTCCTTGCAAAAACAAAGGGAGAGATGGGACTAAGTCGAGTCATTCAACGGACTTGGGAGGAAAATGAGTTATATTCCTTGTCCTCTTGTGGCGGCTCTTTAAGGTTAGAGCTGCTTATGGCAACACCTTTAGAGATGCACTCTTAACTCGGCTCTTCAGGTACCTGCTCTTAACAATTTTAGAGACAAGAAATTCCAAGACTAGAGGACATAGATAAGTTCAGGCCTCTCACTTGCTGGCGATTTTTGGAGAGAATACGCATGTGCTAGTACCCCCAGACTACTAATAGATAGTGCCTCTAGCTTATTTGGCTGGGCAATCGAAATAAAGTGGTTTTGCTTTTGCACCCTCCAGCTAATATTGTTCGCAGCATTCTACACCAAAGTGGTGATGAATTCAAATATCATATCGTGAGGGAAGTAGCTAGGAACGCAGTACTCGTGTGATGGGGGTGACGAGGTTAACGCTGGGCTACTATTGTGTACCGTTGCTCAACTTCCCATAGAAAATGTTATCCCTTCTCTAGGGTTCTCTTGCTCAGTTGTGCAATCCGTGTTTACAAGGGCGCGTGCCCGGCTGGGCCCTCTTCGTTTCGGTCCTTTCTTTAGGCAAGAAGAGGTTGAAATGATCTTCTAAAGAGCCGCCATATTTTTCGTGAAGTCGCAATATTATTCTTGTATCTTGAGCCGCAGCTGTTTGATTAGTTCGAACTCAATAACTGATAAGCAAACAGATAGAACACATTTTAAGGAAAAAGTGAAGCGAGTGAGTATGTCCAGATCGAGATTGTGCTTGAAACCACCTCTACCCAAAAATTCTTGGAAATATCGGAGTCGATGGTGAAATATATATCACCATATTCAAACTTGTACCTACTTGTGTTTCTTCTCCGGCGTCCCATTTTGCTGTGGACTCAGTACACAGGCCTTTTACTGATTCACTGCTTGACATGTAGTTCTCGAACTCCCTACAGGGCACTGATACGGCCCCAGTGGAATGAATGATTTTCCAAGGTGCAGACTCTCTTCTCATCTCCCTCTCTCGCTCTCTCTCTCTCTCTCTCTCTCTCTCTCTCTCTCTCTCTCTCTCTCTCTCTCTCTCTCTCTCTCACTCACTCGCTCACTCTCTCTCTCCCCCCTTTTCTTAGGTAGGGTAACGTCGACCCTGCAATAGTCGCAACTGAAAATATGTTGCGGACACAACAATGAGTACTACAGCCACTATCCAAACACCGCTGATGTTATTATCATTCTGGGATTCCCCGAAAAGAGACACTAACAACGAAACATCCTCAGATTGTTCAGTCTTGTGGTCTGTCAATGGACAGCCAGGTCGCTTATAGAATTACGCTTCTCAACTTATACACAATTTTTAATTCATGTCTCCCATTAAAAGTTAAAAAACCCGTTTACCTTCAATAACAGCGCGAGTGGTGATTGGAATGCAGAGAATGATTGATTCCCCCATTGGCTTCAGTTGACTTCACGAATCCAACTAAGTAGCCACGGAGAGTGAAGAGGTTTCAGCGGTACAGAATTGGATAAGAATACTCCCTGAAACAGATTAATATACGTTTGTACCCATTAGGACGGGACAGTGAGGATTAATACCGCGCGTAGAATAGGCGCCGGATTAATAGGCGTAGAAAAGAAGACGTTTTTGGTTCTTAAAAAACTAATGTTGATGACAGAGCTCAGTTGACTCAGGATATCAATAGACGACCTACACAAACTGGCAGAAAGTTGTGAGCTAGGCCAATTGAAAGAAGTTTAATTCGCTACGTGATTGTCATAGGCGATACTAATCGTCAACTATCAGAGTCCCTTCAAATGGACGAGTCTTAAACTCTTTACAAGGAATCTTTATGTACGCGAAAGTCGCAACAGTTTCCAAGCAGCAGCCAATTGGTAGGGGGAGATCTCCAAGGAAGACTTAGAGGCGGTAGATGACAAAAATCTATTCAAGAAGCACGTAAAAAACTTCGATTTCATAAAACATTTTTCACTTGAGTTGTTGTTGACTAATTGATATTGTGCATATTTAGTAACACTATACTCCCCGGTCGTATCTATATTTCGTCCGTCCATCTAAATTGATGGAACGTAGACGAGGCACTTTAAACATATGCCGGCGTGATTCCAGCACCTAAACACCTCAGTTCCAACCGAATTTGGTTACGTATCTAAGAAGTCAAAAAGAGCTGTTGGAGACAAGAAGCGTTATGTCTGATTTTGCGTTGATTAAACCATTTCTGTTTGATGCTTTCGTTCGAGTTTACAGTGAATCCCCTTGCTTCCCGCACTATTGAGCATAACTACTACGGTTATCATGGGCTGACGCTAGTGAGTCAGACGAAACTGTTCTTGGATTCACGTTGATGGTTGATGAGTGAAGAACAGATAATAGGAGGAAGTACCGTTCAACAATCGCCTTTGGTCCTTCGGTAATTCAATCGAGTCGCGTTCTTCAATTTGAATTGCAATTTCCAAGGGCGGGCGGCCGCCACACGCGGAGTTGCGCTAACGCTACAACATTATAAGTAGCTGAGCTGGAGCTAGGGTCGAATGATCATTAGCATTGTCAAGCTCGCCCCAGATTCTTTGACCACCGTTGTTTCATTTTCTCATCTTGCGACACCGGGTTGTTTGCGAGCGGCCTCCCGCTGATCGCGTTTTTGTGTTTTATGCCACAGTGAAACTCAGTAGTCATTACCAACCTGCTGAGGCCTCATCTTCCTGAAGTCCTTTCATCCCTACAGATTGGTTGTGTTATCAGTGTTCCTGTTCATTAGGGGAGCGATAATCTGCTCCAGAGAAATATGTCAACTATCAAGCAATGCGTGGGATGGTCGTATTTGACGAAGCCATTTTTAAGCCAAGAGTATCCATATTATTCATTTCAAGCCCTTGGATCCCCCTCACTGCCTGATCCTTCCTTCAAAGCATCTCAATTACCAATAGTTGTCTCCGGAACATTACATAGGCTACTTTCCCGATGCCCACACCTTCGGTATAAACTCCTATTCCTATCTTGTTTGTGTATATCATGTTAACAAGAAATTTACTATCAATACAGTCCACTTTGCTCTCGTTCGTCAGTATCCACCGAATCTGTGGAGGCATGGCAGGTTTGTCATTTAACCTGTCTCACGGTAGAGAGCGTTTGGTCATGCGTTACCACGCGGGGGAATGATCTGGGAGAGGCTCTTGATCAGGTTTCCCACTCGACCAAATTATTTACGTATGAGACCACGTTTTTTGTCATAACATACATACACCTTCTGTATCGTTCTCCAGACTGAGATATCTATCGCGTCGAATCGGTATATTGGTTGGAATGCGACGGGTGGTAGTGCGGGAAGTTAACGCAGGCGGGCTGAGAAACGACAACTTCTGCTACATTACCGCTGGAGTTCCTTCGAGTTGTACAATTGCCTCAATATGTTTCCTATGATTTCACTATTATCTTCTTAGATGTATTCGTACACTTCCGAGACTCGTCCTGTTTGGCTCAGCATAGAACAATACCAAGGAAAAACAGTATCAAACGCGGTGTAATTGCAATGAAAGTGATCATTTTGTTTTGGGCTAATTTTGTAAACCAATTTTTGCTGAGAATAACCATAGGTTTCGGCTTATCGGATTGTTGAGTAGGTGGGCGCCACTAGATCAAAAATGGAATTTGTGTGCGCAAGAAAAGATTTTTTAGATTCCGTCAAAAGCAAAATATGAGTTGGACGGCAGATGGGTTGTCAGACTCTGTTGACAAAATAGTGGTTGAAGAGAATACCTTGAAGAGAAGTAATGAGAAAGTAGTTAGTTAATAGGACTTGTTTTCGTACCACGGACGCTTAATACTTATTGAGAGATTAATTTTGAGTAAAAATTCTACTGATGTCAGAAAAGAATATTTAGGTTTGGTTCTTATTACTTTATGCTTATCTGGCATACTTAAAGTAAATGGAAACATTTTTTCAAATAAGCTAAAAATACAACAATCTTAAACAATTGTTTAGTTGTTCTGAGCACCCGTCATAGATTGCTAACATTTTGTTGAATTTGAATGAAAACATATCCTCCAACTTGAAAATTATGAAAGAAACGTAAGTGGTGTCCTGTAGCATCAGATAGCTACTCATATGGTAAACTTGGAATTTTGGCAGGTTGTAGGGCGCTAGCTATAGTTATCGTTCAGCTTTTTTCGATCCACATCCGCCGGAATCGTTGGTCGACCTCAAACCGGCGTTTTCATGTGTCACTTGCTAACGGAAGTACTAAAAAATGGTTGACCACCCTCAACAATCTTCCCTCGTATGACCTACTTTCGCATGCCGTTGGGCGGGGACTCTTTAAACATTTGACGACTTCATACCCTCTTCAATCTTTTGTCGAAGCAGCCAACGCCGACTTAAAAGGAAGGAAAGGGGTTTTTAAAAGGAAGACGCGGAAGCACATCCTGCCACGCCTTATCGCTTCCAAGAAGCTCCTGAGTCCTTTTACTTTTTATGCAAGCTCACCTTCTTACTGTACTTTACCTAATACTCTCACATTATCCTAACGATGTCTTTCGATTACACCAGTGGCTCGTTCGTGCAGAATTAGGGGTTGGTGTTACTTCCTCAATAAATAAATTATAGGACGTTAGATGTCTTGAACGTAACTGATGCGGAGTGTCACACTACTTTCCCTACATATCAAACTCCACGATTCAGTGCGAACACTATTTTCAGCCCTGCTCGGTGCTATTTTATATTTACCGATCTCTATTTAGATATATGCGGGATATATGGAGATATATTCGTGATTAACTATTATGACACCGTGACCAAAGTTATGTAAATTACCATAATCTTGTCAGTCGATTATAATTGACATAAAAAAGTAGAACACAAAAATGGTTATGTCAACGATTCGGGAAACCACTACACATACGCAAACGACAATGTTTGAAGAGCTCATCCGAGACCCATCCCATTCGATTCACCATCGAAAAATACAAGCAAAAATGATACGAAACATGACGACACTGGAACAACGAAAATTTGCATTTTCGCAATTGGCACGGCGCGGCGAGTCGAACTGAGGAGTGGTTGGAGGGAGATGAGCACAGGCCGGGAACAAACGGTGAATTTTGCTATACAGTCCCTGGAGTTCATTGATGTAGTAAAATTTGCCTCACTATATTTGCTGTATTATCACAGTATAATATTGACGTCCTAGTTCAAAAGGGGGAACCTCGACAATGACCACGACCTTTAAATGCAACCCTGAGTCTTGGACACGTGGTAATACACCTCTGAAACCGTCCTACTCGACTCAGCATAGTGCAATAACGAGGAAACGTTACCAAACACGACGTAATTTAGATGATATATACGTGAATTATAAAGCATCGAATGCAGATGGATGTCAGGTGAGCTATCAGATGGCATACTAACCATAAACTCGAAATAAAGAAACACACAGGAGGGAGTGAAGTTCTACCAACATTACTACATATCATTTTGCCAAAATTATGACACAGCTTCTCATTAAACTGCAGTGAAAGGCAGTGCCTTTTGTTGCCCTTTAAAATGCTGACTTGCTAACGACCCGTCATCTGTGTTTGTTAAACGCGAATAAAACTTGTTGAAGTCGACCGGTTTTTGGTGGTCTGTACTCATTCTTTCTCTTTTCCTACTTCCTTGATCTCAATCGGAGTGCGACACAGCAGTCGTCTGCTAGGTATGTTAAAAGAACTTACTCTGAGTTGATTTGGAGCACTATACCGTGCGCCGCGTAACACTAAAGCACCTAACATTTTAAACGTTACTAAAGTTAACGTACCTGTTAGGTGAGTCCGTCTCCTCTAGCTTGTGAGTTACTGTGGGCAAGCGCTTTCGATGTAAAGACATCATCGTCTGATCGATGATGTCTTTACATCGAAAGCGCTTGCCCACAGTAACTCACAAGCCAGAGGAGACGGACTCACCTAACAGGTACGTTAACTTTAGTAATTTGCCTACTGGCGGATATAACCCAATTTTAAACGTTGTCTGAGATAAAGCCTCCCTTAGTAGCTGTGAACTAAGGAACTCATTGTCCTTCACCAATTGAGCCTGTTTGGGGATTCTTTCGGCTCAACAATCCCGGAATCCGTGCAGCCTGAATTCGGAGCAAGAAGAGTAAATCACCATTATCCGTGGAAGAAGCCGTGATCTGTGCATTACCATACTGAAACGGACAAACCTATCGTTCCAGCCAATAAAAGGAAGTCGTACGGACGGCGTTGGAACGGGTTCCCACTCAATCGAAATAACACCTTCGTAATGCTTTCCACCTGCACTGATATTTCGTAGGTGCCCAGATAAGCATCTCTTCCCTCAACCTCTCAACGATAGTTCTTCATAAATTATTCATGTTTCACGCCTCCGCTCTCACATCTTCCTTGTTTTCGAATAAATTAATTAAGCGCGACAACTTTTTTCCTACTTATTTGTGCGAGACAGCGTTGACAATGACCTTGTTGACGGCTGAACGTCCTGAGTCATCTTTACAGTTAAGTATGCAATAAAAACATATGGCAGGTTGATTTGAGTGTGTATTAGCTGGATTTCATTCGTGAACAACTCTCATTAGTATTTTTCGTCACGTCGTGTCACTGGAATCCCAATATTATTGGAACTACGTACGATTGTAAATTAATTGAGGAAAATGATAACGAAGCGTTTATTGAGATGCACACATATTATTCATCTGCCGTAACGTTAGTGCAAGTGGAACTAAAACCTTTCACAAACTCTCAATCGATGGTTCTGCAGTTATTTGACATTTTATGTCTTTACTTTGCTACATAAACTCGAAAATGTAACGCGGAAGATGTTACGCGGGATATGTAACGGAGAAGCGTCACGAAATTTGTGTTGGGTTAAGTGCATGGTAACGTCTGTTACAAAATCTAACGCTTGGTAACATCACGCGTTTTAATAACCTCAGTGACTAGTGATTATGTTAATTGCAATTGACGCGGCCATTATATCGAAACCACCAACGAGCACAATCAAACGTAGTTATCATTGCATTAAAAAAATAAATAAATAAAAGACATAAAATGTTCCTGGTGGTTGCGTACCTGTAAGAAAGCTGTACCCACCGTTTGTGTTTCACACTTTCCTTAAAATTTGGGTAGAATGATTACGGTTTTGTATGGAGGCTCCCAAACGATTGGACGGTGACGTCCAATTTTCATTCGTAGAACATTACGAGAGCAGTTTACTTTGATACCACGCTGATACAAAAACTAAATATCAGGTGCACCGCACTACACAACTATCCTTAGCTCTACGTCAATTCAGTTTTGTTCATGTTTCCAACGCTCCAACGCTTCTCTTCTCTACGATCTTGATCCATACGTGGTTTTAGCGTTCTGCATTCCTTGCGTGAGTAACCATAGCTCACGCTCACAAGTACAACTGTATCATCTCGTTGCACTTTCCTTTGTTCTACAAAGTAGTAAGAAATTCGGCTACTTCAAACATTTTCTGTAAAACGTTCTTAAAACGTAGGAGTCACAAATGTATTGGTTTTTGCCAAGGTCTCTGTATTTGTTCTAGCAAAACGCTGTTGTTACACAATTGAGGCAAAATTAAATACTGCCAATCCGCCGGAATTGAGGGCAGAGCTACGAAAACATGGTTCGAGCAACCGGAAATGAGCTGGCAGTCTGAAATAGTGTGTACTAAACGGATTTTATTCACAGTATTCCGAGATTTGTCCACATGTCTAAATTGAACGATACACATTGCGTTTTGGACTCAATAACACAAAGTAGTGTCAAATTTTGTTTTAATCAAAACACTAGTATCGTTGTTTATACTGTTTTACTCTACATCATGCCAATTCTATTGAATTTCTTCTTCATATTATAGAAACAATAAGTAAACACTACGTAACCACAGGAGCAATTTTCAATCCTAAGAGCCTCTTCGAGTTCAGTGCACAATATTGGCCAGAACAGCAATTGGACGAAGACTTTGAATCATTTCAAGGTCCTCGAACATTGGAGAACGTTAAAGATATTTGGAAGGAAATTGTGTTGTGCTGGGATAAGGATACTCAACTCTGTCCTCGAATACGCTCTTTTCAGATAATAACTAGGCAATTTAGTGGGCTTCTCGTGCCAACCTATTCTCTGCTTCTGTGCTCCATGTGTCACCTCTTCCACTGGCCACTGAATAGGCATGGATCTACTCATAAGAAGACTTTTTTCCGTATTTTGTTTTATAGGTGAAACGACACCATACCGAGTTCTGCTAACACTCGGCTGCCGCTACTAGACGGCCATTGTATTTTTCTCCAATGGCTTGCAACGTTGCCTCACCACCCAGACGCCTTCCAATCGATCAGTCATCCTAGTACAGGGGGTAAAGAAATTGATCCTCAACTCTCTGCACCAAGTCCATCCACCCCAGACCCTATGCTCACCAATTTGATGGTACTTTACAGCGTGAAGTTGAAGACGTGATATATCGATTATTCTATTATATTGTCACAGCCAGCATGGGATGTGTTGCCCCATACACAGTACCTGTACTACCGAGCAGTCAGCCTATAGAGCAGTATACTGCAGCGACGTGCTTGGACTCACCATCACAACGAAGCCGACAGCGGGACCGAACGGTACAGAAGATTCTCATAGCCTACCAAACTACGTGGCATCTCTCCTTGTAGGTGGTCGTAGACACTTCTCAACTGGACCTCCATCAGGATCCCGCAGTGGTGCAATATAGTAGCTGTCAGAATATGGGATTCCCCTGCGTGCTCTTGTAATAACGGGAATTTTTGCCCCGTCATGCCGTTGATAGTTGGCTAAGGTTGGTCGTCGATGGGTCATAAAACATTGGCAGGCAAGGGGGGATACTGGTGCCACGACGCATCACTTGCACTTCGTTCTGCGACAGGTTGGCCACTGGCTGCACATGGGATGGTCGCACCCTACATTCCTGGTTACCACAGCTCCTTTCAGACCATGCGACCTTCAATGCATGCCTCCACCGTGCAATGAGTGCCTGTTGTGCAGGGGTGGAGGAGTCTTCCCACTAAATATTCTGGTGCCCCCTGTGTGCGAACGAGCGCCCCCCCCCCTCACCCTCTCACAACACAGTGCGAGCAAGGTTTACAGTAACAGTAATTTAAATTAATTTCCTTCTTACACACCGCGCCAATGGTAGTAGTGTCGCAACTACAGTAACGCTGAGATCTTCTTCTCCAATGTGCCGATTTCACTCATTCAAAGATTTCTCCGGTTTAGAAGCCCCATCTCGCTTTGACTGATTACACCAGTTGTTTGACTCCAACAGGGGGGCATTGTAGTAAGTTCATGTTTTCATAATGTGGGTAGATAAAAGAATGACGAATCAGCTCATGGGTTGCGATGGGCGGAATCGAAGTGAGGCACGTTACCGAGTCGTCGACCGCACACCAATACCAACAAACGTGTGAACGCCCGACGATACGTTTTGAGTCACCGACAGACCGTTATCAAGAACCACGTTCCAATATTCGAATATCTGAGGGGTAATTGATCTCCAAATCAACTTAGATAAAAATTCACTCGAGCACTAAATCAGGTTTTGAAAGGATAGGAACGGAAATGCATGAAGAAAGATGACACATGCGAAGGCTCAGTGGCACATCCACTCGTTAAGGCCGTCTTTTTAGAGCAAACTCGTAGATTCCGGCTCAAGTGGTTAACAATCGCGGTATCAATCGCTTGCTCCATCACGCAAGTACCCTTCAGAACGGAAAAGGTATCATTGAACTTTCAACGAAAAGTAGAGCACTTTCGATTTTTCAGGGGAGGAAACGAAAAAGAGAGAACTCAACCGAAAAAAAGACATTATAAAGGAAGGGATTTTATTCGGACGCAGGTACTCCCACGTTTCTTTGCGAGCACGCGATATGTAAATCCTTGAAGGCACATCTGCTGGTTCTGGTCACGATCAGATTTCAAAGGGGGTGGTTTTTCCAATTGTTGGGGCACAAAAGCGCATCCAAGGCGTTTTTACTTCGTAAAGAAGAAGAGCATTATCTTCATGAAACGTAGACATTAATGTCACTGGGGAAGACCAGAGCAGCCACTTTTGAATCTGCTTGGAAATTTACTACGAAGCAACCCAGCAACAAATGATTAAAAAACCTACAGTTAAAAGTAATATTAAAAAGTGTTTAGTCTCGTTCTCAATTTCACGTGCACGGACGCTAAGAATATCAGAATACGAGTATTTATTGAAGGGAGAAGGGTACAAACGAACTGAGATTCAAAATAAACCCCGAAACCCCTTTTCATTCCATTTAAAAACACAACTGTCTTTATGGAGGTTATGATTCTGTCGGAGGGATTCATTAAAAGATAAAACGAACGTGCGTGTATGATTGTGACAGACACAGAATTTCCCTAGTTCATTCATTTGAAGGAAGGGAGGAGATAAATACCGTAAAATCGGGAACAGTTTTCATGGTCGTAGTATCTCATTCGAATTCCAGTCAAATCGGGCGCATTGAACCTTGGGCATGTTTAATTTCAATATGAGAGAGAGAGTGGGCTGAGGAGATGTTGAATACCGTGAAATTACGTTATTTTGCAACTATCGACCGATTTTGATGATTCTAGCTTCGTTTGGGTGCGTTTCCATCATAATCTCGGTTATGACAACACGGTTCATATCAGAGAGGGTGATAAACAACGTACAGTTTTCGTGCTTTCGTTTTTGGTTTATTATTCGTTTTGAACTATAGGCCTATGTTTTCGGTCAGGAACATTTTTTACAACCCCCTCTCAAAATTTGACACTACGCTTCAAGGCATCGGGGATTTCAAATCTGCTATGTCTCTCTAATCATAGCCAATATGGTGAGGCGAATTCTACTAGTTGAAGGAATTCCGCGAGATGATGTAGCGGAAGCTATCTTTTCTCTCACTGCCTACCGCCTCACTTCGACTCGTCCAGTTCAAGAGCCAATTGCCTATCGTCGCCAAAAAAACATCAATTTTCGTTGTTCCGTTGTAGTGGTCATGTTTCGTATCGTTTATTAGCACTTACGATGTTGAATCGAATGGGATGGGTTAACATTGTCGTTTTCCGGATTGTTGATGTACTCATATTATATTCTCAAAGTTTTGCGATTGGATTGAATAAGACATATCAAATCAAATCATACTACGTAAGAGAATAATACGAGGTGTAATGATTTGCAGCATCTTTTTGTAGCATGAAAACCGGTTCGTACCAGTAATAGTAACAGAATCAGCCAAAATTGCGCTCAACACTTCGATTCTGAATTGTTGCTATTGTGATGAACACAATGTTGGTTCAACAGGAATAGCAAATTTCTTGCTGAGTTAGTTAATCCTGTACATCGTATAATCTAAGTATTTCTACCGCTTATTTCTACCGCTTATTAATATGTTATTGGTAGGTCTGTACTGACTGACTCCTATTACAGGCACCCTCGCGATCCTAGTCTAGTGGTTAGGACAATGGTCCATAATCCTGATGAATGTCGAGCTCGCAATCGCTGGAATTTTTGCCTGAGTCAGCGGATCCCCAAGCATCTCCAAACCCCCCTCGTAACAGCTCATCCCGTGCCTCCGGAAGGCATTGTAGCCAATGTACGATAAATAAGGTTGGGTGGGTGCAAAAAATTAGGCATTCACCGTAGTCTACTGGGATATACTCGTACACGGCTAGACTCATCATAGTGCTAGAGTCAGGCATCTTGTACTGCGCTGTGAAATACGATTACAACGTGAGTAGCTGGTGGAGGAATTAGTACTTGACCGGCCGATTCTATTGGATTCCTAATTGTAAAGGAAAGGGAATGGTGTGTCGTCCAGTACTTTAATCGGGCTAACCCCTTAACGTGAAGTACCTGTATTCCTGGTAACCAAAGGAAATTGAATAAACCACAGCAACTATTCAGGTATATTATGGGGTTTTAATTATCACTGGGCGGAGAGAAGAAAGGAGTTTACTTCTGTGAGCGCTTTTTGTTAGAACAAATACATTCACCGGCTCTGTTCACGCGTCAATATAAACTCGCCTTCTTCAACAATCTGCAGCAACCTTTGGCCAGCCAGCCTCCTCTACACCTCGAGCAATCCTAATCTCCTTTTGGTTCAGCCTCACTGATCACGACCAGTCTGCCGTTTGGGATCGCCAGCGTCACTGCTACCGAGCTTTACCAGCGTGTTATGCTCATTACGACTTCGCGCCCCGAAATTTCCAGTTTAATTATTTTGTGGGATTGGAGCCAAGTTCGTCCAAATTACTATAACTTCAGTGACCAAAGTGACCAGTTCTACTGCCGCTGAACAGTGCATCACTCCCCTTCATTTTGACAGATTCAGGAGAGCTTTCAGTTTGTTTGTTTCTTTGTTCAACGTAACCTGCCTTTCATTTATTTTCTCGTTGAATAATTAAAGTTAATTTCATTTTACCATTATTACAGTCCACCTCTTTCAGTTTCATTGGTTTTATTTTCGATTCAACAGGCTCCAAGACTGAAGTGTACTCATATTTACAATGCAGTGCTGTGAATTGAATTATAAGCTGATGAATGTCCTACTAGTCCTCGGTACTACTCTTGGCAACTCATAGACCAGTCAGCAAGGAGGTAAGACGGAAAAGTTGAAGTTTTGTGCCCGAACACGTTAGAAGTAGTATCGAGGCCGACCATCAGAATAAGTATTGTTGAGTACTGCTGAGTAATATGTTACATGGAACATTCATACATCGAGATCTCGAGAAAACCAACCTCCTGATAGTGGCCTCTTCGTGAGCTCTCGTTCCAACCCCGTCACACACATGCTGGCGTGAGATGGTACCCACTCTGAAAACGGCATTCACGGCAAACCGGCCCCACGTACTGCACTCCGCCTGATCTATTACAAAATAATGCAGGGCACCTTATTGGACTACCTCATCTCAACCCGGCGGTAACGTTCAAAAACCGCTTCAGCCAAGGAAATTAACATAGGAACCGATTAGCATAACCCGGCACGGAAGGAGCACCCTCGGGGGCGCACCAGGAGAGGTCCTCGATCACAATCCCATCCCTTCCCTTGTTGCATCTACGTAATGAAGCATTTTTATACAGATGAGAAAACAACACTTTTCCCTACATTTAGCTAGGGTACGTTGTAACAGTTCCAACGGGGTGTCCTGAATCTGCACCGCGTTAGAAGAGAGTTGGTGGGAGTCGAGTCGATATCGATATGGGTAAAATAAGGGCGCAACTCAGAAGACGGCATCCATCCGAAAGCTCGATGTAAGTCTTGATCTATGTTCTTATTTCCCCCACCTTAAATAATTATGTATCTATACGAGCGATGTATCCATACTGTGATACTATGGAGCTCTCTCCCTTTTGTCAGTGAGTCACATGACGTCCTGGCGCGTGCGTTTTCTCTACAGCCATTTCAGCCCAGTCCCTGTAAGGTTCTCTGAAATATATTCCCCCTTATTCCCAAATGGGGTAACGAGCCAGATTCGTACCCAGGCTCGCACCAGGCTCTTCGTGGAGGCAGCAGGCAATGTGCGGCGCCTGAAGTAAAGCCGGCGCCGGTTCAAGGCCCATACCCGGAGAGCATTAGGGCCATCGGAATGGAGGGGTGCCGTTCCATCATTCCCAGACCTTCCTGGACAGAGGGGATGATGGTGTGGAGAGACAGGGCTGTGCCAAGGCCCCCCTCAAATCCATGCTCGAGGCAGCACTCCTTCAGGAAGGACGCGTGCAACCTTTGCTGCCTGGGCATTGACTGTTACAGAGCAGGCCTATTGCGCAAGTGAGTTCGCTAAGAAGGTGATGGCTATGAAATGTAGTCATGGTTGGTCTGTCCAATAGAAACTTGCCACCCAAGTAAATAGTTAGATCAGGTGGAAAATCAGATTAAGAACTTCTCCCAGACAATACGGGATTCCTTAGGTAGCCACCTCCATGTGTTCACACACGAGCAACAGCTCTCTACCGGGAGCTAACGACCGAATACCTGCCATACCTCCGCAGGTCTGAGTTTGGTGGCTGAGGACTGAGGCTCGAAAAGCTGCCCCAAGTTGCAGGTGCTATTGGCATGGCTCTGGGCACACTGCCCGCACATCAGTTTGGCGAAGCATCTGGCGCTGCTATAGCCAAAGTCCTAGCAGTATTAGCACTGGGTAAGGGACACATCACCCCGCACCTGGAGGATCAACCAGCTTAGTCAGAGCTTGCCCTGCCTAGGTGCTGTAGGCAGAGGGCCGGGGACACCTTGAGAATCCACGAGGTCTGGGGCAGTCCTCTGCGACCCGTGCGATGTACTGGGAGAAGCTCAGCATCACTGGTTGTGAGGATGGGGCTGCTCAGGAGCAAGTCCCAAGCCAAGTCGTCGCCCAATTGGGACAACGGGACCCCCCAGAGCAGCATCCGAAGCTTCTTCGATGGTACTGCTGTCGCGAGAACCTTGTCCTCCCCCTTGGTCAAGGAAAGAATTTTGTTCACATCCTCCGTAGTCGCAACCAAGCCGAGTGCCTCTGTTCCGAGACCACTTAACATTGACATGCCCCGCAGCAGCAATGGCACCGTACCATCCTGGTGGAACTCTCTTCAGGGTTTGTGGGGCCAAAATGACAGTGGGGTCAGAGCTGTCGCAAGGAAGAGGGCCTCTACACTTGGCGAGCCACTCACGGATTTCTCCCTTGGTAGACTCCATAATCAGATGTGGCCGCGAGCTCCACGTAGGGGCAGGTTGATTAGGCGCCAGGGTTGGTTGCTGGGAGTCTGAAGAGCCGCTGTCCCCTCCTTCTCCTGCTGTTGGCAGGCTGCCATCCCACAGAGGGTGTGAGAGCAGGGAAACCCACTTCGACGTCTCCAGTGGGGCTCAGGGCAGGATCAGATGGGGAGCCATACCGGGGCAGATCAGCCACAACACCCTCACCTCCAGGGCCCGGAGATAGTCAGTAATAAAGGTGGTCTCTCCTTCGACAGTGGGAGGGTCAGCGCTGACAGGGGCGAGCTGCGATGGAAAGACAACACCCCTGCAATGCAGACAATCGCATCAACTTGGTCAGTGAGAGAGCAAGGACCTGCACCGTTCTTTGGCGATTGAACAGGGCTGTCAGGACCGGGTCCTTAATGAGTTATATCAGGCTGATGGCTTTGGCGGAATTATCCGGGGGATCCAGGGCAATGGCCTCTAGTCCGGATGAGTTGTGGGGAGGGACAGGGACGTCTGGAGCGATCGCGCGAATGTCAGTGGAGATGTAAATGGCACCCATGGGGCGAGGCTTCGAGCAAGACGCTGCTGAGGTAGCATCCCCTGTACGGGGACGTCGTAAATGACTTTCCTGCAGTTAGAGAGTGCAGGTAGAGAGTTTTATTGGAGTGGGCACGTTGAACACCACTTAAACTGCAATTCATTTTTCGGCCTCCGTCAATGTACTCGTATCGCTATTTCAACTGAGGATAAGTTTTTGTTTGAAAGATTGTACCTTCTGCGCCGTCATTACTCGAAGACGAGCGATTCCGCATCGCGAAGAATGAGCTCACACTGAGGGAGCCGACTCAGGTGGATCAATGCAACGAGTCGGCACGTCCTTGTCATCGGCTGCATCACCTCTGAAGAGGTCGCCTGCTATTATGACTAGAAGGACCAACCAGGAAGCAAGCTGTGTTCTTCGAAGGCCGCTCAAGGCCTCGGCGTGATACGATATCCTGGCCATCAGTTGATTCGTGCACCCAACCGATGAAAGCAATTGAAAATGAGATTGGCACGTTATCGAGTCGTCGACCCGTAGGCGTTTATACTAAATAAATCGTTATTACGAAACACCTCACGTTTTCCTGCCTGAACGCACAACCAGTGAGTTAGATCGATTTGCTTTCAACGGGCATGTTTTGGTCAATAAGTTCAAGTAAGCGTCCTATCTACCGTTCACTCTCTAACAAGCTAATCTCCAAGGCAGTTATTGACTCTAATGCTGACTGATTGAAAAATTAGATGTAGTAAGCTAGGTGAAAACAGTTTTGTTCATTCTATGTTGTTTGGCACTACACGCTGGAAAGTTGAAATGAAATATTTATGGGAATGCTGCGTGCAGATAGTGTCCAGCTTATCTGACGAGGGCAGGAGAGTGATATTCCTCTTAAAAAAATAAATAACCCTTTCCTGTGATACCTCTCATTCAGAAAATGGTTTTGTTAAAATGTTGTTTAAAGATGGTCAAGTCTCGGCCCCGCTTAGCCAACTGAGAGGTTAGTATGTGGCCAATTTCTTTTCGGCGTTATCTAAATGGATAAAAAGAGGAATTTTACTTGGTGCGCAGTTGACCTGAACAACGGTCTCTAGAGCAAAAAGAGTCGATGCTGATCAAATCATTGTCTACCTACATGAAGTGGTGCTCGTGAAGGATCTTCCCTCGCTTATAGTCGGGTTCTTCATTTGAGCTTCTGTAGCAAGCTACGATAAGAGAATGTCACAACTATTTCGATTCACTAGAGCTGATTGACAAAAGCCGGTTTCTACACAAGGCATGACTTGATATTACCATCCCTTCGAAATACGACACTTCCTTGATTATTATACCTTCCAAATGTGAAAAATAAGGCAAAGTCAGACAATGAGAGACCGAACCGAGAGCGAAAATAACAACGAACAGTCTCATAAATCTGGTCAAAGAAGGGTTGACTGGAAGGAAAGGAAAGATAGTGGGTGGAATCCTAAATGCGTCTACACCTGCGATTAGGTCGGACCTCGAAGGTTTAGGTTTCTCCTCTTGGAGGTTGTTGCCAACATCCCACTAAATGTCGCAACTCCGTCGTCCACCCGGTGACCCTCAAGACCGCTCTATATAGGGATAACTCTAACTCTTCGCCCCGCTGGGTATCACAACGCCTACTATTGAAATGGGTCGATAGGGCAATCGAATTTCCGAGCAGGAGACAAGTTTTAACATTTTGCCGAACGTGCTGTCGCATAAAATTACGTTGAATAATTGCGGCGAAGATTATCTTTGGGGCTGCGAAATAACTAATGCGTATCCTCCTCCGCTTGAATCCAAGATGAATGAATCTTTGGAGAGTGATCCTTGAGATTAGTCCTCGTTCGGGTCAGCAGTATAAGATTGATAGTGTATTTTTGTTTAGCAATCAGAGGAAGTTAAGGGCACTCGTACACAAAAAAATGCTGATACTCAATTTATTTATACTCTCACCATACCACCGAGTTTGGTCAATATTCAAACTCCTTTTGAAATATTAATGATAGTAAAAATGTGAGTACACAAAATACATACCTACTTGTTTTCCTTACCGTATTTTCTAAGCAATACTCGATGTTCTCCGTCGTGCCTCTGAGATTGCATTAGTTATTTTCAAGTATGGGAAATCTCAGTATTCATCTCCAGTTATTCCAGTTCCATTATTCTTTGCAGGTTAATAGGACGGTTTGCAATTCAATCAAACATTTTTCATAGTTATTGTCTGACATTCGATTACAACGTTCGTTGAACGTTCTATAATCAGATTCACGCGAGAATAATTTTCAAAATACACCTCAACACGTTGTCACAACATTATTCTTACCCACGTTTCGAGTATTGCAGCAAACACTCTGAACAGTAATACACATAGCTCTAAAATTGGAAAGTCCGAATACAGAATACTGAAGTCGAAAAGCGAAGAATTCGGTCATGAAAGAGAAGTACGTGATTTTTTGCTATGCTCATGCTCACTCGTTTATTCCAGGAGGCAAACGTCCCATCATCTGTCTGAATGTTTAATCCTTAAAAGATAAAGTTGGAAAGTTACCTGCAGGTGATTGTCACTTTGGTTCGAATGGGTCCACATCTCGATCAAAGTCGACTTACTTACGTTACTGATGTTACTGTTGCTGAGCCAACAAGGGTTCGAGGTCTAATTCATTGAGAGATAAGCGTTCTAGGCGATAAATCACGATTTCCCAACTCCATCGTAATTTCAAAGTCTTAGTGGCGTGTATTGAGTTTATTCTTCCAACGTCAAATTTACCTACAATAGATGAGTTGCGATCTGAGTTGAATGTCTCTGGTTATTATATTTTTCAATGAATCGTTTTCTTTTCGTTTCTTTCCATTTCATGCATAATTTGGCTGAACAATGAATTCTACTACCACTTATCACACTTTTAATTCCAAATTTGATACAACGAGGTTATTATTTGGTTTACTAGCAAGCAAATTCTATCCAGAATGTTGTGTTTCCACTTTCTATTATTTTGAGTTTCGTGCGCATATTGTGAATGCAAAATGTAAAATTTCAACTCTCATGTGCACCTGATGAATCTGTAAATCATCAGGATACGTTGGTGCTTTCGTTTCAGGGTGGTCGAAAGGTCAGTACTTAGGGAGAAGAACCAAGGGGCCAGAAAACCATCGTTAGCACGTTCTAATGAAATTAGTTGTAGTTGATCTTCACAACGCCCGTCATCATGTCATGCATACTTCTAGACACTTCGGGTTAGGGAGGATTTATGAAAATTATTTCGTGCAATCGAGAGGCCCACTAATTCTGAGACGTGCACGTTCCACAGGTGGAATTGGCCCAGCTTTCTCACACTTCGCTCTCTTAACGATCTCAAACCGTACAATAAAACACCTACACTTTGGCAGGCAATTTCTTTCTCCTGAGGTGTTAACTTCAGGCTCTAAAACTTTTTGAAGATCCCGTTTTTCCCTGCGTTGAGACGAAGAAGAAAAAAAAAAGAGAAAAAAGTCCACCTTCCGAAAGAGAGAAAGACAAGTCAATTTTGGGGTTAATTGCCGTTCGCGGCGAGGCATTGGCCACCGGCCGCGGTCCGTGATAGCCTGGGAGAGGCCTCGAAATTCGAAAAACGGTTCACCAATATAATGACCAGCGACCGGAGATCTAACGAATATGAATATCATCGTTTTCAAGTCAGAATCCGGATAGAAAAAGTTGGATGAGTTGCACTGGTGGCATTTATTTCTCCAATTTGCATGATAATAAGGTTGTTTACAGTTAGAACGCTACTTTTTCTATTTACTTCTTCATCTAATTCACACCTACGAACCGTGTGAGTACAAACGTTAATAACTAACTTCTTCTTTTCGTCAGGTCCGCTGCCACCCCCACCCCCTCTCACTCCGCCTCCTCAATCTCTATCTCTCTCGAATTCACCGTATACGCTTCATACTCTTTGTAACGTTAGCAACAATGCGCGTTGTATTCTGTGCAAGGAATACAACTTTCTATTGAAGCTCAACAAGGAAGAGTTAGGTCTGAGAGCGGCCTCAGCTGGTAAAAACAATACCACTAAATTTGGGACTTGCAGGTTGCGTTCAGGACAGAAACAAGCCACACCTCCTACACATGATTAAAACGTGAAACGAACTATGCTTCATTTCTATGAACTATCGGTTGATTCCAATTTAAACTTCACAGTTCCAAAATAAAATAAATTACCGCGAAGAACCACTCAGCACGCTAACACTTCTTTCTGGTAATGGCTCCTCCATACGAAATTTTAGTCACCCCGGTTGATGAGCAAATGCACCAAACAGCTTAGCTGATTAGGGTAGAGATTCTCTATTTCAAGCGCTAGCAAACAAGGTCCTCCCTCTTCACCCGTGCATGGAGTTCAATTGTGTAATAGAGACATCGACCTCTTTGGTTTAAGGAAAAACACTTACGTATTTGAAGTGAGTTTGAAGAAACCCCACAAGTGATTCATGATGTATGTTTAGAGCTAAGCAGACTGAATAATTGAAGCCGAAAGTTTGAACATTGTCTGTTTTATGAGTTGTAATCATAATATGAGGTAATTAAAACAGTCGCAAATATCTGCCTATAAAACGGTTGGAAAGACGCTCAAGGAACAAAAATTTACAAGGAGCTCTACGATTATTCTTAATCAGAACAACGAACGGAATGAATATTGAATTTTCGTTGTTTTTTTGTCTTTTCCCTTTTAGTAATACTGTACAACAATGTTTGAAATCATAATGTAATACTTTTCCGTTTTTGTTAATTTATACATGTTTTTGTTAATTTTAGAACTTTCTTGTGATTCTATTCGTAGTGCGCGTAAATGTTAAGTTAGTCAAGTCCTTAGGCTAGACCGTTCCTTGCAGAGAAGAGGAGAAATACAGAGTACTCACCCTTCTTATTTATTTATAAGTTACTACTATAAGTTGTTTTGCCTTTCATTTGATTTTCAGGACCTTCTTCTCTACTCTAAGAACGCTCTGCACGTCCAGCCCAGAGAAGGTCTGTTGGAGGGTGTGCTCGAGGCGGGATTTCATCTACCTAAACAGCTGGTATGCTGGTATGAAATATGGGTGTATGGCCTGATTATTTGTCGTAAACGTAATTTATTTTGCATGAATTTTAATTAATCTGGTATGAATGTGAGTTCGAATATGTATCTATTTCGCATGTTGTTGGTGAGTACAATATGACGACGTTAATATTTAAAGTGTCAAAAGTGGTTTACTTGCACCACAATGCTAATAATGAGGAATAGGGTATTGCTCGTTCACCAGGGAGGCTACAACTTGTTCAAACCCTAGTCTTACCGCCATTCGAGTATACTGCAGCTGCACTGTGTGACATGAAAAGTGAAGAAGCTACTAAACTGCAGAAAGCACCCCCCCGTTTTGTTATGCGTTTGAGATTTAATAATCATGTTACCCCTGAAACTTGGAATTCGTAAAATTCCAAGAGAGAACTACAAGACTACGAGAGAACTAAAAAACGTGCAGTCTCCTAGGTTTTCCAGATACTTAAATTTAAAAGACCCGACCATCCGTTTCAACCCTCTAATTTTTTACCAATGTTCGCAACAGAAGCACAAGAAATAAACACGGAGTGTCGCAAACATCTACCAGAAGAAATGGTTTAGAAGATGATTTTTGGTTCAAGGAACGAAAATTTACATGAAATATTACGATTATTCTAAACCACAACGACGAACTGAAACTTTTCCAACTAACCTAAAGAAAACATTTGTTGATGAATATTGAATTAACTTTCGTTTTTCTTTCTTCCCTCTCTCCTATTTACTACAAGACACTATAATTACAACTAATTAACTTATTAAGTGCTAACGTAGGAAGAAAAATTACTTTGTAAACTGTATTTCCAGCGAAGGTCCTAACCTATCGTTGGTGGTTAAAGATCACCATCAATCAACCTTTCCATCCCTGCCTCTCCCCCGCCCCTCACTTTTTAGTTGGCGGGTGGTCCATGGGATGAATGCGAACCACATGGAAGTCGTTTTACACCAACTTGCCAGGAAACAAAATTACAACCTACGCATGAATTTCTATTTGAATTTCCAAAGGTTTAAACCCTCGCGTATAATTCAAAAACTCAGGAGGAAATGACAAGCCAGTTATCTGATGTGCGATAACGTCGCTCCTCTCATCACCGTCTCTACATCCCGCCACTTATCTGATTATCAGGCAACGGGTTCGTCGCGAAAGCGCACCCTTGGGTGATTGGCAACATAATTTCCTTCGCCCTCCCGTTCCTGAAGGAAAGTGGAACTGGAGAAATATATGAGTGGAGAGCACGCTCCCTTGTGTCGTATCGCATTCAGGCCAAAGAGGACTGGTTTGTTTAGCCGGTGCCGTTATGGGATGAGTTACCACGCCTTTCGAACCATCTGAGAAGCTGCCGAGGCGTCTTTCGTTTTCCTGACAGTGCGATTTTGAAAGCCTCCTCAATAAGTGGCTTGTTGGCGAGGTAGCTTGGATGTTAATTTGGGGACGTAACTTGACGCTTTAGGACTCGACATCGATCAAACCTGTAGAAAACCGCAACAATGTAGGGGCAATAGATGGTATCATACGGGCCGTCATTCACGTCATCGTGTGACGTGAGTAGTATCAATGTATCTGAATGCATCACGTAACTTTCCTCATCCCCATTCTGATATTTGTATGGTGCTATGTGTAGTATGGGTGTAGGTGATTAATCGGTCTATCTTCATGATTTTTTAGAAAGGAGTTCTGCAATTATCGGGAAAAGTGGGATCGTCATAAATACGACAATACTTGGAATTCCGGAGGTTGCTGCTGATTATAAAAACATTGTACATTGCACAACCATCTAATAGGTCTACCACCCTGATTTACTGATTTATCTGAGGACGTCATACATGATTCATTACGAGTCACATGAACGAGATTTATCAATTCGTCGAAATTTGGGATATAGTTTTTCGCGCGATCTTCCCATGAAAAAAACTTGGCGTTATCGTCGTCATTTAGAACGGTCTCGTTGGATTAGGAAACACAGATACAGATAGTGTCAAGTGGCTTGTTTCGGACTCACTTCCCCTGAAACGTCAAGACACAAAGACAACTCAAAAACGTTTTTTCAGCCGTTCATGTAACTATCCTCCCTAATCCGTACGGTTAAGGGGGGTGAACTTTCAACCAGTATGCCGATAGTAAATGACCGCGATAACCGCGTGGTATTTTCCCAATACATCATAATTCACACTGATTCACTTTTCGTTCTAATCGCCGGTTCTTTCTCCTTGTTTCGTCTTCTGAGACGAACCGAAATGCTTCAGTCATTCCTCTTCGGCTCATTTTTATGGAAGTACATGTAAGAATTAATAACTGGTAATACTGGTGATATTTTAAAGAATAGGACAAATTGAATGGGCCAATGCGCTCTTCCACAAAATAACTCGCAAATTTACAAATTGTAGAAAATCGGTGGATCATCGCTTTATGTTACTGGCCGCCGATATCCGTTGGTTAAAAATAATTGTTGGTCGGTTTTGGGAAACCGATTCATTTATTTTGAACGACTCGATAACGCCGTTCAACAACTGAAATCTCTGGGCGGTTGTCAACATACATTTGTCAACGTTTCTGGAAAGATATTCGGGGGTTTTGGGCCTACGCTGAGCGCGGTGTCAACTTTGGACCACAAACGTAACGGAAAAAAGTATATTTCTTGCCACTTGTACTGACGTAGTCTCTGGCCGGTGTGGCATTTAATGGCGGGAGTTCGGCTCCTTGAAGTTCCAAGTTGGTATGTCTCCTTGTCCTGAATTTTTCATCTCTGGTCGGGCCGCCCAAAGCGAAAGGTTCCTTCCTCGTCTTTCATCCATTGCGCCGCGGCTTACTGAACTTCCTCAGGGCAAATAAATGTGGAAAGGTGAAAATTCTCTAAATTTCGTTCATATTTTGAAATAGAATATGAACTAAAAACGTTGTACTAGTGAACATTATCTTCGTCGTGCGCTGTCCTGGTGAACATTATCTTTGTCAAGCAAGAGCGTGCGCTACTCAAAATATCTGGTGCGTTGCAACACACAACTTTCCTTAGCTCTACAACAATTCACTTTGTACATGGCTAATTCTACTTACTCAATTCATTTATCACGCAGTTCCTTTGAACTTGATCAAACAACACGTCACAGCAGCAGGAAGCGGTAGCGCTTACAGTTCCGGAATTTATTGTGCTGCTCATACTCATTATAGGACCATGATTGAGCAATTGGTATGCAGGAAATTAATGAGGCTGTAAACACGAATTTTTTTAAGCAGGATAATAATCACTTTCGCAGAGTTATTGGGTAATAACTGTTAGAACTGGTAGTAAGCGAAACGGCGGCAGTTGAAATTCAGGAATTTCTGAAGTGTACCTCATGTACCTCATGAGCGTTTTTAAACACTCACACTTTAGGTATAGGATTGGACTACAATACCAATTTTCTTTAACTTTCTACTAACATTCCAGAGGAGTTTCAAAGGAAAAAACCACGGCAAAAACGCTTTTCGTCGAAAATTTTGATAATTTATTGTGCTGCTCTCGACATTTTCCCACAAATGGGAATTTTATGGTATAATTATCTTATTAAGAGCTATCTATATAAAAAATTTAATCAAAATCGTTAGAGCGGTTTTTGAGAAAAAAAAATGTAGTGTTTTGATCACTATGATGACTATAGTTAATTTTCGGTGGATTTTGCTCATACCCTTATTTTGGCGTCCCATGGTAACCTGCGGGCTAGATATCAAGTTTGAGGGGATTTGGTACGGTCGTTTTCTCTAAAAACCACTCTAAATTCGATTACGTCGAAAGTTTTGGCCATTTATTGTGCTGCTCTGGTCATTTTCCCATTAATGGGAATTTTATGGTATAGTTGCCATATTGGGACCTATCAATACAAAAATTTAATCGAAATCGTTAGAGCCGTTTTTGAGAAAAAAAATATTCGGTGTTTTGATCACCATGATAACTATAGTTAAATTTCGGTGGATTTAGGTCATACCCTTATTCTGGCGTCCCATTGTGACCAGCAAGCGAGATATGAAGTTTGAGCCGATTTGATACGGCGGTTTTTTCTAAAAATCGTTCACAGACACACATACACACAGACCATTTTCCCAAATGGTGTTTTTCGGACTCAGGAGGGTCTGAAACGTAAAGATCTGAAGAAAACTCAAAATTTTTTTTCAGCCGATTACATAACTTTCCTTTCAACTTCGTAGAGCCAAGGAAAGTAAAAAGTTGTGGAATCTCACAGACATCCATTACGTTGACTCGGAAATTAACTTCGTACATGTTAGCGTTTTGATAAAAAGTTGTATTTAAAATAGGTATTCTTGATTTCATTACTCCTGACATTATTCAAATGTAATGGTTGCTTGTACTAGTATATTAGACTCAGAAAGGTGGACGATGTATTACAATTGTCCCGTAGGGTGCTCATGTTGACAATTTTCGTCCTCAAATACATTTTCGTTTATGGGTTTACTCAGCGTTTAGAATATGCCACATAGCAACCAACAGCCCTAGGGAAACACCGTAATGTTAGATCGTATCATCTTTTGTGCGTTCTGATTGAAGTAGCTTTACACCGCCGCTTCATTTTATTTCATTATTATTACTTTCACTTTTATTTATTTTTCTTCTTTTCAGAAAAATTACCTCCGCGTTCTTTTCTTTGGGTCTTTTGCGTCCATAACCGCTAGCACTGTCAAGTACAATAAAATATTTCTCTACCTAGATGTTTAGATAACATATAGCAGTTGACTGGAAGTTTTATCGCCTTTTCGAGACCGTTTCTATGCAGCTATGAGAAAGTAAACACAATCTCCCATGTCAGACATTTAACAAGTTCCACAGGTCGCCTGCGTCAGGAACTGGGTGATCAGTCCTCGTTAAGTATGTTAACTTATTAGTTTGACGGCGCGGATTATTCTGTAATTTGTGCCAGGATAGTCGCACTAAATAGGATGCAAAGCGCGAGTCGGTTATTACTCAACGACCAATCAACAAATGCTCTTACCCCATTTTGAAGGGATTTTCGTGTTTTTGCCCACGCGGGGATTTCTGAGAGGTCGCTGTTATTGTGACGGGCCCTCAAGAAAGACGGAAACCTTGATCTCTTCCCAGCTGAA
Organism: Pachypeltis micranthus; assembly: GCA_020466155.1. Taxonomy (NCBI): domain Eukaryota; kingdom Metazoa; phylum Arthropoda; class Insecta; order Hemiptera; family Miridae; genus Pachypeltis; species Pachypeltis micranthus. The sequence goes on along the minus strand of CM035773.1, from coordinate 3,710,517 downwards.
TTACAGCCACAGACAACAGGTTTGGCCCGCTTGCGTCGGCCTGAACGTGCAACAGGTGGTGCATTACATTCTTCACTGAAATCAATTTAGTGCTCGAGAGCAAGTTCTCCTCCTTCGGCCTTGGTCCTGTTGTACGAAGTTTGTTCCTTCCTTGTTGCTTCCTTAGTCACTCAAGCACCTGGACGATTAGCTCCGTGAGCAAGATGTTCATTCCAATTCCACGGAAAAGGCACGAAACAATGGCTAATCCCCAATACTACCGCAGCAACGTAATACTTTTTGGAACCCAAAATTAGTGTGCAGTGTTTATGCTACAGTCTTTTTTATTGAAACGCATATTTTTAAACTCTACCAAAGTTGCAAAAAGAGCAGGATGTTGGAATGATATAAGTGATAGTGTTAGGGAATCTTTGGTTCAAGTAGAAGAGTGAGATCGGTTGGGGTGGTGAGCAAACAGCTAAAAGTCAAGGAAAATGTCCGGTAAATTGAGTAATAAATGCAGACACTTAAATAATAGAATGAATAAATGGACACTTCGGATAGAATAGAACATTTCGGTGGCTAACGTTACACTATTTTCTGCTGCATAACTATCTTTCAACGCATTTCTGTGGAAGGGTTTATGGAAAACAAAATGTAATTACTAGACCTCGTAAATTTCATCAACATTTTAAAGCCATTAAATGGTAAAAACTCTTTTAGCTTTATTGGTCACCAAATTTTCACAGAGTCTTGAAGGAAATCGGTGACACACGTACAGTCAGGCAAGAAGGCTATAAACATCCAAAACTATTTAGTTCATTGTATCTGACACGTTACTAGAGACCTCAACGCATCTTGGCAAGAAAGCCGTAAATACAGGGTTGAGAAATGGAAGAAAGTGAAAGACCTCTCGTGTGCTAACCTGATTTGTAGGCAACGAAGTCTTAACAAACTGTCAAGCAGGAATAACATCAACATGTAGACTCCGACGTCAAGCCTCTAACACAAGTGCTGTATGATGTCGTGGGAGTCTGTGGTACACGTACGTGCTTCGTAATGAAAAAACACTTCTCTTCCAAAGCTCTTTCCAGGATTATAAGCAGCTCTCTAATAAAATTGTAAATTCCCATTTCTTCTGGAGAAAGTGGCGCCTGTTTCGAATCATTTTTATGCGCCCATCAAATCGACATTTACTCGTACGCGTACAGCAGCATTCGATTCGTTCTGCTGGCGTGCGTTCATTTCACGGGCAATTTTCGTTGAGATAAGGCGACAATTTCGAATAGCGGGAACGTTGAGGTACGTACGAAATGGAGATGAAAGTCGACGTTTAATTACATTTCTTGTGGGACGTTTGACTTCAATTCACGGAAACCAAGTGTTGAGAGACTAAATTATTGTGATCGCCTGTGACATTGTGTTTCAGTCTATTAAAGAAAATTTCTTCAATAAGTGTCCTAAGTTTTACTTTGTGTTTTGCTGAGCTTTTAGCGGTATCCAAACCTCCAACTGCTGTCACTAAATCATCGTTTATGCGTGATTACAGTTTTTGAGACCAATGGCATGAGGAAATGATTTTCATGATGTTGGACGATCGAGCAAAACCCTGAACGCCGCTTAATCTCACATTACGTCTTTGTGGAGTGCACACAGGGGGGATATATCATTCTCCAACTTTATCTGAGAATGGTAAAGTGAGCATGTTTTGGTTATTAGGGAAGCAGGCAAAATCGTTATATCTTAGAGCCGTCAAATCTTTTAATTATTTAACAAATGATGTTTATTGTTTCATTGAACACTGAAAGATGGAGCAGCACGGCGTATCCATGTAGCATCCTGTTGAAACTAGCTCTTTCAACGGATGGGCTCACCCCACGTACGAGAATAAACACAGTTCTGCTTTTACTCCACTTTCTCCTCATACTTCTAATGGCCAAACGAAACTGGCAGTTGCCCAGTTATGATTTCTAAATCCTCAGCGAACATAGTTATTGTTTAAGTATAGCTCTAAACTTTACAAGTTGCCTTGTCTATTTCTTTCTGACGTGGAACCGAATTTTTTGCGCATTTGTCTGTTCCACTAATGAGGACAATTCCACTAATTGTTACATTTCATAGCCCTATACAAAGGTAAGTTATGTATTTGACTTACTTTTTTGCGTAATTTCTTCAGATCTCTACGCTTCCAAGCATTTCAATCCGACAATGCCGTATGACAAATTTTTGATATTAATGAATTTGATATTAATTTTAGTTTCTTTTTGTTAGCCTGCGTTTGCTCGATCACTACAACAAAATCGGTCACAAAACTAACAATACTTATCATGGCGATCAAACAAGGACACAGATTTGGTATTTTTGGGGAACGGCAACAGCCCAGTGAATTATCAAACATTTCAAAGAAAGTCGGATGAAAGAAACTTTTCAGAAAAATCGGTGCGTTAATTAAATAAATTATTTATAGGGTGAGGGTTTAATAACATCCATAAGATAATTAGGAGCAACCCGAGAAACTCCGGAATTCGAGCCACTTCCGTTTTACTTACTGCCATTGCTCAGTTTTTACTTTCCGCTACCCGAAGGGAAGGAAAGTATAGTAATCGGCCCAAAAAAAAAATTTGAGTTTTCTTCAGATCTTTACGTTTCAGACCCTACTGAGCCTAAAAAACCTAATTTCGGCGCGTGGTCCGTGTGTGTGTATGTGTGTGTGTATGTGTGTGTGTGTGTCTGTAGTTCGATTTGCGGGAGAACGGCTGATCCGATTGAGCTGGTTCTTTTTTTGTTTTGTTTGTTATTTTTTGTAGACACCAAAATAAGGTTATGGACGATTTCGGCCGATTGGAAGGGGGGGGGGACGAAAATGTACCAAAAACTAGGGTTTTTCGCATTTTTCTCGAAAACGGCTCTAACGATTTTGATTAAACTTTCAAATTATCTTCTCCTAATCAATACCTAACTTTTCTTCTCTATACATATCTCCATGAAAATACGGTGAACGGAGATAATGACCTATGAAGCAAAAATAGGTTTTTTAAGCTTTTTGGCAAAATGACTTCAACGATTATCATCAAACTCTCAGGATATTTTCGAATAGTTAATACCTACATATTGTTCTCAATAAATGTTCCTCTGAAAGTCCATTGAGCAGAGATAAAAATGAAAATGTGTTGAAAATAACGTTTTTTCTAACATTTCCGAAAGTTCCAGGGTAACTTTTTCGCCAGATGTTTTAAATCCTAATGGAGTGTCTTTTAGTCACCCATACCAACATTTTGTTCTCCATAACTATTTCTGTATATATATGTTGAACGTAGATATAACCCACGTTAACTCAGAAAAGGAGATTTGTCGAATATTAATTTATCGGTATTCGTATTTTCTCAAAAACGGCTCCAACGATTTCGATAAAACTTTCGGAGTGCTCTCAGCTAACTAGTCCCTACATTTTGTTCCGTATAAATGTTCCTGTAAAAATGCGTTGAACGAAGATATAGCGCCCGCCTATGTAGATGGTGTTCGAACTTAAAGGGGTGGCGGAAAGTAGTGTGTTGCTACGCACCAGATATTTAATCGATAGTTCTTAAACTGTCAGCACAAACCTTCTGAGGAAATCAATATTGTCCGTCTCATGAATCCAGGTCTTTACGTTTCAAGAGCTTCAAAGAATCCAGCTATTTTATTCGTAGTTGGGCCTTAGCACCTCGAATCTACTGTTTAAAGCCTCCCCCCTCCCCACACCTGTTAAGTATTTCTAATGTCAATAATTTCTTTTAACTTAGGTACGAAAGGGAGTTAAGGTATAAAAGGCGGGTTTGTCCAGAAAACGTTGAGGTGTATGAGGGCGAGAGTGAGTACAACGAAAAACAGCTCTTCTAGGCATTGTTTAACAATCTCTGTGTCCCTCAGCCATGACAACCCTAAGTCTGATATTTGGGAATGCTCAGCTGTGTATTTAAACGTGTACAGTATTGCAAGTTGGTCTTCAGGATGCTCCTTAAGAACCCATAAACTCATTGAAGAAATAACTATGTCTAGATATCTTATGTTTTCCATCGAATTTCTTGTCTATATTTATTGGAACCGTAATACTAGTCATACATTTTATGACTGAATTCTCATATCAGCGCCTACAGGACAGACATTCCATTGTGTTTCGGTCTGTACACACAGATCTGTAACCAGCCAAATTTTGTGACAAAGAGTACTAAATTTGATTTTGAAAGTTCTAAATTTGATTACAGGTTTATTTCGCGATGATCTACGCAAATTCTGTCTTGTGTATTTAACGTTCATGTCCTCGTAAACCGGCGGAGCAGCCAACCACCAGTCAGTTCGACTCGTCATACTGCCTAGACAGTATCAAGTTTAGTTGGTACGAAACTGGTGGTTGTTTAAGGCAAAAGTGGTTTGAAAAATTAGAGAAAAAAATGAAAATTATTACACAACGGTTCATTATCCCTTTGCACAGCATGATTACCAAATCTGACACAGTCTCCCCCCACCTAGGCCCATCAAATTCGATTCTGCATTGAAAAATACTAGTAAACGATACGAAACATGACCTGACTACAACAGAACAAGGAAAATTGCTAAAGTTCTAAAGTTAACGTAGCTGTTTGGTGTGATACTGCGGCCCAGTATCTCACCAGCCAGAGAAGACGGACTCACCAAACAAGTACGTTAACTTTAGTAATTTACCTACTCGCGGAAATGTGTATGGCGAAGATAGTACCTACCTGGGTAGCTTCCAACTATTGGCGAAGGTTGTCCCTGTGCCTTCCTGAACGGCAACTTAATTGGGAGGACGGATCGCTAATTCTAAACCTAGGGAAATTGCTATTTTTAGGTGACGCTGGCAAATGGCACTACATGACGAGCCGAACTAACGGCTGTTGGAAATGGAATGCCGTGTGGGAAATTAGCGCAAGCTAGGAAGAAACGATAACATTTGCTGTATTGTCCTGTTAGATCCATAAAGTAGTAGAAATTGCCTCACCATGTTTACCATTTATTTCACTGTTCCCCGTGTTTCTGAACGCTACCCTGCACCTCTGAAACCCGTGGTACTCGACTCAGCATCGAAATATGCATAGGAAACGATACGAAATATGATTGCTACGACGGAACCAAGAAAATTGACATGTTCTAGGCTATAGGCAAATGGAACGACGTGACGACTCAAACTGAAGGGAGGCTATAGAGAGAAGGGAGAGAGGCAGTGAGGGGAAATGCGCGTGATGACTGGGGAGAAAACATAACTTTCGCTACAATGTCCCCTGAGTTTTTTTAAAAACTAGAATTCACCTCACTATATTTACGGTGATTTCACTGTTGTCCATCAAGAGACACTCACTCTGAGACTTCCCAAAATGAATAATAAACCAAAATCATGTTTGGCAGTCTTAATACCCCAGTGCATTCATTCCTCAATAATGGTAGTGGTATGAGTAGGAGCAACTCGATAAGTTCAGAAGCTTTAAGCGCTGCCATATTCTACCTAAATCTTGAAGTTATGTTTACCAAGTTCAATCTAAGTGACTAGTTAGATAGAAGCTCGTGTAAGTGCGGCTGAGGATAGTTGTGTGATACGTGCAACCAGATTCGCTTAGTAACTTTCCTAAAAATAAGCAGTATTATGGTTAGTTGCTCAACAACGGAAGCGTGAGGAAGTGGTGCAATGGTCCAAGCTCCACTCGACTAAGAGACGTACACTGAGTCTGCCTGACGTACCTTTATTAGCAACCGAACGCGGTGCTTTGATTGCCTACGGAACCTAATCATATGCAGGGCGACATGATAAAGGGGCGATCCGTCCTCCCAATTACGTTGCCGTTCAGGAAGGCACAGGGACAACCTTCGCCAATAGTTGGAAGCTACCCAGGTCGGTACTATCTTCGCCATACACATCCAAGTTCTGAATTGCCTATGCAGTAACGCTACGGGTACCAGGATTGTAGCGTCCCCTTCGTAGACGCTTATTTGTTTTGTTCCAACCTCATACAACGAGGACATGAGGGAGTATAATGACGGCGCTGAATTCTCATAGTTTCCATACTTTGTTTCTGAGGACCCCTGAGTCAAGGACAAAATTTATTTAAAGCAAATAAACGAGGAATTTCGACGTTAAAGCCCGATTCTCAAACTTCAGTTGCGCTTCTGTTCAAATTGTAATTTTCACAGCGTCCCAAGGCTTGTTGATTTAAAACAGTAAAACCTGCATGTTTTGCGATTTCTTCGCTCCAACGGGTTTTTACGGTGAATCATTTGCGACTTGACAATTCCCACTCGTACAGGGTAAAAAAGGTTGGGTCAAGAGAGCGAATCATCGACCTAAGATATCCAACAGTAAGTCAAGTACGTTTCCACTAAGGTGGACGATGCTCCAGTCGTTTCTGAAGTAGTAGTAGTGGCGTCTTTCCATAAAGTAATTGACTCAGAATGTGCGTTAATATAGTCGTATAGAATAGTTTAATCTGGCTAACCGTTTTGTGTTTCTCTACTAATGTATTATTTCGTATTGTTCAGAACGCCAGAATTCGTCCATCTGTTCTACCACTTCAATCTAGTCTGACCTTTGTGTTTGCTGGCACGCCTTCTTCTGGCCTCGTTAAAACCAATTTTATCGCCCCCGCCTTTTCCTAATTAAGGTACCCTAAATACTTCGTACGCCAAATTCAGTTGCTACCGTCAACCCAACGCCCTTGATATTTATCTGCAGTTTTGTCTTTCAATGCTTCTTCTATTTCAAGCTTTATCGACACAGTTCATTCCTCCAACTTCCGTAAATAAGTTTTCCTAACACAAGCTGCCAACTCAAATAGATGCCTACGGCAAGTACGTGAGCTGAGAGTGGTGAATGATTGTTTATACGTCTTCGTTAAAAGAGAGAGTCCGTTTTTGAAAAAAAAAAAAAGATTTGCCGTTTTGATAGTTACGATATCTGCAGTTAATTTTCCCCAATTAATATCGAATTTGAGCGGATTTCGCTCAGCCATCCGAACTCAAAATTATTCACTAAAACACAAACCTCAGAGGCTTTGAAATGTATAGATATGAAGTTCAAATTTTTTTCTCGTCCAATTGCATAACTTTCCAGCCCACTTCGTTGTGCTAAGGAAACTAAAAATGCTTCGTGCTTTTGCTACTCAGTACGTTTTATAAATTACGTTACGCCTACTACGAGCCAATGATGGAATTATTATCTATTTTACCTACGTTACGTCCAAATACGCAAACCACTTTAAGGGCTATAAAACCTCACTCCGGATGGTGATTCCGTGAAGTTTGTCACATTTTTACAACGGCCTTCTATTAAAAACACAGCACATTTTTACTTTCCGCTACCCGAAGGGAAGGAAAGTATAGTAATCGGCCCAAAAAAAAAGTTGGGTTTTCTTCAGATCTTTACGTTTTAGACCCTACTGAGTCTAAAAAACCTAATTTCGGCGCGTGGTCCGTTTGTGTGTATGTATGTGTGTGTGTGTCTGTAGTTCGATTTGCGGGAGAACGGCTGATCCGATTGAGCTGGTTCTTTTTTTGTTTTGTTTGTTATTTTTTGTAGACACCAAAATAAGGTTATGGACGATTTCGGCCGATGGGAAGGGGGGTGCGGGACGAAAATGTACCAAAAACTAGGGGTTTTCGCATTTTTCTCGAAAACGGCTCTAACGATTTTGATTAAACTTTCAAGTTATCTTTTTCCTAATCAATACCTAACTTTTCTTTTCCATACATATCTCCATGAAAATACGGTGAACGGAGATATGGGCCCCTGAAGCAAAAATAGGTTTTTTACGCTTTTTGGCAAAACGGCTTCAGCGATTTTCACCAAACTCACAGGATGTTTTCAAATAGTTAATACCTACATATTGTTCTCAATAAATGTTCCTCTGAAAGTCCATTGAACAGAGATAAAAATCAAAATGTGTCAAAAATAACGTTTTTTCTAACATTTCCGTAAATTCCAGGGTAACTTTTTCACCAGATGTTTTAAATCCTAATGGAGTGTCTTTTAGTCACCAATACCCACATTTCGTTCTCCATAAATGTTTCTGTATATATATGTTGAACGGAGATATAAGCCATGTTAACTCAGAAAAGGAGATTTGTCGAATATTAATTTATCGGTACTCCAATTTTGTCAAAAACGGCTCTAACGATTTCGATCAAACTTACGGAGTACTCTCAGCTAACTAGTCTCTACATTTTGTTCTTCATAAATGTTCCTGTAAAAATGCGTTGAACGAAGATATAGCGCCCGCCTATGTAGGTGGTGTTCGAACATAAAGGGGTGGCGGAAAGTTGTGTGTTGCTACGCACCAGATATTTACACAGTGGTTCATTATTCTCTTGCGCAGCTTGATGTAGTGTCGCAACTCCAAGACCCGGCCCATTCGATTCAACATCGAAAAATATCAGTAAACGATTCCAAACATGAGGTGCCGGGAGTTCTATCACTACAGGACTTTGGCTCACAATATTTACTGTGATTTCACTGTTTTCCATCTTGACGCAGTCGTTAACTTCTAAGACTCATTCGACTCAGCATCGAAAAATACCTATAACTGATTGTGATTGCTTTAGAACTGGCGATATTTCTTTTTCGTAAATTTTTAAACCATTTTTTGTCCGTGAGAACCATAGGTTTCACCCGATCGGGTGGCACAAATAGATACCAAATGGGGGTTTTGTGCGAAAGAACGTTTTTTTTTTTGCCGCCGGTTTGGAATCCCGAAGTCTTGCGTTAAAGAACGAAACGTTCAGTTCCAAATTTTTTATGGAAAGTGGGGTGATGGGTTGGGGGTTCTAAAAAATAAATTCACCAACATATAACTAATTACTTACAGTTCTTATTTTTCCAAGTCCAAACCTCTTTTTCCCCGCGTGTTGCGAAATCAAAAGGCTAATTCTTCATTTTCTTAGGAGTCGACGAAAAATGGGGTTTCTGGATTTGGACTCTATAACAAAAACCCCATTTCTATTCACTATGTACGAGGTACAGTACTGTCTTGCCCAACCAACGAAAGGTAAAAGTCAACTTCAACAACGAAAGTTCGAAACAACAAGTACAGGAATAAAAATAACATTTTATTGAAAATACGTCTCCACAGTCGCTTCCGTAATAAATTAAAACTGATTTTCTGCTCTCTTTGAAAAAATATTAATTAAGTACAAACAGGTTCGAAAATGCTTGACAACATTAAAATCACGGTTCTGATTTTGAGCAACAAGTCGATTAAAAGAACAATCTCCGACGAGTTATACGAGGTTCTTACTAGAAGGAGAGAAGAAGAGAAAAAGAGAGGACTTACCAACCTTATCCGTCAAACAAAAACAACGGACAACAAGTATCTCTTCCCTTTCAATCGAATAACCTAAAATCTTGTCATCTTCGAATGGCGATTTTGACACAACGAATTTTACAGCCTACAATAATTTATGAGTCATTTTTTCATACAGCGCAAACTTCTATAATCCACTTAATTCATTTTTTGTACTTAAAAACAATTTGCACTGCGCACACAATTTTGGATCCTCCGATTACGTTATTTCACATTCGTTTACTTACAAGGAATAAAATTAAGTTAAAAAAAAGAGACTAGGCCATTTTAGTTGAAATGGAACTGTAAAAACTGAGCGCGAAAATCACCCCTCTCCACATTACCGATATATGTACATATAAAAAATAATTTATAATTACATCAATCGTGAAATACATTAATCACGTTATTGTTTTCAATTTTTGGAAGCGAGGAAGGGGGGGGGGCAATTATTGTACGTTGATCACTCTTTCGAAAATAATTTAGTATTTCGCTCTAAATTCTAAAAGTCCAAGTCGTGGCACAAATTAAAGAATATTTACAAAAATTATTACTTACTGAATAGCCTTGGTAATAAACATACTGTACACAGTAGAAAATACTCATTTCATTTGTACAGATCATTAAAAAAATTCAACGTTGCAGTTAAAATATAAAAGAGAAAATGAAAATGCCACCGATTATGAAGATTTCAACTACAACAAACAACATGAACACATTTTTTCATCAAGGATTATGACTTTTCTACACCAAAGTAATATATTCGATTCATAAAAGGGTAACATTCAGGGTTAACATTAACGAAGATCTATCAACTTTTTTTCACAGCTAATACAATTTGTGAAGCAACGCACTTTCTGCGAGTAACAATGATTACATGGATGGCCTACGGATCAACATCACATTCAAACCTTACAACATTAAAAGACTTAAGCTCATTTGGAGTGACGCCTTCGTGAAAAGAATCATGAAGAGACCCCTGCGAGCTGTACACTAGGCAAGAGATTGAGCAAGCGAATATTAGGGCTATTAAACACGAATCTACAAAATTTAAGTAACCAACAGCTTTGCGGGTTGAACACTCTAAAAAGGAATTGTTTGAAGCCAAGAGACATGAGATTCAATTACCGTGTTCGCAGAACCCTGTTCAATGTTGTTGAACAGGGCACTGCGAAGTCGATGTTCAAAAAGAGATACGATTTTCTCGAAAAAGAAAAAAGTGGATCTTTTTGGGCGACTGTAAAATCAATTTGTCAGATTAATTAAATTTTACTTTTCGCTCTTGAAATGTGGAGTTTGCTGCTCGTACAGATGGCACTTGTCTCTTTGACTGGCGGGCACGAGTGTGTCGAGGTCAGGCGATGATTCAGTTGTGGGGGACAGAGACTGAGGGGATGGAAAGTCTTCAGGGTTCGACGGAGGGCCGGTTCCAGGATCGTATCTGGAGTGCGTACGCATGTGCCTAGTGATCATGTCTCTCCTGCAGGCGGCATAGGGACACTGAGGGCATTTGTAAGGTTTTTCTCCTGTATGCGTTCTTTGATGAGTGGAAAGGTGATCGGAGCGAGAGAACACCTGTCCACAGACTCTGCAGGTGTAGGGTTTGACGCCAGTGTGTAGCCTCATATGCCGAGTTAGCATGTCAGATCTAGCGAATGACCTTTTGCAAACTTCGCACAAGTAGGCTTTAGTTGAGGAGTCGGCAGTTTGAGCTCGGCTCTTGTGCCTGCTCGCCATGTGTTTAGCTAAACGATCGTGGAGGCTGAACATTTGGCCGCAGACGGGGCAAACGTAGGCAACGTCGGATCCTGGAGGCATTTCTTCAACCACTGGAGATACATCCAAGTTATACCAGACAGCAACGGACTCTTTCGTCGTGGGAGATGCGACATCTCCCTTGACGACAGGAACTGTGACATTTCCCTTGGGATGGATGAAACCCCCTAAAACGGGAGGGGGGTTGGACAAAAAGGAATCAACTGAACTCGGTGACGTTTCTGAGCTCTTTGAGCTTTTCATTGACAAATCTAAAGGCGAGTCTTGAGGTGAACTGGTGACGTACATTTGGTCCTGCCTCTCTGTCCGAGCTTCGAACCACATTGGCACATCACTGTCAGAATGAGATCTCCGACGAAATATATCGGGCAGGTACTTTGAGTGGAGGTATTGCTCGAAGCTGTACACTGGAGCAGCCATAGGAGGTGTGATGGGTGTGACTGGATGGACCCTGTCCATGGGATAAGGGTGAACTGGCGTTCCAGAGATACACCCGGTGCAAGAACATCCAGGATAAAGAGGGTGAGCAGTGAAAGGCCTTTCGGCCTTGATATGCCTGGGTTCGTGATGAGGGGACATCCGATCGTCGTCTTCCGTCGTGTCTTTGAGCCTCAAAGGACTGAAGCTGATTTTGGGGGAATCAGTATTGGACGAATGAGGAGATTTTGAGGAAGACGCTTGACTGAACACCTCATCTTCTTCATCAGAAGGGTAGCAGTATGATTCCTCTTTAATTTTGGACGATTTGAGCAGTGGCTGAGCGAGGTCCAGTAGTTCACCCTTTCCTTTGACCTCATTATTGTTGTTGAGGGGGATGTTGTTATTGAGAGGCAACGCTTGAATCGCCAGTTGATCCACAACTTGGTTCAGACGCCTGCGCTTTCGCTCCTTCCGGACGCCATGATGCAGGTGGTGGTGGTGGTTGTTGTTAGTGGCCAAAGGATGATTGTTGTTGGCGCTTTTGTACTCCGCGTAGCGTCTAAGCAGACCCGCCGGGTGACTAGCGGTAGTTTCAACTTGTGCGTCTGCCATGGTCATCAGATCTAGAAGATGGCGGCAATAAGCCGCGCTTGAAGAAGTATATTCGTCGACGTACCCTCAAACAGCATTGCCTCGTACAACTGAGTGGAGTTGCAGCATCTCACAAGAACCTTGCGAATAGATTCTGTGGAAAGAACTTGAGTTTCACCTGCAAAAAAGAACAAAAACATTAGAAACGGGCTCAGAATCAAATGACGACATGAAAAACAGCCTCATCTTTAAAGGATTGTTGTGCTCTTGTTTCACTTTTTATTTATTTATTTACTTTTTTCCCCACATAATAGCGTGTCTGACAGGTCGCGCTGTTGCGATTCCAACGTCGGAAGAGGCGACGCACCTCGTCCGCTCCCACTCTCGTCCATTAACAGACTAGTCCATAGCTTTGTGGTAATGTTTCAGGAACCTCGCTGCACCGGTCGTCGTCCGTTTACGGGGACGAGTGGGACGAGGTAAAATCATCAATAATTGATTTTTACCGAGAACTGTACCGATCCCCCCAGACACCAACCAACCTCCACCATTCATCTCCCTAAGACTCTCCTTCGGTTATACTCCGTTTGCAGAGCTCCGATAATATGGCGACGTGGCTGGAAACTACAACTTTCAGACAAACCGAGATGTATTTTATGCCTCCGACGAACGATGCAAATTATCGTCAATCTTGTGACTGGTTCCGAGTGAGATAGTGTAAGGCGTTACGCACTACTTTCCCAGTTCAAATGTGTATTCCACGGTGCCTCCAGCTCTTACGGAAAAGCTTACGGGGAACTACTACTACCACGGGGTACTACCTTACGAATGGACTAAGCAATCTGTTCTGTCATTTACGTCTGTGTGTAAATGCAAAAACATTCGAAGAATCTAGTTTCCTGACGTGGTTGTCGTTAAAAGAAACAGTCGCACAGAAAATGAACGAGTAAATTGATAAAAGACAATTCGCCAGTTTCATCACAACTGGGACATTTCCTGTGAAAAACGTAGCGATGTTAAAAAACGACCTTTTCTCTCAAATGTTTGCTTCACTCTTCGTTCAAACAACTTACAGAGAAATATTTGTGAGGAAACATCGGTATTCACCAGCTAAATCTGTTCTGCGGGTTTGAAGCGAAACGCTTTGTTAAAGACATTTTACAACGAGTGGAAAACGCTCTATTGTAGCGGGTTATGCACGTAGTTCCGTTTTGCCGACAGATTATGGAAACAACCAAAGTTTACCAGAAATCTTTATGGACGCTTTAAGTAAAACAGTACAATTCGACGGGCTGGAAATGGGCCAATTTGCTTTTTTCCATACGTAAGAAACAATTAACAGAACAGAAAATTAACAAACATTACGGTACACTACGGTACTTCCGAACAGTTGACTTCACACAAAGTACTTTTTACTTTCCTAGGCTTTACGAAGTCATGAAAAATATCTGGTGCGTTGCAACACACAACTTTCCTTAGCTCTACGTCAATTCACTTTCTATTTGGCTTTGTGCACTTAATCAATTCATTTACCACTCAGTTCATTTGAACTCGGTCAAATAACACTTCATGCCAGCAGGAAGCGGTAGCGCTTACAGTTCCAGAATTTATTGTGCTGCTCGCACTCATTTCAGGACCATTATTGAGAAATTGGTACACAGATAATTAGTGAGGCTGTAAACAAAAATTTTTTGAAGAAGGATAGTAATTACTTTTGCCGAGTTATTGGGTAAAAACGTTTAGAACTGGTAGTAAGCGAAACTGCAGTAGTTGAAATTCAGGAATTTCTGGAGTGAGCCCCATCCATCTCATGAGCGGTTTTAAACACTCACCCTTTAGGTATTAGATTGGACTACAATACCGATTTTCTTTAACATTCTACCAACATTGCAGCGGAGTTTATAAGAAAAAAACCGCGCTAAAAACGCTATTCGTCGAAAATTTTGATAATTTATTGTGCCACTCTCGTCATTTTCCTACGAATGGGAGTTTTATGGTATAATTGCCTTATCAAGAGCTATCAATATAAAAAATGTAATCAAAATCGTTAGAGCCGTTTTGGAGAAAACAAATTTGGTGTCACTATGTTACAATCTCTGTCACTATCACTATGCTAACTATAGTTAACTTTCGGTGGATTTGGCCCATACCCTTATTTGTGCGTGCCATGGTAACATGTAGCCTAGACATCAAGTTTCAGCTGATTTGGTCCAGTCGTTTTCTATAAAAACCGCGCTAAAATCGATTACGTCGAAAGTTTTGGTAATTTATTGTGCTGCTCTCGTCATTTTCCCATTAATGGGAATTTTATGGTATAGTTGCCATATTGGGAGCTATCAACATAAAAAATTTAATCATAACCGTTAGTGCTATTTTTGAGAAAAAAAATTTGGTGTTTTGATCACTATGATAACTATAGTTAACTTGCGGTGGATTTTGTTCAAACCCTTATTTTGGCGTCCCATGGTAACCTGCGGGCGAAATATCAAGTTTGAGCTGATTTGGTAGGGTGGTTTTCTCTAAAAACCGTTCACATACACATACACACACACAGACCATCTTCCCAAATAGTGTTTTTCGGACTCAGGAGGGTCCGAAACGTAAAGATCTGAGGAAACTCAAAATTTTTTTTCTCAGCCGATTACATAACTTGCCTTTCTACTCCGTAGAGCCAATGAAAGTAAAAAGAAGTTTTCTGTACATCTTTACAGGGCTACAGGGGTCCGAGAAGACCGGGAAGACCGTGTGTATAAGCGCGACGCGACTATGACAAAAACGGCTGGAACAAATCGGCTCAAATTTTAGCAGTTTTGGCTTATTATCCATTCTGCCATTTGTCAGAGATTTCTGTTTGAGTCTGTTACAAAACCCCTCAAAATTTGACGCGTTACGTTACAAAACATGAGAATTCAAAATCTACAACGTCCTTCTGCCGTCCGCGCCATGTTTTGCTTTTAACGTAGTTTAAAAAACCATTGTTTTGCATAAAAATTTCATTTGGTACGAAGTTGTGCCCGCTTAATAGGCAATCCGATTGGACGAAACCCATAGCCAAAAACGAAATTATGGCGCTTTTAGTGCAATTACATCGTGTTTAGCATCATTCCCTATGTATTTTCCAAGTTGAGTCGAATCGGTCGGGTCTTAGAGATGTATTACCGCGTCGTGATGGAAAACAGTAAATCACAGCACAGTGAAGGGAATCCTACAACGTAAGGTACTCGCGGGACAATATAGCGTAAGTTATCGTTTCTCCCGTCAGTTCGACACGTAATGTCAATTGCCTAAATAAGTCAGGTAGTATCCGCTCAAACCAATCAACTCCCTATGTAGTAAAGGTTGAATAACACGCTCATTATATAATTAGAAGAAACTGCTGAAATTCTGGAACTATTAGCGCCACCAGTTTATATGTTGAAAGTTGAGGGACGTTCTACTGTATCATAAGATGAACATCACTGAATGCACTTGGAACTGAGGAAAATTTTGTGATGCGCCACATCAGTTATTTTTCAAAGCTCTCAAAGGTGATTATTACGGAAGAATGTACATTCAAACAAAAGGATGGGGGGGGGGGGTGTTGAGTCTTATCTGATTCCAATTGTGTAAAGAAAGGGATTGGAACAGAAAGTGAAAGAAGGTAAGAGGACGCGCCAATTGCACTGTGCTCAGCGCCAATATTGGGATACTCTTTACTTATTGGGAAACCCTCCGGTTCTACAACATTCACAAATCCCTTTCATATATCTGCCATAGCTTGCTGCGTGTTTTCCCTACACTCAGCACTCAGCTCTCAAGATTCCTGTTGGTATCTCGACTCAAGTAGAATGCCCACCAACACACTCTTCTAGAGTCTCCCTTAGCTCTCCACAAGCCCCATCACCTACAGTCAATCTCACTTAGTTCACCGACCTCTTCCACTAAAGAACAGTCCTCAAACAGTTCCCGTCTGATCTGATCTTTCTTAACATTAGAACTGGAAGGACAAAGGAATTGGAGAATAATCGATTTACGAAAATACGCAATGGATCTCCTGTTTTTGCCCATTTCAAAGTGTTCGACGGAAGATGTTTCAGGCGTTTAACACAGTTCATTCCAACACCCATTCTTTCTGTTCATGTTCAGTAACTACTTAAATTTCGAAGAGAGAGAAAGAGAGGAAAGAAACAGTTCCTACTGGCACTGGCGAAAGTCGTAAAAAAAGTTTCTTGGGCGAGGAGGGCGATGTGTGGAGTGTCCCTAAAAAACTACCATCCGTGAAGTGTGGATAATCAAAAGTGAGCTTTCGCGATGCCATTGTTGGGCGCCTACCAAAAGAGCTGAGCGCATAACAGATTTCACTACTATTCAAAAAATGAAGGAGTTAAAAAAAAAAATTATTAATTCATCAACGATACCGCTATATTTTGAGTTGTTCTCGAATTGCGCATTCAAGTGCTCAAGCCATGTTTTTCATGAACAATTCCTCCTCAGTTTGTGAAGTAGAAGACAATGGTAGTGTGGAGGCCTTAGGTAGCGCTTTCTATTAGGCTGACCATTATCTTCTAGATGGGGCCTCTTCTTGGCCCTTGACCGTTTAATCTTCCAGCCTCCGGCTACTCCTTCCTAATCGTAGGTTACTCAAGACGAGGGGCCGGAGGTAGTTCGATTTACTCCTACGAAACCATTCGTCTGCCGTCTCAAGCTTCTCAAATTACTACGCGGACTGCTTTTTTTCTCCCCCCCCCCCCATTCACAACTTCCCGATCACCACTCATTCCACCCTTTTTTCCTCCTTGTTTGAACAGGGATAGGATTCAATTCGAGCTTGAAACAGCGACGGAAAATTAAGCCATGATGTAATCGTAACCAAAATATGGAATGACGTAATTGAGATTCCTGCACCGAAATACGATCAATCACACAGTGGCGCTGTTGGTGGATAATTGATGGACAAGACCTACAAGACCTGCGAAGGTCTGTTCAAGGCTGGAAGAAATGTTAAGTTTCGAGGACTCAGAAGTGTCCGCAAGACAAAAGTAACAAGCACAACGTGCACAAATGTCAAATCTCCAACATTCACAGCTTCGACGATTAACATGCAATTTAGGTGACCTTGTCATAGATCATGCAAACTAAACCCGATTAGCTGTCCACAATAACCAAATCATTTATTACCCCCCCCCCCCTCGTGTGAGAGTGCGTTTCTAGGCATGGGGATTCCAAATTGGTAATGGCCGTCCGCGCCATGTTTTGCCTTTAATGTGGTCGATAAAATCCGTTCTTGCGGATTCCGTTCTAGTCCTGTGTTCGCCTATCGCCTACTCGGCAATCCCATGGTTGTTATTGGCAAAAAATGGTTTAAAACGAACGATTGCGAAGAGTTTTATTGCAATTACATCGCGTTTGGTAGTTTCGTAAGTATTTTTAGATGCTGAGTCGAATAAGAGGTGCACGATAGCGTCTAGATGGGAAACACTGAAAGAGCAGTAAACACGGGGCGACAAATTTCACAACATTAAGGAACTCGTGGAACAATCGCAATATTACCGGCAGATAACGTTTTTCCCTGGCCTGCGCTCATTTCCTTCACTACCTCCCGCCTCACCGCCACCACCCATCGTGTCGAGCTAAGTGCCTAGCGTTTCCTAGAAAACGTCAATTTTCGTTGTTTCGTAGTACTCAGGTATCGTTGTACGTGTTTCTGTTACTACAAGTTTTTACTTTCCTTGCTCTACGAAGTAGAAAGGAAAGTTATGTAATCGGCTGAAAAAAAAAATTTTGAGTTCTCTTCAGATCTTTACGTTTCAGACCCTCCTGAGTCCGAAAAACACTATTTGGGAAAATGGTCTGTGGGTCTGTGTGTCTGTGAACGATTTTTAGAGAAAACCACCGTACCAAATCCCCTCAAACTTCATATCTCGCTCGCAGGTCACCATGGGACGCCAAAATAAGGGTATGAACCAAATCCACCGAAATTTAATTATAGTTATCATAGTGATCAAAACACCAAATATTTTTTTCTCAAAAACGGCTCTAACGATTTTGATTAAATTTTTTATATTGATAGCTCTCAATAAGGGAACTATACCATAAAATTCCCATTTGTGGGAAATTGCCGAGAGCAGCACAATAAATTACCAAAATTTTCGACGAAATCGATTTTAGCGCGGTTTATAGATAAAACGACCGTCCCAAATCAGCTGAAACTTGATGTCTAGCCTACAGGTTACCATGGGACGCCAAATTAAGGGTATGGGCAAAATCCACCGAAAGTTAACTATAGTTATCATAGTGATCAAAACACTAAATTTTGTTTCTCAAAAATGGCTCTAACGATTTTGATTAAATTTTTTATATTGATAGCTCTCAATAAGGCAGTGATACCATAAAATTCCCATTTGTGGGAAAATGACGAGAGCAGCACAATAAATTATCAAAATTTTCGACCAAAAGAGTTTTTAGCGCAGTTTTTTCCTTATAAAGTCCGCTGGAATGTTAGTAGAATGCTAAAAAAATTGGTATTGTAGTCCAATCCAATACCTAAAGAGTGGGTGTTTAAAAACGCTCATGAGATACATGGGGCTCACTCCAGAAATTCCTGAATTTCAACTACGCCCGTTTCGCTTACTACCAGTTCTAACAGTTATTACCCAATAACTCCACATAAGTGATTACTATCCACTTCAAAAAATTCGTGTTTGCAGCCTCATTAATTATCTGTGTACCGATTGCTCAATATGGGTCCTGCAATTGGTACGAGCAGCACAATAAAATCTGGAACTGTAAGCGCTACCGCTTCCTGCTGCCGTAAAGCGTTGTTTGACCAAGTTCAAATTAACTGAGCGATAAATGAATTGATTAAATCGAATTGGCCACGTACAAAGTGAATTGACGTAGAGCTAAGGAATGTTGTGTGTTGCAACGCACCAGATATTTTAATGATGAAGTGTGAGACTACGTCAAGGTGTGCAACAGAAAAATAAACTATAGTGCGATAATTTGCAGCGTTTTTTTTTTCTCGTACAGTTGAAAAACATTTGTTCGGGTAAGAATCACGCCACAGCTGTTCGAATGCACATTGGGCTTCTTTCCAACTTTTACAGTTCACCTATTTTCAGTAGAAGCATCAGTTGCATTCCAAGTGACAGGGAGGCACGGGTTCTACCTCCCAAGTACAGTTGCATGATATTACTGGCACATTTATACTTTGACAACGACAACGAATGATCACTAAATCTTGGAACGTAGCAGACGCCCGCATATCCCCAACGTTCCAGGTCTCAATCGAGAAGGTCCAGCACAAACGTTACAGATGGCAAGGACATACATTGTCTGGACGAGCATAGTTTGCCATCCCAGTAGAGTCAATTATGTTTTCAATTGCACCCTATAAAACGCTTTATCCGATTTCCCTGACCACCACGTCCAATTTGCGTTCGTTTCCCAGCGGGACAGGCAGACTCCTTGGTGTTCTGTTTTCCCCCGACGATTTAACTGGCTAACAACTCCATGTCCCTACGCAGCATCTTTTTGAACCGCCGTTGTTTCGTAACTGTTCATAATGACGTATACCATGATTTTATGTTTATTATTGACCCTCCTACTACCATAATTTGTCTTAGTGGGAATTTTCCCGCCGTAAATGTGTAATTAATAAATAAGTAATAAATTCGTGCGAACCCAAGCGAAGAGAACGAAATGACGGGAGTTTGAGAAATTGGAAGAAAATTGGGAGAGCGATTAAAATAAACGCAGAATTAGCCGCAGGAGCGTCACGAGGGGACGGGACAGGCCGATGACGGGCGTCAGTTGGGTAGAGGCTGAACCTGTAGCCCATGGGTGACGAATGATTGTTGTGGTGTGGAGGGCGTGGGGGAAGGGGGGGGGGTTGGGTAGCTGTACCCGTGGGGACGAGGACGCCAAGGCCTCCAGGTTCCTCCTCCCCCGCGCTCTCCAAGACTCGGACGCGACGCCCGAATTGGTATTTTCACCTGCTCGCATTCCTCGGAGCCACGGCCGCCACCGCGCTGAGTCCTCCCCCCCTCCCTCACCCAACCAACACATCCACAACCCACCAACCCCGCCCCCGCTCCCGCCGCCCTAATAACTCGGCCATCGGCTCCCGAACTAAGTCACCTCGAGTCGCCGCTACACGCCGAGGGACAGATCGATCGCTAATTAAACGGGTCGAGTCTGTTAAAAGGACAGCAGCCTACAAGTTTCCTGTCGCTCACAACAACCACAAATTAGGTTACTCTCTGGCATTCTACGAGGACGTCTTTCCCTACGATGTGAGGCAGAGGGGGTAAAGGAAAACATAAAGCTACTCGAACAACGATGCTTTATTTAGCAGCACCCAAAATTACAGGAGCTGTGCGCTAAGTGTCTCCTGTCTCACGTGTTTCGACATTTATTTTTTTTAAAAAACATCAATTGACCTCGTTCATTCAACGACTCACAGACTGGAAGTGAAAAGCAACTTTTTTCCCAGGGATACAACATACACAACCGAATCAAGGGAGGAGCTGCGAGATCGAGGGTTTGGTAGCGCATAAATGTGAACACCGCCCAGTCATTAGCTGCACACTCTCCAATTACCTGTTGCACAACGAAACACCCTTCTTCTGGCATGCTGAACTTGTAGGATCCCCCTGTTGCTCGGAACCAATTTATAATGGCGTCAATCCTGAGAATTGTCAGGATCCGAAAGGTTAATAACCGAGTTCCGAACGGTTGTGTGTTTATGTGTCCCATCAAATATTTATAACGTTTTTGGCATTAATTGGCAGGGCGAGAAGATTCGTCAAACTGTGAGGGTCGCACCTGATTATGTGCAACCAAATCGAAGATCAAATAATTCAGAGACGAGTTATTTGCCTTAGTATAGCAATTCCTTCGCTCGAACGTTTAGTTCAAGGAGTATGACGTAGACGCCTGTGCTCTGACTGTTAGGTTCTCTGAAGTGGGCGTAGCGTCCGGCCTGAGATAGCGCTAATGCATCGAGGTGTTGTAAAGATCATAGAGAAATCACCCTTTCCACTCTCACAACAGCCTTAAACCAGTGTTCAGAGACCAGAGTGGCAGTCCCGTAAAATAAAACTTGTCTCGTCTTGAACGGGCCATAACGTTAAAAGCTGTCCGCTCTGGACTCGCCGAGGGAACGTGTAGGATGATACTGCTCCGTTTAGGTTGTGTTTTAAACAAGCGATGTCGGTTGTGTGTTTAGGTCTCCACGGCAAATACTCGCAATCGTTTTCGTATTCATTAATATAGCGGCCGGTTTTCCGCACTAATGAAGTTAACAAGTTAGAACGTGAGCCATTTACGAACGACAGCTTTAGAAAGGAGTTGATACGTGTAACAACAATGGGCCTTCGAATTCCCTAGGTTGAATTCGTTAACCGGCAATATCGGGTAGTGGGGAACCGAGGTTTTATTTGGAACCATATAAAATCAAGCGGGAGAGATTTATGGGTAGAAGGTGATGGAGGGAGGGAGAGGGAGAGGGGATATTAATCCTGTGTATAGTTTCATTCTAAACCAAATCAGACCGTCCACATTGATTTGCTTGATAATTATCATGTTTTGTACACCTCACGCAATTTTTACTTTCTTTGCTCTACGAAGTAGAAAGGAAAGTTATGTAATCGGCTGAAAATTTTTTTTTTGAGTTCTCTTCAGATCTTTACGTTTCAGACCCTCCTGAGTCCGAAAAACACTATTTGGGAAAATGGTCTGTGGGTCTGTGTGTCTGTGAACGATTTTTAGAGGAAACCTCCGTACCAAATCCCCTCAAACTTGATATTTCACCCGCAAGTTACCATGGGACGCCAAAATAAGGGTATGAACAAAATCCACCGAAATTTAACTATAGTTATCATAGTGATCAAAACACCAAATATTTTTTTTCTCAAAAACGGCTCTAACGATTTTGATTAAATTTTTTATATTGGTAGCTATTAATAAGATAATTATACCATAAAATTCCCATTTTTGGGAAAATGACGAGAGAAGCACAATAAATTATCAAAATTTTCGACGAAATCGATTTTAGCGCGGTTTTTAGAGAAAACAACCGCACCAAATCAGCGGAAACTTGATGTCTAGCCTACAGGTTACCATGGGACGCCAAAATAAGGGTATGGGCAAAATCCACCGAAAGTTAACTATAGTTATCATAGTGATCAAAACACCAAATTTTTTTTCTCAAAAACCGCTCTAACGATTTTGATTAAATTTTTTATAGATAGCTCTTAATAAGATAATTATACCATAAAATTCCCATTAGTGGGAAAATTACGAGAGCAGCACAATAAATTATCAAAATTTTCGACGAAAAGCGTTTTTGCCGTGGTTTTTTCCTTTTAAACTCCGCTGGAATGTTAGTAGAATGTTAAAGAAAATTGGTACTGTAGTCCAATCCAATACCTATAGGGTAAGTATTTTAAAACGCTCATGAGATACATGGGGCTCACTCCAGAAATTCCTGAATTTCAACTACCGCCGTTTCGCTTTCTACCAGTTCTAAACTTTTTACCCAATAACTCTGCAAAAGTGATTACTATCCCTCTTCAAAAAGTCCGTGTTTGCAGCCTCATTAATTATCTGTGTACCAATTGCTCAATAATGGTGTTGCAATGAGTACGAACAGCACGATAAAGTCTGGAACTGTAAGCGCTACCGCTTCCTGCTGCCGTAAAGCGTTGTTTGACCAAGTTCAAATTAACTGAGTGATAAATGAATTGATTAAATAGAATTGGCCATGTACAAAGTGAATTGCTGTAAAGCTAAGGAAAGTTGTGTGTTGCAACGCACCAGATATTTATATGAGCGCATGGAGCGATTCGTCTCTAAAGCATTCAACAGTCTCTGCAAAGAGCATCACACCTGAAAATGCACTCAGTGTACTCAGTCATGGAGCAATGAGTAATATGGATTATTGGTTTGTCTCACGTCGGCATTTAATGTATTTATACACGACATCTGTTTCGGCTTCCCGCACCAGAGAAAATGGTAGTAAGATTTTAGACACAGCTCAAAGGCTTTTTCCAAAATTAACGATGACATTTGGGATGTAGGTGACATTGAACAATCGAACTCAATCCCACGTTCAAATGCTAACACTCATTCTGTTCACGACGTAGTCGATAATTTAGCGGGAGAACGTCGGAAATGGCAAAGACAACAGAGGGAAAAGATGTGCCTAAGGAAACTGGAGTTGTTAAGGTAACGACTGTATCCAATGAACGGGAGCTGTAACCTCCGGAGAAACAGAATCAGTAATTCCTCCTTTTCCATAAGTAATGGAAGGTGAGATTCCGTTAATGCGCATTCCCCAGTAGTCCGATGATCGTTCACGACTAATCTAGTCCCGAGCTGTCTCTCTGCGTTATTCGTCGTTATAATGCATAATATTATTGATACGTCGATCTAGCACGAGGAATATTGATTCACACAGGAATTCTCATGAATAATAACAGCAGTTCGGTTATCTAGTCTGATTTAATTTAATCTTTACTTTTCACCGTCGGGAGAATATTAAATAAAATCTTCACCCTCCCGAGTCCAAACGCGCGTCGGAAAAATGACCAGTCAAGTCTCTCAAGTGATGCGGATTGACGAAGAAATTTCGTCAATTCGCATAACCTCGAGTAGGCTACCCCGAACGACCACGAAACGGGGAATTTTTGTCCGAAGTTTCTCCCAGAGGTACTTAACGGTACAATAGCGCATTCGACGAATGGCTCATGAAAGTATTTATCAAGAAACACACGAGGCATTTTAAATTTACGCTTTACGTATCAAAAGCGAGGGATCTTCCGCATTTTATCACAAAACGGTCACCGTTTAAAAGATCCATTTCCTACTAATAACTGCTCAACTTTTCTTATTTATAAATATCTCGAAAATTCAGTGAGAGAAAAAGTAGCCTATCAAGCAAAAGTAGGTGTTTTTGATTCACGCAAAATGACTGGACGAATTTAACGAATCTCGCGGATGTCTTCAACTAGTCCGCACCTACGTATTACTCGCCATTAGTGTTCCTCCGACAGTCGATTGAACAGAGACGAACAACCTGTCAAAAATCGCGTTTTTAATGATTTATCAAAATTTACAAAGTAAGGGCACGATTCAATTCGATTAACCTGACGGAATATCTTTTAGCAACCTATACCAACATTTTGTTCCCCTCGAATATTTCGATAGGTATCCGTTGAACAGAGATATAAGACATTACAACTCAAACAACGAGATTTGTCGATACCTAAACTATCGTGTTTCGGATTTTATCAAAAACCGCCCCAACGATTTGGATAGAACTTACGGAGTACTCTCACCTAACCATTACCTACATTTCGTCCTTCATAAATATTTCTGCAGAAATGCACGCGTTGAAGATATTGAGCCCGTATATGCGGAAGATCGTCGTATTTGTGAGTTTGGTGGGAGGGGGGGGGTTGTGTCCTGCTGCCCACCAGATACTTTTCTCGGCTAGTTACTCAATGCAGGTTTCAAAATAATTAGGCTCGACGCCACAAAAACAGATTGAATCAAGAGAATATAGAAATCGTTCTTCGCGACTGAGAACTGGGCAAACGGGGAACTGCCCCGAATAATATTAGTACAATTGCGATTTATGTCGTCTAGTGTGAACGTTGTTAATGACGTAACAAGTCGGTCACGGTACTGCACAGTACATTTTCTGCCTCTTCATCTCGCTAATTTCAATATAACGAGTTTTGAAGAAGCATCTCCTTCCCTTTTGTCGGTAAAAAGCCTGATTTACCGTCAAACCCGTTTATTAGTTTACTCCCGCGCCTCTTGAGGTCGTCAAAGGTTAAATTTGAAAGGCCGTTACTTTGAGAGCTCTTTTCAGGTGGAAGGGAGGAGAAGTTTTTGATGCACCCGCTGCCCAATACGTTGTAGGCCCATGATTCATGATCCGAACCAGCCGACACCCGTTTAAATTATCCTCAACTTCTTTGGATGAGAATTTGTTAGGGAAACAACGTGATTTTTTTTTCTCGGAATTTCTTTCACTTGCACACAAATTAGTCCGTCTTGATTGATGAGTCCCGTTTAATATTCACAACGCGGCATGGGGTTTAAGGCTCTTGAACTTTGACTGGCGTGCATTTCTTTAGAAATAAATTTTGTTCCTTTGCGAGTCCTTTGAAAATCGAACCCCTAACCCCTCCAACAACCACTAAGTAGCTGATTTTGCGGTTGTCAAGTAGTCGGGCTTCGCCTGGACAAACTTAACCCAAAAAATGTTCAACAGCCTTCGTAAAATAGCGCATCTGCGCGTGGGGAAAAATTTCACAGTCGTGGGCTCCTTTCACCGCATAAATCATGTTTCGGGCTGAGGCCCCATCTCACCGCTAGGACGCAGGCATGATTTGAATTTACGAAAAGCCCCAATAATCCCTTCCCCTCTCCCACCTACACACTATGGTTTGAGTAATATGGTTTATTCGTACAGTTACATCGCTTTCGTGCTTATTTCGATAAAACACTACGAGCCAGCCAGGACGCAATTACGAACAACAGTCCGGAGCGACACATCACATTACTTCCATCATCCCTTTGGAATGGTTCGCAGCACACACAGGCGCTGTACAGAGTAATAGTAGCCTCGAAGAAATTCACAGAGAGTGCACATTTAGTTTTTATTTTGTAGCCCAGGTGGTCTGAAATGGGATTCACTTGCTGATTTTTCTCTCGACAAATCGTTAATTCAACTCCAAAGACGTATTCGGAAATTACAGCCGAATAACGCAGCGACCGTCATTTACGAAAATGATCATTATCACCAACGTCAATGGTCTTTCCGTCGAAGCCCATTCAAGAAGGAAAATATTAATCACCATGCGTCTGAGATAAAAACAGAGACTTAACGCACGGGACCATCACATGGCGAGCCTCAATCATCGGCCATTAATTGAATAATTGTTGTAAGCTACCGTCTATTAGGGCTCTCGTAAGAAAAAGAAGGGTTCGCTCACCCCTAGTCATTCCCCGCAGACCTTGACCGCGTCGACCCGCCTCTAAAGGTTTTCTGTTGACAAATGTGACGCACGCCTGAAATTATCTCTTAAAAATCCACCCACGAAACTGCCATTCCATTCATTATTTTTCCTTCTCCTCTTACCGACGCCTACACCAGAAATGTTTACATAATAGCCTACCAGTTGCGGGTGGTTTGGTAAACAGCCTTGTCAAGGAATACTAAACACGATCGTTATCGTTGTTTTCTCCCTCGCAACTTCTCGCGTTAAATTCAACAACGCATCCCCAACAAATTCGAAACGGCCAGTGGAGTTGTCAACTAACGTCTCACACTAACTTATTAATTAATCCGACTTCGCTAATGCTTTCTCTTCGTGACAGTCAGATCTTCGGTACACACCTACCAACCAATAGCCGAACACGAACGAAAATACGATACGCGTTGGCCGTTTATGTAATAAATATATTCATAACGTCAAATTCTGAGTAAATCACATATTTATTTACGCGACAACAACTTAGCACGAAGACCCAGATTATCAGAAACAACGGCTTTAACTTCCTTACTGCCGTGCAAGAAAATGACGTGATAAATGTCTCAAAATGTCGGCCTAAGGATCTGAAGAATACTCCTTCACTAGGCACACTGAAGATGATGAACTGTTTAATTTATTGTGCTACTGACACGCTGTTTCTTCTTGCGGACGTTGCTCGTAATTTGTGTCTGGTGATGTCATGATTTGTGGGAGACGTGCAGCATTCTTTCGGGTCAGTATTAACTCGCCGTAATCCAGCATTGACCTCAGGACACAATGGACGAGCCTACGCAATTCGCAGCGACGGGATAAAGGAACTGGCACGCAACGTACCTCAAAGCTTTGGCCGATAAAACGGTACATCCCATACAGTCTCGCGTTAAGCGACCAATAAACTAATCATCTACGTTATTATTTCAGTTGAACAAAAAGAGCCTCTACAGGGACTTCTGTGGAAGTTTACAAAAACGTCGAAAAAGTACGAAGCTGAAAAGTTTCGACGAAGCAGAAATAGAGCGATGAAAGACTCAGTCAGTTGATAACAGACAGCGCACGAGACAGTGATATAAACGAGTCAGACGGCTCGCTGAGCTGGCAAATTCCGCCCACGCATTGACGCTTCGTTTCCAACAGACGTCACAAGTGGTTTAATTCAGATCCTCCGGGCGCAGTGTCAGATAATAAACGGACACTCAATCGGTTCAGAGGCACCAGGGGTATTTGCCACGGTGCAGCCTCACAAAAATGAAGTATCAAGCATTCTTTTTATTTTTGATATGCCGTTTCAAGGTTTTCGAAGGATTTTATTGACGCCTTCTTCAGCAATATCTGCTTCATAAAGTTACACTACAAGACTACTATAAGATTTCTTTCGAGTAATCACTTCTTAACCAACTCGGATCTTCATATACGTGCATAGGAGCATCGTAAGTCGAGTTCGCAGTTAGATCTGAAACTACTGGCCGTAGCTCTAGTTCTGCGTTAATCCATTCTCTAGCCATTTAGTATTGAGTTATTTATACAACATCTGGAACTTAATTGGCATTTAATTGCATTGCCACGGGGCATCAATAACTCAGACTGAATGGATATTTTAGATTCGGGGCATTTAAGAATCGCAATTTTACAACCTATTTAGTTGTTCAAGTATTGTCAAAAAATCACAATTATTATCAATTATTCATTCTGTTCCTTCCGTATGCCCAAAAGCGCATTTATTTTAATGGTTCGAACGTCGAAACCTCCAAGCTCCAAATGGTCCGAGTGATGTCAGCCATCCCGGGACTGTCACGTTCAGCGCAACTCGATTTCAATTACTGTAGCTCTCGCAGGACTGATCCAAGGTCATTTATGAGTTCAAGAACGATGAAGGATTTATATGAAGATGAAGGTATCCATCGTGACACAAGCACATGAACCGTGACTCGTGTAACCTTGTTACCCTGCTGGTTGAATTTTTACCGCGGGTCTCGTTTCCCAAGAAGAAAACCAGGATCTTTACGGTTGACGTAATTCCCAACAGAAGTACCACAAAGCACTTAGGATACCCAAGTGGGACAGTCTTACAACAAACATCTCTCGAAGACAGACAAATGATTAGGGCTGGAACACGCCATCTGAGGGCCGCCAACGAATCCAGAAAAGAAACGTCAGGAACCGGGCGTCACGAGGAAAGAGAGGAATATGCAAAAGAGGATCTGGCAGGGCGACTGGAGAGCCGACAACTACCGAAAACGCCCGAGCAGGTGGCCGGGGCTCAACAGGTGCCGAGCACGAGTCGACCTCGTTGAACCCCACTCCCCAAACATCAACATACGAGCTCGAGCTGAAACGACTCGACAAGACGGCGGGAGCTCAGACGCTCGGCCCGGCAATCTCCCCGCGCCACCGCACAACACCGCGCCCTACCGCAACTATTTTACTCCATTATTTTATATTTTATTTGTTCATTTCACTAGTCTTCCCTTCAATTCAAAGTAGAGAGAGGGAGTTGTCGCGTTTTAGGTCGAGTAACTAAGTGAACAACCACGTCAGTTTTCCTTGGAACTGTACGAAATAGAGAGAGAAAGGCTGAATGAGTGAGTGAGTGAGTGAGAGAGAGAGAAGGTATGCAAAAATTAGCCGAAAACTAAATTTTGGCAGTTTTATTTCAACCACGTTTAGCATCGCGGGTATTTTCGATACTGAGACGAATTTCAAGGGTGTACTAGGCGAGTCTAGATGGAAAACAGCGAAATTTCAGTAAAAATACTGAGGCAGATGCTACTACTTGAAGCAACTCGCGGAACAATATAGCTATTCTAATAACAATTATAACTATTCTATTCTGTTTTCCCTCGCCTGCGCTCGAACCACTCGTCAGGTCGACTCGTCGCGTTGTGCCAATTCCCTAACGTCGACTATAATTTAATTTTCCTTGTTCCGTTTTAGTCAGGTCATGTTTAGTACCGTTTATAAGTATTTTTTGATGCTGTATCTAATGGGATGGATCTAGGAGGTGCTTTACAAAAATCGTCGTTTGTGTATGAGTAGACTTTTTCCGGATTGTTGATAGACCTATAGCCATGTATTAATACTTTTAGACGTTCGATTGAACATGATAGGTCGTAATTATGCTTGGCAAGAATAGGCTCCCTTCACGGAAAGATTGACGAAACACAGAGAATAAGAAGGCGTAGCATCAGAACATTTCAAATCGTAAAAGTGAAAGGGTTTCGGATGGTTTCAGCGCAGTCTTTATCCTGCGGGAGGAAAGGAAAACGTTGGTTTCCATACAACAAGGATATTATAATCAAAACATTATTATAGTGTCAGATCTACACACTAAATGTACAGCGTTTCGTTACTGTCAATCACAGTAAGGCACGGAAAACCATTCCCCGAAAATGTTTTGTTTATTTAAGAATATTGTTTCAAGAACTAGTTTCAAACTGGTATTCAATTCGAAGCACAATTCCTGTTGACGCCAGGACCTCGATAAGTTAAGAGTGAGAACAAAAACTTGAATTGGCAAGAAGAATCTTGGCACGTTGCTCTCGGTCAGGCAAGGGCGCTCAAGTCTTGAAGCACCGAACTTCTAGAAAACGAATGAAAACGGCCATCGACAAAGAAAAACGCGTCTGATCTTTACAGACCAGGTTTCGATTGCATGGCTCAGCCCGTCCCGAGCCAAGCAGTAAACCAATACGGCGCATTTCCTTTCACCGATGAGCCTACCGATTTAATACTATCCAGTTACAAGTCGATTTTATCGTTCTAAAATACGAAGTTCCCTGCACCGCCTCTGAAAACCTGATATTTGATTGACACAGCGGATAAAGAATTTGCAACCAGATTGAGCTCGAGATTTCAGATCCAGCTATTGACCAGTGACAGGACTCAAGTTAGGGAATTCGTGATTCCGTAGACTGTTAGTTTTTATTCAATTACGTACCACTAGGGTAAACTAACAAGTTGGGATACCTCACGGCAATTGGAAACTCAATTCACCAAACTAGCTACTTGTAATTTATTTTATTTTCCACCTACGAGCTGTGATCAAGTTTCACAGAGAATTTCACAGCCCTCTTCATAGTACTAACAATTTACAAGTTGTATCAGTTGGTGTGAAAGAAGCATTTCAGTATCATTTATTTTAAAAGAGGAGCGTAAAATCTGAAGGGATAGATGACCTTGGTTTATTAATCACGCTGGATAACACACCTACGTTCGGTCAGGAACATTTTGTTACAACTCCCCTTCGAAATTTGACACTTATGTGTCAACGCAGGAGGGAATGTCCTCCAACGGTCCAGGCCATATTTTGCCTCTAACGTGCTCTTTGTTTTTTCGCACAAAAATTCCGCTTCTGATCGTGATTTGCCCTCCTACGACACCTGACACGATCGGCTAAAACTATAAGCAAAAGTGGTTTAAAAAAATTAGCCAAAAACTAAATTTCGTCTTTGGTACCATTTCCTAGGCATTTTTTGATTGTGAGTCATATAGGACGGGACTCAGAGGTGTAGAGCTGGAAATCACAGTAAGTATAGTGGGGCAAATTCTACTACTCCAAGAAACTCAAAGATCGATGTAGCAAACGTTAGTTTCTACCCGGCTCAAGGTCTCCCCAAGGTCTCACTCCAACTCGTCCATTTGTCTCGTGACGCCTAGAAAATGTCAATTTTCGTTTTTTGTTATAATCAGATAATGGAGTATTTTTCAATGTTGAATCCAATGGGATGGGTCTGGGAGGTGCTCTACAACCATAGCCATTTCCCGGATTGTTGATATACCCGTTTTATATTTTAATATTTGTCGAGGTTGTATTGAGTAGGCTCACATCTTTACCGCAGATGAATGACGAACAATATGCAGATTGTCGCACAACCACCACTGCTCTGTACATAAACCATCTTTCGTAGGGCCATTTCAACAACACCATTCATTCATGAAACACCTACCGTTGCTTTGAAATTAGTACTGAAGTCGCTTGGCGTCGCGGTTTTATGTATTCCAGTAACACTCACCGTAAAAGTGACTTCATTTTCTCGTAGATGAGTTCGTCTGGAACTTTGAGTTTAACAACAACCGTTTAAGGTATCATGGCCCGTACCGAACTGAGCATTAATGAACGTCCAACTGTCCACAAAAATGGTGAAGGTAACTCCGACTTCCTATTTACTTGACCGCTGCCAAGTTTTATCTTCGGTATTAACCGCAATCTGATAACGACAAATCAGACCAGGAAAAATACGATTCCCACGACTTTCCACATTTGGGAACCGCATCCTTTTCAGCGGTCCCATCGAGGGCAGAGATTATTTTCTTTCAAGACCGAGCCAGCGAAGGCTGATATATTTTATCTGGGCACCGGTTTCTTTTTCACGCTCGGTCAGCGATAATGAGCCGAAAGTTGAAGTGACTCAGAACTTCACACCCGAAGGTTCATGTCTTCTTACATCGCGGAGTGACTCATGAAACAGAGAACATAAAACCCGCCAAAATCGAAAACAAAAGAGAACGAAAACGAGAACGATGAAAGGGCACGGCCGATCGAGATGAGCGTGACAACCAAACGCAAACAACAAGGTGAGAAAACGAGATGGATATTTTCCGGTAAGAATACCTCCTTTAAATAATTACATATCAATTTATGATTCACTCAAAATGTGGAAAATCGCAGAAGCAGACCAGGTCTATCAAGCTCCTCACTAATCTCGTTATCACACTCCTCTACAGAACCATTGAGTTAAGTTCATAAATATAGACTTTGCAGCATCCACACAGTACAACGACAAGTACAAAGTTCTACCAGGAGTTTCACCGGCGCTCAAAACAAAACGCTTGCAAACTGGGCGGAGCATTTAATAACTAACACATCGAACGATTCAAAAAGTGAAGCTTAAGGAAGAAAAACGGCCAACGTCAGGTAAACGACACGTTACATATTACACAATCCTTGTTTTCTTCCCACACCGTTTTGTTTGTGATTCTATTGCCAAATCAACTGATGTGACAGATTGGTCGACCAGAAATCAAAACAATATCGCTTTTCACACATTCTCTTGACACCGATACTGCTGACTGAAAACCACCTCATTCAGCGTTTTTCTTCCATATGGACTGATTGTGACTAATAGCAAATGTAATCTGACCAAGAAACTAAGAAAAATGACGACGAGAGGAATGGTAATTGCACACTGTCGTACAGTAATCTGAGGGGCTTATAACACGATCCATAAATTCCAACTTCAACTCACGCGAAAGTGCCATAAAATTCCTCAGAAAGAGCAGCATAGTAAATTACGGGGCGATAATATTACCAAGTTCACATAGGGACGAGCACGTTGTGTGAAAGTATACAACAGATACATGCACGTTTCATGAGCGTTTTCTTCTCGGAAACATCACATTTTTTATCGTCAATCCTTTGACAGCCAAGTTTCGCACGAAACAACTCGAAATAATTTCAAAATACAATTTAGAACAAGTTAAAAATATGATTGGGCCCAACCGAACGTTCGTCATACCTCAACACATAGCAGAGCGGCGATAGTTTTTTCTACCAACCGTTGACGATTGAACACCACTCGCGTTTCTCCATAAGAAAAAGTTTTATTACATTCAAGTCTGGGGTAACGAAAAGAAACTCAACGAAGGAAAAAGGTCAATAAACTTTTCTAATATTGTGTTTTTCCAAATCTTCTTGACCGATGAAATAAGTAGCTGTAAACATTTGAGAGTTAGCCCCCTCAGGAAGACGCCACTCCTCAATTATAAACCACATAAACGTAATTGCTGAAGCGTTTCTGTCGAGTTATAATGACGAGCTCGGGGACAGTTTTTAGATACCAGCGAGAGTTAACTAGAATTGGGGATATACCCGCAGATCGGTATTTAATATGATGGCAATTACGTTAATATTTATAATAATATATCGCTAACAAATGTTACAGCTATCATTTAATTTTATCGCAATAAATATCTATGCTATTGTGCAACTCAAGACAGCAGTTTCATTTCATACACGGTTACAATGAAAAGAAATTTCACAATTCATGAGAATCCTAGTATTTGTGCACGCATCCAATGAATTCCTACGCGACATGTGTGAATGCTGAAGTAGCTGTTAGAGACTTTAATTATGATAATGATTTTAGAATCGTCAAAAAGTCGCCGACATTTACCTTTCGATTATGGGTTGGAAGCAAAAATATTTTGTCAGATTGGTTCGACAGTTCAGGACTTGAAGCAGTAGCAAGAAGATTGCTGCCAGAACCCAATGGGCGATCACGAAAATGGAGTCATAGAGCAAATAAAGACCTGTCAACGACCGATGAGTTTGGAGAGATGCTAACCAACCGAGACATATCGGAGAACGCTGACGAAGAACCAAAAAACGAGTGCCATAAGCAAGAGATTAAGACCTGCTAACTAGGACGACACCGTATCATGTCCTGACGCCTGAATCATGTCGTGGATCACCTGTGACATGCCAGGGGGACTGAATGCCAAAGCATAGAACTTAGAGCGTTGGGGCCAAGTTCATATAGATCATTGTTGCATCCCTCAAGAAACTGTCAAAGAGAAAAAACAGATTCATTCGCATCTTCCCGAAGACCGTTCTCATCAATCAAAGGCGCTTGGTAAGCACACGAACCTGAAGACAGGAGGGCACTAAAAAACGCGAGGTTATGATAGTTTGTTACACTGGAGGAAAATCGAAGCTCCGAAGAGGATTGACCAGATGATGGTGTGAGGGAGAACTAAGGTTTCCTAGGTCAGACTCGTGGGGGCGGCACGTGTGCCCTTGAACTTGAAGGTTGCCGAAGGGCGGAGCATGAATCGATACGACAGTTTCAGCAGCCGTTGTTTCTCGTCCACCCGGACTTTTTCAACTTCCCTCAATAATTACACCGACCCCAGTTGGCTGGGTAATTACACCAGCGCCCCTTCCTAATTGAAACACAATTATTCAATTCACACGTCGCTAGTTCAAAAAAATGTAATCAAAATCGTTAGAGCCGTTTTTGAGAAATAAAAATTAATATAAGTTTGTACAAATTTGCTCGAGTTACAGTCAGTTATATTGGCCTTCTCCGTTTGAAACAGATAGTATTGAATGGGTTGTTCGATTAACTACCTCCAACTGTGTAAACGGACAACAAAGCAATGCTAACAAACATTTTTTGTAGCCCACAAAATCAAGTACAAGAACGATTAAATTATTAAGCAGACTTCGTATAAATCATAGAGTACGCCTATTGTATCACAATATTCTTGACCTATTTAATAACGAATCGTCAAAGGATTTTTGAGCAAACATCCGAAATACGTTGAGACGTCGGTTGTTTTTCATCTCATTGCCTCTTTTCAGAAGTGTAACAGCAGTTTTATAAATTATACTTTCAGATGCCTGTAATTCAGCAATAAATCGCCCCCGCTCACAGATTCACGCTCGGGTATCTGTTTTCATCAAGGCACTGGGGCTAAATTCACTTCTATCACACGGGGCTAACGACAAAACGAACTAGTAACATCATGGACTTCCAACAATATTAGCCTCCTCATTATGTCTCTCCTGCCGTCTTATCAATCTAACGAATTTCCATAGACGCAAATTCAGGATACGGTTAATTCAATTATACGTTAGTTCATGCTCTTATTGACATATAAACAGCTGGATCAAGGATCCCTCGTAATTACGAAAAAATCAAGAAAACAGAATGAAAGTTGTGGTACGACCACAGATTGAAAACGTATTCTTTGAAATGCATTGTGAGTAGAGTTAAGCTTATTTCCAGTGCAACTGTATAAATACTTTCGGCAGAGCCAGCACCGAAAACGCCAACGTTTCGTGAGATTAAACAAAAAGTTGAAATACGGCGGAAACTGGAATAATCTGATAAGTGTTCGAGATCACGATGAAACAAAAGAAAAATATCAGCCTCCTTGCTACGAATCGACGATGTTTACAATCCTACGATTCATGAAGTAACGTATAAACAAACAATACTGTAATAGTGTCATACGATGGCGAAAATTGCAGTTATAATAATTTTAACCGGATGTATAGAACTAACACTGTTGCATTATGTAAGGTTATAAATGTGTAATAAACTAGGTTCTGAGAGATGCGAAAATGTTACTCTCAAACGACTATTGCGTTAACAAAATTGCCGTGTCGATATGGTTGTAGGCACTGAACATTTGAGTCCACCCACCTTCACTCTAATTTGGAATTTTGTTAATTTAGTAAGAGGAGCTCTGCTGATTCATTGCGTATTGTTTAACTTTACAGCCAAAACAAAAAATAGATTATCGCTTCCTTATCAATCGTAATCGTCATTTTGTCCGTTCCAGAACCTGCTTCAAGAAACATGACTCATTTGCTTTACCTCGGAATCCGATAAGCCGGGCTTGTTTCGACGAAAAACAAAATAATGGTAACCGTATCTCTTCTTTCAGGCATCTCTTTCATTTCACACTCCCCGTCTCTTTTCTTCATAATCCACAGTCAGTTGAATGGTTCCGACTAGAACGCCTTGCGATTTATCAACGTTTTTGCTGTCTCCAGGCATTCATTCCTTCGTCACGGTGCTCCCCTAATTAAGATTGTGCTTTTACCGAGTGAGGCGATATAAGGGGACGAGGGGGATCACATTTATCACTGAACGACCAAGATAACCAGTATAATAGATTGATTAGCCATCTGATTGGTTTATCAAAAACTATTGGGCAATCTGAAGTCGTCATGAGTTTGGAACTGATGGCTTTCCCATCTCAACGATGATTCGTTCCTTCGGAACTGAGAAGACTCCTGATTTCGCTGGAACGGTCTGCCATTCGCAGGCAGGTTGTTCAAAAAAACCTTATCAGTAGTGAGGAATTGATTGAGTGAATTTCATTCTGCAGGCACGTAGCTTCGCCGACTTAGATTATTAGATGATATTTTTTCTCTGCGCCGGTGTTTCTTTTGATTAGTTTATTGTTAATAGAACTTGGAAATATAATTCACATCATAAATACGTTCAGAGAGAATCTTGTATTACATCGACATTAAGTTCGTGACATCTCTGGGGAGACCTCGAAAACTAATCGGGCATTCCCCCCCCCCCTCCCCCAACACCTTAATTATCCAACCAATTCCAAGCGTAGTTTCCAAAAACTCACGTTAAAACGGTTTTAGATTGTTGACTTTTTTGGGTTATTGCTATCCACTCAGTACTGCAGAGGATGCTCAACATCTTTCGACTAAAGCTGAAGGCATATGTGAACTGTTGAGACAGAGGTCATACCGCCGATGCGGTGGTAAGGGATGAAAAGGAAAAGCGTTGAGGGAAGCAGAGTCAGGGTCAACAAGACGTATGATGAGGCTGGCGCAGAGGAGTTTACCCGGCAGCGCGTGCGGACGATAGTGGAAAAGCCCGGAGGAGGCGGTCGATACTGGGGGCAGGGGAGCTGGGAGCGGCAACAGGTTGCCAAGCAGTGACCCTGGCAAGGTCAGAACAACGACCTCTCCAAAGCCACGCTCACAAATCAATACGAAGCCCGATTAATACGAGCAGACGCTCAACAAGCGCCACGACTGTAGAAATCATGCCAAGCATCATTTGCAGGGCCGATAAGAATTCCAAGCTACGGGGCACTTGTTGATTCCACATGGCAAGTGGTGTTCAGACAGCAGCATTTTGAGTTATTTTAGTGTCAACATTGTAGATATTCCAATTTGATGTTATTACAACAAAGCAATGATATTATGATTGCTGCTATCTAGCATCCCACATGGGATATTACATGCGCCACAGCGAAAATTTAAGCGATGTTCATGATACTATATCATCAACAAACTGCAACGAAGAGTGATGTTCGCACATCGTTCATAATTTCAAATCATGCGAGCTCTTTGATGGTTGGACAAATTTTATGAATCGTAAAATCGATTTTTGTCAGAATGATCTATGCTTGAGTGAGAGAAAAAGCAAACTCGAATCAAACGTCTTAAATAAACTTTTGCTGAAATTCAAGGGAGGCTAAGCGCATACAGCTGTAAGCGAAAGCAAATTTCGGATTTTGCTACCCAAAGTCTCCTGTCCCCGGTGAAAACAGCATTTACCGAAATATTTTCAGTCATAAGCTTTTTTTCTCATGCTCTGCACAAACTTCCGTAGTTCTTCAAATTAGCTTATAAGATATCAATAGATTAAGTAAGTGTGATTGTTGCTCTTCATCTGCATAGCTCACACCTTAGAGAGACCATGTATAGAACAATACAGCAGTAGTCACGTCTCTGTCGTACTACGTTTTGTTCTTTCATGTTAGATTACTGTACCCTCCGAGCGACGCTATTGCAATCCGAATACCACCTTTCCTGAATATATCTTGACATTACTTCCACTTGCCTGGAGTTAAAATTCATATTGGTTCCAAGTTTAATTTTGTTTATAACCATTTTTATTTTGTCTAAAGGTTAAAGGAATTTGATGTGTTCCAATTCAATTTGAGCATTCCGAGGAAGTTTCCATAATTCAGTTTTTTTTCAACTAGAAATTGAGTTTCAATTTAATTGGCATTTATCACTGTTAACAATATACAGCCATTCGTTAGAGCATTGACGTACGGTTTCTACTAAAGTGGCGAAAGTGAAGGTTACCGTAGCGCTCTCGAAATTTGTAGGAAAACAAACATCTCCTGTTATTCCACTGACGAATTAATCTCTAGATTAGAACAGTAATAAATTTGGGAACAACTACCTCACATCAATGTATATACTTGTTCAACAAATTATGTACAAAATGAACTTAAGGGTCCAATTCACTTAACTGTCAAATTAAGGAAATGAGGGAACGCCACGTTATTGGACTAGATTGATACAAAAAGTGCTTTCTCGGCTGTTGTCAGGTCCATCCTTCTCCCGCTCCTCCTCTGAATCGATACGGGGCGTACGAGTATTTAGTGAACTGCTTTGAGGAGAGCACAGCAGGAAATTGGGGAGAAATCAACATACTCGTAACACACGCGTCATAGCCCCGTCTCGAAGAGACCCTGCCGTGGGCCAGTGATGCCGACCCTCCAGCGACTGTAATTAGCTCAGGCGTCAAACCGCGGCAGGCACGTTTATTCGCTTCGGTGCTCCTCAAGCTGTTGCTCGTGTAAATCCTCTCCCCCTCGTTTGAAAACGAACCGCTCCGGTCAGAACAACGACCCCCCCAACGCAACCGGCTGTTAATCAGGTCCTTCTCTCCTTCCGCTCGCCCACAGTTTGTCAACACAGGCGCTTCTAATTGAAAATCCGCCTGGTTCCCAGTGCAAAGTGCAGTGGACGTAACCCGTAAGCGCCAACGGAACTGGGCGGTCACCTAGGCCTCTCGACAGTGAGTCTTCGAACTAATTGAAACCACAACTCTCCCACTTAATGCCAACTACACTAATTACGATATTAGAGTGTTATTCTACAAGTTTTGGTTGGATCTGGGGATCAGTGGGAGAAGGCTGATGGTAGGATACGATGGAATATATCACGGCAAATTAGATCAGATGCCAGTAGACCAATCAAGTCGGGCTTTAGGCCGTTCAGTAGGGTGTCTCACAAGTATCCAGTGTGCACAGCATAATGTTCAATAACATTCCTGCTTCGATTCTTGTTCCGTGTCTATAAATTAGTACTTCTCACTATATATTTGTGCATACAGACTTCCATCATGTACGTAGCCTAAGAAGCCCGAAAGAGAGAGGCTGTGCAGTCTCTTCGTCTATAGGAAGGCGTTGCATAGC
Organism: Pachypeltis micranthus; assembly: GCA_020466155.1. Taxonomy (NCBI): domain Eukaryota; kingdom Metazoa; phylum Arthropoda; class Insecta; order Hemiptera; family Miridae; genus Pachypeltis; species Pachypeltis micranthus. The sequence continues at coordinate 3,671,645 of CM035773.1, read as the reverse complement.
TACAGAGCCCACTAGCACAGAGGGTAGATTTGAAGTACCTTCTGTTGAACCCTTGAGAAACTCCATCTTTAACTCGTTCTCCACACTAAAATGCGTGAAACGGATTCCAAGAATAACACGAAGCAAAGCCAAGCAGACAATCCACCCAGGAAACCATGGTTGGACTTCCAAAGGAGGCGCAAGCATGCTGTTTATAATATGTGGAGCCGAATCCAACACGTTATTGTACCTTCAATGTTTGCGTAGACGCTTTTATAATAAATTAGTTCCCAAGTTATAAAAGAAAATAGTGAACTAGATTGGATACCTAATCAACAGATAAGCGCCAACATGATGGTAGGAAGTGTGTGTGAGGGAGGGGAACTACACACATCATTCTGTAGTTAGAGAACACTAATCATAAATTGAGTTATCGGAAATTCATTCAATTTACTGCAACTTTAAAATTATTTGTGAAATCAGTCCTAGGCCCATCAGAGAAAAGTACGGAAAAACCTCGATAACTAGTGCGGCTGTTGTCATCCGAGAGTTCAGAAGAATACGCGCGAATTGGGTATTGCGACGAGCTTAGTGTGGTCAATTATTAGCGATACATGCAAACACGCAAAAACAACAACGTCTACACAAAACCACTGGGTTCTACTGGGTTGATTACCCGAGGCAGGCACAACACGGGGAGAAGGGCAACCCAAAACGGGCATTGTCCCACTACAGATGTCTTCTGGTCGATAAAGGATCGTGATTTTGTCTCGTGGGCCTCGTAGTACGCTATCGGGAGTAGGAATTTCGTGACTTGCGCGGAAGTAAGGTCGCTAGGGGATGGATCCCCTCAATTCCACGTGCCCTCTCTTTCGGCCTGCCCAAGGGAATATTCTGTACCACTCCATCTGTTTGGGGGCATTGAGGAAGGAAAGAGACGACGAATATGTGTAGAGGGAAATCGATAAGTTTAACTACCCGCTTGTCTCCAAATGTCAACAAGTGGGAATGTAAACCATTCACGTGGGGAGAGGGAGGTTTAACGAATCGTGCATTTTGGAACTATCAGAACGAGGAGATGAGCAGGTTTGCCTAACGACAGAAGTTGGAATAATTTAAATGGTTTTTATATATGTTCGTTCCAATTTCAATAGGAATTAAGAAATTTCAGGGATGGTGCTCGAAAACCTGTACAGCCGCTCGGCTTTTCATTGCATACGAACGTTCTTGAGATACAAGTATATAATTATTTATATTCAACATAACGATCGAAACCGTCAACGGTGTATCTCAGAGCGTTGTTGACCGTTGTCGCCCCCTAAAAAATTAAATCCACGCCAGCTTTGCTCTCTTCCATTTGCTTTGCATTTTAACCGGAGCTCATTGTTGGAGCTACAAATAATTTCGATGCTGACCGGATGGATGTTAGCCAAAGTTTCGAGTGATAAGAGTAATCATGAGATGTTGCTACAGTGTACTCCTTGCGCATGAATTATCATCCGACGAGCGAATAGAGAGAGCTAAGTTGGAGTTTAAACCCATTCAAACTCGTCGATCGTGAGGCAATCTGGGAAAACCAACAGGTCATCGACCTATCGACGAATAATAGAAAATAGAAAGGGAAGGATAAGTTGGTGGAAATGCGTCACTGGCGTGGGAAGACTCGCGTCATTTTGGACATTCACTCGGCCGAAAGGCGGCCTTTAGAAACTTAAACCCTTCAAGAATTTAGCTGGCGGGCATAGGAAACAGGTCGTTTCTCCCTGCAGACGAACAGAGATTGTTACGGAAGGGGGTAGTAAAGGAGAATGGAACGGCGTTTCCCCGTTTTAAGAAACGAGGCAGAAGGATAAGCCGACGTTCAGAGGCCAATCGTCAGACCAAATAGACACCCGATTGTGAGGAGATTTGTAACTGGCAGACATTCCAGGGGTTTCCAGCCCCCATTGTTTGACTATCCAAGCTCTCTCTTCTTCCTTTTCTAAGTCGAAAAAAAGACTTTGGTGGTGGTGCTGGTGTGGGAGGGGGGGGTGTCGAGAAACGTAACGATTCATAACAGGCTGCATTTCTCTTTTCGGACAGTTTTAATTTCGTACGGCAAAATACCATGTAAGAATCAATTAGTCTGGTCCGCCACACCATTCCAGCGGCATTATTAATTTCCTTCTTCTGTTAGGGTAGGCATCAAATAAAGAAGAGGCCACATCCCTCAAATCGCTCAATCTCAACCTGTTTTGATAAGCGAGGTCATCGGGTATGGTGGACATTAGTGAGTAATAATTAATATTCATCATTTCGCGTAACCACACGGCGTGAGCACAAAACTGAGAGACCATCATTCCCTTCGGCAGTAATTGACGAAATGGTTATCGATTTGTACTCACCAATTTCGAGGCGTAAATAACTGAATCCTGTATTATTTCAAACAACTGAGAAAAACAAAAGAAATTTCGAAGCCCCCCGCCCCATCCAACAGGAAACAAAACAGTTGTAACAGGTAAAAAAATGTTGAGTTTTCACTAGATATTTACACTTTTAAAACTATCGAATGGGTCTCGGAGGAGTGAGGCTACGTCAAGCAGAGCAAGAGCATATTATACCGTCGTGTAATCATTTGCAGCGTTTTTTGCGCGAAAGTAAGGTTAGGATCTGCTGCCAACATGCACCACAAATACTTCAGCGATTTAGACCAAACTTAAAGGATTTCCTCAACTAATTAATACTGACATATTCTTTTCTACAAATGTACAAATGGGTCGTGGAACGAAGATATACAAAAACGATTTTTTTTTTAATCCATTCAAATCTACCACAATTAACGAGTTGTGTCTCCTAGCAACCTACGAGTCCACTCATACATTTTTATCCACAGTTGTCTATAACCATTTAGACACATAAGCCGAAGAAATACATGAGAGAACGAGATTCTACAGATATTGAAAAGTTCGTCTTCTCAATTGTCAATAACGATTTTGATACAACTCCACAAATATTTTTTTCATGTATCTACAAACTACATTATGTTCTTTATAAGCGATTCCGAGGAAAGTTCGAAGGGAATGGTTAATTATATGCTCAATATTTGTGAACGTGGCATAATGCAACTGCTTGCAGGACATTAGTTGACGCCCAATATTCTAATCTATTCTAGGAAATACAGCGATGGAACTATTCACCAGAAACATATGTTCTGGATATGTCTCTCCAAATGTATGTCCAATATAGCTACTGAGCTAAAATCATCATATCTTCAACAAACTGTTCAACGGTAATACAAGGCAAAGTGGACCAAGACAAGACGGGTTTACCAATCGCGGAAATTACTGCAAGCTACAATAAAAACCCGATCTATGTGATTAAATGTAAGTAAAAGAACATTTAACACAACAGGAACATTGTTGAGGCTAAGGCAAGTCAAATCATCAAATTTAAGGTCTATGTAGCCTTCGTTAATTGTTTCGGCATAATATGTTTGGAATGTAAGAGGCTATTGTTAAACGATACCGGACGATGTTAATGTGTTTAGTATTTAACCGTACCCTATTCAGGTTTTCACGTCAGCTCAAGGGCTACTGGGGAATTATTTCTTGAACTTAACTGCAGAATTTCTAGAGAACCTAATGAGATTTCTACGAGAACGATTTTACGGCTTGCTACTGAAGGAAATGGGGAAATATCAATGATGAGCAATAAGAGCGCATAAAACCTAATAATCTAATCATTAGTCATCATTCGCGCCAGTTTCTCAGCAAACTATCCACTATCAATACGTTATCGGTGAGGGCATTATTACGAGTGAAATCAAATATGCTACCCAGTGCATTTGTAGTACCCGATAAGCTGGAACCCTCAACATTTTCATAATCGATCATTTAACACAAAAATGCTACCAATGCACTCTATCAACATCATCTTAACACGTACTCGAGCATCCCCTGATTTTGCTAGAGAGGTTAAAATTGAGAAAAAATAGCTCTTCCCTCATGAGGATTTGTTAACCAGCAAATTTCAAATTCGGACGCACCGTAAACGTTCATAGTTGATTGGCCGATAGTCTCATGTTGCAGGGCCGCAGGCACGACGCAACAAGAAATCTTTGAAGTAACGTAAGTAATATCCATTTTTGATTTGTGCGGAATTTTGAGCTATTCTATTCGAGAAATGTTTTGCAACTTTATAAATACAGTTTACAAATATCTTGTGAGTAGCGACACACTACTTTCCACAACCCTTCTTCTACGGCCTGCTATATACGGGCACTGTAACTTTGTTCAACACGTTTTTACGCAAACATTGGCTGGGAGTACTCCAAAAGTTTGTTCGACAAAATCTTATTCGAGGTATTATGGCTTATACTAACGTTCAAAATATGGGTATAGGTAGCGAGAAGAAACCCCGTAATATTGATCAAATCCAGGGAAGCAGTTACTCTGGAAATTATGAACATGTTAAAAGAAACACGTTTTACGACACATTTTGAGGTTTATCTCTGTTCAGGTTGCCAAAAGCTCATCGAATTTTCGAGGAGACATTTATCGAGAAGAAATCATGCGAACTAACAGGTAGAAGACACTTTGAAAGGTTAATCAAAATCGTAAGAACAGTTTTTGAGATAAATGCGAAAACGCATGGTTTACGGTACATTTTTTCCCCCAACCCCCCTTTACAAACGATGGAAATCGTTCATAAACCTATTTTTGGTTCTCCAAAAAATAACACATAATACTAAACAAGAACCATCTCAATCGGTTAAGCAAATTGAACTGCATCCACACACAGGCGACTCGTCGAAATTAGATTTTTTGGATTCAGTAGGCCGCAAAACGTAAAGATCAGAAGAAAACCCAACCTTTTTTTTGACAAGTTCGCATCATTTTCCTTACCCTTTGGACCGCCGACAGTAAAATCGCTAGTCTACCTCACGTTTGAGTGACGGATCATGATGTAACAACTCGGACAGCAGAACGGTCAGATTAGAGGACAACGTGAACAATGAAAAATGAGGAAGAACGTCCAGGGTACATAACGCGCTTATTGCACACGCGCATATAATTCCCTATTTAGCGAAACAAGTCCTTGTAAAAATAGCATTGTTCGGATTTGTTTGCTCCGTACCTGAATACGCTAATCCATTAATTTAGTTGTCACTCGGTAGACGTGAAGGGTGAAATTATTATTTAATTTTTATTACTGTTATTATTTATTAAACACAACGTATTTTTATCTGCTTATTACACTTGAATTATAAGAACTTAAATATGAAAATCTAATGAGGACAGAGATAAGTAAAACACAGCGGAGACACAAAATATTCGGTTTCATTATTCCCAATTTGCACAAATATATTTTAAAATCTAGTTGCAACTTACCTAAAGCGACAACAATTGTGATGACGTCCCACAACACTTGCACAGCACTTGAGTTATTTGAGAAAATTAATGACGATTTTTAGACAAATTAGAAGTCCTATCGAAACTTTCTGAAACGTTAATTCACGTAAATGTCATGTCAAATGTTGAGCGAAAATGCGTACGAAATTAAAAATTGTGAGAATAAAAAAGTTCGACGAAGTAAACGAAGTGACAAAGAGCCTCACACACTCTGAACCCGAGACCGACTGAAAAGCGAGGGATTGAGAAGCGCAACCCTCGACTCCTCCTCCCCTCCAGGACGCGTTCCCCCCCAACGCACCCTCTTAGAGGACGATGAGGAACACGTGATGGTCGGGGTCGAGGGGTGGGAAGGGGTACGCGCTTCAGGCGGCGACCCAACCCCGCCTCCCCTTCACGGTCAAACCCCCACCCCACGTGTCCGATCATCCCCACTCCACGTGTCAGATCATCCCCACTCCACGTGTCTTTTCTCGCGATAGGTGTCGTCGTACTGGTAGAGGGGAGGGGGTGGAGGCGCCTTCACCCTCCTACCCTACTTACGGGTTTCAACTTCGCCCGAGGAACGGGACTCAGCTACACTCGTCTCGTTCCCAGAGAGAACGATATATAACGTCAAAGGGCGGAGGGGGACAGGGTACGTTGACCCAACTTTGTTTTCAGGGGATTGACCAACACTTCCAGACGTTCATGTTCATCTTCTCAGAGCCACACACTCTAAAGCAGCAATGATCCTATGGCGAAAGGAAATAAGATAGCAGACACCTTCACAGCCCTCACCGCAGGGCCACGAGATGACGAGGGGACAGTTCAATGTTCTATCTATATAAATACCATATTCAAATATCTGGCGCGAAATAAAAGACATATTTTCATCAGTGCCGGTTGCTACACCGAGAAAATTTGAAAAGATCTTGGACACAATTTTTCGGTACTTTCTGGGCTTCCTCTCCGTTCAACCGTAGGATGAACAGTAGTGGAGAACCATATACGAGCGAAGATATTGATTATTCTCATTTAAATCCGGCAGCCAAGAAGTATGAAGTTGAGGGGAGACGTTGACAACGGAAACTTTGGAGAAAAGATCAGTAATGAGTAGCGAAGATACTAGTCCTCAAATGGACGTCAAGTTCAGCTTCACTGGCGAAGAAACCCTGAAGATTCCCCAAGAAGGTTAGTGTCGTAATTGGAAGTAGAGAACGGGTGGACGATACTGAACGAATACGTGAAATCGACTTCTTCACGAAATATTAGGATCCTAATTCTGCAATGCATTTGCAGGATGCATACTAGGAATGCAATTTCTTCGTATTTCTAATTTTCTCAACATTAGCTATCTCATTACCAACCTATCGTATGGTTTACGACTGATCGACCTTAATGTGAAGAGGATTGTTAAGAATCGGTCAGTTTGAACGCTTCTAAAAACGTTGTGCAGCACAGTGTGAGGAAAAGAAGTACAGGTTTCTATAAATCAATAGTACAAAGTAAATAATTGAATTGCCCTCCGCTCGTTCACTTTCCAGGGGTCGGGGATGGTATAAAGCAACGTGTTGACATTTCGAGGCGATGGGCGATATTTAACTTTCGCGCCAGTTGACACATGCAGTCCATTAGTCATTGGGCAACCAAATAGTTGACGGTCGCGAAAGCCGTAGGACATTAGAAAAATGTAGGAGATGAAGGCAAAGAATGCGATGACAAGAAGCTCGCGAACTTGAGTGCTCATACCAAACATGGAACATCCTTCTTATGGCGTGAGAACGAGTCCCTTTCAGTCATTCCCTTTTGGCCGCTTCGCCTCGGGAAGTATTTGGGGCAAAAGCGTTAATTTCTGGGTTCGCGGCAAGACGCAAGCGCACTCCCACATCCGCTCCAAAGCCATTTCTCTCGGAGCAAAGGTTGCTGCCGCCGCTGCTGACCTTTCAGAAATCGGTAACGGCAGAAGAGCTCGAAAAATCATTCCCCTCTTAAAAGCTGGCTCTTTCAATTACGCGAACTTTGAGAACTTGGGGAAGCCGCCAGTGGAGGAGAAAAGAGGGCCGAGTCATGCTCTGTACGAGCGGAATTTTCATGTTCGTTTTCCTCTTCGTCTTCAGCTTCTTGTGCCTCGAGGTCCTCACCTCAAGGGCGATCAAGTCGTCAACGAACTAGCTGAGTTAAGCCCGAACTACTCTTGCCTTATTACGACGAAGATCTTCTTCGATTCGTCCAACCGCGAAACCTCGCCAACGGTTGCATTTTGAGCCAATGACTAAGTGGTCTTTGCCTGCAAGGCTCGAGACATCCATTTCAGCTCAACTATTCATCACTTTCCAGGCACGCTGGGTGACTGCTTTCAGCCGCGTTTTTTTTAAACCGTGAAACGTAAAGGAGAAATGATTTGGGGAAAGCTTGTTCCGATTTTGAGGATGCGCCTGAGGCTGTTAAATTAACATCCTTCTAAATGTAGCCAGGTAACTGTCATGCAGCAAACTCAAGTCATCACAGATATAACTTACCGTAGGATCCAGCAGAATATTCCTAGCTCAAGAGTTCTTCTTTTGTCTTCTCTAATAAGGACTTGCTGTATCCACCTGGAAAGCAGAAATCACTTTTCAATTTTTTCGAAGAAAATGCTGTCGTTTATTCCACTTTCCTTGCGACATGCACTCAACAGGTACTCAGTCAACAAGATTAAATCTCTCAAATTATCCTGGCACAAGGGTGTATTCATTCCACAAAAATTCAACAGTTGAATTTTAGAAAACGAAAATACGCCATTTATAAACTGTGTATAAAGCATCTGTAATGACCGAGGGGTTCTCTAGCGAGCTGGAGGCGTTCTCTGCTCTCAAGTGGGCGTTCGTGTGATTGAGAACCTGCTTGTGTGTCTGGCATACTGAGCATACAGGTTTGTAATCGAGTAATCAAGCCATCAGTAGCTGCTTGTAAAACTAAAACACTCTCACTCTGCCTCTATCAACTGGAGTCTTAAGCAATGGAACTGAGAACATTGTGGCGTTTCACCCTGAGTTAACAACTGAAATAATGTACATCCAGGGAGGTTAGGGGTTAGGCACCAGGAAACGTAGATAAATCGCTTGCATTGTTCAACTGCGTTCCCTTACTTCGCCAAATCTAAGGAGTGGATTCGCGCGTCACTTGACCAGATTGGCAACAGACCCCGTGAACTTACGAAAAAACATGGGTTAAGAGTTGTACACAGGTGAGACCCTTTTAATGCTCCCTGACACCCTCTAAAAGGTAGTGAGAACCTTTTTTGGGTATTCTAAAACAAAGATCGTTCGCAGTTATTTACAGAGCACGTTAGGTCCTTCCTGCAGCTTGATGAGGGAGCGGGCAAAGAACTAGTGTTTGGAGGAAGGATGGAAACATGCGAAGTAGATACCTTGCAGATTTCTGCTCAGAGGAGGAATAAGTTGAGAGTCGCTAGTTCTCAATGACTAGTTTCAGATCAGTCAAATCTGGAAGTAGCCCGAGTTGAGCCGTCATTCAAGTTTCAAAATCTTCCTCCGAAATTTCCTTAGGAACTTGCTGCACCGCCGATTAATGAGTAAATACCATCCACTGGAAGGCGGAAGCTTCTTCGGATGGAAAAAGAAGAAAAAAAAAGAAGCAGCAGCTCGCTTCGAACACGAGAACCCGTCATTATCGTCCTGAAAATGAAACGAGAGCCCTCAGATTGGGATGGAATGGGCGAGAGAGAAAAAGAGCGTTGGCGGGGGTCCCCAAAATGCGGAGAAAATAGGCCAATCCGAAGGGGTTCACCCCAAAAAAAGCATTTTTTATTTTTTTCTGGAGGTGCAGGATGAAAATTATGTAAATGTGTCGCTCGATTCCAAAGGAAATTGGTAGTTCTGTTGATTTCCTCGATGAACTCCGGAGGCTCGATTTAAATTGTAGATGTGTCTGGGCGTGTGCCGTTTATGGTACGAGAGCATTCGTCAAAATTACAACCCTTGCGTAAAAGATGACTTCTATAAACAATAAGAAGGTATTGGATTCAGTCGAGAGTCGGCTGCAACCCAGATTCTCGAAACGGAACAGGACTACCCTTTTCTGAGTACTTTCTAACAACTTAAACAAACACGTACAATATCATAATACGCAAATAAGATGGAAGTCTCACTGGCATCACCCTTCCGTTCACGTTTGGAGTCTGTAATACTCAAAAGAAATGTGACGAAGTAACTATGTACCCGACAGGGCTTCCTACGAGAAACTGGTACTATTAAACGCATTGGTATCCACGAACAACTTTTTTCCATTCTTGCAGAACTGTTAAATTGTTAAACATAAATAAAAATAAATTTTCTCGGGACGTTTCAATTGATCGGGCCACCTGTTGACGAATTGCCAGTACTCAAATGGACAGTTATCCTTACAATTTCACACTTCAAACCAGACAAGGAGTCTGCTGAGTCCGGCAGGGGGCACTCCTAAGAGAAGTGACCTAGATCTGCAATCGGAGACCTGGTGACTCCAGCTCATTATTTCTAGCGGTGAATCAACTACGCCCTCTGATATTTTGATTTCTCTAGCAATGTTTAAATGGAATCGAACGACTCAGTGCAGTCTTTTTCCATACAGCACACCCCCACTCTTTGCAGCCTATTCATCATCTTGCCTCATATTTCCCAAATCTCATCTTTTCTTTCTACCGGATGCTTCTGGTAGAAGTGGATTACGAGATATCTCGAGTCCCTCAAAGCGTCGCCGGACATCGACTGTCGTGTTCGAAGCAGAAGACAACTAAAAGAACGACGAGGAAGGAAAACGAGTCCAATGACCTTGTCTAGAGCGGGCTTATGTAAGCTGGCCAAAACCGTGGGTACTAGTGGATTATGAGGCATTTCTATTTGTTTACATCATTCGACGGGGAAGGAAGTTTGTAGGGATGCAGTAGAGAACACTGGAACCCTTCAGCTAGCTGGTTCATCCTCAGGAATCTAGCACTACTCAGAGTATTACCGTCAACTACCACGTGGAGGAGGTATTTAATACCTCACCATATGACCTGTGTAAACAGGACTGGTTTATGTCGGGTTACTTTCACATGGACGTACACACTCTGGCAGACACGTACAAAACTGTCTTAAATTATTACGTTCTGAAATTGATATGTTTCAAATTGAAGCACAATTATCTGGTGCGTAGTAACACAACTTTCCGCAACCCTCCTAAATATTTTGTAAAGAAGAAAAGTTAGGAGCTAACTAGTAGAAGATAATTTTAAATTTTAAACAAAATCGTTAGAGCCGTTTTGGAGATAAATGCGTAAAACCTAGTTGTTAGTACATTTTCGTCCTTTTCTCCCCTTTTTCATCGATAGAAATTGCCCGTAACCTTACTTTCGTGTCAACAAAAAATCACACACAAAACAAAAAAAAAAACAGGTCAACCGGTTCAGTCGTTCTCCCGCGAATTGAGCTACAGACACACATACACACGGACCACGCGCAGAAATAGTGTTTTTTGGTTTCAGCAAGGTTCAAAACGTAAAGATTTGATGAAAACTAAACTTTTTTATGACACGATTACCATACTTTCCTTGCCCATTGGGTAGCAGAAAGTAAACATGTATAATCTCAATTAAGTGAAAAGAATACTTCTGATAGCTTCGCCGTTTCTGGGAACAGACCGTCAACACTACTTTCATTTAGATTTTCTAAATATTGAAACACATAATTTATAACTGTTTCGTTGTCGATTATGTAGGTATAAGCGTGTACAGCGGCTACAAATAAAGCTCGAGACTGAATTGTTGACACTTTCCGCCGATCTTCGTATGGAACTTGTTCTGTTAACCGTTAAAATGGACGGCCTTTGTCAATTATGACGTCACAAATAACCCCCAGGTGTGTGCTGTTTAGTTATTGTGAACCACGTTTTCATCCCCCACCCATATAAAAACGTGATGGCATTTTGGGAGGATGTGACGGGCGAAGTGGGGACTGAATGAGAGGACAATGAAATTACGGAAAGGAAGGCCGACTTCCTTGAAGTCGACGGTGACGAACATAATGCAGGATATTCAGTTAGGCGTCCTCATGTCAAAGGTCGGGGCTACGCTTTCCAGGTGGCCATTGGACGGTTTTGACCGCCGGGGAATCCCACGCTCCTCCAGAAGAACAACTGCTATAGTCAACTAATTTAAATACAAATTGGCAGCGAGGGGCTACGAATAATAATTGCACTTTTGGTATAGTTCTAGTATGAAGAATTTGCTACTACCACCGCTAAATAGTTCATTACCAAAGATCGTGCGAACTTTGAAGTTCATTAAGCAGCTCTTTCAGGGCTCGAAGGAAAACTAAACCCATCGGTAGCCTTACCCGAAGAGGATTTTGGCAGGTTTGCTTATCTGTCGTGTAATGAGGAGACTTTAAGAGAATGTAGGTTAGGAGCAGGGAAGTGAAGACCGCAATCTCAAAATACTCTTTTTAAATTAATGACGTCTTTCCTTCTAAGTTGGGCCACCAGTTATTACGTAAGTGATTCAATTCGTTTTATGTTGCACGTTTTGTACTCATCAAGGAAACCCTTCAGTGGGGTGTGTTGTCCATAAAATGGTACTTAGATGGCGTTTGTTATAACTAACAGGGTAATACCGGCCAATCATGCCCATCAGTTGAAGGCGCATACTTCGTATCATTTGCTTGGTCGGTTTGAACTATCCGGTTGCTCTTTTAACCAGTCGTTCACTGTCGTTTTAAAACATATTCTCACTTTCTCACTTCTCATTCTGAATAATAACCCTATGTTTTCGGACGGCAAAATGTTCAAAATTTGATACTTTACGTTTCAAGACATCGGGATCCTAAATCTGCAATGGCCGTCCGCCGTCTACGCTGTTGTGTGGTTTAAAAAATTCGTTCTTTCGCACAAAAATTCCATTTGGTATCTAGTTGTGCTTGCCTGCTTGGCAATCGGGTCTGACGAAGCTTATGGTTGTTGTAGGCGAAAAATCGTTAAAAAATTAACAAAAACACAATTTTGGCAGTTTTATCGCAAATACGGTATCGTTTGGAAGGTATTTTGAATGGAATGAGTATCAGACGTGTACAACTACGTATAGTGAAATTACAGCAATTTTTATGAGCCAAGGTATTATTAATTGAAAGAACTAGCGGAACAATAACGGGAGCCTAGGATATATTCATTTTCGTCGTTTCATTATAATCAGGTTACGTTCTGTATGGTTTAATGGTATTTTTCGATGCTGGGTCTCGCAGCTGTCAGACTCCTTCAAGCCGTTCAAGAAATATTAAACCGTTACGTAATAATTTGCGGCGTTTTATTTTTGCCTTAATACGTAAAATACACCACAAAAGTAATCGATCGTTTTGTACAACGCTTTACTTGGGCGTCTCTCTTCAGTGCATGAGAAGGGTGTAAAATCATTGTCAACCTATGTGTGCTCAGTCTTGAGAAGTATACCCCTGTACTCAATCCTTCATAACGTAGATAATAATTCATCTCTTCACTAAACTATTTTTTACGATTTCTACCCTGTAGTTGATGCTCTGTTCTTTCATCAAGGATTCCATTATTGCAGAAAAACTAGTTTTGTTGTGCACTTAAACGTTCACACTCCAATACTCCTGGGAGAAGTAGTCCCATTCCCCTCTTATTTTCTTAGCAACTCCTTCCCATAGCACCAACATCATGATAGTTAGGGAAAGCATAATGTTATGTTAGCGTGGTTTGATTTTGCAAAAAGATTCCAATCTAATTCATAACAGTTACCGACCAATTTATGAAGGATTCAAAGTATGCAACAAGGGCTTCAACGATGTACACCAGATGTTTACGCTCCACATTCATCTGGACTCTAAACCAAATAATCGAATGAGGCGATGAAACTCCTTCCGTAGCGTGATTAGCCATCTCATCGGCTTTCCGGTCGCGAATAAAAGACCATCTGGTAGGAAGTCAACAGGTGGTCTGTCAAGAGGGTTCAACAAGTCGGAGGGTTGTAAAGTTATCCGCTACTTGTTGATATGACCCGGCAACACCCTGTTCTCTCGACCCTCATTTTTAAAGCTCGATGACACATAGGTCGTTCTCCCGAGTACTCACTGCCGTTGTTTCAGCGGTCAGCAGAGGGTTTTCACTTGAGGAGCCCTCGATGCCTTTCCCCCAGGCAATTTTCGTCTTCTCGGTTTCTTGGGCATACGAGTATTCACCAGTTTAATCGGCAGTTACGGAACCTTCGGTGGGACCAGATGAAGCGATCTTCCGGTTTTTTTAGGCTGTTTTGTCAGTTCGCCACATATTACATCTTGGCCCTCTTCTGTTTATTTCTTCACAGACAGCTCTAATCAGATCGACTTCAATTTAAATAGCTTGTCTGCAAACTTGGAGTACTCCGGTGCTCTCGGGTATCTTTCGACATACCGCTGCGATGCTTTTCATGGAAGCTCAGCAAAACATGCCAGGAGGGGGGTGGGGGTTGTCAATGATTTTTAATATGTTTGATACCAGTTTATCGTATTTTTAAAACGCTGCAAATTATTTCACAACGGTTTATTATTCTCGGGCCCAGCTCGATGTAGTCTCACACCTCAGAGATCCATTCCATTGATTCAGCATCCAAAAAAATACCAGTAAACCATACAAAACATGACATGACCTCAAGGGAAATTGACATACTCTAGGTTCCTGAGGGCAATTGGCACGACGTCACTGGTCGAGCTGACGAGTGGTTGAAGAGAGACGGGAGGCAGCGCGGGAAATGAGAGCTGGTCGGGAAGAGATAATAGCTTTCGCTGTATTTTCCCCGCGAGGTCTTTCAACTAGTATACAGTTGTAAACTTCTCATACTCGTTTCATTCGACCCAGCATGGAAAAATACATAGAAAACGACACCAAGCACTATGTAATTGCGATATAACTGCTAAAATGTCGTTGTTGTCAACTATTCAGACAATAACGATCATGGGTATCGTCCAACTGGATCATTTATTTTTTTTGCGCAAGAACGGATTTGTAGACCACGTGTAAGGCAAAATATAAGACAGCGGGCGACGGTGGGCGGGCATTGCAGGTTGGAAATCCCCATGCTTTGAAACTAAGTGCCAAATTTGGAGAGGGGGTTGTAAAAAAATTTTCCCTACCTAAAACATACGAGTAGATGTATTATTCAGAATGAATAATAAATTAAAATCGTCGAGTACGCTGTAGAAATATATGAAGTGTAGCACTAGAGTAAGATTCATTCAGGCATACTTAACCTCCGATTCTGTCCAACCTTTTCAATGTGTCGCCTAACCCGCCACGCTGTTAAGAATGTATTAGGGAAAATTTTTGTTTGAGTTGGGTGATTGTCAAGATGATATTTTGATAACGTTCGCTCATAATGAGCTGAATAATGAAGTATTGGATTGTTTATGAAACTCACAGCCCAAGGAGTGAAAACACAATAATTTAACGATCTAACAAAATCTAGTTTACACTGAAAAAATTGTTCTGTTCAGTGTTTTGATAGCTTAAGAGAATTTTCAATGTTCATCAACCTACGTGCAATTAGGCGCGATCCCTGTAAAAGTGTACTTTGCCGGTTTGCAACACCAGGTTGCCTCCTGTAGGAAGATTTATGAAAAACGGCAACCCAGATATTTGACGACCTTAGAAGAGATCAGTTTGTTTAAGCAGATTTCAAAGCAATTACCGATTTTTGGGGGATATGGACGTGGAAAAAAGCAAAATGAGTGGACAGAAAGAGGTAAAATTGATTGATCATGATCAAACATTGTCTGAGGTTATCAAAGTGATCGCAACACCAAACTTTTCTCCTCGAATTTATCGAAAAGAAAATTTTTATTTTTGTTCTTCATGTTATATCGATTTAGACGCTTGTAAAGCCGTCAGTAATTTATAGTATGCTACTGATGATTATCCAACTGTTGACTCGAGAAAGAGGAAAGGCACTTTTCTGTGTCATTACTCGAAAGAACAGAGGTGCTCCGGTCACTTGGGTTTTGGCCATTCATGCCTCACAACCGTCATGCTCAACGATAGGTGAACCTAGTTAAGCCTGTTTTTTTTAAATAAGACCTTAGGATCACGCACATTTAAACAAGTACGATTAATGCAAAGTAATAAAGAGTAGAATGAACCAAGTTTCACTTGATGTGAAACTTAATGTGCATTGAAGCTCAGAACAGCGGCTTCGCCCATGCAGAAGAATTCATTCGAAATCGACACAAAGGAAATGAGAGAAAAGAAAGTGGCCGTAGTAGCGCTAGTAAAACCTATAGCCGTTCGAATCCGCTTAGAATTTGAAAGGGATTCCGAGCCGTCGACAGCGCTGCGAGTCGTCTATGGTCTGTCAGCGATTCGCTTCAATCGAGTGGCAGGCGAGGAATAACTATTTGACATTTTAGGTCTATCAAATTTATTGCGAACTAGCAGTTTACAAAAGAAACTTAAATCTGAATCCGTTTCGAATCTATTTCACAGAAAGCTAAACGAAACACGGAGTTTAAGTAAATGGGTGTGTACTTTGACATCGTGGATGCATTCAAGTAGTATGTGGCAATATACCTTTCACCACAGTCAGGCACCAATTTATTCCTATGCAAAAGGCGTTGGTTCCATGGCGTGGTTCCAGTACATAATCAGTTTGAGAGATGGTTGCTATTACGTAGCGTGCCAGGGGGATTGAATCGTGTCCCTCAGAAGCCACAGTTTCTTTTTAGTATTTCCTACCTACGTCAAGAAATATCACTCAACAAAGGCATAAGTGGGGGCAACCCAATAATACGAGAATTTAGTAGATTCTAGTAGATCTATCGAGTAAATATTAACAGAACGAAGTACAGATTGTATTGATTGCTAAGGCGGTAAAAATGGAGCAAAAGAACACGCATTAGAACATTATACATACGCAAAACCCTAAAATTTAACATTGGTTAGAAAGTTAATTTTCACAAAAATTTGCTATAAGTTAGGGTAGGCTGGAAGACCAGACTCTTGAATGGTAATGACGAAGATTAAGCTACATGTAGGATTCTTCGTTATTTCAGGGAGGTTTAAAACTTCACTTATCTTACCTCAAAGCTCATCAAGAGAAAAGGACTAGCGATAAAAGCTAGCAAGAAGTCTCTCTCTTTCTCTCTTATGCGTGGGGGAGGAGTGAAGGGTGGAGGGACGTCTTTTCCTCCTGAAGAGGCCTAAGTCTTCGCCCTAATTAAGAGGGATTCACCTGTAGATACCTCAGCATCTGCCTGTCTGACCGTTTTATCGCTTCGGCTTCTCCCGCAGGTCCCTTTGCTCCCGCCGCTGTCTCCTTGGCATTGAACGGAATTATGAAGTGGACTCCGCCAGGTGATGGGAATCTCCCTGTCCAGTTGATGCCCGGCAACGAAAACGAAGAGAATTTGTATAATCCGCTCGAATTCAGTTTCGTCTATAAAAGAGACGAAACAAAAGTGCCGAAAGTATTGAAGTCCCGTCCTGCTGGAAAATGTAGTTATGAAAGAAGGTGGTGGTGGGGAGATATATTCCTTTGAGGACCACACGGACTGCCAGGTGGACGAATAGAGAATTTCGTTTTTATTTTCCCAGTTTTCGGTTTCCCAAAACGTCGAGTTGAACGCCGTTGACATGTGAAACGCCGGTATAATGTCAGCCATTTTGGACATAAATTCGGCTGGTTATCGTCAACAGATGCCTATTGACAACGTGAATCACTTTGTAAATGCTTTCTGGAACTAAAACGACGTGACGGGTCGCATAGGTCAATCCACACCAAACTCATAACTTAGATGCCATCTGTGCCCCTATCCTTTTGGAATTATAGGCTCCTCAAAGTTATGAAAACCCGAATTCATTCCGGACATCCGCAACAACCGTTTCAGAGTTAACTCGCGTTTTTATTGAAAAACAAACCTTGAAAATAAAGTTGACTTAAACATTGTCTGTTGGAACTGTAGAACTAACTTCACCTAACATTTAACATTCCCATGTTTGTTTACTAACCCAAGCCCTGGACTGGGGACTTTACCATTGGTTTTCGACCGCACAATCAATTTTTGGACAAATAAAAGTACAGCAAAGGCTCATATTTTCTAGCCTATAACATTAGATATATATCCAGAGTGAAGCACTATACAAGTTGGTGTTCGTCAGAAGCTAATACAAATTGTCTTTGATAGTGAAGTGAAAATATCCTATGAGACTAGGATAGAAATGCTCAAGGCTGTGTTAGAAATCAGCTCAAGCCAAAAGAAAATTCTGAGTTTCTGGTAATAACGTTGATATTTAAATGATAGCCACGCGATTCTCCCTGTGTGTTTCATTTGTGTGGTTTGCAGCCAATAACGTACCACAACTTAAGGAATTAGCTGAACAAACAAATGGATCCCATAAATTATTTGAGTGTGCCGTAAGTCGTTTTCGATCAACAAGCAGAACGAGGGTCAGTAATCAGGAAACCGAGTGGGCAATCATCAGGATAATCTAAATTTCATAACGCGTTCCCTCAGATTATCACCCTCCAACGCTTTCAGACACAATAAAACTCCCTCTCCTTTCGATATCCGCCAAGAAACTCGCAAACATCGTTAACGGGAAAATACATGGAGGCGCTGCAAGTTAACGATTTTATTATTACCTGATCGGTTGGTTAGATAGATCCAATTAATATGTTTTCGAGCGTTCAATGGGATGGCAAGAGAAGAGATTTCACAGGAGCTTCAGCGCCTCTCCGTCCCTCACTCACACCTCCCCCGACCATCAAATGGATTTATAAGTGGATTTTCATTCTCAACTCACCGAGAGACGTTGCAAACGGTATCTCGTGCCATCCCTTGGATCACGAGGCTGTTGTTCTTACAGTCTGAATGGTGCCGCCGTTTAAACGAGTCGTGGTCGAACAAAATAACTGTCTGGGTATTATCCACAACCAACAGATGAAAGTAAACTCGACGACGGTTTGAAGGTAAAAATATAAGAAACGGTGATTTTGATTTCTTCGGTACCGTCGGTGTTTTTTCCGCTGCCTAATCGCATAGGAGACTTTTAGGAGAAATGGACTGTTTGGTTTAGGAAGATCCTGAACGCGATACTTATAACAACGCTTCACAGTTGAGGCGATAACCGTTTTCCCATTTATTTTTCCAACTCATCGGAGTGGAAAGGAAAGTTCAGTAATCGAAAAACATTGTTCAAAGTTATCTCCAAATGGTGGCGTCCAATGTTCGTGGGTCAGGGTGTCTGCGAATACGATTCCGAAAGAATTTCTGAACCCATCAGTTAAAATTTGAAATTAGGCCGGCACATTAGAATAGACAATATCAATTGGCCGGTATACTAGTGCTATGTCCGGTCTGTTGCCACTAATGGTCTTGTCAGTTGTAATGGCCTGATCAAAGTACAAGTTGAAATTGCTGTTCTCGAGAACGGCTGGGTGTATATTTGAAGTATGTAGAAGGGAAAGTTATGTAATCGGCTGAAAAAAATGTTCAGTCTTCTTCAGATCTTTACGTTTCAGATCCTACTGAGTTTCTTTATAAACGCCGCTCAGCAGTAGTAGAATTTTCAGAAAAAAGTTTGTATTACTCCAATTAAGTACACATACGATGAGCGTTTAATAATGCTCATAAGATGTATTGGGATTACTCCAGAAATTTGGGGATTTCAACCGCCGCTGTTTAACTCAGGACCTGATAACTCAGGAGAAGTGGTTATAATCCTTCTCAAAAAATCGTATCCACAGCCTCATAAATCGAATCTGTGTAACGATTGCTCAATAATAGTTGGAGCATGATTCTCTCGTCGTCTAGTTACATTTCACCAAGTTCAAATGAACTGAGTTGAAAATAGATTGAATTAATAGCGAAAGCCACGAAAACCAATGAATTTATGTGGAGCGAAGGAAGGGTGTGTGATGCGGCGCACGTGATGTTTTTTTCCCTTCATCACCAATATGAACCGTATCAGCCAGTACAACCACCCTCCTGGACTGGGCCTTCAGTTAGCAATCCCCCACTGGTGATGTGGCGAGCATAACATACGCTACCAGCCATTAGGAACGCTAAAACGCGGTTTCCCTCTGCTCAATCTAAAGGCCCGCCACATCAATATAAGTGTCGCAAAATTCTGGACCACCAAATGAAAAGCGGGTTAACCGAGAATAATCCATTATTGCTTGAACGGGTCCTTTCTTGCGTTTCTTATCGTACCTTTCCGTTATAAGTGTTATTGTGATCACACTCACCTATCAACTAGAGTTGAGCAGACAATGTTGTAGCCGTGATCTAACGTAAATTTGATACTCTTTTGAAACACTATGTGTGTCTCCTAGATTGGCTTTGAGACAATACTAAAGCTCTTCTATTCCACCCACATTCCAATTCAATCGAGGTATCAGTCCAGTTCTGTACGTTACTACTTGGGTCTCTTTAGGAGGAGATTTACCGTCATTTGGACTGAAGAGACATGACTGAGCTGAATAGGACGGGCAGAAGTCGCGAAATGGGCTATAAATCTCAAACTCACGCCCCCAAAGCTTCCGTTCTAACGTTTACAACGCAGGCTAATGCCCCAGAAAATTGTCGGCACCGCCTGTGCCCTGCGGTCAATACTATTTCACAAAATCGTGTTTTCCTGTTGACTCCTTAAGGAGGCGTAGGAGATATTGCCTATTGTTAATTGAAGAAGACCGGGCACGAGTCTCTTCTTCAGTCGCAGCGACCCCCCTTTCGAAGGAAAAAGCAGATGTCCCATCATCTTCCTAATGAATCAACCCGAGGTAGAGGGCCCCTGCATCTTAGTTCCTCGAGGGATCGCCTGTTGAAGACGGAGGGACAAAATCCAAACAGCTGATCCTTGCAGGAGGCCCTCTTCCCCTCCTCACCCACATAAAAAATAATGGACGCGACCTTTTTTCTTCTTCGCAGCTCAAGCTCTTATAAAGATTCGAGCTGCCAATGTTTGTTAGGGTGCGGTCCAAGGATGGGTCAGTCCGCTTGATCGCTCACCATTGCCAACAGATGTCCTATCCTGTTCTCGTCCGAAGCTCAGGATTTCTGTAAGAAGTTGGAAAAAGTAATTGACCTCACAAGTTAGCATCACGTCTGCCTTCGGTCAAACCGCGGAAAAAACTGGTTAGCAATGGCAGGGATAAGAGATAAATAGATATGTGCGCAAATTTTCGTTACTTATTTTAAGTAGCAGAAATATTCCCAAAGTCAAGGGTTAGGCGCAAATGCTGTCTCTTTCTTGCTGTGAACAACTGTTTCAAGATGTGCGCTCTACCACATGATCCATACACTCTCTAAGCTGCAGCTCCTGCATCAGGGCGTTCCAGCCATCTCATCCCTCTATCGATTAGACTCGTTGCGTTCCCCCTTTATTACAATTATAGGCTCATCAACACCCCAACTATACCATCTTCAACCGACCGCTTACGACGTAAAAAATAACCTCTTCAAGGGTCTTTTTCAAATAAAAGGGATCTAAAACGATAGGAATCAATTTTTTTCTTTCCTTCAGTTTTGACAAGGTTGGTAGCACCGCTCTTGCCTGTTGAGCTCCTCACAATTTTCACGCTTCTCCTGCTTTCCAACAGTAAATGGCGAACACGCGAAAGCTCCATTCTATATTCTTCACGTTCAGAAAGCTTATTTTAATTATTTTCTGCATCTACAGCAGTTTGTGGATTCGTCGTTTAATTTAATATCTTTATTTAAATACGCTTGTAAAGGGGCTCCCTATTTATCTACTTTTCCATTTGAACTTTTATTTGCTAGTACTGAAATTTATTGATTTCACTGCTGGTATAGGTTTTACTCAGCAAATTTACTTCCGCCAGTGAAACTATGCGAATTTAACGTACGCGTATTGTTAATTCGTGGGCTAAAAAATAAGGAGGAATGCGAGTTTAGTTGCCGACTTTTCACCTGTTGATGATGAAGATGTGGACGAAAGGGCCAGCGTGAATTCGTTCCAGTGAGCTGTCAGCTTGGACGAAAAAAGGGCAGAAATTATGAAATTAACATGAACGTTAACGAAATCAAAGGGAACAAAAAACTAAAGTTAACGTACCTGTTAGGTGAGTCCGTCTCCTCTGGCTGGTGAGTTACTGTGGGCAAGCGCTTTCGATGTAAAGACATCATCGTCTGGCCGTTAAGTCAGTACTCAGTACTCAGTACTCAGTACGTTAACTTTAGTAATTTGCCTACTGGCGGACACAACCCAATTTCTTTAATACCGAACAAAAAACTCTTCGGATATTATTATGTTGCGAATTTTACGGTAGCGTTAGGTTCGCGAGTTAACGGCGAAGAAAGACAAACGAAAAATGAGAATTATGAGAAGAAAAAGGAGCAACAACAGCGGCAAAAGGGATAACCTCGTGAAGTGTTATATTCGTGAACAAATAATGTCTGCTCCGAGGCATAAGGGATTTGTGACTCAACACGTATTTAGTTGGAAAAATTTCATTTATTTCTAAAAGACGTTTATATGACTTACATGCTATGTTGCCTTGAGGTTGGTCAATTCTAACCTTAATTTGGATTTAATGTAGAAAAAGGCCAAAGTGAGTTTCTAATACTGTCAATTTGAATAGATGAGTTTTGAATTTGACTGAGGTACAGTTACTTACAAGGTAACTACTATTCCACGTCGCACAACGATAAATCTTTATGATGTAAAAAAAAGGACAAATGCTGAAGATTTACGAGCGATCGTTGTGATTTATCGATTCACATCGCTCAGAAAAGTCGTTACATCGCGGTTCAAAAAAACAACCTGCAACGTTACGGCTGAGAACAAGAACTCCCTCCCCCCTCCACACCACTGCCTGTCCCATAAACGCGGAAGTTTTTATCGTTTCGTGGGTGTCGCAAAATGATGAAGGGTTGGTGGATGATGGTGAGGGTGGGACCAAAACTTTGTGAGAGGAAGAAGAAGCAGAAGGGAAAAGTGAGGGAGGCGCTTTCATCAAAGAAGATTGACAATGTTCCCCTTTCGAATGAATGCAGTGTTTTTTAGGTTAGGTGTTTTTCCGCCGGGTTTTTTGTTCATTTTGATTGGGTCAGTTTATAATGCGCCTCTTTCGAAAAGCTGGACGGACGAGCTGTCCGGAATGAAGAGGGGGACTGGCCCCCTTTTTTGATCAGCCAAATGAGAGAGAGAGTCAAGTATGGGAAATGAAGGCGCTCAGTGCATACACAGTGCAGTCCGTGGGTGGAGAAGGAGAGAGAGAGAGAGAGAGTGAGTGAGTGAGTGAGTGGATGAGGAGCAGGAAAAAAGCGGTCCGGGCGTAGGATGTGGGTGTGAGGAAGTTTCGCAGGAGATCTTCCCTTCCAACAGGTTGGAGACGAAGCGTCGGAACCGGTCAGGAACAAGCGAACCGGTCGCTCGGGGACTGTCCGGTCCGGAGGGGACTAGAGGGTGGATGGAACGAGAACGAAGAGAAGCTCTGAGTCTTGCAAGGACACTTATTCGTAGGGTGCAATTGCAACACACCCTCGCGAATCGCGGAAGAAAGGAAGCGAAGGGCTGAGAGGAGCCAGAGCCTCCTCGTTCCTCGTTGCGTAAGGTGGATTAGAATAATTGGCGGAAGGGGAGAATTCTGGTTCCGCCCTGCATAATTACACAGCTATCATCCCTTGAAGCGACGACGTCGTTGACAACGAAGATGTTTTGTGGTCATCTATTTTTACTGGAATAACGTAAGGACAAACAAAAACAGATATCCCCTATGAAACTACAACGCAATTATCCGCAGAGATTTCTACAGATTCACAATACACATAATATTCCCTGCAACATATGCATACGCTGGTTCGACAGGTAACTGCACTCCCAAATGCCAGCACTTGTTTCATGGGCCGCCCGTGCCACCCACGCAACAATGAGGACGCAACAATTTTGTCTACCTTGCCCAGTTCCTCACAAGCCATGACGCAATTAGGGCTTGCCTGCACCGAATTTTTGAGGCTGCAAGCCCAAACTGCCTGCACTGCAGGCCAGTCATGGATGAGGCTTCCCATGCCATGTTTGGGTACCGAAGCGGCGCACAATGGAAGACGGAGTTGGCCTGCTCACACCAGAGGCATTCCTCCACATTTCTCAACTTGCCAGGATAGCCTTCAACCGGAAGAGGGGGAGCTTGCTGATCTGGAGCTGAATGATGATATGGACTGCTCCTGAGCCTCCCAAACTGCTGGGCAGAGGGAGGATGTATGGGCATGCCGGCACGCTGCAACATTCACAAGAGGACAAGAAAAAAGATCTGCCGTCGAGTCCAACTTGATGCAATTTGCTACGCGGTTTTAAGTTGATTCTCAATACGAAACAGTAAATTTATTGGGCCTTTAGGAGTAAACGCTCCCTCCTCATCCGCCCCCCAGATCCCCACATAATACAGGATCCACTAATAAAGTAAGAGCTCATAACTGTGAAATTATCATCCCTGACCCCTGAGACTCCCTACCACGTCTTGGCCGGTTCTGCTCTTTGGAACAACCAATGCAGAAATATCGCCAACGTATCTTGCAGGATCTACATTAGTTTCTCCCTCCCTGACAGGGCCGCCTATCATCGAGTTACATATCATACACCACGCCACGAGTATTATAATTCAACGAAGCTGGCATATTGCAATAATAAAAATCTTCGCGGTAATGCACCAAGTAGCCATAGACAAACAGCGTTTGGTTCACTGGACGTCATCATTAACATACTTCTTACATAAACAGTGGTGAGAATAAGACGTTCTGCACTAGTGGTTGTAGTTCGGACGTTATCACATGAAAAGGAGCATCCTGCGAGGAAAGTGTAATAAGGAGTGACCATACCATTCTTGGCTATACTGGAAATACTGACTTCATTAATTGAAATAGTTATAACTCATTCATAACGCTTTACATAATGCACTATGGCATCAAAAGTAATGCTGAGAGAGTTGTAAATTTCAGGGAAATCGTATTTTCTCTGTAAACACAGGGCGTGAATGTTTAACAAAAATCGGCGATGTAAGAACGCGGGCGGAAACCTGGAACTTACAGGTAACCTCATTGGAGTCAAACCCACATAATCGATTTTTTTTAATAGTGAACCAGACTGATTCAACATAAGATGTTCGAACAAGTTGTCAGCAATGCAGTTGGGCAATGTCAGCTGAATTTTTGAAATGGGAGCGTAACGATTTTATACCATCAATTTACGACGATATTTTCTCTGAAGAAACAGTATTTACTGTTAGCGAAATGTTCAAGCGCTTGTTAATTAGCTACCATATCATTTACTACTTTCTATAAATTGTACAGTTGAGTGAAAAATACGTTTTTGAACCTTTAAGATCAATTGTACATGACAACATAACGAACACCCCAACCAGAGTAACATTTGAATAATGCCTAAACATTAACGAATGACCTGCTTTCAAATTTTTGTCAACAATGTAGGACAATCCCTATCTTCCAAGCCAATGCTAATAGAAGGAGCTGAATGAGTATAATAGAGATATTATTGAGGAGGGGATGTATGTGTGGAACGCGCTGTGTTCGTGAAGTGAACTATTCAGTATTCAAATTCCCTGTCCTACACCTAGGTAAAATAATTGATTAATTATACTCACTTATGCTTAAAAGGTTGAGCCTAAACATTGCGTGACAGATTTTTATCGATGATGAGATGCGTATTATTTGCGAAATTTCAGTTTTGGGCAGTTACTGGAACTTCAGTTTATGATAAGGACAGGAACTCACCGTAAGACAGGCACGATTTGATGGATGAAGTAAGATCGTACTTACGTCGGGTCGCGCTCACGTCCGATAGATTCGTCACCCAAACAAGCACACAACACAGAAGAAGCTGACACTACTCTGATGCAACGCGGTAAGGGTGAATGATGAACCTTGTAACGTAGTGGGAGGGGGCTCAGTAGGAGTGGTCTAACGCAAACCTCCCTCTCTCTCCCTCGAGCTCCGAGGTTGCCTGCAGGGGATGCGTGGGGGTTGGAAAGGTCCTCCCTCAGCTTGGAACCTGTGGCAGATTCGAAGGCCCTCTTCGTCCCTTAGTCACAGCTCCAGATACATCTGAAGGATAGACGGATGTTGATTGAGTCACTACATTACATTCCTCCTTCCAACTGGTATTAATTGATGACTTGAAATACAGAAGAACTACATGTACTTATAGTAGCAAACATTAAGTTACAGAGGGGCTCTTTCACGTAGAATACACCAAAGCCAATCCCTAACTGGATAAACATAAATGTTCTGGTTCAAGATACCCTTCCATAAGAACCCTCACCTACATCGGCATATCGCAACAAATAACTGTCATAGCACTTAAAGGCTCCAAACTCCACCCGGTCTCATTCGCCGTTAAAAAATACACGCATTTAGTAAAAGTCCTCGCCATCCAAACGTGAAAATTAGCAATTAGGTTTCTAGGCTTTTCTGAGACTCAGTGAATAACAAAAAAAAATGCTGTGTGGATTCTCAGGAGTTCTGCGCGAAAAAATATATAACCCTCAACATGGCTCTTAACATATTTCAATTTCCTCCCCGTGTCTCCAATGGAGGAACCTCGACTTTTTCGGTTAATGAAATACAGTATCACCGGTCACAGCCTTGGGAATTAGGGCAGGTTGTATGCAAAGAACATAACTCAAGATAAGAATGTATCTTTGGACACTGGATCGTTGTCAATTCAACTCCAAGTGTTATTATTCAAATTTGAAGTATTGGTTGGCTGACAACATAACATTACATCCTACGCTTTTGTTTCACGTTACCCTTGTCCCCTGGCATAATACACTCCTCAGATTATGCTGCTCTTCACGATCACGTAAACAATTACGTTTTTGCTGCAACATTTTGTTAAGGAACTAAAACCAGGTTTGGCTCATTCATTCCCCTTAAGAGCTTCATGTTATGTTTAGCGGTTATACGTAACACTTCCGTCACCGCAATCACCTCAACTAGCAAGTATCTGTTTCAAATGGTATTGCTAATCTCAATAGAAAAGGGGTAGCGCCATCAGAACGTCCACAGTCTAATTGCATTGGCGGAATGAGATATTTAATTTTTTCAAGTGCCTATGTATAGTCAACATTCCGGGAGAGCACTGAAGATTCGTCCTGTTTCAGCTTCTTTTATTCAGTCAAAAAATTAAAATTTCCATCAACAGGAAGAGGATGTTCGGAAACGCATTCGTACTACGACCTGGTCTTCTGAAAAATGACAATGGGCACGTGGCTGAAAGTCACGAAACATAATTTAAGTGATTTAGTGAAGGGACAAATAATTAATGAAAGATTCCTCTTCTATACCTCCTGTAAAACGTTGATAATGAGTTGGCTCCACGTAAAAATCCTTATTAAGCAAAAATCTGCGTCGAGTCGAGCATTTACGAATCGATTTAGAAATCTAAATCGATTCGTAAATGAATCACTGAAAATTCAGCGTTTCTGGGTCGAGCGCTCGTACTACTTTGCTCAGTGACTTCAACATTTGGTCGAGAAAGCTTAGTATTGAAGCGACATAGCTACGCTTCTGCACCTGGTGGACACCATGGATAGTACCATCAAAATTGAACAAAAACCAACTTTTTCCCGAGAAATCTACAAAACATGTGGGCGGAAGTACAAAAAATCAACTTTACCGAAATTGGTCTTTCGTCTCGGGACGAAAATGGATTTGAATCAATTGCAGTGACATCATGAATCACAGATTTAAAAAAAATACTAATAAATTTTACAAAAATAAACTAAAGTTAACTTCATCGTTGATAATAATAAATGGTTCTAGCTGATGTAAATCCACTTGCTGTATGTTCAGATCCCCATTGTCTCGAGAATCGACCGTTTCCTCTGGGAATCCCGAGTCATCCCACATAATCAAAAACGTATCCTGTAGCTGTTTGAAGCGTCATCGTCAGAGTCATATTCGACCACTTGCGTGATTTTCGATAACCTCTCCATTTCTCCGCGAATTGAAGGAACATCGTTTGCTCAAGTTTGTGATGAAGGATTCAGACTTGAATAATACATGATGAATGATGTCCACATTCGTCAAAATCCTGTACATTTTCCTAAATCGGAACTCTCTAAAAACTTTATTCAGCGCTTCCTGAGGTTCACTTTCTACCATGCCATTGTACAGACCCTCTGTTAGACATGATTTATGAGGGAGCATAGTTCTTTCTGAAATTTGGTTAGTACTCCCCGCGCCCTTGCCTGTTGCTGAGTATTGTGCTGTTTTGTAGGTTCATAGAACCAGACTACTTTTCGAAGCCCAAGTTATAATTTAGGAGTAACAGTCATTACGAGAAACGCATGTTATGTAGATTAGGAAATATGGTGAATGGTTCAAGGTTCTCTGAACGAGAAATTTTAAAACACCTCCTGGAAATTGGAATGTTCTTTCTAACCAATACTCATGTCTTTGAAGGAACTGGATTCGAGCCAGATTTCCATTACGTTGCGGGGAAATGCTTTCAATTCATTATTTTGTCATATTCATTAGTTGAGAGCTCATCAGCCCATAAACAGCACCTAGGACAGAAAGACACAACAAATATTAAAATCAAGTTAATGAGTAACTTAATAGAGTTCCGATAATTATGTTATTATTACGTGAATAAAGGAAGCATGGTATCCCGTTCCTACTTTGAGCTTGCTCATTTTGAACTACCAGATAAATACATTTTTGTCTTCACATTCCGTTTCAATATAGTTTGTAATATAATGTTTAAGTGTAAATCCTGAACACTGTCTTAAATGATTTTGCTAAGCTCGTGGTGCTAATAAAAGCTATCTACACGACGAAAATATTAATAAAAGTAATGAAAACGCATCCAATTATAACACAATTATTATATTCTTGCACAGCTTGACGCAGTTCTACTTTTATAACTCTCCTGTGAGTGATAAAGAACAACCGTTTTGATAAGAAAACAGCTTAACACAGTTCCGCACCTTCTAAACCCATCCCATTTGATTCAGCTTCGAAAAACGCTAGTAAGCTACACGTAACATGACCACTACAATGAAACAACAAAAATTGATGTTTTCTAGCAACGCTAGGCAATCGGCACTCGAACTGCACGAGGCGAACTGACGGATGGTTGTAGTGAGGTATGAGGCAGTGAGAGGAAATAAGCGCAGCCTGTGCAGAAAAGATACGTTTTGCTATAGTGCCCCTTGAGTTCTTTCAGTTAGTACACTTTCGCTCACGATATTTACTGTGATTTTACTGTTTTCGATCTAGACGCAGTCGTTAACCTCTCAGACTCGTTTCATTCGACCCAGACCTAATTTGTTAAACCCTTTACAGCCCATAACAACCATGGGCTTCGTCCGATACCACATGGAATTTTTGTGCGAAAGAACTGATTTTTTTTACCACGTTAAAGGTAAAATGTGGCCTGGGTGGCGGACAAACATTGCAGATTTGGAATCTTCATGCCTTGAAACGTAAACCGTCAAAATTTGAGAGGGGCGGGGGTTGTACAATTGATTACCAGACCGAAAGCATAGAATGAATAAAATAAATCATACGGGGAAGAATGGCGATCTGTCCTATCCTGAACAACCCCTTCAAATCACACTTTGCCGAAAACAACGTTTAGATAAAGTATAAAATGAGGTTGCTTTTACAGGTTGCTCCATTTGGGTATTGCGTAGAACGACCATGCAAATAGAGTTTATTGGATTCATGGACAGGGACATTGGAAATGAGAGAGCTGACCATCGGGCCAGACTCGGTTCGTAAACTGTACCTTCTCTGTCACTAGACAAGTAGACTCTGGGAGAATATGCGAGGAGTATGTATCAGACAGTCTGGCATCTCGCGGAAGTTAGGCACTGAAAATGCTCTATTTCAGGGCAAATTTACGATATACGACGTAGCCTTCGGGTGATGTAGAGGAAGGACCTAATGCAGATATTGGGGATCATCACGAAACCCAATTAAATGAACAAAGACACGTATGTTATGGGCGTAGTCGACACCCCTCAGTGTAAGTGGCCTGGCCCAGCGCTGAAGACTTGGGGTAGTGCAATTTCTGATCTTTGGTACTACTTCTCCAGGGGCAGATATAAAAACGGCGCTTGCAGGAAGTACCTGGCATTCCTTAGGAGGCTAGACATGAAACTTTGAGACATTGGGACAATACGTCATTAGGCCGCCTTGCTCATTCCAATTTTGGGGCAGTATATATGTAATAATAAGTTCTCATTATTTGATCGCCGCATTCTGAGCTTCGCCCAGAACCAATCTCACGAGAGTGGACACCTCGTTGTTCTTCGCCTAGACGCGGCTTGTGTTATCTTGTGTTATCTTATGTTATCGCTAACCAGTCGCTTCTCATTACGCATAAGTTTCACTCTTCACGAATTTACTTGAAATTCTAATTTCGCTTTTGTGATTTACCGTTTTAGTAGCAATAAAGTGTATTGCCGGATTACTGGTTTATTACTCTGCGCAAATTAGGTAGAGTGAACTTATAAATTAGAATTTCAGAAGAAAAAATTTTTTAAAAACGAAACCAAAATTTTCAAGTGGTTCGAGAATGACCGATAAGAAGTTCCACGTGTTCATCGTAGCCGAAGAATCACCGGATAAGAAGACAACAGTAGTGAATCTCAAACGAATCAGGATCTATGATGAAGATGTTTGGTACCATATTCCTGAAGATTTTCAGAAGGTTTCGACTTACCATAGCGCATTGGCGGCTGTGGGTCCAGTTAAATCAGCCCTTAATGCTATTAAGAACCGCGGCCAACATCGGTCAGTCAAGGTTACAGTTTCTAAGGTAATCGCTGACACTTATCTCGACGAAGATGAGAACTTCGTATTCAAAGGCGTCATGCTGGAGGACGTGGTCGTCGGTACCGAAGGTCGCCCTCCCGACCCAACGACGGCAGAGTTGGCGTTATGTCTTCAACGTTTCAAGCCACTGGAGTCCGTGAAAGACATTTTGGAGCATTTCCTAGTGGAGAAATTCTCGCCGAAAAATCACAATGTGAAGGCGTGGTGTGAACTCTTCGAGAAGGAGTCGTCAAGATTCAGCCTAACAGGTACGAAGCAGATTGAAGTTTTCAAATCCTGCCTGGATCCTAGCATGAGTGATTGGTTCGCTGTGGGTCAACGGAGATTATCGATTTCTGGAGATTGGGAGCAGTGGAAGGAGTTACTGGTTTCAACATATGCAGACTCTTCTTGGAAGCCAATCCGGTACGCGTATTTATTTAAACATTTTGGTGGTTCTTTATTGGATTACGCTGTTAAGAAAGAGAGGATGCTGTTGGAGTTGGATAGAGATTTGCCTGAGTTAGTTATTTTGGATTTAATCGTAGTAGGGTTACCGAATCACATACAAAATTCTTTAGATCGAAACACAGTAAACAATATTCAAGAGCTGCACAATAAATTAAAGAAATACGAAGCTGGGGAAAAGGATTTTCCATCCAATCAAAAGTTTAGTAATTTTAAAATTCCCCCTTCTAATACGAATAGTAATACAAACCCCACCTCTAAAAATTTCGAAAAGAAGAATAACGTAATTAAAAAGCCTTGCTCCATTTGCGCAGGAAAAGGCTTTGCTAATAGATATCATCCAGAGACCAGCTGTTGGAACAGAGTAAGTAAGAAATCCACCAATAGTGCAGAAGCTGAGTCCCCCCAAAGTTCTGGCGAGGAAGCAAAAAACGAGCAATTCGGCCACTAATTAAAATAAATTGTCTTTTAAATGATAGTCTTTTTTGCAAAGGTCTGTATGATTCTGGGTCAAACATTTCTATCATAAATAAGAATTTAGTCGAAAAATTGGGAATAACTTGTTTCAAAGTGAAAAACCCAGAGTTTAAAATGGTTAGTGGCCGAGGAAACGTAGTGGGCATAGCGAAAATTAAAGTAAATATTTTCTCTCTCACCAAAGAAGTAATTGTGTTTGTGCTTGATAGCGCCGATTTTGGTCATGATCTTTTGATTGGCTTAGATTTAATTGTTGAATTCAAATTGTGCCAAGATCAAAATTTAAGAGTTTTCCAGAATTTAGCATGTGAAAGACATGAATCCAGAGGAGGTAACCTTTCCAGTGACTTAAATGTACATTTTTGTCAGTTAAGCGATTCATTACACCATCTCTCCTCAGAAAGACAATTGTCAGTAAAAAATTTAATTTCTAGGTTCAATGAAGCTTTTGCTACAAATAAGTATGATGTTGGTGGAGTCAGTAATCACGAGGCTCATGTAAAATTGTCAGAACACAGATATATATCCAGGAAGCCTTATCGTTGTAATGTGATCGATCAAAAGAGATCGAGTGCCAAATCAATCAATTACTGGAGGCGGGGCTCATTGAAGAGTCCACTTCTCCGTTTGCAGCTCCAGTAACGTTGGCATTTAAAAAACAGCCTGATGGCACTAAACAAAAAAACCGTTTATGCATCGATTACACCGCCCTTAACAAGTTAATTATTCCAGAGAGCCAACCCTTTCCCAGAATAGAGGACCTCATAGTTAAGGCCAGGGATTGTCAGTGGTTCTCTGTGTTAGACATCAATAGTGCGTTTTGGTCGATACCAATTAGAGAAAAGGACAGATATAAGACTGCTTTCGTGACTCAGACAGGGCATTACAATTGGCGCTGTTTGCCCTTCGGGCTCAAGACATCCCCTGCTATTTTTCAGAGGATATTAAGGAACACCTTAAAAAAATATGGCCTGGACGAGTTTGCTGTCAATTACATAGACGACATTTTAATATTTTCCAAAACATTTGAAGAACATTTGGCTCACTTAGAAAAATTAATTTTTGGAATTCACAAAGAAGGTTTCAGACTTAGCTTGGCAAAATGTGAGCTAGCAAAGAGTAGAGTAAAGTATTTAGGTCATATTGTAGAAAATAACTGTACTACTCCCATATTTGATAACGTAGCTCCCTTAAGGAGTTTCCCAGTGCCCCAAAATCAGAAAAATGTACGGCAATTTTTGGGGAAAGTAAATTTTTATAGCAACTACATACCTAATGCAGCAACTATTTTGGCACCTCTCCATACCCTATTAAAAAGAATGTAAAATTCGAATGGTCGCCAAAATGTCAGGAAAGTTTTGATTTCGTAATAGAGCACCTTTGTAATAGCCCATGCCTTGCTATTTTCGACCCTGATAAACAGACGTTTGTTTATACTGATGCGAGTATTAACGGTATAGGCGCGGTTCTGAAGCAGTTGCAGTCTGATAATACCGAAAAACCGGTTGCCTTTTTCTCCAAAAAGTTAATCGATTCTCATAAAAAGAAAAAGCTCTGTTTTTAGAATGCCTCGCAATTAAAGAAGCTTTATTATATTGGCGTCACCAACTCTTGGGCATACAATTTAAAGTTCTAACTGACCATAAACCACTTGTGGGAAAGAACGTTAATAGTGAGCTCGATGATGAACTAAGAGAAATGCTTTTGCATATATCACAGTTTGAATTTGAAATAGAATACAGACCAGGAAAAGATAACGTGGAAGCAGACTGTCTATCTAGAAATCCGGTGCTGGAGCATACTGATAATTTCACAGATCTCAAAATTGTTAATTTTCTGGATTTCTCAGAATTAAGGACTGATCAAAACAATAATCTGGAAAACATAAAAAGTAATACTAATTTGATTGAGGAAAATGGGATATTTTACACTAATGTAAACGGGAAAAAGAGGTTATTGATCAGCAAGAGTTTTGCTAATGCGCTAATAGAAAAATCCCATTTACAGTTTGGTCACATAGGAGCAAAGCAACTAGAATTTACTTTATTTCCTCACTTTTATATTAAAGGTTTTGGAAGGCTCATGAAATCATACTGCCAGTCATGCTCCATTTGCATTCAGAATAAAACTAGGATTCACCCGCACTATGGTCTATTGTCCCACTTAGGCCCTGCATCCCAACCTTTTGAGATAATGTCAATAGACACCATAGGTGGCTTCTCTGGAAATAATTCCCTCATAAATATATTCATTTACTTGTCGACCATTTCACTCGATATGCATTTGTATTGACGTCTAAGAGTCAGACCGCTACTGACTTTCAAAAATTATTAAATTTAGTTTTAAAAGATGGCAATAAAATTCACACGCTGCTATGTGATCAGTATGCTGCTTTAAACTCGAATGACTTCAAAAATTTTGTCGAGCATCAGGGAATTAAGCTCCTATACACTGCAGTCGACTGCCCTTTCTCTAATGGACTAAATGAGCGACTTAACCAAACTCTAGTTAATCGCCTAAGATGCAAAAAAAATGAATCTGTTGGTAACAAGAAACGGCCGTGGTCTGGCATTTTAAAAGAATGTGTCGAGGAATATAATAATACCATTCATTCAGTCACTCGGTTTTCCCATAATTACCTCTTGAACGGAGTACCCCCCCAAATTTTCAAAAATTTTATTTTGCAAAATAATTCGACTTTACAACTTGACAGGAAAATAGCTCTGGAAAACTCCATTTACGGCCACAGACGCAACGAAAAGACATACAATAAAAACAGGAAATGTATACACTTTAAGCCAGGTGATCTTGTTTATATCAACCATGGAAATTCTTGTAATAAGAACAAATTGGCGCCAATTCGTACTGGGCCTTTCACAATTATTAAAAAACTGTCAAATATCATGCATCTAGTAGACTCAAGAATTCGTCGAGTAGAATCAAATGCTTTCCATGTCTCGAAATTATACCCTTTTTTGCCTGCGGTACACTAAGAATGTATACTGTTGTTTAAAATTATTGAAAAGAAAAAAGTTATTTAATTACACATTTATTTGTCAATTCAGATGCATTATGCTCATTGTAATCTTTTTTTTTAAATGTACATTCATGTTTTTTTTTGTTTATGTTGCAACCCCCCCCTGGTTGTTTTCTCGAAAAGTGGGGATGTAATAATAAGTTCTCATTATTTGATCGCCGCATTCTGAGCTTCGCCCAGAACCAATCTCACGAGAGTGGACACCTCGTTGTTCTTCGCCTAGACGCGGCTTGTGTTATCTTGTGTTATCTTATGTTATCGCTAACCAGTCGCTTCTCATTACGCATAAGTTTCACTCTTCACGAATTTACTTGAAATTCTAATTTCGCTTTTGTGATTTACCGTTTTAGTAGCAATAAAGTGTATTGCCGGATTACTGGTTTATTACTCTGCGCAAATTAGGTAGAGTGAACTTATATATATATATATTACTATATATGTATTACGAAGAGTCATTGCACTTATTGCCTGATTTTAGACTTTGCCGATAACAACTGAGGATGTCTGATCACCACGTTTCACTCAATTGGCATTGTAAGAAGTTCAGAACGGCATACAACGAGAGTGAAACTTGGTAACTGAAAAAACTCACTACCGATAGTGATTGATGATTAATTGTTTTAAATTGGAGGTTAGGAGTATCGGTTAGCCCAAACAGCTCCTTAAAATTATTACGTCTACACGAAGATCACAATATCTATAGCAGTGAACATCTCTGAGACCTGTCCTATTCCTATAGCGAATATATCGTTTTCGGATAATTTTTAAAACCATTTATAGCCCATAGCAACTATGGGTTTCATCCGATCAGATTGCCGAGCTGCGGGCTTAACTAGAACCCGAATGAACTTTTAGTGAGGACGAACGGACTTTTCAGATGACGTTGAAGTACTGATTTGGAATCTCCATGCCTTGAAGTGTAGTGTCAAATTTCATGAAGTGGGGGGAAGAGGAGGGTTCTATAACAATTCCTGAGCCTGACCGAATATTCAGAATTAATAATAAAACAGGAGCCACTCACGAAACTCCCTAATCACACTATCATCGCCACCTTCACTTCTTCTCAGCCCTTATGATATAATTTTATAACAGTAAACACGATTTTTTTGGAAAATGTGTTCACAGCTCAGCGATGTGCTGAGTTTGTGAGGAATCGCAATTAATTTTCGGCGATTGTAGCACTACATCCTTTGCATGAGCTCAGACAAAAATAGATAAGAGAGCAGAGCGATAAAACTGGTTGAAAGTATGTAGGGCTCGTACCTGATTTTTTAAAAGAAAATTGAAGTTACTTCATGAGGGCTTCATAAAATGCAAATTATTAATTTAGCGTAATTATGTCATATTAGTCCCAGTAAATTCTTTCACCTAACATTTTGGTGATGCTTCATGAAATGGTATTTACAGTTCGATAACTTTGCTCTATTCAAAACAAAAACTAAAAATTGACACAATTTGAACTGCACAGGTCTGTTTCCTTCTCAAAATAACAAATGAGAACATTCATGAGAGAGAGTTGTATGAGTCGGAAGTCATGGAGGTGAAGTTTCGCAAGAGGCCGGGGCAGGCTCAGCATCCAACGAACCCAGACCTGTGGAGGAACGACAGGTTGTGATTTAAACAGTATCCCGGTGGAAAGCTGTTGCCCGTGTACCACCATGCGGAGGCCTGGGACGAGTTCTTATCTGGTTTCCCACCTGATCTAGCTAGGTGGGTGGCAAGTTTCAAAGGGCGATATCAACTGTGAGTTTCAAGCTACGGATATTCGAAGCCATACACAGCAACTTTGGTGGATGGAAAAGAGCTGTCTCAAGTCCGCTAACCTCTCAACCTCACCTCGAAACATTCACTCAGTTTGACCTCTGTCATCTTACCTACGAAAGTCCCCTGAACCTTCGCGAAGCTACCTGTCACAAGAAAATATAATTCCAAAGGAATGAACCAGCACTGCCCAGTGGCTTGCGGTTTACCTGTGCGCTGAAAGGTAATCAAAGTGACTGGTTTTCACGAATGGGTGGCAGTGAAACTAACCGTACGTTCACGAGAGACAAAGGCTCGAGGGATTTTCGGTCAACTGGATTAGGACTGCGGGAGATCGTTTACCCAGTTCACAGGTACAAAGTAAAGATGAGCCTCAATCCCGGAGATTGAACTCGAGTTTAAAAACCTTTTTCTCAGCGCAATTCAAATGAAATGACAGGGCTCGCAATGTCTAGAAACACAATATTTCAAGACAACCCCAAAATCTTTAATAAGAACAGAAAAATAAACGAGTTAGTAGAAAAGCCTATGAACACAAGGAAAAGACGTAGAGCTAAGGAAAGTTGTGTAATGCGACGCACCTGATATTTATTCGACTAAATCTTCATGGCGACGAGGGAAGTTGAGTGTTAAATTTGCTTTTCTCTTCTTTGAAATACACAAAGACCCCCGTGTAGCTTCAACCCTTAACTTTGGTTAGTGCAACCTGAAAATGGGCTTTTAGCACCCACTGGTAATGATATAATATGAATCCACAACCCTGTTTACAACTGGCTTGTATCTCAATCAGTGGCGTAAGGTGAGATTTCCCATTGTAGTTGATGGTTCTTCTGTTCCTGTCAGCCTCACTACGTCCAGGATTCGGCTCGGCAGATTCGATAGCCTGTGTTCGAACGCGAGTTCTTAGTTTAGGACGTGAGGTAGATGTATTCGCTGAAGTTCGTCGTTAGAACTACCAATATCCTCCTCAATTGCGTAGGAATGAAACCCCAAGATAACACTGTACGGCGACTTTCAGTGACAGGGGGCGAGGTAGGTAAGTGTGAGGCTATCCCAAAAAAGGGAGACGGGTTTTTTTCGATCCCTCCGTCGTGGAGTGAAGAGTGCAAGTGTCTATGCAAATACGGCGTTGACAACTCAACACCCGATACCGTAGAATACAATATGCATGAGTCCTTTCCTAGAATATGCAAATTTCTCCTTCGAAGCGCGGCAGTTCCTCGAAGCTTCCTCAAACAGCCTTCTCACGGCTCCTTCGGGGGTTGACAATACCAAATTACACTTACACATTTTTCCTTTCCAGGTGTGGACGAGACGAGACAATGGGCCCGAGCATCCACTTCGATTTCCATTGACGGATCGTCCCGCCTCTCCGGGGTTGCTTTCTTGATTTGAGGAGTGTTTACTCATACTGCAGATGTATCCCTGCTCGGAGCAAAGTCTTTCATGTTTGTTGGGAAGAAACAAGAGACGGGCCTAAGTACAAATGGCGCGAGTAGAAGGGGAATCACAGTGGGTTACCCATTCCTATCACTGGCAGGACTGTAGCAGGGTACTTAGCTTTAGGATCCTTAAAAATTTGGGACAATAAGATAGCAGCCACAGAGTTTTCTTTAGCTTCTATTCTGAAAGCCAGAAAAATCCGCAGCGGTAAACAAGCAAAGCTGACTGACTGCCACGGCTAGACCAGAAAGAACAAAGCTCAAAGGAGCGTTAGTAGATACGTTTGTCCAGCTTCTAACTCTTCTTCTTGTTCGCTTCGCAGTAATGTGAATACCTCTAGAATTCGTCAAACATCGAGTGGCATACCAAGCTCTTGCAGTACACATACTGACGAGGCACCTTTCAGCCATCAGGCGGACGACCAAATTACTGCGGGTTGGAGAAATCAACGGATCAGTGTTTCAACTCCAGCAACAAGTTTACATTTTACCCTCTCATCAGATAAACTTGTTAAAACGTACATCAACAAAAATACAAGTTGTGCTGTACTTCATCTCCTTGTAGAACAAGTTTTTTTTTCTATTAGTGTTATAGAATTCCTACGAGCCTCATCTACGCTACATTTCTTTTCCGATCCTTCGGCAATCCCTCTCCCCTTCCCACTCACGCGCTGGAGGCAGTTTAGAGAATGCCGGTATATTTTAATGCCCTTGATGAGGTATGTTGTTGATCGGAGGAGATGTTTCAAAACCAACTACCCCAGACCACAAATTTTGTTGAAAGTCTGATATAATTTGCAATAAAATAGAATATGTATGCAAAATTAATAAACAAGGAATTTCTTCTAAGATGTAAACGAAATAAAGTAAACTTATTCAGTGGAAATGTCCGTAGAAAGCCCAACGAGAAAAAGAAAATTAAAGAGTGTCTGACCGTAATGATTATCTAGGGTACGTGATCTCGCAGCTGCAGGAGTTGGACGCCCTTGATGCTCTTTGTGAGACACGTCGGCAGAATGGCAAATCACAGCGTCCCAACTGATGCAAAGATGATGACGAAAACTGTTTGATGCGATTGTACGATTCGTTGTAGAAACTATTACTTGAAGGCACGAAATGAACCAATGGGATACTGATGACCCAATAAATGTCGAGGAACAGTTAAATGTCGTCGGTATTCTGATGACCCGTATTCGACCTAGTAGAGCAAGAAGAATAGGCGAAAAAGAATAGGGGTTTCGAGCTTGCGGCACATCCGAAAAACAAGTTGTCACGAGTCTTAACTTCTTCCCTGCTTCGCGTCATGGGCTCTGCTGCGTGACGCGCGTTCGTTTAAAGTTACCCGCGATAGGCTCCCGATAGAAGACAAAACAAACAAAAACGGAAGATGGAAATCGCATTGAAAATAATTTGTCCCGCGTGAACATGGTAAGAAGAAATAAAATCAAATAAAAGTTCTTACTATTAGCAGCAGGAAAGTGACCGGCCTGTGGGACTGTATGGAAGACGATCCTTTCATTGGGCTTATCAATTAATATTTATTTTCTACCGCCAAGATATCATACCTACGAAGAATCCAGTAGTCCCCTGACTCCCGCTTGTTGGCTTTGCCTCAATTACCTCCTGAAGTAGTTAATCGTAAGTATTTTGTATACTGCTCAAGCGATTTTTGGCAACTCTGCGTCAGAACGAGTAGTCATCTCGGTTTTAACTGATTCGAAGAACGAAACGATACAATACACAACAGTTAATTATTCTCTTACACATCATAATTGAGACCTACCCTTTTCAATCTACCGTCGAAAAATATCAAGAATAAAACACATCAACACCGCGTAAAACGACAATTCATAGTTTGTAGAGCACTTTCGAGACCAATCCCACTCGATTACTAATGAACGACACGAAACACGACCACTATAATAGAACAAAGAAAATTGACATTTTCTTGGCGACGCTAGGCAATTGGCTCTCGAACTCCACGAGTCGAACTGACGGGTGGTTAGAGTGAAGAGGGAGGCAATGAGAGGAAATGGCTCGGAAGAAAAGATAGCTTTTGCTATATTGTCTCGCAAGTTCTCCCAACTAGTAGAATTTGCCTCATCGAATTCGCTGCAATTTCACTGTTTTCCATTTAGAAACAGTTCTACATCCCTGAGACCCACCCTATTCGACGCGAATAAGGTTTATTTACACGTTGCTCCAATCAGGCATTGCAAACGACGACAAATCATTGCGCTTATTGCCTGATTTTAAACTTTGCCGATAACACAATGAGGAGGTCTGATCACCACGTTTCACTCTAGGACGGTATACAACGAGAGTGGAACTTGGTAACTGAAAAAACTCACTACCGATAGTGATTGATAATTTATTATTTCAAGTTGGAGGTTAGGAGTATCGATTTGACCCAACAGATCCACTACTGCGTAAAATTATTAATTGTTCACAAACATCACAATATCCGGTTCGAGGAATTAGACAGCTCAGTACACAAAGACACTGGAAGCTTCGGACGCTCGATTTAATGCAAATGACACATTCATGTTTATTTGGTCCGCCCAAATCGTTTCTTTTTCTCTCATGCCCTCCCTCGGCTCAGTTCAATGGTAATTTATTTCTACGATATCATCAATTATTTATTCTTCATTTTATTTAAATT
This sequence comes from Pachypeltis micranthus, assembly GCA_020466155.1. Taxonomy (NCBI): domain Eukaryota; kingdom Metazoa; phylum Arthropoda; class Insecta; order Hemiptera; family Miridae; genus Pachypeltis; species Pachypeltis micranthus. The sequence continues at coordinate 3,631,647 of CM035773.1, read as the reverse complement.
GACGCCGTTGGCGGCGTGAGAATCATTTTAATCGGAGAGCAACTAACAATAAGCGACATCGAAATTGAATAACACAACTCAGCGTTTCTCTTGCATCTGTTTGAAGGCTATTTCGAGTTTCCGGACTTTGCCTGAAGGAAGTTCCGTTGTTACGAAACATCAGCTTTCAGCTACGCAAAGGATGAGATGAAATCCGATATTAATTTTGGTGTAGATCACGAATCTCCATGAATAGGGCAATCAATCGATACGTGATAACTTGTATTCACACTGTGACGTACGACAGAATCGGTTTCTGTACATCAGCTTCCCAAGTAAGTTGCCCGTCTCTTGTCTTGAGGTGTGGGTTAGTTGAGAACCACAGGAAAATGCAAGACAATAATAAACGGGGAAAACCCCTCCACTGCAGCACGGGGAGGGGGGGGGGCAGTACTAATAGACATATGGCCTTTTTAAAATTCGTCTAGAGACTATTCCAATCAAGAAGTTGATTGACTTGAGCTTCCGAGATCAATTCACTTCCATACAGTTTGTCAAGCGTTCACCACGCTTTAGGGCTCCAGAAGTTTAGAGCATGCCAGAAAGGTTTGTTTTGTAGAAATCTTTATAATGAGACGCCTTAGAATTCTGAGATCTGAGTTACTCAACATTACGTTCACATTTTCATTATGTATGCTTTGTATCACTCGCCACTATTCCAAGGAACTGAAGAGGTTGCCAATTCTCCAAGGCCGTTACATCCACCTTCTCGAATATTTTCGGTTGAATCCAACAGTGCGGTAGTGCTTGGCACTACACAACAGGTAAGTTCCATGCGGGCCACCCTCCCGTCTGATGGAACGGGGGCTCATCTAAATCCGAGGGCGCCCCACGAACTGAATTGCTCAACTTCCAAACATGAAGCGCAGGGAAGAGCCGCGACCTACACTCGGTTTCATTGTCTTGGGGTCACAACAATGTAACCTTGCGCTACTCCACGAAATTTTCCCACATACTCCCGCCCGACCCCCGAAAACTCATCATGTGAAGGAGAAACGAAGGGAGGGACGCGTCCACAATCAATTCACCGTGGCAGATCCTTAATCTCGGATGCTTCCGAAATTGAAGGGAGGGTCCGAAAGAAGAATCATGGTCCCGTTTGAGGATACGGGGCAGATGTCCTTCCCAAGACCTGACAACTGACACTTAGAGGGTTGTCTATTCTTTTTTCTATCCTTTTGTCTAACTTGTTGCTTTCCCCCCACGTCCTTCCGAGGAATCCCAAAGCCCCCCTTCAGCTCGGGAAGTTACGTTCCGGGGTGTGGGACAATTGCCTAATAGGAACCTCCCCTTTGGCCCACCTTCGAAAATGCACCTTAATATCAGAAGAACAAGTAGTTTCGACCCTGCGACCCTTCGTGCATTATCCGTTCCTATGGCGGGAAAATGTACTCTAACGGACTTTTTCTACCTGGATTATCAAGAAGATCGTGAACGAATGCCGTTCTCAAGGCCTCCGCTACTATCCTCAAGAAGAAACCCTAATCTTTGTTAACAGCTACAACACCAAAATATAAAATAAACTTTCTTCCTAACTGCGCTGCGCCTCGCTATTTAACATCAGTATCGACTGGGTTGCTCAATTCGACCAAAGCTCAAAAATAACAGCTGCGCACAGCTCTTTTGCAAGATTACAGTTCAGTGTAATGGTGATTTATGTACGGATGAAGAGGTACAATGTTTCGAAATTCTGCAACCAATTTAAGGTGCGTTTCAGAAATACGTATTTAATATTCGGTACACACTTAATTAACATTATATATCGTAATTACGTCATAAATGCGAAGCTTATACCCGCTAGAGATAGACCACTTAACGAAGTAATCAACGAGACCTAACCTTAGTCGTGTTAACTCAAGTCATTTTCACAAAAAAAATTGGAATCCTCGAAACTCCTGCGAAACGCCCCAATTTGATAATTTGATACTTACCGCACAATGGATTAATCCGTTTATCTCCGTGTTCACTTTCTCAACAGTGGGCTACCCGTTAATCCCTTGGCCTCTTCTCCAATCATTCTCAAAAAAACTACTAATTTCAATCTACGCCTTTTCTGCTTAAATGGCAAACACCGAAGTTTAGGCAGACTCTTTGCAGAAACGAAGGAATCATACTTGTACTGGACTTGCTGGCTCCTCAATTGGGAACCACCGAGTTCGGTTGAAGACCCCAATCGAGCATCCAATTGTAGGTGCTGTAGAGTGTGCTGAGATAGAGTATTTGGGACCTGCAAGGAACGCCTTGTGGAAAGGATGTGCCACCAGCGTTTCACAAGATTATTATGAAGATACCCGTAAGCTGATAACTGAATATCAGGATGTTTTTGCAGAAGGACCTGTACAATATGGTTCGGCACAGGTTGAACGACATCGAATTGATGTTGACTTCCGATTCGCCAGCAACCACGACGGATATCTCCAGTGAAACAACCAGAAGTTCATAGACTGGTAGCAGAAATGCTGGAAGCAGCCGTGATTGAACCTTCACAAAGTACATGGGCAAGTCCTTGCACCAAGAAAGATTGATCAAGCTGATTTTGCGTAGATTCTAGGCGTTTATATGAAGTCACGAAAAAGAATTCACACCCCTTACCTATAATAGATGAATTGTTGAGAGGCCTTGATCAGAGCAAGTGGTTTTCGGCTTTATACTTCCAAGCTGGGTATTCCCAGCCAATCCCTTCATGGAAGAAAGACACACAGAAAACAACTTGATGTACTCCATCTGGTCTACGGCAGATCAAGGTTATGCCTTTTGGGCTTTGTAATGCTCCAGCAGCGTTCCAGCGCACCATGGCCAAGTTGTGCTGGAGGCTCTTAGTAAAGGGGTAGCTAGTGTGCACCTTGATGATGTTTCGCTGCACACCTTCCAGCAACAGCTTCACAGTTTGTGAGAGATCTTTGTTATTCTCAGGGCTGAAGCTGAATGCAAAGAAGGTAACGCTGTTTCAAACTACAGCGAGTTATTTGGGGCATAGAGTATCATGCGATGGAATCCACACTGACCTGGAAAAAATCAAAGCCCATTGACAAAAAGCCCATCAAAGGCACTGGCCACTGTAGAATGACCAGCTCCGACAACGCGACCAATGAGCTGATGTCATTTATTGGATTGTGTTCGAACTATCGGAACTTTGTTCCAAACTTTGCTTCATAATGAAACCCCTTTACACAGCTCAAAATAACCCTCCCTCCTTGTGGACAGTAGAATGCAATGAAGCATTCACATCAATGAAAGATCAGTTAGTACGTGCGCCTGTCTTAGGCCATGTTCACCAGGGAGCAACGTTTATAATTGATGCAGACGCCAGCAATTTGGCGATTGGAGCAACTCTATCCCAACGCGGACAAGAAAGTCATCGGGTATTTCAGTAGATGTCTTTCGAAGGCAGAGCGCAGTTACTCCGCAACAAGGAAGGAGTTGCTTAATGCGGTAAAAGAAATTCGACACTTTGAAGATTTTGGGCTTGTTAATGGATTCCCGTTATTATCAGAACTGACTATGCTTCATTGAGATGGCTACTTGGGTTCAAAAATCCTGATGGGGAGATGGCTCGGTGGCTTGAGCAGTTGGCCCTGTACTTCCCATAAGTAGATTATCGTCCTGGGAAGTCACATGTAAATGCTGATGCCCTTTCAAGGCGTCCTTGCTTGAAGGACCAATGCCGTTATTATTATCGTGTGGATGAACTGAGCAATCAGGTGCGGCAAATATAATCCGACGGTGTGGTCTAGAAAAATGTTTGGACCGGAGAGGCGAGATTCGCTCAAGAGAAGATCCAGTATTAGGGATACTGGTATCTTGGTTAGTACAAGAAAATTGGCCACAACGAGAGGCAATTCAGCCGCATGCCGAAGTTGAAAAGGTATACGAGAACATGCATCGATCGTTGCAACTGGTTGACGGTTATTTGTACAGGAGATGGAAGAGTGAAAATGAGTAAGAAGTGGGAAACACAAATGGCACTTCAATTTGTGGTTCCTGAGATTTGGAGAAAGAAAATGTGGGAACAAGTGTATTATTTTGGACACTGGGCAGAAGAAAGGACGTTGAAATTTTTGAAAGAAGATTTTTATTGGCTCGGTATGCATCGAGATATCCGAAATTAGCGTGCATTGTGCTCTGTTTGCAAAGGGATGTCACAAGGTCGACATCAAACGCTACTCCAATTGAGGTATTCGGGAGCTCCGCTTAAACGAATAGGTGTTGACCTCATGGGGCCACTGCCAGTATCAGAAAAGGGGAATTGCTTTATTCTGTCTAGTAAATACTATTTCACTAAGTGGCCTGAGGCGATAGCGTTACCTGACCAGAAGTCCTCAACAGTTGCACGAGCCTTGGTGGAGCACGTAGTTACGCGTTTTGGGGTTCCAGTGGAGATTCACTCCGACCAAAGGAAGAGTTTTGAGGGAGAAGTGTTCCAAGAGGGTAGCAAAATTGTTATGGATACTCAAGACCCAAGCAACACCACTGCATCCTCAAAGCGATGGCTTAGTGGAGAGGCTCAACCGGACTCTGTGGAGCTTTTGTTCAAGATCGGCATACAGAGCTTCTGAACACTACCATTACCATGATTTTGCCTGCTCGTATGATGTTTGGCCGAGAACCTGGTCTTCCAGTGCATATGCTTTTTGAAAGACGTACAAACGACGCAAGTGGTTATGTGGAGAAACTTCGTCAGACTTTATTGGAAGCTCACAGTATTACTGGAAAGCGGTTACAAGTCAAGGCGGAGGAAATGCTGCGGATGAAAGTCAACATTTTCGAACCGGAGGACCGAGTTTGGTAATACCAAATTGGTATTACAATCCTAGACACAGAGAAAATTTAATCCCCAAGCTCCAACGCAACTGGGGATCCTGGTCTGTTGTTACTGTCATCACTGACGTAGTGTTCAGAATTCGTACTATATCAGGGAAGTAGAAGGTTGTACACCATGATTGGTTGGCTCCCTTTGAAGAGGAGCGGGAAAATTGTTAAGTGACGTGTCGTTGACATCAGCGTCGAGTTTCGTTCTTAGTTACCGATAAATTAAGAGTTCGTTCTGGTTTGAATGTTCAACGCTCGTGTTCGGTTATTATTAATATTCTAGTATTAATTGACTTTTATGCGCAAAATCTAACAAGAGTTTATATATTATATATGTGTAGTATTGGTTTCGTCTATAGTAACTATTACGAACGCCTTAGTAACTATGTGTACTAACGTGGATCATTTATACGGTGGACGGTGCATGTCTTCTGCTGTACTTGAACTATTATCTTATTGCTTATTAACGTATAAGGCATCCCAATGTGTACTGAATTATATATATATCTAATATTGCCGTGTTGAATCCAAGCAACGGATGTTGTGATGTCGTTGCTACGGAAGGACGACGCTTACGTGAGTGACAACTGGAAAACATTGTGTCCTGTCGGGTTTGCGGTTATCATTTGCGTGCTCAAGTACATTCGATTAACAGAAAGAGGACAGAGAATACCACAGTTTGTTGCGATTTAAGGCGTTTACATAAAGTTTATACAGATTCAGTGTTAGTTGCATGTTGTTATTGTCTTTCAGCAACGACAGTCAGTCAGTTTTTATCCAATACGAACATTTAGAAAACAGTACGATATTATTCTCTTCATAACTATGCCAGTTGGCGTGATATTCTTATTTACTCCGGTACCAAAATCTAGAGACGCAATTTTGAAATAAATATGGATTGGCGCAAGTAATCCAACAACAAAAAACTTCTCAATAATATAATTTGATTGACTATTAAGGACACCTTAGGAATCCCCTAAGGTCATACTCCCGAATGGTTTCACATTGAGTCACATAGTCTCCTGCTGATGAACAAATAGACTGCAGTAAGAGAGCAACCTACTTGATATTCATAAGCGACTGATATAACCCTCCTAATGGACCGCTATGTCTGAGGGTTCAGGAACGGTTAATATGAGAAGAAAACAGCATCTCTAGTTAGCAGGCTCAATTCCCACGCCCTCACCTACCATTCAGGTCTTACACGAGCACCTAGAGACGTTATTCAAAAATGGTTTTCTTTCCTCAAGGATTTCGTCATTTTATCAGCAACAATGAGAAAAATGAAGGTGGAATGAAATTTCGAAACGAAGAGGCGCGTTCCTATTCTTACAATTATTAAGGTTCCATTGTTACACCGGCAAACACCCGCATGCGGAGGAGTTGGCACCCACAAGATGTCACGGCTCGATGACGGAGAGCCCTGTTTTATTCAGAAGACGCGGAACTTCCCTATTGTTCTGCCGCAGGGGTGACGAACCTGGAGAGCAACCAACATTCGGGCGTGTTGTGAGAACATCTTTTCCAACAGAAAACGAGAACGAGGGGGTTGTGGAACAGAACTGAATGTTCCTTTTATTTCGCCTAACACATTCCTCCGTAGTTATACGTAACCACATTTTTGGATACAAACATAACTTGTCAAGATGTGCGACATTCGTAACAAAAACAATCGTCTCCAGCGCAAAACGGTTGCATAATAAAAAGTTGCATATTTGAGTGACTTGTGTGCTCGTGCGTACTCTTTATGGCTGTGATACTCAATCAACCGCCTGAAAAGAACCCTGCAAATTATTACACAACGGTTTATTATTCGGATAATCAGCTTGACCTAGCATTAATGCTCCGAGACCCATCCTGTTCGATTCAGCATCGAAAAATATCATAATGAAACCCAAAAAAAGGTCGAAAAGAACTGAATCGTAATATTAAAATAAACAAGAAAAAAACGAAAGTATCTAGAAAAAACTGAATTTTAATATGAAAACATGCACCCTAAATACTAATATCAAAATTTAACCAAAAATCTATGAAAAAAACCAAAATGAGAATGAAACGAAAGAATCTAAAAAAATTGAATCATATTAAAACCAAAACGTCGGGGAAATTGGAACGGGGGCGCTCGAAGCGAAAGGGAAGTTGAGGTGGCGGCGTCGTTGCGAGGGACGCGTTCGCTCGCCTCCAGCGCGGTTGCTTTTTTAATGAGACGGGCGGGGCGGGAGGGAGATCAAACAACGAAACGCTGTAGCTCCCGCGTTGTACTGCGTTTCGTTAATTTTTATAACCATTTTTTGCCCATTACAACCACGGGCTTCGTCCGATCGGATTGCCGAGATGGCGGGCACAACTAGATACCAAATCGGATTTTTGGGCAAAAGAACGAATTTTTTAGACCACGTTAAAGGCACAAAACGGCCCGGACGGGGGACGGGGGACGGCGGACGGACATTGCAAATTTGGAATCTCCATGTCTTGAAACGTAAAGTATCAAATTTTGAGGGGGGGTTGTACAAAATTTTTCGTGATCGAAAACATAGTGTTATTATTCAGAATGAATAATAAACCAAAATGGAATGTTTTCAAAATGTTTTCCACTTAACTCCGTTTCATGACAACGCCTGATAAATAATAAGCATCAAAATGGTTGGAAAAACGTGAGCTGCACCGATATACGATATGTACATGTATACGTTAACAACTTATAGTTTATATATAACCGTCATTACGCTCTATAATTTTCAAGCCAGTAAGTTCACGTAATTCCCTCGGTGAATAATTATTATTATTACCAGAATAATCCGATATTGACTTGTGATTTAGAAATTAAAAAAATTCGTAAAATCTAGGGTGTGAGTAAAATTCTGAGCACGATAGCTCAGGATTAACTTTTAAAATAACTAATTGAGTGAGACCACCCTCGCGTAGATAGCTTGAACTATGTCGGAGCTATCGTGGTTTTTTGTGCTGGTATGTTCCACACCCAACACCATACATTCCAAATGCCAAGATGACAGTTACCACACACAGTTCGGCGGAACCTGTGCTGCAGATAAATGCGAAAACATAGGATTTGATGCACTTAGCCGTTATTTCCTTTTCAGGGGGAAATCACATTAGAAATACTAAGGCGAATTCTGCTACTTGAAGCAAAAGCAAAAGTTATCGTTTCTTCCTTACGCTCATTTCCAGCGCTACCTCCCGTCTCACTCTTCCCCTAAGGTCCTATCGCCTAGCGTTACAGAGAAAATGTCAATTCAATTGTTCCGTTGTAGTCAGGTTACGTTTTGTATCTTTTATTAGTACTTTTCAGTCCTGAATGGAATAGCATGTGTCTCGGAGGTGTGAGACGGTGTTAAACTGATTAATCATGCAGCGAATGAGAATCACAAACCGTTATGTAATGATTTGAGAATTTTAATATTGCAGTGAGGTGAAGAACATAACTAGGCAATCATCCTCTAGGATAAGTGCGAAGTGCGAACGCTTCGTGAAGAGCATGATACCATTCTTAGAAATCCTAAATCTGCGGTGTCGTTATCTTCTGACGTTCGCCATGCCGTGAGGCTGTCGTTGTCGATGGAGTAATCCGACGAGTCACGTTTCGCTATGAATCGCACTGATTGGCCCAGTTGTAACTCTATAGCCGCCAACCTGTACTGTGAGATCTGCCAGAAACACCCTAACAGTATAAACCTGTAATTATAAATTTAATGATAAATTTACGAAATAAAATAATGAATACGGAGTATAATTAGAAGGGCCTGTAGTGTGATCAAATATAGAATAAACACGATTGCATTATAGCATTTTAAAAAATGTCGTTCGGATAACTAAACACAATATTAACTAAAAGTAGTGTTTAATGAAATAGTATTACGTTACAATCGATCTGAAGATAGGAGGTCAAATGCACATTCACAATGTTCCATCAGGTGGTCGGTCGACCATCGGTCTCCAAGGCTTTGAAAGCATTGCAAGAGATTATTGGATTCAAAGATTCCTAGCGTATCGCCGAAATAAGGTAAACAACTCCCTCGCACGTCGGTTGTATGTCTTAAAGGGAGATGTGACCTAACGCTACCAACTGATTTATTTCACTGAAGTGACAAGAGGCTTTTAGCTCTAACTCCCTTCTCGCCGTTGATGGCTCCTAACCTGGACCACCGCACCAAGTACAATCTCGTCAGATTGTTGACAAAACTTCGAAAAAAAACAACTTAAAGACGAACCTCAGAGGATGGATTGCGCAAGTACGGAGTGGACAAGGTATTTAAGACGAAGCCTCTACCTCTAGTCTAATCCCTTCAATAGGTCTCTAGCTGAAAGTGTCTTTTTATTTTGTTTATACGAGTACCGCAATTATGACTCAACGAGCTCCATCCTAAAGAACCCTCAAGTTGACAGTACATTTTTCGGCCGCCACCACTGCACGGACACTTTGAGAAGCTCTCCTGCATAGTTGGCGTTTCGGTTTATAATGCAAGGATCCCGGCTGAGAGGCAGCTTGACAGTGGGGCTGGGGAGTGGGAAAGCTCAGGAAGTCAGACATGCATTGTGCATTCAAGTTCGATTCACGCTGGATTTCATCGGTACAAATATAATTGAAAACTGATTCACACTCTCTGCTGAAGCATGTCATTACACTGCCAGATTAATATGGAACCTAAGGAGCTTGAATGTACAGACGCATAACGGTAGGACAGTAACAAGTACTTCAGTTATTTGGAGCATGGTGGACATTATGAGAAAAATTCGCACGGTTACCCTTTCATGAATATTGTGTTTAAATTCGCTGGAATGTTCCAAATGTCCACCTTCGTTGGGTTCATATCAAACCAACCTCTAACCTCACGTAGAGTTGACGTCGACGGAAAACGAGTTACCTTCAAAAAGTTCCTTTATACTCCGAATAGGCCGTAAAACGAAACGGATACGCCTCTCCCTGGTTTATACGACCCTCGGCCACGAAGCTCTGGCGCATTTAAGGGCCTTCGCGACTTACAAAGCTGCCCAAACAATATTTGCCTTCTCCTTGTGACAGGCTCCTAAGGATTTGCCTCGTATTTTGAGTAAACATCGAAAATCCAATGCGCTTTGAAGGGTATTGTTCGGGGTATTTCACGGACGAATGCGTCGGCAACGAGTCTCTACTAAATTGTGGCGTTATTGCTTGTTATGTCTCTTTCGGACATCGATATTTCCTTTACCAAAACGAAGAGTTTTCGAGGGAAAATATTGTAACATCAAAACGTGAGGCGAATCGGTTAGCATTGCAATCGAACTGCACTGCCAGCTCGATAAACCGAATGAACGTCGTGCTCGAGAATGTGTAAGAGGAGTGAATGAGGGTAAGAATGTGTGGCGTTACTACAGTTGTTGTTGTTACCTTTTGGTTGCTACCTAACAGCTGTTTCTGTTGGAAGCCAGTTGTAAAGTAAGTTTCTCCGTCCGTCGTTCCTAGTTCACAGATATTAATCGTCGTTTCCAGTGCATAATAAATTGGTCCCAAACGTGATCAGAAATGATGAATCAAGAAAGAGGTCCATGCAGTTAGATAGAGCTCAAGCGATTCAGCTTCCACGACAGCTAAACGAGTGTGATTTACTTTCAGCTTCCACCTTTCTGGTTGTAACAATCTGGACACTGAATTGAGGCGCAGTTGATAATACGCGATGCGACGACAGAAGATAAGTATGATGTTGCAGTAAGTGCTATCGATGCTGAGGTTCTTATCTAACTTAGCGATCTAGTAACTCGCCACACAACAGAAGACAAATAGCAGGTCCCGAAAGACAGGTTGATTGAGAAGAAAAGCTCACGAGGTTACTAACAAAGACTACTCTTGCCGAAAAATCGCCTTATCTGTTACTGAGGGAGGTGCTTGTTAACAATAAAGTAAGTGAAGACCTACCTACCTAAGTCACTATGGCTTCAGCAATTGCCTCAAAAAGTAACCTAATAAGTACTGGCTGTTTTGGCAGATAAGATGCGAAAATAGGTCCGCGAGCCCTTAAATACGCTGCAGACCCCACAATCCTCAAGTTCATGTGCTAGTCAAGACATGTTTGAAGATCTCCTCATTAGGATGGAAACTTTGAAGACGCGGATTGACGCATTCTCCACGCCATGACAGAATGATAGGAGCTGATATCAGAGCGATTGTCAGACATAGGCTACCAGTTTTTTGCGGATAACGGTTCTGAAACACCAACGTTTGGTATCCGGCTCTTAACTTCCAACGTCTTGGTCTGAGACACTCATTCATGAGTCAACCCTTCATCACTGCGTCAGTGACTAGACCTATTATTGGAGCATCTTACGCATTATGGTTTGCTAGTAGATATCAAGATCCAGAAGGTCGACTTGAAACGGTCTCTTCCCAGGGTATTGTGCCAGAGTGTAGTGATCCAACCGTTATACAACCCCCATTAGAGCAATGGAAGGTATGGCGCACTATGGGCCGAAGATATCCGTTTGTACATGAAGAGTGTCAAACATTGTATAGTGAGCCAAATCGAAAGTGAACAACCTTCAATCGCATCAAAATTTCGATGTTTATTTTCTGCCAAGCTTGAAACAGCTAACAGAATGAATAATAAACCAAAAGAGTTCGAGTATATGATGCAGCATGGCATTTGTCGAAAAGCCCGTGGGTAAGTCCATTGCACATGGTTCAGAAAAAACTGGTGATTAGCATCCTTGGGGAGACTATCTGGCTTTAAACAAAGTAACATGACCTGATAGATATCCACTGTCAATCATACAAGTCTATTCGTGACTCGTATGGGGAAAAAATTTGTTCAAAGAATGACTAGGTGAAAATATTTCACCACATCGCACAAGGACTGTATCTGGTTCACAATATCCTAAAACATTCTGCAATTCGATAATGTGCTGTATACGTGCGAGAGCTGTTTGATGCATTTCTACGCTTGTACAGAACAGAGTGTAAGTACTGATAAAATTGTAAATTTGATCAAAATTGGTGTAGTCTTTGATACACAGCCGTCGTCGAGTTTTGTATTTCCTACGGTTCAGCCATTCTCGGTCAATTCTGACACATGCAGATCTCAAGCTTGTGGAAGAATGATTAGAAGCTATTCAACATTTGGATGAACATCGTCAAACGCAACTTCAACGTGCGCCAACGAGAGAAATATATGCAGATGTAAAGGCGTCACTTTGAAAAACCAGTAAAAATGTGGTGGAATTGTGAAACACCAACAGTAACGATTATCATCTCTACTGAAACCGTCGGAGCCTAAGCGTTGGGTTCCCAGAGGGGTTTCGTAGCATGTGGGTGTGAAGGGGGGGGGGGGGCGTACGTTCAATCGTTGCACCAAGCGCCTTTGTCTTGTGACGAGACAACACAATAGAGGTCTTCTTCTGGATTGTGGGAGGCAGTTCCGCGACAAGTCCGAATGAGAGCATCTCCCTAGCACGAAGATGAGGGGTTGAATCGGAAAGGTGACTCCGAATGTGGTTCTTGCTGTCTTACAAAGGCGTTACCTTCTCTCTAAAACTGGTTCACGTAAGAAACGTGGTTGCAAAATTTCGTTTCATTGCACTTACTTTGAACTGTTCAAGTTACCTGATTATAAAATTATAGTAATTTTCTAGACGGTTCCCTCTCGTCGTAATATACGGGAATAGCAATTGGACGGCCATTTGTACTTGACAGCTAAAACTTCATCATCCATCTCTTTCTGAATTGCACTCCAAGTACAATAGTGAGAGCGTTTTCCTTCTAACTGCTTGCTAATCAAAATGTCTCTTACTCGAGCTGTGCTTTTGGACTTACAGAAAATCACGTGATGATCGTGCGACGACATAAAGTAGTAATTGAGAAAAAACGAGATACGATTTCGAAGAAACAATGTTAATACTGCCAAACGAAAAGTTAAATCATTTCGTGTTGCCATGAGAAAGCATAATAACAGCATGACTATCGGCCTCCACTACATCGCCGTTCAAATCGTTGAAAAATGAGCTAACTCCGTTAAGCCGTCGGCTTACTTTTCATCTACATTGGAAGGTCTTGTGGCTCCTGGTAGTTGTTGGCCATCTTGAATATTGGTTCACGCTGCTAAAAGCAGAACTGCGGGGGCGTTGCTTATGGATCGTTATTACGATGATGTAGGACAGAGACCGAGAGCGCAGGATCAACGGAGGGGTCTAAACCAATAACAGAGGCAACAGCAACACGCAGGACTGACGGCTGATCGCCTCCAAGTTCCCTCCTCGAGGCGAATGAACTCCGTTGAGAAATTGCAGGCAGCAAAGGTATTAAAAAAGGAGGCATTATTTTTATGAGAACCTATTCAATTTACTTGCGTTCTTTGCTCGTAATTGTTTATCATTTAAATAAAAGGCTCTACCAGTCCTCAGGGGACTTACAATTCATGGGTAATTCTGGATCAACCATTGCCCATTGGCATCCGCGTACACCATACAAAATTTTGAGCCTATTTTTGGCATTTGATGTGCGTCGTGCCAGTAAAGTACATGGAAACCAGTATTAATCGTTAAAACGTTGAAACCCTTTGCGATGTGTTGATACAAACAGATGCTATGTTACAGGGGTGTATAGAGAAAACATCTCCGACCGTCATGAGCAAGGCATGACTGGGAAGTCCTGAACCGGTACGAGTGAAAGAAGAACGTACGAGACAAGTCAGCAGGCGTTTCATAAATCATCGCTTCTGGCAACTAAATAGTAATCGTTGTTTCATGGGACTTACTTATATCCTTATTTCCTCCTCTCTTCCAACTACACTATAAACTGGGCAGGGAACACGCATTGTTGCGAGTATAGCACCTTGCACTTAAAATGTCGGTTGTCTACCTTTTTTCCAAATTTCAAGGGACTCGTATTGGTATACAATACCGGGATGTACAGAGAACGCTTCTCTCAACTGGCCAAACATCTCGTGCTGTAGTTGTCCATTCCAGGATATATTCACCATCAGCTACGTCATATTATGCTGTAACGATACTTCGAAAGCTAGGCAATTGACATTTAGATTTTTGAAGGTGTACATAGACCGGCACGCGCTGCCTGGTTTTTTAAAACTCATTGTGAGGTGGTTAAGCGGATGGGTAAATAACTATACGCAAAAGAGGAAGAGAAATTCGTGGTTGACGGAAGAAGGTGGTTCAACTGCACATCTTAGAGCTGCAACGGAATAAGTCGGAGCCAGCCAATTGGATTGCCAACCTTCGTTCAGAGAAGGCAAGTTAACAGCAGAAAAGTTAAAATGTGTGACGCTAGAACGCTTGGCGTTTAACTCAGAGTAACAACAACCAGAGCACAATAATCTCATTAATAACTGCTGTGAGCACAACCATGATAAAGCCCACAGTTTGGGGGTTTGGCGCATGAGATCCATGAAGACGTCTGAAATTTGTAGGGGAGCGGCAGACTAAAACTTATAAGGAATCGCTTACAGAGCAATCCTCATAATTCGTGTGGATTTCGTAAAAACTGTTCTCGAAATTTGTTCGAGCACTTTGCAAGGACTACGAACATACATAACAGAGGCACTCAGAAACAAAATTAAATCAGTGAAAAGTAAGCGTGAATAGTGGTGTATGATAGAATGAACTCGAGAAACGTATTAGTAACAAGTGAATGATAATAAGGTTGTTAATTACATTCTCTTCTGGAGAATGGTTTACTCAAAACAGTGGTTGAGTATAATGATTGTACAGAGTTAAAGCAGCTGCTTATAATTTCTAAAAGTATATACCAGAGGTTTTTCGTAACCTTCACGATGGCACTCGGAGGACACCTGGGGATAAACAAGATATTGCAGAAGGTAGGATATTGGAGAAATTTTTCTGGGTGAACTGGTCTCGTGATGCACTAGTTGTTCAGCAAGGAGAGGACCAATCCGCAAGGTGAAAGCTAGAATATGTAGTATTTAGTGGGCAGCACATCTGTATTAGAGCCGTGAATATACTTGTTCCTGTGCCATAAACGAATCCTGGCAATAAATACATAGTTGTTATATTGGACTACTTTTCCAATTGCATTGAAGCTTATGCCGTTCACAATCAGTTAGTTGCCACTCTTGCAGTTGGTGGTTCTTGATCAGCCTTCGTGAGAAATGTATCGGCCGATTTGTAGTACCTTCGGAATTACACTCTGATCAAAGCAGACATTTCCAGAAGGATTGTTCGGAGCGGTTCGTAAGAAGCTGGGGTTGCGAAAAAACCTTCAGCTACAGCCCTCCATCCACAGTCTTATGGGATAGCGGAATAATCGTCTGGCGCCGTTTCATGGTGATCGTAATGAAGATGTCCCATAAAGAGGTTGGGCGCCGTTTCATGGTGATCGTAATGAAGATGTCCCATAAAGAGGTTGGGCGCCGCTATTTAGTGCAACGACTCAAGTTTGGAGTATGTCAGTATGACGCTTTAGCTCCGAACAAGATAATAATGAGTTCTTGCTAATAGCCTGTCCAGGGGAATCCATGTTACGTGGGAGGTTGGGAAGCACTTAACTAATTAGTATCAACTAAGTATTTAAACTAATCTTGACCTTTCTGTTCCAATTAAAACCTCGTTCGAAGCGTTCAAGTACGATAGAGATAGTGAGTATCGTTTGGCTGTGCTATAATTATAACGTTGCCTTATCAAATTGTAGTGAGGTTCCCAATATCCGTGGAGCATTAGTTAGTTTTAGTGGCGCACGGTGTCAAAGGGGTTGGACTATGCGATCCGGCTTCGGTCCTTTCTCGAGTGGGTATCCAAAATTTCTCATAGATAAAGCAGCGATAAAAAACTCCTAGGCGAAACAAAAAGCCGCAGTAACGTATTCGTGAAAGGGAACAAAGCCATTTAAAATCCGTAGACGAGCCTTTTCTTCCCTAATCATTTGACGTCTGGTCGGTAGGCTGGGGTGAAACGGAACTTGTTGCTTGTTGAGCAGCGAAGGGTTAAAATCCGTTGTGCGCCTTTGTGTTTACTCTACTTCCAAGCCCCTGCTCATTGGAACGAATAGGAACCTCATTCAACCGAGCAGGAAGATGGTGCGTCATTCAACATACTTTTGGAACACTTGTATTAGTGACGACGATGAACACGGATATTTACTAATTTATTAAATTGATGACGCCCAGAGTATTCGATTCATCAGTAATGCTGGTATTTACGCATCATTAAACAATTACTTATGGGATGAGACTCCATTATTAACTCAGAAGTGAGTATTGAGTTGACATGCCGATCCCTTAGCTAATTGAAGCCCTTAGGGGTTTGCAATGACAAACGTTAGAGCATAGGCCAGGGCTATCATGCCGAACGAAGTACAACCCGAAATTCGTTTAGCGTACTTGACTGCCTTCAAAACGACAAATATAAATGGGAAATATCGGCTGATTTACTTTAATGAAACTAAAGAGTTGATTCAATACAATAGCCGTTTATGACCTTGGATTGGACGAAGTTGGGGATCTTTAAAGGAAAAGGAGGGCCCTTCATCAAGGGCAAGCGAAAAAAATCCAGAACGCAACTGAACACTTGTTGGCCTCAAAAGGACTCCAGCTGCTCCGCCGAATAAAGCCAATTTAAAACCTTGTTTACACGGAGGCATCTGCCTTCAGCATCTTGGGACGTCGGGCTCGGAGGAACGTCTTGTGGCCCATTGTGAGGGTGTCTTTGTTAAGAAAGCTCCAGAAGTACTCGGGCACGAGCCCCACATTGTTCATGATAGAGATCGAGAATAGCCGAGTACCGACGGTCGAAGCCCTTCCACAATAATGTTATCGGAATTATAATGAGAGCGGAGAGAGATACCGATTGCGAATCATTTTCAAGAAACTCATCAACAGGCTGGTAAGGGGTTTTAATCTTTTGTTGCAGGGAGTGAGAAATCTCCCAACTAGAGTCTCACTAGTTCAAGGCTGTTTACTTAAGCTTTTGGATACATTTTATTCATTTTAGGTAGTTGTGTGGGAGGCGGAAGTGGCACACTTTGTGCTCCAACTTCAAAACGTTCTGTGATAAATTCGAAACTGCCGCCACGCTTTCGGTGATAGTTAGTGGGTTCAAGTCCTAGAAGGGCACCTATCCGTTTCACTCGGATGCATTAATAATGAAGATTCGAGTTCAGTGCGAAATATCACTGTTATTTCTCTCACACAGGCAGTCTTCCAACAACTGAACCCCTTGTCGAGGAAATTGTATGAGTAACTCGTGAACTCTACACCACTTTTACAAGCCCCTTATCTTGGGATGTCGACAGACTGAAAGTCGCTCTAAAATATTTCCAAATGTTGTTGGTTGAAATTGCCACTTTCTCGAATTAGATGATGGAATAGTTTTCTGCGATTTTCGAAGAAAACGTGACTACAAAACTAGTTTAATTTTGAGTTGCAGGAGGTACTTTTGCTCCTGTTAGCGTTACCGTAAGTTACCTATTACTGGGAACAGAGTGTGAATGTTCCCACGATTTTACCTGGCCCGGTGACAGAATTCGTCTAGTGAAGGATCTTGTCGACAGTAAATCTTCTCATAATTGAATCGACCTTCAACAAAAGGCGGAATGTTCCATCAGAATCGGAACATTAGTGAATAACCTAGCTCACCCTCCTCCCCCTCGGATTCCCACACACGCAGGTAAGCTAGCACCTAGCACGATGAAGGAAATGTGGGAAAAGGGGGAAGCGAGAAAAGTTTAGGATCCGATAGATCTCCGATCATTATGACGTCGCTTCTTCTGCGGCTTTTAACGTTATCACTCGGGCGTTAGAGGGGAAAAACGCGCCAAGGGATGAGCTTCTTTTGAGGAGCTGCAAGGGCCATAGTGTTCGAAGACAAGAGAAGGGGGAAAAAGACTTTTGACATAGGACCCTGCACCTGGTCGAAGAGAATAGGGCTTATTCCCCCTCCGCGATATCTTAAAACGCCAAAACATTTATTGGATTTATTTGCAATCGCTCGCTTTCTTCACCTGGCCCCTCACCCCTTAGCCATAAACGTGGATAGTGGATGTAACACCGCTCATGCGTGTTGCAGATATCACTATATTCTACATTGATTTGAAAGTATAAAGAATTAGGTACAACCTTACGACATTGTAGAGAATTTTAACTAGTTTCATTTGTTGTTCTGGTTCAAATGGTAAGTACGAATATTTAGAGATACTCCTTTCTACTGCCTCTGAATTCCATCATCAGGAAGAATGAACATAATAATTATTGATAGATTAAATCATGATGGAGACAGTGCCAACACGCTTTAACGCCATTATAGAAATGAATTAACGAACCACATCATAAATTCTTCTTACGAACTTAAACCTATGAGCTTCTCATTTCACAAATGTCACCCATATCGATTGCAAGACGTACTTTTACCTTTTCAGTCTTGATTGAAGTTAGAATAATTCATAAGACTCTGATAAAATGTACCTAAAAGCGTAGTGTTTTTACAAAATGACAAAATTTAAAACGAAAAATCGTACAGCGATATTACTGGCTGCACTTTTTTCAAGATAACTAAACAGATCATGGAGACTGCTCTGTCTTTTTTCCGTATTAGGCAAAATGTAGAAGAACTTGAAGTTGCAGCCCTGGAAGGAGTCTTTGGCAGTCGTGGTGAAATCCGTAATGTTTTCCTGGGCCGGCAATCGGCCAAGTAAGTCATATAAGTTCTCATTGACATTAGAAGAGCGTTTGACAACCTATGGCGGCCTCAACGAACTTGAAGGTCAGGAAATTCCTCGTAACCTATACCTGCTCGTCAGAAGTTACCTGACAAATAGAATTGCTATGATCGGATGCAGGCACATCTTAGTCCAGAGAACGATTCAGAAGGGGTCCCTCAAGGCTCAGTCCTCGAGCCAGCACTGTGTAACAGCTCTTCGAAGGTCTTCGCAGGAGCCTCATGGAAATTAACTGCGGGCCATACGCATGTGTGGACTGTGGGCTGTGCTGATCCGTGCACAGTCGATTCACCAAATCGAGGCAAAAACCCATCTTGTGCCCCGAACTGTGACTCAATAGTGCGAGCATGTCAAGGTCCAGGTGGCTGTGTACCATTTACCTTTCTCTTCGTATATAAGGACCACTACCAACTGACTAACTCCACTACTGACTTAACGGCCAGAAAATGATGTCTTTACATCGAAAGCGCTTGCCCACAGTAACTCACCAGCCAAATGAGATGGACTCGCCTAACAGGTACGTTAACTTACGTAATTTGCCTACTGACGGACTAAACCCAATGCTTTAATAAAATACTTTGACTCACTTTAATTACTGTGATTTCATAGCATTTCGGTCGAGACGCAGTCATACTCCTTTAAGACTCGTTCCATTTGATGATCCATAAACAAATACGGCGTGGTTGGGATAAAACTGCCAAAATTTCGTATTTGTTAATATGTTTAACCATTTTTTGCAGATAACAACCATGGGAATCGTCCGATCAAATTCCTAAACAGATCCCCTACATACCAAACGGAATATTTGTGTGGAAGAAGGGATTTTACAGACCCCATTACAGACAAAATATGGCATGGATGGCGGACAGACCATGCAGATTTCGAATCCCGATGCCTTGACACGTAGTGTCAAATGTCATGTGGGGGGGGGGGTTCCTGGCCGAGAACGTAGGTGTATTACTTAGGATGAATAAAAAGCCCGATAGTAACATGAGCAAAACTATATTGCATTATATCACTATGACAAGAAATGATCAAAACAATCGAAACCAAATCATGGTGTAGTTCAGATCGAGCGTTGATATTCTAAGAAATGTCAAACCCCGCTCATTAGGGGCTTTCACTACAAGTTTTATTTCAAGTTATTTTGCTGAGGGTATTCATGAGACCACTCAACCTTCTAGGTTCCCATTCGTTAGAGCCCAAAGTATCTCAACGTCTAGCTGATACTCAGCGCTGAGCAAACCGTCTAACAATGATACTAATCCAACAAACCCGAAGCGTATCTTGGAACTGTTAAAAAATCCTCTTGTCTGCATGCGGTCAAGAAGCCCTAACCACAGAGAACCAGTCGACAACGAAATCTGTTGTTACAGCCACTGTCGTTCATATTCCCTTTTCAAAACCCCGAACTACAAAAGAGGTTTGCGGTTCGTAGACGCCAAAATACAAAAAGTTCATTCAGTTGATTTTCTGAGCAGAAGGCCAGCGCTGCAGGTGTCACGCTGCTGTGACACTTGTTGCAAACAAAGAGCCCGCCACCAGCAATGAGTGGTGGTTTACCCTTCGCAACTTCCCTCAGTCGAAACTCGTTTTACCGTTGCAGCGAATGAAATGATTTTTTCGATTCTTAATTACTGATAATTTTTTCAAGCTACCAAATTTATAAGTAATGTGTCAAAGGGGCTTGTAGGAAACATGGCAAGTTCATTACTAGATATTTTGGCCGTTTGCTCTCGAAGCGTGGGTTCTCGGGCTGGTGGGTTGACGTTAAAGCGCAAATGCAGTCACCAGGGAGACGCGTTGTGATTCAGTGAGCGAGTCGATAGGACCTCAAAAACGTGCTTTTTTGCCACGGTAATAATTAGGTGCGCATGAAATGTACTCCAAATTCGTATCACATACCGATTTTTTTAAATCAGTTCTCCCAAAATCGCTTACAAAAAGTTCGCTGTAACTTACTTCTTTTCCGTACTAACAAATATCAGTATGAAGTAACGTTTGTATAAAAATTCGTTGAATGAGAGGTGTAACCATCCACTTTTTGAACAACTAGGCGAGATGATTCAACGATGCTAAAAAGCGGCTGGAGCTGATGCACCATATCGGTGTTTCTACGTAGAAAAGGCAGTGGAACGTCGCCAGGATAGTTCAATAAACCAAAAGCTATGTGAAGGAATGACTCCAGTGGAACTTTACTTTGAGAGCTTATCGAAGGTTCAACGTTAGAGGGCTGAACCGTGGAATGAATATTTAGTCACGAGCGAATAAATAATGGATGGATATGGGAGGACAAAAGGCAAGTCAATCATTGAACATGGAATAGTGTGGATAATACTTGGGAGAACAAAGTGTTTTAGACTTAAAGTCGAGGAATTAATTCAGTTAGAAATGTATCATTCTTATTAATTCCGTTACTTTAGATGTACTTCCTTCGAGGCATAAATACAGAAATTGCAGAAATTTAGTTGATTTGCAAAAATCGAATACCCCTACTCCCAGGTGATGTCCATGTTCCGTGTTTCCTTTGCAGTCCCCACTCGAACACTTTAATTCCTAAATCTCACTCATGTGCTGCCCTACACTTTTATCTTTAACATAACTTGGCAAACGTTTCAGGTTATTTAGTATCCTCAAATGCAATATGATCATGATTTGATGAAAGTATCTAATTTACTGATTGCGATATCGAAATATTAGTACTAATAAAGACGGTGACATGGTGTCATTTATGCAAAATTAATCTTTCATGTAACTTATGTTATTCCAACTAGCATACACAGCAATAATAATGATTACTAAGGTGTCAAGCCGCTGCGTCGGCAGTAAAACACTATAAGTATCCCCACTCGAGCTCAGCTCGGTGTGTTCTCATTAAGACGTCTTGCTGTAAACTTCGCGTCCCCCTCTGTCGTAATTTGCAAAGTATTTGTAAAAGTTAAAATCTTTTGTAAAGTAAAAAATAAATTCTTTTTAAAAAGTCCCCCTAAGACTTTACACATTTAACTGGCGCAGTCGTTCCGGACCCGAAATTCTCGAGCGAATATCGTTGAATAAGTCAAAATCCGCGAGGGAACATCGCAGATTTAGACTACTTTCGGGAAACCACGCTTTTTCAACTTCACGACAGAGCGGAGCAGACGTCGAGACACCCCGTCAAGATACGGTTGCGAAGATCATCTCGCTTTCACAAAATTCCTCTATTAATTACTTCATTTCTCATCCACAGAAAACGTCGATTTAGGCCGACTCCTCGGCCTTTAAAATTAAAGGCACTATCTTCTACTTCAGCGAGAAACGTCGCCTGTTGCAGATTCGCAGAAAACTCGCTCAGCAGCTGCTTATCTCGCTAGACGTTGCGAAAATCGTCGTCAACGAGCTCAACCCGAGACGACCAACGGCTTTCAACATCGCCAGATGAAACTCCTGTGAGTCACAACTCCAAGTTTTCTATTTAAATAATTTCACGAAGTAATACAATAGAGGGATTAATAACGAATTTATTAACTTTTTTCTCACGAAAAGATTCAAATCATTTGTAATAAAAAATCTTTAAATTCCGAGCATATTAAGAAACATTTGTAAAAAGCATTTTAACTCGAAGGGTTCGTAAATAAAAGGCTTCAAGATTCCGAAATCACTGAAGCAATACGTCCACTATAAACTCCGTTCACTAGGTCCTATAACTGAACAAGAGGTGCCAAACGTATCAATGTCTCTGCCTCAGAACTCAGAAATGTTTCCACAAAATGCAGAAATCAACGCCCAACAATTATCGCAAGAACAATTGATACAAGAACTCCAAACTCAGCAAGCAATGATAAACGTCCTGCAAAATAGCGTACGATGGTTTAGATTGAGGGCGGATAGGAATCTTAGGAAGGCGATTCCCAGGAATATTTAGACCTAATTCCTACATTCAGGGAGGGCAAATTCTACAGAGGTTCATACACGTCAGCGAAAAACTCGTCGATCGATTCACGACGAAATCGACCTGATAGTTTCGATAACGAAATGCTGTTAGCTGCTATAGTTGCGAAAATTCAAGGCCCTGCGGCTGAATTAATCCTATCAAAGAATCTAGATTCATTCGCGGAAATAAAAACGCACTATTGGAGACATATACGGATAAAAGGACATATACACCTTGAATATTGAACTCACTCACTTAAAACAACAGGAAAATGAATCCCCATTTCAATTTCTAGAAAAATTCAAAAAATTAAATAACATTGTGGCTTACCTATTGAATCATGAAGGGGAGCGAAGCAAAGGTCCTTTCCAGCCATTACGAAAAATTAGCACTTCGTACCCTGTTACTCATAAAGGACCCTATGGGCAATTTTCTGAGGAGCAGGCAGCCAGAATCCTTAGGATCAGCACTCTCGATGATGAATAATGACGTGCAGCTGAGTAGCACGACAAAGGGCGAAGGTAGTTCAAAACCCAGTAATTTTAAACCAAATAACTTTAGAACTCAGAACAACAACCCTAGAAGCCAAAATACTTATTTCAGGCCCAATAATTTCTACCGTCCCCCGAATTTTAGCCAAAATCGACAGTTTGTACCATTTAACAGAATTCGCCAAACTTTCAAGCTCAGCGACCTCCGTCGCAACAACAAACAGGGTTCAAAAACTAAATCCACGGACGCAACCGAATTTTAAGTCAAATTTTAACCCGCAAAGCAACATGTCAAGAATGTCGTGGCAAACAACTCATCCTCCGAACCTCAATAATTTTGAAACTACAGAAAACTCTTCTGTGAGAGAACTATCATCCAGAGAATAATTTTTTTAGGGCAGGGTTCAGGGAGAAAACGAACCCCCAGGTTCAGTTTAATGCATTTCCAATATAAAAACACAAGCCTGCCATACCTTATCTCTCCAAGTACCGGTTTAAAAATTTTCATCGATAGTGGGTCAATGGGTTCTTTTGTAAATCCTACCATGGCACAAGCCAGATTTTCTAAAGATATCATCGAAGACCCGTTTGAGGTTAAAACAGCCCATGGAATTTCAGAGAAAATTCTCTACAGAAATTTTATGCGAAAAGTTGTTTAGCACCCCGGGACTTAAGCTGCCGTTTAAAATATTCCACTTTCACGATAGTTTTGACATGCTATTAGGAATGGACCATTTGACCAAACTTAAAGCTACAATAGACTTGGAGAATAATGTATTCCGACTACCGCACGTGACCCTGCCATTGCACTCTTCGACGTAGAACGAAAAAGTAGAAATTCGCTAAATAAACAAAGTAATAATAATAATAATAATAATAAAAGAAGATGGACGTAGTAACGAATGAAATGAATCTATCTCGAAAATTGAGGAAACGCTGGTACATGTAAAAGACATTCGAATGAGACGGGAATGGAAGTAAAAGAAATTATCACGGAAGTGAGGAAATTAAACCAACATGAAGCAAAATATGAAAATCAGGAGGAAAAAGCTAAATGTAAAACACAGGAAAAGATGCCCAAGAGCACGAAAAAGGTGAATGAAAGTCAGTGGAGACAAATGATGAGAAAATTATAGAAAATACCGAGTTTCAAAAAAGAAAAGAAACGATCAACTCTGGAAGAAAAGATGGAAATTGAATTAGGAACCAAGGATGTTCACTACAGTAAAAGTACCAGTAAAAAATATAAATAATGGAGTAGGTATCGTAACGTATAAAAGAGATAATACGATCAGAAATCCCCGAAAGTTTGGTAAGTGTCGAAAATAATTTTGCGTATATAGGGATGATTAATACAGGTCTTGAAAAGAAGTCCCTGAGTTTAACTACTAACCTGTTTGGAAATTATTCCTGAAGACGGAAATATTAAAGACAGTAATTATAATTTTTACGATATTGGGAAAATAGAATTTGACCCAAGTAAAATTGAGACAAGTCACATGAGTAAAAATGAAAAAGAATCCATTATGAAGTTAATTTACGAATACAAAGAAATATTTCAATCCAGCGAAGACCCATTAACCTTCACAAATAATGTCAAACATTTTATTCGTACAACGGATGAAATTCCTGTCTACTCAAGAAACTACAGATATCCGGAAATTTACAGAGACGAGGTCAAAAAACAGATTAATGAAATGGTGGACCAGCAAATAATAAGACCAAGTTTCAGTCCGTGGAATAGCCCAATTTGGATAGTCCCCAAGAAAACCGACAACTCTGGAAAACAAAAGTATAGGCTGGTCATTGACTTTCGCGGTCTCAATGCAAAAACAGTGGACGATAAGTACCCCCTGCCTGACATTTCTTCGCTACTCGATAAGTTTGGAAGGTGTCAGTACTTCTCTACAATAGACTTAAAATCAGGGTTCCATCAAATCGAGATGCACCCTGATAGCGTCGAGAAGACTGCCTTTCAACTGAAAACGGTCATTGGGAGTTCCTCCGGATGCCGTTCGGATTAAAAAATGCACCACCCACATTCCAACGAATGATGGACAACGTCCTCAGAGGAATCCAGAACGAAATCTGCACTGTTTTCCTCGACGATGTACTGGTTTACTCCACGAGTCTACAAGAACACATATGTAGTCTACGTAAAGTGTTCGAACGACTGAAACGTGCAAACCTAAAAGTCCAACTTGACAAAACCATCTTTTTATGCAAGGAGGTGCACTACCTGGGCCATCTTGTTACACCTGAGGAGTAAAGCCTGACCCGAAGAAAATTGCTGCCATAAAAAGTTACCCTATACCTAAAACCACTACAGAAATCAAAGGATTTCTAGGCTTAGTTACTATAGAAAATTTATAAAAATTTAGCGGACGTAACAAAACCACTCACTCTTAGGCTGAAAAAGAATGCAAAAAGCAATACCAGTGACCCAGACTACGCTGAGGCTTTTGAAACTTGTAAAACTTTATTAATGAACGACCCAATACTTCAGCACCCAGATTTCGATAGACCTTTCAATTTGACTACAGATGCGAGTAACGTAGCTTTAGGAGCAGTATTAAGCCAGGACGTGAAAGGAGGTGATTTACCTGTCGCTTACGCTTCCCGTACTCTGAATACTACGGAAACAAAGTATTCAACAATAGAGAAGGAGTGTTTAGCAATCCATTGGGCAGTCGAATATTTCAAACCATATCTGTATGGTAGAAAGTTCAAGATATTCACGGACCACAAACCACTTCAATGGTTAAATTCAATAAAAAAATCCAAGTTCAAAACTCTTTAGGTGGAGGGAGAATTTAACAGCATTTAATTTTGAAATTTGTTACAAAAAGGGCAAGAAAAACCTAAACGCAGATGCACTATCAAGAGTGGAAATAAACCAAAATGAAACAATTCACAACCTTGAAAACATAAACTCGGATGATTTTATAAACGATTCGGAAGAAATCGAGAAAATCTTAGGAACTAACCCGAACTCTGAATTGGATCAACAATCTATGATTGCATTTCTAGGTGACAGTAGAGTTCTGACAAATTCTAGCGATTCAGGTAACACTATTCACTCCAATGCCTTAGGAAACGAGGGAACTACAATTCCAAGCACGGACAGAGCCCTTAATCACGGTAGAAATCAAATTATTCTGATTGAAGTTGATAGAACACCAAGGAAACCAAAGATTGAAAAATTATTTGAGTCGAGGACAAAATTACTGAAATTAACAAAAATGACGTGTAGAAAAGGATGTAATAAATTTGTCAAATCATTTGTAACACCCAAAACGAAATATATGATTCATTTCAAACCAGATTTCTACGAACGGTTCTGTAGTATCGTGTTCAAAAATTTTAAAAACTCAGAAATCAAGCTCATCAAATGCTCTAAGCTACTAATAGACGTATTGGACGAATCAGAGAGATACAATTTAATCGACCAATATCATACCAGTGAAACCAATCATCGCGGTATTGAAGAAACTTACGAGAAATTATTTTTGGCCCAATTTAAAAGTCAGTACAAACATATGTCAATAATTGTGAACTTTGTCAAGTGTGTAAATACAGCGGTGCCCTCAAGCCAAAATACAATATAACGCATAAACACCGACTAAACCCCTAGAAATCTTACACGTGGATAAATTAACTATTGAGGGTTCAAAATTCCTCACAATAGTCGATGCGTTCTCAGATATGCACAAGCATACTCAGTCAATTCCTCTAACAGCCTGGAAGTAGTGAAAAAAACTCATACAATTTTTTGCCATCATGGTGTTCCAAAATAATTATCGCCGATAATGGCGCAGAATTCAAAGGTTCGTTAGTAAGGACTTATTAAACCTACACAAAGTTAAAATCCATTTCGTAAGCTCTCAACACCCAGAGTCAGAACGGACTAATAGAACGTTTCCACTCCACGATCATTGAACACTGCCGATTGCTAAATAATAGAGATGAGTTTAAAAAGATAATATAAAGGATAAAATGGGCTACGCCATGTTAGCCACAATAATAGTATCCACTCGTCTACCAAACTCCACACCTTCGAAATCCTCAACGGACATGTGGAAAATGACCTGTACTTAAAATAGACACGGAAAACCATATTAAATAATTACTTAGACCAACATCGAGAAAAAGTTAAGGTCATTTACGAAACGGTTCATGAAAAAGGAGTAAATTGGGCAAAGAAAAGTAATTGAAAAATTGAATGAAAGTCGTGAGGAAATCCCGGAACTCCCTAAAGAAGTTTTTATAGTGAACAAACAAATCAAAGAAAAAACTAAAGCTAGGTACACCAAAGAGAACCTTAAAGCAGTCAATAAAAGAATTGAAAACTGCCGAAATTGAACCCCGACACCATAACACTCAAGAAAAAGTTCACATAGCAAATATCAGAAGACCCTGTAAATACGTAAAACCGAATGTGCAAAATGGCATGGGATGAAGAACTAAACCAAAGTGAGGTGTTAGTAGAAAATTTCAAATTAAAATTAACTAGAAAAGATTTGGTGACACTTAAACACCGAAATTGGCTGAACGACATCGTGATAAATTTTTATTTCGAAATGCTCTCAGAAAAAATGAATGAAACCAAAGATAGTCCAAAAGGTCTTCGCCTTCAACACGTTTCTATACGTGTCCCTCATGGCTGGTGGTTACGAACGAGTAAAGAACTACTCACGAAAAACCGACATCTTCGAGATGGATACGTTACTCATCCCAATATTCAAAATCATCTCATTGGAGATTAATTGTAGTAAACGTTCAGAGAGGAAAATAATATATTTGGATTCTCTGAATCAGGAAGGAATGATATTATGGACATCATAGAACTATACTTGAAAAGAAGAATTCAGGAACAAATTAGGTTCAAATTGTCAGGAAACTTGGCAGAAAATACAACTCACAAATATTCCACAGCAAACAAACTCCGACGATTGTGGAGTATTCGTGTGCAAATTTGCCAAGTCATATGTTGAAACACAATCCTAGATTTTGAAGTAGAAGAAATTAATAAGTTCAGGAAGGAAATGTGTTTAGAAATTTTACAAGCACGCGAAAACTAATATGTTTCAGAATTCTCTTCTTGTTAATCTCGCTCGTACGAGGGTTCGAAATCAGGAATGTCACCACAAATCCAGGCCTATTGTCAGCCACAATGGGGAAGGCCAAGCTAGTAGAGGGCTACCATACATCGACACACTACTACCTACTGGACGAGCTACGAACACAAATTCACACATTCAGAAACAACTACGAACAAACACTTACGGCACTTAAGACGAATCTTACGACAGCGAGAAAACAGACATGCTAATTACATCATTGAACTACACTTTTAACATATTAGATCAGAAATTAGAAAACATTGAGCTGCAGAATAACAATCGTAGGATCAAAAGAGGGTTGATGAATGGAATGGGATCGCTCATCAAATTCCTGACCGGAAAGTTGGATGCTGAAGACGAGAAAAAAATATAACGAAATAATTGATCATTTGAAAGCTAATCAAGAAGACTTTCAATCGCAATTAAATTCCTTATACTCAATTAATACAGCAATGCTGGAAAACTTCAACAAAACAGTCGACACCATTAATCATAATAACCATCAGCTAGAAACAGAACTTCGATACTTACAAAGATCCACTACAGGGGAAGCAGTTCATGCCCAAGAAATCAATGACTTATTAGAACATTTTCAAAGTATGTTAAACCTTCTAATAACTATTGTTGAAGACATTGAAGCGTCGCTAACGTTTTGTAGGATGGGGAGACTCCACACCAGCATTTTGGGAACACAACAACTTCATGTAGAATTAAAGGTTATCAGAACATTACGGTCCCAGATTTTTATATCACAACGATGAAAATTTCTCCAACATTCTAACTCACATCAAGGTGCAATGTGTCCTTAGCCGTAATGAAATCATATACTTCTTGGACATTCCATTAGTAGAACCCCTTGAATTTCGAGCTGCAGTACCTAATGCCAATTCCAACTAAAATAGAAAATAGTTATTTTAGTATTATTCCAAGTACTAAATTTCACTTAAAATCCCCTACCGTCGTCTTAGGATTACAAGAACAATGTAACCCTGGACAACCAATCTTGTGTCCAGCATTTTAATAACTTCGGAACCAGAACTCGCTTGTGACAAAGGTTTTATTCAAGCTGGGAAAATTGCGGAAAGCTGCGAATTTGTTAAAGTGGAAATTAATGAAAATTTCGTAAAATTGATACCGCAGATCAACCAATTTCTTTTAGTCTTTCCAAACGAAGATGCAATAACGATTAATGATGAGACAGGTACCGAAATCATCACACTAAGTGGAACTTTTCTAGTGAAACCAGGCATTGGCCGCGTTACTTACCGTAATGATACTTTGTTCGCCGCGCATAAAACTACTTTCGGGAAACCGATAATAATAAGTGCTACCAATCTGAAAATCAACAATGTTTTACGGGCAGATCGGGAAATAAATTTAAAGGACCTTGTGTTAACTTCAGTAACTTCCAGTAACACACATTTTGTGAAGAGATCTGTGATCTCAGAACTTAACATGCCAGTGTTTGGACAATTGGGTTGTACCTCATGTGTAATTTTTCATAATTTTTATCTTTATCAAATATAGACTCCATGTAAGAAAGGTCAACCTAACTCAACAGCTTTAAATGCTTTATTGTACAATATGTAAATAGTTTTAAAGGTGTCAAATTGTAATTTGTTTTATAATCTTTGTATTTGTTTTTTAAAACTTTGTAAACTAAATAGAACTCTTACGTAATTTCACAGTAGACTATTGTTATTGTGATCCACAATGCAATTTAATTGTTTTTGAACTGAGGAGGACTTATGTTATTCCAACTAGCATACACAGCAATAATAATGATTACTAAGGTGTCAAGCCGCTGCGTCGGCAGTAAAACACTATAAGTATCCCCACTCGAGCTCAGCTCGGTGTGTTCTCATTAAGACGTCTTGCTGTAAACTTCGCGTCCCCCTCTGTCGTAATTTGCAAAGTATTTGTAAAAGTTAAAATCTTTTGTAAAGAAAAAAATAAATTCTTTTTAAAAAGTCCCCCTAAGACTTTACACATTTAACTTGTATATATTATGTATTTACTTTCCTTGGCACTACAAAGTAGAAAGTTATGCAATCGGCTGAAAAATTTTTTTGAGATTTCTTCAGATCTTTACGTTTCAGACCCTCCTGAGTCCGAAAAACACTATTTGAGAAAATGGTCTGTGTGTGTGTGTGTGTGTCACTAAAGTGTGTCTGTGAACGATTTTTAGAGAAAACCACCGTATCAAATCACCTAAAACTTCATATCTCGCTCGCTGGTCACAATGGGACGCCAAAATAAGGGTGATCAAAACACCAAATATTTTTTTTCTCAAAAACGGCTCTAACGATTTTCATTAAATTTTTTATATTGATAGCTCCCAATATGGCAACTATACCATAAAATTCCCATCTATGGGAAAATGACGAGAGCAGCACAATAAATTACCAAAACATTCGACGTAATCGATTTTGGAGTGGTTTTTAGAGAAAACGACCAAGCCAAATCACCTCAAATTCGATCTCCAGCCTACACGTTACTATGGGACGCAAAAATAAGGGTATGAACAAAATCCACCGAAAATTAACTATAGTTAGCATAGTGATTAAAACACCAAATTTTTTCTCCAAAACAGCTCTAACTTAACTAATTTTCGACGAAAAGCGTTTTTAGCGTGGTTTTTTCTTATAAACTCCGCGGGGATGTCGGTAGAATGTTAAAGAAAATTGGTATTGTAGTCCAATTCAATACCCAGAGGGTGAGGTGTTTAAAACCGCTCATGAGATAGATGGGTCACTCCAGAAATTCCTGAATTTGAACTACCGCTGTTTCGCTTACTACCAGTTCTAACAGTTATTACCCAATAACTCTGCAAAATTGATTACTATCCTTCTTCAAAAAATTCGTGTTTACAGGCTCATTAATTATCTGTGTACCAATTGCTCAATAATGGCCCGGGAATGAGTACGAGCAGCACAATAAATTCCAGAAGATTAGGCGCTACCGCTTGCTGCTGCTGTGAAGTGTTGTTTGACCAATTTCAAAGGAACTGAGTGATAAATGAATCGATTAAATAGAAAGTGAATTGACGTAGATCTAAGGAAAGTTGTGTGTTGCAACGCACCAGATATTTTTTTGCGGATATTGACCAACGATGGAGACGATGGAGACCTCCCCCCCCCCCCTACAATATACTCTTCGCCTGCTGCAGAAGATCATTCTGATCGTTACACGCATGCTTTACGTCGTTCTCCGGTACAATAAGTGTGAAGTATGAATTAGTCCACCAACTACTACATCTTTGTTGCTGCCAACATAAATGTTGGTGAATGGACTAATAACGGACAAATAATTTAAATTACTGCAAGTAGGCAAGTAGGCAACTTTCTGATAACATCGTTCTGTTACTTTCGCCTACAATTTTTTCACGAGTTTAGTTCAGTGGCGGAAGGCGACCCAGTCAAAAGAAAGTGTGGGAGAACATTAGTGTGGCGCAAGTCTCGGTATGAGCTAGTGTTGCAATACCGCACAGTAGACAAACAATGAGCTACCGTAGTTTACAAATGAGATTGATCTATTGGCGTCTTTAGTATTCAGCGGACTTCTTGCATCACTCAACATGTTTTCTCGACTTGTAAGAGAATATTCTGTGTTCAGGTTGATTCCAGCATTCTTCAACATTCTTCAATAGAGAATTCGTGTCGGCGTTCGATTTCATTTCCATCGGCCTTCGAGTTCCCATGCGCCTACAAACGAGTCCTCATGCGCCGCAATCGGAATAATAACGTTAGGCACCTTAGTACTGGCTGCCTGAAGGTGGCATAAAGGAAGACGAGTAGGCGTACTTTATAGTACAATACAGCCGAAGAAGAAGGAAAAAAGAGCCTTTCATTCCGAAGCTCGATTGTCGAGTTCCCCAAACAACGAACGGTTGGCTCAAGAACAGTGGGAAGTCGCCGAGCGGTCTTTGATAAACTCTCCTTAATCTCTTTGTTGGGCATCGTTGGAAGAAATCAATAGGTATTTAATGACCAACTGAGGAGGTATTGAAGAGCTATTGAAAGTTGAGGTTCCATTGTCGACTGTTGAGTTCTCTAACTTGATTATTAGTGTGGGAAGGTTCGGGTTGGACGTAATATCCAACCGGAAGGAGGGACCCGATCACTTGGAGGACCCACTGGCTCAAGGACCATCGGGGAACCCTGGGAAAACACCCTTCCGAATCTTTGCGAAGGGGTCAACTCACGCTGAGTAATTAACGATACCAGGGTGACACTGTTGGTTACGAATCGCGCATTCTCGAGTCTCCGCGGGAGTTTCTTTTAGTAAAAAAAATCTCCCGTTGAGCTATTTGCTCTCGTATCCAGTTTGTTTAATATGGCTGTGAAGTCGAGGAGGCAACGTCCTCAGCCTCTGTGCCTGCGCAACCTTTCTTACAGTTAGTTGAGCTCAGTAGGTCGCAAAGCCTTCGAAAAAACCTTCGCTCCGACGCTCTGCTAATCGAATCAAAATATTGTTCCTGATGGAGGCCAACATGCCCATTGGGGAGCGTTTCATCTGTTCGTAAACCGCGGAAATTAATGGAATTATCACGCACGAGCTGATCCCCACTAACAATCGCTTGCTCGATTGAACCTATAGCGTCTCGCCTCTACAGCTTTGTAGACAAACATTTAGGCAACAACGGATTTCGGGAGCTCTTGAGCAACAGGTTCCCCATTGGCGAAGACAATTCAATCAAACATGTGTAACGTTATTGCCCTTAAGTCGAACTTAAAATTGATACACTTTCATTTTATTTCAGATTAGTTGATTCATATTTACACTCTGTTTTGTCGCCCCTAGTGGTTTCCCCTTGAATTTATGAGATGTACGCTTTGCTTGTGCTACTTTCTCCATTATTGTCGGATACTATGCTTAATGGTGTGATTAATGACCACTTCATGTTGTTTAGGGGATAAGGCGATAGGTCATAGTCATGTGCAACCAGAAATATTCCCACTAATCATTAGAAGGATGCTTTGCCATCCTCACTTGAAGGCTCAAAAAAATCTTTACAGGTGGTTGGGTAAACTGTAACACAAATTGCATGCTCGATTGAATAGCTTGTTGACTTTTCCGCTTATCATCTTTTCCCGGTATTGGTGAGAACAAATTGACTTCTTAATGTTTCAAAACATTGAAGGAATGTAAGTGAAACTTGTAGAGCTTTCATTTTGGGTTCCCGCCGGATATTCTTCAAATCCGTAGAACGCAAACAGCGTTCGTGGGAATGTATGCCAAGTTTGCATTGATCGAAGTATGGGGGTGAAAACTACACCAATATTTTGGGTAATGTGTGACTTTCTCTCAGTAACGTCACTCATTTTACCTCATTCTTATTACCTAGTCAAAACCGTGGCCCACAAGCTTCCCATCGATCTAACAATCGCCGCTTGAACCGATTGGTCTGTCCTAAACTGTAGTCTCCTTGACTATCGCAGTGTTATTTGAGTGGCTCACACCATAAACATCACCTCATGCCCACGAGGAATCAGAATGGGAACCTTAATTGAGGACGTACGTATGATTCAAGCTGACCCGGGGGGGACGAGCATCGCGCGTGGGTAGAAGTCTGATGTAATAGATTCTTAAAATGATCTGCATCCCGTCTGGAGTGATCAATCTACCTCCGTCATTATGCTGCGGGGGTCACTCCCCCCTCCCCCAGGAATGCATTTATTATTGGAAACTGCATTCATAGGGGTTGTGGTCCTGCGGGCCTCACGCAAAGAAAGAGGTAGAAGTTGCCAAACCACTTGAACCATCACTTCGTTAATTGTAGTCCTGCTCCTTGGGAAACTATAACATCTGCTGGTTATTGCTCGTCTTCAGAGAGGAAAATTTTTTATTTATTTTTTGAGCAACTTGATGACAAAAGGGAGAAGAAAAAAGATAGTTTCCTGAGGTAAAAAGGTGCGGGCAAGTTCAGCCTCTTCGGAGGTGACAATGTGAAGTAATAAGCGCTACCGCGCGCGGTCAACTTTCACAGCCGGTGGCACGTGCCCTCACGAAGGCGGGTCATCTCCTACCCGGACCATCGAACAAAAAACCCCGAACAAGAGAGCCATCTCCGTCACAATGGGGCAGTTTTTTCATTACCTGTAGAACCGTTTTTTCCAAGCCTCTTGAGACTGCCTTTCCTCTCCTGTTTATTGATAGACAATGTATTATTCCATTGTGTTCGTTTGTCGGCAGAGGATCGACGAAACGAAAGCGGAGGTGTTTGTTTGCTCCTCAGGGTTTTCTATGTCTATTACCCTCTTCCAAGTAGATTTCCCCTTCTGAAACTGAGCTAATAACGTGAAGCGAAGAGAGGCAAAAACGAGGATCTACCTGGTTAACACTAAGTGGGTGATTGAGTTCAAAGTGTCTGGCCCAGCAACGCTGAGATCTCTGCCCCGCATCTTGAATTATACTCCACCATAGTCGTCGACACTGAATGTTCCCGAGTATTTCTCTTTGGTATAGAATACAAATTGATCAGTTAATG
This sequence comes from Pachypeltis micranthus, assembly GCA_020466155.1. Classification (NCBI taxonomy): domain Eukaryota; kingdom Metazoa; phylum Arthropoda; class Insecta; order Hemiptera; family Miridae; genus Pachypeltis; species Pachypeltis micranthus. The sequence continues at coordinate 3,597,113 of CM035773.1, read as the reverse complement.
CGCTTGAAGAGGTGCTGTATTTTTCCTTGCCAGCTAGGTTGCCTGCCAAATTCTCGTATAACAGATTTGTTGAGTTCAACAACATTGTCTCACAAATAATATGAGTAGTTGGAAGAAAATCATAACATAGTAGATGTAGCCACTGACTGAAAAGATGTTTAGGATTCTTCGTTCTACCAAAAAGATTCATTGAAGGACTAACACTATGGATCGTGGCTTTACACTGAATGGACTCATTTAGTTTGGAAGTGATAGAGGTAAATATCATACAGTATGCTCGCTGTAAATCAGGTATATTAGGGAAGGTGGTTTTGATTTATATTATTATACTATTTTAATTAACATAATTAAAACATTAATTTGTTAACTAGCATATATTTAACGTTTATACATTATTTATATTATTTTTGGCACAATGAACTACCCTAGGACCATTTATGTAGAAATGAATGTAGGCAGTGACTAGTTGGGGACATCCTTTGAGTTTGATGTAAATAGTTGAGGTAGTTTTTTCAACCCCTCTTTTTTTTCATTTTTGATTTTACATTCCATGATAACTTCAATGAGAGATTTTCTTGTTTCTTTCGGTCTTGATATTGCAGATATTTTGAGAGCTCAGTACCGAAAGCTTTAGCGCCTATTTGGACAAAAATGCAATAAACCCTCGTGTTTGATATATCGTATATACTCGTGGTGTTACATTCTCTTTCTCAATACAGACAACAATTACCGAGGCTTTTTCAATAGTTCTTATGTGGTGGAAACCCGATGGAGATGCTCATGTACCGCTGAATGTCTGGCACTTAATCACCACGTTCGCCCCCACTACTGTCGGCGAAGAGGATCGGAATACGTAATGGGGGTCCACTACGAGCCGGCAACGTTCGACGATAAATCCTTCTATTTTGTGTCTATAACCGACATCAGGTTACCTGACAAATCGTACAATACGGAAGAAAGTCACACCTTTAGCATACAATCCCCCCGTACGTCATTCTCTGATTAACTACACGCAGAGGAGGCCATCAATTCCGTGTCCAACACTTGGCATGTAGGTCTCACGTCGAATCTATTGTATACACGCGTGTATTTCTTCTCTTTTTCTGGGAATATTTATCGCTTTTCCTTCACTTGGGTTGTTTTCGTCGCCCTTTCAATTTCACCGACGGTCGATGAAATGCTAGTAGACTGATGATGAATGTCTTGTCTATGATTAAGGATACGTGAAATCTACTTCTTTGGTGAGTTAAACTCGTTTCACATTCCAAGGCTAAGGAAGCATCTCACTTCTGTCGGCCATTTGATATATAGCCATCTTCGTGTGGAGTATAAAGGAAATTATGAGGTGAACAGTAAATAGTGAGCATTTAGAACTTAATTGGTCGACAGACATCTCGTAATATTTATTGAATCGCCACCACATGTGTTTTTCATCGGATAGGCAATACGATATTTACAGGAATGTTTGACCTCGCCAACTGAACTTGAAGAGAAAACTTTGAAAAAATGCTACCACCAAGTTTCACACAATTATTAGCGATGTAAGAATCTTAAAGCTGTACGACACAGCAAAAATCCATTTATGACGTCGAGGACCTCATGGTGGGTTAGCATGGTGATTCATTGAACCTGTATTTTTCTGTGCCAACACATTATGCGACCACAAATCTCTCATATTGGTAGGCAACAATTAACTATCAACAAGCGATATTACATAATTACTGTCTTCTTTAAGGCCTCGAAAAAGAATGCTGAAGTACAAGTTAATCTTCGAATCAATCGTTGCTTGGTTTAGATATGAATGTACTTCGACCGGCGCTCTATACGCTAGACTGCTAGCAATAATGCAATAATTCGAACCTTATACCGAGGGGAGGATGAGTCCAGACCAATTCTGTGGAGATCGTCCTTAAACCTCTCCAAGGTGAAAATTTGATCTGTAAGACCGAACAAAGCGTGTGAGCAAGACAACAACGAACTTCTCGGTATTGGAATGCCAGGTGCTAGGCCTCTTTATGGCAGATACCATCTATGAGCCACTGACTGTGGCAACCAACACGATTTTTTACTTTCCGTGATTAGAAGGGTATGGAAGCTATTATCATCGTGTGAAAAAGTTAATTTTTCTTCAAATCCTCGTCTTTCGATGCCTGTTGAAACCAAAAAACCAATTTCGATGCGAGGTCCGTGTGTGTGTGTACTTCGATTTGCGGGAGAACGCCTGAACCGATTGAGCTCGTTCATTTTTTGTTTACCTGGTGATTTTTTTAGGCGGCTTAAATAAGGTTAATGGCGGCTTCGGTCGAAATTATACCAATAACTAAGGGCTTTCGCACACTGTTCAAAAATGGCTCTAACGGTTTTGATTAAACTTTCAAATTATCTTCTACGAGTTAATAAAATTGAAAATACGGTAAACGGAGATATAGGCCTGAAAATTTTGCGCTTTTTAGCAAAACTCAACGGTTTTCACCAAACTCACAAGATGTTTTCAAATAGTTAATACCTATATATCTTGGTGAACCTTCAGTAGTTGTGAATCCCAGATGAACATGTGTTGTTCTTAGCGACGATAAATTGTGATGCTTAAAATATAAGATCGGTTTTGAGTGTGATGGGAATTCGCAAACGTTGTTGCTTTTTGTTATCTTTCCATGTTAGAGTTATCGAGTTATCGCGGTGTTAATGAGAACTCAGCGCACAAGAACGGCACCATTACATCCTCAATCTAGCAATTTTCATCCAGGAGCATCAGTATGATTGGGACGAGAAACTTCCACTATTCCTTCTGGCTTATCGCTCAACACCACATTCTACTACTGGACACTCACCAGCCCAACTGCGATTTGGGAGGGATTTGCATCTGCCTGACAAGTTAGTGAGATAACCAGCAACAAATCCTCCCCTTCCAACAACACATTACGCACTACAACTAAGTTCCAACCTAGATAAAGTTCGAGAATTCGCATTGTACAGGACTCGACTGAGAATGAGGGCTCAAAAAGAGTACTACGACCGACGAGCAAGGAGCCCCACTGTCAGTGTAGGAGATTGGGTTTGGGTTCATGATCCGAAGCGTGTCCGTGTTCTATGCCCAAAACTACAACGTTAATGGACGTAATATACTCACGCGAGCTGAAGTGCAGCCTGTGTTCGGCCTATTTCAAGAGGGGAGGGTGTTCGCCAGGGGTTCAGTAGTTGTGAATCCCAGATGAACATGTGTTGCTCTTAGCGACGATAAATTGTGATCTTATTTTTTAGTGCGATTGGAATTCGTAAACGTTGTTGCTTTTTGTTATCTTTCCAAGTTAAAGTTATCGAGTTATCACAATATTGTTCTCAATAAATAATTCCTCTGACAGTCCAACGGACAGATATATAAATCCAAATGTTTCGAAAATAGTGCTTTTTGGGCATATTTGTAATTTACCGAGTAACTGCGTCACAGGATTTCATCTATCTTATGGATTGTCTTCTAATTGGTCTTCGTAATTATTTCTGTGTAAATAATAAATAAGTCTTGATAGAAATACATTGATAGAAATTCTTCGAACAAAAACATAGCGGTGACAGATAAGGAGGTGAAATAGAAAGTGGCTTCAATCACGTTGTTTCTCCCAACCTTGGTTCTCGGGCGATTTTTGGTTATGTAAGATCTTCTATATATGACTCAAGTTCTCAACATCATCATCAACCACCATACTTGTATCGTAAAGAGAATTAGGAAGAGAGGTCGTTAAAATTAAGGGGGTCGCGGAAAGTTGTGTTTTGCTTCGTACCAGATTATTTGGTCGACACCCCATTCCTCTACCATTCCCCCATGTTTCATTCACCTGTATGTGTGTGCGTCCTGTCTCTTCTAAATAGTGGACGGTAACCCTTTTGTTTATTTTATCAGTGCCAACATCTGCTGCCATGCAAATGCGGAGTGCGTGGCAATTCTTTATTCGTGTTATTCGCTATAACTTCATACATTCCAAGTTTGAAAGTGTTTGGCCAAGTAATAATGTTGCTGGGAACAAGAGTTTTGATTAGGTACCGAAAGCCGACGCCCTTTATGACGTTGATCGGTTCTATATGTTTACAGATGAAATAGAAAGTGGCTTCAATCACGTTGTTTCTCCCAACCTTGGTTCTCGGGCGATTTTTGGTTATGTAGGATCTTCCATACATGACTCAAGTTCTCAACATCATCATCAACCACTATACTTGTATCGTAAAGAGAATTACCTTTTCTTTTCGAGTAAAAGGTTGAGAATTTGAGAGTGATGCATTCTCTCCAGTCTTTTTTTTAATTTATCTAGCGTTGAGCTTTTTTCCGAAACAGATTGAGTTGCCTTAGTTAACTGGCCTTCACTCCGTAAACCTCTCCGACTTCTGGCCCCACGTTCTTAGTCTGGTTTGAGTTTGAGTCCACTTTATCGTTCGGTTTAGGAAAAAATACAACACTGCACTTTTAGGAAGAGGCATTTTATCGAATCAGTAGTCATCACTAATAACTGGCAGTAAGACGGTAGAAGGACTGTTTCCCTGCAGCCCGCGACAAAAAAAGGTTTTGAACGTATTTTCCTCTCGATAGTTTTTCGGATACAGGAAGTTTTTACTGATACAAACACTCAACTCAACGTACCGACACAAAAATACCTGGAATACAAAAAGAAATATCGATAAATACTCATATTGATAAGTTTCGGATATCTCTACGTGCACTTCACGTGATTCATGTTTCTCCTTCTGGTGAAAGGTACCAAATGTTAATGTACTACTTCATCAGGATCAATGCCCTTCCCAGTGATAGACTGAAAAACGTCCTTACGTTCCCTTTCGAATTTTTATTGATCTTGCTAATGTGAGCTTTACTGAAATAGATAGAAGAGACAAACTGCGCGGAATAGATATATATCTATACCATTCCATCAGGTTTTAGGTCAAGCCTATCGTCCCCTCATAATGATTTTGCATGGAATTCTTAGGACTCGTTTGCTTCCAAATGGTTTTGAAAAGTATCGTCACACAAATACTCTAATAGCGAAGAACGTTTCAAGGTTTTGAACCTGAAATCAATCTATAATGCAGGCTTGATTTATAGTAGATCACACGCATCGTTGTTCACTTGAAACAGTGTTTCATTCATAATTTATTTTACAATCTTCTTTTACTGATAAATTGAACTAGGCTCCTAATTCAGCGAATACATATAAAAACAAATCGGTATTCTTCATTGACTAGTAATAGACTAGTAAGGAGCTGATCGTTACTCGAGATAGACTTGAATGCGAAGAAAGAAAGATATTCCAAGTTAGAGAAAGTCATCCTCCCCCTATATTTCTTTAAAGTGCCTGCCTATCCAGCTTCAAAACCATTAAGTAAGTTCCAAGAAGACGTTTTCCCAGTAGGATGAGCCGATTAGGAATGAGAAGAGTCTTCAAAGATCCTTATTTGTCATGGAACGATCACAATTCCGGGACTGAAGTCCGGCCCTGTCCAGCGGTTGCTGTGAATGCCTAAGATGTCATTAAAAGTAGAGAAGCCATATATTGGTGGAAGGGGGAGTCGCCGTGAGGGATAGGGGGCTGGGAGGTAACATCACGCATTGGCCCTCGGTAGGCTCCTACCCCCTCAGAAGGAAGGTCTAGCTTGCACAAGAAATCCTTCTCAAGACTACTTCTTTTCAAGAGATGCGCCTCCGTCAAGATCCCGAACGGAGTAACTTGGCGCAAGAACGGCGCTTTGCGATTAAAAACGGCATTCCTGTCAGAGTTCACACCTCAGTTATCACTTGCAAAGAATCAGAGAATACTGGCTTCCCCCAGATTGAAGATGACGGTTGCGGCATGAGACGAGGAGTGGGCCACTGCACTGACAACTGATCCAGTTTTTCATCCTTCACCAGAGGGTACCTAACACAGCCTGCTTTACTCATTGTTTACTTGTTGCGCAGATGTCTTAAATTTATCTATTCATCTACCTCTCCATGGAATACCGTATTAATCGATTATTAGTCGACCATGCACGGTAAACAGCGCGGTGAAATAAGGACAAACTCATAAAATGTTGAAAACTTCAGGGACTTGATGAGTATATTTCAAATGGAATCGGGCAAACCTTCCATTGATAACCGAATCATCTTGAAGGCATCGTCAGTTTCACCCCTTCAAAATATTTCACAAATGCCTTTAACTCCTCGATCGCATTACTCACGCTAGTTACTCAGTAGACACCGGAAGATAAGAAGGGATAAACCAATAAATTCCAAAACACAAAATACATTCCGAATGAATGTATAAATTCGGAAACACTACTGGTTATCTTACCAAATGTTTTCCTACCTCAGCGCTGTTCTAGTAGCGACCGGCTCGCGATGCTAATATGTATCATTCGTCACCGAGTTGTGACTAACCCATCACGTGCGCTGTGAGCCCAAAAACTCGTAGTAGGTCATTGGTGAATCCCACTCCTGCACGAGTTGTGTGAAAAAGCAGATTAGATTAGATGGCAGGGCATCGAAGAACGTTTAATTTACGTGTGGCAGAGGACCCATCACTAATAATATTTTATATATTCATGATTGCCGTTAAGTATTGAACAACAATAAAACACAAACAAACAAATTTACTATAATTCTACTTAAGAATGACTACCGTGTTTGCCATTTCAATTAGTTCTATCTTAGCGTCCCAAACATATAAATCACGAGCTCGCTTGTAATATCAAGTTAGCAATCTGCAAGACAAATGTTGAAAAACTGTGATTGATACATACGTTGGTTACGTTGACGTGACAATTTTAGTCGTTGCCCTGATTGACAGAGTTGACTTGACACGGCGTTATGCTCATTCAGATAATAAATGGTCGCTGCGGCACCTGCAAGGCAGATGGTGTGGACATCTGGAAGAATGTCAGCAGACTACAGTATTGGCAATATTAGAAGAATAAGGAACCATGAAAAAAGAAAAACGTCGAGGGAAATAAATCGCCCTATAAAGGCGCACACAAATCGTTTCAGCAGGTGTTCTGTCCATAGAAAAAGGTCATTTCATGAAGGAAAACGAGAAGAAGAAATCAAAAACTGGTCAGTGAATCCAAAGTCGGGCAACAATCGAGGCGCAGGAGAAGCTCGTGAGGGAAAAACAAAGGTTAATGAAACGACCGCCATCTGCGGACAGGTGGTCGTCTTGCATCACCTTCTGCTTCTGTTTCTGATACACGTGCCCTCCAGCCGAGCTGTTCCGTCAAGCCAGGAAAAAGGAAAGCAATCATCCTCTAATCGCTCCGGTTACCCGACCAACTGATGCACTTGACGAGCCGTTTGTTCAGAATGCGTTGAACAAAAGATTCGTAGGTCGTCACGACAGGCAGTTGAGCATTGTGCTGTGAAAGGTTTGAGCTAGCCATTTGCAGCCTCAAAAACAGTGACCAAACAATAATACTTTAACGCTTCCCCAAAAATATCAAATTCACAAAAACTTAGTTTTCTGCCGATTAAACAGATCTCCTTCTGGCCACGTCGGGCTAAGGAAGACCGTTGGACCGGTATACTGTAATTTACACTATATTTATTATTGAGGTATTTAGCCTAAATATTAACGCGAGTACAACAAAGAAGTTACGAGGAAACTTGACCCAAAATCGTGGTTAACAAAACAGTTAACATTTAAGTAGCCCAAAACAGTCTCTATGATGTCCACTAAAGTAGTTCATTGGTTCCAAATGGTAGTACGACTATATAACATTTTTATCTGGCGGTAAATGACGAAACAAGCAGCAGTAGAATCAGAGCAGTAAATTCACCATAAGTGACATGAAACGAATTTTATTACAGAAATTATACAAAATTGGCGCATTAACTTTTACACGTTGCACTACACTTCGCGAAGTTCGTTAATAAACAACCAAATAGCTCAACCATTTCAGCCCCACATGAACATCGCTGTCAGCCTACATTCATACAAAACTCGTTTAAAATAAGTTCACATATATTGGGTTGAACAAAGTACAAGAACGCGTGGATTTATCAAGGAGAAACTGTTTTGTTTTTCGGCACGTTCATGATTCGAGAAACTTAGCATTTACGAGACGATCGCTTTCAAATAACAACTTTTGTTGAGATGCAGCGAGGGGGTAAAAATGAAGGCAAGAGCATTGACGGATTTGAGCTGTTTGTCGGGTCAGTGAGAACTCACCTTCGAGAGGTTGTGTGAACTGAACTGAGCGGGAGTGAAGGGCTGTTTTCAAGGGTAAAGGAAACCAGAAATGAAAAGAGCAAGCTCGGCGCACAGCCTCGAGCTATCAACGAGCCGCTTCAGAGCCTACCCTTGTTACAAAGAGATCGGGGGTGGGCTCAGGGCTTACAGGGTTGACCGCAACAGGAACACTTTTTTCCGCCCTTAGCCGGAGTTCCCACGACAGGAAGCTTCTGTGAACCGGACCGGTAGTGGAGCATCGTTCAGGACCTACAGGACCTCGTCCAGGACTCCCATAACTTTTAATCATAAATAAAATCACTTTCAATGTACGCTTGGAAAAGGAGAGGGAAATGGAAAGGTGAAACATGAACATTTCAAGTGCTTTCCTGTTTTTTTCCTACACTTCAGAGACAGAGAATGTCTGTGCCGTACATTTACTGAGGTGTACATTTTGAACGAGAATGTGTCTAGCTCATGTCGCTAACTCTATTCTTACTGCAAGGTCAACTGAATCGTTTCCACATAAAACTTATATTTCATTGAATTATTTTTACTTTAAACTATCCAAAGAGTAAAGGAAGTATTGTAATCGTGTAAAAAAAGTTGAGTTTTCTTCAAACCCAACCAAATTTTTCTTCAAGTTTTGAGGCCTACTGAAAACAAAAAACCTAATTTCGGCGCGAGGCCCATGTCTGTTGTTCGATTTGCGAGAGAGAACGGCTGGATCATTTTTTTTTCGTTTTCTTCGTGATTTTTTGTAGACGCGAAAATAAGATTATGGCGGCTTCGATCGATAGTGAAAGGGGGTTGGGGGACCAAAATATACCAAAAACTGGGGGGTTTCGCATTTTTTCAAAAACCGCAATGTGTTGCTACGAACCAGATATTTTATATTCAAATCGAAAATCTTATTGTAAATAAACTAGTCATTTTACAAACATTGAATCACCTTCAAAATTAATTTCGCCCTTCTAATGGTTTTTCGTAATAAAATGAACCACCGAATGAAAAGTGAATTTGCTTCGAGTTCGGATCTTTTTCCAGGAACAACAGAACTTTTATCCAAAAGAAATAATCCTATACCGACCCAAATGAAAGTTATTGGCCGTCAAATGGGTGATTATTCCACGAAAACCGGATAACTAATTTCGAATTGCAGGAATAAAACCAATTTTCGCCGAATATATAGTTTCTTGTTCCATATGAAATTATTAGTTTTATAACCCTTTTTACGGTTCACCAGAACCTTTTAGATGTATTTAATTCGTTGTTACCGGCGAAGTTTAATATCTGGTAATAAGTTCAACGCCTAGTTGTATACTATGCCTGAAAATGAAGTTTTTCACCCCCCCCCCCCTTTTGACGTTTTAGGTCTCAAGGCACGGGGATTCCAAATCTGCAATGTTCATCCAAATCCAGGCCAGATTTTAGGAAAAATACGACCTTTCACAGAAACATTTCATTTGGTATATAGTTGTGCCCGCATCTGCTTAGCAATCCGATCGGACGGAAAGATCGGGGAATGGTTTAAGGAATTAGCCGAAAACGAAATTTTGGCAGTTTTATTGTGTTTACTGTGTTTGGCACCGTTTCCATGTATTTTAATATGTCGAGTCGAATAGAAGGGGCTCAGAGGTGTAGGACTTCGTCTAGAGAGAAAGCAGTGAAATTCAGTGAGATGAATTCTACTGCTTGAAATAACTCGTAGGATAATACAGCGAAAGCCGTCGTTTCTCCTTGGCGTGCACTTATTTCCCACGCTACCTCCCGCCTCACTCCACCCACCCGCCAGTTCGCTAGTCGTAGTGTCTCACAGAAAATGTCAATTTTCGTTGTTCCGTTCTGGTCAGGTTTTGTTTCGTATGGTCTGCTAGTATTTTTCGATGTGTCTCGAAAATGAGGGACTACGTCAAGCTGAGCAAGAGAATAATAAGCCGTTGTGTAATAATACACATTTTAAATAACAGGAATATTGAGCTGAAATCAATCGCTTCCCTAGTTAGCTGAAACAGTTCCCAATAAAATAAGGTATCCCAATCAAAAATTCAGCTGAGTATTACTCAAAGACGTATCAATTTCTTTCTAATTAAATGACTCACCAATGAAGCTTTGTTGATGGGGTCTTTGACCGAATCAATATTCTTCCCAATATTATTCAAAGCCCAGTTTTCGATTTACTAGTAATCATTCGTCTTGAGGTTCTTCCATTTCTTGCTACACACCGCGGTTCTCCACAGGAATCCATACATGTTGCTGTTTTCAACAACAACAGGTAAATAATCCGGGGGGGGGGGAGGGTTAGCATTCAGTGTGGAGTGAGCTTACAGACACAGTATTATTAACGTGAATGACGGAGGGAGACGAGTTGAGAAGAGCTCCAACAAAGGGCGTTTCAAGGAGGAACTCGAAGGCTGCTCTCATTACTGACTGCTTGCACACCCTCGTTGGAGCGGGAGGTGACAACGAGGAAGTTGCTATGGAGGAAGGTTTATCAAATCAGGTGTTTAGCGTCAGACTCAGTGTAATTGGTAAGTTTCCCTCGGAAGACCGGTCCTTGTAAGGCGGAATGGGTTGAGGAAAAATTATTGTCAACTTAGTCGTTGCTCCTTTTCTTCGAGTTAAACCAGCGAAAAAAGACTCCTTTAGCCCCCCTACCTAACAGCGGGAACCAGTCGCTTTCTTATTAGGCTCATTAGTCTCAACTCGTGGTTTGGCATCGAACCAACGGATTTGCTCACCTTTTCAGTAAAATCGACGGTGGGAACGTCTCGCACAGCTCAGTTCCTGAACTTGGAAAGGTTGTAATGACTACGTACACGTCCCGCGATTTTGACGTGTTTCTCACCCTCATGTGCGAGGTGCATGAAGTAGAACCGGGTAGTTCTTTTAACTGCCCGATACCCGTACGTTACGTAGGATGAATTAAGCGAGAAATTTAATTACAGGCGATGAGGCGGTGCGGAGGTTCGGATCGAAAACGATCAACATTTATTCCTTTTCCAGTAGTTGATTTATCCATCAACCCATTAGTTGGAAGTTGGTTACTACTTTTTCTGATAGTTCAAAGATAGATATCAATCTGACTTGATTGAGCCGTTTCCTCTCAATCGCGTTCACAGACACACACATTTTTGCGTTCCTTGGCTCCTCAAAGTAGAAAGAAAATTTACGTAATCTGATGAGTTAAAAATTTCGAATCCGGTACTCGAGCCGCTACCATAGCTAGCTATCCCTCCTCGTGCCAGTGATGAGGTTGACGACAAGAACAGAAACGATAGTGGGAGAATCTCTCTCTAGGGGAAGAATACCATTGCTCTGGAGCAAACCTTCCTCTCGATAGCGTTGTTCCTTATGTGGTACATCACCAAATGGGTGCAGCCATGTCTTGGCCAGAACCCTGTTGGCAAGGGTTCCCCTCCCCCCTCTCATCCGCCAAAGCACCAGTTAACCACCCAAGGACTTCCTGCATAAAGGTCCATTGAAAGGAGTCCTGTACCCCTCTAGGGTGTTACCATCGACCTAAACAAGGAGGTTGGTGATGGCTAGGGCCGCCTGGTCTTTTTATATGAACAGCTCCTTATGAGATGACAATATATGAAATTTATATTTTTGGAAAAGTCACAAAAGCAGCTCAATAAGTAACCAAACATTTCGACGGAAATCCAGTTTAGAGTAATTATTTCCTTATAAACTCCGCTCAAATGTTACCAGGTCCTTGAGAAAATTCCGGTGGTACTCCCACCAAATACCTATGCGATGAATCTTTACTAGTGCTCACAAAGTATGCTGGGGCTACTCCACTAATTCCGGAATTTCAACCAGTGCCGTTTCACTTACCACCCATTTCTAAAAGTGTTTACCAAATAACTCTGGAAGAGTGATTATTAACCTTTTCAAAAAAAATCTGCTTCATATCCTTATTAATTCTCTGTGCATCAGTTGCTAAATAATGGTCGGGGCATCAATACAAGCAGCACAATAAAAGGCAACTGTCACTAATGCAGAGAGTATTGTGCCCCAAAATTCATTGTTTGAAACATCTGGTATCCCCTTAGCGACTCGCTGGTAGAAGCAAGTTTTATTTTGTAACGGAGAGGATGTTGACACATGTAAACAAGCTCTGAAGCGGCGCGGAAGGAGATGGATACCATAAGTGAAATCACCTTTGGGAGGTAATCGCGCTATGTTTACCGGTCTTACCTCTGTTGATATTCAACTCGCGGAAGACACCGTAAAACCAACAAGTTTTAATTGCCTGTTGCCTGGACGAAGGATCACGATTAAAATGCAGTCAGCATCGCTCCTCTGGGCGTTTAGCTGCCGGGGAAACTAATTGTGTTTTGAACGTATGAACACAGATCTTATCGAGAAATAATTAGGCACCGTATAACAAGGTTAATTAGGATCGATGAGGCAGTGAGCGATGGAGCGACTGAGCGGAGTGACTATCACCGATCGAATAATGAAGTTGCGAAAAGAGGCGTATCTACGCCCAGAAACATTATTTTTCGAGATCTTGAAGACGATTTTTTCGCTGCATAGCTTCATTGTCACTTGATTTTGGCAGTTTCGGCTCTTATGTATATACTTCATGAATAGATTCGATTGAAATAAACATGTTGTTAATTTCCTCATCCAAATAGGTAAGCAACGCATCAGTATTCCTCTCAGAAGCCGAAATAAGGCTCAATTGATTGGAAGGAAGGATGGACGGCTCCAATATCGAAATATCTGGTGCGAAGCACTACGCAACTTTTAATTCCGATTAAGCCCCTGTAAATTCGCTGTATTCCGCTGAATCGGCCTAGCCATTCTCCCTCATATTTTACTTTACACGGACCGCGCCAAAATTGGATTTTTTGATTCGGTAGGCCATAAAACGTAAAGTAAAAGCGGAATACATAAGCTTTGAATAGCGGAACTTAACATGAACGAACTTTCGAAACGTCCAAAAACGTCTTACAGTAACACATCACATTTTCACATCTTTTCTTCGAATAACACCCCTGCTGATAGCCGTTTTTAATGTTTTGGTGTGCAAAGGTTGCCGTAGCACTTACGTCGTTGATACTTAATGTGTTGTAAGGGAACATCGCTAGAAACATCTCTCCGAAACTATGGAGATGTTGCCGCAACCATTTTTGAAACAGAAGACGCGTTCCAACATGACTCTGTTGATGAGAAAATGTTGCTTTCGGCTAGCAGTTTTAAACTCCACTCTATCGGAATGACGCCTCGGCAGGACACTTGTTTTCATCGGTTACTCGGTCTCCACCGAAGATACACGGCATTTCCATTTGTAATCTGAGATCGGGATCGGATTATTATATAAAAAGACGCGAATGCAGTGTGGAAACGTTGGAGCAGATCCCGGTGGCCAGGGGAGTTGTTATGAAGAGCCTGCTCGCATACCAACACCCCAGCCACGACGACCCATTATACTCGTACGAGCCGGTCAAACGGAGTGTATCCCCCCTCCCCTCCTTGAAACCCTGTCCTTCTACTCCCCCGATCCATTCCCACAACAATTATCATAACTACTTGAGGAAAGGAGGCTCCTCGAGATTTATCTGAGACATCCTCCGATCCAGTTAATCAGGGAAGACTCGAGGATAAATCAGAACTTGGAGTATTTGTCTTTGGTTCACCGCCTCGGATCTCTGGGTTAAGTAGGCAGTAAATCTGCCGATAGATTCAGCTTCACTTCATCACTTGAGAGCGCTAACACTTACGAGATTAACCAAATAACGTTATCCGATCATCTTGCGATCAAGATGGTGATTACAATTTTTGGGAAGTATTTTATGGCTCAATTTTACATTTCAATGAGGACCATCCTTCGAAACCTGATCAGGATCAAGTAAATTACACGTTTTATTTTGATTTTAAGATTGTTGCATTGTTGAGATATTATTCCCCCTCCCCATTATTTCTGACTATGTTATCAACTATTTTTCATTGGTATTCGACATTCCAACGCGCAGTACACCACCGTAACTATATATCCCCCGTGTACTTCCCAATTAATTACAAGAACAGTAGTCTACAATCCGTTCAAATCTCCTGAAATGATGAAACGCCAGATGTATCCTGGAATACAAGACATCATTTAGAGCGAATCTAAATGACGTAGAGTGAATTACCTGCTGCGTTAACCAGTTATTTAGGCGACTCAGTGACCTTGTGACCGTGTAACTTCCGATGACAACGAGGAAATTCGAATGACGCTTTGTTTGAGTCAACGCATCCATTAGGCCAGAGCAAAGTGAATGCACGTATAGTACCGCCCAATATATCTTTGAAGGTGTTGTGCTATCGCATATCCTTAAGTCTTGGTCCAAAGGTTTTTGACCATTTTTATGTAGGAAAGGTTAATTTGTGAGTAAGGCGAACTTCAAAGACAGATACAGTCGTGTTCTATATGCTTATTATCCTGCGCTGGTTAGAAAGATTCATGGAAGCTACTACAGCCATGGAGGATCGCAGCTCGAGAAATTCTTTGATAACCTTATTCAAGAGTACGCGAGGAAGGACCAGGGCCCTCGCTGATAAACTTGACATCCAGCAACCATCTTTTCGATATATCTTTTCAGTTGTCGATTCAGTTTGAACGCTGTACTTTTTTATTTCAATATTATTTTAATAAAGCGTTTTCTTTAGCCGTCATAGGTGTAGTTGTAACACCGAGGTATGACAGTACCGTTACTCATCGAAATAGGACTATAGTACTACAAAAATGTTCTTTATATATGACATCGGGGCATATGTGGTCTGTTCACAGGTCATTGTCCGGTGAAGCACCACCATACAAATATTGGCAAGTGCGAGGTACAGGTATACAGGTTCTGCGAGGTAGGGCTAGAGACGGCAGAGCATGTGCTGTGCGTGTGCGATGGACTCGCGGCATTGCGCCGTTGTGTGTTGGGAGGCCCTTTCTTCAGCCCGAAGAGGTGGAAAATGCAGAACTTGCGGATATCCTCCGCTTTGTGCGGGGGTGGTGGGGGCGCATAGGGGACGTCACACCAAGTGAGACCAGTGCCGTGGGGCCTGGAGGTGGTGCAGGGAAGCCATGATCTGAGGATCATGGACGCCCTTACAATAGGCCCGTTTCAAGAAAAAAAAAAATGACATCGGGGTCACGGCAGTGATACTGTAACAATATTACATAAATTTCGAATGCATGTACGAAGAAATAAGAAGAAATGAATATATGAAATAACAACGAAGAAAAAGAAAAAACGCAACAAATGATTGCACAATGGTTTATTATTATCTTGCACAGCATGATTGTGACCCATCCTATTTTATGAAATGTCGAAACGTCATCTGCAGAACTGTAACAACAAACCGGAACGCCACAGTATTCACAAAGCACCTTCTAGACGTATTCCATTTGATTTTTGATTTTTTTAAAAATATTAAACGATACGGAGCATTTTCTAGGCGACACTAAGCAATTGGCGTTGGTATGAAACGAGAGGCAGTGCGGGAAATAAAACGATAACTTTCGCTATATTGTGCGGTGAGTTCCTTCAAGTAGCACCATTTGCCTCACTATATTCACTGTGGTTTCTCTGATTTCTATCTGCTCGAGACCTCTCAGACCGGTCCTATTCGACTCAGCATCGAAAGATTGCTCAAGCTAGAATCTGACGGTCCTTAAAAAGGGATCATAGTATCATAGCTCAGTACCATCACGTATTGTATGCGAGTATAGGCAAGTCCAACCTTCCAAGGTAAATAGTCGTCCGCTACCATCTACCACTTCCATTAAATGCCTCAGAGTTTCGTTACTACCGACTTCAG
Source organism: Pachypeltis micranthus (assembly GCA_020466155.1). Taxonomy (NCBI): domain Eukaryota; kingdom Metazoa; phylum Arthropoda; class Insecta; order Hemiptera; family Miridae; genus Pachypeltis; species Pachypeltis micranthus. The sequence continues at coordinate 3,581,121 of CM035773.1, read as the reverse complement.
ACACCGCTAAAGCACAGCGATAAATAATGGACTAGCAATAATCCAACGGAGTTGGGACGATTGTCTAACCGTCGAAATCGATCTTACACTGTAACTCAAATTTAGTGGAAATAGACAAGCGTGCTGATTCCGTTCTATTAATCGTTTCAATTTTTGGATTTTGACGTTGAGAAAGAATCAGTACACAATTACCTCCTGTACGCGAGAACATTTTTGATGGGTTCAAATGCCTCTTAGTTATATAACGTGGCGCATCTAATAGCTTTCCTCAGTCCCACGTAAATTCTAGCAACTGATTGAATCCATTTTTCACGAAGTTCAACCGAACTTGCAAAACAAAACTTATTACGTAGAAAGTGGTAGCGCTTAAAGTTTTATTGAGGAGCTCCTACTTATGCCACAACCATACTTCAGCAATCAGTGCACAGGTAAGCCTGCCAGCATGATTTTTTTTTTAGAATGATCCAGTTTAGCGTTCTGAAATTGTCGAGTAATAACTGTGAAAAATGGAAGTAAGTGAATCGGTGATTTTTTGAGAATGAGCAGGATTTACACAGAAAAAACTACGGTAAATTTTTCTTCCAAATTTAGTAATTTATTGTGATATTCCCACAAATGAGCATTTTATGGCAACGTTGTGTCATTTGGAATTATCTGTACAAAATATTTAATGAAAAGCATTGGACCCCTTTTTTAATTAAGAAATGTGTCATTTTCGTTTACTATGATAAATAAGATAGGATAGATATGAAATTCCCTTGCCCTACGACGAGAGCAGCAACAGCCTGGAATTCTACTCTAGCGATCTATCCTTAACCTAGGGCTTTCACCTGATTTTATACACCTCCACCTCAGAAGGTGGCAAATCTTGTAAATACATTTTTTTGTCCGACATGTTTTCAAAACCAAACCCTCACAACTGCTCGCACCACGTTTCTCCACGTTTTGCAGGGAAGAAGAAATAAAAAACGTGTACCTTGTCGCTCACGGTCAAAGGAGTCAAACCCGTACCAGTTGTTTTAAAACAACAATTTTGAAGCTCAAGGCGGGAGGAATCAGATACTCGGCCCAGTGTGAGCTTTAAAACTAACAATAAATTTAGGCATCAGCGAGGCCTTCAACAGCAGACTGCTCTTTTTGATCGGCTAAAAATATTTTACGAGCCGTTGTCCACCGACGCCAACGAAGGTGGCTGTTATATTACAACAGGTTTACCGTTTCCCTATATCGAAGCTTGGGAAAAATTAACATAAAAATCCCACAAGTAGGAAATCCCTGGATGGGGCGTCTCCCGAGAGACAGAGACAGAGAGAGAGAGAGTGAACTGAAATGGAAATGTGAGGAAATAAATTGTAAATCCAACATTTATTGGGAAGCCGCAGTTATTTGCGTCAGTCCGTTCGGAGGTCTCAATTTAGGTCTAAGAAGCGTGGGAGTGACAGGCGAAAGGTACGGAATCCGCTGATAAATTAACGTACAGTAAATAGCGGATATAAAAAAACCAACAAACTAAAGCCCCCCACCTCCTGCTGAGCGGTCGTAAAGGCGGAGGGCCGAGTTATAGGCCTACAATTATGACTATGGACGTTTCGAGATCATAAAATAGAGTTCGTAGGCGAGATGAAGGGGAAGCCGATGGAGTCACGCGTATCCAACTCGCATTCGGAAGCCGGGAAAAATATAATCGAGGAAATTAGCTCTGAGACGGTTAATTAATTGGTATGAACATAATTAAAGCGTGGAGGGCTCATAAAGTAGTGTGTTCTCACTCGTTAGCGCAGACTTGACATTTTGTTCTCAGTGAAGTATTTTTACATGAGCTTTCATTATTTCGTATTTTCAGGATTAACAACATGTCTATCCAGATTTAAGTTTTGCAGTTCCGAGTTATTACATGAGTTAACAAGTTATGAAACAGATAGAAGACGCTTTTATTGTCGATGACTAGCCAAAATAATTATCATGACTCTCGGTGTTTCCAGAACTCATTACTGTGATAAATTTTGAGCCCATAGACTAACAGAAGAACCCTCCTTTCCTCGGGTTATTCTTATGGTTCCTAACTGGTTTCATCAGGGCGAGGAGGATGCGATCACAAACACGAGGAACCATCAGCAATTGAAGTAGGAATGGCTATCGAATAAGCCGGTACCCATATGGATGCTGAATATATAAGCAGTAAATAATCTTCTTAGATTTCTACATAAATTTTGTGGATCATTTTCGGGGTGCAGTAATAAATACTCTAGTCTACACTTAATTTTTGATGTATTTCAAAAAAATTTTTTAAGCGAACGTAACATATGCTTTAGTATTAAGAATAAAAAGATCAAAACGTGTTTCTATGATCATTTAAACTGTGTGAGATACATGCAGATTGTGAGCACCATGATGGGTTGGACACTATCCGGAACATGCCTCATTCATTTAATATTCACCCTATGTTTTCGGTCAGGAAAATTGACATTTTATGTCTTTACTTTGCTACATAAACTCGAAAATGTAACGCGGGATATGTAACGGAGAAGCTTCACGAAATTTGTGTTGGGTACTTCTGTTACAAAATCTAACGCTTGGTAACATCACACGTTTTAATAACCTAATGACTAAGTGATGAAGTCAATTGCAATTGACGTCGCCATTATATCGAAACCATCAACGAGCACAATCAAACGCAGTTATCATTGCATAAAAAAAAATCAGCTTGACCTAGCATTAATGCTCCGAGACCCATCCTGTTCGATTCAGCATCGAAAAATATCAAAATGAAACCCAAAAAAAGGTCGAAAAGAACTGAATCGTAATATTAAAATAAACAAAAAAAAACGCAAGTATCTAGACAAAACTGAATTTTAATATGAAAACACGCACGCTAAATACTAATATCAAAATTTAACCAAAATTGATGAAGAAAACCAAAATGAGAATGAAACGAAAGAATCTAAAAAAATTGAATCGTATTAAAACCAAAACGTCGGGGAAATTGGAACGGGGGGCGCTCGAAGCGAAGCCCGTCGTCGTTGGGAGGCCAAAGGGGTCGTTGGGAGGGAGGCGAGAGCCGCCTCGAGAGCGGTTGGTTTTTTAAAGAGACGGGCGGGGCGGAGGGAATTCAAACGACGAAACGCCTGTAGCTCCCGCGTTGTACTGCGTTTCGTTAATTTTTTTAACCGTTTTTTGCCCATTACAACCACGGGCTTCGTCCGATCGGATTGCCGAGATGGCGGCAAGAACGAATTTTTTAGACCACGTTAAAGGCACAAAACGGCCCGGACGGCGGACGGGGGACGGGGGACGGGGGACGGCGGACGGCGGACGGACATTGCAAATTTGGAATCTCCATGTCTTGAAACGTAAAGTATCAAATTTTGAGGGGGGGTTGTAAAAAATTTTTCGTGACCGAAAACATAGGGTTATTATTCAGAATGAATAATAAACCAAAAAAGACGTAAAATGTTCCTAGTGGTTGCGTACTTGTACGAAAGCTGTACTCACCGTTTGTGTTAGTTTCCACACACCGCGCTCCTCAGACGCGAATTTTTCGCCAAAAACTCCATGAAACCCAATCCCCAGCCCCTCCTACTCTTCTGATTTCTTACGAATCTCGCTCGTGACAGTTCATCCTCAAATTTTGTGTTTCTAACGGAGTTAGCCGAAGATTTCTATTTTCAGAAATCATGTGAGATTGAAGATCAAGTCTAGATTTTCTACTAACTCTTTAATCCTGAAACTTGAAGAATAATCTAGCTGCAATGCAATGCAATGTATGTATTTGGTTTGAGTAACATTTTTTCCAAGGCACCGCATGCACCGTGTCTTCCACATCAATATTACCTGTAATCATGTATTATTTTTTCAATGAATTTAATATATGATGAAGTGAGTACTTACACTACAAACATGTTCATTTTTTTGGAACTTCATTCAAAATTCTCTTACTCTCTCTCTCTCTACAAGAAGGCCCAGGTACCTCGCTGACAGATATCAGATGTTCTCCCAAATTCACACCCTTGAAACCCGGAATAAGGATTTATGTTACCGGCTGCCGCCGTGCCGCAGTACAGCCTATCGCCAGTCATTCCTTATGCAGAGCATTTCATATTACAACGGACTTTTACCTGACCTCAAGAAATTGACCAGTTATCCTGCTTTCAAGAAACATCTGAAGGAATACGTGTTATCTTTTTATACTGAATAAAAAATGAAGGAAGTAATTACCTATGTGGAATGCAGTAAAGAAGACATTTATTCACTTTTATTTATCATTATTTTTTTTATTAGTAGTAGTAGTTTTTTCTTAAACACAAAGCTGGAGAATTTTGTAACACAAAATTGATTGCCATGTAATGTCGCCTTGTGCCAATCTGTGCTCGTCACTTGTTGACTGAAAATTTCTGGTTAGGTGGAAGAATGGCCAAACCTCGCCAGATTCAATAATAAAGACGTTATCAATCAATCAATCAATCAATCAATCTCTCTCTCTTTACAAAACTAGGTTCCGTTTTGTTAGATTTTTTTTACCCCCCTCAAAATTTGCTCCCCTTTACGTTTCAAGACATCAGGTTACTAAATCTGCAATGTCCCTCCGCCATCCGGACCGTTTTGTGCCTTTAACGATGTCGAAAAATCCATTCTTTCGTACAAAAATCCCATTTGGTATCTAGTTGTGCTCGCCATCTCGGCAATCTGATCGGACCGACCCTGTGGTTGTTGTTATGGGCCAAAAATGGTTAAAACAATGAACAAAAACGCAATTTCGGCAGTTTAATCGCAAATACGCCGTGTTTGGCATTGTTTTCAAAGTATTTTTAGATCTTGGGTCGAATGGAATGAGTATCAGACGTGTACAGGTGCGTTTGGTGAAATTACAGTAATTATGGTTATGTAATTATCGTCAACAAAAGTCTACTAATGGAAAGAACTCGCGGGAACTACAGCGAAAGTAATCCCGTCTCCTCCTTCCACCAACCGCTCAGTCGTTTCGCAAAGTCGTGCAAATTGCCTACAGCCGCTTACGGGCGACTGGAATATTTGGTTTTCGTCGGTCCGTTGTAGTCAGGTCATGTTTCGCATGGTTTACTGGTATTTGTCGATGCTGAATCGAATGGGATGGGTCTCGGAGCCGTCATACTTCGTCAAGCTCTTCAAGAGAATAATAAACCCCTGTGTAATAATGTTCCGCGTTTTCATTTGTCGTTTGCTAAACTGCTTCTTGAAAATAAGAACATAAGGAAGTGTGAACAACTGTGGCCCTGGATTGTCCAATGAGGAGAGGACCACGATCTCAGATACCAAGGTTCTGCAACGATGGAGTTCCATCCAGGGCGTTAGCCACTGGCGTTCTAGAAACTTGAAGAAACTAGAAGGAATCGTTCCATAATGGTGCACGCCCAAAAATGATTCTACGAGTATATTACAGGATTTTATTTATAATCGAGATCGAATTCTTGGGAATCAGATCAACCTGTTTAATCATCATTACGTGCACAAGAGGTTTAGAGCAGTAGCGTTAAATTTTTTCCGATCAAATGCACCCATTACGTACCTGGAGAGTAGTTAAGCTAGTGATCATTTCAGAAAAAGCTTCACCCGTACATTTTGGGCATTATAAGTTGAGCGGTGCTCTGATTTGGGAATGTACGTCGCTCTTCTGAGGTTGTGAAGTCAAATCGTGACCGTCAGATCGTCACTTGCGTCGGCAGGTCTGCTCCACCAGAGTCGCCCAACAACTCGCGTGTGGTCGAATTGAATATTGTAATTCGCCGGACTTAATGGAACGTTATCAAGCCGATCCCCCACTTGTCACTTGGAGTTTGCTCTATCCGAGTCTTCCTCCGCGTAATGTATGTATTCATGCGAAGGTGGCGATTCTATGTGGGACGGGGTCACTGCAGGTCAGGCCCGATAGGCCGTCCACTCTTCACTTTGGACGCAATCCCGATACTGTCGTGAGATGTGGATTATTGAACCGTGAATTACAAATTAGACTTGACTTATGGCGATACCTAAGCTGGCCGTCTGATAACATACATGGAGCAGAGAATCACGTAACTTCTAGCGAAAATTTCCGATATATATAAACACTTGGTCAAAGCATAGTTAAAGCGGTCTGAGAAAAAAAAAAAGTCGTGTTAGAAAAAAAGCACGTTGACATTGTTGACTGCAATGCCTGAGTTGTGTACGGCAGAGGAGGATATCGGTAATGGATACCTAGTGTCTGTGGATGGGTCTGCTGCGACCATCTGAATGGAGGACTGCGCCAAGCTGTGTAAGAGAATAATAAAACGTTGTGTTTGTAGCGTTTTTTATTAGGTTACCAACCAATGAAGTTTGTACTGGATCTTTTGTGAGAATGCAGATATTGTGGGTCTTGATGATCTGAGTGAGCAGACAGGCCTTCTTCTTCTTCGTTTGCTTCAGTATCGTTGGATCTGAGTAAGGGCCGATTTCGCCAACTTCGTGAACCGCAGTTATGCTCGTTTAACCAACCCTAACGAACTCTTGTCCGCTCAAATGTATTTCACCATCTTTAGTTAAGCTTTAATCGCCATCGAACAGCGGTCAAATCTTAACTGTCCAAAATTTTATGGTTAGCACGGTCTAAGCGTGGTTAACCACACATCAGGCTGACATCTTTGCTTACGTCTCGGTGAAGTATGTCAAAGTAACAAACAATTATTTTGTTGTATAGTGTATTACTATTTTACACTTTTGTTTATTATGATGCTTCTTCGAACATTTATTGCAATTGGCTGTCGAAGAAGATGACGATGGTTGTTATTATTTCACATCCCGCCCACCAAATGGATATGGAGAAGGTCTGATGACTTCAATGTTTAGGAAATCATCGATCCCTACGTACTGATTGTGAAAAGAAATTCCTCCTCACCTAACAAAAATATTATGCTCGCCAACAAAACAAGTTGTATAGAGTTAGAAGTTTGAAAGTGATCTTCCTCTATGTCTGGCTTCAGAGTGGCGTTTTTCAGCACATGTTGAAAGGCTGATTCCTTTACCTGGTGTGTCCGCCCAACCCAACGGTTTTTCAGTTCCCTTCCTTTTCCCTTTCAGTCGATCTTCATATCTCCCTTTCGTGCGCCCAAAATTTGGTCCTCCGAGCTGGATCTCGCTAATCTTTCGCGCACTCAGGACCGCAGGTTAACGCCACGATGCCCACCACACACTTCAACCAGAGAAAAGAAACCGAAACGGTAATCGCATCCGCGTCTTCTCCTCTTTCGCTGCCCGCTTCAACTTCACTGCTGCTCACCGCTCCCTTGACAATCTCTTCGCCGGGGACATTGCTGAAGCGCCTCGCCCCTCAAGCGCCAACTAGCTGTTCCCGAACTTTCAACCTCCTGTATCCACGTGAAGCCCCCGAACGCACGAAATCGTCGCATCGCCGGCACGTCTGCTCCCTCCAACTTCAGAACGTACCAATGTAACACAAGGTACATCTCGGAATAGCGTGAACTGGCTTCCCATAGTAGAATACAAGATCGAGCCTTCAGCTCCTCCTCTCCAGAGGCAGCCTTTCAGCTCCTCTTGAATCCCGCTTTAATTCGTGCAACCCGCAATCATTTTCTCACAAGTCGCTAACTCACATTCAAAGTTCTACACAGCTCAAACTCAATTCGATCCGACAAGGCCCTCACTACACACCCTTCCTCTCAGCCTCGCGTGCCCACATACCAAAATTTAAGTGCCACCAAAACCCTTTTGACCACATAACTAAATTCACATAGTTTGCCTACACCTCCTTTCGTCTCATCCTCCTACCTGTTTTTCTGCGCCTATAACTCCGCTTCGCCCTCATCACTTCCCCATGCCCCAACGCCATTTATGTCTTCACATCCCACTTCTCCAAACCCTAACTGTTGTACCATACTATCTCGCACAACACATCTTCAATGTTACACTCTAGCAGCTTCCCTTTAACGTTTCTACCTCCCTCTCATGATCATCCCAAAATTCAAGTGCTCCCACCAAGGCCCCTTTAATCACGTTCATATAGTTTGCCCACACCTCCTTTCGACTCTTCTTCCTAACAGTTTCCCTCCTTTAAAATTTCACTCAGCTCACATCCTTAATAGCACAAACCTCACAATGCCTTATGCCATCACATCTTCGCACCCTGCCATCTTGCCTCACCCCCCCGCCTTCTTCAATGCTCTATCCTAGCAGCATTCCTTACCCTCTCGACCTCCCAATTGTAATCATCCCACGCATCATTTTTCATTTCACCCAAGACAGCACTAGGTATCGCTTCTTAATCCCATGCCCTAATCGTTACCCCCACCACACTGCACTTGCCCCTATTACCCCTCTCAATGTGATTTCTCCTACTTGTGCCACCTCCGAGAGCTTTCTCCTGCTCACAAACCTAAGTGTGCTTCCTCCAACTACCCTCCACCCCACTGTGCTAGCCCCATTTGCACCACCCAAGAGTGCCTTCCCCTAATTGCAAGAGTGCTTGCCCTATTGCACAACCTAAGAGTGTCTGCCCCTATTCGCACCACCCAAGAGTGTTTTCCCCCTATTCGCACCACCCAAGACTGCCTTCCCCTAATTGCAAGAGTACTTGCCCTATTGCACAACCTAAGAGTGTCTTCCCCTAATTGCAAGAGTTCTTGCCCTATTGCACAACCTAAGAGTGTCTTCCCCTATTCGCACCCCCCACGAGTGCCTTCCCGTAATTGCAAGAGTGCTTGCCCTATTGCACAACCTAAGAGTGTCTTCCCCTATTCGCACCACCCAAGAGTGTTTTCCCCCTATTCGCACCACCCATCCGTTTTTCAGTTCCCTCTAAGAGTTACTTTATTTCGATCTTCATATCTCCCTCTCGTGCGCCCAACAAGCGTGACAACCAAATAATCAAACCAAATTAAGACAACTAAACCAAACCAAAAGAAAACACTGGCACATAAGTGGAGGCTTCACAAATCTCTCGACCTTATCAAGCACCCGTTCGTATTTACCTAATTACCATGTATATTAATACGTTAAGGCGTATGTCTTAACGTTTATGTCTCCTTGATCAATAAAGTTCATATAGACTGCTCTATCTCCGACCATTTCTAGCCCTAGCAATTCGATTTTTGTTCATCCCAATTTACTTATCTTTTATTTATTATTTATTCTTACTTTTCCACAATGAGATATAGGAATCATCACTCGGTACAGATACTAATAATTTATGTAAAGAGTGATTTGGTTTTTGGGTAAGTATGCAATGACTGCAGAATGACTACAATCATGATTTTATCACGAGAGAGATAACTATTAACCAGGGAGCCAATGAAGGGAGTAAGCTCACCACATCAGTAAGTTAATCGAATCAAGAATTTTTACATACAATCTTCTTGATGGATTGAAAAGGAAATTAATTGGTCTTGGGAACTGACACACATAAGACATGTTATTACAACAATTAGTATTACTTTTTCCTGTTCAGCTCTTGTATTTTCTTGTACTGATTTCGATCTTTTCTGTTCAACCTTCGAGTAAGCATTCTCCTGGACTAATTTAGCTGTTTCGTGCAGCTCTTACAGCGTGAGTACAGGGCAATGAGCCAGGTGTTATTGTAGTGTTGTGTTTGTTGGCAACAGACTGAGTTGCTTGTGAGATTTTGAGAAATATTTGAGAGTATTTCAAAAATGAGTTGTGAGCCGCTATCTCAATGGAAGTTCAGAAGTGGGGTAAACAAAGGTGGATAACGACGATCTACATCTCCGTAGAGGGAGAACTGTTCGTCGAGTAAACGAAGATATTCCTCGGCAACTAGAGCACAGATTTAGTTCACGAAGAAGAGACCTGCTTTTTCTGAGGAGCCATATAACCTGCTGCGTCGTGTGCTGCCTTACACGAAGAAATGCTCAAGCTCAAGTTCGGAAAATGTATCAGGTCTTTCAATGGGGTATTAAGGAAGCACTACATCCGCTGTTCACGTTGCAGGTATTGAAATTCGGTGAACCATCATAACAACCTCAGGCACTGGTTGCTACATTTCCTTCAATGCGGCAACGTTTAACCCTCAGACGTTCGACGACACTAGCCCATGGGACGAGTCCAAGGCACACTTCGACGTTTTAGCTGTGGCCGATTGATGGGATGAACAGCTCTTGCCGCATACCTAACGCCTACCTTTAACGCGACCTGTATTATTGGAGATACCTGCACACGACTGCGATCAGCTGGTGGCTGCACTAGTAGAACAGCTTGGGCTTGATAATCAAGCTCTGTTTTTTATCGCGATCTACACGTACAGTCAACTAAGCTGCAGCAGCTAAGTTTGCATTCATAACATGTTTACGCAGCAACCCCCAAGGTCTTATAGCTGGGTTCTGTCCATGCCAAACATGTCTTCGTTACGGAGCTTCAGGCTTGTTTCGCGCGAGAAGGAAAAGGACAGCAGTCTTGGGTGAGGGCCGCCCTCACACCAGCGTCATTACCGAGTTCCAACATTCAAAGACTAACAGCTCAAGCTCACGGATCAACTGTTGGTAGGTTTTGTTCGTTGGTGGTAGATACGGGAGCAATGGCCACGATTGTTTGTTGTGGAATATGGGGTGCCAATAGCAGAGTGGCTAACGAGGAAGGCCTAACCAAAAACTCAGCCAGTCAGCGTTCACTGTGAAAGGTCAGGTGGAAGTAATCATAGGACTGGGAAATACTGGTTATGGGCGACACCACATCTTGTTAGCAGATATTAAAGACGACTGTACTCTCGGATTGGATTTCCTTGCAGCAGCTGAATGCAAAATTGTGGCTTCAATGGGAAATGTAGCGATGCGGCAAGGTCCTATCCGGGAAGTCACGATCCTAGAAGAATAAGCTCCAGGCATGGTTGAATTAAAAATAAAAAACCATAAATGAGAATGGGGAAGCACTGACAAGTTCAGGACAGGTGGAAGTTTGATCTGTTGGACGCACTGTCGGAAAGTCGAGTGTGGAAGTTGCCAAACTAGTTTGGGAATTTTCTGACAAGGACTAAGCATGATTTAGGACATCGAGGAAGCACAGCATTCAATTGTTCTGGATCCAGATACCCACATATATGTGTATCAGAACTCTAGGAGGGTATCACCACGCCAGATGGCAGATATGGTTCAAATGATTAAGGACATGGAAAAAGCAGATGAAAAAATCTCTGGATAAGACTCACGCGATCTCTTGAGAGACGTTATCGGGAGCAGTGAATGAGACGCTACCACGTAAGCCAAGGTTCGAACTGGGAACCAAGGCGTGCTTATTTAATTAAGCGCGTCATGGTTGGGCCGCTGAGTGATAAAATAAAGCATCAGTGACGTTGCGTAGCAGATCCAGCTACCAAATAGAAAATGAATAGTTGTGCATGCTGACAAGTGGGAGTAGTGTGAGGCAATGGACCAGATGTTTTGTAGCGTTGTGTTTGTTGACAACAGAGTTAGTTGCTTTTGAGATATTGAGCTATATTTGAGATATTTACAAAAATGAATAGTCCTAGTTTTCCTACACCATGGAGAAATCAAAAGGAGACTAACCGTGGTTATATGTTCTAACCTTCGTTATGAAGACCGTGGTTCGAGCGGATAAGATGAAATCTGCACTAACACTGAGAATGTCGATGCTAGGAAATATAGTTAATCGCTCTTCACTAATACTTCAATAACAGCAACGTAATAAAACAATCAAATCAGATGTTATGCAAACACATTATGACAGTTATGAATGAAGAACCAGAAAGACCTGATGCGCCAATTCTTTCGATTATCGATCTACTGAGGCCAAATGAGGTTGTCTTACACAGTAATTTAACCGTAGGAAGAAGTCCGTCGATATTTGCATTCATCGAAGAAACTTATTCCAGTTGAGTTTCTCATCGCTCAGTACTTAACAATCAACACGGTTGAGGGGCAAGTTGATTCTATTACGTAGGCTAATGATTTAATGGACTGAACGGGGCGGACTCTCATCGCATAAACGCCACCCACGCATCGGCCGCGTGGTCACAGGACGACCGAGATTCCTCTTAAATTGATCAAATTGCCGTTTTTCTCTCCCTACAACCGTTATACTAGATACCCTGCTGGGGAAGTCACCAAGCAAAAATAGCAGTTATTATTAAACGGAGAAAATTGGAGCTGTACAACACCAGCAAATATGTCCAATATTTTCAGGTTTCCTCCATTCAGAATAAGCAAGAAAGTTGTGCATGTAAGAGCGAGCGCGTTGTGCGTGTCGTAATTTCAGATTCCGTAAAATGGATAATTCTCTTTCAGTCAAACTGAACCAGGTTCATCACTGCCAAAGAAAACACTAAAGCCATAGGAGCCAACCAGAACAAACCACTGACGGAGAAGGAAGCAAGGACCAGTTCCAAATGAATATTAGGCCCCTAGAATATAAACCCAACATTTTTCAGTACTAATTGTCATTTGAAGCTCTGAGCGTATGATAATTAACTCTAGTTAAGGTGTCTAATGTTAACAAACGGAGCAACACTTTCCCCACCCAACAGCTTTTCGACTCAGCGCAAGTATTGAGCATTAAGCAACTCCTTGCAAAAAACATTCTTCTTCTTCACCACAAACATCCGCATCTAATCGTCCCGCAGCCCCATGGATATGAAACCAGATTTCAAGTACTTGGCAACGTAGTCAACCCAAACCCCGTATTTCATTGGCAACGCGGAGTACGCTCTACATGATGAATCTACTCCACAAACAATTACCACCAGAAATGAGAGATCCATCGAAATATAAACGTTGCTTGTATAAAAAGAAAATTTTGTCTTGGCTGATCGTGAGTGGTCCTGAGGTTATTTTGAGTTTTTTTAGAAGTGTGTACACTCAGTGATACCTGGTGCAGCTTCGGCTGATATTCCTTATCAATTTCATTATTTTGTCATACCGACCATGTCATTCGCAGGAGAAGTTATCATGCTGGTCCCTACATACTACTACTATAAATTGTAAATTAGAACTACTATAAATTACTTAAGTAAGTCCTACATATCAACGTTCAGCGACTCTTGCCCAACAATACAGGCTCTGCCTACCGTTGGGCAATATTATTCAAAGGAAGAAGAATTGTGATTGTTTGATTGTTTATTTTTTATTTTGAATTATACGTTACTCTCTCACTCTCTCTCTCTCAACTATCAACGTCAACATCGCTACCCCACGTCAATCACGATACACCAATCAGAATGGTAGGCTGCCGGAGCGAAGAAAAACTTTCTCTTATATATATATAGCAGACAGTGGTCTGTTCGCTCGTCTTTCAAAATGTTGTCAATTTTTCAACATTGGTGTACGACGGAGTACGTAAGCCTCCCTTTTCTGGTAAATAAATACCTTTCTATATTCTGTACCAAAACTTCTCAGGAATCGTAATTGACTTTCGCTGAGACGTGACGTCGAGTTAGTTTTTGTTGATTATTTATTCTGAATAATACACTTATGTTTTCGGTCGACAACATTTTTTACGAGGAATCCAAATTATGGTTCAAAAACTCAGTACACAGGCGAGGCACACTGTTGGTTATAAACCAGGACACGGATGCACTCTTCAGAAACTCAATATCCATTAATGGTAGATATATTGCTTGGAGCACTACACTCATTAATTAATTAATACTTACCACCGAACGTTACGTGGTACTTAAGTATTTTGTTAAGAACAGGAAGCGTTCACTCTCCATGTTCTTCATTACTGTGAGAACTCCAGAGATTTCCTGGAATGGAATTATGTAAAGGCTCCTTTCTTTTAAGTAATGTTATCAATCCACCGTGCTCCACCATGTCTAATATCTCATTTACACTGATTATATTAAGATTATCAATTTTATTAAGCTGGCTGGAGTATGGCGATGAAGACGAGAACGAGTTGTGGGGAACCAGCAACAAACGCGTCATAACATAAGAGGTACTTCCGGTGTTAATCTAAAAACGTGAACGAACTGTGAATAAATGATGAAAACCACAGCACATAACTGAACTTGGCTAGCATCATCCAAACTATCACAATCTGCTTGGGCGTAGAGCTTCTGGGGAAGTAAAATGAAAGCTTGGGGAGTGACTAGCGTTGGACTAGAGTAATTCTAGGTTGCAAGACGCGGGAATTTGTTAGTCGTATAAAATATTCCACGTTCGTTGTTATTTTTATCTATGGTGGGGGAAAGTGAGGGGTTTTAATGGAGTGAAGAAACCATAAGTCATCATAGTGAGGCTGGGACAAGAGGAAGATTGATTATGTAAAAGGATACAGAAGGACCTACCATAGTATCTTAACATAGAATAAACATAAAAAAGGTACCATTATGCTAGGTCTATCATTCAACGAAACTCTGCTGAGATGACTCCCTGACTTGCTCATTTACGTTCACCACCCTTATAACATTCAAAATGCCATAAATAACAATGAAGATCAGCAGATGAAGAACAATGTGTGGCATAGGACGTGTAGAGGGGGAGGGGGAATAAAAAAAAACACGCACATTGTCAGTTCAGAGCACTTAATTAATCATCTCCGAGGATGAAAATTTCGGTGTTCCCTAAAACTCAGGGTCACGTACCGCAAGCGAGAGTCGTGAGATTCGGTAACATGGAACATCCTGCTGGAATGTCTTAAAAAAATATGAAACCTTCGCTCAGATTCAGAGATAGGATCCAGCGCAAGAAGCTTGCTTCGTTGGTTCAGCAGACGGAACCCCGGTCGTCGCTTTTGTAAAGTAAATTGAACGTCCATCGCCTATTTCGGTGGTCTGCATAATTCAAATGTAGTTGGCCAAATAGACCCGTTCCTATCTCTTCTGAGAATACTCCTCGGACACGTTCTAAGGAACTTTGTGAGTCACTTCGTCGTCGGCAATTGGTGATTCGTTAAGATTTTTGATGGTGAGTGTTATCTATTCCCCTATAACTTTTGATATAGAGTAGGAAAGAATTGTCAGAATAAACAATTTACTGAAACCTGAATACTTTCACAAGCCAGAAAGTCAGCCAACCCGAAGACATGTAATGTCTCTTACAGCAAGCTGCTACAGTTTTTCTTTACATGAGAAGTGTGAAGGTGACATGATTAGAATCAGAAGTTCGCGCCATGTTTTGCTATGGTGGAACGAGGATAGTAAAATTGACCCTACCCTACACTATGCTCCTCAGTGGTGCCACAATCTGATCGATGATATGATTTTAGAATGAGCTCTGGTTCTAACCGTTACACTCACAATGCTTCTTGAGTCTTATGCAATCCAGCCAAACTGCCAGAAACTGGCGTTTACTCGTAGGGTAGGGTTCGTAGGGTGCGAGGAATGACGAATGCAGGTGACAAGGTTCTGAGCACACACCCTCCAGATAAGCAAATGGTCCCTGCCTCAGAAGACACACTCGACTTATGTAACCTATAAATATGCAGGCAAATCTCATTTTACAAAATGTGGACTACGATAAAAACGTGAAATCACCATATTGACAGAATTGTTCAGCTATCGAAGAGGAGGGTTCCATCAGATTCGTTATGTCAAACTACATTCCAATGTACCCGAATGTAGTAATGATAGCATGATGTCATTGTATAAACATATACACGTTGTTCGCACGAACTAAATCACTCGCGACAAAGCTGTGGAAACTCATTTCAATGAAACGGTGAAAGGACGTTTGTCTATTTCCACTAAATTTGAGTTACAATGTTAGATCGATTTCGATGGTCAGGTCTATATGTACTGAGGTAGTTTGGAGATGCTTTTGAAGCGCTGCTGGCTCAGGCGAAAATTACGGAAAATTGCGCGGAGCTCCGATCCACAATCCCCGACTTATGTAGAGAATTTTTGTATTTTTGTGTTGTCGTTCAAATTAACTGAGTGATAAATGAATTGA
Source organism: Pachypeltis micranthus (assembly GCA_020466155.1). NCBI lineage: Eukaryota > Metazoa > Arthropoda > Insecta > Hemiptera > Miridae > Pachypeltis > Pachypeltis micranthus. Next base: position 3,565,261 of record CM035773.1, on the reverse strand, counting down.
GTGTGTAGAAAAAAAAGCATGTACCCGAGTGAAGTGACGTAGAGCTAAGGAAAGTTGTGTGTTGCAACACACCAGATACATTTTTTCTAAATTCTGGTAACGTTTCAGCGGAGTTTAAAAGGAAAATATCTGGTGCGTAGCAACACACAACTTTCCGCCACCCCTTTAAGTTCGAACACCACCTACATTTGCGGGCGCTATATCTTCGTTTAACGCATTTTTACAGGAACATTTACGGAGAACAAAGTGTAGGGACTAGTTAGCTGAGAGTACTCCGAAAGTTTGATCAAAACCGTTAGAGCCGTTTTTGAGAAAATTGGAATACCGATAAATTAATATTCGACAAATCTCCTTTTCTGAGTTAACTTGGCTTATATCTCCGTTCAACATATATATACAGAAATAATTATAGAGAACGAAATGTGGCTATGGGTGACTCAAAGACACTCCATTAAGATTTATCACATCTGGTGAGAAAGTTACCCTGGAATTTACGGAAATCGTTATTTTTGACTCATTTTGATTTTTATCTCTTTTCAATGGACTGTCAGAGGAACATTTATTGGAAAGAATATGTATGTATTAACTATTTGAAAACACCCTGTGAGTTTTGTGAAAATCGCTGAAGCCGTTTTGCCAAAAAGCGTAAAAAACCTATTTTTGCTTCAGGGACCCATATCTCCGTTCACCGTATTTTCATGGAGATATGTACGGAGAAGAAAAGTTAGGTATTGATTAGGACAAGATAATTTGAAAGTTTAATCAAAATCGTTAGAGCCGTTTTCGAGAAAAATGCGAAAACCTCTTGTTTTTGGCACATTTTCGTCCCCCACCCTCCTTAACCATCGGTCGAAATCGTCCATAACCTTATTTTGGTATCTACAAAAAATAACAAACAAAACAAAAAATAAACCAGCTCAATCGGATCAGCCGTTCTCCCGCAAATCGAACTACAGACACACACACACACACACACACGGACCTCGCACCGAAATAAGGTTTTTTAGACTCAGTAGGGTCTGAAACGTAAAGATCTGAAGAAAACCAAAATTTTTTTTTAGGCCGATTACTATACTTTCCTTCCCTTCGGGTAGCGGAAAGTAAAAAACCGCGCTAAAACCGATTTTCGTAGAAAATTTTGATAATTTATTGTGCTGCTCTTGTCATTTCCCCAAGAATGGGAATTTGATGGTATAATTTCCTTATTGAGAGCTATCAAACCTTCAACTATGACCACGTTTCTTAGCCATCACATTCTTCTCAAACTTGGTGAAGCAGTTATAGGCTTGCTTTGTGGCAGGCAATTCTGCTACGTTCGTTTGCCCTCCCAACAACCGTCGCTCACTGTTGTAGAAACTGCAGTGGAGCAGCACGTGGTTTCTTGTTTCCTCCGCCTTGGAGGCACAAGACGTGCATGAGGGAGAGTCTTTGAGAGAAGAGTGGAGTCGCGCATTGAAGTCATCATGTCTCGCGAAGAACTGGCTCGTCCAGTCTGGCTCAACCCATTTTCTTGAAAGACGTTTACGGATGTTGGGGAAGAACTCATACGTATCATGTCCCAAATAGTGTTTTTCGGACTCAGGAGAGTCGGAAACGTAAAGATCTGAAGAAAACTAAAAAAAAAGTTTTCAGTCTATTACATAACTTTTTTTTCTACTTCGTAGAGCCAAGGAAAGTAAAAAGAAGGGATCTACAAACATAAGAGTACCTACCATGATTTAAAAAATGCTGCAAATTGTTCCGCCGTAGTTTATTATTCATTTGCACAGTATGAACTGATCCATAGCTTTCCACCCAGTGAGAAAAAATGTTAGGAGGTTCACATGGCTAGACCAACAATCTGCTTAACGACAACATATGCAAACAGTAATGTTCGTAGAGACTCACCCCATTCGACTCAGCATCACAAAATACCTATGAAACGATATCAAACACAACGTAATTGCAATAAACATTGCATTGGGTCGTAAAAACATTTTCTACAAAAAGTGAATTTTCGGTGTTCCGTTGTAAGCAGATCAAGTTCAAGCTCTAAAAACATCGTCATTTGCATATGCGTTGTCATTTCCCGGATTGTTGATGTAACCATGTGATATTCGTAATAGTTTTCAACGTTGGATTGAATAGGGTAAGTTATAATCATTCTATGGGAGAAGATAATGAAACGTTGCGTAGTAATTTGCATCGACAAAGGGAGGCTGTACCTTCGACAACTATTACGTCATTTGAAAAATAACGACAAACCATGGTCCATGGAAGCTTTGTAGGTGCCTACTGTTTTTTCGCGTATTACTTTCGTTACATTACGATAATTATATTAGCACGAGAAACCCATGTTTCTTTCATTTGTAAATTGGTTGTTCACGTTTCAATCTAACAATTCATCATTTAATCCATTGAGTTTAAATAGTAACTGTAAGACTAAACATTTTTCATCAAAAAGATGTTGGTTTGGAGGGGGGAGGAGAGTTAAGTGCTCACGGCATTGAGCTTCGGTTGGATCGAAACAAAGCGAATCAGACAAATGGCTTCAGAATCGACTGAGGGGGAAATGTCTCTATTAAATAAAACATAAAGTAACGGAAACCAGTTTTATGAGACCAGGTTCTGCGGAGTTGGTGGCATCAGAGGTCACTTGTATTCAGGTCTGCGCGTAAAGTGTGGCCCCGCTACTTCGCACCAAAAACGCTAGATGGTTCGTCTTGATATTCTTCACGTTTACATTAACAAACGTAACTGTTGCATCCGCCGTTGATACTCTCCATAATAACCATCATCATTACATACCAACGGATGACACCGTTAGGAACTTCTCGATGTCAATAATTGTATTTTTTTCATTCATATTTATAGGAAAAACAATATCTAGTGCGACGCATCACATAACTTTCCTAGGCCTCATGTGCATTCAGCGATTCTCTTCACTCTAGAAAAGAATCAAATCTGTTCCCCATTCCGTTTATGACAACGTTTTATACCACAGCGGGCGACGCTTATGGTTCTGGAATTTATTGTGCTGCTCCTACTTGTGACACGACCGTTTTAGGCAATCAGCTTTTCACCTTTCTTGGCTCTAAGAAGTAGAAAGGAAAGTTATGTAAGCGACAGAAAAAAAATTGAGTTCTCTTCAGATCTTTACGTGTCAGATCCTGCTGAGTGTAAAAACACTATTTGGAAAAATGGTCTGTGCTGTCTTTCTGTGGCTCGCATATCGCCGTTGACGAGTTTGTAAGGCAGCTAGGCATGTATGGGTTGAGGGTGAATCCGGAGAAGTGCGTCTCGGTTTCATTGGTGCCCTCGCATTGGAATAACGGCGTGAAGGTCGTGGGTGCGAGTTTGGTCATTCGCGAATCTCGTCTCCCGGCTAAAGGCGTCTTCGAGATGTGACGGTATTTTGGAATCGAGTTTCCCAGTGCAACTTCCTCAGCTGGACGCTGTGGGGATCTTGGGGATTATCTTCAGAAAGTTGCCAAGGCTCCGCTGAAGCAACAGCAGAAGCTCCGCCTCCTTCGGACGTACTTGCTTCCAAAGCTGGTCTATGGGTTGGTTTGTGGGAGGATGACCGTCCGAAGGCTGATAAGCCTTGACAGAATGTTACGCGTCTGATATGTTTACATTCACGTTCCGGTTTGATCAGGGGGACTTGGTCTTGCGCCGTAAGCACCAGCTTACTTTGCAGGCATCTGGCTGGGACGTCGCGCATGCTGTGGCTGGTCTCCGATTCTTCCAGGATCAGCTGCAGTGGTGTGACATGGCGCCTGCATCTGCCCCCAAGCCCAGTTAGCCTTCAGAGTTTGTGGCTGCTCTGCATGGTTCGGTATATGGACGGGCACTTAGGCATTGTTTTGGTGTCCCGACTCCCCCTAAACTTCTTCGTTGGTGGAGTGGGCTTCAGAGGGCATTCATGGAAAGAATTACTACTGGCACTTTCACGCCGTTCGTGTGGCGTCACTGCCTACTGGGATGAGGTGTAGAACAGGCCAGGATCGTAATTTTGTGAATGCTCACTCTCAAGCCTGTGGTAACCTGTTTGAGTCACTGAATTATGTGGTGCAGGTGAATCCACGTACCCATGGGGGCCGTGTCATGGCGCGATCTGCAAGCAGGTTGCTGGTGCATTGCCATCTGAGGCCTGGGAAGTGGAGAGAGAATGGCACTTCTGGGTTGTCTCTGGAGAAGGACTGAAGCCTAACATCATCGCCACTGGTCCCGACCAGTCTGCAGTAATTCTGGATGTCCAGGTAGTATGTGGCACCAAATTTTTCGAATATTTTTGTAACATTTCAACGGATTTTATAAGAAAAAAAACAGCGCAAAAATCAAGAAGAATGGTAATTCGAATCGTCGAAAAGTTTATTGTGCTGCTCTCGTCATTTTCCCACGGTTGGGAATTGTATGGTATAGATACCTCATTGGGAACATCGTTGGGCAAATTTCATTAACCAGCTAAACTGAGATGGGCCAACAGTTTCGCAAGGTGGGAGGGCGAAGTAGTTTGTCTCGGCGAATGTTTTAATTTGAAATACACAGTGGGATGATCCTTTTAAAAGGTTGGACCCTTATGAAGATCTCACGAATTTCACGTTTTCAATTTCCATAGCTGACGTTTGTATACATTTTTAGAGGAGAATTAGCCGGAACCACAACACACAAAATCGACGAAGAAGACAAATTATGTGAAGCAAGTAAACTGCGTAGTGTGCCATCGAACGTAGGGGTTTCCCACATTTGTATTAGGGCGTAGTGACGGTTTTTTACTTTCCTTGGCCATACAAAGTAGAAAGGAAAGTTATCCTTTTCCTGGCCACATCAACAAAAGCGGCCAGTTGCGCACCAAGTTTGTGAATAATTTCACGATATTCCAGGAAAATCCGCGCACCGGCGGGCTAAGTTTGATTTTCATTCCAAACTAAAGGAGCCCGACCGCTCTTCTATAGCTGACTGATATAGTACTTCCAATACAAATTTCGAAAAGTTACATGAGGGTTATCTGTATGTTTATCGCCGTAGAGTTAGATGTCAAGTTTGAAAATCATATAAACGCAAAGAATCCTCAATTTTGAACTTTGTTAAGTGCAGCTCTTGACGAATGCGGTGAAGCAGAACAGATTGGTTTGTCATTTTATTCTAATGGCACTTGATATGTTTTCACTTTAAGTGCTAGAGGGCATAGAGCATAGATTACAACAGTAACAAATCTGATGTGATGCATTACACATTTTATCACCTCCAGACAAATTTCAAGATACGCTAAGTGTAAGACTAAGGAAGGCTATGTGATTTGGGATAGGAAGAAAAACAGAAAAGTGTAGTGTATCCTTCGGGAGTGTAAAATGTTGTGTGTGACGTTGGCATCGAAGAACCTGTCAAATTAAATGTAGTTATTGAAATGAGACGGCTGGGGCTACCCTAATATACAAGCTCTACGGCACGATATATGTTAAGACAAGTCTATTATTTTCGTATTGAACATTCCTGAGCCCACAGACAGGAATCTCGCAATTCATTAAGAGGGTTATATCAGTCGTATATGAATATCATGCAGGTTCACCAGTAGTAACCTTTATTCCAGTGAAGTTACGGCTGGTAGTACCATTTAGCCAGTACCCCTGTACAAGGCTGTAGACCATGTGAATCCCATGCTATATTTTGGTACCTTTCCAGCAGCCAGAGCTGGAAGGTTTGAATGCTCATCCAACAATCCGATTTTAGGAACTACAATGGAGCTGAGTGTGGGTTAAGAATTGGACACTCGTCTCGTTTGTTATTCCAACACCTTACTCATCACCATTGGCAACGCATTTATTTATGCCAGCTGGATCTTCAATTCGTCTCCAAAAAAAATGTCGGTAAAAAATGGTGTCGTGTCGTTTATCTTGTTCTTAAATGTTTTCCTTTTTTTGCATTCTGTTTTAAATACAAATTTACTACTTTAAAACAGTGATCGAATTTCAATAGAATGTGCAGGATGGAGAACAATAAGTTAATCCACCATATCTTGTATGAGTAAAGATCTGGTTCGCCCATTTTCTCCTAGAGCGCTCTCGGAAGTTGGAGGAAACATCGTACGTTCCAAGGCTATTTGTTGAACACCAGTTCTCTCTACTCACATACGCCATTTTACTTTTAAACTCTGTCTAGAACAATATGCAAGCCTTCCTTATACCGGAAATCAGGACAGCATCATCTGCAAAAGCTAATTTTTATTGCAAGCTCGCGCGCCCGAAGGTGGAAGAAACAAGATACTCGGGTGTCCCTCCTAAAAATTGTAAGGTCATCATACCCACGGTAAATCAGAGAATGTACACATTTGGTCAGTCAGTGGAAGGCTCCCACACCGTGAAGGCTATCGCTCAAGACTCGGTGGCGTGCAAGTAAAATCTAGAGCAACCGTGTGTAAGTGCTTATGTATTTTCCTAACTATGCTCTGTACTGAGTACAAACTGACTAGAAGAATCGTCTTCTATTTGACCATTACAAAAGCTCTCGCGTTCGCAGGTGCTTTGAGAGCTAATGGAAATGAACAAAGTTTATTGATGTCCTCGCGGCCCCAAGTATTCAACGAGTCCTTCGACTGGATACGATCGGACGGCCGATCAGCGAAAAGAAAGTCGATTGATAAAAGGGAAGAAATGAAGGGAAAAAAGAAGGGTTTCAGAGCCATGTGAGGAGAATGCGTTCTCGACGCAGCATTAGTATTCTGGACCCTGCTGGCTAGCGACGGAAGGCACGGGGCGCCGACGTAATTCCGTAACGGAATGAGAAGGACGGATAATAAAAATCAAATGGAAGGCGGACAAGAAACGAACAAACGCCCACTACTTCTTTTTCTATTGACCACAGTTTCATTGAAGCGGTTCCAATTATGTAACTTGATTAAAATTCACTTGACGCACATTCGGAGCAGTCCTTGCATAGTTTCCTAGCTTATTAACTGCTATATTGTAATTGGCCAATAAATAAATAGAATGTTTGAGCTCTGCGGGAATCGCTGGACAGGTTTTCAGTAGCCTGGTCAGGAAAACTAAGCTGGCGCTCAGGTGTAGGACAGAGTTCTGGGCAGCAGATGATCCTACTGAGTATGAACCCCTGCTAGAGATCCAGAGACTGCACAAAGAGAGCAACATTGATCGGAACCACACACAGAACCCAGCAACACCAGAGGTGGGTGGGGAAGGTATGCACTAGGAATCAAGAATAGTACTGAGGTACATGAGGGTCATCAGAACTTGGTTGATAACCTCTGTGAGTATGCGTTAAATCTCTGTCATTGTCACCCGACTGGCTGTAGCCCCGTGTTGGTGGCCCACGCTTGACTACTGCACCATTTTGAGAGAACTTAATCTATAATGTTGCTTAGCATACATATGTATTCCTCAAAAGGTATCGTTGAATAGGTTCCATCCCTGTTCACGTCGAAACGGATGCGTAACTATGTTGAAAGTATGCGTAGAACGTGAAAGTTTTCCAGACGTTAGATAGATAAGTCAAGCTGTCGCCGGCGGGGTCAACAACCTTAACAAACACTAGTTTCCATTCCATAAATCAACGTCATATGTTGAGATGTAATTGTTGTTAGTAGATTCATAAAGCAGGAACTTCGGCGTCGCAGAGGGATGAGACGTGACGTTCAGAGCACATCGCTCCATTTTCAATGTCATTGAGGCTGTTGGTAAATTACGAAAGAGCAAGTCGCGTATGTCGACAGGAAACTATAGATTATCGTTGCCTCCGCCAGCACACTCCTGTAACGCAAAGATAATGTTGTCTTCTATCGCGCCCTTCGCTGCTCTACGCCCATAAGTCAAACGACTCCTCGTAGACCCCTTGACTTTCCCTCGAGTTCCTCCGTCGGCTTATCACCGACGGAATAAGCCAACAACAAGGCGGGTAATCAGCTTCTTTTCAAGATACATACTTCCTAGAGTTTGAGTCCAAGCGTTTCTTCCGATCGCTTAATTGCTAACCGGATCGTTGAGAGGAACTCGTGGGAGAATTACATTTGAGAAATATAGAGACTTGAAATTATTTATTATAACTTGTAAGAAGAAGAGGATGATGACTTGGAGAGCTACACACAAAATGGAAAGTTAATGAGCATGCACTGATTTTATCCTCACCAATACTTTTTTATAGAGGTGGGCCTGGCATCAAAAGATCATTTACACTAGCTCCTGCAGTATAATACACAACGCGTCGAATACAACTAGAATGGGAGAGGTAGGAGAATCGCGTACCATACCAATGTGGGGTATGTACAGAGCCTCACGTGTGGACGACGGACTCACGGTCCCCGGACATTTCTTGGTTCCGGCAAGAAATCCGTGAGCAAGGCTTGTGAAGAGTTTGCTGGGTTTGGTGCGCTGTACTGCGTTGCAGTTGAGATCGACTTCGTACAAGGATTATGACGGACCTCGGCCAACAAGGGTTCAACTATGTGCGTTTGGACAGTTTTAAACTGCCCTATTGTTGTACCATCGTATAGCGAGCTGTTGTGTGAAGGCCTTGCACAATGAATGCACCTTCCTTTTGATTGACAACGCGAACGTGCGACTCACAAGACATTTAATACATCTTTTTAACTGTTTTATTTTCTCGAATTTATTGGGGGCAGATAGACTTTCATAAACCTGACAACTGTAAATGGAATGGGAACGGTCGCTACAGCAGGGACAAAGGGCCCCTGAGAGGCTGCTTGCGGAGTGCCTGACCTTGAACTTGAGCTCGTAGAGATAATAAGAGATTGCGATCTTTCGTTATTCCGATTGCCGTAACTATTGAGTTTATTATCGGAGGAAGTGGTCGGAAGGACAGACGCAATCCGATGAGTCAGGTCCTCTATTTAGCATTGCATTTGTACAAACTCGATCTATTGCCGTGAGAACGGAATCTCGTTACGACTTGTCAACGATCTTTCAAATCGAGTATGAAGATGCTCCGGTAATGCTCGAAGTGCGATCTGGAACAAGATAAAGTCGCCCTCGTGTCCAATAGCCAACTCTTTTAAGGCAGATACTGTGGTGCTGAAAACTTGTAAATATTGCTCTAATTCGTTTTGAGAGCCCGACTTAATACCTCGGCAGTATAGCATTTTGGTAACATAAAATGTGGCTAGTGAACGAGGGTCAGCGTAGCGTTCTTTGATGGTATTATATGCAATCGCATAATTCGCATCGTTGATGTCCAAGAGGTGGGCCACAGAAATATGAACACAGATATGACAACTTACCAGCTCCATTATAATTACCATTGTGGAGGAGTGTATTAAACATGGAAAAGAAATTTTGAAAAGACGCTAAATTTTCGAACGCAAAAGGACCAAAAATGATGGAAACACACTTGAGCTAGGTCAGTATGAGCTCGACGAAACAAGTCCTTCAACGGCCAATACAATGACCATGTCTTAAAAATATATTGCCTGGCTTCCAAAAACAAGGTGGCAGAGGGCATCATAAAACCAAAACTTTGGAACCAACATTTATTCTCAACGAGCTACGAAACGTGTTATTCATTCAAACGAAACCAGGGGCTAAAGAAAAACAAAAAAAGGCTTGCCTAATCGGTCCTGAAACGCATTGCCTTTTTATGGAGTATTCTCATAATGTTTCATTCCACATTTTACGTGATACCAGAACACGAATTCTTCCCCAACATTTGAGAACGTCTTGACAGAAATTTTGTGGAGCCAAATCACTGGTCGCGGTAGTTCCTCACAGTACATGGTGACTTCAATGTGCGGCTCCACTTCTTTTCTCATCATGCACGTCTTGCGCCTCCAGTGCGGAGGAAACAAGAAACCAAGTGCTGCTGCAATATAGATTCTAAAACAGTGAGCGACAGTTGTTGAGAGAGCAGACGAACGTAGCAGAATTGACTGCTACAAAGCAAGCCTATAACCGCTTCACCAAGTTGACGAGAAATGTGATGGCTAAGAAACGTGGTCTGTTCTTTTGAAACTTGCCACCCAAGTAAATAGTTTGATCAGGTAGGAAACCAGATCAAGAACTCCTCCCTCATCCTGTGGGATTCCGCAGGTGGTCACCTCCACGCGGTAACACACAGGCAACAGCTCTTTACCGGGAGACTGGCTAACCACCAAATACCTGCCGTACCTCCACAGGTCTGAGCTGGGTGGTTGCCGGGCTCTTGCACATTAATGAAACCGCAACTTCCATGACTGATATAACCCTCGTCGAGGATAGGAACAGTCATTAAATAAGGAAACGGACCTGCCAGGAAAATTGGTAGCTTAAGGCCCAGGCCAGGAAAATTTTCCAAGAATCGGAGTGCTGACGGACGAAAATAATGAAGATGGTCTGATCTTAGAAGACATTGAATTGTTGATGTTTTATGGACTAACCAATTGATGCCCTATGAAATGGGTACCAATCGACAAGTATGTTTAAATAGGTATGTGTGAACGGTTATGGTTCTCAATTACAGCTCAATTCGAGGTTGCAACGCGCGAAGTAAAGAAAGGTTAGAAGGAAAATGTTAACATGACGAGTTATTGATTAAAAACCTAACGTATTATAGAAACTCCATCACCTGAGTGTACGAGGGTTAATGGGATTGCTCTCACTTGATGACAGGAATGGGGCTCTTCATCTCTTCATTCCCCCAAATATCAAGAAGCCGCCAGGAAGCTCAACACTTCATTCAATTGGGATCAAAGAGAAGTACTTCAGGATCAAGCGGTCGCCGTTATCTCCCCGTTAGGAGCACCCGCTTTGGCTCTTCGGGCTCCCCAGACCACTTTTTCCGCTGCCTTCCTCCTTTCCAAGAGTAATTACCCCTCCCCTGCTCCAAGCTATGTCACTTGATCCATGAGAAGGCAGGATTCACCTTTGGAATCCTGGAGTCTCTTTGGCCATTTTCTATCGAAACCGCTCTGCCGGCTGAGAACTTCTTCGGTGCTCATCCAACTGCCGTCAACTGCCCACTAAAGTAACTCAAGATGAGCCAATTCGACGAGCAGCAACTGTAAGACAAGGCTGAATCGCTTAGATTAGAAGCCTCTTTTACTTCTAAACGTCTTCTGCCCGTCCATCGTGGGTATCGCTCGCGTTCGACGTGACGCAGTCGCAACCATGTTTTCACAAACATACATAAAGGAATACATACGTGATATCCGCTGCTCTTGCGTCGAACACAAATTACAACAGGTCTCGCACTCTACACGAGACACACGCTGTACCATTCGTTAGCGGGCATTTGCCCTCCAGGAGTCACAAGTGGATTATGAATAGGTTAAAAACAGTTCAAATCCTTCAGCCCAACACAAATAAGAGTTCTCCGGTTATGGCTGAGCTGCTGAAAAGTGCGCTCAAGAATCCCTCCAGTGTTCTCGCCATACAGGAACCATACATAGGATCCAAAACTCTTGGTACCAGCACAGGTGGTGGCTGGAACAAGAACGGGAGCCTGCATTGATCCTTCCATCGACATGCTCGCACCCACCCACTTGAACAGCCTGCGCCTGGCTGCTGTGCTCATCCGAGATGGTGACTTTGAGCTGGTTGTAATATCATTTTACAAGCAATTTGGCGCACCAGTTGCCAACACCCTTCCACCACACGAGTGGGCTCTACGAGGCCTATCAGGACGACCCTGCATAGTCTGTGCTGATGCAAACGCCAGATCACCATTGTGGGGATCCCTGACACTGGATAGGGCGGGCGATGCGTATATAGAGTGGCTCACCAAGTACAACTTCGTTGATATCAACGACCCCATGACTGTGACCTATGATGGGCCGGGAGAAAGGTCGTGCATAGACATCACAGCCCTGCTTTTCAAATTGCAGGGTTGGTGAGTCATATCAGGTGCAACGCAGCGCGATCACATGGTCATCCCCTGCAAAGACACACGTGAAAAGCGATTCAGCACAAAAAATGCTGGCCACAATTCTGTAGAATAATGGAAGGGGAAATGCATGCTGCAGACATCGACCTAATAGTGCAAGCTGCCACACCTGAAGAGATGGACAGCAAAGTGGACATATTTACCACAGCACTGCGCTCTGCTGGGCTCTCTGTACTTGGGCAACAGAAGCACAGGGCGATCAATGTGGACTGACGAACTTTATCCCCTCAAGCAAAGTGTAAATAGAGCCAGAAGGATGTACCAACACACTTGTGACCCTGATGCCATAGCCACACTCCGAACTGCTTTCATCCAGGAAAAGAAGGCCTTCCACTGCTCCATCAAACGAGCCGAATGGCAAGGCTGGCGAAATTTTGTGGATGCGGTGAGCTCTGAGAACCCCTGGGGCAGACATTACAAGTCCTCCATAGGAAAAGCAAACATGGAGCAGGTCTCAGCTGCGATGCGAAATGAGTCCGGCTGGGCCTGCAGCACTGAAAGTTCACTGGAAACCCTCCTTGAGAAGGCGTTTCCTGACGACCAAGTAGCTCGAGATACTGAACCCCAGAGGGAGCTGATCATGCCATTCCTACATCCCATTGTGGACAACAGGCGACCTCGGCAGGGCTCTTGCGACCTTGAAGCCCAACAAATCTCCTGGACCAGATAGAATAGAAATCTATATGTTAAGGAAGGCTGAGTGGACAATCTCCAGTGGCCTCCTTAATTTATTTAATGGCTGTCTGTAGGTTGGACAGTTTCCCACTCAGCTGAAGTCTGCCCGTGTTGTCGCCCTTCGAAAGGGAGGCGACTGCAATCAGTCAGACCCACTATCATGGAGACTGACTTCGAGCCATACGCCTATGTGGATGAACTGACTGTGCTGATTCAGAGTAGGTCCACCAAATCAAGGCAAAAACCCACCATGAGCTCCACGCCACCACCCAATGGTGAAAGCATGTCAAGATGCAAGTGGCTGAAGGAAAAACCCAGCTAATCCTCTTGAAAGGATAAGTAATAATCAACGGCCACAGGCTCCTTCTTGAAAAGCTCGTCAAGTATTTACGAGTGAATATAGGTGAGAGGTGGGGCTTCAACCATCACCTCCAGTCCCTTAAAGGTTTGCCTCACTGCGAGCTATTACCATGACACTATCCGATTGTATGGTCATATATGATATAGGGGTGATTGGCAACTACCCCGTTGTCTGGGGTAGCAAACTAACAGTCAATCAAAAGAGAGTATTGGCCCAATCCCAGAGAGCTGCGCTCCTGTGGATCACCAAGGCCTATAAGACTGTATCAACGGAAGCACTCCAGGTGATCACAGGTCAGTTACTTGACCGTTGAGTGCATGGTTGGCAAGTGCAGAGTGAAATGGGAGCTTCATCCACTTTGAGCTGAACTCTGTGCTGATCTCACCACTGAACAAAAACGTGCCAATATCGACGAATGGGCGTTAGAGAAATGGCAAGCAATATGGGAATCCTCGTCAAAGGGTAGTAAAACGTATGCGTTCTTCCCCAACATCGGTGAGCCAGTTCCTCACGGGACATGGTGACTTCAATGCGCGGCTCCACTTCTTCTCTCTAAATGACTCTCCATCATGCACGTCTTGCTCCTCCAGTGCGGAGGAAACAAGAAACCACGTGCTGCTTCACAGCAGTGAGCTACAGTTGTTGAGAGAGTAGACGAATGGAGCAGAATTGACTGCTACAAAGCAAGTCTATATCTGCTTCGCCAAGTTTGGGAAGAATGTGATGGCTAAGAAACGTGGTCATAGGTGATCTGTCCTTTTGAAACTTGCCACCCAAGTAAATAGTTTGATCAGGTAGGAAACCAGATCAAGAACTCCTCCCAGACAGTATGGGATTCCGTGGGTGGTCACCTCCACGCAGTAAAACACGGGCAACAGCTCTTTACCATGAGACTGGCTAACCACCAAATACCTGCCGTACCTCCGCAGGTCTGAGCTCGGTGGATGCTGCACGGCCCGGGCTCTTGCACATTAGTGAAACCGCCAATTCCGTGACTGATACAACCCTCGTCGAGGGTATAGGAACAGTCATTAAATAAGGAAACGGACCTGATATCCGCTGCTCAAGCATGAGACAATACTGGGCCAGGACTGAATTTTCGTTCTGAAACATCAAAGGTGTAGTATTTTAAACATCCCTAATGCATCCGTGCTCTGTTAGGAAAAACCAACTTACGAGCTCTTTGGTAAGAACGATTCCCAATCAACTCCTGATATTACCATACGAGCTTGCGTCTAAATGCATCACCGCTTAATGATCGCATTGGATGGTTTAAACGAACGAATCGGTAAAGTATTTGGTACTACGCGTCATGCCAGTCTGTCAACATGATTTTCGAGAAGGTTGGTGTTGCTGAGCTATGGGGAAACCTCTATAAGAATATCAGGTGCCCCGCTTCACACAACTTTCCTTGCCTCCACATAAATTCACTTTACTAACTCTATTTATTAATCACTTAGTTCATTTGAAACATCACTTCATGGTGGCACTATCGCTTACAAGTCCGGAATTTATTCTGCTGCTCGTACTCATTCCGAAAGCATTATTGAGCAATTAGTGCACGCAAAATTGATAAGGGTGTAAATTTGACTTTTTTAAAAAGATAATAATCATGAGAGTTAATGGATATAAAAGTTTAGAAGTAATTGTAAGTAAAACGGCAGCGGTTGAAGTTCTGGAGTTTCTGGAAGGCCCTGCATATTTTAAGAGCATTGTTATAGTATCTATACTTAACATATAGGTACTTGGTTAGAAGGGAATTTTTCCGAAGAACCTAGTAAGATTTGAGCGGAGTTAATAAAGAAAAAACAGCGCGAAAACCGATTTCAGTTGAAATGTTTAGTCATTTATTGTGCTGCTATCGCCAATTTCCCACAAATGGTAATTTCATGATACGTTCATCTCGTTAGGATCCGTTCATAAAAAAATTTAATGAAAATCGTTATAGTGGTTTTTGAGGAAAGAAGTATTTGATGGTTTTTTTTTTTACCCGAGGGGCCTACACATATGGGCCTATTGTGACACTGGCCCTTTCTTAGTAGAAGGCGTCGTACATACCCGCCCCCCTTAGGAAGCCGAGTATGTCCTTCACCGCAGAATCCGCTACGGTTTGGGGTTCAGTGGTCCCCTGACCGAAGTATTCAAAGCGTTTTGCTGCCAGAGCAGGGCATTCACATAGGATATGCTCTGCTGTCTCGTCCTCCTCACCGCAGAGTCTGCATTCCACCGCCTCTGAGATGCCCATCTTGTTGAGGTGATATCTGAGTAGGCAGTGCCCGGTGAGGAAGCTTATCAGTACTCTCAGATCTTGTCTAGAGAGTGTCAGCATCGCCTGCGCCCTTTGACAGGAAGGCGTGACAAGCCTTTTTGCCTGTCGTAGTCGTGGCTGGTGATGCCAATGGGCGCCATTTTCCTGTATCTCCCATCGAGCAACCAGACGGTTTAGGTGACTTTTCGTCAATCCCATGTGTGGCTCAGGCCCGATGGGTAGGGTTTCTGTACCCCTTTTCGCAAGGCGGTCAGCCTTTTCATTGCCCTCATGCCCCCTGTGAGCCGGCGCCCAAATGAAGGAGAGCCTGTTACGGGCGCCGAGCTGCTTGAGCGCATGGAGGCATTCCCATGACAGCTTAGACCTAAAGCTATAGGCTGCAATGGCCTTTAAGGCAAGGCTGTCTGAGAAAATGTAGATCCGCTTGCCCTTGAGTCCTTTGTTCAGGATCTCTTCTGCGCAGATCTTTATGGCTAGGATTTCCGCTTGAAATATCGTGGCGTACTCCCCCAGCGGCTTTGCAAGACTGTAGTTAGGCCCTACAATGCCCAGCCCCACTCGGCTTTCCTTAACTGAACCATCGGTATACCACTGCAGCGCGCCCACCTCGGTCCGGAATGTCTCCTTCTCCCACCGTTCCCGTGAGTGGATGCTGACGCTAAATGGCAGCCGAAAATTCTTCTGCTCTGGCATGACGTCAGTAGCAAGGACTGCTGCCTCTTCTATCTCAAACTGTCTGGTTGTTCTGTGGAGGCTCGCCTTAGCCCTGGTGGGAATTTTCCCTGTCTGCAAAAGCCTTGCCACCCCCAGGTAAGCGGTCCTCTGGATGTGTATATGTAGAGGTGAGATGTTCAGAAGGATTTCCATTGCAGCAGTAGGGCATGTACCCATGGCCCCTGTGATAGCAAGACACGCCTGCCGCTGCAGTTGTTGGAGTTTTCCTTGTACTGCCAGCCGGCGTATCGCCTTCCACCACACCGTGGAGGCATACGTAACGCGGGGCCTTATTATCCCCCTAAAGAGCCACTCCATCATTTTTGGAGTTATGCCCCAGGATTTGCTGCACAGCCTCCTACAAGCCAAAAGGGCTGTAGTGGCCTTATGCAGCGCATATCTCACATGCGAGTTCCATGTGAGCTGCTTGTCCAGTATCACCCCGAGGTATTTCACCTCCTTCATTATCTGGAGCCTTGCTCCTTGCATTATGGGTGGTACTATATCAAGGTTTCTTCGTCTAGTGAAGGAAACCGTGGTGGTCTTGGACGGATTTATAAAAAGTCCTTCCTTGGCGCACCATCTTTGGATGATATCTATAGCTCCTTGCATCCTTTCAGACACCGGGGAGGCAAATTTGCCTCTTACCAGAACTACAAGGTCATCCTCATATGCGACCACTTCGTAGCGTTCAAGCAGCAGTGTTTCCAGCAGCTCGTCGGCCACCAGTAGCCACAGGAGGGGAGAGAGTACCCCCCCCTTGGGGGCAGCCTCGTGTGGGAACCACTGTGATGCTGTCTTCCCCTAGCCGGGCCGTGATTTCCCTACTCCTAAGCATGAACATAGTCCATTTCACGGCCTGGAGTTCTATTCCCCTCTGTGCTGCTCTTGCTTCCATGGAGCCGAAGGAGGTGTTATCAAAGGCACCCCCCACGTCCATGAAGCAGCACAACGCCACCTCCCTTGTCTGAAGGGCCTCGTCAACCAATGAGATCAGCTCGATGAGAGCGGTCTCAGCGGACCTGCCCCTCAGGTAGGCATGCTGTGCCCACGAGAGGGGCTTAGTTTCAAGAATTTCCTTGAAGACCAGATCCATGATCTTTTCCATTGCCTTCAGGAGAAAGGAGGAGAGGCTTATGGGTCTCTGTGATTTTGCAGTCGAGGAATCACTGCTTGCCTTAGGCAAAAACACAAGCGTCGTCCCTCTCCATGAATAGGGCACATGGGCCAGTAGAAAGCTGGCTTTGAAAGTCTTAACCAGTAGGGGAAGTAGAGCCCCCAAGCCCTGCTGAAGCAAGGCCGGGAACACCCCATCCCCCCCGGGGGACTTATAGGGCTTGAAGGAATTTACCGCCCATTTGACCCTTTCGTGGGTGAAGGTGCGATTCGCGTACCCCAGGAGCCTGCGTTCACCAACACCTCCAGGGTTTCCCTCGCATCCTTCGTAAACGTTCCGTCCGTCTTCCTGATTAGGCCTACTTCTTGAGGTTTATCCATGGAGAGCGCTTTCTGCAGCCTTGAGGCTCCAGAGACACTTGCTATCCCGCTGCAGAAATCCCTCCAGGATTTCCTCTTTGCTCTTCTAATGGCCTTACTGTAGCTTGTAAGGGATTGCCGGTAGGCCTCCCAATCCCCTGTTCTTTTAGCCCTGTTGAAGAGCCTCCTCGTTGAGGACCTTAGCTTCCCTAACTCCTCATTCCACCATCGAGCCTCACCGTTGGTCATGTGGGTACGGGATGGGCAATTGTCCTCATAGGAGCGAATAATCGCCCCTTGCATAAGGCTGGCCATAGTGTCCAGGTCTTCCACTGAGTGGATTTCCCTGTCCATACCTCCCAGTTCTGAGAAGAGCTGGGTTTGGTAAAGTGGCCAGTCTGTGTTTTTGGGAATACGAAAAGTTTCCCGTACTTGGGAACCGAATCCCAGACTGAACAGAATAATCCTGTGATCAGACAGTGATGGTTCGTCCAGTACTCGCCAGTCTTTGATTCTGCTGGCTATGAAACGGCTGGAGATGGTGAGGTCAAGCACCTCTTCCCTTGTCCTTGTGACGAAAGTGGGGGTATTGCCCCTGTTAAGGATCTCCAGTTCATGCCCTGCAAGATAGTCCAGGAGGCACTCCCCTCTAAAGTTGGTGTCCATGCTCCCCCAGACAACGTTATGAGCGTTTGCGTCACAGCCAATTATGAGTTGAAGTTGGTGGTTTTTACAATAACTTACCAATCTTCTTACCTCTTCCGGTGGGGCATTCGCGTCGTGTGGGAAATAGGCAGATGCCAGCACTGTCCTGACTGCTCCCTCTGGCGAATTCTCTCCTACCATGATAGCTGTAACATCCCTAGAGATAAAGTTAGGCATGACAGTGTACTTAACATTACGTTTAATCACAATTGCCGCACGGCATCGATCACTATCTTTATCATGCACTACCTTACCTGACTGTGTTGGTAGGCCACGGATTTTTCTGTCCCAGGCCCAGGGATTTGATGGTTTGGTCCCAGACTACCCTACACCAGCTCTAGCGATAGAAGGATTGGGAGGTGGAAGTATAGAAAGAGGAGGTTCCAGATAGCACTGCCACCAGTTCAGATAAGACCCAAGCAACACACGGGTGGTGATACGTCGGATAACGCCTATCAACGCACCCTGCCGGTGGGTTTCCTCAGCTCACACAGCTTCAGAGACCATGCCAAACGAGAAAAAAAAATCCATCCTGTCATATCAGCGATCGCAATCGTTGGCAAGATAAGCCTTCAAATATCCTCCTTAGTCATACATTGCATTCGTGTGTGCAATCAGCCTGGCATCAAATCCTTCGATCGTCTTGTTAACACAGTATGATGTTGACGGTAGTTGATCCATACCGTCTTATTGTCTTCCAACCTTGGTTCCTCGGTCTATGCACTCAACGTTTTCTGACAGTGTTCATTATTCATTCAGATTTCACTTAAAATGTCAATTTTTGACTACTTTTAATCTTCTAACGTCGGAACTCAGGATGACCCATCACTTGTTTGAACCGCCCGTTGAAGTCTCTGTTCAACCTTTCTGAAATATGAAGTTGTTCATTTTTCCAAATCGAAACGGGGATTTGCCGTGACAGTATTCTTTCGAGAAACGGCATTAACATTATTGAAAATTGTTTCAAATGAGTCCTCTACAGTCGGGTGAAGAAATCGTGCCTTTTCCTTATAAGACATTTCTCATTCCTGGTGTTTCTCACTCTCTAAATCAATAAAATGCCATCCATCAATTCGAAACATTGCAAGATGCCATGAACGGTGGAACGGAGCGAAGGGAGGAGCCCTCGCGTGGATTAGAGTAAAGAATGGAGATGAAGGGAGAAAAAAATTTATTGAGAAGGAAGAAATAGGAAGAAAAAACTTGAAACTGCCAAGTTAGTTGCGAATGCGGTGATGGGAGAGGGAAGGGGGTCCGAGGCAGTTGGTCGTCAATCATAGCTTAACTTACAGGACATGGACAGTCAACTGTTCTTTAGCTTCTTTCACTCAAGGATTACAAATGTTTATTATTCTTGAGCTGCCTTCATCCTTATTAATGTATTTAATGGGAAATCGTTCCTTTAAAGGCTAAAACCCAGGGTAGAACGTCGCTTTCTACGTCGCCTGTTTCCCGTGTTGCGGAGGTCATCAACTCTTTAAGACGAGTCTTAGGATGACCTCTTAATTATGGCTTTAGGTTTCAATGCTACTTTTGATTCCACCATAAAGTAAGTGGTAAGAAATGCAACGGCATCGATAGTGGTCGATTTCCCATTCAGCGTTCCAACAATCGCTTCAACATTTACACATATCGTGGCTGTTGGAAGTTACACCAGTTGGGCATCACCTGTCTCTCAGCCTACAGTTCGTCGAACGATTCGCCTCTCTGGAGGTCTTCTACAGCTTTGTCATATGCCCTGCTGTAGCTTCACCGCATAGAGACTATTCCATAACGCTTTAACGTAAACCACATTAGTGCATGGATGGGTTTTATCCGCTGTTGTTCATGAGATACGAGGGGATCGAGCAGATCAGTTTGCAAGGTAAGTCAACCACTCAGCAGTCACTGCATCCACACCTATCTGTGGAAGGCACAGCAAGTATTTTGTTCCCAGCTTACCCCAAAACAACAAAAGGATGCTGTTGCATGGGAAGAGTTACGATTAGCAGTTCCATGGAGGCAGATGCTAAGGGATCACACACGTCCCCACCCCATACAGTTGTACGCCTAACCTGTGGTTCCCCGTACTAAGTGTCAGAAGGTGGTAAAACGGCAAAAACGCTCTTTCAGTCAACACATTGTTTGCCAATCGGGGGAAACAGTTAAAGGCTACTGGCTGACGATTGGCCTGCTCATTCATAATATTAGGTGTGAAACACGAAGTTATTCATATACTTGAATCTACCGTGTTTCGTTGAACTGCAGGACACCGAGTGCTGTAAAGCGTTAAAGCCTTCACACGGTACCACACACGGCCAACGGGATCTCCCCACGGATAGAAACATACTCAAACTCACTCAGCAGTGGTTGCTACTGAACGATGGCCATTGACGATAAATGTAGTTACCACTGGATTCATTAAAAGTAAGTATTCACATACTCGAGGTACCTGAGTCTGAACGTGCAGTCATCAATATTGAACGGACTTGAACCTGATCAGCAACAATCTATTAACAACTAGAGGGCTTGTATATACTAGTAGTGGTACACTAGCTTCTCGTGATACTTAGGAAATAACTGTTCTTCTTCATTAGTATTGACAAAATTTACATCAGTTACGTATGTGACCATTTGTGTGTAAAACAATTAATATTCAATATCATAATCATAAATAATTGTTCCGTTTGTAAAAGTTGCCGTTGGTTCCAGCTGTCTGATGTACGTTCAGGATTGGTGCAATGAAATTATCTTACTGACGGTGCGGGAGATTACGACATTGATGAGATTTGTTTCTCTCATCACTCATTTTAGTCCAACTCAACCATTGAACGAATGGAGGCCGAGATCGAGATAAAAGGATGAAGATACGCGAAAGACATTTTTAACGCAACCAGAAGACATAAAACAAATTATTATCCGCCTTTTAAGACGGAGGCCCATTCAAACGAGTGCTGTTTAAGGGAACGTCGCCTGTTTCCAATAAAAGCCGTTGAATCGCTCCTTCAGGTCTCGCGGGCATATTAATTAATTGGTTTTTGCAACTGGATGGAGAGACCTCAAGAACACAGGTAGCTCGCCGAGTCACGACTCAACCGTTTCACTTGGCCGAGGACGTGTAGCTGACATCCGCTGAGGCTGGTTGAAGTCGGTTGTCTACTGGAGGGGACTTAATCTGACTGTAATTGGTGGGAAGCGTAACAGCCGTCCACGTGCTCCAAGTTGCCTTCTCCTAATGATATCTATTCGGATGTTTCCAACTAGTTTCATGAATCACTAACCTTCACCCTGCAACAAATTCCGTTCTTTTTGACTGATTATTTTCAACAATTATCTCTATAAAATGAGCTTAATTACAACATTTTAGATCACTTAAGATCAGATGAACTGAGGCTGTATCGAAGGAAGGTTGGCATTCCAGTGCTCGGCCTAGTGCAAAGCCCAGGCTACTAGACACCCACAGAGAGCAGAGTAACCAGTGTTAGAGATGATTCCAGCACCAAGACTAGCCTTACACTTGAGATGATGGAAGGAAAGGAAGCAAATCCGGGCAGGCACAATCATATGCTGGGCAGGCGCTAGTGTGAATATAGGACTGGGTATTAAGTTGGCACATAACGGTCGTTCGCAAGTACTAGAACAAATAGGAATTCAAAATGCGATTCAGACCTTCGATGAGGTAATTCAGGACGTTAAACGAGACCAAAAACAAGTTTCAAAAGTACAGATCAACTGTGACCACGTTTCTCAGTCATGACCTTCTTCACCAGCTCGTAGAAATGGTTAGAGGCTTGCTATGTAGCAGTCAATGATACTGGGTTTGTCTGCTCTTCCAACACACATTCATGTGGTTTCTTGCTCCCTCTGCACTAGAGGTGCCAGACGTGCATGATAGAGAGTGTTTGAGAGAAAATAAGTGGAGCCGCGCATTTAAGTCACCATGTCTCGTAAGGAACTGGCTCGTCCAATGGTCTGGTTCAACTCAATTCCCCTAAGACCTAAATGTTGGAGAAGAACCATGTGTGCCACATCCCTTTGAAGAGAATTCCCATCTCGCTTGCCATTTTTCTACCGTCCAATCATCGATGAGTTTTTCGTTTGCTGGTGAGATCTGCACAGAGTTCATCCCAGAGTGAGAGAAGCTCCCATTTCACTCTCCACTTGTCAACCACTTGTCACTCAATGGCCAAGTCAACTGGCAACTGACCAGAGATCACGTGGAGGGTTTCAGTTGTAACAGTTTTAAATGCCTTGGTGACCCTCAGGAGCGCAGGTCTCTGGGATTGGGCCAATATTCTCTTTTGATTGACTGTTAGTTTGCTACCCCAGACCACGAGGGGGTCTGCCCCAGGTCATGAGGATATAGCCAAACACACGTAGATACATGGCCTTGATCATAAGGATAGGAACACTCAAAGTAAGTCAAGGCAAGCCTTGCAGTGGTAGCGTCTTTAAGGAACTGGAGGTGTTGACTGAAGCCCCATCTCTCACCTATATTTACTCCTAAGTACTTGCTTTTCGAGAAGGGGCCTGTGGCTGCCAAATCATATTGAGGGTTGGATATTTAGTTTTCCCTTCATGAGGCTTAGCTTGGTTTTTTCTGTGCCATCTGCATCTTGACATGCTTTCACCATTGGGTGGTGGCGTGGAGCTCATGGTGGGTTTTTGCCTTGATTTGGTGGACCTACTCTGAATCAGCACAGTCAGTTCATCCACATAGGCGTATGGCTCGAAGTCAGTCTCCATGATTCTCCTGAAGAGGCGTTCCAGAGTGATGGTCCGATGGACTGAGCCCAGTAAGCATCCCTCCTCAATCGTTTTGCGGACGGAGACATGCCAGCATTCGAGCGTAGCTGTCTTTCAGGTAACTTCTGACGAGCAAATACACGTTACGGAGCATTCCCCTACTTTTGAGCTCATTGAAGAGCGCTGGCCACCAATGGTTGTTAAACCTGATGTCAGTCAGAACTGCTACGACGCACTTTGTCAGTGCCACTAGGGAAGTGTTGCGAATTTCGACAGTGACATCATCGTAGAAAGGAACGCCGAGAAACCAAAAACTTCTGTCTTACCAAATGGGGGCAGGGTTGACTCACAGGCCAACTTTACGAGCTGGGATGGGTGCAGCTTCTCTTGTACATCTAGGCGTTCGATAACAGGTACAGATGAGAAGAAACCCTAGCCGGAGGACTAGGAAATGTTAAGCATAACCAGATGAGCATAATAAAATGAAATAACACCACAGGAAATGAGCTTTACCAATAAATGTCTCTAAGCTGCCTACACCAGGATTACAGTGGTTAAGAGGGCATAGGAAACGAAAAAAAATGAAATCCAATGGCTTAGATTTTCTCTTAACATACCAAGCCCGAAGCAACGTACAGGAGTGAACAGGCTGGGCTGGTTCAGCTGAGTGTTGAAGGGACCACCCCACATGACAACCATAGTTACCAACCACGAGTCCAATACATGGTTTTGTCTCCTGGACAAACCTGTTTGGTCTGGAAAAGGCAGTTCTCTCTTCACCTAGCTTCTGTACAAGCCGTACCTAAATAAAATACATAGTCCTCATGTACACAACTTTGTGTGGTGCCTCCTTCTTGAAGAATGGAACACAGAACACCACTAGGCAGGCAGGGGGACCCTGCTGTATCGCTCTCTGTAGCCTTAAAAGTCGGCAAGTGACACTTACACTTATTTGTACACGACACTAACACTCCCAAAATACTCTAGGCTAATGATTGCAACAATTTTTTGTTTTAGAACTCGTTGATTTAAATATAATATGGAGTCTCTGGGATCCAAGAGGAAACCCCATCTTTGAGCGTCCATACGGTGTTTGATCCCGCTCGGTTCATGTGAGCGACAACCGAATAGAATTCCTCATGAGTCGTAGTGTTACTGATCGGTGGCCTAATTGGCTGCACCCTGAGCAACTTACTGTCATACGACTGAAATTCACAAATTAAACTCACAAGGATACTCTACGTAGTGTGGTCGGAGGAATGAAAGCCAAGCGACCATGTAAGTCTAATTTGGTATGAAAGAAAACAAAACGTGGTCACAATTACACCCCATTCGAGACTAGCCACAAACGTTCATATTCAGATCGGGTGGGAATCTAGAAAATAGGTTCAAATGTAAGTTACGGAATTCCTTTGGTATGAACTACGTGGACACCCAAAGTATAACTCTGCATTGACCAACTTAACAGTAATTACGTTCCCCGTGAAGGCTTCAACTTTTTTCACCTATTGCTGGTTCATCAGGATGTTGTCGTTGGTAACTTTGGACGTAATTGCTACGCCATCACACTGATACTTTGCCCATTAGGCGGAGGCGAAGAAGCTGAACGCTGGACGCTTTGACCAGCATGTAATTTTGACAGGAATCGGGTCAATAAATATACATGTGTATATTTTGGGGTTCTAATTTCCTTTTTTATTTATTTTTGTTAACACTCTGTTAAAAAAGGATCTCAGGGAGTGAGACCTATCCTCCAATTCTCTTTCTAGGGCTCACACAAAAATAAAAGTAAACTTCTTCAAACAGGAGAAAATAATTTTAATATGAACTGTTTAGGATCGAATAGATTTAATGACGGTGTGATATTATATGGTTTATGACGCACCTCCGATCCAATGGGATGCCCGGAATTCAAAGAAATAAGTCAGCCTGGTCTATTTTCCAGTGTGGAAAGGGTCGAGATGGCGATTCGCTATCCGTTTCAGAGACGGCTTCTCCACGCTCCAGCGACTACTTCCTGCGTTTTTGCGACGTTCGAGGTGGCGCTTCCCAAGTCCACGAGCCGAGCTCTGACTCCGCGATATATGGGTGAAGAACAGCCGAGAAAATACTAAACTCGCAATAAAAACGTATATTCGGCTACGGAGCCCCCTGTATCATCACATAATACAGGGATAATAATCGAATAATGGCGCCGCTCATCTATGGGGTCCATGTACCATCCGAGTCAAATATTACTATAGTGGTCAAAAGCCGCAGTACCGCCGACTTTCAACGTAGGGTGAACAGCATGACGACCAGTTTCTGGTTAGCACAAAGTAGGTAACTTCAAAGTTATTTGTCCACATATATGTATATTTAGGCAGGAGCGTGTAGGCAGTTGTACCATGAATCCTCACATAGAGCCGATTGCCTGAGCGTTCCACTTGCGCAGCAACGATTCGTCAGTTGAAATGAACATTTCGGTGAGCGATCTGAGTGAGCGTACGTCTCTTCGGGGAAAATAAAAGATGAAAAATGGCTGGTAATACCTTCGGTGGGAATTACACTCATTTCGAAAGGTGTTCTTATCTCTTGGCATCGGAAGATACCTGAACACCGAAAGAAGCCTCTAGCCCGCAAAGCCAGGTGCGAATGGTGAACCTATCATCAGGCGAAAGCGGTGCCGTTTAGCCGATTCAGCCACCCACTCATTTCCTGAAGCTTATTCTGAGGCTCACATTATAGTAGGCGTGAATGAGGGCTGAGGGCTCTTCTTTTTTTTCCCTTCTCCACGCTCCCCAGGGCAACTACTAAACTAGCACCCAACAACCAGCAGAAGCCATTACTTACGCTCTCTTCCTGCTGACCTCTAGGCCTAATCTTCCAGTGTTATGTAGATGATTTAAATGGTTTCGCTGGGCCCCAGCGCTCTTGTACGTGCTCCTCTTTTCGTTTGAAAGAGGGCGTCAAGCGCGGCGATCTTTATGACGAGCACGTGGGGGTAAGCTCACTTTGTCCTCCCCCCTTCCTCATCACTGGCGAAGTTGCGACACCGAGAAGACGGGCCAAGTTGCAGCTATTGTGGACCGCATCCATAATAGCTGCTCTGTTCGTATAAAAATTTGGGACCGTTCTGTTGAAATAAAAAGACATCGGCCTCTCTGTTCAACCATCTGATTATCTGCAGATACCTATTTTCCCGTCGTAAAATGAATTCCCATGAAAAGTTGAAAGCTTCAACAGTGTGAGCCTGTTGAAAGAAAAGAGCGAAAATTGGCCTCAGACCTCCTATAGCGACCAGACCTATTTTTCCGTCTCTAAACAACACTCCTTCGAGGGAAACATTCCTATTTGAGTTATGTATGTAGGAAATCAATAAAACTAGCATTCCATCTCATTCAGACGATCTGCCCACTTGGGCGTAGTACCATTGGAAGAACGAATCTGGGAACGCATTAACCAACTACTTTATCTGGGGGTTTAATATCACGCTGATAATATACCTCAGTTTCTGAGAGAGAAAGCCTATTGTCTAGACAATAGTTGATCGAGGTTGGTCGTGTTGCAGATTTGCTGGATGTTCGCGATAAGCGCGTAATACGTACATCAGGAGTAAGGAACACCCAACACACAAATACAGAAATGAAATCCACTCCTGCCGATATAAGAACATTAAAGGATGCGTTAGATTTGGTAGTTTGCGATTCCAGCAGCATTGGCCACTAAGATACCAACGTTGCAATGATCAAGCTCTAGTACTAATTACGTAGGACTAGCCACAGAGTAATGTGAGTTAGAGGGGCCCTGGCCCTCTTTGAACAATATGCACTTCACGAATTCGTTCAGGATAAATCAATGCTGGAGTGAATGCGAACACGTCCATACGAAGTGTGGGGTCTACTACTTGAACATCACGGGCTGCTGAGGAACGAAAACTCACTCTTTTTTAGGGAGGAGCAATACTAAATGCACGATTGAAAACGAATGGGGATTTGTAAAGGGTATGAAATGGTGGGCTCTAAAATCTGGAACTATCGCAAAGTTGCAACATTCACCAGACGAAGAAGTCGTTCAAAGTCCATCAAAGTAATAGGTTCGTTAGAGATCAATAATCTAATAAAGATTCGGATATAGCGAAATTGTTGTAACTCATTCAGCATCTGTTCGTAGCAAAAATAGCATAAGCGAAGACAACTTGCCTTACTCGTAGCCAATAACAGGCCTTCTGATTTGAATTGAAATTTTCTGTAATACTTATAGTTGACATCTTGATTACCAGATATTCAAGTTAGAAAATTTGTGTAGCGTTAATTGCGTTCGCTGGTCGACAAACTAAGGGAAAGATTTTGCTGCTCCCACACAACCCTGGTTTTCTCATGTTCACAAAGTAAAAACAGATAAGCTTGGTTGCGAGAGGGATATAAAAAAAAGCTGGGTGTACGTGGAGTCGAGAAATGTTGAATGGTAAGGTGCACCGGATATTTTTCCAGCGTTCGTCTGGGTATGAGAAAACTCTCGCTATGACTCATAAACGGGGTCTTCAGCGTAGCGTGGAACTGAAAATTCCAAAACACCTACGACGCCTAATTACATAAATTAATCGTATCACGGAGTTTTGTTCCGCAGGCAAGGCCGCCTTCTGGTTAATAGCCAGAGCCGTTTTTCCACTTTCCCCCCTCCATCAACTCCTGCGACCCAGCGGATGATCCTTCATCACAGCCTCGACACATGACAAGTGCTGGAAGCATTTCATTAGTGCCAGCCCTGGATCGGCATTTTTGAAGCCTTCAGCAGTTGGGAGCTGACCGCGGACGGTTGATGGCTTCTAGTCACGCGACTTCTTGGATGGGACTGCGCACCAAAACTTATCTCTGGGTCCGGAGGACCACCAGTTCCATCTGCCGCAACAGAAAATAGTGGGCGGGGAAGCGATATTTTTTCCACCGTTTTGATGAATAGCTTTATACAGTTATTTTACATATTAAAAGGGTTATCGCAGCGGGGAATCCAGTAGCTGATTTTCTTCAAGTTTCAACGCCACTGGCGTAATTCATTGCCTGAAGAGTCTTTCGCAAAATTGGAAACTTAACTTCACCAACAGTTACTTTTACAAGGCAAGACATATAGTGTGAACAGCCGATAAATATTAGTGGGGATAGTAGTTTAGTACCATTCATGTCTTCAACGCTCTTTACTTGCATTCAAAAAATCTCTACAAAGTAGATGTGGCACGTGCTACAAGAATCTTGTAGCATCTTATTAGTATATTCTGGAGGCGAATATATGATAATTGCAGAACACTTTAATAAAATAATAATTATTGTATTGGTTATGCTCAACAATTAAACGCACATGTATGTTTAAGGGTTCCTCGATCAGTGCTAACTCGCTTTATCAAACGTTGCCCTGTAAAGTTGAACGTGGAAAAATTTTGGGAACCTTCAACACCGATATACGTTTTCATTTTCAAACAAAATAAATTGGTTTACGCGATTTCACCCAGGTTATTAGATGAGTGACCCAGAACCAAAAATATGAAGTTTCATTTGCATTTCATCACTAATTTTAGACCCCGCGAAGTCAATTTTTTTGTAAAATTTCAATTTCAATTTTTTAAGCTGAAACATAAGAAAACAAACTAACTAGTTACGTCCTCCAAAGAGGACTATTGACAACCAACTGACAACCCCTTCGTGTGGAAATCCCCCTGTATTGCCTTGTGCGGGTCCCTCAATTGAGCATGTTCAGTCTGCAAGGTACATTTAGGCATAGTGCTGGACGAAGACTTACATTGGAAGGATCACATTACATCACTTGTTGACAAAACTGGGAAGTTTATTCACATCAACTAAAACTTTAATTGCGATCTATAAGACCCTAGTTGAAAGTGTTTCGCGTTTTGGAATCCTCGTTTGTAGCTTTGCCTCACCCACGAACACGTACCTCTTGTTGTTATCTAAAAGTCGATTTTAAAAATTATAGCTGAAAACCGCCGTCCTTTCTCTTCCGAAAAGTTGTTTGTAATAGTACCAGTCTTTTCAACTTATCAACATTATCTCAAATCAGCATTTTGTTACTAACGTAAGCATCTAGAATCTTTCCATTTTTCTCTAAATATTCTTCTCGACCCAAGCAGTCATTGTTGCTTTCATAACCAAACTGTGGTCTACCTTCCGTCACATATTTTTTAGATATCCGTTTGACCTCAAATCCCCCACGAAGTTTTCTCGTTCTGCATATAAAAAAACCAAAACGGTCTTCTTCTGGCTGCTCAACATTGGTCTGGGGGCTGCTATTTTGCTATGAGAAGCAGGTATGTTTAGGAGCGTGTCGTTGAGTTTCCGTTTGTTTTGTTTCTATACTCCCCTATACCTCCTTCCCTAGTGCGATATCTTATTCGAACATCATTCTCCACCACGCCGCTCAGGGGTTTCCCTTGATGTTGATCAGGCAGTTGGTGGAAGAGAGATATGACTGGGTTTTCGAGCTATGATTTTCAAAATAGATTTTTGAAAACGATAAGAGTAAGAAAAGCGTTCAATTC
The DNA here is from genome assembly GCA_020466155.1 of Pachypeltis micranthus. Classification (NCBI taxonomy): domain Eukaryota; kingdom Metazoa; phylum Arthropoda; class Insecta; order Hemiptera; family Miridae; genus Pachypeltis; species Pachypeltis micranthus. The sequence continues at coordinate 3,535,945 of CM035773.1, read as the reverse complement.
CACCAGTAAGCAAAACATATTATTTGTTTGTTTGTTAGTGGTGAAGCTTATGACATTACTGTAAAATGGGTAGAATAAATTCATTCAACTATTTATTTAAAGTTTCGAATGTAATGATATGATTTTCCGTAATTTATAGTATGTAAGTTACAAATAGTGATAATCACAGGGCTCATTTTAACCTTATGTACACAACGCATTTCTTTTTTCCTTAAATTTTTTCATACAGCCAAATGCCGCTATTCGAAAATTAGTTTTTATTAGAAAGTTCAATAGTTGTTTTTCAGCTCATTAAACTGGCGACTATCATCGGCTTAACTCGGCTAAATTGGTTCGAAAAGGCGGCGCACATTTTCTATAGCTTTCTACAAAGACGAGTCTTTGCCAAGGTACCTGCCGTTTAGTGCCTAATAAGGTCGTAGAAGAGCACACAGTTGCGTTAAAGGAGGAATGAAGGCCTTTGTGAAGGAATGTCCTCCGATAGGCCTGCGGTTCAGGAATCTAGTGGGAGTGCTTGCAGGACTATAACTTGAAGGTGAGTTGGTCCTGTTGAAACGGGAGGTGGATGAAGTCCGTTTCAGTTCACGATGAGTCGGTGATAATAAGCGAAGCGGTAAAGAAGTAAATGAAGAAACAAACACCTGGAACCCACCTTTTATCAGCTGATAATTCAGCCCTTATTCCCTCCAGACAAATTATTTCGTACAGCCAACCGAAATTTATAGAATTTATGGAACTTGCAACGTACCATATTTTAGTGCGCAAAAAGCATTCCATTTTAATTCTGAGGTAATAGACGTGTGAGATAACAGACGAGGTAATCAACAACCATAACTAATCAAACCCTGTTCAGGTCTACAAATCCAGCTCTACTTATTCAGCTTTCTCCTTTCCTCCTCATTCTTTAATATCCTTTCATGAAACGCCCACTGCTAAATTATCACCTTGCCTCCTTCAATTATTAAATTACCGTTCTTCCACCCCCCCCCCCCGACCGATTTCGCACTTAGTTTTTCTAACTTATGCTCGCTCTTGAGCAATAATACGTCAAAAGACTAGAATTGTGGTGGTAAGGTTCGCAAGGCTTAAGATTCCATCATATTGAAATTCTTTTTTTTTCCAAAAAACAGACTGATTGTGTCATATAGCAATGATTTCTGCTTCCTGAAGTCTTAGTTACTTATGGGCATCTATCAAGTCGACAGACTTTTTACTACTCACATTCTTCGTTAAGACGAGAAGAATAAGCAGGTAGAACGTGTAACGGAGGAATACAGCAGTTTGATTTTATGTTAATAGTTGACGCTAAACGTTACTATCGAGTGCCATTGGGCCTTTGAAAGGATTCCATTTGGCCTTAGCTCAAAATGCGAGGTCACACATGGTTGGTAATTTACCTACTCACTTACCCAATGAAGAATATGTGATAAGTAGCGGTGACTCAGTATATTCCGTAATATTAAGCTCTGAGGTTCTGGCATTTGCTTTCCATGTACCCCCTACACCCATTTTGGCCTCATTGTTGGTGACATTATACTGTTACAGCCTTGATATGATCTTGGATTAGCTGGCAAAGCGATCCAACGTGCTGAACTTACACATAACCGAGGAAGCCTTCGGAACGGGAGACTCTGAATATTGGTAAACAGTAGCTTAATACGATTAATCCATTTTTTGGTTTATTATTCATTCTGAATAATAACCCTATGTTTTCGGTCACGAAAAATTTTTACAACCCCCCCCCCCCCTCAAAATTTGATACTTTACGTTTCAAGACATGGAGATTCTAAATTTGCAATGTCCGTCCGCCGTCCGGGCCGTTTTGTGCCTTTAACGATGTCCAAAAAATTCGTTCTTTTGCACAAAAATCCAATTTGGTATCTAGTTGTGCCCGCCATCTCGGCAATCCGATCGAACGAAGCCCATGGTTGTTATAGGCAAAAAACGGTTAAAAAATTAACGAAACGCAGTACAACGCGGGAACTACAGCGGCAGTCAACGTTTCATCTGGACTGGCAACGCCGCCCACTCGCCTCCTCTTTCGACTCGACTCGCAACGTTTACGGGCGCCGGTTTTTTGTTTGCTTCCTCTAGGAAGCGCTCGTGTTTCGTATATAACCTTTGGCACTTGTGACGTACTTGTGGAATTGTCTCACAATTCCCGCGTACAGAACACTCGTGAAGGTCGAGTCTGGTCCCAAAAGAAAAGAATAAATCAAATACGCTCAATAATACTCACTCGATCCAATAAATAAAATAATAACTCTCAAGAAGGTAATGGGAAATGAAATTATAAGGCAATTAAGACCCACTTGAATTTAATCGGCAAACTCGAAATGAATAAAATGAAACGAACTCCTTTTAGAATGAAATAAATAACTTATGCTCGGATTGTATTAAATGACAATAAAGGGACAATGGGGAAAATGAAACACAAAGCTCTGATCGCTTACCTTACTTCACACAATCAAAAAGGGGAAATTAAACACTGACTTTTTCACAGGGAAACCATTCGCTTAGCGCCGCTAGCCGTTCTGTCTCGAACTGCCCGTCGGCGCCAATATAAACAGCGGCAGCCTGCACGGGTGGCGGTCAGTGTTGCCACCTCGCGCAGTCCGCCGCGAAAACCATTACACACTACGATTTGTCTCTTTATCGTCTGATTGCCTTGTTCTCATCTTCACCTCCACGAATGACTGTTTTGCTCCGTCTTAACTATTTCCGTTAGCAAAATATCTGTTACTGTAGTGAGCTAGTTACCAGCGGCATTACTGTTATTATTATATACAGCTGATTGCTTGTCATCTGGGTTGTAGATTAAAAATATAGATTCATTTGGTGTTCTAACGAATTGGCGTGTAGTCATTTTATATTAATTTACATTAATATGCACAAGATACTACATATTTTGGCGCAGTCAGCGTAATACGGACAGCTCTCAATCGGAGGTCGGTGGTCCAACTGACCGGGTTGTGAGTATTAACTATCATTATTTTACTTATGATCCAGTAGGTAGCTGTCGCTTTTGTCTAGCAAGTCACTGCAATGGAAGCTTCTACTAAACCTCGAAAATTTGATCCGTTTTTGGACAATAATGCTGCCGCACGATGGAAATCTTGGGTTAATGAGTTGGAAATTTACTTACTAGCGGAAAATGTTACGAATGACGTTCGAAAACGAGCCGTTCTTCTGAATTGTGCAGGAAGTGAGGTGATTGAAATATTTCAAAATTTGCCAGAGGTTGGGGCATCATATGAGGATGCGAAAAAAGCGTTGAATGGTCATTTTTTGCCAGAGGTCAATATTCTGTTCGAAATTTTCAACTTTCGTAGCGCTAAACAAGAATCTGGCGAGAAGTTGATGGATTATCATGTGCGACTACGTAAACTAGCGTCGTCGTGTGATTTTGTCGATAAAGATTTTGAGATAAAAGTACAAATTCTCATGGGGACGAATTCCGATAGGTTGAGAAAAGAAATGTTAAAAAATCCTAACAAAACTTTAAAAGAAATTCTAACTAGGACAGTCTAATGAGTTGGTAAAATCTCAAATGTACTTCTTTCAACAACACGGTTTTAGAAAACGTGAATAGATTGACATCTAACCAAAAGCGAACCTGCTATGCTTGTGGTGGTGATTTTCCCCACGTGAATGCTCAGTGCCCTGCTAAAGGAAAAAACTGCAAGGAATGTGGGGGGAGGAACCCAAATGGTGTGGAGCTTCCACGTCGGGAGGAAAACAAAAATATTCAAAAACTGGGAAAGGAAAAGTCTACGAAGCTAAAGATTCCGATGAAAGTAGCGGTGAGGATTCCTCTAATGAGTGTGATAAGTCACTGAATGTTGTAAATATAGCAAAAACCCGAGAAATTCCCACAACAATTGTGAATGTAAATCGACAGCACGTACGTTTCATTATAGATACGGGAAGTTCGGTTAATTTGATTGATAAATCCATTTATGACAGTTTTGAAAGTCCGCCCAAACTCAAACCTACTAGCAGAAAGCTATTAGCTTATCAGGCTCGTCCTATTCATCTCCTGGGAAAATTCAAGTGCACTATGAAACACAAAAATAGAGAAGTTACCACCAGCGTTGTGGTAGTAGAGATGGGAGACGCACTTCTGTCTTGTGAAACGGCAAAAGAGTTGGGTATCGTGTCATTTGCGTTAAATGTGCAATCTGAACTAACTGACCCAGTAAAACGAAACTTGATTCAACAGTATCCTAACTTGTTCAAGGGTGTTGGAAAATTTAAGAACGAACAAGTTAAACTACACATTGACGCAAGTGTTACTCCTATAGCGGTTGGGTTTCGCAGGACACCAGCGCATTTAAAAAAAAAGTTGAAAACGAACTAAGCAAACTACTTGAAGATGATATTATTGAAAAAGTAAACGGACCAACCACTTGGGTTTCACCTATGGTGTTAGTTCCTAGAAAGATGGAAGTCTCCGAATATGTGTGGACATGAGAGCTCCGAACAAAGCCATAAAAAGAGAGCGGTTTCCTGTTTCTACAATTGATGATGTTGTCTCACTTGTCAATGGGTCTACAGTGTATTCAAAACTAGACTTGAATAAAGGTTTTCATCAGCTGGAGTTGTCACTGGACTCGAGGAATATAACCACGTTCGCTAGTCATTTAGGTTTATTTCGCTACAAACGTCTGAGTTTCGGCATTTGTTCAGCACCAGAAAAATTCCATCAAATTGTGCGACAGCTCATTGCTGACATTCCAGGGTGTATAAACGTCAGTGACGATATACTAATTTTTGGTAAATTTGGAAAAGACCATGATAAAGCACTGCATTCTGTTCTGTCCAGATTACAGGAGTCCGGGTTAACTCTGAATGTAGATAAATGTATTTTTCGTCAGAAAAGTGTTCCATACCTTGGACTAGAATTATCTGGAGAAGGAATTTCTCCAGCAAAGGAAAAATTGAATGCAATTGAAGCCTTAGGACCTCCTCAAGACATTCATGAAATGAGAAGTTTCCTTGGCATGCTAAATTTTCTGCGAAGATTTATTCCGAATTTAGCTAACGACGCAAAACTTTTTAGGAGTTTGATAATCAAAGACAGTACCTGGAAATGGACGGATAAAGAGGAAGCATTGTTTAGGAAAATTAAGACGAAGGTAAAAAACGCCCTAAACAACAAATTCTTTGACATTAATAAAATTGCCCACCTGTACGTTGATGCTGGACCTGAAGGTTTAGGGGCAATTCTTGCTCAACCTGGAGATAGAAACCCTAAAATTGTGGCCTGTGCAAGCATCAGCTTGACTAGTGTTCAAAAGCGGTATGCACAAATAGAAAGAGAAATGTTAGCCATCGCTTGGAGTGTCCAACACTGGAACGATCTGCTAATAGGGTATAAATTTGTGATCCATACCGACCACAAGCCCCTAGTATCACTTCTGAACAAAACTCACGGAGAATTTTCTCCTCGTTTGGACAGGCTCATGTTCAAATTGCAAGGGTACGATTTTTCTATTGAACACATTCTGGGAAAAGAAAATCCATCTGATTATATGTCTAGACATCCCTTACAAAACAAATTCAAAAGTGATGATTCTTACATTAATTTCGTTACTGAGATCAATCTTCCGTCAACTATATCTCGTGAAACTCTTTCCCGCATTTCCAAAGAGGATGAAGAGCTTAATAAACTCATCCAAGCTATTCGGAACAACCAGTGGGAGGATCCACTGGTACAGAGATTTAAGATCCTTAGGGACGAGTTGGCAGTTGCAATGGATAACATTGTTCTTCGTGGTTCGAGAATAGTCATTCCCAAAAAACTACAGGCCAAAGTGATTGCGTTGGCACATCGGGGACATCAAGGCATGACGAAAAGCAAGGAGTTACTAAGGACCAAAGTATGGTTTCCTAACATGAATAAGCATCTATACGCAGCTATATCAACATGTATACCATGCCTTGCCAACAGCTCTAAGACAAGTCGAGATCCTATCAAGCCTACTCCAACACCATCCAGCCCATGGGAGTCGCTTTCATTGGACTTCGCTGGACCTTTTCCAAACGGGAGGTATGTTGCGGTGTTGATCGATGATTACAACCGATATCCAATTGCTGAGGGTATTTCATCTTTGACTTCTAATATCGTGACCCGCTGGTTGTTCAGGCATTTTGCACTTTTCGGAATTCCTACTTCACTCAGGACTGATGGAGGACCTCCTTTTAACAGCCATCAATTTTCATCGTTTTGTGAAAAGCTCGGAATAAGACACAAGAAAGTTACGAGTTTATGGCCCGAGGCGAATGGAAGAGTAGAACACTTCATGTCAAACATGAACAAAACCATCCGATCGGCAATAATAGAAAGTAAGAATTGGGAAGATGCATTGCTGGAGTATTTGATCCAGTATAGAGACACTCCACACTGTTCCACTCAAATCCCACCTTCTAAAGTATTGTTAAGGTCTAATTTTCGTTCACTTTTACCTCAAATGGCATCCAATTTGTTCTGTGATGATGTAGATGAACAACTCTTGGAAAATGATGAAAGGTCCAAAGAAAAAATGAAGAACTATGCAGATGCTAGGTGACATTCACGAACTTAAGCCAGGAGATCAGGTAACTAGCTCACTACTGGAAATGGAAACAGAAGGAGCACCCGTCAGTTCTCCTGGTAACTTAATACCGAATGTTAAAGAGAAATCCCAAGAACAAGCATCAGGGACTCCTGGAGAACAAGTATGTTCTAGAAGCGGTAGAGTGATTAAACTCCCTTCAAAATTTAACGATTTTATCATGTTAGAATATTTCGGCCTAGGGAGGAATGTAGTGAGCTAGTTACCAGCGACACTACTGTTATTATTATATACAGCTGATTGCTTGTCATCTGGGTTGTAGATTAAAAATATAGATTCATTCGGTGTTCTAACGAATTGGCGTGTAGTCATTTTATATTAATCTACATTAATATGCACAAGATACTACAGTTACCTTCGATTGAACTTTTCATTATTCGCTTATTTTTCTAGATACTTTCGTTTTTGTTTATTTTAATGCCCGACCCAATTCATATTCTTTAATTATTATAATCTGCGTTCTTCCTAAACACAGAATTTTGTAAAGACAGTTCTGAATAGAAACACAAGTTGATCCGTTTGGGTTTGGTTCTTGTTAACTTATCACTGGGTGACGTAGGACTGATTCCATTTGAAGGACCCGGGTGAACAAGGTGTACACACGAGGCGTCTACCACTCGTTCATAGCTCCCAATAAGCATTTTCTGTCTCGCACTCTCTTTCTCTCTCCCTTCTTCTTTTTCTTTCTCGTGGTTTTCCCTCCTTCGCGTGGAACAAAGTGGATTTGTACACCAAACGCTCCAACTGCGGTCGTCTTTTTCATAACAACGCACCTTAGGCCCTGCTCCTTTATTGAACTGCCTTCAGAAAACGCGGTGCCCACTTGCGGACGGACCAAGATCACGGATAAACGGTAAAAGAGAGTCAGAGAAGAAAGAAGGATAAATCCAAAAAAAGAGTCGCCCCGAGGTGAGGGTGAAGGTGCTAAATGTTGTGGGTGAACCACAGCTTCATACGTGACTCAGCGCAGATGATTGTAGCACCAGGTGTGAAGTAGAGATCTCAAGTAGCTTCTTATGCAACAACGCATGCGGTTGACGATCCATTCGAAGCTGCAGTCGCGTTTTTACCTCCTGGCCATTCCACCTTCGAGACCTCAAAAATCCAAAAGTTTTTGATAACCTTCGCTTCTACTTAAGACAAAACGCGAAAAGAGCAAAAAGCAAATTGGATGCAGCGGTTCAATTACTACATTGAGTCAGTTTTTTATTTATTTAATACCTGCATTAAAGATTCAAGGTTTAATGTGAAAACATTTCGTAAAACTGACAATTAACAGTTTTAGTGAAATCTATCGTTTTGAGATCCCAAAAAGACCTCTGTGAGAAACAAAGTACTTTGACGTTGACGAGCACAATCATCATGCTCGCTATAAAAAGCCCTCCAGATGGCTCCCACAACACTTGTACGTTTGTAACATACTCGTATCTTTTTACGTCGGTTTGGACATAAAAATAGTTATTCTATTTATGTGGGCTCGTGGGCAGCCGCAAGTTCGTTAAGTGGTAAAAGTAAACAGGGAAATAAGATTTCACAGAACTACGTGATACTATTGTGTTCTATGTGAAAAAAACTCTTCAATCCACAAACAAGCCGATTCAGAGGCATTTTACGAATTTTTCGCAATCCAAAATAGATTTGATGAAAACTCGATATGGACGTTGTGGATTGAGAACTAGCCTCTCTCCAGCGGAGCTACAGCCTTTTAGGGGAAAAGCTGCGAGTAAAGGTTTGTATTAACTGCGGAACGGTCAATGTTACCAGCAATCAAAGCCTGAGCTATCGATGGAGGATGAATTATTTATTCCTGAGCTTTTATATCAGAATGTACCCTGAAGATAAAAATCTCTCGCTCGGCAACGCCCTAAAAACCAGTAATGACTCGGAGTAACCTGTTTAAAAGTCTCAATGAGAACTCCGCGGAAGGGCAGCAGACTGTGAAGAAGTGAAGAAAAACCCCAGCAAAAGTTGATTTCTTGCGATACCGTTTTCAATTCTTCAATTGCAATCGCGAAGGAGGCATCCATTATTAAAAAGGCAGCGAACCGATTCCTCCAAGATAAAATCTGGGAACGCTCCGAAAGGCGACGAGATCGAATGGGAACTGTTGTAAATGCTCCGATGTTAATGAAAACGAGGTTGATGTCTCTCACTTGCGGTCGTCCCGTGGTAGCAGGATGAGCCAGAACAGGTTGGGGCTCCCTCCAGCGGCTACACGGGCGATGTCAGATAAATCTAGTCGTTTGGAAAAGGTAGCTCTTCGTTGGATCGTCTAAGTAAGGCTCAGCCGCTAAGTTAATGCCGGAGAACGGTGGTCATAAGCTACTTAAGGCAGGAACTTCGTCCCCGGCCTTTTCCCATTCTTAGATCGAGTCGTAAATTTAGAACTGTGGCTCCTTCAATGGGTTTCTCGTCTTTTGATTAGAAAACTAGGAGACGGGGTTCGAATACTAGGGATTGTCGAAAAAAGAGCATCGAGAGTCTACACTTGACGCGTAGAATGAACTTCATCTTCGTCTTACCGTTCACTAATCCGCTTCAGATGCAAACTTTGGCTATTTTCCCACGCTCAGGTGACGTATTTCGTTATGGAGAATTCCCCAACCACAGTTTTCCGCGTAGTTTTCCAGTATCTTGACCAGTATTGATTTTCGTCCCTCTAATTCTTCATTTAGGTTTCTCAAAACCAGGACTGTGTTCTTCTCAAATTCACCGTTCAAGAATCCCTGACAGAATCTTGCGATCCATTCAAACGGTTATATCGGTCGTATATAAATATCTTGTAGATAGCAGCATTGTTAGCATGCAAGGGCATGAGCCAATCAGCATTCATCGATTTCCTGTTTCCCAAAATCACCTTTCCTTCAACCAAATCCTTCAAGTTTCAATTCCTAATTCCAAAATTGCAATAATACCACGGAATGTGATGGAACCTAGCGCATAATAAGCGCCCCCCCCCCACCATTACCCCTCTAGTGTTTGCCTGGAGCTCCCTAAATGTCCTGTCTAAAGTAGCTTTTGTTTGTTACCCTGCTGTAGTTCTAAGAACTTTATGAAATTCCAACTTTTCTTCTGGGTCGAATTTTGGCTTCATAAGGTATGTATATTTCGGGCAAATAGTACGTCCGGAAGGGGAAATTTGTATAGCGTCCGCTGCAAATCTCGCGTCCATCACATTGCAAGTTCGTGATATACATGTCAAGTTTAACACTGACCAATAGTTAGTTTCAATTGTTAAAGATATTGCAGCGCAGTGGAGTAACTTAATATCTCGTAAGAATGCAAATGTTGGGAAAATGCGATTAAAGTTTATTCTTTGTCTCTTTTGCTTCCATCTCTCTCAATATACCTCGAAGTCGTACTATTGTTCAAAGCCTTTGTATTGTTTGCCTTTGTAGTTATTCCATAAGCTATTTGTCAAGTTGGTGCTGTTCCACTTTGTGTTAGCCAGATTTGTTTGCTAAGGTATCTCTAGTTGACTAAGACGTCTCGGCAATTCGAACCTAATGAGATAGCGTTCATACGTCATAACGAAGCAGCTTGGTTAGTTTGAAATTACGAGTTATTCTCAATTTATCTTGAAGCAATCAGTCGGAAAAATTGGTACCTTCTCCCTGCAACTTGCATAGAAGCATGCTTAATGTCACCAAAATTTTGTTATTGTTGTCCTCATTTTGATGCCCTCTAACTTGAAAATTGCATGGGTTTCTTCCGATTCGGGACAAACTATCTGGCGCATTTCATCACCCCTTTCCAACCCCACGTACATTCCACGATTTTTGTCACTCCAGCTGCTACAATACATTTTTCATTCAGTTCATACGAACTTGGTAAAACACAGTAACGTTCTACGTTGGAAGTAGTAGCTCTTACGGTTCAGGAGTTTATTTAGTTGCTCAAGTATGCCGCAACCATTCTTGAGTCATCAGTGCGTAGGTGATTCATGAGACTGTCAACTTGATTTTTCTGAGAAGGATTATGTATACTGTTTTAGAATTATCGGGTAAAACCTGTGAGAAAGGCTGATAAGTGAAACGGCAATTGTTTGAACTCCTTATTATCATATTAATATCAGTATTATATTTTCTGATAACGCCAATATCGTATGAGCGGAATTTATGCGATGCATTTCTACATTTCCGACCGTATACCGTAGAATCGCAACTCCAAGTCACGTGAATGATACATTGAAACCGTCTTAATCGAAATAAATGCAATTATTTAGGTAAGAGAAGTCAAAACTTATTTCAACGGTATTCTCTGTTAAAAAAAGGAAATTTCTTCGAATAGTAAAATCGTGGTTTGACAAAATGAATAGTTTCAAACGAAAGTGATTTGGTGAGTAAACACTGGGGTGAAAAAAACGTTGGGTTCTTCCCACTTGAACCCGTGAGTATCCACAAATTTAAAAAAAGAGGAGACAGCGAGAAAGCTATCCGGCGCTCAGAAAATCTAGTTATAGTTCACCTGGGGTTATCTTGGAAATAAGTACGCTGGATAGGCCAGAGAGAATTGCTGCGTTGAGTCCGGTTATGTGGAAACCGCTGAGCATTAATGGGACGAAGAACTTCCCAAAAAATCCCCGCCCTCTATCAAGGAAGATCTTTTTAGGCGGCGACCGTGTTCTTGTGACAAATAGGAGCAGTACGAAGCAAAGACTTGTCTCCCCGCCGTGCTCAGGAAGGTCAAAAACTAGAAAGTGAGTACCTCCTACTCATCAGACCCTCGTCAATTCATGCACTTGAAATCAGGGTTAATAATCTACTTACCCCCCCCCCCCCGTGCTAACATCAAGTGTGCGATAATTACACATAACCGCATAATTGATAACGCAAAATTAATTCATTATTTTCTAAATAATAGTCGTTGGCGATCCGAGCTACTTACCCTACTCCGAGCTACTGTCTCTCCCTTTCTCTTCCTCTCTCGTTGCAGGCACAATGGTTGGTGACATCGTTCCAGTGCTGTAACGCACCCATAAGGGCCTTTCAAAGTCGTCGCAATAGCTTGAGTGCTGGAAGAAAGCTATCGATACTTCAATAAATAAGACCGCAAAGCCCACAGGCGTAAGCCGTTTCAGTCAATAAATACTCTCAGTACTCCTGGAAAAGTCCTTGAAGAATTCTAGCAACCTATTGAACGACCTTTGTTTTCAAGAACAACGTTATCGGCTCACAAAAACCTCTCTGGATCGGATGTTCGACGATATTTGGAGGTCAGTGGGTAAACGAACAACCGCAATCCCCGTAGTGTTAGATTTTTCCTAGGCTTTGATAGGACACCGCACTCTCCTCTTCACTGCTCTAGGTTCAATTGACATGTCAAAGGCGATATTGAAGTTACTTAAGCACTTGTTAGTTTGAGAGAGTGATTGTACTCTGTAAGTTAGAAAACCAAACAGAAGATTTTCCAAGATGTCAAGTCCAAGGTGGGGCGCTGTTAGGATCAGTCCACTCAGCGAAGTGCCGCCCGCTTTATGTCAGTGGGTTTTGCTATGCGAAGGCTAATGGCACAGAACACCGAGTCAGGATTGGAGATGTAGGTGGTCTGGGGGGGGGGGGGTCCCTTCCTTCTGCCTTTTCAACCCGGTCATTTCGGGCTCATGCACTAGGGCATTTTGAGTCCAATACGTTCTTGCGTTAGGTATAAAGAACCAAGTACGCCGTAGTCACAATTGTCTGTTTTATAACTGAAACACCAAACACAACCGATCACACGACGCAACACAATGCGGAACGGTATTCATGTTTACGAATGTACAGGTCAAGGAATAGAATTCAACAGATACTAAGAAAAAATGAAAGCCTGGTAACAATATGCCACTCGAGAAGAGAGTTTTTCCAACAATCCCCGACTAAACTAAACTTTCAATCCTTCTGTGGAAAATGTATCTGTTCTTCGTTCACCGTTTACTAAGCCAAATACAATAATTTTCACACTCCCTCAAAGTGAGACCAATAATTTCGATACCACTAGTACAAAAATATAACGAATGGTTTGCGGAGATCATTCGTTAGATACGAGAAGAGCTTTTGAGAAGTTGGTTCCACGCTAGATAAAGCAACTTCCGACGACCTTTCAGGGCAACACATGTTTGAGCGCCCATAAAACCGACTGCAGAGAGAACTTTTAGAACACTTTTATTTCTTCTGAGATGTCGTACGGCCCACTATATTCAAAAACACGTGCGCATTACTCCCAGAAATAGTCGTCTGACATTTTTAAATCGCCGTTTCCCGGGTCTTCGGCAATAAATTTCATTTCCATTTAAATGTGGATTCGTTGTAAATCTGATGAAATGTACTTCATCAGGGCGTCCGGAGGAAGCCGTTGACTAAAGTTTTACGAGGACGAAAAGGTCTTTATTCACAACCCCATCTTTATTACGCTACTTAATTTACTAATGATTGTATTCTTAAATATTTAACAGCTTCGTGGTAAACAGTCCAAGTAATTGTCAGCTGTATATTCAACATCTCACTCTGGTATGATATTGTGTACTTCGCTTACAAACGACGTCAATTTGAAAGTGAATCTGCGTTCAGTACGACGCCACTCGTTCCACTGAAAGAGCGGCCATAATTCAACGGATAATTTACGTAGAAACCGGTAGCGCTAGTTACGAGTTATATTCGTTGAGAGATTGTCAACATACGGGGTTTTCACTTCCCTTGGCTCTGCAAAGTTGAAGGGAAAGTAATGTAATCGGCTGAAAAACAATTTTGAGTTTTCTTCAGTCTGTGTGTGTCTGTGAACTATTTTTAGAAAAACGACCGTACCAAATCAGCTCAAACTTGATATCTAGCCCGCAGGTTACCATTGGGGGTGTGAGCAAAATTCATCAAAAGTTATCATAGTGATCAAAACACCAAATTTTTTTTCCCCAAAAACGACTCTGAAAATTTTGATTAAACTTGTTATATTGGTAGCTCTCAATAAGGCAACTATAACATAAAACTCCCATTCCTAGGAAAATGACGAGAGCAGCACAATAAATTCCAGAACTGTAAGCGCTACCATGAAGCATTGTTTGACCAAGTTCAAATGGATTGAGTAAGTAGAAACAGCCATGTGCACACGTCAAGAGCTAAGGAAAATTGTGTGTTGCAACGCACCAGATATTTTAAAAGGGTTGTGTCCAGACGTTCTTTTACCAAATTCAGTATGTTCAGCCAATTCATACTAGCCTGAGTGTCTTTTGTAAACAATAATGATAACGACGCACTACTCGTTTATTTTCACGTAAACAATCGAGCACTGGAATCTACAACTTCAATCAACAGGCCAAATCTTGTCGGTGAATCGGTCTGTCGATGCCCTCTGACCCTCGCGGAAAAGTTGCTCTCATGGCAATTGGCCTCTCGGCACGTGTTTACCCTGCCAACTATCACCTAGTTGCTAGCATCTTTACTACACCAAAAGAAAAGGTATGGATCTCCAAAAATCTTGGCATTGAGGACTACATACCAAACTGCCAGGCAATTTTGTTTTTGTTTGCAATTTTCTTTAATTCGCCTGTGTTGGAAGATTTTTTTTTTTTTGAATGTGCAAGTTAACTTTTTTTTTTCTTGGAGTTCGATTTCATTTGTACGGTTTGTATTTGAACTATTCGCTTCTTTTTTGTATCCTGCTTTTATTTCGTACTTTTGTTTATTTCGCCAAGTATTATGGTTTTTTAGGAACAGGAAAATAATTAGCCAAATTACAGTTGGCGAAGACGCTGTACTGCTTTCTCATTTCGGCTTACTTTTTCCTGGTGTAGACTAAGAAACCGGTTGGCGTAACACTTCTTATCGTAATTGGAAAGAGAGTAAAAGATATGCCGATCTTCGAAGAAAGAACGACACTTATCATTTCCAGGGATCGCTTAATTGTTCACGTTATCTCAAGATAGCGCCTTTTTTAATGGACTCATGAATGTTTGCTGCAGATAATGTTTCGTATAAAAAGAAATGGTTTGATAACCGAGAAATCTTATTGCATCCAGGTTTTCAATCATGAGGGGGCTCGTCGCTATTTTCTTGATTCTTACTGTCAGTAAGTAATTATATTACGCAAATGTTAACTCATTGGACTAGCTTTGACAGCTAAGTGAATCTACTGCACACCTTTGCGCCGAACAAATTGAAATCTTAACCTTCCTGCTATACAATGCATGTATGAACACTTTCAAGAGCAAAAGCCTGGATTGTATTAATCATTGTATGTCGTTGTTACAGTTAGCTACGCGTCAGCCTGTACTTGGATGATGTGCGCTGATGATAAACAATCGTGTTTCTGTATGCCAACGATGTTTGGTCCCACTATTAAATGTCAACCTTTGAGAAACCCTCCACCAGTAAGTGCATTACAGTGTATCAATATTTATCCCTTTAGGTTTGTTACGCCTGTAGGTTGTAGGCTTCATATTAAGAAGTTTTCGGACCAGATCGAGATTTTCCGATATCAAGTTGAGAGTTCTCCCAACTGCTCTGATTTTACCTATCCGAGTAGAAAGGTGATGGTTTCAGTCAAACTGTACGGTATGAAACAAAATTCCGTAGTTCTTAATAAACTATACAAGCATGCATCTTCTATTTCTAAATTAAGATCAGAAATCTCTACTAAATTCTCACATTGAGTTAGCCCAAACAACCCAACATTGATTTCATTCTCTAACCCCCAGTCGTGCTCTCAGTAACCTTCCTTCAGAATCTATTTATTGCTCTTGTGTTTCTGTACTAATTACAGGCCTACCTTCCGAAGTGCATCGATGTCATGCTGAAATGCAGCTGCGGTTAGTCTGGAGGGACTACTTCGGCTGAAACAAAGCCCCCAAATTGTTTTTGCTACATCCTTTGTCATAGGTAATACATGTAATGTAACTTCTATCGCAGAGCTTAGCGCGTTGTGAAATAATAAGACTATTAATAAACACTGATCTAGTGAGACGCCTTCTTCACCGTTTATTTATATGAACAACGCTGCAAATTATTAGACAACGGTTTATTATTCTCTTGAACAGCTTGACCTAGTCTCACACCTTCGAGACTCATCCCATTTGATTCAGCATGGAAAAATACAAGGAAATGATACGCAATATGACCTGACTACGACAGAACGACGAAAATTACATATTCCAGAAGCCTATGGGATCCTGTAGGCAGTTGGCAAGATGTGACGAGTGGTTGGACTGAGAGGAGTGGGAGTGCAAACGATGAAATGACTACTTTTGCCGTATTGTCGTTCTTTGGGCAATCATTACTGTGATTTCACTGTTTTCGATCTAGACGCAGAAACACGAAGATATATCTAGAAAATATACCAAACACGATCTGATTGCGATAAAACTGCCAAAATTGCGTATTTGTTAATTTTTTAAACCATTAAATATATCGGCGACAAAATTGACTTCCTACGAACTTCCAGGATACACGTGTTCTACGGTTAAACAGATCAGCAGAGAGAGAAAATATCTGGTGCGTAGCAACATACAACTTTCCGCAACACCCGCAACATACAAACTTGGGCACGGGAGAGTACAACAAAATTGAAGTTTCTGTGAAATTGACTCATTACATCCGGTAGGTGATTAGCGTACTTCTAACGAATCGCACAATGTCCTGGCCATGATGAATTTTATGAAATCGAAAAACAAGTTGCCATCGATTCAAGAAAAGTTGATAGTAACGGTTCAGAAACTGAATTGTATGCGCTCGACTTTTGAAAAGTTTTGCCGTGAAATGACCGATTTCGCCACGGCCGCGATGTATAAAGTAGTTCCCACATTCACCATTAGGCGCGCAATGGAATGTTGTGTCGCGCTCGGAAATCCGATTCTGGCCCTGATTTGTGTTGTGCAAACGATCGCTTTTTAAAATTGTTCAATCCAACCGCTGCACCAGCCTTCGAGCTCCTTAAAGAAGGTTCACTCTTTAATTGCGTCTACGGATTCATTTCTCCCTTAAAATGTTTATATATTAACTTATGAGCGCGGATGATTTCCGATCAGTTCATATCATTTCAAATAAAAAATCAATCCTTGTTATTGAGTATCAATGTTTTTTTTTACATTTTATGTCTTTACTTTGCTACATAAACTCGAAAATATAACGCGGGAGATGTTACGCGGGATATGTATCGGAAAAGCGTCACGAAATATATTGTGTTGGGTTAGGTGCATGGTAACGTCTGTTACAAAATCTAACGCTTGGTGACATCACATGTTTTAATAACCTCAGTGACTAAGTGAGGCCATTATATCGAAACCATCAACGAGCACAATCAAATGTAGTTATCATTGCATTAAAAAAAAAAAAAGTAAAAGACAACATGTTCCTAGTGGTTGCGAACTTATACGAAAACTGTACCCACCGTTTGTGTAAAGGTTTCTTTCGCGCCCGCCAGCCTCAACGTGTAACGCTACTAGGGTTTTACGTGGTTCTTCACTTGTACATTCTTGACGACGTTTAGGACTATGTTGTTACAGTTTTAGAGTGCATAATAAACAGCTAATCTTGAGAAAAGTGTCCTCAAACATACGCAATGTACAAGCTTCGTTTAAATAAGTTTGGCTATTATATCGAAAACGAAAATTGATAATAATTACAGCAAGTACAGAATCTCTCAACGATAATGAATAAAAATAAATTAGCGCTAATACAATGTGCATATGTATCCCAATAGAAATCCGTAAGTATCCGTCCTCCCTGTCCTCCATCTAGACGCAGCTCTACACCCCTGAGATCAGTCCTGTTCAACTCAGCATCGATGAATATTTTGAAAACGATTCCAAACACGACGTAATTCCCATAAAACTGCAACAATTCCGTTTTCGGGCAATTTTTAAAACCATTATTGCCGACACAACCATGGTACTACTAACAAATAATTGGAAAGCAAAGGCATTTAAACTGTAAAACTCCAGAAAAATATCCAAGTAGCATGGTTTTTGTTGCCTCGCAAATTTAAATATAGTATAATGCAGTTGCCATTTATATAGTTGGGTTTTGTGTAATACATACAGTTTCAATTTACTATTTTTAATTGTTAACTATTTGCATTTATTATTTCTCGTTGTTATTAAATGTATAACTCTCTAAAGTTAACCTGAGATAGTCTGGTTACGATCGTTAGCACGGTGCGCATGAACTGTACGTCTCAATAATGAGAATCCATGAGAGCAAGAATGATCAACACTATCCGAACATCAACACTTACAAGTATCTCAACTTTTGGGTAGTTAACGTAAGTCGTACTTAGTAACATGTATAATCCAAGAATGTTGTAGGTGGAGTTTTTTGTGAGCCAAGGTTTAATTCTTCCATAACAAGGTGAACATGTTTTTTCACGTCTGCATTACATGAACTTAGCAACGAAAAGCAGAAAATGTTATTCTCGTCTGTCCAACAAAAAATTCTTCTCGAATTCACAATACAAAACAGAAGCTCGTAAACCTCGTGGAAACGAAAAACATTGAAGGAATGGCACCCACTAACAAACCTGCAGTCATTAACGTCAACTAGACTGCCGTAAATTTACGAAGGTCTCTCTTATCTCTTTTATATTAGGGAAGAGTGATAAAATTCCGGGAAACCATTCCACAACCCGTACAGAAAGTAGAGATATCCGAAAGAGATTAGGTTTGACACGATTCACCGTCCATTTACGACTTCACATTTACATTAATTGTTATATTTTTTGCCGTCTATTGGCGGGTTTACGCCAAAACGTTAAGAGACTTTCTGGGAAACCCATCGCCTTTTTTTGACGGTCTGAACAGTATCACGGTTTACGAGAGATCAAATATGAGGATTAATTTTCATTGTTACCACTCAATTTACGGTGATTTACTTTGTTTCACAGTGTCAGTCGAATTCCTTCGTATGTGTCTTCATCGTGGGCTTTCAATACCCGTTAAGTCGGGTAGTAGCTCGTTATAAATGTTTCAACATCCAATCTACGCCAATAATCTTGTTGAAGCCATTATCACTTCACTTAATCTTGAACGTACGGTACTTACGTGGGGTGGATACAGTTGAAGAGAGACTGCGAAAAGTGTGATAAGGGGGGGGACTGCGAATCCTGGCAAGAATCGAAAACCCTATTCTAACCTAAAATAACTGGTTCAGGAACATACTTGACTACTTTCTTCATACTTTAATCTTCCTACGTTGCTACTTCAACCTTAATGTCCATATTCACCGTACATAGCTTGTCTGGGCAGAAGTACGATACTTACTAGTAGTCTGTACGATACTTACTAGTAGTCTGTACGATACTTACTAGTAGTTTGTACGATACTTATTCTTTAAAAGTTGATGGAATAACTGCAATAATTAAACTTAATGCGGTGATAACGGTGTTCACTGTCCACTGTGAATTCAACGAAAATTCAAATCAATATTTAACATACTGGGTAAGTACAACCACCAGCATCATTCAACTCGCATCAAGGACTTTCAACATGGCTCTTCACTAACCTATAGATCGCTTTGAGAGTCAAGAAATCTATTAATGCCATTGGAGAAAATATCGGTAGAATAGTTCAGAAGAGAAATTATTACACGCGTGTTGTAATGAATCAATGAAATGCGTGAGAACACTGTTCGGTTTTATCCCGTTCAGATCATCAAGTTATCCGGCGGTTCTGCAGTCTTCTGCCTCAACAAGCCGCTGCTTGGGGAAAGCCCCGGCTAACAAAGACGTCATGGGCCGTGAGGGAAAGGACTGAATCCTTCTCGGAGCTAACGATGGATATATTTATACAACCAACGAAACAATACGGCGGGAGAGAATCGCTTCTTCACCGGCATCAAAACAATAAAATATTGGCTCTTAGGTTTTCGCAGGTAAGTACAAGAAGCTGAACGCGGTATTTCTAATCCAGTTTTTATGCCTTATGTTTACGTTATCTGATATAACTGAGTCACTCTCACGATAACAACTTTTCATTTCTGATTCTAAGAGATCAGGTTAATGTACTCGACTAGTTGACGTCTGATCCAAATCAATTTTAAAACGCTTCAAATTATTGCACAGCTTGACGAAGTCTCACACGCCCGAGACCCATCCCATTCGATTTAGCATAGAAAAATACCGGTAAACGATACGAAATACGACCTGACTACGACGGAACGACGAAAATAACATATTCCAGGCGCCCGTAGTGGGCCAGGTAGTTGGAGTAAAGTGGGAGGAAGTGCAAATATTGAAATGATTACTTTCGCTGTACTGTTCTACGAGTTCTTTCAGGCAGTCTTTAGGTCACTATAATCAGTGTGATTTCACTGTTTTCGGTCTAGACGTATTCCAGTACTTACTGGATCATGTCAAAAGAGCGAGATAAATACGGAAAAAATTGTTATCGATTTCAATTGATTAAATTCAGCAGTTCTCTTTCAATTGTGTTCACTAGCTACCAGTTCCGTGTTTAACCTATATTGCATTTTGCGAGTACTAAAAAAAAGTGTTAACGATTCAGGATTGAATTTGTTCAGTATAAGAACTGCACGTTTACGTGTAGATAATAACGAAGGATCATAAGTGAAAATGAACTTGCAGCGTTGCGTGAGAAATTGATTTGTTGAACTGATAATTTGTTTCTTTGCTCACGATAACGGTACAATGACGGTGGATAAACTTGGACTGTAAAGGTATCTGATGACATATTTGGAAAATCCCGCCGGTGGATCGTTAGCTGTGGAAGCGATTTCGTAGATAGTCGTGAAACTCGCCCGGCGAACCTGCTACTAGACCCCTAGTAAACTACGATTGGTGACGAGTGGTCCAGAATGAGGATGCAAATAAGAGTAACTGTACTGTACTGTAAATTTATACGTCTCCAATCAAATTTTCAGAGCTTTGTCAGTGTAAACTTTAATAAGTACCATTATTTTCTTATCGGACTTACGAACCTGACGAATCTGACCTTTTACAAATCGTCATCATAATTCAATTTGGCCTTCTGAACACAAATCACCCGAAACGGCAAGCGCGTGTCGTTCATTTCGACCCAATGAGAGAGGAGTTGGTGATCCGCAGCGTGGGATTATTATTGGTCTTTTATTCAAATTAGCTCCGTTATCAGGGAATACGGGTGGCGGGCTTGAATCAATAACGCACCTTGAAGAAGAATGAGGAAAAAAATCAAGTAGGACTACCTGATTTATTAGTAGCCATCTGAAAAGAAAGTCACCTGCCAAATGGAAATGACGAAGGAGTTGCCGATTAAGCTCTCGTACAGATGGTCAGATCGGCGCGACGTTCGATTTGAATAATGAATCCCAGCTAATGAAGAGATTAAAGCTGTAAAGGGCCTCCTCCGCAACTCCGCTCTGAATCTCTTTCTATCTGAGCAGTTAACCAATAGTGATTACCATAGATGATAATTATCATTCTCTGCTTAGCATCTGTAGACTGTAAATAAGTATATCGAACACTCCCACCGCCATCCGGTTGAACAATGAAGAAAGTCGAGTTTTTACTGCTGCTGGACAACACTCTCACGCCACTGTGAACTCAGTAACCTGATTAGCGCCCACGCCCCGCAGAAATGTTGCTTTAGAAACTATGTTTTTAACATCCAGTAGGAGAAAGGGAAGGGGGGTCCTCTCAATAGTCTGAGAAGGACGAGGACTGGTGAGGAATGAACGAAGCTGCTGAAACTACAGCCCAGTTAAGGAAAAATCATGCTGTCGCCCATAATTGCCCAAACTAAAGACAATAGAGAATGCAAAATCCTAGACAGACTTGTTTCCGAACGGTGAATCAACATGCTGTTCTCGTCGTCTAACTCTACAGTAGATTCGTTGACAGAACTTCGTCGGAGTTACTGAACAAGAAGAAGTTATGAGTAAGAGAGTGGGAAAAAGACACCCGGTTAGGGAACCTTCTTGTTATGAGCTCGAAGGGGTCGGAGGGACATAACATATTCGGCCGGATGGAGCCTATGTAAAAGGAAGCTGATTTGAAAGTATAAAACTGTATGAAGTGTTATGGAAGGGCTATCCTATCCGTTTACCTCTTGCAACTTCACCCCTGATGGCCACAATGTTCTCAAAAATCGGTTTTAGTATAGTTGACACTTCTCACAAAAAGCATGTTGGTAGTCCAGTATGTTACCTACACGATAAAGGTCATCAACAATTAGGAACAACCGACGAAATTCCAGCAGTCAAACTACTGTTGTCTAATTGGGTAAACTTCTTCTCTGTGTTTTCCTACAACCCTACAAATGTGACCGCTTCCAAAACCATGTTGACGAGTAAACACTCATCGTATAGGTATCTAATTGGTCTAGCAGCTCAATTTTTTGAAAATTCCATTAACATTTGGGCAGAGTTTATATGGAAAAAATTGCCATGCCTTGCACCCTCTAGCACCTCAGCAGCAATTCTACCCTGATAAATAAATTAGAGCTAATGGCACAAACAGGCTCCCAAAACGGCACAAGCTCCTGAAGAGTAGGCTGAAATTTCCCATACTTTGCACCCTCTAGCACTTCAGCAGCAATTCTACCCAGATACCCCCTGCCACTCCAAAACATAGTCATTTAAGTAATTTGGCTGATGACGTGGATCGAGATGATCTGAGTAGACCTGGTGGCAGTGGTGTTAGATGGCCTGAGCTTGACTGTGATGTCTGTTGGTGGGGAATTGATTGTTCCAGATGTCTGATCACTGGTGGCACTTCATCTGAGGGGATTTCAGATAAGAAATTCCTTGTTTTGGATTTGGGTCTTCTTGAGGAGCGAAAGTGACGCGTTTCTTCAGGACCAATGTTGAAACTAATTGGTCAATGTGTCGTTTTAGACTTCGGCCTGTGTCCAATTTAACGTAGCAGTGGTACTGACTGAGTTTCCTGGTTACCGTGCCAAATTGTCAAATGTCCTTATTATTCAGGTGGATTCTTGCTTGGACCCTCTCTCCTACTTGGAATAAGCGGACACATTTGCTACGACTGTTTGGCATGACTGCTTTTTCATTGGGCAGGAAAGCATCTAGACGAATTCATTTTTTCTTTTCATGTAAAGTTCTGCGGGTGATTGTTCTGAAGTCAATGGCGAAGCAGAATGTTTTGTAATTTCGTTGCCAGCGGCGTTGAGTCATCAGCTGCAGCTTTCAAATCGTCTTTTCAGAGTTTGTATACTTCGCTCTGCCAGGTCATTGGTAGCTAGATGGCCCGGTACTACACATTTCTGAAAAATTTCGCTTTCTTTACAGTGAGACAGGAATTCGTCACTTTTGAAGATAGCAGCATTGTCTGGTACTAAGGCAGAAGGATAGCCGTGAACAAAGAAAATATTTTCTTAAAATTTGGTGGTTGAAGTTGATGATAGAGCATCTCTTAGCGTACACACTTCACCCCACTTGGACTTGGAGTCCATAAAGAAATTCCCACTTCGAAATAATAGCACTCTCACCCATTGGCAAAGTAGTGAGCTCACAAGTGTCATGTTTAGCACAATTCGATAATTCTGTTTGAATAGCTTCCTGCCAACCTTTATCCCTACAGGCTTCCTCATAAGTCATGGGTACTTCGGAAGGTAGAGAACCTGTAGACAACGCCCACATGACATTCAGCTGGTTGTCCAAATCAGCACCCAAGACATAATCCTCCAGCTTCTCAGGTAGACGTTTTTCTCGAACTGGTCTTCCCGTAGTTATAGGTACTGAGCTCTCCCCATCAACTTCACTGATGCAATCCTCTGGACTGTTCTGCAAAGGTTCCATAATGTATGGCACTGCTTCGTTGAAGGTAACATTCTGAGAGATGACTATTTTTATACTCTCAAGGTTCCGCAGTCGATATGCATTGCTAGTATATCCAACCATGTACATGAGAATACTTCTGGCATCAAGATTGCTTTTTCTGTCCTCTTTGGGTATAAGGGCATAGGCTTTACACCCAAATACACGAATATTCCCAGTGTCAGCAGGTCGATTGTACCAAATTTCAGCTGGCAACTCACCATTTTGCAAAGCATTAGTTTCCAAACGATTCATTACGTACACAGCAGTCCTTACAGCTTTACCCCACAGTTCCTTTTCTAAGTTTGAATCCAGTAGTAAAGAACGTCCCATATTCATAATGCTGCGATTCATTTTTTTCCGACAGACCATTATTTTCAGGATTTCGGGGTATATTATACTGAATTGAGATTCCTTTAGATCGACAAAATTCTTGGAAAGCCTTAGAAGAATATTCTCCACCGTTATCACAACGTAGGTTGACGATTTGTGACTGAAATCTAGCAGTAACAGCTGCAACATATTCCACAAATTTATCAAGCTCTTCTGATTTGTTCCTCAACAGATAAATGACAGTAAAATGCGAGTAGTGATTGGTAAAGGTGACATAGTATCTCATGCCATCATAGGTAGCTGGGGTTACGGGACCTTTCACGTCCGAACTGACAGTTTCAAGGATTTTTCTGGGTTTCTTGAATTCAGGAAGGAAATAGAAGGGTTTTCTAGTTTGCTTTCCCTTTATACAAACATCACACAGATCGGAGGAAGGGTATACAGATGAATGACCCATCGACGGTGCATCACAATGTTCCTGTTTACATTCGCAGAATATGCTGAAGGATGACTCATCACACGAAAGTTGACAGCAAACATGCTTCCTTTTGACTCACTTTCAAATAAAATACGCTTTTCATTAGCTACGGTGACTATATTTTTGTCAAAAGTTACGATGAGACCGCTTTGAACCATTTTGGAAACTGATAACAAGTTGCACGGGAGGTCATCACACTGCAACACATTCAATAGTTTCAAAGTATTTCCGTGACACTGCACACGCAATGTTCCTCGTCTCGAAGCTAAAATTGTCTGTCCCTTTTTGGCTACATTCACGAAAATGTTAATGTTTTCAACGTCAAAAAGATGCTTCCCGGTTTGTTTTGTAACAAGATGACAACTCACGCCAGAATCACAGACGAAACAACCGTTTGAGAAGGTTTCACTTTTCCGACCGCCTCCACACAAGTTCGATTCAAATTCGGTCGATAACAAACGAACGCGATTTCATCTTCTTCATCGTTTTTCTCTTTCGTGAAATTACATCTCGCTTTTGAAGGATAATTCCTCGGGCAGCTTACTGATTTGTGTCCAATCTGACAGCAAAGATGACAAGGGAAGGGGAACTTGTGACTTGCGATTTTTGACGATTTTCCTCCAAGCCAAGACGATTTTTCATGTACTCTAGAGTTACTTTCGTTTGATCCTCATTGAAAGCGATGTCAATTGCAGTCGTTACGACCTGAAATGAATCCGGCATAGAAGACAACAGCTGAGCAATGACGTCGGCATCCGACATGTTTCCGCTACTTGCTTTGTACTCGTTTATGCGACTCTCGTACGTTTCCAAGAGATTCGTCCTTTTTATACTTCATGTCAGCTATCTGTCGTTATAATCCAACCTGGGCCGAAAGTCCGTTTTTAATGTAGCTTGATTCTAGTGTCTCGAACATTTCCTTGGCTGTTGATTTTCCCATTAGGGTGTCCAAGATTCTATCATCAGTCAACCGCACAAGTATATCTTTCGCCTTCAAATCCATCTTCTGGAAATCTTCCGATTTAACTTCTGGTTTCTTGGGCCTCAACGCATCAAGAACGTTGTTTTGTTCTAGGTGGAGTTTCAAGCGAAACGCCCATTGGGGGAAATTCACTCCATTGAAAGGCCTTATACCGGTAGTTGACGCCATTACACCTGCGCCGCTTCCACTTTTCCACACGCGAAAAATTACTTCCACTCGGTACTTCCGCACCTCCACTTTACGAAAAAAATAAAAAACAATAACTGAAGCGATTCTGGGGCCGATAACCTCTTAAATGGGATGATGGAAATGAAAGAAAACTGGAGAGATTTTAGAGAACATTTTGATAACTTCAATAGACGAAAAGCGAAACAAGACTGGTGGTGGCTGGTAGGAGGAGGAGAGAGGATACAATAGGATAATCTAGGAGAAGCACTAAGAGCTAACAATTCCAACAACTCTCACCGACAAAAAAGATAAATTGATGGATCCTATCGCACTATTTGACAAATATTGTATCCTAAGTTTAAATTTGGCTATGGAAACCTTTAAATTTAATAACATTTCTCATGCGGAAGGGCAGGGCTTTGACGACTACGTTACTTAGTTGAAAACTCGGGCTCAACGTTGTGCATTCGTTTGTTCTAAAGCCGATTGCAAGATGCCTTATTCAGATCGGATGATGGTTGACCATATTGTCGCTACATAAAAGATCCGGAAGTACAACAAATATTGTTACAGGAAACTAAAACATTGAATTTAGTTGATGTTGTTCAAATTTGTCGTGTCGCTGAAGTTGGCAAACGATATAAAGAAGAAATCACCGATACTAAAGATTCTCCTCTTCATGTAGACGTAAACCAAACGAAAAAAATGCGTGAAAAACATTCACATAGTCGTAGAAACTTTAATACCACGAAAAAACAAAGCAACGATAATAACACCTACGAGTGCAAAAAGTGCGGAACTTCACACAAGCCTCGCTCGTGTCCCGCATTTGGACAGAAATGTGACGTGTGTGAAAAGCTCAACCACTTTAAAATTGGATATTCCTCGCAAAGTAATAGGAGAGATTCCAAAAAGACGCGTCACCGAAAAGTCTTTGAAGTTGAAGAGTCGGAATATTCAACAGACTCCCATATTTTCGACTGCTCATGTGTCTAAGTATGGGTTTGCAATGACGTTACCCATAATCGCATCAAAGAATGCTGGAGAGAGTTTATAAATGTGAATAATGTCCCTGTAAACTTTCAGCTACGCAGCGAGTGATGTCAATATTTCACCACTTAAAATCATCAATAAAATTAATGTATTTACGAAAGCCTTAAGAAGCACTAACATTAGAATTCGGTCTTACGGTGGGTTCACTACGAAACCAGTGGGAGAAGCAACGCTAAAATGTACTTATAAAAACAAAATCCAATATCTCAAGTTCGTAGTCGTTGATTCCAACTCATCACCAGTTTTGGAGGCTGATTCTTGTGTTAGCTTCTACCTGTTGAATAGAGTGGAGGAAATCGACAATAATACCGAACGAGTCATACATAAAAGGAAAAAATATGCTATTGATGATAAAATAAATGAAAATAATGCAAAAAATTTGATGAACTACAGTACTTTTAAGAAGATGAACTTTATTAAACCAAACGAAGACGTATTCAATGGAATTGGGAACTCGCCACACAAAGTTAAGATCACTTTGAGAGAAGGTGCAATACCTATAGTAAAACCAGCGCGTCGTTTGCCAGAAATTTTAAAAACAAAATTGAAACATGAATTAGAACGTTTAATAAAACTGGATATCATAAGAAAAATTGGTAAGCCATTAGTCGAGAAAAAAGATGGTTCAGTTCGACTTTGTCTAAATCCCATTCCTTTAAATAAATACTTAAAACGGGAACACTTTTATATCCCTACTCTGGAGGAGCTCACAGGGAATCTAAGTGGTAGAACGATGTTATCGGTTCTCGACATGAAGGAAGGTTTTCATCAATTTGTTTTAGAAGACGATTCCAGTCTACTTCGTACAATGAATACTCCTTTTGGAAGATTCTGTTATAAAAGGATGACTTATGGGCTTTCCAGCTTCCCTGAGATATTTCATCGGGAAAATACAAAAATCTTTGGTGATTTAGATGGAGTGCAAGTGCTATTCGACGATATCATTGTTACTGGATCATCTGCGGAGGAGCATGATAAGAATTTTGAAGCAGTGATGCAGCGAGCTAGAGAAAACAATACAAAATTTAACAACAATAAACTTCAGTACAAATTGAATGAACTACACTACATGGGTCTTGTTTTTTCAGCATCTGGTATTAAACCAGATCCAGCCAAAGTGCGAGCTATTGTTGATATTAAAGAACCCACTTGTGTTAAGGAGCTTCAAAGTTTCCAAGGTTCGGTCAACTTCATTAACAAATTTATCCCAGCCTTCTCTTGCATTTCAGCTCCAATGAGATTACTATTAAAGTCTAAAAAATCTTGGAATTGGGGGAAGGAACAGCAAAACTCATTCACTAAAATAAAACAATTGGTGTCAAATGTACCAACATTGAAGATTTCCGACCCTAAACAAAAAAATTGTTATACAGTGTGATGCAAGTAAAGATGGCCTTGGCTCATGCATATTACAAGAAGGTCACCCAATTGCATTCGCATCACGTAGCCTCAATGACGCAGAAAACCAATATAGCCAAATAGAGAAAGAGATGCTCAGTTTGTGTTTCTCTTTAAATATATTCCACCAGTATCTGTATGGCCATAGCGATGTGACGATATTTACAGACCATAGACCTCTACTGAAAATTATCAAAAATTATATTCACAAAAACTCGGCACGACTTCAGCGTATGCAGATCAAGATTTTAAAATACGATTTTGTTTTGCAATGCATACCTGGCTCACAAATGTTTGTTGCTGATATGTTATCCAGAGGATCTTTGAAAGAAACTGGTCCTGAAGATGTAGACATGACATGCTTTGTATATTCTGTTACTATTGATGAATATCTGCCTATTCCATTGGAAGAAATTGAGGTACTCAAAATTGCTACATCTGACCATTTTACTCTTGCATCAATAAAACGATTCATTCACGATGGATGGAATGGAACCAATCGCAAGATTCTTCCTGCTGATTTGAAAATCTTTTATGATTTGCATGATGAATTTAATGAAAAAGATGGACTGGTGTTTTATAATGAACGACTGGTAATTCCGGAAGAATTGCAAAAACAAATGATCGCTAGAGTGCACTCTCAAGCTTATTTAGGGATCTCCAAAACAGTTTCACGAATGCGCTCAGTCATATATTGCTGATTTCATAGGTTTATGCACAACATGCCAAAGGTTTCAGAACAGCATGATAAAAGAGCCATTGATTCGTATGGACACACCAGAATATCCATTTCAACATATAGCGATGGATATAGGTGAACTGCAGGGAAAGATTTTCTTGTAGTTGAGGATTATTATTCCAAATGGTTGAAGATTTTACCACTTAGAGGCAAATCCGCAGCAGAAGTAATTGGAAAATTGAAAATCCTTTTTAGTGCTTTTGGAATCCCACAAATGGACAGGTGTGGGCAATCAGGGCAATCGATCAGGGGGGGACAAATGGACAACCCGTTCGGAAGTGAAGACATGAAAAGATTTGCCAGAGATTAGGGATTCAAGATTAAAACATCAAGTATCCCTTGTATCCCAGGTCAAATGGATTGTCGGAGCGAGGAGTAGCCATGCCAAACAGCTCATCAAAAAGTCTGTACATTCAGGTACCGATATCTACTATGCTCTTTTGGAGTACAGGGCGACTCCTTTTTCTGGGCTCGATGTATCTCCAAGTCAACTTCTGATGGGTCGACTTCTGAGGACGCAAACAGCAACCATTATTGAACATCTACGACCTCGAGCTGACGATGAAAATATCAAAAGAAAACTCAAGAAACTTCGAGACAACTCTAAACACCACCATGATGACCTTAACTGCAAGGAAAGAAGACGCACTCTACGAGGGATAACCAGTCTACTTAAGGTGGAATGATATATGGCAAGAAGGGTGGATTTCTAAAGTTCTCTCAGAACCAAGATCCTACCTAGTGAGAGACCTAAAAGGGTCCGAGTACCGTCGCAATTCGTCCTTTCTTCGTCCCAGGAAGCATTTAGCTCATGTGCCCAGCACACAGCAGCCTGACAAACAAGATGGTAACTCCGGCCACATACCTTCCCACATAACTCAACAGACACCAACAACAGTTGAGAACATGACAACACAATCTTGCGCACCATCGGCTACGCAAAAGCCAACTGAAACTATGAAGAATCCTCCACCAGAAGAAACGATAACATTAAAAGAAGGACATTTCACAACAAGATCAGGTCGTACGGTGAAGCCCCCACAAACGCTTGATTATTGACTATTATCTTTTTATTTGGCAGAGTAGGTTTTTCATTTCGTATTAATTTCTTCGAAGAGTAAAGTTCAATTTGCAGCCTAATTTGATTTAAAAGAATTTATAATTTATTTGTCTTGACATGTTTAAACTTAGGTTAAAGAAGTTGTAATATAGAAGGCACTGAGCGCTCTGAGAAGAAGTCGCTGGTCTTCTGGACGGTGTGGCCATTGTTTGTGATAACGCGATAATAAGAAGACTAGACAAATCACGTGTCGATCATTATAATAATACAATAATTACATTCAGTTTGTGCCAAGGCTTGAGAAGCATATGCAACAAGTCGTTCCTGACCATCTACTTCATGGCTGAGTACAGCAGCAATACCTGTCGGACTGGAGTCAGTTGTGAGTATCAGAGGCTTAGCTGGGTCAAAAGGTGTTAGCACCCTTTCACTACACAATTCCGACTTCAGGTTCATAAATGCGGCTTCTGTAGAGACTGACCAAGAAAACTTCCGATATTTTCTGAGCCAACATCGCAATGGGAATGATTTTGTTGAAAAATCTGAAATGAATTTGGCATAGTATGGCACCATGCTCATGAAGCGTCTCAATTCTTCGAAATTTTTGGGGCGTGGCATTTTGAAACTTGCTTGAACTTTCTCAGATGACTTCTGGATTTTGTTGTATGAGACTATGTGGCTAATTCCCAAAACAATGGCCACGAGTACATTTGCCCGGCTCTTCGGTTCGCGATTCGGAACATTGAAGAGCGTCACTGAGACTGGTGCTAGTTACATCTTTCATCACTGGAAACTGTCTAGCACTAGTATGCTCGACTGACAGTTGAACTATATTTGAACAGACTTCGTCAATTTTCCGTTGTAGCCGAATTATCACCCTTCACTTGTCGAGTTGCTGCCACCGCACGCGTTACCATTTCTTTCCGTTTGTTGTGAATCCATTTTTTTCGCGCCCGTCCGACCGACTTCTGCTTTAGTGGGGACTGCCCTCTTTGCGTTTATTTGTTTGCTATAATTCGACCAGCTATGGATAAGCAAATTAATACGACTTTGTTTCACCGATTCAGAGAAAAAGGCTTGCGAAGTGTTGTGGATTGATGGATGAGTGTCGGTTTCATCTCTGACAAGTATACATGTTCTGAAGGTGGTACGTGGATGATCAATGACAATGTTGTTTAAGCCATCAAAGCAGCCTATTCCCCCCCCCCCCTCATATTCGGATACGTAACTTGAGAGGTGAGTGATATTTCAATTTATTTTTGTGTTCGGCGATGTCTTCATTGCATTACGCGAGTGATATCTTTTATTGTGGCCGTCAATTAGTGTTGCATTAGGCGTGCACTGTTTGTTCACTTTGAGTCAGTTACGCGCGTATTCCATTGTTTACATTCATCCCATTTCTTTCGCGCGCGTTGTTTACATTCATTTTTACGACAAAACTTTGCTCAACTCTTACTGCTACTGTTAGGCTTACCAGTATCGGTGACGCTAGTAAACGTTCTGAATCGCGAACCGGAGTTCCACGCAAATGTACCCGCGGCCATTGTATTGGGAATTTACCGACTATGTGTTGAAAATAGTTCATACTTTCTTTGAAAAACGAACATTTGCTTTTGTTCAGATGGAGGCCATTCTCCTTGAGGCGTTCTAAACAAGCAATCAGGTTTCTTTGCATTCCTCTAATGATAAGCCGTGGCAGGTAATGTAATCCAAGTAAGCTTCTACTTTTGTGAGTCCACTTAGAATTTGTGACAGTATTCTGTTGAATTCAGACGGGGCTGTTTTAATCCCAAAACTGAGACGATTCATCTGGAATGTGGCTTTGTGTGTGGTGATAGTTTGAGTTTTTCGTTCATCATTCACTCTGAAATGCAAATATGCTTTATGCAGTTCAAGCTTGCAGAAATACTTACTAGTGTGATGACTCCATTGGAGAAAAACAAGAAACCACGTTCCGCTCCATTGTAGTTGCTACAACAGTGAGCGAAGCTTGTTGGAAGAGCAACCAAACCTTTCAGTATTAGCTGCAGCTAAACAAGCTTATAACTGTTTCTCCCAGTTTGCGAAGAAGGTTATGACAAATTATGTGGTCACAGCTGATATCTCTCTCTAAGACTTGTCACCCAAGTCAATGGTTGTATCAGGTGAGAGACCACATCCACCCTGCCCGCGAGTGGTACGAAGTTTCTTCCGTGACATGAAGCTCTCAACCGGAAGACAGGCTTAATGAAAATGACAACCTGCTGGAATTCCAAAGGTCTGCATTTGGTAGACAGTCAGCGAGTGTCAGTGCTCTCGCACGCTCACCAAACCGCACTATGCGTGATATTCATAAACGGCTGAAATATCCTTTTTTGTTTCCGGGGAGGGGCAATCTTCAAAAGACACCCAAATGGGTAGTGTTGAATTAAATGAAAACTTGCTGTACCGCGGAAATAGCTCTCTTTATTAGATTTTAATAAGGACACGTACAAGGGAAAACACACCTGTTGTACGAAAAAAATGTTTCACAGTCTGCCTATCCGTCTGGTTACTATATTGATTTTCACCTTACTGTGCGATTCATTATTACAAATTCCATTGGGACGTTCTTGTTCTTCCTATGTGTGCGATCTAATATGGGCATCGAAAAAGTACGCAGCGCTCGAAATCGACTGACACCGAACAAAGCAGCCAAGAGCAGGACGGCGTACAGATGGCACACTAGATCGACTCCCACAGCGTCCTTGCTCCCACTTACGAAGACCGGTTACAATATTTTAATATATCGCCTGTCTCCAACAACCAGCCACTTATATGCATCTTGCCCTACACCCCGTTTCCGAGCAAAACTAGCGAAACGTGAACGGATTTATTTAGATTTATTTCGCTTTCCCGTACGGAATAATTTATCTTAATTACGAAGTGGTAGTTAGAGAGTGATAGCGCACCGAAGGCATAAAAAAACGAGAGTGCGGAGAGTTGAATGAGAGAAAACATTTGAGGGCGTAGGTGCAGGCTATTAGTTTACAAGCTCGAGCCTATCGCAGTCTATAAATCTTTCGAAATACTTTAGGGATCGTTATGTGGGAGACCGCGATACCTGCGCAATTACGGCCACTGTTGTATTTCATAATCACATAACAGATTTTATGTTCTGTCACGGATTAAAAGAAGTACTTTTAAAGTAGTAAATTAAAAAACAACCAACTCAGTTAGTAGAGAAAATGAGCTTGAAAATGCTCCTATGGCAATGCGCAATATGATCAGGATGCGTTGAGGGCCATTCAATAATTAGTCCTTTTGCCAAATTAGTGCTTGTTCGAATGTTTCTTATTATATTGTCGGAGCATTTGTCTTAAACTTTTTTTTGTTGAAACGGTGGATGCAGGCGATACCCTTACTGCACCACCCCCAGGCTCCAAGTACTGGTCTCACTTGGTGTGACGTCACCTATGCGCCCCCACCACAAAGCGGGGGACATCCGCAATTTCTGCATTTACCACCTCTTCTGGCTGAAGAGAAGGTCTCCCAAACTCACGACGGCGTGATGAGAGTTCATCGCACAGGCCACATATGATCCTCAAATCCTTCCTCCCCAGTGCAAGCACCTCCTTGGCCCTCTTTTTCGAGAGTCGGATGAGGAGTTTTGACTGTCTAAGGCCAGGAAGCCCGTGTCAATGGACAGCCTGCACCTATCCTCCCATTTACCAACCTCTCTACGTTGGTGGTTTGTGCTAGTCCCAACAAATCGCTCAGAGCCGACAGGGATCTGTGTCGATCCCTTCTTTGCCAACCTACCAGCCTGTTCATTTTCCCCTGATGCCCTGGCACTCAACACAGCGTTACACAGTTGTCCTCGGCCAGGGCCTTCAGTCCAGTCAGACACTCCCACACCTGCCGCGATGTAAGACAGTATGAGGCTAAGGCCTTCAGAGTGGCCTGACTGTCCACCATGATGTAGATCCTCTGCCCCTTCAGGCCCAGCCACTGCACGTAGACCGTCACTGCAGCCACCTCTGCCTGGAACACCTTCCCACCTCGATGGCTTATGAATGAGTATTTGAAAGGATAACGCGAAGTTGAACTTCACAGGCATTGAGTCTACCATATGCAGTTCGGGCCCCTCCACTTTCACCTAGTAGTGTACAGCCACCAGATCATCCCTGGCCTCATCCCCCATGTCTTCCCCACCATTCTCCGAGCTCCCCACATCACCACCGAAGCCGGGTGTAAGGCTTTTTTCACGTGTGTGGCCCAAGTGAGCTTCCCATCAAGGAAAACTCCCAGGTACTTGATCTTATGCTGGACCTTCACCACCTTATCACCCAGCCTGAGTTCCCGCAGCGCAAGGCTCGTCTTCTAGTGAATGAGACCAGGCTCAATTTGTCTGGATTGACAAACAGTCCTTGCTCATTGCACCATCTCTGTTGGGTATTCAGTGCATGCTGCAGCATTCACTGATTACACTCGCGAATTTATCCCTGACTATAATTACCAGGTCGTCTGTGTATCCTATTACCTTGTAGCCCTCCTCCTTCAGCAGCTCGAGAAGGGTGTCAGCTACCAGTAACCAGAGGAGAGGGGAGAGCATCTCCCCCTGCGGGCACCCCTTGGTGGGCACCACAGAGAGTGTCTCTCCCCCCAACTCTGAAAAGATCCTGCCACTCAGCATCTCCTTGGTCCAAGAGATTAGGTAAGGATCTACTCCCTTCCTTCCAGCCGCAGCCGTAATTGAGGCATCTCCCAATACCCAGAAAGCAGCACAGTGCAATCTCTCCGGATCTCAGAATATCCTCCAGCACTGTCGCCAATTCCTTCAGAGCAGTCTCAGTGGATCTTCCCCTCTGATAGGCTTGCGGGGAACTCCGAATGGGGTTCTCAGTACTCCCTTATTGATAGGCACCATATCTTCCCCATTGTTTTCAACTCGAAGGACATGAACACGTGGGGCGGCAGCCCTTAGCCAGGGCTGAGGAGCCACCTGTCTTTAGTATAAAGACCACCTTCACCTTCCTCCACATAGTGGGTATGTACCCAAGGACATAACTCGCCCTGAAAAGCTTCACCAGTATCGGACCCAGAGCCTCCCTAC
Organism: Pachypeltis micranthus; assembly: GCA_020466155.1. Classification (NCBI taxonomy): domain Eukaryota; kingdom Metazoa; phylum Arthropoda; class Insecta; order Hemiptera; family Miridae; genus Pachypeltis; species Pachypeltis micranthus. The sequence continues at coordinate 3,501,313 of CM035773.1, read as the reverse complement.
TATGCTGCAACATGGCTGTGAAGATCCCATCCGCACCTGGCGCCTTGTAACGTTTAAATGAACCCATTGCCACTTAACCTTATTGACCGTTTAGTTTAGTCGTAGTTGGTGTCGTCATCTGGTGCTTAGGATTGAGTCTGTGTGCGTGCGATATACAACCTTTGCCGAGGAGCATTTAATGTAGAAATCCGAGTCCCTCAATAAATGATTCAATTTAAAGACTGAGTGAAGTGATGCACTAGGTCTGTGTTGCGAGAATTGCTTTAATGTCGCGAGTTTCTACAAAAACGACTATGAAGTACATATGTGAATTAATAAGTTTCAAATTTAAGTTTAGTCAAGTCTGTTAGAACTGTAGTGACGATAATTGGAAAAATAATGTATAGCAATTGAATAGTCACGTTTTTTATGTGTTTGGGATAATATCTCGGTTCAACAGATGATTAATGAAATGGCCACGAAGAACTTATTTCTTCCGTATATTGCGCAACTCATGCGAACGATGTAACTTCTACTCACCGAAAATTGGGTTTTGGAGTCAAAAAGGCTCGCATGAAAGTTTATAAACATTCGATCTAAATCTAATAAGGATGTAGAAAACTTGATATCATTATGAGCTAATAACATCAATATAGCTAAAGTATAACAGAAACTGACAAAATTCGTTAAAATACCGGTAGAGATTAACGTACCAGAATTAATAAATGTGTTGTCGCTGCTTATTTAATGATCCCTATTTCGGAATTCATCATATAAGTATCTTATTCGAGTACAGTACAGAGCGTTCGGTCAATTCAGTCAATTTATATGAAACCTCTCACTTTGATGGTCACTACACCAATTGTGGGTGCAGCCATTCTCTCAACCACGTTCACCGACTAACGAGCGCTCGCGTATTTTTATTGTATTTAGAAAAGAAAATACCTGAATCAAAAGAACTAAGGAAATGGGGACGGCTTCTGCATCACCCTAGGTCAGCTCTACGGATGAGCTGTTTGAGAGGGACTAGGAAAGAAGGTTTGAAGTTTCATGAATGACGCACAGATGAGAACTGAGCAACAAGTGAAATGTTGGCGAATCCCACGCAGACAGCATATATTCTTGTACCACACCACATGTCAGTGTACCGCCTGCCTTCGATTGTAGGTACTCGGTGATCGTAGTCCAGTGGGGATAGACGAAGATTCATAATCCGACGAAACTTGGGCAATGGATCGGAGCTCCTGACCGCTGCAATTTTCGCCGGAGTCAGCGGCTCTCCAAATATTTCAACCCCCCCCCCCACCGTGTAACATCAGGATAACCAAGTGAGCGCAAGATCCTGGCTTCCAGAAACTACTTCCTGGGCAGCCAGGAGCGCTGCTCATTGTTCGGGACGAATAACAAGGATGCCAAGTCTTAGCCATCCTCCGAATACTCTGAAGGTACTCTCTCTCTCTCTCTCTCTCTCTCTCTCTCTCTCTCTGCTGAATCCGAACAAGTGTAGTGCCATGATTATGGGGCATGCCAGATTGCTTGGCAATTTCTCCCTCAGTGGAATCCCAAAATTAACGGTTGAAAATGTACAGATTGCCTATGTAAAGCAAATGAAATGCCTAGGGATTATATTGAACGATGATCTGTCTTGGACTTCTCAAACTGATGCCACTGTGGGGAAGGTTCACTCATTGCTCTATGCTTTCAGGAACTTAGTTTTCTGTAAATCGGTAAGCCTTAGAACGACCCTGTTCAGGACATTGATCCTACCTTACTTCATGTATGGTGCTGCAGTCGCCTGCGATCTGGACTCTGTATGTCGGCTCAAAATGCAGAGAGCTTTAAATACCTGTATTAGGTACATTTTAAATCTTAAATACGACGACAGGGTGTACGACAAATATCGACATCTCCAAATCCTGAAAGTTGATGAGCTTATCCAGTACATGGTTCTAATCACGATGTTTAGAATAACCTCATCAAGAATGCCTAGGTACCTCGCTGACAGATATCAGATGTTTTCCCAAATTCACACCCTTGAAACCCGGAATAAGGATATATGTTACCGGCTGCCGCCGTGCCGCACTACAGCCTATCGCCAGTCATTCCTTATGCAGAGCACTTCATATTACAACGGACTTTCACCTGACCTCAAGAAATTGACCAGTTATCCTGCTTTCAAGAAACATCTGAAGGAATACTTATTATCTTTTTATTCTGAATGAAAAATGAAGGACGTAATTACCTATGTGGAATGCAGTAAAGAAGACATTTATTTACTTTTATCTTCTTTTTTTTTTTTTTTTTTTTTTTTTTTATTAGTAGTAGTAGTTTTTTTCTTAAACACAAAGCTGGAGAATTTTGTAACACAAAATTGATTGCCATGTAATGTCGCCTTGTGCCAATCTGTGCTCGTAACTTGTTGACTGAAAAGTTCTGGTTAGGTGGAAGAATGGCCATGTATGGCCAAACCTCGCCAGATTCAATAATAAAGACGTTATCAATCAATCAATCAATCTCTCTCTCTCTCCACATCCTTCCACACCCTAGCTCTTTGTCTAGAATTTGACAGAACCCCTGCTGAGTTTTTATAGCCTACGACAACGCATAAAATGGTAGATTTTTCAGGTTCCCACAGAGTCACAGAAAAAGCCACGACTACTTTAGAAAATGAGTGGATTGGAATTTTGAGAGGCATCGTTTCAGTGGCATGAAAAGTATTTTCATTTACATTTTTGTGAGGACGTACAGCAAGATTTTTAGCTGGCCACATAACATAAGAACTAGCGTCATTCCGCTGATTATCCAGAAAACATTATCATCACGAGGGCTGTGTGCTTGAAAAATGTTGGATTACGGAGTTTTGGTGATTACTCTTCTAAAACTACAAAATTCAGCAAGTGGCTGAGGCTGCAGGAAAACGCAGCAAATGTAATTTGAAAGTGGGCAGAACCATATATGTTATAACTATTGCTCTAGTACGCGAAAAAATCGTTTTAATTCGAGAGCTATGATGTCTAATCCTAAAAGCCTAATAGTTTCTGGAGAAGAAACAATAATGTTAGAGGGTCATGTGCCACAAGTTCCCAAGCTATGTGTAAATGTGGCTCCAACTACCGAACAGCCTGCTAAAGAGCAGTAGGTTAAACGTTCACCCTTTGGCCGGCACCTCCGAAGGGCGTGCAGGGTGTTCGTGTGACAAAGTCATCTATCAAGGACGGAGCGAGATGAACGAATTTATCACGTTCCGAGGGCGTAGTTATTTTTACCGAACGTTTATTTATCGAAGATTTGAGAGTGGGACGAGAAGCGTCTCGATGGTGTCGCCTTTAATAAGAGCAAAAATGTAATCGTAATAGTCTGTCTCTGCCTTATTGAGATGAGCCAACCCTCGAAGAGCAAGTGGGAGGATCTGGTCGTCTTCTCAAAGGCGATTACCCGTATGGCATCTGTAACCAAGGCGTCATATTCTGGAAAAGAGCGATGAAAGTGATTTTCAACGGAAGTTTACGAGGGAGTTTGTGAGTTTCGTCATCATCGTTTGGCATCATCAATCAAAACGGGGCTCTAATCTCCAAGTTGAGGACAGGTGGCGAGGAAATCCGTTCCCAAAGGTACCTTTGGAAGTAAGAGGCGTAAAATCGTTTTATTCATCAGTGAGGAAGTCGTGGATGAGGGGAGACAAGAGTAGTAGTAGGAGGTCGATAGCAAGGGCGTCAGAGAGGAGAGGGGTTTCTCTTGAATGGAAGTGAGATATAGCTTTTGGAGCCTCGTCGACGTTTCACTGTGGGTGTTACCGACCTTGGAGGGCCTCCAGCAGAATAATTACATAGGCAACGATATAACATGACAAAGTAACAGGGGTAGGTGTAGCAGGGCTCGACCCACACCCTGGAACTCGCTCATGGGCGGCCGTCCCGCAGGTATCTGGCATAAGGGACTCAGTCTGACGGCGATAAACCCAACGCATCCAGTAACTTTACTCGATAGCCCGGCTTGCTTTTCCATCAAGGCCACCAGATAATGAGAGCAAGAGGGTGGAAAGTCGAGTCTTGCAAAACGTCTACTAACCTACTCACGCGGCGTTTCCTAACGTGCTTTCAACTCAGGTCCGTTGTCTTTAGCGATTTATAGCTTCCTCTGATTACAACTGTCACTCCTATCGTGTTTGTTTTTGAACTGAGCTCACAAATAACATTTCTGCACATCTTAAAAGCTCCAAATGAACACTAAAACCAAAAACAACCCAGAAAACTACAAGAGGTTCCGGTGGCAAGGCTTACGATTATTACCTTGCCCTTATTAATTACTTGCCGTTCTGCAGTAAAATCTACAAAGACAAGCTTTTTGGTGAGCTGTGTTTAAAGTAACAGATCACATCCTCAAGCATGAAATAACTTCTCCATCAATACGTGGCTCCTGGTAGTGTTCAGCTGTGATATCATCAGTTATATCGGGTCTCTACAACATTATGAGCCACTCAACCTTAGCATTGAATACCACACAAACTGCGTGCACGTGCCTATAATTTCTGCCATGAAAGATGCGTTAGAAAGATTTGCCTGGGCATCATCATTGGCAGAACTAACTAGGCCTACTAGCACGCCACACACAGAACATACGCCAACTACACAGGAGTTAAAAAACTACAAGAAAGAGAGAGTTTTACATCTTCCTCGAAAACGATCTAAGGGGTTTGAGTAAACTTAAATATCTTCCTTGTTACTAAAACGTACGCCACTTATGTTCTCCAAGACGCATGAGAAAATGAGATTCTACGAACACTAAACGGTTCAAATTTCGGCTCAACTTACAGATGACGTGCGTCGCAACATGTATTTAATTTTGTCTATGCGAATCTGTTTTACAGTCTGATTCGGCAGATCTGTTGCTGCTATTGATTGACACGGGGAACGTTGACATTCAACCAGCCGACAACTCAATTACGTTTACAATCCGTGAGTCAATTACTATTCCAAATTAAACGTTGTAAATGATCGTCTATCTGTCGGCCTGCTTCTGGCAACCCCATTAAACGGCCGGACCTGGAGAGAGTTTCGGAATAATTTCGTTTCTATCCCCCGTTAGGTTCGACAATTAAAACTCCGTCGGAGCCTATTGGAGTTGACGTCGCCGATTCCTTCGCTAGTTAGGCAGCCCGCAAATCACTGAGGTTCTGTAGATTGATTTCAGGCGCTCGCAGAGCCACAGGACTTACATTATTTTATTACGGCAATGAGCAGAGCTATAAGCATCGATTTTGTAGTTTTCTTGTAACTTCATTAGTACACTTCTCTTCGACTGCAGTACGCATAATCATCCCCACAAAGTCTTCGCGACCTTCCATCTGCATTTTAGTGCTCTTATTCTCGTCTATGTGAGATGGTGAAGGCATACGAGTATAGTAGAGGTTCTCAAACCACCTTGTCTTTTTGGCTTTTGAAGCCGTTCACGTTAATAAAGGCGTTGAGAAAACTTTCCTCATAAAGGTACAGATGGAAATCGCAAATGAAACGGCGTTGAGATGCGGCATCAGTTTGAAAGCTTTTAACTGAAATAATATGCCCGTTTCTCTTTTGAAAAATGCGAATTTCTTCAAACTGATCTGCAGTTTGCTCACATTTCATCAATTTTTCTAACTTTTCCCAGTCAACTGCTCATCTCCATAGAAGTTTGTTGTTTGTCAGGTTTTGTAAGTTATATGTAATTGATAATTTTTTTGACTGTCGATATACACTGTTGATGATTTTTGAAGTGTAGTTATAAATAATTATCGTCTAGCCCATACTTTCGGTGTATTTCGCAACCATTATCAAGGCAAGTTGGGAGCAGTTACTGCCAGAATATAACGGTTGAGTAATGCGCCAAAAATATGGTCAAGACTAGAATTATTTAGAACTACTCCTCGAAAATCATCCACAAAAATCAAGTTTATGTAATTCTGTTTTCCATTTATCCCTACTTGTCTTTCAATTTCCCATCAGCGATTCAGAATTTTGGAACAATCTGACTCATTTCAATATTTTGCATCGGTGGCGCTGAACTAGTAGGTACTACAAGGTACGTTTGTCATATATTTTCCAAATTTTATACCACTACGAGATCCCACTTTCAGGCACTGAATGTTACGCTACATTTTTCGAGATCGTAAAAAGCTGCTTAATCACGGGCGTTCGTGGTGTTCAGGCAGCTCAGAAGGAAGCTTGTTTCACAAAAGCGATAACGCTGAGGTCTTTTCCTTTGTTTTATTATTTATTTCGTTAGCTCTTCGCATCAAAAAAGGTCCCGGAACCAACGCTTAGCGGATGGTAGGCGATTGCGTCTCTACCAACACCCCCCCCCCCCCCCGCCAAGGGGGAGGATCGGCTCTTCCGGCAATCGGTCTCTCGTTTTCTACTAGTGCTCGATTCTCTAACGGCCTGAACCTCAATAGCTCAAGTTACACCATTTATTCCTTTTCGATACAAATTGGGCCATAGGATCATCAAAATTCCGCCCTGTTCAAAAACTGTCCCCAGTTTTCCTACATTGCAGTCGCCAACGTATAGTTTGGAGTTAGGTTCTCCATCATCTACCACCGCTCCATCTTCGAACGCTGTTCTCATCCTCCTCGAACCACCACGGGTACTGTGCTCGCGTGTGCTACGGATGAACACGGTCAGACGATTTTATTTCCACCGTGCAGAATTTAACTTTATTTTATAGGCTCTCATTTAGCAATTTATTTTTTTTATTGTTCCTTTTCAAAATATTTAGGTTATTTGTTTTTTCTTCTCTCTCCTGGTTATTATCGCACAAAAAGCAATTTCATAGACTGGGTTAATTGGTGCATCTTCTTTAATCATCCCGACTCAGTTTAACAGTATCATCAACACTTGTGTGGAAAGCATAGTTGGGAAGTGAATTATGACGATTTAATAAACCCTAGCTGTCTGAGCATCAAGGGTCCGCTTCACCTAAGCTATAATTCAACTAAACTCAAAACCCTCTGGTGGCTCGTGAGGTTTCCCTCAAAAGCATACTGTAGGAGGTTCACATTTTCGATTAGAGTTGATGTCGCCTGAGGGAAGGAACAACGATATCACCTCCTGGAGAGCTGGAGTAGTCCACGGGATATCAGTTCTCGTTCCGAAACAAGGTTATAAACAATACAACCATATAAACCAAGCAGCCGCTTTCTCACTTCTCTCGTGTGGATAATTACGTCATAATTTTTTGGCTCACGATCTATTTATTCGGCCTGCCTATTTTAGTACCAGTTACCGATCTGTAGCCTACGAGGCTTTACAACTCTTCATAGTGACCAGTTTCAAGATGTTTCATGTCCGTGTTCTTACCTCTCCTAGGCCATGTCAATCAAGCAATAAGAAAAAGTAAGGTAGTGATCTAACTCTCCTTTAAATTTGACACTTAACCATTTCAAGGCATGGGGATTCCAAATCTGCAATGTCCGTTCACTTTCTGCCATCTTGGCCATATTTTGCCTTTGACGTGGTTCAAAAAATCCATTATTTCGCACAAACATACTTGGGATCTAGTTGTGCCCAGCAATCTGATAGAACGAAACCAACGGTTGCTATGCGCAAAAAATAGTTTACAAAATTAGCCGAAAAGGACATTTTGGCAGCTTTATTGCAATTACATCGTGTTTGCTATCGTTTCCTTGGTACTTTTCGATGCTGAGTCGAGAGGTGTAGGACTGCGTGTAGATTGAAACAGTGAAATTACAGTTAATGTATTTAGGTAATTTCTACTGATTGAAGAAACTCGCGGGACAATACAGCAAAAGTTCTCCAGCCAGCACTCATTTCCCGCACTGCCTCCCGTCTTACTACAACCACACGTCAGTTCGAATCTTCGCGTCTTGCCAATTGCCTAGCGACGTGATCATGTTTCGTACCGTTTACGAAAGGCCGACTCGAATGGAATAGGTCTCGGAGGTGCACCACGAACTTTGTCGTTTGCGTGTGAGTTGTTTTCCGGATTGTTAATATAGCCGCGATAAATTCTTTAAATTTGTTGACGTTTGATAGGTCACAAATATGATGTGCAAGATAATAACTAATCTTTGAGATAAGTTCAACCTTTTATTAAACTTTTCTTCAAAAAATTTGCTACACAGTATCCGTAGTTTGTCAAAAACCGTTTGGTGTATCGTGGACGCGATCGAGAAATAAAAACATCTTTTAACTCGAAAGTAGTCAACGCGTCAAGTAGTGTCCGCAAAATTGTGTTGGCAAGTAATCAAAATGATCTAAACGCTGGTTATTCAAGTAAGGTGGTAATGTAAGTAGAAGCTATCTCTAAATTACGAGACAGTAAGTTTGGTTTTGAGTTCAAATTTCTCTTTCTAGAACTATGCAGCTCGAAGGGATACACAACCCTCCTAGGTATCATTGTACTCAGAGTTCTCAACAAACTTTGAGTGGTCCCCTACGAGTTTGAAAAACACTTGAAGTTTATTGTATAACTGAGTAAAATGGGCAATAAATCGGTTAACAGGGAGGTAAAAACCTCTGAGAAAGTCGCAAGATGCGTTCCGTCTAATCTTTTTACGGTCAGTTTCTTTTTCTAAATCTTTTTTTTTCTTCAAAAATCGTCCAGTTTTACCAGTTGGCTTCGTGTTTATATGCACGGCTTTCATCAAGTAAAACGCCCAACCTTTAACTAACAAAACCGCGTCCGAGTAAATTAACGTCAAATTAAAATGAATTCTCATAACCACTCACTTCATCGTGCTGGATTTCATCTCACCAGCACAACAAAGACTAGAATGCTAATGATTATTTCTAATAATCAACTGGTTCGGCCTCTTTCAATCTCCACTTGTTTACGTCCACGTCTTAGGCATATTGTCTTTCCAACAGCGATTCTTTTATGTCCGTTGCGACCAAAGTCATTTGGGCAAGTGGTGATCTGATGGAGCGGGCTCTCTAACCAACTTCTTTTCCTATCAGCTTCTCTATCGTTCAATTTGCTATAAACATACAGGGTTTTCCTGTTGGCGGGACATGAAAAGTCGAGCAGACATTTTAGGGGGAAAAATAATTTAAAAGATCTGGCGCGTACCAACACACAACTTTCCACTACCCCCATAAATTTGATGATTAGCGGCAATGTATATTCGTTCAACGGAAACTTTTCAGAGGTCAAAATGTGGTTACTAGTTGGATGAGAGTGCACCATCAGTTTGATCGAAATCGTTTGTGCGGTGTTTGAGATAATAGGGCATACTATGATTTAATGTTCAACAAATATTACTTGCCGGGTTATCTTGGCTTCAATGGACAGTCACAGAAATAGTTGCGATGAACAAAACGTGAGTCAGCAACACACAACGGTCGCAAGAAGGCTCATCAAATTCATTAAAGCGGTTGCTCTTAAAGTTTCGAAAACGTTAGGAAAACACGGCGTGTGGCCTTAATTAGTATGTATCATTATTCAATGGACTGTCAGAAGAACACCTATAGACCTATTTTTTCTTAGGCCTGTATCTCTGTTCACTAAATTTTCATAGATATTTATGGAAAAGAAAAGTTAGGTTCTGATTAGAAGATAATTTGAAAATTTCGTCAACGATAACTAAACGATCTCCGTTTTCGATAAAGCAGTTTCCTGCAAATTGAACCACACACAGACCACACTACGTATTTCGTTGTTGTTGAATTCAGTAGGGCTTAAAACGCAAAGATGTGAAGAAACTTTTTTTTTTACTAAAGTTAACGTACCTGTTAGGTGAGTCCGTCTCCTCTGGCTTGTTTTTTTTACCCCACCACGATACTTAGTGGGAAGCAGAATGTAGATGAAAGTGTTAATAAATGGTTGGGAAACTGTGTAAAATCGTCGGAATTCGATTAAAGTGGTGGGTGGGGGAGTAATTGGGGAAATCAGGTTAGAGAGGCTGGGAAACTAGTATTTCTAACCATGCAACGGGTCCCTGACGTGGAGCAATCGCCAGTCTGGAGGGGCCTCCATAGAAGTTTGAAGTGTATCATGTTAATAAGACCTCTGTGTATGGTTCGTCGCACCAGTTATCTGCAAACAGCTACGATTTGTGCATCAAAGAGTTTCATCATTCGAGAAGAAAAACGGGTCAGTTAGTTAAGTAGTAAACATAATGCAGACATAACGGTTCTGTTTATTATTGACTTGCACTCAGGGACATCCCTTTTATTCTTCATCTTCTTCTGGCGAGAAAAACAACAATAAATGAACGACATTATTCTAACACCTATCAGACACACAAGTAAAATACTTTTTTTGTCAAACAAAAAATGTTCCACAGTTAAATAATAGCTACACGTAACATAAAAAGAAAACCTTGTTTCTACATAAAATCCATTGTATGATAAATCTTTTTAGTTTTATTTACACGTTCTCATTTTATACCTATTATAATGAATTCGAGTATAGAAAGTTTATGTACAGTATTTCTAATGATCGAGTTCGAAAAATAGTAAGAGTTTGAGTCGAGTTTCGAGCAACAAGTATTTTAGAAGTACAAATGACAACACGAGGTGAAAAACGAAGGGTGGAATTGACTACTAGAAGAGTTTCAATATTCACTAAGATCAAAAGGAAAAAGCCACAAATTATAAACGTACATTGACTATGAATAAGATTTTAAAGATGTGAGTATCACAAGTAGTAGAATGTTTCAGGCAGAAATGGAAACATTTTTATTGCCAAAAATAGAAACCGATTAAATTCACTTCCATGTCCAAAGAAAATTGAGGATTGGCGATTTCCACATTTTTCTATAATTACGAATATATTCTATGAGATAAGACACAAATATTGCTGGGTGTTTGATATTGCAAGCCGAATTCTTGAACGTGAACATCAATACATGTTCTACAAATCTCGTAACTCTCTAATTTATTGGAAACGTCGTCAAAGCGCCTCAATTTCATTGAACATGGATTTGAAATGAAACAGAGTCGAGAGTTGAAGGGTCAAAGGGACGTCAAAAGAGTGTTAGTTACGAAACGAAATTTGAAGATCCGTCAGAAATGAAAATGAGGAGCAACTTTGAGAAAATTAAACAACAGATTCTGGTGTTCCGTTTGATGCCATAATTTCCTCACTTTCGTGCCAGTTGTCAGGCAGATTTCTTTTCGTCGTACTTGGTGGAACGAATGTTCGTTGTGAAATCGGATATTGTGTGTGACATTTATGTTAAACGGAATTCAGTGAATTGTGGAGCTTGAAGCTGGTGAACTTGCGGGCACGAGGTCTGGCACTGAACTGTATTGCTAAAGTGAAGCTTGTAGCATTGTTGAGCTCTCTCTCTCTCTCTCTTAGTTGCCAGCCCCTGCTGCTGACCACCCTCAATACTTGCGCACATTCATCTTACCAGAGCATGACCACAGCGGTTAATTGCCCTTTTGAGAGTTGTTCTCCCAGTTATTATCTTTGCTCACTTGTTTCAACAACTTCTTTGGATTTTTCTCAACTCTTAAAATTCTTGCTTTTACTGGCAACAGTATTCATGTAAACTTTAACCAAATTCTCAAATAGTTGTATATTCAGTGGAAAGTAGTCCAAGAGTCGTAAGATCACTTAAGGAAAGTTGATAGTTGTTTTCCAGATTCCGAAAGAGAATAGAAATCTGCTGAGATCTACGAGGCTACAAGATGTAGCTTTATAAACAGATTGTATTCTTTCTTTGCGTTCCTCAAAGTTTATTCTCATCGAATTAAACCCGCAAATCTAATTTTTAGATTGTCTTGTAGCAATATCCTTAAATAAGCCTTTATGGCAAAAAACCCGAACAAAAATTTCTTTTGAGCATCAAAACCAAAATTAATGTTAAATATTACTATCCGTTTTGATCATAAGGTATGGTATGTAGAATTTGATTTCAAATCGAGTAATGACTGTTATACTCTTTACTCTCAATACTTTAAATCTAATTTAACCTTAACGCTACCGAACTAGGCAAAAAAATATGACCACCTCTTTTTTTTGTTTTGATTCATCATACATTTCCATTTCATTTTGAATCACTGATGGTGAATAAACTTCTTTCATTTTCAACATTCTAAAAATTAAATTAACTCTCAGATTCAACTATTGGTTAAAAATATTTGGTCGACATTCGAGATATGAATAATGTAGTTCCAAGATTCGAAAGTTCGAGCTTAGGCCTTTTTAGGCTTGGGAGACAAAAAACTATTGTATTACGAACAAAGATACATTTTGGCAAAATGATCAACTAACGGTAACATCAATAAAGAGACAATGAGAGGAAACTCGCAAGCCTCAAATACTCTATAACCGCCAATCAGTTAATATTGTCAAGAGTTTATACATCCTTGTATTATAATCATGTAACTGTGTAGTATCAAAAAACCAACTCCTCAATTCAATAACACATCTGCTGGAATGCATTCGTTGTAGAAATTCTCAAAAGTACCCAGAAAATCGCTATTGTCGTTAGTGTCTGGTTGGGAAAACCCCACCTCTCCCACAATCTTGGGAAGGTGGGGTTCATATGTTCATATCCTCCATGAAGAAGGTAGGGTTCATATGTTCAGAAAACCTGCAACCTCGTCAAAATCGGTTAACTATAAGATGAACAAAATTAGAATTACGTTACAAAATGGTATGGAAAGAAAATCAAACAATACATATAAAACAGGAATAAAATAAATAATAATAAACCTTTATTTAAAATACATTAAATCGATAAGCAAGTCATTTAAATAAATTCATAATTTAGGGCATAAAATAAGAAATTAATGGTAAGTGTTTAAGTCAGGTAACTTGAAACTGTGTGCACTAGTTCGCAGTTCGACATTGTGATGCATTTTGAGATACAAAATCATGTTTGATCTTTGGCTGAACAGGTTGTAAGAACCCCTACGTTAGAACATCCAAGACTGCTTCAGGTTGAGGGTCCAGTGAATACTTTTAACTTGCATTCTTACTATTTAGTCCTACTTTCCTTTTCCCAAGTAAACATATAACGTATCGATGATTTAATTTGTAAATAACCAAGAACGTTTTGGGCTATGGCGTTACCGAGTTGGAACTGGAAGTTCTTGGAGTGGAGGAAAATTGTATGGGCATGCAGGGGAGTTGAGTCTGAGGTCTACAACGACTAAAGGGTGTGTAGTGGGTTTGGTAGAAAGATCCAAAACTATTAATAAAAATCTGAAACTACAAATAAAGAAGGAAACAATTTGATGAATTGCAATATTGAAAGAAGTGAACGTGCAACGAGAAAAGTATTTTAAACAAATAAATAATAAAGTTTGAAGTGTTAATTCCTGGGTGTAGGGTACCTCTCACTCACAACCAACGTTGAACTAGGCAACAAGGTAAGGGAGATAGTAATCTCAGTATTAATGATTTTTCAGCTTTCATAGTTATGAATTCCAACACAACAGGCTGTTGAAAGTACCTGGCTATAAGTAGCAGGTTATATTTAAGGTGAACTAATGCGCCCACACACCTACCTAATGCTTTGGACACACAGATAGAAGTTACATGAAGTTGTGTCAGAACTGTGTTGTAGAAACCATATTTGAGAGGGGGGTGTCCGAACCCAGCCCAGGCGCAAATGGAATTTAAAAGATTTGGTTCCATTCCTACCTATTAGGCGTATAACAGTGGAAACGAGACAATACAGCTAGGCATTGGAAGTAACACTCATCGAGTTTGTTCCATTAGGCACCATACTAATGGAGTGGGGGAGAGTATAAGCAAATAACTTTTGCCAAACGCTGGTGTGCTGCAGGAGTTGGTTAATTTTGTCACTACACGACATAAAAAATATAATTCACATCATTTAGTTATTAAAGGTAATCACACAGTCAATAAAATTCAAACTGACCGATAACATCACTAAGTTCCAAAGACCAATCCACTTACAACTGAAAAATCATTCACTTGTCTAAGAGACAAATATTTGTCATAAAGTAGTTTCTTTGTTCCACATTAAGGCTATTTTAATAAAATCTGCGTAAAATACATCAAGTCGTACCTCCTAAATAAATAAGAGTGACATGAAACTAAGAAGAAGACACAAAAAAGGCTTGTAAGGCAGATGTCAACTTTGAGGACTTGCCTTGTGCGCTTTTTCATACTACCTTCTTAAATTAATTTTTCTTTATATAATCGTCCTAGAGGAATAAAATGAATAAATACGTGAAAAATAATTAAACATGTACATGTAATCGATTTGAGGCTCGTACATAATACACTTATTACGAAACAAAGGAGAGACTCAAATACGGAAAGAAAAAGGGGAACAACTATAAATACAAAACGCATGTTTTTTCTTCACGTTCACAGGCCAATTGAAGTAGAGGGTGTGGCCCCCAGAAACAAGAAGTCATCTTGTCTGCAGCACTGTGGAGGGCAAACATGCACACGTCACTGAACTTTACTAGAGGGGTGACACTGCTCTAGTTGCTAAGCCCAGAGGTCAACATGGGATGCCAAAATAAGGGTCTGAGCAAAATCCGATAGTAGCAAAAGCCATGAACACAAGTGCATTGACATAGAGCTAAGGAAAGTTGTGTGATGCGTCGCACGTGATATTTTCCATTTCATCTGCTCCTAACCTTGAAGGCTGAAAGCCAGTTACAGTATCCATCCTCTAGTGAGTGGACCTTTTAAAGTTATCTCTATTCTTGTCTCCCTGTAGTTTAGTAACGTGTACACATACTCAGGCGTCGTACTAAACGTATACCATGAAAGAATCATTGCCAATAAAGAAAAAAGAACCAGCTCAAGTTCAAAAACCTTCATTCACCCTCTTACACTAAATCGACAACCAACTTCTACACACATTCTTCCCCATGGATTCGACCTTGGTACTAATCAATAAGCGTGTATGATTCGTATTAGTGGAAATTTCTGGATGGTCTCTTATGTTGTGGGGGGGGGGGGGGTTGAATCCTAAAATCTAGTGACTAGTTGTTACTGGGGACTACAGGTAATTCCTGAACTGAGTGAGACCAACTTCAGGAAGAGACGTTACTAAAGTACGAACGCTATCATAATAGTATAGTTCTGACATCACGTTAAGTTGTGGAAACTTGAATCGCTCACACAGTCTTTTCTCACGTTTCAAAATGAAGGAGCTTTACCTCCGACTTCCTATTAGTTTCCCATTTTTTTCGTCTTAAAGTTGTACTCGTTCCACGTTTTGGTACAAATAAGCGTAAATAGAGTTAATAAAGGAGATTTTACATGTCATAGCCCATTAATAATCATCCAGGAGAGTACATCAAAGTTGTAAGTTGTAGTTCATGCGAATTGAATTCTATACTTCAGATCGAATCATCTTGTATAAGATCAAACAGCCCCCCTCCCCCCCATAAACTATTAGTCAGATCTAGTTACAACATACACGTTGGTTGTGGATCTATCTGCACATGAAGTGGAGTTAATCTACACTCACAGCCAGTTAAGTATATCCGCAGACACTTGTCCAAGACAGGTCGGCTTGCTTATGAAAGTGATGGTTAGTTAACACTCATAAGAGAGTTATATCAGAAGATAGTAACGGAGGTTGAGGTTTTGCTATCATGCAAGAGCCTGGACACTCACCCAGCATCCACCAAACCCTGAGTTGTGGAGGGATGGCCGGTTCTCATATGCCCAGTCTATAGGTGGAGACCTGTTGTCATGTGTCCCCAAGCAGAGGTATGACTCTAGGGAATCCATATCACCTGGGAGGAGTTCTTTACACACATCCCAAGCTTTTTTTAATTGTTCATAATGAGGCAGACCATGCTAGGGTAGTGCCCTTAAGGGACTGGAAGTGTTGGCTGAAATGCCACTTCTCCCCTATATTGACTTCTAAGTACTTGGCTTGCATCTCTTGAAGGAACCTTTAGCCACCAAAACATATTGACAGTTGGGTACATACTTTTCCTTTATGAGGATGAGCTTGGCTTTGTCTTGTCAGGATTGCACTACTGGGTGATGGTTCTGAGCACTTAAACATAAGACACATGTCATTTTTAGCACTACAGACGTTATCACCTCCCTCCATAATACCTCTTTCGCAAGTTTTCCCATGTGCCTTGCATTATTTCAATTGCAGTTCATAATTCTTCATGGAAGGGATAGAACTTCTCTTGTATGTATCAACATACATCCTTCTTCCCCATAATACCAATACTATTGTGGGTTGAGCAAATACTATACAAAGAAAAACTTGCATATTTTCTCTATACTACAGCCACATAAAATTATGTGTTAATATCCATGGCTTTCATGGTTTGAAGCTGAACTATTGGACGAACATCACCATACTATCATAGTATCAACAATTTATGTGTCATTAGCATCAGAACACAATAAACACATGCAGTAGAGTCGTTATTACTGTGAGTTTAACAGTTGCAAGCAATAGAGCAGTAACCGACCACACAAAAAGCACCACGAAAAACGTGTGGTGGGGGGCGGGGCGGGGGAGGAGCTGAGTTTGTGATAAATTCAATCTGATTGTGGTATTAATTAGAAGTAGCAGGTTCTGTTCCCACTCTTGAGGTCGGTCTCTTCACTGGAGAACTGCCAGAACGTACATCCAAACAGCGAAAAAGCTAATTTGTATGGCGTATCACATTTTTACAGCAGTAGAGAAATAAGACTGCTAATAACAACAAAGGCGTTACAATTGAAACAATGGACTATTGGGAATCACAATCATCAGTTGGTTCCCCGTCTGATCAGTATTCCTTATTTTTTACATCCCACACAACAAATGGACCGAGGATATGAATTCATATGCTCTAAGTGCTAATCGTAGCCACAATTATAATGACTACTTTTGATTTGCGCACTTGACAATAAGACAAATGATTAATGGTAAAATATTGAGAACTCAAGAAACATAAAAGATTGTGGAACAAAGATTTGTTAGAATCATCGCTGTACAACTAAATTCGAAACGAAGCATTAAAAACTATTTCCAAGAACACTCTTAGGAACCGTTCATTAAACAGATCATTCTAGCTCAATGACCAGAAAAATACTTTTCCCTCCTAATTTACATTAGATTGTCAGTTTCACAAAACAAATTCCCTTAAATAGGCGACAAAATGATTATTAGATTGTCTTACAGGTGTTTTCGAAAGAAAACTCCAAGTCAAGCAAAACTTTTTTTCGCGTGAAACGTGTACGAAGTTGACTAACGAACTCTGATACGTCGGTTCCAAGTGACACTAATCATAGTCCAATGTCGACTGTGTTGGACGGGTGCCCCTGTAACAAACGTTTCACTGACATAGTTGTCACGGGTTTGATTAAACAATAGGAACGTGGCGTTCAAGCAAAGTAATCTTCAAATAACTGTTGAACTAAAGTTAATTTTCCATTGAGAAGAAAATGATGTCTCATCACATAAATAACTACCGCGCCGGGATTTCTAGAACTGCCAACGCTATTCATGTAGTCTTACTAAATCCAATGGGCATAGACAGTATACTTATCTGCCTGAAAAAGTTCAGTTTCCACCGAATCTTTCAAGTTTTCTGAAGAGCACCAAAACTGAGAATTTCATGACTTTGGCATGAGGCAGCTTCAATTTCCTTTTGTTTGTAATCGAACGTTCAATATGACGGTACTAATCAATCCATCTAACTAATTTATATGTTCTTGCCAGTAACATTCCTGAAACCCGAAAGTAATCGGATCAAATTACAGAGAACCTTCGAGTAGTGGTTAATTCCCTAAAAATGTAATTTAATAATACATGTAGCAATTCCCATAAAGTTGGTTCGAACAATCTCTTGAAACAAGATAAAAAGGTTCCCTTTTGTTAAAGAAAATGCCAGATAATTCACATTTTCCAATATCCCTCTTTCATTTCGTTCTCCATAACTATTTCCCCAGCGGTTCATTGAACAGAAAATTTCCTTTTTTCTTCGAATTTTCTCAAATGCAGATTCAACTATTTTGAAGAATTGCTATACAATTGCGTAGCATGAAGAAACCTAGGTACCACATCGTTGGATTAACGTGGGTACGAGGAAAAGTGGGTGTCATGCCACACCTGATTTTGTAATGTTTCCTTTTTTATTCGTCCGTAAGCTCCGACAAGGTCCTATGGAGCGTTGTTAATTGGATCACCCTGCGTTGCAGGCAAGTGTTAGTATTATTAGACTTACGTATGGAACTGCTGGGCAAACAATTCTGCATAACCGTCTGTTGAGATACTTAGGTATCGTAATCAGTTGAAAAGAGAGCAGTCACCGATGATTTTCAACTGAGTGGTACAGTTTTCACGTTTTCGTCTTCAATAAAAAATTCCCAGTCAAGCTCAGCTGTAATTCTCTTCAGCCTTAACTGTGACAGATCCAAACAAGCTAGCTATTATTTTAATTTAATTTACTCATTTAGGAATGTCTTCAATTTTAAAGAACTTATCAACCACCACGTTTATATAATATCGTCTATTTGAAATCCTAGTGGCTGAGCAGCAGTAACTCGTATTATACTCATTTTCATCTAACTATGGGTTTTATCGCCTTAAAGCACCTGTCTGAGCCTTTGGAACACAAACAAAAAATGTTTTTATATAATTGCTGTCAGTAGTTTCCATCGCAATCTGCAGTGATATACGTTGTCCCACTGAAACTGGAACTCATTGTCATTGGAATATTAACAATTAGAACAAAAATCCTGGAACGTCTCGACTCTACGCAGTTTGTATGAAACCATTAATTACTGCTACTTTAGAATGACGTATCAGAGTTCAATCGCAAAACAACAGACATTGAATAAACCAATAGAAAAAATAAAAAGGTGAAGTGTGAACAGGTTGCAAAGCTCGCGCAGGTCTCATGAGGAGTACCGTAATTTGGAAGATCACGGGCAGAATAATTTTAAGCCTATTAAAATCACAAACTTACTGAAACCAAGCATCGCATTTTCTATCTGAATAACCTTTTAAAGAGTATTATCTTGGATTGTCTAGTTATCCTCAACATTACAACCTGCAACCAGATTGGCCCTGAACAAAGGCATCATTGAGGCTTTGAAAAATGATAAGTTTACCAACTGATCTTTGTTTTAAATGTAACAGTGCATAGCGCAGAAAAAATAAGGGCTTACTCCAGTTTTAAAAATATAAGAAAATGTTTTTGCTGATAACATACACTAATTATCAGTTGGAGCCTGACATCAACATGATAATCATTTCTCAATCGTTGAGAGAGACTCCCTTCAAACGCACAAAGGTTGGCAGCTTTAACATAGGTTGTCTCAAAGGATGTTATTACCGTACATCATCAGGGTCTCCTTGCACATTGTAGGTAGAATATGGTCAGGAGTATGAGCTAAACAAAATGCAGGTCTGTAGGTTCCCATCCCCTTTCCTCTAGAGCTAGCTACAGGCTGACCTAATTCTACTTTGATCTATTTTTCGTGCCATGCGCTAGGCTCAAATTCAATTAATCTATCACCTCACCAGATCTGATAAAATAGCGCCACTTTGACACTATAATGACATTATCTGTGATAGTTACTACAATTGTATCAGTTATGATATTAAGGTGAAACAACTTACGCTTTACCCAGTATTTAGTAGAAAGTAGATGACATCTGAATCTGATTGAAACCAACTGAACTTGATTAGGTTGTATTGTTGCCCGCAGCCGCTACCTTCTTCCAGCTTAGTGGGGGCCAAATAGGTCTGTTTCCTTATAAAAATGACTGTTCATCAGCACTCATAAGAAAGTTATATCAGTCCCCAGTCATAGAGGTTATGGTTTTCCTATCCACCAAACTCAGACTTGTGGAGGTGTGGCTGGTTGTCATTTAGTCAGTCTTCCGATGGAGGGCTATTGCCCATGTGTCACTACGTGGAGGTATGACCCTAGGGAATCTGTACCATCTAGGCGTTCTTAATCAGATTTCCCATTGATCTATTTACTTGGGTGGCATGTTTCAAAGGAAGAGGTTAGGGAGAGAGGGAGTTTCAGGCTGTCTACATAATTGTACAGCTTGCAGTTAGTGCCCATGAGGCTCCTGGGAAGAGCTTTAAAGAAGGCGTTCCAGTGGTTCGATGACTGAGCCCTGTGGGCTCCTCTTCTCTATCGTTCTCCGGATGAGATACGTCTGCATTTGACTTATAGCAAATATATTTGTCCCCTAACTTCTGACAAGCAATTATGGGTTATGAGAAATTGCCCAACCTTTAAGCTCATTGAAGAGTGCTGGCCACCATCACTAATAAAACGGAGAAAGGACGATTGTCTATTTCTACTAAATTTGAATTACAATGTTAGATCGATTTCGACGATTAGGTCACCATCAGTAACGTGTAGTTTGTTACTGATGATGATGATGACTTAACCGTGGAAATTTATCTAACATTGCACCTCAAATTTAGCAGAAATGGACAATAGTCCGTTCTCCGTTTTCTTGAAATAGGTTTCCACAACTTCGTTACGAGTGGTTTTGCTCGTACCAGCGCTGGTGAAATAGTTGGTACCAACGATACAGTTCAGCCATTGTAACTGACTCCTGAAAAGTTGAGACTTATTGAAAAACGATTGATGCCAGGATCTCTTGCCTTCAAACACTTCGTATCCACACAGCAGAAATGTTTTGCACTTGATTTGTCAAATAAAACAGTTTTAAGTAAAATGAACTGGGTACAATTTTCGAATAAATTGCCGCACGTTGACTTATACAATATGTGTACATAATCGAAGTTAAGCGTATGATACATGCAATTGACTTTTCTTTTTGTACAACTCCAAAAATACAATTTATACATAAGTATATATCTTACAGACATGATACAGGAAAAAGAAATTGGGGAAATGTAATGATTTGCGCAGAGATGAGTGAATCACTAATTTCATGCTTTTGCATTGTTATAGTTACATCTGAAATATGGTTCAATTTTGAAGTTATTGGACTTTTTGTTGGAATTTACTTGGAATGTCGCAGGGTTGGAACAGGTTGAAGGGTGAAGTAAAATATTGCTCTAATGATATAAAAAACTCGAAGATTGAAGTCCACGTGATAGAGAGAGCATGATATCTCAGTTTGGTGTGCCTTGTTGGATCCTGTGTGAGACTTCGATGGACTGATTATGTTCGTCCCGAAAATAATGAGTACTGCAATGAGAAAAGAGTAGATGTACATTCAAATTTGTGTTTGAGTAGCACAAATGGCAAATGGTAGGGCGGCAGTAGTATGGAGTTTTTAACCCAAAAGCGATTGTATAACTTTTATATTACATAGAGAACCTCCTGTCCAATGATAGTATTGAAGAACTTTCTTCTGGACCTAAGCCTGACATGTGTATTGGATACCCTTGGAGAGCCTTCATGTTTATTGGATGCTCTTAGTGAGCCTTCGTGCGTATTGGATAGCCTTGGATAGTAGTATAGGATCATTGGATAGTACTGGATTAGACTAAACCTAAGCCTTCATTTTTATTAGATAATATTGGAGAGCCTTCTTCTGAACCTAAGGCATATGATTCAGCACAATGAGGGTTGTTTTTGCGAAGTTCAACTGATGTTTCACACCTAATTGGGCTGCCCCATTAGCTGTTACTCCTCTTCAGTCAGCAGCAACTGGGAGAAGTAGTGGATCCTGAACAAAACATTTCATGGCTACGTTTTCCAGGCTTGTAGAGGATCTTTCAATGCGTACTTGAATGGTGCTATTAGACTAGGATAACATGAAGACAGGCGTTGTTGGCTTTGATAGCGCTAAGTTTACCTGTGCTTTAACTACGATTATCATGAATGAATAGATCTCATTAAAAAAATATATATCAGAAAAGTAGTTAAAAACTGACCAAGTGATAAGTCTCTCACTTTATGAGTCACTATGCCCAACCATATTGCATAAAAATATTAGACAGCAACTTGAAATCTTATCACTTCTCAATTGAAAATTGAAACAAAACTGAAGCCTAAACTCGTGCATACAACTATTACTGATTCCATCAATCATAAACAGCACATTGGCGTTTTTAGATGCTATTCATTCAGACACATGATATACAGTTGCAAGATATCCAACAATGAATGTATACCAGGAGCAAATGATTTGAGGTCATAAGTAAATATTCATTAGGCTGTGTCTGGACGTGTGAGCAAGAGTCCACCCTAACTTGAGTGCTTTAACTCTATGAACAGCTTCAAGAATACACAGAGAGTAGCTTTATTTGCCTTGGCATTCAACGACACATTTAGTCAGTTTAACTACATGATACGTTAGGGGTTTATCATTGGGGCTACGTGAAAAGAAAGAAGAACACTGGCCAATAATATACGTCAACTCAGTAGACAGCATTATGGCATGAAAGCATAATAGCCAGCCATGGAAAGGGGCTGTTTTATACCCAATGTCATGGTCGAGTCATGTATGGCACCAGGGCACTTGCTTAGCATCTACCAAGTCCATAACTGTGGAGGTATGGCACATTGTCATTTAGACTGTCTCCAAGGGTAGAGCTGCTGTTCATGTGTTACCAAGTTCTTAATCTGGTCCAACATAGGATCTAATTATTATCTTGGGTGGCAAGTTTGGGAGGAAGAGATCAATAGGGGCCACAGTTTCACTTTCCATGGCGGTATAAAATAGGAAGAAAAGTTAAGTAATCGGCAGAAAAAAAAATTGAGTCCTCTTCAGATCTTTATGTTGTAAGGCCTACGAAATTGGGAAAACACTATTTGGGAAAATATTCTGAGTGTCTGCGTGTGTCAATGCAAAGGTGTGTAGCTGTGTCTTAGTTAAACCAGGCGGCCCTAGCCATCACCATCCTCATGTTGGTCGATGGTAACATCCTAGAGAAGTACAGAACTCCTATTACTGGACCTGTACGGTGGTCCCTCTAAGGTGGCTAACTGGTGCTCTAGCATAGGACAGAGTACAGGTATGCTTCCAACGAGATGAGTCTCATTGTGGTTGCGATATGCTATGTCAGCAAACATCTAGTAGAGGAGTTCCCCTCCTGCTCTGCAGCAGCCCGTAAAGCTTTGCGCCAGAAGCCCAAGAAGACAGCTTCTGGAGGGTCAAACTTCCGCAAATGTGACTGGATTCTGCCCGGCTCTCACATTGCTGACATGGAACAGTAGCCCCTAGAATGCTGGCAAGACCAACCAGCCTTATCCTTTTGATGAGTGAGATTCTGAGCCTCACTGACCAAGTGAGTAGAGTGAAAGGGTATAAGAATCCACAACTGCAGAGTCTGGAAAGCAGGGCTGTTTCTGTGGATGAGGTTATAGGTTATCTGCGCTGAATTTTTCCACGCCAGACCTGATGGAAATGGGGACACAGAAACGAAATTGATTGAATCTGCCCCCTGCAAGTGATCATAGAGCAGCTACAAGGATGAGGCAGGTGGAGTACTAGCGGGTCAGTGTTGTCTGTGGTCTTTCAGCACTTCAAAAAAGGGCTAGCATCTTGTCTCCAGGTGGCTGTTGTCATCAGGAACGTCCAGAGGGCATTCTGGCCAGTGTACGGTACTGCCGAGAATCTCATAGTTCTGCAGACAGTGCAGCCCATGGGTGGGAAGAAAAAAAGCAATTAAATTGGTTGCCCTGGAAACTGCTAAGGATTTTGACACAGCAAGCTACCAGGCCTTGGTTAATTGCCCCGTGGTGTGGGGTATCCTGATTGGCTCATCGATTATATGAGCTCTCTGTACAGAGAGAAGATGTGATGGCCTTGCAGGTTGGAGGGGTGATGTCAGGGGAAGTGGCAGATACTTTTCAATCTTGTAATTGATACTGTACTGGGTATGCTTCCTTAAGAAGTAGGTTTTGATCTTGTCCCAGGTGTGCAGGCGGTTGCATTAGCCTTCACAGATGATGTCGTGTTCCTCGCATGAACC
Organism: Pachypeltis micranthus; assembly: GCA_020466155.1. NCBI lineage: Eukaryota > Metazoa > Arthropoda > Insecta > Hemiptera > Miridae > Pachypeltis > Pachypeltis micranthus. The sequence continues at coordinate 3,477,510 of CM035773.1, read as the reverse complement.
AAGCAGGCCTTGCACATCCTCCTTGACATGTTTCTAAGGCAGCTAGGCATGTGTAGATTGGGGGTGAACCCTGAGAAGTGCGGTTCAGTTTCCTTGGGATCGAGTGTCTAGGTGCAACCTCCTGGGCTTGAAGCTGCAAGAATCTTGGTGATCATAAAGTTGCTAATCCTGCACTGAAGCCACAGCAGAAGCTGTGGGGGAAAAGCGTCGCTCCTAATCCTTGTGAAATAGTGTTTAAATGAAATGTAAACTCAAAGAACAACTTTTCACTCTGATCTCAAAACACAATCCTTTATTTTCTCTCGACAGTCGCTCATCACCCCAAAAACAGCTGACTCAAACATCATGGCAGAAGACAGATTATTTAAAACATAATAACTGGTTGAACAAACTTTTGTCGCCTAGGTAGTGACAGGAGCAGCACCTCCTTCAGGTGTACTTGTTCCCAAAGATGACTTACGCGCTGGTTTTTGAAAGTTGATCGTCGTTCTTGTTTCAGTTGACAGAAGGGAACTGAGGCAGTGTCCCGATTCTCTCAACTTTTCTGCGTGGTTGGAGTGGGCTTCAGAGGGCATTTATGGAAGGGATTCTAGGCACTTTCACAACATTCGTGTTCCATCACTACATACAGTGATGAGGTGTACAAGAGGCTGGAATCATAACATTGGGTATGCTTGCTGTTACCAGTTCAAGTCGCTGAATCATGTGACGCAGGAGTGTCCGCGTACTCATGGGGCCCATGTCAAGTGTCAATGCCGACACTATCTGCAAACAGGTTGCTGGGGTATCCTGCCACCTGAGGGCTGGGAAGTGGATTGACTCAGAAGAACTGAGAAGGACACATCTGAAGAACTAAGGTCTGACCTCATTGCCGTTGGTCCAGACCTATCTGCAGTGATCCTGGGCCTTACGTGCCACCGTTCCATTTAAGGTGAGCTTCAAAAAAAAAAAAAAAGTATATGCGTGTCTGTCAAAGTGATTGAAAGAAAACGGCTGAAACAAACCAGCTCAAATTTAATATCTTGTCTGTAGGTCACTGTAGGACGTCAGAATAAGGTTATGAGTTAAATCCACTAGCCAAATCCAAAACTAGCTGTCTACTACGGTGTAGCTACCGAAGTGATCAAAACACTCAATATTTTTATTATTTGAATGACTCTAACGATTTTGATTAAATTTTTTCTGTAGACAGTACCATAATATTCTCATCCATGAGAAAATGACGAGAGCAACACAATAAATTACCAAACATTTCGCCTAAAATCGATTTTAGTGCACTTTTTTCGTATACATTCCACTCAAATGTTACCAGGATCTTCAGAAAAATTGGTACTCCAATCAAGCACATATACGATAAGCGCTTCATAACATATAATGGTCAGCTCAGCATTCGTTAACATATTGTGGGCGGGAAACACCTTCGGAAGGAAAACTAGATACACATACATACATACTTACAGTACATTTTTTCACATGGATTTTTTAGACTCAGTAGCCATTGAAACGTGCACATTTGAAGAAACTCAAAATTTCTTTCTCAACCAAGTACATTATTTTCCTTCCTACTTTGCCGGGTTATGGAAAGTGAAAAATTCTGCCAGCGCTAATTTAATTCACGAAACCACTGGACCAGGCCTCGTCGACTGAAACAAAGATGCTTTGTAATGCTAGTCGACTGTGCACACCAGCACGAATAGATCATTTCAATCAGACTCCAGGGTTTGGTTCTCTTTGTTGAAATTAACTTTTTCTTTCTTTTATAGAAACTTATTTCATCAATTGCTTTTCCCCAAAGCTGTTAAATCAGTAAATATGCACAGAAAATTTAATTTGGAAAATATATACACTTGTAGGAGTTATCTTAAGCTATGATTGCGCATATTAAAAGGTTGGTTGTGTACCCTTGCACTAGCACATGTAGTTCATCTCAGAGAACAGATGATTTGTTAGAAATTCTTAATTACTACCCCACTTGGAAAATTTATAACGAGCTGCACCAATTGACTCATCTCTTGCTCGCATGTCTGAACAAAACTTCAAGCTGCAGATAAACGACAGTCTAATTGAAACCAGAAATACCTCGAGAAATACAATGAATAAAGGAGGGGAGAGGACAATGCTCTCTTAATAACAAAAAAGCAAGCAACTCATTGCTGCCTTCACCAGGCTGGGGAAATGGCGCACTTGTCCCGTCCACAAAACACGACTAGCAAATAACAGAAAAAAGGGACAGAAGCTCATTCGAATAAATATCAACACTGCATTCAATGCAATGATCACAATGGACTGACTTCTGGTTTTAATTTGACTACACTATTTTGCTCTAATGATAATTAAAAATTGCAGTGCATAAGCAATGGTGGTGAAGTCGAAATTAAAAGTAGCGAAGGAAATAAGTTTTCTTGCGATTTGCCATTATGAGAGTTCTGCGAAATACAGTGTCATGTGCTTCTTGTTAAGAATTGTTTGGCGTGAAGCCAACTCACCAAATAGTCAACTACTTGAAATGTGGGTGGCAGGAGATGGCATGCTTAGCTCACACAATTAAAAGATAGGCGTAGCAATGCAAGCATTTCTAGAATCACAGGCCACAATATTTTGACTTCATGCCAACTAGCTTCGCTCATCTCATGCAATCGTTCAAAAACAAATACGAAACAAGTACTTTACCATTTTCGGCTACAATTCGCCAACTCTTGAATTCTTACAGTTCAGAAATTTAGCATAAAGACTGTCCAAAACAGATTATGCAGTGTTTCTGTACCGAATACACAGCGATACAAATATTACTGTACATATACAACAAGAAACACCATGTACTTTCCGTTGCAGTAGTGCAAGAAGTAAATAAAATATAGATGCAAGCCGAGATTTGTTTGACCGCGCATGAAATAGAATAGCAGACTATTTTTACAATTAATTAGAAAGGTCTTGGTCAAAACCAGTTGGGTTTGCATCAGCACTTTACATGACACAATGCCGTGCATTGTTCGATTTGTACGTTGTTTATTAGGCATAAGAACAGGTTTATGAGTAGTTTTCAAGGTTAGAATGGAGGGGGGATGTATAAAAAGCGGGGGTTTCACATTTTTCGAAAACAGCCATAAGGTTTTGATTAAACCAACAACACACATTCTACTAGTCAGCTTCCCTCTTATATTTTCTACAAATGTTATACCATATTTATTATTCCTGAAAACAGATACTATGCCTACGAGGCAAAAAGAGGAGTAGCTTCCTACTTTTTGTAAAAATGGCTTTGACAATGTCATAAGACTCACCAGATACTACTAATCCATATGTACGTCATTTTTTCCATAAATGTTCCTCTGACTGTCTGATGAATGGGTGAAGATAAAACCATTCGAAAGTTTTAAAATTTTTCACCATAAATGTATGATTGAATTTGATCAATCTGTATGTGTCAGTGCGCTTTTGTGGATCACTAAGGCCTACAAGGGAACATCTGCTGAAGCACCCCAAGTGATCACATGAGAATTAGCCGCTTATCCGGTCATTGAGAGCAAGGTGAACGACTGGAGAGTGAGAAAGAAGATTCCCCATTCGAACTTAGTCTAGACCTCTACACTGAATGAAGATGCATGGGCACTACATGGGATGGAATCTTCGAGGAAAAGGATGTGATATGGATGTGGTTTCCCCCAAATTCATGAACGTCTTAGGAAAAAGTTGGTTGAGCCCAGCCACTGGATATGCCACTTTCTTATGGGACATGGCTACTTGAAAGCGCAACTCCGCTTCTTCTTCTCGCAAAAACTCTCCATGTTGTATGCCTTGCACCTCTAGTGTGGGGGAAACGAGAAACCACTGCTGCTTCAATGTAGTTCCTACAACAATGGGTGAGGGTTGTTGAACCTAAAGCCTTCCACCTTTGGCTGCTACTAAGCAAACTGTTTTTCCCAGTTTGGTAAGAAGGTTATGAAAATAAACGTGGCAACAGTTGATCTCTCCGCTTGAAACTTGCCACCCAAGTTAATAGTTACACCAGAAGGAAAACCAGATTCCCAAGGGTGCATATTACCACCAGGAGACTGGCTAAATTACAACATGCTGTTCCTCCATAGGACTGGGTTTGGTGGATGCTGAGCGAGAGCCCAGGCTGTTTCATGATAGCAAAACCACAACTCCCATGACATTTGACTAATATAATTCTTTTATGAGTGTTAAGAAACATTAATTTTTTTAAGGAAACAGAACAATATGTCGACACCATGTCTTTTAGTAGCCTGTAACCATATTTGTTGCGTGCATCTATTTTCGTAACTATTAATTGAACAGAGATATCTGCGAAAATACAACAGCTGGTGAGATTCACTGAAGATAAATTGTTGTTGTTAGAATGTTTTTGAAAACGACTTTGATCCAACCTGCAAGGTATTTTCAGCAAACCAATGACTACACTTTCCCCCTCATAAGCGTGAATGAAGGCATACACTATCATTTATTTTAGTGCTGCATTTGCTGTAAAACTGCTATAATTTTTCTCATCCGCGCTCAGGAATTTCAAATGACAATACACATCCATCATCTACAAAGGCTAATGTGTTTACCTACACAGCTGGGTGTGATCAAACCCAACTTATTTTGGCAGCTTGCCCAAGGCTGTATCAATCACACAATATAACCAGGATGGGCGCAAAGGGCCTCATTCCCTATTATTACACCCCTTCTCTCCCCTGGCATAAAGCTGAAACACCAACATGATACACAAAAGCCTACCGTTCCCTAGTCCCAGACAATTCTTTCCATTCTCCATGAACCTGAACTAACAGAAAGGAAAATAACGAATCATTCATAATCGCTTCTTGATCCAGACCTGTAATAGTGATCTGTGTACCTTCTTCAGAATCTTGATCATGTTCTCCATCGCAGATCAGAGTGTAGTGGCAGCACCAAGGTTGGTGAGCTCTTTGGGACGAGAGTTCCCTAGCCAAGGGACTGGCCCCTGAAGATCAGGGGCACTACAGAGTACCACTACTACCATGCTGCGTTTGCCATCATGTCTCATACACAACAAACAATTCTTTCACCTTTCTTTCAACCTTTTTCCCAGATTGTGTGAGCAGTATTGCACACCTGAAATACTTAGCACTCCTCTCGAAGGAGGCAAGATGGTGCTTGACCTGCTGCACGATGGCTCTCCACTGCCATGTTCCCCTTGGCTCCTTGCCCTAACCCTAATCTGGGCCCAAATCCAAATGTCCAAAAGTTTTCTTCCATAAGCCAACTGTAGAGGAGACTCATGGGCTATTCACAGACCAGCCATAAAAATTGAGTCCCATCCTGTCGTTCTGAACAGGCTCTTGTGAAAACTTAGGTGATTGCAGTATAAAGGGGAGATAAAATACTTGAGTATTGTGCCTCTAGACTTGATTAAAACATTCTCGTATGCAGGAATCATGTCCTTGCACAAAAGCATATAAGCCTCATCAATAGCCACCTAACCACATTCGACTTCACTTTCGTTTTTTAACCAACACAAGGAACATCTTGGAGATAATGACAGCAATTGTAGCTTTACTCTAATAATTAACTAAGCTAGTGAAAAAGTGCATGCAATCTAAAGCGTGGCAGCAACTACGAGCTACCCATTCTTCAAACCATTCTTGCGTGGAACTAAAACAAACGACAAATGTCGTTGGTTGACATTCGTGTTCGGTTTCGTATTGATCTACTGTAGAACTCAGTGAGAACGTTTTAAAACTTTCGATAATTGTAGTCGTGTCGAAACGTGTCTAAAATTAATAATAAACTACTATTGAAAACATCAAACTACAAAGTATCGATCAGATTTAAGGAAGGTTGCTGAAATGGAGTTGAAAGCTAGCAATAAACCAGGAAGAGCACAGAAAACGAAATAATAAGATTCGTGAGTGTAGTTTCTGTGAACTGTTTCTCAAGAAGGAAACAGTGTTAAGCGCCTAAGTGGTTGTTATCAAAGTATTGATTGACTATTCGATTTTCCCTTTAGGTTCAGTGGGACATAGGGGAAATATGTGTACATTTGAGCTTAGCGCTCACTTACTAATTTGCAATTTTACCCACTCGCAGATCTGGGTGACAAGGGGGAGTGAGTCTTGAGTTTTCACATTGACCTGACGTATCAGTAGTTTGTCCATCCACACAAAAGTATGGCATCCTGTTCACCTATGTGAAGGCTCAGAGCTAACCAAAAACTACACTTGTTGGGATCTTTGGACATAGTTGCATTCGATTTTGTGAGTCTTATTAGTCAGCTAAGTTCACCAAGAGCAAGTAGAGGAGTCAGGAAACGTACGCTCTTTTAGATTGTTAGAGTGGCCCACACCCGTTAGATGTCGATGTCAACTGAGATGATTAATTTTCCATCAGTCTTTAGAGGCGGTGTGCAAAACCAAAAACTTCATTAAGTTGTGACTAAGGATTTTTGCAGAGACTGCAACATTAAGGTTTCCTAGACCTAGCCCATGATGGAGTCAAAATTGAGTAATATAAATAATCAGCTACATTGATGTTGCTTCCCTTTTTATAGCAATGATAACACAGTACATGCTGTGTAATCTCTTTAGAGGGAAGAAGTTGATCTGCTAGCAGTCATTAAAGAGATGGTTTATCATCGTGCTTCAACATATTTGACACTTATCTCATTGAGACATGAAGCTTCATCAACCTTTAGAGTTGCAAGCGCCCTCCTGAGTAAGCCTCAATAATGTTTCGCGAGTTATACACTAGGTTCACTATGATAACAACGAAAAAGTGAGACTTCCATCAGCCATTCTGCCATCTCTAGATCTCCATAAAGTGGTCCTGTGCACAGGGATCATATTTCTCCTGTTTTCGTAGCCTTACAATAGTAGGTACTTGATGTAATCCAACTGAGTCCACTGGTACAACACTTATAGCTATGCACTCTCGCGTTAACATTTTGAGAAAAAATATTTTGTTGGGCTAGAATGGCACAGACTATCTGATGACATGGCTTACTGCTTCCAAGTTCAAAAATGGTTGGGCAAACGCCTCTCCCACAAGAGGAGAAAAGTAGGCAAAAGCCTTGAACAACCCAATTGAACTCCTACGAACTGGAAGCCATTCCAGTCCAGGCATCAGCCTTCGTTACCCGTGGGCTATGTTCTCAGCCCCACTTACTTCTTTCTATGCATGCCTACCATGCATTCCATAAATTACTCTCACACTTCAATCCATTTGCTAACTTAATTTTATCACCCAATCATTTCCACACTGATATCTTATACACAGAGACACCTTTCTTTTTGTAAAACCTCATACACTAGCTAGTTAGGAACAGAGCAAAACGCCAATCAGACTGGAGCCTTTCTTGACCTGGAATGGCCTTAAATTAACCTTAAAAATTCATGCTCAACTCTATACATTTATTAATGATGTACTTAATTGGTCCAACAGGTCACACCTTACAGTTCTGCATGCCAGTCCTGGCTGGGGTTCATGTCATGCACAGTATGGCTGCAAAGGTCTGCATTAGGATTTAAGTGCATAAATTACAAGATTTATGTTCTGAACTGGATTTGAAAGGGACAAATGCTCAAAAGTCAGGGTTTTCTACGCATAATTAATCATTTGTTCTCAGTTATTCACACTCAGCTTCGCTTTCCTCAATGGGTCGTCAGGATAGTCATACATTGTTGAATGGTAACCATAAGCAACCTATCCTGCTCAGTATATGGTTTAAGAATGAGGGATACAATTATTGCCCTCTTGTTTGCAATTCTTTCTCATGCTCCTCCCTTGTTGCCAAGCAATAAATGTTGAAGGAGGTTAGCAATTCGTGGACTAATGATTCATTGCCTGGTTGGCTATTCAATGCTCATCGTTAAGTGACTTTCAGTGTACACACTCACTTCAAACCTGGTTAATTGGAAATCCAAACAGTCGTTGGTAGTGAACAAACATTGGTACAGTAATTCCACGGTAAATTGCAGTCTATATATTTTGTTGGAAATATTGATATTCCACCAAGCAAGAAGTAATTTCTGATAACAGAGAAACCAGAGTAAGATAGTCTTGTGAAAATTGAGCCAGGAGATCGAGACCCAAGGGCTAGGTGATATTGTCTCATCGAGTTGATGATGAATGAGCAGTGTCTTCTCCCTTCAATTGAAAGTAAGGTGGAAGGATGTGTCTGGGGAGATGGAAGGTATTCGTGTTCATTGAAGAGCAATAGGTGGAAATTTCTCATTTTCAGTAATTAACCTGACTGGTAGAAAGAGACAGTCATGTCTGAAGACAGGCAATTTCCAGTCAAACCTGATAGCTGAATAGTATGATTTCTTAGGCCATACCAGAGGTCCACACCCTACCTGACTTAGGTCACTATGTATGTTAGATGTGAAAGAGTATGTCAGTGCAATTATCAGTAAGGACACTCCACGACTGATGTTGATGTTGTCTACCATTCTTTTGACATGATGACACCTTTGGCCTCAGGAGTAACGACGAAGGATTTTAAATTAGTCTTAGAAGAAGTTACTATTTTAAAGAAGGTAAATCTAGTACAAAGAAGCTGAGATATCATGACAGAGAATTAAGGTGCAACACAACTCCCACGCAGAGGTCAGCTCCCTGAAATTCGGCCAACAACTGGCTCAGGACGAATCCCTACAGTGAATACAAGGGCAGACTAGTGCTATGAAGCCACCTACTTAATAACAAGTTATAACAAGGCCTAGGTGTGGGTGATGTGCCATCAGATAATATACATTCTCTCAGTACAGTTTAGAGAACTAAAATAACGACCAAAGCACTAGTGTGCTGCTTTTGTATCTCAACAGACAACAAACGCAAACATTGTGAACAACAAGGCTTGCCCACGAAGAACGCATGGGTAGGGTTATTTACATCACTTAATTCCTGACTTACTGCTCTTTATAAAGAACTTATCACAACCCACACTTTATCCAGAATTGCGGAGAGAGAAGCTCTATTAGTACCACAGAGAAGTAGCCCTAGATGACACAGACCACATCTAGCAGAGTCTTCAGGGTGTTATCTCCCAGCTGACATGGGAGACAGCAGTTGGATCGACAAATACTCGTGCGAGTACGATTTTTAATAAGCGGAAAAACGATGCTTCCCACAACTTTTAATGAGTTTTGGCTGATATAGTAAAATAATAGTTGTGCAACAAAGTTGGAAGGAAATATAACTGCCGTGTGGATAATGCCTTGTGTGCGACTCATTCAATGAGTGATTACATATGTCCGTTTTATTTTGACATTACCAAGAGAAGAGGAAAGATCAATCGAAAGGAGGAAGGTGTAATGTGATGGAACGGAAGTAGAATGAATACACTATAAACTTGGCAACTACTTGACAGGCATTTGAGTTGTACACAACCGGTACTTATACACACAACTAAACTAAGTTCATAACAGTAAACATTGGTCACTTCTTATTATTGGAAATAAGAGAAAATAAAATAAAGCTCATGTGCTTTACACAACAATGCTGTGCTTCCCACAGGTATTTGTGTGACAGAGTGGCTTGGAAGTTTCGTGAGTTTGTGAGAGGACAGGTGAAAATGAATCCTTTGATTTCGAGCAGGTAGCTAAGTGTCCTAAAGAACCTTTGAAATATGCATTTCAACTCACTGAATCTTCTCTGGAACAACATGCACGGGCTAGAGAAATTTTGACGCTTATCCAATTAGAGAGGAGATGGAAGACGATCCGATCCTTTTTTTGCTGACGGTCCTCTTAAGCTCACGGAAACCCTCTTCCTAAATTGCGCAACCAAAAGAGTTAATTGTCACATTTACGCAAGTCAATTTACATTTGAACATGAAATTTCGAGATTACGTTGCACCATCAAATGATCCTATACCCTTCACTACAGTATCATCTAAAGCACTCATAACAATGTTTAAGAGTATGCGATAGAGCCCAGTTTCAAATAACGAAATAGGCTAAAAATTCGTTGAGGTCTTACCTTTTCCCTAGTTGATGGAGCCAAATCCTGGTTGATGTCAGTCAAAGGCTGTGATACGTGATTGCATTGACAAGAGTTCGGTATCATAAGAGCTTCGAGGACAAAGTTCAAATGATATACCACAAGCCATGATCGTGGACTTCTTTTCGCTGGATTTTCGAAAGTATTAATTTCCATTTTTTCCATTTTCACCAACCGTGTAAATCCATTTTCTACAACTGTAAATCCTATGTAGCTTCGGTTAACTCTGCCTAAACACCCAACTTGGCAAAAACGGGTGTCACCAGCTTTGGTTAAGTTCTAGTCCTGATTAAGCATTAACCACAAAAATTTAGTTAGCTCTTATCTTTCTGTATCATATCCTCAAACCTGCTCTCCATTATCATGGTCCTTCGATTATTCTTTTCTTTAATTATCTCCTTTAGGGCCGTATTCACCAACTGCGTTGATCTCGTTTAGAGACGATTAACAGCACCTAACCCGCTCCCGCCACAAAAACGGTCTTCACCAGACTGGGTCAAGCTCTAGCCCTGATCGAACCTTAACCCCAAAAAATTGGGCGGTTCGCACGGTTAGCTCTTATCTTTCTTTATCATGTTCTGATATTTGTCCGCCATTACCTTGCACTGCTGAGTATGAATTAAATTCTGTTGCGAACAAAATTATTACGATTGTCGAAAGCAAGTTGTTGTTTGCGTAAAATACGTGCTGAGCAGTTTCTGAAAAAACTAGTCGTCATATTGCCGTGTTAGAAAACCAAACGCAAATGGCATACCTGGGTGGATTTAGTAGCAGATAAGTAGGAACTATTAAATAATACCATGCTTTTACGTTCACATTAGTGTATTAAACAACTTTTATTAAACACTACAATTCTCCCTTCCTTTTTAAAGTTCCTTGCTTGCAAAAGTTGTAACCTCATAATTTGGGTTTCTATTATTTCTTGCTCAGCTCTCATTTTCTTGTACCGCTTCCGATTTTTCCTACACCCACATAGCATTTTCTCGGACTAATTTGGCTTTTTCCTGCAGCTCTTGCAGTTGTAGTACGTGTATTTTCACTTTAAGCTCCTCACCAGTTTCAGCTTCGGCAGAAGTTAATGCGGCCGCTTATGGGATACACGGTTTCGCGGCCGTTTACGTTTACATGACACTTGTTTATGGGACAGGATGTCAAACAGATCCCAATTTCCTTATTTTACTGTAACCTCATTAGTCCAGTGCCTTCTCGATATGGCTTAATCACAGCGCAATCAGGTCTATGCTAACCTCATACCACAGTGATCTTGGCTAGTGTGGTGGGCACAAAAATGGTTAGCCTTGATTTACTTATCTAGCCCTGATCAGTTGGATCACGATCAGCGGCGTTTTGGTGAACACTACTTTGTGAAAATTTACATGTTTTAACGCAGTTATTGACCATGATGATAACCTTAGGTTATCATCTCACCTGTCGCCCTAGATAGATACAAGAGCGTTCTGATGATTTCAAGGTATATGAAATTTATTCTGCTGTGAACCAAAGTATTACATTCAATGAAAACAAAGTGTTACTCGTGTAAAATTCATCGGTTGAGCAGTTTTAGAAAAAATGTCTTGTACCTATGCTAATGGAGGGATGACTCACTAAAGAAGTGCTTCACTAAAAGTGCCATTGTCGCTTCTTTGTTTTCACCCTAATTATAAAGTGAGTTTGACATCCACAGAAAGAGGCACAACTCATGGACAGTTTGCCCTTGCTGTAAGAGTCTGTAGCAGCCTTCACAACGCTGTAGCTGTATTAGTGGGACTGGCTTGATCTGTCGGTTGAGCAGCTAGCACACCATGGGGAGAGGTTTGGTTAACCCTCACCAGCCCAGTGAGGCCAAAGCTCATACAATCAAACGATATATAAGTTTCAAATGCACATAACCAGTACAGACTAGGCTAATGTCGGCAGATAACTAAGGAACACAATCCAGCATTGCCTCATATTCTTTTGGAGCTTCCTTTTGTACGTGATCTTAAGTCTTGGGCTACAAAGACGAGGCAAAGGTAAGAAATAAAAAGTCAACAATGAGAAATAACAAAAGTGAAATACCTGAATGCCTTTAAAAAATAGCAGCATTTTTAAATGCTCACCAACTTACTGAACACCACTTACAAGCCGTGCTTCCCTGGGGGACAACGTAAGTCAGAAGATTATAAATAAATTACCTGGTGTTTTCAACTTCCCTGGTAGATTCTTAGTTCACATCTGATTGCACTTTGACGAAGATGAAAACCACAAAACATATTCTTGCTCGATCTCATTAGGTTATATAGTTTAAGTAAAAACGTACATAAGAAACAAGTTTGTAACTGACAACTAGAAGTTAGACATAAGTTGATACATTTTCATGCAATGTGTCGATCGAAAAAATTGGCTTCGTAATAGAGCGTATTTACAGAAGCTTATGAATAAATTATCAGCACAATAGTTATAATACACAGAGAGAGCTACGTGTAGTGATAGTGTTGGCCATGCTTACACTTCTAGTCAAAAGTGCATCAACAATCAACATGGTGCACAATATTGTGTGTCAAGGTTGTGCAAAAGCAGTTATTTATACTGTAGATGTGTTGGTGCGAGCTTTACATCATCTGGAAATGCCATATGGCTCTGTGATTATGTGTGCAAGGAAATAGTTAGGAGGAAACTAAAGAATAGAACAGGTTTAGTTGCTGGTTGGTACTGAGGATAGCTTAATTGAGAAAACTGTTCTACTTCTCTGTGAGTGATCTCTATATCACACTCAACTGTAGGCACCACTGTGGGAATTTATTGCCAGTTTGTGCAGCTCATGCTTAAAGTTGCGTTATGAAAGTGTGAGGGTGAGAAAGAAACGATAACGATGCCACTCTCTAGTACTGTGGCCACTGGGGTCAACGATAACAATGAATCTTTTCAACTATAACACCTATGGATCCAACAACCACTTGCCTAGCAATCAAGTCATATACTACATACACTATTTTTCCAACTGATCTTACTCTATTCAGTCAATGTTATTGTGGCCAATGCACCTCAGGGGAAACCTGCTAGAAGTGAATGGAGACGGTATGTCTTAAATAGTCGGTTGATTGTCGGTTCTAAGTCTTTTTTTGTGTTCCCCGATGCTCCACCATCCCCTAACCATTTTCTTCTTATACAACCAACTAACTGACTTTGGTACTGACTTAACAGCCAGACGATGATGTCTTTACATCGAAAGCCCTCACCCACAGTATCTCACCAGCGGGAGGAGATGGACTCACCAAACAGATAAGTTAACTTTAGTAATTTAACTACTGGCGGAACTATCCCAATTACTTTAATTACCATTTCCTTGAAATCAGTCTATAAAGGCGAAAATATAATTTGACTATATCGCCCTTTAATAATGAATTTCCCAAGTTTGTTGCTCATTTTTGCCCAAATTTGAATAAGACAAAACAGAAATTATGAAAATCCATTTGGAATTGTGAAAATAGCAAGATGGTGTCTCATCACCATTCCATTAATTCATTTCATATCAGCCCAGAGTGCTGGAATCTACCACCACGAGGAGATGGGTACAGGCTTAGGCTAAGAAACCAAGATATTCCTTTATGTCTGCGTTAACAAAACATGCTCAATGTTCATTGAACACTTGTGTCGTCAATGGGGGTGTGTCATCCCCTCGGAGCTAAGTTTCCCAAAGCATGCTCTTCATCAGTCAGTTATAGTTATTTACCTTCTAATATTAACGTTGGTTCTATCAAAAGCCTCTGTAGGCTGCATTGAAGTTACAGCTTTCAGGTACAGCGGCTCCTTCATACTTTTCTTTAGAAGGCTGACAGATTGAAAGCTTGGATAGGGTAGTTCACACACGAGGTGTAATACAGCTAAATACGCCACCATAATTTCTCAAGCCAAAGTCATGTAACGTCATCGTACTCCTTCTACCAAGGTAATCTGGAACTCCTCCCAATTTTGTTTCTCCCCAATTTATTCAGTGTTTTCTTTAGATCTTTATTTTACTTTATCTCATTAAAGTAGATATGAGAGTGTTACTTTACTTCAATAAAATACTGATGAAAATGTAGAGTGCTAGTGAATCTATCCATCAGTTCAACATTTTGGAATAAGAACATTCTAGATGGTGAATGTGAATGGGAATGTGCAATAATGACTTTCTTTTTCGCTACCTACAAATGATATGTGTTTACGTTTTGTGAAAACCTGTGTTTGATGGTGAAAGTAATAATGAATGGCAGTGAGTAACATTTAAAGCCATGTTCAGGTTTAACCACTGAAAATCAGTACGGACACAAAGTGAGGGCAGATTCCCAGCAATTGATCCATTGCATACAGCAATATTTTTCAAGAAGGGACTACAAGGGAAGTGTATAGAGGAAGTAGGCACAGAGATAGAGAGACAGAGGGTAGAAGGGAACGTTGAGAGCCATCAGATACAGTGAGATAGAGACGAGAAAGTGGGGAAGGACATTGCCTTACATTATAACCAGGGAATGCCCTTCCGTTGTTGACCTGCTGGGATGAGAGCTGTCTTACCATGCCTGAGCCCAGCTGTTGCAGAAGTCCAGAACCTGGGGAGCTTGATAAACAAGCCGACGGGCGACGGGATCGAATACTGTTCATTGAGGAACTCAGCAGGAACGGGACACTGCTGCTCGTATTCGGCATGCTCCCTCCCTTTAAAACACAGATAGAAAATTCATCAGTAAAACGCTCCTCCACCAACTTACATCTAAGAGAAGGAAGTTTAACAACGCATAAAGCGCATTATGGTGGGAATGGAATGGTACAAAAGCCTCATTAATCTAAACGAAACTTTTCTGCTAGGAAGTATCCTATGTCTTTATGGAATCACCAAAAAAAGTCGGTGTAGGATCAGAAAATGCTTGTCCTTTGTCGAACTAGCAGGGTACTGCTCACAATAAGTTCCCAAGTATTAGTACACCCGTGTAGTTCAAAATATCTCCAATCTTTTGGGATGCCAAACGGCTCCAATTACCAGCATAGAAACCTTACAATGTTAGATTACCCTCCCTGGACAGTAGCTCCCTAACTGTCCTCTGTGGCAAAAACATTAATATGTTTGATATCCATGCTGATCCAAGGGCTGACTGAATTTCCAACTCCCAAACAACACTTCATACCTCGGTCTGTTTTCATATGGAAATGACTGTTGCTTAAGGGTTATATCAGTCAAAAGTCGTGGAGGTTGCATTTTACAGTCACAAAATCATATAAGAAACTGCCTCGTCCATTGGTGTGGCTTAAACAACTATCTCCTACAACATTCACAAATGTTGGGGAAAAATCATACATGTCGCATCCCTTTGATGAGGATTCCCTTCTATCTGATGTCCTGATCTTCGTCCTTCCTTCATCTACAGTGACTCCAAAAAGGAGCTTGTGGTCTCTGGAACGTATTGACGTCTAATTAATTTTCCCATTAAGAGGATGAGCTGGGTGTTTTCCTCAGCTACCAGCTGCTTGACGTGCTTGCAAGGGGGACAGTGGTGAGAAATTAATGGGCTTTCTTCTCTATTTGGTGGATCACCTATGCACAGATCAACACGATCAAGTCATCCACATGGGTGTGTGGTTCACAGTCATTCTCCATGGGGCTCCTGAGAAGACCTTCAAAAAAAGCGCTCCAAAGTGCTGGTTAGAGGGTTGAGCTCTGTGGGCATCCCTTCTGTATCGTTCTCCAGACTGAGACTTATGTGCATTTGGCGGCTGTAGCACTTTATATCTAGTGCCACACACACACAACAAAGAGATGATCCCTTCAGCTTTACTTCCATAATAACGTAGCCTTGCATTTGGCACCAACCAATGAATGGGTTGTTTTGGGAAAACAGCACATCTGTGAACCATTCCCTCTGAATTTGGTGTCCATCGTATGAGTTTGTGGTCAAGAACGACATTTTCTGTGACTCCTCCACTCTCCCAATGGAAATTCATAAGTTTATGGGAACTCACACATCCAGCTTGCGCAAGGGGCAAATGGAAATAACAGCATGCAATGGAACCAACACAAATAAAACGTACTCAACTGTTCAGTCACAAACAGGCCGACTCCTCAGAGACACCAAGCATCAACTTACACATAACTTCCAATAAGTTCCATATAAAACAGAATGTTTGATTAATTTAAAATTTTCACTCAAACTAAACAAGAATCGGAAGCCTTTGTTCAATACAAAAGCTTTTACTTAAAAGCTACCGTAAGCTGTTCTACAAAAGCAAGAAGCCATCATAGCACCCTAAGCCTTGTTCAGAAGTCAATACACCAATCAGCCAATTCTAACCCAACTTGTGAAGATCTAAGGCGAATGCTACACGTGTTGATTCTAATTTATTCAAAGGCTGAGCGTCTAATTTACGTGAACTTTGGCCATAATAAGTTATATAACTAAAAGCTGGAATACTCACAATCATGCTCCTAGCAAGCTGCACAGAGAAAAAAAAAAAACAAAAAACTTCCTTAAATCTCAATTTGCGTAACTGTGAAGCGACATTAACTTCGAAAATAAGAAACTCTGAACGTAAATATCTACCAATAATTTGTATTTCAGTGAAAACATTCGCAAAGTATTTGTGAATGTATTCGCTGACGTGGCAGTTCCTTCGAAAAGCTACTTTGAACATTTGTGTGATAATCGAGCAACATAAAGAATGTTACTTCTATTTTTTACCATCTTTAAAATGTTACATTTAATATACCATGTGATTTGGGGTGAACGCTTTAGGTAAAAGTGCTTTACAATTCAATGGAGAAATATAAATACAATTACGAGAAAAACTACAAGAAACAAGGCGCAATGGAACAAAAATTTACAATTTATCAAACATCCGGGCTCTGAGAACCTCGAATTACTAAAACGTTGGTCAATCGAAACACTGGTTCATATGAATTCATGCTCCATAAGTTTTCCCTTAGTTATTCCCCACAACAAACGTCCAGATACTCAATACCAAGGGGATCCTGCAAAAATTATTCATTGGAAGTAGATACCATTTTGTTGAAGATTTTATCAAAAGAGAAGCATGTCAACCAAATTCGTCTCGTTTGCTCTAGAGATTGCTAGCGGTGTGTGGTTGACAAAGAAAAGCTGTGATAAGAGCCCTTGTATCTCACCCAACTCTGGGTGAGTACCTGTTTATTTTGGGTTTTATTTATTGTGAATAATGCACCAAAGTTTTCGGTCAGGAAAATTCTTTTGGAACCGCCCCCCTCCCTCCCCCTTGACACTTTCCGTTCCTAGGTGATTCCAAATCAGCGATGTTCTTCGATGTTGCCCGCCGTCCTGGCCATATTTTGTCTTTAACGTGGCCATTCATTTTTTCGTGCGAATTCCGATCGAACGAAACCCATGGTTGTTACGGTTTACAAAGTTGGCCAAAAACGAAATTTCGGCAGTTTTATGGAAAGTAACGAACTCACAGTAAATATAGTGAGGCAAATTCGACTACTTGGAAGAACTCGTGAGGGAAAATAGTGAAAGTCATCGTTTCTCCCTGGGCTACGCTCATTTCAGGTACTGCCACTCGTCTCACTTGAACTACCTGTCAGTTGGCTCGTCACGTCGTGCCAATTACCTAGAAAATGTTAATTATTGGGTTTGCGCCCGCTGGGAACACTTTCATTCGTTTGAAGTTCGACTCAAACCTGAGCAGTCTAAGGAGTAGTGGTAATTGTTGTCTGACCACATGTTCGTTCGCCCGCTTGTCACTCCAACATTTAGTTTAGTTTAGAAGTCACATGTTTGTTGTTCAGTTCAACATTATTCGCTACGATTCAGAGGCTGTTCTTGCACGTCCGGATCGCAGAGTCTGCTTGTATTATTTTGAACACTATTGTTTCAATATCTGTACTGACACAGTTGTATCTTTCAACAGTTGTAGCTTTCGCGTAGAGTAAAGAGCTTTTCTGTTTACAAAAGTTAAACTCAGTTACTAACAGAAAGTGGTATGAGTCTCTCTGGGGGTTTATTTGTTTTCATGTTGGACTTGGAAGATTTCAGGGTTAGTAAAATGTGAGCATTATCTGTTCTCATCATACTGTGCAGCTTCTATCTACCAGTATTAAATCGCTCTATCTATCGTTTTATGCAAAGGAGATTATAATTCTGTAATTCTATAATGAAAATGATCACGGTTAAATCTTGCAGTGCTTATAAACCCCATGCAATCAAACTAACTCGCACTTGAACCGAGTTCGCCCCAAATCACATAGCTCTATTGGCTTATGAGCAAGTCAATGTACATGAAGAAAGATGAAACACGAGACACACAAATCGAAAAACTTGGAGAAAGCATCGATTCACTCTCCCAGTAGCGGGAATCGAAAAACGAAAAATGAATTAAAAAAAAGTAAAACTGCAATAGTAGTGCATCAGATTATAAGTACAGCGACACATATAATACACAATGAAAAAGTCAAAAGTGTTTTACCTTTAGACACATTTAGCTACGAAGATATTGTTTAGTTTTTCTTTTCTAATAAATGATGAAGGATCACAGGTGCGGGTTCAAGGTGTGAGTGTAATTGTTTAATTGGGTTGGTTTATACAGAACATGGATGTTACAACGTGATTTAATTATTATTTTGTATTTTGTTCACCATAACTTCACGAAAAACTTACTCAAAAATGGGTTCAAAAACAACTCATTCAAAACAGGAAGCGTTGCAGTGATGGGGTCATCAGCAGAATGGAATAGCGTTAACACGTGGTGGTAGATTCTTCAAGGTGAACTATAAGAGGGAGACGCAAAGGAGATTATACTAGATGGGCTTTCTAATTATAACCTCGAAATGTCAGTTCATCATTATGTTTGCTGTGCTGTCAGCTGACTTCTCTGTGAAACCACCTTTCAAGGTTATGGGGAAATTGCAAGTGGGTGGCTCTTCTCAATTTAAAAAGAATAACAAGACGAAGGGCAAGGAGATAGGCGCTTTGAGGTCTGATCGGAGCACCTTGCTTCCTGGGCTAACACTCAAGCTGCTGGGGCAAAGGGAGAAAGATTTTGGGAAAGGAAATCATCCAGAGGGAGAAAGAGCAAGGTGGTTGAGAATGGCAGCTCCCATCAAAGATGACCCAAGATAAGATGGCACACTGATGCCAAATTTGCCAAAGTTCCTGGCAGCTCTGCAGTGGAATCTTCAGCAAGAGTATGTGGGTCAAACGGAAGTTTTCCTGACAAAGGCTGATATGAGGGGGATATGAAGAACCATAGTTATGAATGAAGCCAAGGCAGCTGAACAGTAAGGATTGCATAAGTTGCATCAGGCAACTAATGGCAAAGGAGTGAACAGCGCTTTTCTCTGCTACTGCTGCGGGTAAGAATGACACAAGAAGAGGGAGTGCATAGAACCCGAAAGGTTCATGCTTTGCTCTGAGCCCTCCCCCAGTTATGAGTTGGCCTATCTGTCTGGGGGGGGGGGGCGGTGAGTGTAGGGTGTTCAGGGAAGCCCTGAAGGAGGCAAGGCCCCCTGCTGACGATGGTTCGCATCCTCCAGAGCCACCAATCAAAGTGACATATCAAAGAAGTGAGTTCTATAACTGCACCTAACAAGGGACACAAGAAACACTAACAATGTTTCCACCCTTAAATTTAGCTAAACTAAACCAATCGTTTTCACCAGTGTCGATGATGTTGATAGTTCAATTTTTTTTTTTTTTTCCTCGAAGGCACTGCTGCCATACATTGCGCCTATTGTGACGATTTCCTTTACCTACTAAAAGGTGTCATACACACCAGTTCATTTTTAAAAGCTGAGTATGTCTTTCACTGTAGGTTCCACTATGGATTGGGGTTCAATGAACCCCTGGGTGTTGCAAGCTCCTCACCATTAGGATGGGCTGTGCCAATTTGTTCTCCTCGTCGAACACTCTGCATTTAACTGCCTCAGATTTTCCCATTTTATTGGTTTTTCTAGCTTTTCCCATTTTAATTGGTTCTGAAAATTTAGCTACGCAATCAAAGTTCAGTCACAGGCATAAAATAATTAGGAGCAACCTAAAAATGCAGAATTGTTGATGCTCCTTCACCAGCTTGTTTGTTTTACGGTCAGAATCCCTCTATGATTGTGAATGAGTAAACAGCATCCTTTAGAACAGAACCATATCAATAGTCCGTTTAAATTAACTTGTAGTCAATAAATCCTAGAACTTGAAGCGCTACCAGGTTTGGGACCATCTGGTTCCGACCCCTGAATTATTAGTAGTACGAAATGTTCTACGTTTCCAAGATTGTTCACCTTGAAGAGCTTGCCACAGTTAATCAAAATGACTCAAATAAAATGAGGGGGGGGGGGGAGAAGGTTAGGGCTCGTAAATCGTACGAACGAAATTCGATATCACAGTGAGGTAGAATTTCCGTTTTTCAATGATGAAAACAACGACTGCCAAAGGGTAGGTCTGAAGCATGCAACACTGAACTGTCATGTCCCGATTTTGGTCCCTTTGATGTGGACATTTCAAATGCATTGAGTTCAAACACTGGGGTGCTTATCAGTTGAGAAAGTTGGTAAGTGACTGTCTGGCCTCATCGTTGTGTTGATACTGTCTACATTTGAGTACAGTGTAACGCTACTGGCATAAAAAAGATCTCACGGGTTTCAATTGACGGTCAGAAGCAGTCCGGCACTTGTCACTATTTCACCAAACTCCCGTGAGCAAGTGGTTATGAGATGTGAGAATCGTCACCAAGTTACAGTATCTTGAGTTATGTGTCCCTCGACTCTAGAAGTTCATTATCACATATACCTTGGGGTGCTAACTACCAATCCTCTTGCCTTTCCACCTCTTCAACTGCTCCTTGGCCTTTATCAAAAACACTTTGATTCATTGTTGCTTTTGCTTTGAACCCTTACCTAATGTATGTTACTAACAATCTGCTGTATTTATGTTTCATCCTGCTGCTACCTTTTTATTCGCCATCGAATCGCGTGGTCACTTTCTACAGTTTCAAACTTGTCATGAGTAGTAATATACACAGCATTCAGTGGCTCCTATTGAGTGACTATAAACTTATAATATTGTTATTAATGTGTTGTACACTATATTACTAACAATATTATTGTGTTAACTATGATTTTAATACAAATAGTGTAAATATATCGTTATTACATAGCAGTGCAAACATTATATACATTAGACGCTCTGTTGTGAAAATACCTTTTTAGTGTATTGAAACCCGGTAAAAACCACAAATAAATAAAGAATGAGCGGGAAAACATTAATCATACTTCATATGCACTCATCCATCGTGAAGTTATTTTGCATTGTTATTTCAAACTCTGTGTCACTGAGTTTTTTGCAATATCTTTCAGTATCAAAATCCCTTGCCGATGAACATGAATACTTATTTTTTCCCAGGTTCATTGAGAAAAGTACGATGACTTGGTATGAATCACGGATAAAGGCGAGAGAATTGGTTTTATCGTTCGTATTTTATCGCGATTAGAGAGCAATCATGAGCTTCAGTGAATCTACCTATGCTCTTCTTTTCGTTCAGACGGCTAAGCACCTAACACCAGCTACAACCATAAGCTGATCGAACCAATTATGATCTCAAAACTGCTTCAGCTTGTTGTCATAATTCTACTTTGAAATTTGAAGCAACCATTACGATCACCTAATGCGACTGATGCTATACTGGATGAGGCCAAAGTAGTCTAAGTACTAACAACGCACGTAAGAGAGGGAAGTGGGGGACAAATGAACAAATTAATTTTGACAGAAGCGTCGTCTCACTAATTAGTTTTGTTTATATCAACAAATAAAAAGTTCCAGCTCCGCCATTCTACTTATGAGCGAGTTTTCATGGATCGTCCCGTAATAATCAGCCTTACAGCTTGCAAAATACACATCCAACCCACGTCATTGCATTTAAACATTGAGAAGGGGCATGAATTATGTGGAACGTACAAGAACTGTGAAACTGACGATATTTCAAGGGTTCAAGCGAACGATGCGCTACAGCTTTAGTAAATGAATATTAAATAACAAACTCAAAGTGAGAAAGTTAACCCCCCCCCCCATTTCTCAATTCCAGCAATACAGTTTTGCAAATTAACAAAATTAGCCGAG
This sequence comes from Pachypeltis micranthus, assembly GCA_020466155.1. Classification (NCBI taxonomy): domain Eukaryota; kingdom Metazoa; phylum Arthropoda; class Insecta; order Hemiptera; family Miridae; genus Pachypeltis; species Pachypeltis micranthus. The sequence continues at coordinate 3,455,437 of CM035773.1, read as the reverse complement.
GTAAATACTAGAACTATTTTTGTAGCAACTTATAAAACTCCTGTAGAAAGTGATCGAGAGTAATGATGAATTTATACAAAGCTCTACAGTAATAATGCTTACCTTTTAAGTGTTTCCCCTCTTTCATATTTCCCTCTGATTAAATATTGCATTTATTTATCTATATCACATACGAAAAACTTTAACACCCAGGATTCGATAAGGTATCCCATAAAATGAATTGCGATGAAAAATATTTCTGGAAACTCGCACATCAACGGTTGCAGTAGTTTCGTTTCCCATGAAAATTCCCTTGAAATGCGTTACTTTTCATATACTGAGTGCAACATCAGACCTATCTAGACAAGCACATAAATTCAAGAAGCAGGCTCATTTTCCTAGCAAATATTACAGAATTTCTTCCTTTTTATTCAAATTTTCAACGATTTTTACCTCCCTTTTCAAATTCCTTTCGGTCTTCACTTTTTTCATGCGTTTTAGTATTCTTACTGGGTGTCTCACTAATTTTGTTTCTTATTTTTCAACCATTTTCACTCAATTTCCCACACATTTACACTCAATTTGTCAATATTTTTACACCATCTCGTAACAAGTTTTACTTTACTTTCCAACAGTTTTTGTTATCTTTCAAAGTTTATCAAACGCCAAGGTCATACGAGTTCTCTTTTTCCCTCGAGTTTTGACGACGTAGAACTCTCTCTAAGGTGGTACAGAATTTTCTTACAGCTTTCACATGTTTCCCATTATTTACGGTTTGGTGTTTACCAACTTAAAAACATTTTATCTCTACTTCCCAAAAACTATCTCGATTACTCAACTCCAATTGAACGGCTATGGTATGTACAAGGCATTGTTTTGGCTGATTTCACAACTTTCGATGACTTCATATTACAGTGACGTAATCACTGTAACAACAGCTCAGCATTGAGGAGCTGTCTGACCGCTTCCACAAACACTATTCATGATTTATCAATTTCCGAGGGAATGGGACTCCGATGCACCCAAACAAGTACATGGCGAATGCAATGGGCGCGATGTTCTGCTGCTCAACAGCATCTCCGCAAATGGCAAGTGGCTGTTTCATTGTCACCCAATGATTCCAAGAACTAAAAGCTTCCCGACACTTGACATGATGACGGTCAAGAAGAGAAAACTAAGCGAACTGCATTGACGTTTCTCTCTGAAAACGGAGGAAACGTACATGTTAAGCAGTTAGTCCTCAAAGGCTGGCAAGCCCACACATCCATGGGTTTGGACAGCTCCTATTTTTCCTTCTTTGTTTCCCAAATTTGGATCATTCTGTCACTCTTTTCCAAAGCTATAGAACCCATTTGGTAAGATATGAAACCCATCAGAACCTAAAGCATCGAAGACATTTCCCAACGTATTTGATAGTGCGTCGTTTATGAACGTGGAGTCCGAGCTCAATAAATGTAGCTCGTGTGGATAGGCACCTAGAAATTCTTCTCACCGCATCAGTCCTTCTTTAATACTATTTAATTTTAAGTGTGTGGATTAGGAGGTAGTAATTGCCAATCCCTCAATCACAGATTTACATGAATCTTGCACGATGCACAGGGACTGTCTACTGTCCCTTTCTTCCGCATGACTAACAGCCTAGCCCTTTCACTCCGAAAACATATAAATTCACGTTACACTAAATATTAAAAAAAACAGTGATTAGGCCCGATTAGCTTACATTCGACTATGGCAGCCGTTCAATAAAGTTAATCCACTAAGTAAACCGACCGCGACGCATTATCACTGTGAGATAATGGCCCTTCAACTAGTTTCATCTTACGGGTTTTAGGCAATCGAGTTATTTAAAGGAATGAGAACGGGACAAGACAATGGAGGGGATCAGGAGGTTGGTTATTCTGGCATAAGGGTCGACATAGTACCAAAGCAAATAGCGACAGAGACACAGATGAAAGAAAAAAGGGGGATGCTCTGGAGCGAGGAGAAGTAAATTATTGAGTAGCCAGAAAAATGAAATGAAACAAAATTGAAGGAACGAAAGACGAGAAGTGAGAGTATAAACAGATAATAGCAACATCGGCATGACAGAACATTTGGACGGTTAGAGATGGACTTACATACGCTGAGGGAACAGACAGAGTTGACCCGTCACGTGATACTGAGCCATAGTGGAAACCCTGTGAGATCGCAAATAGACAAGGTTGTGATTTCTGACAATCGTCGTTTTCCAAAAATAATTCCCGGGATATGGAAAAAAGAATTGAAAAGAAATTTTCTGAATCGAGTCCTCCCCAAAACCGCGACCAAACCCAAACGAACTCAAAACAAAAAAGGGACTAACGACATTGCAAATGGGAACACTAAAAAAACTGAATTGTGTTTCATTTTGTGTCAGTTAATTTGGTGGATATGATTTTGGGTGCTTGTCATGTAAATCAGGAATATGATGATCACAAACAATGACAGAGATATTCCTGAAATGTGTGCAGACAATTATGATTCAGAATCGCTCATTTCATTCTTTGAAGGATAGATAACCTAATGAAATTAATTTAGTAAAATCGTACACGAGGAAGGGAGGTCTTATAATGTGCACAATAACTTACTTCCAGTCAAAACATGCCTTGAGAAGGCAAACTACAAGCGCCAGTGTGAAGTAACGCTAAATGACACTCACTACTTAAAAGTCGAATATTAATCTGGTAAGTCATGACAACTGTGGAACTTTTCAAAAAATATTTGAAAAACTTGTAACACAATTTTCACTGGTAGCACAACAACGAACTTGAAAGGCGGCGAGTGGAATGGTAATTCAATATTCTTAACATTTTGCTTCCTCCGTAACAGCACCGAAGCCATACGTTCCTACGGTTGGCAAAACACTTTTTGAACATTTCTCGAAAGAACAATTTGGCTTCTGTGAAAGTTTACCTCGTTTAACTGTGACGGTTTAGATGTTGCACCATGGATTACTGATGAAAATACGACTACACATTCCCAACAATCCCTACAATTTACTGAAGAGTTATTAATACAATAGGACGTTCGAAATAACAATATAAAATCTGCTTTCATCGCAGAAAACTATAAGCCGGCCCTCAGGGATCCTTCGCCAAGACCCCGGACAATTTGGTCTAGGCGGCTCAGAAGCAGACGTTCATTGACTGCGCGGACCAGTGGTGTAATCTATGGAGACTGAAGATCAATGCAGCGAAATGAACGATTGAAGTTCACTTATGAGCAAAATTACACCGATCTCCCCTTGATGTGCATGAATGTAGTGATTTCAATAGCCACAACTAGTAAATACTTGGCCGATGTTTAACGTCCAGTGAACTTGTGGCAGAATTTAAAAAAAAGACTGGTAATCCGTACAAATTAGTAAACATTTTTCCTATACAATACTAACACGTCATTGGATAACAAAATACTAATTTACACAGTCCTAATTCATCCAATTTGGTGTATGCCCTTCCACTGTTTCGGACTTGCTCGCGTTCCCTGTTCCGTCTTGCATCACCAAAATAAAACTTCTCCCGCCTACTGAGTACCTGGATAAATCGGTTCGGAGATTCATGCTTTTAAATCTTGAACAGCCGAACAGTCTAGACCAGAGTTTTCCAGCGTGGGGCAATGTAGTTTGAGGGAGGTAATTCAGATTTTTTTTGACACAACTTAAACTTGTTCTCTTAGGGTTATTTAAATGTAATGATAGATTTAGGCGCAAAATTTAGCAAAAAAAAAACAAACAATTTTTTAAACAGTTCTGTAAATAATTATTAGATATAGTTTCGTTTGATGTTCCCAAAATATACCAACTGGTCGATACAACTCTTCAGGATTCACCGGGGGTGTGCTCCCTGGCTCATTTTAAACTCGCCAACCAACACCTAATTGGCCCAACTGAACTTCTGATGAGTTTAGCAACAGCCAGAAAACGTTTACTACCGTTTCCATCTTCATATTTAGCTGAATGTGGGTTAAGAGCAGTAAATTAGAAGTAAAAAATAAATAAATCGACTGGATATAACACAACCTGGAGACTTACGGTTAAAACTTACAAAATTAGAGCCTACTATAAAATCTCTTTGTAGCAAGCATCAAGCGCAAGGATCACACTAATTCAATTTGAGAATCAGATTTAAAACTATTTTATTTTTTAATTTAATTTTTCCATTATATGTTTTGAACTTTTACTTACTATGCTTTTATAACATTTTAAAATGACTTCTAACTAAAATTATTTGGAGGTTAGTTGAAGAAGGCTACTGGAAAGTATTTTCCTCATAGGTCAAGAGTTTGGTTTCCAACTATTAAAGAATAATGAAGATTTATTTTATTATTATATTTTAATGAATTCAGACATATAACGATTAATTAAAATAGCAATATTCTATGATGAAGACCAAACAAGAAATGAACTATATTTTCAAATGTAAACAAAAACAAGCTAGTTAACAACTTAGCGGGCCACCTGATATTCACTACATTTACCCCCTTCTTTTCGTTAAGTGGCTTGGTCTTCGTTCTCTTCTAAAAAAGGAGCTAGTTGATCGATTTGGACAACTCGTCTAGCATCGCGAGGTACGAGGTCTGATCAAAAAGTTCCAGGACTTTCTCAAAAACGCTTTATTAAATTATCTTTAAAATTATTCAAAATTATCTCCTTCAAATTACTCCCCTTGGCTACACAAACACTTCTCCCAGTGGTGTTTCCATTCGTCCATACACCGGGAAAACTCATCTCCTGAGATGCCGAATAAATGCTCCTGCGTTTTTTGCTTGATATCCTCTATCGTCAGAAATCGCTGTATTTTCATAGGATGTGTGAGTTGGGGGAACAGCTAGAAGTCACAGGGAGCCACATCAGGAGAGTAGGGGGGCTGGGTTAAGGTTTTCATGGAGTTTTTCGCGAAAAATGCGCGAATCAGGAGCGCGGTGTGACAAGGCGCGTTGTCTTGGCGGAAAAACCACTTTCATATCGCCCATAATTCCGGCATCTTCGGCCGGATCTTTTGGCACAAATTGCACAGGGTTTGAAGGTAACGAAAACGATTAATTGTTTCACCTTGTGGGAGGAATTCGAGGTAAACAACGCCCTTTGCATCAAAGGAAACAGTGAGCATGACTTTGACACTCGGATCTCACCCGGCGAGCTTTTTTTGGGTCGTGGATAGGTTTTGCGACTTCCAGTGAGATGATTGAATCTTGGTTTCCACATCACCTCCATAAGCTTTCCGAAGCATTTAAAAAGTTTCCGTTAATGATTTGTCCAATTTCAACAATATTTCACGCAAAACACTGCTCTTCCTTCACGTCCATCACAACCAACTCGCAGAACACAACAAAATAGGTTCACACAAACAGCTATAAAATCGGACTGGAAAAGATTAGAGCAATAAAACAAAAAGGATGTTATTTGGGAAGGTTCACGCTTAAACTTGAGCGCCAAAGCAACCCTCTCCATTAATGTTAGGGCGCGCAATTAAAAAAGTCCTGGAACTTTTTGATCAGACCTCGTATAGCTAATCTAATCACAACATCGGTGATTATCTTCCGAACCTTGCAAGGGCCTACCCAAGGCGATTAGAATTTAGGCTTCAGGCTTCAATCCTATTTTTCGTCGAGTCCCACTCTTATCACCTGGTTGGAACTTGGGGTTATCGCTAGCTTTGGCGTCATAACGCCTTTTGTTGTTCACTGTATTTGCTTCTTCGCCAACTGGTGAATGGCTTGCAATTTTTGTTGTAGCTCTTGTGCATAGCCTGGCCTAGTCGTTACATTAGGAGTTGCTCCCACTAGCAAGTTTACAGGTAGGTTTTGGGTTCTACTTAGGTTTAATTCAGTTGGGGAGAAACCTGATGATGCTCGATAGGCCAGCAAGATACAGGTAAGCCAGCGATCTCAATCCCTCTGATTGTCAAAAACAACTTTGGCCAAAAGGATCCAAAAAGTTCTGTTGAATCGCTGAACAAGACCGTTGCTTTGGGGGCGAAGAGAAGTTGTTAGTGTTTTTCGTATGCAAAGCAAATCCACCACGATTTGAAAAACAGCATCTTGAAAACATCTTCCTTAATCGGAGTGTACTTCGCGAGGAATGCCTAATCGTGAAACGACAGTCTCTACCAGACCTCTAGCTAATGTATCTGATAGTCACATTAGTCTTCGGCGAGAAAGGCATCGGGCCACTTGGTGAAGTGGTCTACTGCAACGACGATATATCTATTGCCTTCTTTGGTAACTGGAAGAGGACCTACAATGACAACAGACAACCTATCAAAAGGAGCGCTTACACCCTGCATTTTAATGGGAGCTCGTCTTTTCGTGCGTTTGTCGCCTTGACGTCCACAAACGTTGCAAAAAGCACAAAACTTCTTCACTATCCTTTGCAATCCTGGCCAATAGAAATGTTTTCTAATTTCCGCCAGAGTTCTTTTGAATCCAAAATGACCGAAGTTGTGAAAAGTTTTCAGTATCTCTTTCTGATCCATTAATAATTAGGATTATGTTGGAAGCAGCATCTCCTATATTATTCTCCCTCTGTCGAATCAATACACCATCCACAAGACGAAGACGATTGGATTGAGCCCACAGCGATTTTGTAGTTTCATCGTTTCTGTAACTTCGCTCCACGAAGGTTGTTCTCCTTTTACCACCCAACCACGAACTTGTGCATGCACTGGGTCAGACAACTGTATTTTTTCCTAATTCTCGGTTTGGAGTGATAGAACAACTCTATTAGCGTTTTCTGCTTCTAGTTGCTTCAACTCTTGTTTCGTGGAATGAGCACAGTTGGATGTCTCACATGGTCGCCTTGAAAGAGCGTCTGCGTTAAGGTGGTTACTCCCAGATCGATGTTCGACTCGAAAATTGTATGGTACCAATAATTGTAGCCAACGGGCAGGTTGCCCATCTGGATGTTTGAATGATCTCAACCACTGTAAGGCAGCGTGATCTGTTCTAACTATGAACTCAGCACCACTATCCAGGCCAAAAGAATGAAAATGCTGTACAGCTTTTATCAAGCTAAGAAGCTCCTTCCTTGTTACGCAGTAATTTCTCTCTGGGTGGGACAAGCACCTACTGAAATAGTCCAGCACTTTTTCTTGTCCGTCTTGTAACTGGGAAAGCACCGCTTCAGCACTTCTTTCACTTGCATCAGTATCTAGGATGAAGGTGCACCCAGGGACAGGATGACTCAAGATTGGAGGTTCTGTGAGTGCAGCTTTTATGTCGTTGAAGGCAATATCACATTCAGGCGACTATTGGAACGCTTTCGATTGATCTTATAACGCGTAAAGTGACACCATTCGTTGGGAAAAGTTTGGGACCAAACAACGATTGTAAGAGCAAAGCCCCACAAAGGTTCTTACTTCTTTGGAGTTGGTTGGAACTGGCCACTGTCGAACTTTGTCAGTCTTCAATGGATCAACAGCTATACCTTCGCCCGAAATTACTAATTCCGTGTAAAAAGCTTGCACTTCTTAGGGTTCAACTTGATCCCTCCGTATCGCAACGTATCAAATACCCTTCGTAACCAGCTCACATGATGATGAAAAGCACATCACCCAAATATAATTTTACTCGACCCACTCGGATTTCTTCCCTCAATAGCCCAGTCATCGCCGGTTGAAAGGTAGCTGGAGCATTACACAGACCGAAGGGCATTACATTGAACTGCCATAGACCACGGGCGGTGCAGAAAGCGGTTTTTTCCTTGTCAGCTTCTTCCTTGGGCATTTGCCAGTAACCTGCTTGAAGGTCAAGGTCGAGAACCATGTGCTTTCAGCTAAGGCCCCAGTCAGTTCATCGATCTTGGGTAATGGGTATGAGTTCTTTTTCGTTACACCATTAAGAAGCCTGAACTCCGCACAAAATCGGGAGGAACCATCTTGTTTTGGGACTAGAACTATCGGGCTCGGCCATGGACTCATTGAAGGCTCCATTACGCCAGCCTGCTCCATGTCACGAATCATCAGTTCTACTTCTTGTAATCGATGGGGTGGTATATGTCTTGGAGATTGACGAATCGGGGCGACTTGTGTCGTGAGTCCTGCAGAAGGAAAGCTATTGGTTGTCGGAATCTCTTTAGGTGGATTGCTCACTGATGTTTACTTCACACAAGAAGAAAATTTAGACGAAGGATCTCTTCAGGAACTTTTGCCACTGGCTGAAGTAGAGTCAGGAAACACGGTCTTCCCAACCTATCAACTCAATCACGCCTTTATGAATGTTCAAAATTGTTTTTGTTGCATCAGTATAAAGTCGCAAGACACTCCATTCGCCTTTCCATGGATGGTTACGATATGTTACGATAGGAACCTCTGGTTGTTTGGATAACAGCGGTCTCAGACTTTGGTGAGGCTTCTCTGCCACTGTCGGTTTGTGCCTCCTCAATCCAACCGAGCTGAGTTTCTCTACTGCTCGTAATGCGGACAGGGACAGTTTTTCGCCGAGTGACTGGATGAGGAGGATCGCCAACACAGCAATCTCTTCGGTTGGCGGGATCTCTCCGGAAGTTCATTCACGTCTGGTTCTTCTCGTTCTGGCATTCTTCTGGTGTCATGGGTTGTAACTTAATTTACAGATGAAGTGGCGAGTACCGTTGCTTCAAATCGCAAAGCAACATTCAAAGCATCTTCTATGTTTCTTAGCCAGATCCCAAGAAATTTCTCTCGTACAGCTGGACCATGTATACGAAGTATAAAATGGTACACAAGGATTTCTTCAGCAGGCCCACTTTGCAGCGCTCTAGGGCAAGCTTGTCTGGCCTAGACCCTTGAAAGTAGAGTGGTAAGCCACCAACTTTTCCCCTATCTGTAGCTTCCTAGTGAGGAGTGCTGTCATGAAGCGCTGAGCATGTCGTTCGTTCCCAAACCGTGCTTTTATTGCATGAGACAACACTGAGTATGAGTATGGCTGTGGGATGTCTAACAGAACGTCGATTGCTGGGCCTATAAGTGCTGTAGCTAACGCTACCACTTTTTCCTGTTCATCCCAACCATTTCTTAAGGAAATCTCAAACTGCATAGGATAAGCGTCCCAATTAGTTGATCTATCGTACGGCTTCGGTTTCACGTTGGCTGTTAGTGTGTTGTGAGAACCTCGCACATTATCAACTCTTCCTTCTGATTGTGCACATTGGTTGGCGGCTTTCCCCTTTCCCGTTTCCCGTTCTTGTTTATCTAGACGGTTGTTCAAGGAAAGGTGAATTCTGTACTGTTTGTTGTATGTTGTTGGTCCATGACTGTTTCATGGTTTCGCACAATGTGGTCCAGTCTCTCAACACCTGTGCTTGCATATACCCCAAGTAAGCATTCCACTCGTCTAGGGCTTGCTCCATCAGTGTATTCCGCGTTGACGTCATGAAGTAATTGGGGATAGGATCCTGAGATTCAATCCTGGGTGGATTGTTCCTGTTGCTCGACGATGGCTTACTGAGAGCAACTTCTTCGTTGCTTCTGTGACTAACCGTCGTCGTGGGAACTGAAATTTTCCCAGATGTAGTTCTCCACTGGCGAGTCGACATCATTCGTTGGGGAATTGAAAGTTGTTTTCGCCTGGGCATCCCACCGCTGTCACCAATTTAGTGAATTCAGGCAGATAATGATTAATTAAAATAACAATATTCTCTGATGAAGACCAACCAAGAACTGAACTATATTCTCAAACGTAAACAACAAGAAGCTAACTAGGTAACAACTTTGCGGGTCATCTGATATTCACTACAATATGGTTGAGATTCACACTTCGTACCATATTTTAACAGCATAACTCTATTTCTGAGCCTTAACCTGCTGGCTGTTTGAGAGAGTCGCTACCTGTCCGGTTATTCCGGATTATTCCGTTCATTATATTACTCCATTCCTTTAAGGCGTTCTACATCATTCATTACTCCATTTTTACGAAGTTCACCAGCACGACACAACTTCATCTCGTATATCTTGTAAGTTGCAAGTTCTCATAAGCTGACAAGTTGTGCTCACCTCCCATCGAGTGGAATGAAATTTCAACCTCATCTCCCCAAAATTTCATCGGAGCGAAGTCATGACAAACGAGAGGTGATCATGTTCTAACGAAGTTGTTGCTCCTCACTTGCTGTTCCCTCAATTATACGGACGCCTTCTAAAAATACGTTACTCTTATTAACTAACTAGATAAGAACCTACCGAAAGGAGACTGAGGGACAGAAGATGTTCTTATCCCTCTACTGTTTGTGCTCTAATTAAGAGGCAAAGAGAAAGAAACTTTAAATCAGGTCGGAATACAAACCGTAGGGATTTTAATTAGAAGAGTTTGAGACAATAGCCGGTTTTTGTGAATTTATTAATTAATCTTTATAAGAACCTGATACGCACCAAGTTTGAAACAAAAACAGATATTGCTATTTGATTGGGTCAGGAACTACGTCCATATCTCAACGATGAAGTTTTTAAACTGAATTATGACGATTATACAAATTTAATGCTTGAAAAAGAGGATTTCCACATTTTCCTAGAACTCTTCTGTTCCTATTAGGGAAGTGAACACCTGTGTTATTGGAGCAAGTGTACCACCTAGGCTTTGCTTACCACACCCTCGAGGAGCGATGCTTATTATTTTTGTTGTCTTTTCTTTTAAGAATGGGGGTATTACAGTTTCGAAATTTCCGAGATCACTTCCAGTAGCACCTGAAAAAATTCAGCGTCACTAATTCCATAAAATGTGATGTTCTTCGTGAACCCCACATGTTAACCGCCTGATGTCAAGCCTGACTTTTACCAGGGCCTTTACTACCATCCTCGACCGTGTAGAATCCTTTCACGTTTTCAGGATGATGAGCACGAGTAGAGCTAGATTCTACAAATTCTTGTTTCAATTTCCAGAGTTTCCACTTCCGCCATTTCGCCAGTAAGGAGTTAATTAAGGAATTGAACAAGTATAGAGCCCTAGGGACATTGAACATTTCCGCAACCTCAAGTGTTGAATCAGTATCTATTGCTTTCTCATAATACGATTCCTTGTTCTAAATCATTAAGAGTACAGTCACTAAATGTCTCGAATAAGAAGCGGGTGATGAAGAACATTCTCATCAAGTCCAATAACACGATCATATGGGTTAATTCTAAGTTCTGCTTCTTTCTTACATTGCATGAGACATACGGATGGACGCTGGTAGAGGTTAATTAATTCACCCTTAACATAACGTAGTAAGCAAAAACCAGGAGACTTGGTAATGGAAATTTCAAGTTTTCGCATTGTACAGTGAAAATTGTGTTGAAAACAAATTAGTTGGCAAATTAACTGTTGATGTCATAATTGAATGAAAACGAGTTTCTTGTTCAACTTACCGTCGGCGGGGATAAATTGATAGTCGAACCTCTTCTTTCTTGAGGGCCTATACTTGAATGACGTCTTATAGGCAGCCCTCCAGAGCCTGGCGTTCCTGGCGTTCCTCCTGGTGAGCTCGCACACGATGGAGCGATTCGTATCTTGGGCGTCATCAAGGTGTTGTCTGACAGTCGGCGGTTGGGAAAGGCATTCACAACCCTCAGAAAATTGGTGTCCGGCGACGACGGAGATCCTCCAAACCACCATCCACCTAGTACACCCGAGTCTGAAAGGAAATGTTCCCCCAAGGCGAGGAGCAACATCAATGCAAGCTACGACACTCATGCTGGAAGGCCGAATTTCCAAGGGCTCGTGTGTCTTGAAACTCTGCATTGAATGGAATGTTCTCCATGGAAATATTTACAATGACGTGTTGTTCAAACGTGAATTATCAAGCCCTTGGCAATATTAGTGGTTGTTGGAGAACAGAAGGGATGGACGAAGGTTGTTATGTCTAGCATTCATATCAACATTCAACACCAAAAAAGACAAACGAAGTGGTGAGCAAAAATTAAAATTGGTAATGAAATATTTCATGTTTGTTAGTTCAATGTGGTGTTGCCAGTCTCATGAGGCATTTAACCGCTACTGAGAAAAACTATACCAACGACTAGGAGTGGACTCTTCACTGAGGGGTTTGCCTTGGCTGTCTAGAATTATAATTTTACTTCGTGGCTGGTGGTGATGGGTAGGCCGGCAACTCATTCACCAGAGGCTAGTGTTAGCCACAGCGAACTGTTGTAACGCTGTTGAACTGGAATTCACTTGTGATAGCAAGTGTCCATGGGGATCTTTGTAACACAACCGGTCCTCATAAGACGGATTCAATATGCAAAGAATGCCAGAGTGAATCAATTCCTGCATTCAGACTCTTTCTCTGGTAGGCTAGGCTCTAGCCCATGGAGTGATTGTCAGCAAACAATCCAACAGGTGGCTTTAAAAGTGGCTGACCCCAAGTCATGGAGACTGCTTAGCCTATAAAATCAAGACGAAGTGTTAGGAATCCTGGTGTTGCACTGCTGTAAACTCATTGAATGTGCCAGGGATCACCTGCACACCTTCACTTGTGTATGGAAGATAGAGGGAATATCTGGTGCAAAGCATTACGGCACTTTTCTTAGTACGTAAGTGCTACTAATCCAATATATATCTCACTCAGTTCGTCTGAAATTGGTAAAACATAACTTCGTACTTTACTTAGAAACTGGTATCTTAAACTTTCAGAATTTAATGAAGTGAGCTTATTTATGCGACAATCATTATTGAGCGAATACAGATCTGTTTCTTTATCAAGTGTCAGTTTCTGAACTATGCAGATGTTATACTTCCCAGAGGTCTGACCACCTGAGGAATCCTGTCCCACCAGGGAAGAGTTCTTAATCTGAGTTCCCACCTACTGTAACTATTTACTTGGGTAGCAAGTTTTAAAGGGTCAGATCAACTGTGATCACGTTTCTTCGTCATGACCTTGTTTGCAAACTCAGGAAAATGGTTGCTTGCTTTGTAGTCAATGCTGCTAGATTTGTCTGCTCTTCCAACAACTGTTGCTTACTGTTTTAAAAACTACGCACGGAGTTCAGCCCAATGCGGGGGAAGCTCCCGTTTCACCCTCCACTTGTCAACCATGTACTCAACGGGCAAATGAACCGGTAACTGACCAGTGATCACCTGGAGGGCTTCTGTTAATACAGTTCTATAGGCCTTGGTAATCCACAAGAGCGCAGCTCTCTGGGATTGAGTAAATACTCCCTTTCGATTGACAGTTTGCTACCATAGACAACAGGGCAGTAGCCAATCACGCAAAAATGGTCGTCAGGTAACGCCTTCTCAAGGAGGGTTTCCAACTTTCGATGCTGCAGGCCCGGCCTAACTCGCAGCTACGAACTGCTCTACGTATGCTTTTACTATGGAGGACTTGTAATGTCTGCCCGAGGGATTCTCAGCGCTATCCGCTTCCACGAAATTTCGCCAGCCTTGCCATTTGGCTCGTTTGGTGCCACAGCGGAAGGCCTTCTTTTCTTCGATGAATGGGATATGACTGTAATCGCCCTGTGCTTCTGTTGGCCGAGTACAAGAAGCCCAGCAGAGTGCTGTGTCTACAGAACGCAGTCCACATTCCAGTATCCTAGAGTATTGTGGCCAGTCAGCATTTTTTTTGCAGTATATTTGAGGAGGATGATGTCATCTGCGATTGTAAGGTCAATAACCATGTGATCGCTTTGCGTTGCACCTGGTGCGACTGGTACAACCCAGCAATTTGAGAAGCAGGGTGTGAGATATGGGTTTTGGATCCTATGCACGATTCTGGTATGGCCAGAACACTGTAGTGTTTTCACTTTCCTTGGCTCTACAAAGTAGAAAGGAAAGTTATGTAATCGGCTGAAAAAAATTTTTTTGTTGAGTTTTTTCATATCTTTACGTTTCAGACCCTCCTGAGAAAAAACAGTATTTGGGAAAATGGTCTGTGTGTGTGTCTGTGAACGATTTTTAGAGAAAACCACCATATCAAATCAGCTCAAACTTTATATCTCGCCCGCAGGTTACCATGGGACGCCAAAAAAGGGTATGAACAAAATCCACCGAAATTTAACTACAGTTATCATAGTGATTAAAAAAAAAATTTTTTTTTCTCCAAAACGGCTCGAACGATTTTGATTAAATTTTTTATATTGATAACTACCAATAAGTCAACTATTCTGTAAAATTCCCATTTGTGGGAAAATGACGAGAGCAGCACAATAAATTACCAAAATCTTCGACGTAATCGATTTTAGAGTGGTTTTTAGAGAAAACGACCAAACCATATCACCTCAAACTTGATATCTAGCCCGCAGGTTACCATGAAACGCCAAAATAATGGTATGAGCAAAATCCATCGAATGTTAACTATAGTTATCATTGTGATCAAAACACACATTTTTTGTCTCAAAAACAGCTCTAATGATTTTGATTAAATTTTTTATATTGATAACTACCAATAAGTCAACTATTCTATAAAATTCCCATTCGTGGGAAAATGACGAGAGCAGCTCAATAAGTTATCAAAATGTTCTACGAAAGTCGGTTTCAGCGCGGTTTTTTCCTTTTAAACTCCGCTGAAATGTTACTAGAATGTTTAAAAAAATATCTGGTGCGTTGCAACACACAAATTTTCTTAGCGTTACGTCAATTCACTTTGTACATGGCTTCGCTTGTACTACTTACTCAATTCATTTATCACTCAGTTAATTTGAACTTGGTTCAAATTTTAGGGAATTCAGTTCCGTAATGTTAGGGCTGCTCGTACTCATTCCCGAACGACTAAACTAAAGAGCCTTGCAAGAAGCAACTTACTCCCAAGGAGGCAAAGGAGTTGGTTAGTATTATTACAACCAACTGCTGTAAATGAAGATGCTCGTGGGGCACCGCTGTTCTCTACTCACACCATTGAGCTTACACAACGGGAACCATTCAATGAGATGCAGTCTGGCAATCAAGTGTTCGAGAATACGCTCATGTTGATGCTCATGAGGAAGGCGAATTCTCTTTACAGTTTCCACAAGCTATAGATATTGTCATAATGCCGTCTGTCAAACCCAAATCTCCTTGTCTACGCGAAGCTCATCTTGTGGTTGCGCATGGAAACGACAACCAACGAGGCAGTACTACATTTGGTCAGCTCAGACAACGGGTAATACTTTACTGCCTGAGCCTGGTGAGTAATGACATACCATTTATAGCTGTAAAAGTGGCACTGAAGAGGGCTGAAACGTGAGCCAGTTCTCACCATCTGAGTAACTGCAAAAAGCGCATTTCAGCTGTCCAGAGACGTGGTAGGTACCCTCAGATATGCAGAAATACGTATTCAAAACCAGATAGCTGGATTGTCTACACCTGCATTCATAATGCTGGTTTAGACAATCCAGCAAGTTATGTGTGAACTTGAACGTATACCAAACAAATGGATTCTCAAGTTGGCAACCGCCTTTGTTCAGTTTTTCGCTTAGGGCAACATAATCGCCAATAACCGCCCCAATAGGAATGAGACTGAAGCACCGCTGTCTTGTCAGCATAAGCATTGAGTATTATGAAGCGTGGTAGATACTGTTAAGTTTTTCGAAAAACCAGAACGATTCCTCCACATTTTGCTTTATATCGTATCGACATATAATATATAATTAGGTAGAATCGATAGGCTGTCTCTTTGAACGTTACTATCAGCACTAGCTTGGTTTCCTCTACTTTCATCTACTCAGACATTGATCTGATTCGTAACTGTCTTTGCCACTCGCGATCGAAATTTTTTCCCGTACCGTCATGGTTGTAAATATATGACTTAAATATCATAATCCAACCAAAACTTGTCCTGGTTCTCCAAATACCCTTGGTTGGCATAAAGTGTAAATAAATCCCAAAGGTCGTTGTGCCCATTTTATAGTTTGAGTCACTTCAACACACTATTAATCTCAATTGAGTCGTAAACTGCTAGTTATGAAGTCTACTAGATTCTGCTGTTGATATGTTTACAGCATTTCATGATTCGGAAATAAAGATGTATTACAACTGCTACACCACCACGCAATCAATACGTACAAAAAGGAGACAAATAAAATGTGCATGTTGTTTCCGTAGTCAGTGTTTGTGTGTGTGTGTGTGTAAATTCTTGTGACACATAAAAACAAAAATCTACCCAAATCGTGGGAAAAACAATTAGCAATCACAGAAGAGCAAACATGAAATCGAATTTTCAAAAACACCAAGAGTAGGAAAGCAGCAAACAAAAACAATCGTTCAAAATTTAAAGTATTTCGGAGAGACTTCCTTTGACCGCCACAGACGTATTACTTATGAGATCATCTCAATACAAAAAACTTAGTCAACGGAAATCCCTCCCATGGAAAAGAAAAACGTCGAAAATACTGAATAGAACCAATGATCGTTGATTTCGGACTTACCACATGTCAAAGAACAATATTTTAATGTGATCTTGTTACGCCGTGCAATGGTTGCCTTTTATTGCATGTCAATGAAATTGGGGAAACGTGAGGAAGTCGCTATATACTCCGACAACAAAATTGCGAGCATCTTGGGTCGCTCGTATGTCATACTATGAGACCTTGTGGCTCATGCTTTCACCATTATGAATAATAGTTCTACGCAGTGTCACAACATAAGTTCGGGCGCTACAGGAGACCTGATTACTACTCGTTTTTCCACCTCTTCTACTTACTAAACTACTTTCCTCACCTGTACATGAATTTTGTCCATTCTACAATCGATGAGTTTCTGATTTGTATGGACGGCAAAACATCCCTTGGTTATTCAAAAGCACACTGCGCGTTTCCATTTTCCTTAGATCTTCGATGCAAAAAGGAAAATTAAGTAATTAGATGACAAAGTCTTCCTCCAATCTTTCAAAATCTATTTCTCAGGCCTCGTTTATAAAATGTGCGCTCTTAAGCCTAACGTTCCTGAATCACAGTAATTTGATTGCTGTCGGATTCACAATTTAACTGTGGATAGACGTTGCTGAAATGGTGAAGAGGGGAAAGAGTAGGAAGGAGATCGACTACTCCTGCGTGGGGTAGGCCTTTCGGGGTATTAATGGGGAGCATCTAGTCATTTCTTGAGGTGAAATGGGCGGAAGGGCGAGATAGCCAGAAGCTTATATTAAGGAACCTGCTCGCGAGGGTCATTTCTCACTCACCAGAGCTCTAGCTCAAAGGGAGGTACAGACATTTTACCTTTCACAGACTTATTGGTTCACTACTATAAGCTTCACACCAACATAATGTGTTCCTACTCTACTGCTAAGCGCAAATTACCACCGATTATGGATATAACATGAACACGGACAAAGGTGCCAGCACCACAGATTTTATTGCACTTAGCATCAAGCATAAACCGAAGGTGCTATGGGGGGGGGGGGGAGAGGAGCTAGGATGCTCAGTTTCGAGGCCTCCAAGCTCTTCGTGGTAGGTGGGCTGTGAAAAGGTAGGAGAAAAGACGTGTTAGCAGAGGGCAGGGAAATACTTCTTCAAGTGAGGTAGTGAATGTTTGGGGGGGGCTCAAACATGGGAGCTGAGCCGATGTTGGCCAACCATACTGTCACGTTTTATTCGTGTTCTACAGGACAGTTTCAAACTACTCACGGATTTGCTTCAACAAAGGGCAACCACTGACCATACGATGGATTGAAGAAAATGATCCATGCAATCCCCACCTGCGCTGTTTTTTCGCGCCATGTCTTCTGCAGATGAGGTTTTCCTCTGCTCAATTCGGAGATTCGGTATGTTGAACGGGGGAACGTGCATGTTGTCCGAGCTGTACAAGTGCCTCAAAGGTCGGTGGCGCTCGGGGCTGGGCAATGACATGTTGTCTAGTTTCAGTTTGTTCCTTTGATTCCTGAGTTTGAAAGCCAATACAAACGTAAATGAATTAGAATGTTAAAAGCCTTGCAGATCCACAAAAACATAAAAACTGTTGTTGCTCGACGGTGCTGTCATTCATAGTGTTGCTGCGTATCGTTGTTGACCATTATTGAGTGATACAGGAGATTCATGATAATACCAGCACGATTTTTTTTGGAGAATTGTTTAAGGTATTTTGAAATTATCGGGTAAGAAATGGCAGTAAATGAAACGGTGGCGGTTGGGATTCCAGAATTTAGTTATTAAACTCCAGTGGATTTATTAAACGCTCACCGATAGGTACATTATTAAGCTAACAAGTCAATGTTTCTTAACTACACAGCAAAAGTCACAAACCTATCAATGTGATCCAGCATTTCTTGTAAAACTTCAAGCAAGGCAGTGAACTGTTCCAAATTCAAGGATGGATTAACTGTTTGGGGCAATAAGGACGGCATCACTCGTGTTGCCATAACATTCACAGAAAGCCCATACTTTTTATCACTCAGCATAATTCTGTAAATATCTGAAAAACGAAATTAAAAAGCGTATTACGTTAACATGCATTTCTTCAAGTTGATAATGGGTAGTAGTAACCTTTGGGACCTATTGCGGAATGAACTGTTACTGTATGTTCAAAAACGAAATGGGATCCCATCACTCTTGGTTATTAAGAATATAATATTGCTTAAACAGTCTTAAGATCATCGCAAGACATCCACATTATCCCACTGAGCGATATGTCCTCAGAAGCCCACTCAATTGACATTGAATAGTAGGGTAAGTTGGCCCGTTGCTTTAGTTACCCACCGAAATCAGAAGCTAGGGCTACGAGTAACTCACTCAGGAGCAACTACGTGTATCTGCTACAGGTTTAGTACACCCTTGGAAACTCTCTGTGGGAAATCTTTAAGGTTCACATGGCTGCCAGCTACAGCTTTCTACAACTTTCGGGTTATAGATACATTTCATGCTTACTTAGGTTAGTCAAGAAACAATCGCTGTTAAACTTGGGAGAAGAAAGCTGGTTGTTGTGTTATCAGCAAAAGTGCGCAATGTTTCACAGCGGGTACTGATTTCTATATTCTTTATGCACGCTTGCACGTCCTCGTAAATAATGTGGACTGTCTGATTTCTTTTGCCTTTTGATAATTCATAGTTGGTCCCAGTTACCTCATTGCACGTTCTCAGCACTAAGACGTTCTAGCATTGGTGATGGAGCTTCACGACTAACGCTGCTTCGGTTGCAGATAAAGGCGTATGTAACAGTCAAATTCCAGTGATTGCTCATAATCAGCTTAGGTTTCGTCCCTTACGTAGTTGCATTACGACTCAGGACTTATTCTTCAAGTACTGATGAACCCTGAACGATTCCATGACTGTGTCTAACACGTATCATGCATGGTTATTTTGCCGTTGTTCCAAACCATACATAGCTGGGAGACCAAGCAGAATAGGTCGAGCTGGAAGGCTCAGTTATTGAATGCGTTTCACTCGAACATCAATACATTTTTGTGAATTCGAATTGAAAAGGTTTGCTACACATGCAAAATTATCTCCTCAGTTCATGTAGAGTGAGAGATACTCATGGGGCACAGTCTACATATTCACTCGCCCGTTGTCCAGCAAACGCAACCAAGCATATTCAAATTTGAAGTGCTTTTCTCATTTACAATTCT
Source organism: Pachypeltis micranthus (assembly GCA_020466155.1). Lineage (NCBI taxonomy): Eukaryota > Metazoa > Arthropoda > Insecta > Hemiptera > Miridae > Pachypeltis > Pachypeltis micranthus. Next base: position 3,436,020 of record CM035773.1, on the reverse strand, counting down.
TGTGAATGCTGTTGGGTGGCTCTACTATGTCCTCCTCATGACCATGGAAGAGAACTCTAGGAGCATCTTGCGATACGTGCACTTGAATTACTGTGCAGTCTGCTCGTTTCCTCAAGTGGCCTCGAGATCAAGTTCTTCACTTCATTCTCCAGTTCACGATACTGGCCTTGGCTGGAATCAAGTTTGTTCAATCAGCTTCATCAATGCTATTTTCAAAGAAGGCTCCTGTTTTTATCGCTTGGTTTCGACCTGGTGTCGGCCAATGTTCTAGGCAAATTGTCTACAGAATATTCTTTCCTTCTCTTAATCACAGAAAGTAGGACGGGTTGACGAGTGGCTATTTCATTTGATATGCATATATGCCTTTTTAATTGAAATCGAGTTTCAGGAAAGTAAACGGTTACTTCATTTCACTTATTTCGAAACTATGAACCATGCACAAACTTAAACTTATAATACTTAGCAACTGCAGAAGTTTGCGGCTGCAAAGTGCATATCTATCTACCAATTGTATAAATACGGTTCATTGGAAACAATACAAGGATGCAAGGAAGCAACTCAACTTACTGACAACCCTCACGATCACATCGGCATCCTGCAGCCGCACCTCCCACAGGAGTGGGAGGACGTCGTCGATGATCTGGGAGCGATCCAGTCGATCCAATGTTTTTTCGATACACGCCAAAATGTTTAAAACGAGCTTCAAATCTCCCGAGTTCTTGTCGTATACCAGTTTCATTTTAGGGAGTACCATCTTCCTTATGGCTGTTTCGTCCAAGTACTCGGAAACGTTCGTTACAGCTACTAACGCCGCACTCTACATAAATAAAAGTACTTTGGGTAAGACACTTTAAAATATGAGATCTAGGTGGAGCAATCAGCGCTTTGAATTAGAACTGTAAATGAACCCACTTTCTCCAAAATTCAAGTTCAAGTGTGCAAAGTGTAATGCGTCATGGCCTGAGGATTCACCAAAAATCAGTTGCAAGTGGTTTCGTACCGAGAATAATAATAAGTATTTAACCTTCGGCTTGGAAACACTTGCACCGGGACGAACCAAACTCTTTCATTCAGCGGAGGCTCCCCAGGTGCCCAGTCAGGCCGATTCTCCGCTGAATGAAAGAGCCAAAGTTCGTCCCGGTACACACTTGACCTCGAAACCAGTAGTACTTGACGTTTCAAAATTTGTCGTGTTATTCCTACCTACTCACAGGCTGAATTAAATAACTGTAGAGGCTGTTATTCATTCCTTCCAGCGGAGAAGTGCCTTAGACCTTACCACTACCACGTTTTGTCGTGGGTTTTTAGAGAGGAGGAGCCTTTTTATTTTTATTTTTGCCCGTGTTTGTGGGCGGAGGCGTGGGCGGGGCGCTGCTTTTCGGGGTCTTTTTCTGTTTCCCCCTGCGCTTCCTGACCCTGGCAGGCTGCTATTTGGCCTCGGCTCCATTAGGGAGGAGTATCGGCTTCTGCTGCATATGAGGGGCCGGTGGTACTCAGCAAAGGCTGCACAAGCTGCTGGACAATTGCCCTACGCAGCTCTTTCCTAACGACAGCCAATCAGGGGGCGGTGTCGTTGAGTGGGGGGAAGGGGGCATTGATGGCCAGCTTCGAAATTTCGAAGTAGCTTTGGATGACGGGGTCACATATTGGTCCCGTCGCGTTGATCTTCATTTGTGCCAACTGGCAATGGATAATCTGGGAATACACAGATCTGTTCCACATCTGACACATTAGGGTCCACTGTGTGTCTACTACTTGTAGTAGCCAGGTTGCCCGGGCTAGAAGGGGGGTAAGGGGGGTGTGAAGGCGCGTTTCCTGGTTGTTTTTTAGCCTCGTTTGTTTGGAGGACGAGCACGTTGCTCATCGTCCAAAGAGAGATGGGCGAGCCAAGGAAGCGACGCAGGTGGCGTTTTTATTACCTGCTGTTTTTTGAACTGACTTTGTCATGTTGATTAGAAAGGTGGGGGGAGGAGCGAGTAAAGAAGCTGACTAATGTAGTGTATCCTTGTGAGTTCAATTGTTGAGTGTGTTTGTGGTGTGAGCGAGAAGTGCTCGAAGCAGTATCCTGGAAGCTCCCACTCAGGCATAGCCCCTTTTGCTGGGCCATTGGGTCAATGGGAGGGCCTTACATGCGCCATTCCTGCCACGCACCGGGACTGAGACGCATGAGGGACTTTTCAGCCCTCAGCCACTGGTGATCTGGTGAGTGAAACACACGCTATCAGCCGCCCCAGAAACGCTCAAAACCGGGTTTCCCCCTCCTCAATTCGAAAGGGATCGCTTGTAAGTGTTACTGAGCTACTTTCAGGACTGAGCTACTGTCTTTCACTCACTATGAGTGTTTTGAGTCCACGTGTACTACTATGTGTACCAGTGTTGTTTGTAACTGGAATTTGTATGCAACATATGTAAGCGTCATGAGCATTAAACCTCTTTGAGGCCGACTTTTACGTCCACGTAAAACGTGAGATTTTACGTTCTCGTGAGGTGGTTGGAAATGCTTCAGCACTGACCAAAACCTCTGTGCTCTAGAATCGAATGTGGGTGACCAAAAACCTTCAGTGTGTGTGGAAGGATTGGGCGTGTGGAACGAAGAGGGGAGGGATAATAATACAGAACTCCCGGCAGGTGCGATGTGGTCCCAACTCGACCAACGCTATATCCTCAGCTCTTTATTAGCAGAGCTGATTTAGGCAAGAGCCTCTAACACCACCAAATGACACCACCTCAGCTTAAAAACCGTGGATCTCCTCGTCCAATAACCATACGGTAGGGTGAGGTTGAAGTCAGCACATGTACTGTTTACACGTGTGAGGGCTGGCTGGCGCGCCTTTCCTTCCCGTGGGAGCAGGTTATTTCTAGGTTCTTCCTTCCAGTACTTCTCTCCAGTTAACGAAGCCTTTCTAAAGGGCATCGTTTCTTCTTATTTCATGACAACGCGGTAGGTGATTTCACATATGAAAAACTAATGTAATAATAGACGAATTGGGAACCATGAACAAGAAAATATGAGGACGTGTATTATGCACAAATACTTCAAGAATAAACAAGTGTAATAAGGCTGTCGATGCCCCAGGAGTTTAATACATTGGATTTGTTTACCTCTTTTGTGTTGATGTCGCGTCGGAAGATCCGTCCTTTTGTTTTCAAATCACCTCTTCACCTCTGCCCTCGCAATATCAACAACTGTACGATCCCTCTCCCCGTTTGCTGTCTCAAGACTTGCCGGCCGCCGCTTCAGTATCGCCTCACTTCTCGTTCTAAGCACCGTCACCTTATTGTTTGTTCGTCATCGGAAATTGTTCCGTTCTTATCGCCATCTTGCCTCGTGACTGCCGCTTTCTTTTTTTTTCTTTTCGCCAATTACCAATTCACAGACCGAGACCTCTGTAAGTACAGCAATGAAACTATACTTCAGCTTTTGCGGGGAAATAAAACGATGCTGTACGCCTAACCAGCTCTACCCATTATTTTCAGTTTCTGCTGGGTACGCATGCAGCACGGAAACCCTTCATCTCGCCGACATACACCTATTGCCATTCGACCAGTCTGTGGAGTTTTTCAGCCTCCTCGTCTTGATTCTCGCCCTCTACTCGACTATCAATCGTCGCCGCAGGTTCCCCTTACCCGTCTCAAATGGTCTGATAATTAGTTCACCCGTTTTTCTTCTCTCGTCGCTCCCCCTTTGTTTTCGCTGTTGTTAGGATTACCTTTAAGACCTCACCTAATTTAGAAATTCGCCCTTTATTCTTTCTGGCCAGAAGAAACAGCATTATTTTATTTTTGCCTACATTAAGTTTTTTCATTGTCAATCCACCGAAAAAGTGTTGAGGAATTTTATTAAATAAAAGAGTTTGTCCAGAGTAAATGGTTGTTTGAATTCTGAACACCACGCCTTGGCGCAAATAAACATTTTGGTAGCAGAACGTGGTTCTTCAGCACTTCTAGGTGGCTTAGGCATCATCATTCAGCAGCCATTATTTAAAAAATTATAATAATATTTTTTGGGCACACATAGTTAATTTGTTGGGGCATCTATCCGATAGGTACCTACCTACATAATCTCAATTCCTTTAGTTTATTCCCTACTTTTCGTTTTACTAAAACACGAAAAACTAGGTAAGACCTGTCCACTTAGTAATTATTGTATTTTATTTTTTAATATTTTATTTCCATTGCATTTTCCCAATGTCAACCCAGCCCTCCTTATCGTCTCGGCAGCGTCGACTTCAAACTTACGCCAAAGAAATTCAAAATATCAACGACTATGGGCGTGCCGCCGTCAAAGACAAAAAACATGTCAGTATTTTCAAAGGTATGTTCAAGGCGTTGGATAGATATTACACCAGTTTTGAAACTACTTGGGAAGAATGTCTAGACCTCGTTGAAGCAACTGCCAGTGAGGCAGCTGCAGCAGTGACCTTTCCGAGTGAAGCCGATACTATTTTACAAAAAAACACACGTTATTGTTATTACGAAGCCAACAGCAATTATGAGGAGCTTTTCAATAATCCGAGTAAGTCTGGTCAAGGTATCGTTGCTGCTTCTGGAGATACAACTACAATCATCCATGAAAGATCCGACTTACCTACAATACCTCTTCCTCGATTTGATGGAGAGTTGATAAAATGGCCTAATTTCCGTGACACTTTCACTGCCTTGGTTAAAGATGATGACAATTTATCAGCTCAGCGTAAATTTCTGTACCTCAAGTCCTCTCTAGCTGGGTCTGCGCTCGCTGTTGTAGCCAATATCCCAACAGAAAGAAATAACTTCAATTTGGCGTGGGAAGCCCTAGTCGCCGCCTATGATAATAAAAGAGTTTTGGCTTCTACCTATCTCAATCAAATTTTGAAATTTAAGCCCATTCAAGGCAAACCCTCAATTGACTCGTTGAAAGCGTTTCTCTCTCTTGTCTCCGACAGCGTCGCCGCATTTCACCTCCTCGGAATAAAAGAAGAGAGCAAGTTCATTTTATTTTTCCTGGCAGTCCGTTGCCTAGATGACCGCTCCAGAGAGCAGTTTGAGAGCTCAAATAAAGACGACTTTCCTACATTTGAACAATTGAGCTCTTTCGTCAGACAACGAGTGACTACACTTGAATTAACTGCTGCGCAAACAGGTCCTACTTCTAGTTCGTCTTCAGCTAAAAATCACCTAACTAACAAGAATTCTTCTCGTAACAACGCAATTTTGTTTACGCAGAATGATACGCCGAAGCCAACGGAGTCTTCAAGAAAAAAGTGTATTGTTTGCCTAGACGAGCCCCATTCTCTCATCCGATGTGACAAGTTCCTGAAAGGGTCGGTGTCTCAACGACAAGAATGGCTTACTTCCTTTCGTGGTTGTAAAAATTGTTTATCTTACAACCACTCTACGAGTCGGTGCGAGTCGAAATATCGTTGTCGTCATTGTAAAAAACGCCACCATTCTTATTTACATCGAGATACTCCTTCAGATTCAGTCAACCAGGTTCCATTTGCTCCACCCCCAACCAACACTCCAGGACCCTCTAGTCACTCAACAGCTGCCCTACCATGTTGTCTCTCAAGCCAAGAATCTCAGGTAATTCTTGGTACTGCATTAGCTGAAATACAGGATATAAGAGGGAATTTCCAAAAAATACGATTGGTGGTGGATTGTGGAAGTCAACACTCATTTTTGTCCCAAGCCTGTCTGCGTAGATTGGGTTTGACAACCAGCAGTTATGAACGCAGTATTTCAGGAATTGGTCAAACTGCAGTAGAAGGTGCTCATGGTAAAGTAAATTGTGTTCTTCGGCCAACAAATAATAGCTCTGTCAACATGAAAACAACTGCAATTGTAATAAAAAATATCACAACCTTTTTGCCCAACCACAACATTCCATTAGATCTATGCCGCCAATTTTTAGACTTTGAGCTCGCAGATCCTAAGTTTTTTCAAGCGGCTCAAATTGATTTCCTTCTTGGCGCAGAACTCATTGGTGAAATTTGGACTGGGCAAACTATTTCCATTTCTCCCGACTGTCCCAAGCTCTATCCTTCAGTTTTTGGCCACATAGTCATGGGCAAATTCGCTTCACCTGGATCCTCTTCCGAGCCAGTCACACTCTTCACCCATACCAGTGATGTTGATCTTCACCAGAGTTTGCGTCAGTTCTGGGAAATTGAAGAGCCAAAGCCCATTGTTGTTAAAAACCCAGACGCCCAGAAATGTGAGGACTACTTTAAAAAAACCTATTATCGGTTGCCGTCTGGACAATATGTTGTTCGTTTGCCCTTCAAAGAAGAAGCCTTGCCAGATTTGTCCTCATCTGCCACCATATCTGAGAGGAGATTTCACAACTTGGAAGCTAAATTGAAACGAAACCCCGAGCTCCAGGAGCAATACAAAAGTTTTATGAAGGAGTTCATTACCATGGGACACATGAGCTTGAGAAGGTCATTGTCAGCTCCCAAGTACGTCATTCCTCATCACTCAATTGTGAAAGAAGATCGCAATGAATTAAAGCTTAGGGTAGTTTTTGATGGCAGTGCTCAAACACCTCATGGCTCTCTAAATGACCACCTCTTAACTGGAGAGAAATTGCAAACTGACCTAAGGAACATACTGCTGAACTTCCGTGCTCATGCCTTCGTCTTTGTAGCAGATATCGTCAAAATGTATCGCTCTATCCTAGTGGACCCTCAGGATCGTCCCTATCAATGCATCAAATGGCGTTTTGATCCCTCTGAAGCCCTGGAAACTTATGAAATCCAGACTGTAGTGTATGGCCTCAGCTGCTCACCTTACCTTGCCCTTCGAGTCGTCGCCCAGTTGAAGCAGGATGAAGGTCATCGCTTTCCCATGGCAGCCAAAATCATGGAACGGGACATCTACGTGGATGACATCGCCAGTGGAAGTAATTCGATATCTGAAGCACTTGAGCTTCAACAACAATTGATTGCCATCCTCAAAGCTGGTGGTCTCATGTTAAGTAAGTGGGCCAGCAATTCACCTGCACTCATGGAAGCTGTTGCTGAATCACCGACATCCAATCCAGTCCCACTCGACTCCCATGCACCCAGTGTGTCACTGAAAATATTGGGTATGGAGTGGAACCCCACGACCGATGATTTCTCCTATCGCATAACAGAACTTCCTCACGCCTCAACCAAACGCACCATCCTCTCCCATGTGGCTAAGTTATTTGACCCATTAGGTCTCCTTGCCCCCACAATTTTCTTGCTCAAAGGATTCATCCAAGAAATTTGGAAACTTGGTCTTGGTTGGGATGAGGAAATTCCTACCCTCCTTCAAGTACGTTGGGTTGAGATCATGAATCAGCTCCCTCTTTTAGCGTCACTCAAAATTCCTCGCTGTGTTGGTTCACCTCAAGCTAGTCAGTACCAAGTTGTAGCTTTCAGTGACGCCAGCACTAAAGGCTATTGTGCAGCTCTCTACTTGCGCACCCTAACCACTGAAGGGACCAATGTCTCGCTTCTCATTGCCAAAACCAAACTTGCTCCTGTGAAGACCATAACTGTGCCCAGGTTAGAGCTTTGTGGAGCGCTGTTGCTGGCTGAACTCTACAGTTCCATTGAAGAGTTTCTGCAGTTCTTCAATGGCCAACTAATGGAACCTAAATTTTTTACAGACTCAACCATCGTACTCAGCTGGCTTCACACTCCCACGTACCGTTTGAAGACCTATGTTTGCAGTCGAGTATCGCAGATTATTCAACTCACACCTGTTCATCATTGGGCTCACATTGATTCAGGCATGAACCCCAGTGATTGTGGATCAAGAGGACTGTTTCCAAGAGAGCTTCTTAACAATTCATTGTGGTTCCATGGCCCATCTTGGTTGAAGGAGCCCATGGATCAATGGCCAACTTCTAATTTCCCTCAATCCCAAGAGTTGCCTGAGTTGAAAGAAGCCGCCGTTTCCCTGTCCTCAACACTGCCTTCTTCAACTCCCTTCCTCGAATGGATGAAGCATTTTTCATCATTTTATAAACTCCTTCGCGTAGTGGCCGTTCTCCGGCGTGGACTCCACAATCATAAGACTCCATCAAATGTTCGTCATGGTTCCTTAACTACAACAGACATAGATTTGGCTTTGACATGTTGCCTCAAAGCTGTGCAATCACATCAGCTTATTGACCCCACCAACAAAGGTTCCAAAAATATTGGAGATCACTTCAAGAATTTAGCTCCTTTTCAAGATCAAAATAATATTTGGAGAGTTGGTGGGCGGATTCGACACTCCGAAATTCCATATAACAGGAAACATCCCATAATTCTTCCAGCTCATAGTCATTTCACAGTCTTGTTAGTGGACTATTATCATCTGGCTTATCTTCACCCAAATCCAGGCACCTTACAAGCCATGCTTCAGACCAGGTTTTGGATTGTCCCTTCTCTTAGACGTCTGGTCCGACGCCGAACATTTATGTGCCTGAAATGTTTTAAGCTGAATGCCAAGACAATTCCACCACCCATGGGAGATCTTCCTGCATACCGCCTCCAAAATAAGCGAGCTTTTACTCATTCTGGTGTTGATTTTGCCGGTCCATTCACAATGAGGGAGTCGCTGCGCCGAAAGGCTGCTACGTCAAAGGTCTACCTTGCCTTATTCGTATGCATGGAGACTAAAGCTCTCCATTTGGAAGCAGTCACCCAGCTTACAACCGACGCCTTCATAGCCGCCTTTGACCGCTTCTCTGCCCGAAGAGGGTTACCATCTGAGATGTACTCCGATTGTGGACTAAATTTTGTTGGGGCTTCTAACAGATTCAAAGAATTTGCACAGTGGTACAATGACCCTCTAACTAAAGACCAACTGAATCAATACTGCACTCCCAAAGGCGTCAAATGGAACTTCAACCCTCCTCATGCACCACATTTTGGAGGGCTTTGGGAATCCGGAGTGAGGTCAGTCAAACGTTTGATGGCAACCACTGTGGGAGAGACTCCTCTATCTTATGAAGAATTTGCCACCTTATTTTCCAGGTTTGAAGCTGTCTTAAACTCGAGACCATTGTGTCCCCTATCAACCGATCCAGCGGAGTCTGACTTCCTATCGCCGGGACATTTCTTGGTGGGCGGCCCGCTTCTAGCTTACCCAGAGCCATCACTCTTGGACTTGAGAGAGAACTGCCTTAGCAGATGGCAACTCGTCAAGAGGATGTCCCAAGAGTTCTGGAAGAGATGGAACCTCGAGTACCTGACCACTCTCCAGAAACGAACCAAGTGGACTTCTTCATCACCCTCACTTCAAGTTGGCACTCTTGTCCTCATCAAGGATAGCAATGCTCCAGTGATGTCTTGGCCATTGGGACGGATCGCTGCTGTTCATCCGGGGAAAGATGGAATCAATCGTGTCATTTCGGTCAAAAAGGGATCCTCAATCTTTAAGCGCCCAGTTGTCGATGTTGTGCCACTCTTGCCTCTATCATCTCCAGCTTTCGAATAACTTAAAATTTAAACTCCAAATTTTGGTGGGCGGAATGTCGATGCCCCAGGAGTTTAATACATTGGATTTGTTTACCTCTTTTGTGTTGATGTCGCGTCGGAAGATCCGTCCTTTTGTTTTCAAATCACCTCTTCACCTCTGCCCTCGCAATATCAACAACTGTACGATCCCTCTCCCCGTTTGCTGTCTCAAGACTTGCCGGCCGCCGCTTCAGTATCGCCTCACTTCTCGTTCTAAGCACCGTCACCTTATTGTTTGTTCGTCATCGGAAATTGTTCCGTTCTTATCGCCATCTTGCCTCGTGACTGCCGCTTTCTTTTTTTTTCTTTTCGCCAATTACCAATTCACAGACCGAGACCTCTGTAAGTACAGCAATGAAACTATACTTCAGCTTTTGCGGGGAAATAAAACGATGCTGTACGCCTAACCAGCTCTACCCATTATTTTCAGTTTCTGCTGGGTACGCATGCAGCACGGAAACCCTTCATCTCGCCGACATACACCTATTGCCATTCGACCAGTCTGTGGAGTTTTTCAGCCTCCTCGTCTTGATTCTCGCCCTCTACTCGACTATCAATCGTCGCCGCAGGTTCCCCTTACCCGTCTCAAATGGTCTGATAATTAGTTCACCCGTTTTTCTTCTCTCGTCGCTCCCCCTTTGTTTTCGCTGTTGTTAGGATTACCTTTAAGACCTCACCTAATTTAGAAATTCGCCCTTTATTCTTTCTGGCCAGAAGAAACAGCATTATTTTATTTTTGCCTACATTAAGTTTTTTCATTGTCAATCCACCGAAAAAGTGTTGAGGAATTTTATTAAATAAAAGAGTTTGTCCAGAGTAAATGGTTGTTTGAATTCTGAACACCACGCCTTGGCGCAAATAAACAAAGGCAATTCAGTAATTTGTCTTTGTATTGGCGTTTGGCTCCTGTCCATATGGAGGTCCTTAATGTCAAAGCTTACGGAGGAATAATGCGTGGCGAAACGGTTGTGTCAAACAAACGGCGCCTCATGGATTGTGTCAAACAAACGGCGTCTTCAATCCTTCAACGTCTTGAAATGTTTCCTAAGGCTTTTTTTTTACGATTCGTTCCTTTCTAAACGAAACAACGCCGTGTTACAGAGCTACTGTCAGCCTGAGCCTTCATTACGATCTGAGTGCTGCTAGTTGATAGTGTTCGTAATAATTTTCCCTCCCATGAGTGAAGTCCGGACGCAACATGAAATTTGGAGCCCCTAGCAACGAAACCTCCGAGACTCCCTTTTTCAATGAAAATATTTCGTATATTGCACAACTGCTAGGGCAGCAAAGGAGGTAAAGCGAATCAATGTCAAATTAGGCGTGTTGCCAGTCAAACTTGAAGGTAGATGAAGATACGTTTCATTAGTCAATCTATGAAAGGGGCTCACATGAGGATCGTTCCTTGTGCGAGAGTCTCACGTGGAATGTTCAAAATGTTACTAAATTCAGAATTAGTGTTCGAGGGATCGACTTGAGGAATCCCCTGTTAACTTATGTTCATCATTGTGCTGCCCACCTGGTTATATTCTTTACCTTAATTAGCAAGTTTCAACCAGTGTTCAACTTTGACCTCGTTACTGACCATCATTTTCCTCGCCTTGTGGGAAGGACAAACTAGAGAAATCTCTAAGTAACACCTGCCCTGAGTCCACCTTCTTCAAATTTCAAAAATGAGTATTTAATATCAACTGTGAAACTCCAACTCCACTTCCCTCGTGTTCACAGCTTGTGAAGGCATCTGAAGTCATTTGAAGAGCTTCAGAGCCTCTGAAAGATAATTAGTTGTTCAAACCAACGTGGGTTTCAAAAGAAACCCGTCAGCATCAGCTTTCAAATCGGACGTTACGTTCAAACGGGTTAAATAAAACACTCGATTCCTCTTAGGAACTACTTCAACACGAAATGCTCAAACAAAGTAATCTTCAATGAGATTTGAAGTCCGAAAATAGATACAGAATTGAGAAGCTTTTCGGGAAACTGCTTTCATCTGTGAGGATAATCTGACTTTAAAGGAAATGAATGGAAGTGAACTCTTCAACATCAAAGATTTCGTGGCTCTTTTTCATGGGGTTCATTTAATGAAAAGAGGATTGTTTAGAAATTACATTCATTAAAAAATGGTGATTAATTGCATCAATTTCAATGAGAAAGGTTCCAGAGTTGCAAGTCAAAAGACCTAACCCGCTGCCGAGTTGCCGAGTTGGTATGGAGCATTGCATGCGTAATTTCAGTTTAAGCATGATTCCGTCTTTGTTGAGCAAATCAGACATTAACAAATAAATTGAACATTGGATCTGAATTGAATTCTTACCTTCTCCGCGGTTCATTGTGACTGCCACTTGAAACCCGACAGTAAAACTAGTAAAAATGGCACTTCTGTACAAAAGAAAACTACTCTGAAAATTGCCCTGAGAGTGAATGGTTTGCTGCATTGAAGGAGTCCTATGGCTGCAGGGTCACCACGTTCACTCACTCAAGTTTCAAGACGAAGTCTAAAGTTAAGGAAATATTTTTATTGCTCCCACGAGTCGAATATGCTTCAAGGGTTTTCTGCCGCAGTCTGATTTAAAGGGAAAAAGGTACAGCGGTTTGACTTATTTCTAACTTGGAGCCCTCAGAACATAAGAGAAGCCGTTGATCAGAAATAGAGGGCGAGTTCAAAGTGATGTCGAGCCGTCGAATTAGTCGGAGCGGAATGAAGGAAGTGAGACAGTTATATTGGGAGAAAGAGAGGACACTTATAGGAGGAAAGATCGAGAGAGAGAGAGAGAGAGAGAGAGAGAGAGAGAGAGAGAGAGAGAGAGAGAGAAAAAGAGAGGGATATTAAAAAAGAGCGACGTAGGAGAAAGTATCAGCGACCTACCTGAACTTGAATAGTTGTGCTTTCAAAGGAATGGTAAAGCATTGGAAGGACTTCAGTTCTTATGTCGCCTCTCGGAGTTTTCTCGAGAATGTGGTGGAGGTTTTCCAAGAGCGTAACTGTCGCTTGAATGGTCTTCGGTATCGAAAATACGTTCCTGAAATGAAACGAAGAAACAAAAAGCTCGGCTTGAATTGATCGTTGAATAGCGGGATTTTGATCGTAACGTTGAACAGTAAAAAAGTGGAAATATTGAAACGTTAATTGAAAGGGGGGAGCGAGGAAATCTGATTTGTGAGAATTCAGATCGAAGATGATGAAAGACTCGCTTCCTTCCACCCTGCGACACCTTCAAAATATTCAAAAGACAAACATAAACAATATCCATTCTCAACGTTTCAAAGGAAATCACAATCGATTGAAGTGTATCTCTGCATACACATTTAGTTGATTCTTTTAGCTCTTGTGGCTATTCGACTCACATAGAAATGGGAACTTTCTCAAAAGTAAACCCAATCAGATCGAAGTCACTAAACTAGGCGCTGCCTGCTTTAACCCAATCAAGCGTTCCGTCGTATCGTCCTCTCACTCAGAGCAACAATTCTACCAGGGAGTGGCAAATATTAGAAGGTGTTGAAGTATCAACAAATAATTAACCAAAAAATTGCAGGAGACGGCAACCAAATGAAAGGTTGAGGAACCAGATTCCTCCGAAAAGTGGGAACCAGTAAAGTGGCTTCACCTCATAGGGCCAGTCCTATAGCCGGCTAAGGGCAATTTCCAAAGTGTGAACCGGACGTTGGTGTGTGAATGGATTTTGTACGAGACGCTCGAGGAGGGGGAAACTTTGCTTTCGTCGATGAGGGTCATTATCGATTTCAGAGCAGACGGGAACTACATACCGCCAGAGAAGTTTTGGGGACAAGGATCTCCACTGGAAATCGGGAAATGATGAGTGTTTGCGAGAAGGGACCTCAATCAACAACATCATTCTTGTTAATAATATTTCTCATCTCCTCTCGCCAAACAAGGGCCGCCAGAACCCTTACTTGGTGATTCGTAATTGTCATTTCTCTTTGCACAACTCCTTCGGTTTCGACCTCTCTTCCATTCATCTCCTTTAACCATAGCATGAATCTTTATCCGAAAATTTGCTCCAATGCAAAATAGTGGGAGTTTTCACTTCGATAACAAGTAGGACCTCCACAATGTGCGCAGTTCGAGATATTTGAATACCTGATTGCATTGTTTTGTTAGAGTTTCTCCTCTACCAGGGGGTTTGAATTGCTGCTGCCTATAAGCGATAAGTTGTTTTATTCTGTAAAGCGAATTCCATGAAAACATACAACATAATTAAGATCAATTCAATCAAATCGAGTAAACTTAGTTAACAACACCTGACACGATGAAGATATGATTTTCTAGGCATCGTCATAGCCTAACAGGTAACAGATTGGACGGGGGGTTGATATTTCGGTTGATGAAATGTGAACTTCGGGCGGATAGACGGGAATAGGCGAGAAATAAAGTTTCAGTCGGCAAATAAAAAAAGGACAAAACGAGTACGGGCCCAGTTTTCAAGTGCTGATAAAACATTCGAATTTTCAATCGAGATTTTCGAGAGAAATCTTTTGTTTCGCAGCTTCAAAACCATCCAATCCACAGCGACGTCCTCTTTTGTTTTCCGTCACGTTTTCACTCAGTAACCAGTTTCTTTGTTTGCGGGAACTCCCTTTTACCGCCCTCACCGACGAAAATTAACAAATATAAAGAGGATTAGAGCACATTTCAAGGATCTGAGTCAGAGGTGAAACGAGAACGAATTAGTTGAGTTGCGACGCAGCTGAAAAGGCGGAATTAAAATATCTTTCAGTTCGCTCAAAAAGAATTTTGCCGCGCTGATTCTCGCAGAATATTCTGTTACCGGTTGAGATTGTTTTTCGTTTGTGATATTATAACATGCTCTAACACTATTGCAAGTACAATCTGGTTTGTGTTTCTGACCACACAGAAGTCACTTTGAACTGGTCTTATGAGAGCGCAGTACACGTTTATCAACAACCTACGTAGATCATTCTGGAGTATGACGCTAAGAACTGAACATATCCCAACTTTTTACTAGAAAGGAGTATTATGCAACCTGGTGACAATTTTATTTCAATTTCTCTCTACGCTCAGCGCTTTGAAGTGATGTGTGTTACGAAGCCTATACAAGGAGAGCAGCGGAATAGAATCAGCTCAAAATCCGTACGTAGGGTAGACAAATTTGAAACGTGGCGACAATGAGATTAAGAACAAAATCAATCAAAAACCGCATATTATCTCTCTGAAACGGCTATAAATGTTCTAATTAAGTTGATTGTACTGATGGCTCCAACCGATATGTTCCTCCTCTCCATAACACCACCATTCGTGCGAATATCGAGTTGGTAGTCAAATAAGCTACACATGTTCAGACAGCTCATTACAATCACTTTGTTTCACAACACTTTCTCTATAATTACAGATAACTGGAATCAGCCCAATAAATTCTGAACCACCAAGTATTGATGGGATCGCGGCCAAATTCTTCTCGTTCCAGACCTATTTCCAGTCAGCGATGGTGGACGACGCAGCAATGAATAATTTTCAACGGAAAGCAGATTGAATTTGTTGGCACTACAGGCACATTGGGCTGACGGCAGTACTACAATACGTTGAAAGTAGAAAAACCGCTTGTTTCAGACCCACAGCAGTTTCAGTGAAGGTATGGGGAATCATGAAGATGGCCCTCTGAGGAAGTCGAGAGCTTCCCGGTATTTTGAAGGGATGAGCTCAATACTTCACATTTCCCTTCCCGGGAATCCACTGGAAAACTGCTCGAGGAAAACTCACTCCAACGTTCTTCCTGCTTCCACCGACCCCTTTTAAACGACGCCAATTAAACCTGACAAGAAGGAAACGAGTAACTCCTGGAATTTACTCAGAAAAAGGAGATAGAGAGAGAATTTCCTCGCCGCCAACTTGTTGCTATACCGTCGTTTTTCGCCAAACCTTCCCCTCACCATTACATGGCCCCTCTCCACCCAAGAACCATTTGGGTTGAACGAAGGGTTTCGCGAGTAAAATTAAATCGGGCTAACACGGAACGTGCACTTGTTTGTTGTGAGGAGCGTTAGTGTCAATTTTCACGACTCGAGATGTTACGGAGATTCGAGTTCGCCGTGTTTATCTTCTTTCGTTTAGCGACCGTAAAAGCGAATCTAAGGAATTCTACCACGCCGTTCCCTCCGAAGATTTCCTGCAATTAGTTCTCCTGCACAAAAACAACGCTAACTGAATGAAGTTGAAGTTAGGATAAAGAACCGAAGAACTTGACGAAGAATAAAGATACCATTTGCTTCTTGGTTCTGTTTTTCATCACAAAACTTTGATCATTTTTGGTGACATATTGACTTTTTATGTAGTAACCAATGAATTAATTGGGATTTGCACAAGCAGCTACATGTTTGAAATGAGGGTTATTTTCCTCAACCACAAGAAAACAGACTGACACAGTGAGTGACAAGAGTGAATGACGTTGGATGATCAAATTATAAAGGTAGCTTATTTGTGCTTGCGCCAAGACACGAACGTGCAGAAGAAAAGGCGTACGTTCAGTAGTAACTGCGATTTCCAATACATCAAACCCTGAGGGAAGCCAATCGCCGAGCTGATGGCTAAATGACGTTGACGACGAGAATAAGTTGAGATATCGACGAAGAATACCACTCACCTGAGCGCAGAGGGAGGAAGGAAGACGAAGTTTTAAGGGTGGGATACAAAGATGCTGTAATATTCTGGATCAGAAGGCCCAGAGGAACCAATCACCTCGTACAATATAGATCACTCGAGGTGAAAAACTAAAAGAAATTATGCTTTCCTCGTAGAATTTGCTGAAAGTGTTTGGTTTCGGCGATTAAGTCATCGTTAATAACCAGTACAAACAAGTTTGTTGTTGGCTCTGACGAGGTTTAATTGTTGAAACCGCAATGCTCTATCTTCAACAGCTTCTGATTAGAAAAGACTATTTACTTTAATTTTTATATCTATTGGATCTCCTCCTATCATTCCTACCACCCTTAAGACTTCGTCTTCCTTCCTGCCTCTGCGCTCAGGGGAGAGCGAGCGAAAAACCATCTTGTAGCCGAAAAAGACGGAAGATCCGTCCCATCTTGTTAGTATGGAATAGTGGCGGAGCGACGTTTAGGTTACCGTTAAGTTATTTGACGAATGCAAGGCCGTATCCGGTTGGAAGGGTAAAGAGCTTATAATCAGGAGGATGGTAAAAATACGTTCGTACTCTCTACTTGAAGGGTATTTCTCTACGGTTACGTGTCCGAACAATTAACGTGTACAGTAAGTAGGACGAAATTTTGAACCAATCGAATTTAGAGGTAAACCAGAGATCGAGGAGGCACACTTTGGATGGCAGGCATTAATTTGCTAATATAGAACCCAGAGACGAGGCAGCTACTGAACCAAGGAGAATGAATCTATTTCATTGCTGTTCTGGACACCTGACTCAAAAATACCAGAAAATGAATGATTTTTATGGCAACGTATAACCCAGAGCTGAGCTGATGAGTATGGACAAATTACATTGCTATGTTGGAAAAAAGTGATCTAGCTCCTGAAAATAAGAGACTGAATGAATAGGGAAAACACTCGTACCTCTGCACGTCACATTAAGAAGGATTTCCCGGTATGCATTCTCACCAGTTAAGTTTCATCTATCTCGCGCAGGGCCTTTACGGTGGTGTCATCATACGGCATAAGAGGTACTAGAAAGCTTTCCAAATCTCTAACATTTTGATATGTTACTTTTTGACTTGGTTTGAAGATTTTTTCTTTTTGGTCGCAACTTTTTATTTTTGATCGCGACTTTTGCTTCTTCTCTTGGATGAATGAAGCACCAGGAAAGAAGGGATTTTCGTAAGCAATGCCTTGAATATGTTTTACTGTAATTGTGTTTCTGTTTGGAGGCAAGAGTCCGGTGGGTGCGTTCATTCATATTTTATCACTGAGTTAGCAACTACAGGCACCGCACCCAAGCTCAAGCCAGGTATCCTCCTCTGAGAGCCCCCAATTAATAATTCAGAGCTCGGTCTCCCTCACTGCTCGGTGGTACCACATTGATGGAACACATGAGAACAATGGCTCAGTAGTTGAGCACGGGGGGCAATTATGAAATATAATTCAAGTTCTGCAGTTGTAATTAAATTTTCTTGAAGAAGGAGGAGAAATTCGATGAGCGCGGGAGCTAGAACTCTCTCTTCACTTCTCATCACCCGCTGTTTGCCGCCCACCGTCTAACCCTCAAGCTAAATGGACGAATCAATGCAAAAGTGGGTTCGACATATACGGTTCGTTGGCCTGGGAAACAAGGCATTGATTTTATTTCTTCTGACACTCAGGAAAAGGTAACAAGCTACACGAAATGAGGGAGTGACCTTTAGAAGCAAAGTTAGAAACGACAACGAAATATCGAAAAACGTCGCACCTTTATTTGTTTACGTCGTTCTCATTGATGTGGACGCTGGAGCTATTCAGAATACTTTCATTATCAACATGTCGTTAGGACCCCAGCAGTTGAGCGAATTTGCGTGGAAAATAGACTTATCGCTATAAAAAAATATTCAACGCAGCTCATCAATCAATGTTACTCTCCCCAACACCCAAATTTGATCCTCCAAGTGACCAAATTTGATAACAAATAGTTAACGTTCAGAGGATCTCACTTTCAGATGTGTTCTCACTATTATCTCTGTTGAACGTATGGTTAGTGAAACATTTGTGCCAATAAAAACGTAGGTGCACATCGTAGGAGCAAGACAGTATTACGTTTCAATTGGTTTGCCTTCTCGTTTGAAAAATTGGAAAACGGTCGAAGAAACACTTTTTAAATGCAATGGGGCTTCTGATAAACGGATCGTCCAAAGAACATCTAACGAGATACTTAACTAGATGAACACGCTACGTCCGTTTGATCTACATGCTCATTGACCTTGTGCAAAACGTTAGAAAACTCCTTTTTAATTTGAGGACTACACCTTCATTCTCAGGAAGGTATGTTCAAGAGAACGAAACATCGGTATTGAGCAGTAAATGATACTTCATACGTTTAATCGAAATTAAGCAGTTTGTGAGAGAAGTGTAAAAGCGTTCCTAAATAAGTCCCTTAGTAAAGACCCCGCCATCAATGGAACTCTTTCACAAAAATTGTTCCCGTGCTTCACAAATAGCGAAGAAAACGTTTTATTCCTTCGAATCCTGGAAAGGCGTTCACGTTCACATTCCCACTGAACGTTGCTATTCACTAAATCTTTTTTATGTGGCTTCTAATACTTTAGATGGAAATGTGTAGTGTTTGATGAAACTGAAAAATTAGAAAAATGTTTTTAAACGAATTTGAAGAACATATTGAATGAGTATTAGCAAAACTGTGAGGTGAAAGAAGACACTATTATTTTTATTGCTGTTAACTTTCCAAAATGAGTTTGAATTTAATTCAAGAAGGACGTCATTGAACTTCAACTTTTCGGGGGAAATGAATAAAAGTCTTGTAGCCTCAATACAAATAATAAACAAAACAATCAAATAAAACCCATCGTACTTTCCAGAGAGAGTCAATCATGGCCCAAAGAGCCGAAATGTATACTCGTGTCGTTATTAGAGCCAACTAAGTTTCTTGTCATGTCTGCCTTATGCTATTTCAAGTTCTCAAAGAATTACGAAGCCTGATAAGAAATTTTGTTACGAGATCAATAATAGCCACAATGATCAGCCTGCCAAAAAGGTGTAAACCAAAAAGAGCGATGAAAGGAGCGTGTATGGCGAAGTAAGGTGGAGAAATCTTTCCGTTCAAGTTAGTGAAGAATGTGGAAGAAATTCAATCATTCAAAGCTCCACTAAACTTAACTTCCTGAGATTTGAGCCAGTGAGTGGTACTCAACAGCAAATGGCCTCCTAAAAACTCGTCTCATCCGATTTGTGTGGGTCAGAAGGATGGCATATATCTTCAGAAGTTAAGAAAATGTAAGCTGAGCGTCTTCGTATCTGAACATCGTGCAAAGGGAAGCCATAACCTCTTTTATATTTGAAGAGTAGGCATCAGGTCCTGATGGCTATGATTCGAAAACCTTGCTTGCTGAGTGCTGTCCCTGCCACCACGTACTGTGGAAAAACGCCTGCAGGGTGAATGATACGGCCAGAAGAGACGCTGTCAGGATGCTCTCTTTACGCGTGTAGTGTACAACACTGCTGAGAGGAGGATGTCAGCCGAGAAGCCTCCCCCTTTTGCCATGAGACTGAAGTACACATAACTTCCCTTGAAAGCTTCAAGTAAAATCGTGGGAGGAATAAGGGTATCCATCCACGTTTGCCAACACTCGACTCTCAGGTATACTTCTTTTTTTTCGAAATGGTGGATACAGGCAATACCCTCACTGCAGTCACAAACGGGCCTATTGTAAGGGCGTCCATGATCCTCGGATCACCACCTGCAGGCCCCACGGCACTGGTCTCACTTGGTGTGTCGTCACCTATGCGCCCCCACCACCCCCGCACAAAGCGGAGGACATCCGCAAGTTCTGCATTTGCCACCTCTTCGGGCTGAAGAAAGGGCCTCCCAAACACAGAATGGCGCGATGCCGCGAGTCCATCGCATACGCACAGCACATGCTCTGCCGTCTCTAGCCCTACCTCGCAGAACCTGCATACCTGTACCTCGCACTTGCCAATATTTGCAAGGTGGTACCTCAGGTATACTTAGCTTGCTACTTGTTCAGTGCAGACACATGGTGAGTCAATGCGCCACGAGCATACCAGTAAAATTAAGCATTTATAAGTGCTGATTTATAAAGAATTGGTCGGGGATACTAGTACAAACACAATAATTTTGACAGGAGATGCAGCAGGCGGTAAAACCTTCAACAAACGGTAGAAGGACCGAAATTGCGAAGAAGATCTTAAAAAATTGAATTGATCGACAGGACTTCCCCTCACTCAACATACTGACACCATGTGTCACAACAACGCGTTGAATATTCATGTTGGGAATCCCTCACTTTTACTCGAATTTCTGTAGTTCTCTTCAGTCGTTTTCTTTGTTGTTCTCCCTCTATTTCACAAAGGTTACTTCTCTTTCCCCGCCCAGAATTTAGTTTCAGACCGTCGCGGTAATAGTTGTTTAAACTAACTGAACAAAACTTTGTTCAAGGGGCTTCGTTGAGTAGAGAGTTTAGTCATGAACGCTCTAGCAACTAGGATACAAAGTAACTACTATGAATTTTCCACAAGGCGTTTAGTAAAGTTGCCGGGAAGGTTGATTTATTGATGATTATTACAGAGCTACAAAGGGGTGTAACGGCGGATATCAGGCGCCAAGACCTAAATACTTATCATTCTCCAATGAAGTTCCATGCTGTAACGATTCTCTCAGGTTGGGAGACAGCTAAATACAAAAATGGCCAAAACCACTACTAGATATTCGAGTGATGCAGTGCAATTGAATTTAATGTGGCGGTACTGCGAAGATCTCGATTTAAGATGAAACTTGTAAGCAGTTTCTCAAGAGAAGGGTTACACAAGAACCAACAGCATCACAAAATATTGGAAGGGTCCTTCTGGGGGGATATATGATACAGAGCTCATGCTGGGGTTGCACCTGTTCCGAAAGAAATGAGAAAGAAGTAATAATGTCAACGGGGATAATATTAAGAGATGCAGTAAAGGAGTAGACTAATATAACATAAATGAAATGCAGAATAATAGTTACTTGAAAGTTGGAAGAATGATGTCTTCGTATTCCTCTAACGAACATTCCTGGATGAGAAATATAATTGGTTGTAATACCGCAGCTAGAACCTCTTGCGTCTTCATCTCTATTTGCAGACACGGCCAAACGTGTTGAAACCAGAGCTTCTGCAACACAAAAGGGCTTCACGTTAGTAATTCTGTCGAATCCAAGAGCTTGTACACAGCATTCCTCTACGAAGTAAAAACGCTGCAAATTATTACACAACGGTTTATTATTCGGATAATCAGCTTGACCTAGCATTAATGCTCCGAGACCCATCCTGTTCGATTCAGCATCGAAAAATATCATAATGAAACCCAAAAAAAGGTCGAAAAGAACTGAATCGGAATATTAAAATAAACAAAAAAAACGAAAGTATCTAGAAAACCCTGCAAATTATTACACAACGGTTTATTATTCGGATAATCAGCTTGACCTAGCATTAATGCTCCGAGATCCATCCTGTTCGATTCAGCATCGAAAAATATCATAATGAAACCCAAAAAAGGTCGAAAAGAACTGAATCGTAATATTAAAATAAACAAAAAAAAACGAAAGTATCTAGAAAAAACTGAATTTTAATATGAAAACATGCACGCTAAATACTAATATCAAAATTTAACCAAAATTGATGAAAAAAACCAAAATGAGAATGAAACGAAAGAATCTAAAAATATCTGGTGCGTTGCAACACACAACTTTCCTTAGCTCTACGTCAATTCACTTTGTACATGGCTAATTCTATTTAATCAATTCATTTATCACTCAGTTAATTTGAACTTGGTCAAATAACGCTTTACGGCAGCAGCAAGCGGTAGCGCTTACAGTTCCGGAATTTGTTGTGCTGCTCATACTCATTGCAGGACCATTATTGAGCAATTGGTACACAGATAATTAATGAGGCTGTAAACACGATTTTTCAAAAAAAGGATAGTAATCACTTTTGCAGAGTTATTGGAAAATAACTGTTACAACTGGTAGTAAGCGAAACGGCAGTAGTTGAAATTCAGGAATTTCTGAAGTGAGTCCCATGTATCTCATGTGCGCTTTTAAACACTCAATCTTTAGGTATTGGAATGGACTACAATACCAATATTTTTTAACATTCTACAAGAATTCCAGCGGAGTTTATACGGAAAAAACTGCGCGAAAAACGCTTTTGGTCGAAAATTTTGATAATTAATTGTGCTGCTCTCGTCATTTTCCCACGAATGAGAATTTTATAGTATCATTGACTTATTGAGAGCTATCTATATAAAAAATTTAATTAAAATCGTTAGAGCCGTTTTTGAGAAAAAAGATTTGGTGTTTTGATCACTATGATGACTATAGTTAACTTTCGGTGGATTTTGCCCATACCCTCATTATTGCGTCCTGTAAGCTAGATATCAGGTTTCAGCTGGTTTGGAACGGTTGTTTCCTCTAAAAACCGCGCTAAAATCGATTTCGTCGTAAATTTTGGTAATTTATTGTGCTGCTCTCGTCATTTTCCCACTAATGGGAATTTTATAGTATGATTGCCATATTGGAGCTACCAATGTGAAAAATTTAATCAAAATCGTTAGAGCCGTTTTTGAGAAAAAAAATATTTGGTTTTGATCACTATGATAACTATAGTTAACTTTCGGTGGATTTTGTTCAAACCCTTATTTTGGCGTCCCATGAGAACCTGCGGGCGAGATATGAAGTTTGAGCTGATTTGGTACGATGGTTTTCTCTAAAAATCGTTCACAGACACACATACACAGATCTGTTTCTTTATTTCATGACTGTACGTAAACCCTCGACGAGGGTTATATCAGTCATAGAAGTTGCGGTTTCGCTAATATGCAAGAGGCCGGCCCCTGCAGCATCCACCGAACTCAGACCTGTGGAGGTACGGCAGGTATGTGGTCGTTAGCCAGTCTCACCGTAGAGAGCTGTTGCCCGTGTGTTACCGCGCGGAGGTGACCACCTGAGGAATCCCGTACCATCTGGGAGTAGTTTTTACAACCCCCCCTCAAAACTTGATACTTTACGTTTCAAGACATGGAGATTCCAAATTTGCAATGTCCGTCCGCCGTCCCCCGTCCCCCGTCCACCGTCCGGGCCGTTTTGTGCCTTTAACGTGGTCTAAAAAATTCGTTCTTTCGCCCAAAAATCCGACTTGGTATCTAGTTGTGCCCGCCATCTCGGCAATCCGATCGGACGAAGCCCGTGGTTGTAATGGGCAAAGAACGGTTAAAAAAATTAACGAAACGCAGTACAACGCGGAGCTACAAGTATCAAATTTTGAGGGGGGGTTGTAAAAAATATTTCGTGACCGAAAACATAGGGTTATTATTCAGAATGAATAATAAACCAAAAGGGAAGTAATGTAACAGTCGAGAAATTTTTGTGTAAGTCCTTTTTAGATATTTACGTTTCATAGCTTACTGAGGTGAAATGACGAGAGTAGCACAATAAATTACCAAACATTTCGACGGACAGCAGAGTTTTCCCCTTATTAACTCTTCTCAAATGCTATTGGAATCTTCGGAAAAATTGAGATAGTAGTCCAATCAACTACTGCAGAAATTCTGTAATTTTAACCATCGCCGTTTAACTTATACCATTTCTAAACGTTTTTACCCTATAACTCTGAAAAAGTGATTATTATCCTTCTCAATAAAAACTGTGTCTACATCCTAATCAACCCTCTATGCACTAATTGCTCCATAAAGGTAAGGGCATGAGTACAAGCAGGACAATAAATTTGAGAAAAGTAAGCAGTACTGGGGTTTGCCACCAGCGGCGTTTTACGAAGTTTAAATGGACTGAATGAATAATAAATTGAACTAGTATGAAAACCTCTGAATTTATGTAGAGCTAAGAAAAGTTGTGTGATTATTTTCCAAATTATGTAAAACGTTTGGAACTGTCATCAACTGGAAATAAAAAAAGGAGAAAACGGGATATTTCAACTTGAAGTCAGTAGAGAGAAACAAATGAGAGAAATTTAATTTAGATTTATTTTAGTGATTCCTGAAATGAAAGTGAAAGCTGAATTGTTGATACCGTACTCACTCGGTTCTCCTCTTTAAACATTTATTAGTGTCCCATTCTGTCCTTATCACTTCACTAACAACTTCACGAGTAGTCCTGTCGGTTTCACCATACTCTCAAATACGGAAGGGGAAAGAGAGTTACTTCTTATCACTTGTAGTAATGAAGTGCTTGATTTTAAAAATTTTCATAGACAGAATATCATTATCAATACTGATATTAACCGGTCTCTATCACGCCAGATAACCGCAATTGAGCGAAACGAGGACGAGATGTCGCAAATATTCTGGAATTACCACGGAAATAGTGTTAGGAAGAACAAATTATTTCTTGGTGTTTCTTGTGCGCTACTTTCAAGTTCTACTCTGCAAGGGAATGGCCTCACATTGCCTGGAGATCAGATATGACAATTTTCAGGACACTCAACCAATTGAACTCGCACTGCAATGCTAGGTAGGAGAGAAATTCTCTTCACACCGTGTTACAAGGAGACGAAGAAATGTGCCATTGACTTATCAACAGACATTCACGAGTAGACAGACGATTCCTCCAACTAAAGTAGCGAGGAAGCAAATGCCTCCGCTCCTTCCTTCACTCATGAACTATCACATCTTCATTTTTTTTTTTTTTTTTTTTTGACCCGAGGGCGTGTGGGACAAGTCCCTTTGTCACTGCGGCCGCATATGGGCCTATTGTGACGCTGGCCCTTTCTTAGTAGAAGGCGTCGTACATACCGAGACATAGGAAGCCGAGTATGTCCTTCACCGCAGAGTCCGCTACAGTTTGGGGTTCAGTGGTCCCCTGACGGAAGTATTCAAAGCGGTTTGCTGCCAAAGCAGGGCATTCACATAGGATATGCTCTGCTGTCTCGTCCTCCTCACCGCAGAGTCTGCATTCCACCGCCTCTGAGATGCCCATCTTGTTGAGGTGATATCTGAGTGGGCAGTGCCCGGTGAGGAAGCTTATCAGTACTCTCAGATCTTGTCTAGAGAGTGTCAGCATCGCCTTCGCCCTTTGACAGGAAGGTGTGACAAGCCTTTTCGCCTGTCTTAGTCGTGGCTGGCGATGCCAATGGGCGCCATTTTCCTGTATCTCCCATCGAGCAACCAGACGTTTCAGGTGTCTTTTCATCAGACCCACGTGTGGATCAGGCCCGATGGGTAGGGATTCTGTACCCCTTTTCGCAAGGCGGTCAGCCTTTTCATTGCCCTCATGCCCCCTGTGAGCCGGCACCCAAATGAGGGAGAGCCTCTTACGGGCGCCGAGCTGCTTGAGCGCATGGAGGCATTCCCATGCCAGCTTAGACCTAAAACCATAGGCTGCGATGGCCTTTAAGGCGGCCTGGCTGTCTGAGAAAATGTAGATCCGCTTGCCCTTGAGTCCTTTGTTCAGGATCTCTTTTGCGATCTCTTGGGTTTCGCCCATTGTTCGCGGCTGCTTATTCAGTCAGCATGCTGACCTTATTCACAGCTGGCCGCAGACATGCCCCTGGGGACAATGCCGTGGCCGTTCCACTATCCACAACCCGTGGTCGCGCCTGGTAGCATGGGCATGCTCCTGGAAAGATAGCCCAGAACCAGGCACATCTTCATTTACTAAGTATATTTGTGCACCAACCTACAACTACGAGTACTTGAATGTTATCGAAGTGTTAGTAGTTTACATTTCGGTATGTATGGACAAGAATATCGTAATGTAAGCCAGGATGACACCACAGAATACTTTGGAGCTTAATCTGGGTTTTTCACTTGATCTAACAGCATACTTGGGTGGCAGGCGTCACAGGTGGTGATCAAGTGTGAAGTTTTTGAGCAATAACGTTCTTCACAACGGTTATCTTTCAACAAAGCAAAAATAGAGGCAGTCAAAGCTGATTGGTCATGTAACAACCGTTTCTCACTGTCGTTCAAACTAAAATGGAGCAGCAAGCAGTTTCTAGTTTCCTTAGCAGTCAGAGGCGCAAGTCTAGTACTGCTAGTATTCGTTCGGTGGAGAGGTTGTTGCAGAGTTTGGCCAATAACGGGAGAGCTCCCCGTGAGCCCTTTTTTCACTCTCCACGTGTCTGAATTCAATCATAATGGTTAGATGGAATTCCCTGACTTTTGAGCTCATTGAAAAGCGCTGGCCATCGTAGATGGGGAAATGCTCCTTTGACCTTAATAAGAACAGCTATGACATATTTAGCCTTTGCCAGTAGACATTGCAGATTTCAACAATGACGTCCTACATGCATTTAGTGCATCTATATTGCCTGCTACCAAGGGCTCCGTTGAGAAAGCTGAGTGGTCTCCAAAGATCACCAATCCTGGTTCTGGGTTATCTTCCCAGGAGCATGCCCATGCTACCACGCGCGTCCACGGGTTGTGGATAGTGGAATGGCCACGGCATTGTCCCCAAGGGCATGTCTGCGGCCAGCTGACAATAAAGTCAGCATGCAGACTGAATAAGCAGCCGCGAACAATGGACAAAACCCAATCCATGGTGGAACAGCATACGCCAAGGATGCATGGCCAAAGGGAGTTTGGTCTCTAGTATGCGAACTCTGGGCACCGGGCGACCCCCCAGTTTCAAGTAGCCTTCCTGAGGCATGCAGGGCTCTGTCTCAGGTGACCGTTTAATTCCCTAGCTACTCATGGGACCTATATGGAAACCAAAAAAGAAAAAGAAAAAACAAAAACCAAGAGGAAGAAATCGCCTCAGAGATCGAAGAGGAGCTTCTGTGCACAACACCAAACCTCGAAGATCAGATGGCTGTAGACGACAGTCCTGCAGCGTCTAGAGAGGCTACTGCCTCACTGCAAACAGGGGTTGTGTCCCCAATAAGCCTAGAGGGTCTCTTTGAGGGCCCAGGATCCCTCGCCCCTTGGAGCTCGCAACTCCGGGAAGAGGGAACTCCCTCACTCCCGGCCCGGCAGTTGGAGGGCACCATGGCTGACGCCTGTGTGGCCTCTGGGGCGTGGGCGGTGGAATACCGTGCAGGGGCAGGCGGGGAGGGTGGAAGTAAAGAGGTCGAAGGAGATACCTCCAGGGCGGGACCTGATGGCACAAGGTTGAGAGGTGCTAGGAAGAAGAGGTACAACCACTTCCTCAAGCGAGGGCTAGCACCGGAAGAGGCCTTAAAGGCCATGAGGGTCAAGGAGAGTCGAGCGGAGTCTAGTAGGAAAAGACCCAGACCCTCGACCGGGTCGACTCTGCAGAGCCAGAAGGGTGGGGACCAGAAGAGGAAGGCAGCGCTCAAGCAGGTCCCTCGAGGCAAAAAGAACAGAGAACCACCCGCCAGCAGAGTAGGCCAAGCTACAGGGATGTGGCAGAGGGGATAAGAGTTGGTGTTGTACACCGGGATTATCCCGGTTTACTGTTGACAAATGAGCAGCTTGACAGCCTGGATCAAGGAATCATGAACAGTGTCCTGTCAGCTGCAGCGAGGGGAGTATGGCCAGCCTTTCAGACTGCAGTGCACAGATCAGGCTGGCTATTAATCCACTGCCAGGACAGAGATACTGTCAACTGGCTACAGGCCACTGTGGCAAGCACTGGTTTGCTGGGTGACACCCCCCTGTGAGTAGTCGAGGGGGATGACATCACAGGACACCAGGTGGTGGTGGGATACTTCCCAAACGCAAGGGAGGTACCCAGTGACCTCATTCTCTGGATGCTGCTGAGCCAGAATAGGGATTTGAATACCCAGTTTTGGCGCATAATTTGGAGAGAGGAAGAGGAAAGGGACTGAACAGTCCTAGTTATGTCAGTAGACGAGGCATCAGCCGCCGCCGTTAGGACCCTGCCAAGGCAGCGGGCCAATAACAGGTGGGGGAAGGTGAGCCTAAGGCTCTCACGATTAAGAGTGAACAGGAGGGAGGCGGGTGGGAGGATGAGCGTCGACCGGGAGGAAGGGCCAAGTACCTCAGGCAACGTGCCCCCGGCTAGAGGTCAAACTCCTCCTCTGCTGCAGCAGTGCCCACAGAAGGGGCAGGCACGGAGAGGCAAGGGGCTACTGGCCCCACAGGGTGCAGGCCCTTCTTGTAAGGTGCAGACAGGCATGGAGGAGAAGAAGAGGCCGAGCCTGATGGTTAATCCCCCGCGACGCAGGACATCGCAGACAATCCCACAACCGGGGCTCTCAGCTGAAGGCAACGAGGAGCGGGGCTCCACCACCACTCCGTTCTCTGCCACTGCCCGACCTCCCCGGCGCCCCTACGAGGGTGTAAGCCCAGAGGCCGTATGGGCGGGGAAGTGCTGGTAGGGGCGCGAGGCAGCGCTCTCCAGCCAGACGAAGACAGCTGTGAGGAGGTCGCTCCTCTTACCACAGGCCATCAAGGCCTGGTAAGAGGAGCGGCCAGAGGGGTTGATGACCTGCTCCACCTGCTTCAGGTCAACCTGCACCAGTCACAGGCAGCCACGGCGCTAAACAGGACTTTTGACAAGAGGAGGTGCAATGTGGCCCTAGTCTAGGAACCCTGGGCCTGGGACAGGAAAATCCGTGGCCTACCAACACAGTCAGGTAAGGTAGTGTTTGACAAAGACAGTGATCGATGCCGTGCGGCAATTGTGAAGTACAATGCCATGCCTAACTTTATCTCTAGAGATGTTACAGCTATCATGGTAGGAGAGAATTCGCCAGAGGGAGCAGTCAGGACAGTGTTGGCATCTGCCTATTTCCCACACGACGCGAACACCCCACCAGAAGAGGTTCGAAGACTGGTAAGTTACTGCAAAAACCACCAACTTCAACTCCTAATTGGCTGTGAGGTAAACGCTCATAACGTTGTCTGGGGGAGCATGGACACCAACATTAGAGGGGAGTGCCTCCTGGACTATCTTGCGGGGCATGAACTGGAGATCCTTAACAGGGGCAACGCCCCCATTCTCGTCACAAGAACAAGGGAAGAGGTGCTTGACCTCACCATCTCCAGCCGTTTCATAGCCAGCAGAGTTAAAGACTGGCGAGTACTGGACGAACCATCACTGTCCGATCACAGAATTATTCTGTTCAGTCTAGGATTCAGTTCCCAAGTACGGGAAACCTTCCGTATTCCCAAAAACACGGACTACCACTACCACTTTACCAAACCCAGCTCTTCTCAGAACTGGGAGGTATGGACAGGGAAATCCACTCTGTGGAAGACCTGGACATCATGGCCAGCCTTATGCAAGGGGCGATCATTTGCTCCTATGTGGACAATTGCCCATCCCGTACCCACATTACCAACGGTGAGGCCCGATGGTGAAATGAGGAGTTGGAGACGCTAAGGTCCTCAACGAGGAGGCTCTTCAATAGGTCTAAAAGAACGGGGAAATGGGAGGCCTACCGGCAATCCCTTACAAGCTACAGTAAGGCCATTAGAAGAGCAAAGAGGAAGTCCTGGAGGGATTTCTGCTGCGGTGTAGCAAGTCTCTCTGGAGCCTCACGGCTGCAGAAAGCGCTCTCTATGGATAAACCTCAGGAAGTAGGCCTAATCAGGAAGAGAGACAGAATGTTCACGAAGGATGCGAGGGAAAGCCTGGAGGTGTTGGTTGATACCCACTTTCAAGGGTGCACCATCATTGAGGAAAGGGCCACCGCCCCACCCCAGGAGTGGAACAGGGAACGTCCGCACCTGTGTAGGCTCCTGGGGTACGCGAATCGCACTTTCACCCACGAAAGGGTCAAATGGGCGGTAAATCCCTTTAAGCCCCATAAGTCCCCTAGGGGGACGGGGTTTTCCCAGCCTTGCTCCAGCAGGGCTTGGGGGCCCTACTTCCCCTATTGGTTAAGACTTTCAAAGCTAGCTTTCTTCTAGCCCATGTGCCCTATTCATGGAGAGGGACCAGGCGTGTGTTTCTGCCTAAGGCAAGCGGTGACTCCTCGACTGCAAAATCACAGAGACCCATAAGCCTTTCCAACTTTCTCCTGAAGGCAATGGAAAAGATCATGGATCTGGTCTTCAAGGAAATTCTTGAAACCAAGCCCCTCTCGAGGGCGCAGCATGCCTACCTGAGGGGCAGGTCGGCTGAGACCGCTCTCATGGAGCTGGTTTCATTGGTTGACGAGGCCCTTCAGACAAGAGAGGTGGCATTGTGCTGCTTCATGGACGTGGGAGGTGCCTTCAATAACACCTCTTTCGGCTCCATAGAAGCAAGAGCAGCACAGAAGGGAATAGAACCGCAGGCTGTGAAATGAACTATGTAGGAGTAGGGAAATCACGGCCCGGCTAGGGGAAGACAGCATCACAGTGGTTCCCACGCGAGGCTGCTCCCAAGGGGGGGGGGTACTTTCTCCCCTCCTGTGGCTACTGGTGGCTGACGAGCTGCTGGTAACACTGCAGCTTGAAGGCTACAAAGTGGTCACATACACGGATGACCTTGCAGTTCTGGTGAGAGGCAAATTTGCCTCTACGGTGTTGGAAAGGATCCAAGAGATAGATATTATCCAAAGATGGTGTGCCAAGGAAGGACTCTTTATAAATCCGACCAAGACCACCACAGTTTCCTTTACTAGACGGAGGAACCTTGATATAGTACCACCCACAATGCAAGGAGCAAGGCTCTAGATAATGAAGGAGGTGAAATACCTCGGGGTGATACTGGACAAGCAGCTCACATGGAACTCGCATGTGAGATTTGCGCTGCACAAGGCAACTACAGCCCTCTGGGCGTGTAGGAGGCAGTGCAGCAAATCCTGGGGCATAACTCCAAAAATGATGGAATGGCTCTTTAAGGGGGTAATAAGACCCCACGTCACGTATGTCTCCACAGTGTGGTGGAAGGCGACATGCCGGCTGGCAGTACAAAGAAAACTCCAACAACTGCAGTGGCAGGTGTGTCTTGCTATCACAGGGGCGATGGGTACATGCCCTACTGCTGCAATGGAAGTCCTACTGAACATCTCACCTCTTCGTATACACATTCAGAGAACCGCTTACCTGGGAGCGGCAAGGCTTTTGCAGACAGGTAACATTTCCACCAGTGTTAAAGGCGAGCCTCCACGGAATAACTAGACAGTTTAAGATAGAAGAGGCAGCAGTCCTTGCTACTGACGTTATTCCAGAGCAGAAGAATTTTCGGCTGCCTTCAGCGTCAGCGTTCACTCACGGGAACGGTGGGAGAAGGCGACATTCCGAACCGAGGTGGGCTGCAGTGGTAGAACCACCCACAATGCAAGGAGCAAGGCTCTAGATAATGAAGGAGGTGAAATACCTCGGGGTGATAGAAGTAGCCACCCCTTCATCCCCACCATCCATCATCACCGTTATCACTGATTGCGGTTGTCTCCTTTTGAGGAGAAACGACACACACAAATTTCTCTCGGGCGAGGGACCTGAACCCGATGACGTCCACGAAGGGAGAAACTCTGGGCACCAACGAAAGGATAACGCTTTTTGAAGGATAAAGAAAGATTTAATAAATGAGATTTTCGAAAAAGACTTTTCATTTTTTCCGTGGGTGTAATAACTTTCGTGGAAATCCTCCTCTTCTTCTCAACAGAAAAAAGAGGAAACAAACGGTCCAAGAGGGACGAAAAGAACTACTGATTTACGACCACAGACATTCAGGACCCCAATTTCGTTATGAAGATACCTTGGCGCTAACGTTATATACCCATACAGCGTTATTAATAACGTCGAACGGGAAAGAGGAAGAAAAATGGCGGTTAACGTTCGTGTTCAATAGAGTACCTCAAACAAAACGGGAGTCACCTTGGGATCAAAAAGCATCGAATGAACTTGACTAACATTAAATACTCCCAGCTTGAAATATTTATACTTGTTTAGTAGAGGAGAAATGAGGGTCTGAAAGCAGAATTCCACGTTCAAGCTCAATTCGGAGTGATGGAAGAAAACTACGCCTCATATTGTAGTACGCGCATTTCGAACCCACTCCTTCACCAATCACATAATTTATTTACTTCCTCCACCCCACCCTACATTGCCACAACCTCGGTTATTAACCAATCTCGAAGGCTTCAAAAACGACATAGTACAAGACACTGATCACTTGATCGTTCGGGGACATGATGAACATTTTTAGTTTCTCAATACGGTTCAATGCATGACGTGGTCACATGATTGTTTATAGCTAAGGCTGCTGCAAGTATTCTTAGAGTTCGTTCATAGAGCATGAACTCATGCATTTTGGGCAGATGTGTTGAACAAGTCAATTATACCTAAACGTGTTTATAGCGGTGTTGAAATGTCCAAGAAGGTCAAATCAATCGCTGAAAATTTCAACTCGTACAAACACAATAAAACAATTGAAACACACTTCACTGAATCCGATTATTCAGTAAGTAGCAA
The DNA here is from genome assembly GCA_020466155.1 of Pachypeltis micranthus. Lineage (NCBI taxonomy): Eukaryota > Metazoa > Arthropoda > Insecta > Hemiptera > Miridae > Pachypeltis > Pachypeltis micranthus. The sequence goes on along the minus strand of CM035773.1, from coordinate 3,403,587 downwards.
TGCAATTCAATTGTCAAAATTAGATTTTATTGACAGATGCACAAATGATTCATCTGCAGCTGTTACGAATTGTTACAGTGTGTAATGTGTTACAAATCTCTTCATAAACTGATGGTGTCATAGTTTTTTTCTTGAAATTCAATCCCCAGGTATATATTAAACGTTACACGTAGCCAAAAATGTCCTACATGGACATTGAACCATGTAGCCAACGCTTTCAAACCTTGGAGAAACACACTGAAGAAATTTGTAAGCAAATAACGCTATACTGCGATGACGAAATACCTGCCCTCGACTTGGATGTTCTCATCCTGTTGTATACTCTTGGAAAAATATACCTCAGAGCTGTGATATAGCATCATAAAATACCTTACTTCCCGCACGGATTTGAGAGCTTTCGATTTGTGGAAACACATTCCGGAAGAGTACGAGCAAGTTTATTTCAACTTCCGACCACTCCATGACTGTAGGGGGATAAATACTTCATGATTGAGATCGTAAGAGAGGATTATTATTATTCATTTTCGGTCAGAAAAATTTTTGTACAACCCCCTCTCAAAATTTGATACTTTACGTTTCAAGACATGGGGATTCCAAATCTGCAATGTCCGTCCGCGGTTCGGGCCGTTTTGTGCCTTTAACGTGGTGTAAAAAATTCATTTGGTATCTAGTTGTGCCCGCCATCTCGGCAATCCGATCGGACGAAGCCCATGGTTGTTATGGACAAAAAATGGTTAACAAACTTAACAAAACGCAGTATAATCGCAAATACGCCGTGTTTCGCATCGTTTTCAAGGTATTTTTACATCCTGGTCAAATGGAATGAGTATCAGGCGTGTTCAACTGTGTATACGGATATTACAATAATAGTGAGCCAAAGTCAACTAATCGAAAGAACTCGCGGGAACTACAGCGGAAGTAAACGTTTCGTCGTTAGTACTCCCTCCCTCCCGTCTCATCAAAACCACCCGCCCGCTCGACTCGCGACGTCGTGCCAATTGCCTACAGGAGCTTGTGGGTGCGTGGCACCGGGGGAATATTTAGTTTCCGTAGTTCAATTGTAGTCAGGTCATGTTTCGAATGGTTTACTAGTATTTTTCGATGCTGAATCAAATGGGATGGGTCTCGGAGCAGTAATACTCGGTCAAGCTGTTCATGAGAATAATAAACCGTTGTGTAGTCACTTGCAGGGGTTTTTATTACTAACTTAATCTAATGAGAGGGGAATGAAATGTTAAATATCCTCATCAGTTTAACATAATTTATTTTTCAATAGATACATTCAAATATAATAGTTATTGATACATTTTCTCTCTATTGTTGAATTGGAGACACCTTGTAGTAGATCAACTTTCCATCCACCTATTGTTGAGGTCGAAGGTCGTATACAGCCTGTCCTCTCACCTCTGCATCAATGTGCTCTGGCAATTTGGACTCTCTCATATTCAAATACTCGGTACGTCGTATAATGGACGGTAGCTTACTAACAAAGTTGTGTTATTCTACCAGTGACAGGTGGTACATGTGCAGCGTGCGATTACCGTAATGCCTTGCGTAACATGCTTATGTCTTAGCATCATTCTGCCCTAGTTCGTCATCTAGCTGCAACCGATACTCTGATGCGGGATATCCGGGTTGGAGTGTTGGAATAACTCCCTTATGTTCTTCCTAAATACTTTCACAGAAGTTGTTGATCGAAGAGACAGCGCCGTACTGGCAGCATATCGTTGAATTTAGAAGGGAACGCCCTGAAAGTTTCGTGAATTTTCTCCTTAGAAAACGTAGTTATTCGGTGCTACATCGTCTCGATTTCCCCTGCTTCTCTGTCGAACTTTTCAGCTACAGCCTGGTAATAATTCGGGAAAGTGATTTTTCTATGACTTATTCTTCTCTTTAGAGCATAGCGACGCAACTTTCACATTGAGAAGCCGAGATCAAGTTGGCGGATTAATCTAATTTTTACGTTATGGGAAGCAATACTAGTAAAACGTTTGTGATTTTCAGGAGCAAGAACATGGGCGCCTTTCGGGAAGTAGGCTAACCTTTTGATTAATTAAACGAATGTTACATACACAACTAACCGTTGGTCACTACATTGTGTTTAATGGGACAACTTACCCTAGGTATGAAGGGAAGAGCGTCTTTCAAAGTGTTTCGGTAGAACTGGTTTTTTTGGGTGGGATCCTTCATATTGATGACGTCTAGGAATTGCAGCGCCTGCACTGTTTGATCGCTGCAACAATAGAAAACCACAACTTATTGTCGCTATTCGAAAAGTAGAGTGAATAGTTAGTACAAAAATCAGGAATTTCTGGAGTGACCCCCATGTATCTCATGAGCGTTTTTAAACACTCGCCCTATAGGTATTGGATTGGACTACAACCCGACTTTTTTTTAAACATTCTAGTAACATTCCAGCGGAGTTTAAAAGGAAAAAACCGCGGCAAAAACGCTTTTCGTCGAAAATTTTGATGATTTATTGTGCTGCTCTCGTCATTTTCCCACGAATGAGAATTTTATGGTATAATTATCCTATTATGAGCTACCAATATAACAAATTTAATCTAAATCGTTAGAGCCGTTTTTGAGAAAAACATTTGGTGTTTTGATCACTATGATAACTATAGTTAACTTTCGGTGGATTTTGCCCATACCCTTATTTTTGTGTCCCATGGTAACCTGTAGGCTAGACATCAAGTTTCAGCTGATTTGATACGGTTGTTTTCTCTAGAAACCGCGCTAAAATAGATTTCGTCGAAAATTTTGATAATTTATTGTGCTGCTCTCGTCATTTTCCCACAAATGGGTTTTATAGAATAGTTGACTTATTGGTAGTTATCAATATAAAAAATATAATCAAAATCGTTCGAGCCGTTTTGGAGAAAAAAAAATTTTTTTAAATCACTATGATAACTATAGTTAAATTTCGGTGGATTTTGTTCATACCCTTATTTTGGCGTCCCATGGTGACCTGTGAGCGAGATATGAAGTTTGAGCTAATTTGGTACGGTTGCTTTCTCTAAAAATTGTTCACAGACACATATACACACAGACCATTTTCCCAAATATCGTTTTTCGGACTCAGGAGGTTCTGAAATGTAAAGATCTGAAGAAAACTCAAAATTTTTTTTTCAGCCGATTACATAACTTTCCTTTCTACTTCGTAGAGCCAAGGAAAGTAAACAAAAAAAAATGTTCCGGAAGCATATTACGAACACATTTCATCATTTAATTCTCAACGAATCGCATCACCCACGGAAACCTCCCGGACAGAGATCAAGCAATCATTTTAAATTTTGCCTTGCGTCAAGATATTTACTTACTGACTCCATTCACACTGTAGGAGTATATCCTGTAACATCAAACGACTATCAACAAAAAATAACGTCTCCTAGAGATGAACAGTTCGACTTCCGAGTATTGCTACCCTTGCCTACTGACTTCAAACATAGTGTGTATTTACTTTGAACAGCACCTAATGGTAAGCAAACCCCTCGTCCTGACTTATTCCATTACGTACGTGTGTATTCTGTCAATATCAAACGGTTTCATCTACTTAAAACGTGAAACTCTTTACCTTTTCACTTAGTGCGTGGAAGGGCTACTAACTCACCTAGCGTTGCTAATTCACCATCCATACGACACCGATTGATGAGCTGACGAAGTTCACCAATCTGCTTCATTTCCATGATGTTTCCTTATTTGATGACTGTTCCTAAACTCTCAACGAGGGTTATATCAGTGATGGAAGTTCCGGTTTCGCTAATGTGCAAGAGACCGACCCCTCCAGCATCCACCGAACTCAGACCTGCGGAGATACGGCAGGTATTTATTTGGTCGTTAGCCAGAGAGCTATTCCCCGAGTATGACCGCGCGGAGGTATCTCGTACCATCTGGGAAGAATTCTTAACTTGGGTGGTACGTTTCAGAAGGACAGATCAACTGAGACGACGTTTCTTAGTCATCACCTTCTTCGCAAAAATATATATGGTTACATCAAAAAAACAAATTAATTCAAACAATATGACTCCAAAAAAGACAATCCAAAACACGAAATACACAGACTAAGTACGACGTACGATGCGTACACAGGACCAAAAAGACGTTGAATAACTAACATCCACCGAAAGGAAGGCATAAAAATTGCATTACATACGGACAGCACACTTAGAACCAAACTAATTACTAAGACAGACCCACTCGACCAAAGTGGGGTATATAAAATAACTTTTACTTGTAAAATCGCATACATAGTACAGACAGGACGAAAAATACAGACCAGATATTCCCAACACATAAAATCTCTTAGTAGGAAGAAAGACTACTCAACCTTTGCCAACCACCTCAAGACAACTGGACATGAACCTACCAAAATACAGGATTGCACGGCCTTGCTACATTACCAATACAAAGGACGAAAAGTGAACATACTAGAAAGCATGGATATCTATAAACAAAAAAACTTCAATGGACGGATCATAAATGAACAAATCAATACAAAATGTGTGAATACATTAGACAAAATAAAACAACCAACTCACGGATTTACAGACTCCCCCACGCAAAAAAGACTTATAATCGATAATCAACAGAGTTTTAAAGGCATACCTTACTTCACCTCCCTCCTTCTTCTCAATTCACCTCTAGTAGGTTTCCCCAGAGGTGCATGACCTCCCCCCCTCGCCCACAGTATCTCGCCCGACAGAGGAGAAGGACTCACCAAACATGCACGTTAACTGTAGTAATTTGCCTACTGGTGGAACCAACCACTTTAATTAAAAAAGAATTTGCCGTTTCTTGCTAGTAAAGCCCAGTAAAGCCGTTAAGTGGAGAAATTATTGCGTTGTGTGACCTTTTCAGTGACGCGAGAGTATTTTAAATAAATAATTCGACGGTTGAAGGATTGAGATTGACTTATCCCAAATATGGCAATGTCGAACACTCCGCATTTAACTGGTTTCAAGAGCCAGTTGGTTTGGACTATGTACGACCTCAACGTCTCGCTGGGTGGACGAATCTAAGAACAGCCACAGCGTGTGCGACATACCAACTAGATGCCTGCAAAGCAAGCAAGCACGGAATAGTGGTAGAGAAAGACCATTCTGTTGAGACTCATCAGCGTACGGACGGTCAACCCCCCAAAAATCAGCCGTGTAGGTCAGCCTTTGGAGCAAATACTTCTGAAGGAGGCATATCTTCCGCTGTGATCTCAGGTAAAAGTTCAATTAGCCAGTGTAACAATACAGCTCTCTCTCTCTCTCTCTCTCTCTCTCTCTCTCTCTCTCTCTCTCTCTTTCTCTCTCTCTCTCTCTCTCTCTCTCTCTCTCTCTCTCTCTCTCTCTCTCTCTCTCTCTCTCTCTCTCTCTCTCTCTCTTTCTCTTCTTATTCGTTAACTTATTTTCTTAAATTCCCTTCCTCTCCCCTTCTTGAACCCAACATGTAATTCCAGAATTAGTGTCACCTCGTTCGACCACCTGACAGAACCATTTGCCTAACTCAATTACTTCTGTTGTACAGCCGTGAAGGACAGTCGCTGATGTCCATAACGGTTGAAGGCAGTTGGATTGAAAGCCGCTTTCAATGAACAAAATGTCGTCGTTCACTTTACTTCGTCATTCAGGGACACAATCTTTGACACGGATCAGTAAACCGCAACAATTTAAAGGGCTCAGCAGTCTACGACAAGTAGTTTAAGGGGCCAGTCCTGGAGAATTATGTACAACCTCGACATCTTCAAGATTTCTCGTTGCATTGGGTTGTACCCTTTTGACGATCATGGTCAATTCAAATTGCGTGTGGCAGTCTACTCTTACTGCTTCCAAATTTCGTTGACCATTGTTTTAATTTACACTATGATCGAATTCAACAAACATTTTTCAAACCGCTATGGCGAGGTGGAAGCATTTCTAGATTGCGTTCAATTGCTCTTCCTCATTGTCGTTCCACACATTCATTTTTTTGTGATTTGCTTGAAACGAAAATTATGGTCATACGTGAATCAAGAAATGATTATCTTCACCAGAATCACCCAATTTGAGACAGTCTACGTGGTGGCGTCCTTTTTGTCGGTTACAATTCATTCTATTTTGCTGCCAGTAGAATTTGGATGGAAATTCATTATCATTATTCCATTCACGTTCACTTACGAACTTTGTTTCATTATCCTCATTCAATTTACTTCAAAAGTGCAAATGATGCGCCACCAATTTACAATGTTACACAACTCATCAAACATTCAGAAGCACGCTAAGTTGATCGAGTTGGGCCATGCATTGAGTAACCTGTACGGTAGTCAATTGATTTTGCTGGTGGGTTTTCTAATCGCTGAATGGTCCTCTCGGTCTTTTGAACTACTCATTGTATTACGTATGGCGAAAAAAAGGACGGATCTTTATTTGCTGAGTTCAAGGAGTGTGCAATGTTTCACTTCGTTGGTTTCATCGAGTTTACACACATACGTTCTAGTGCGTTCATGCGCTTCTACAACAGCAGCTGTAAGTATTTACCCTTTTCTATTTGCTGATCATTTTACTGAGATGAGAAGGTTTTTAATGGGTCGCCAGTTTTAGTGTTATTCTGAGCCGAGCAACAAATACTGTTGAGGTTCGTCTGAAAAATGAGAAAAACACGACCAGTCAAATTAAACAAAACAGAGTCCAACATCCCTCCTTCAGAGCCCTTGTCGCGAGGTTGTGGACGAATCCCACGTCATCTTCAAACTTAATAGATGGTGTGAGTTCGTCAAGAGCCTAGTGATCTGAACTCTGGGCGTACACTAGTATTTGACAGGTTTGATGCAATAAGCACTGTTGGAAACGTAAGCTGCTTCCCGCCGATTCGCCCTGGGGCCGGCCGGTCCTTATCGTTTTCCCCTCCAGGTGTCCGCCTCACCTCCCACAGACCACCATCCTTTCCTTCTCACCTATTACTTAACATCGAGCGGTCGATCGAGACGGAGTTATTTTTTTGACGTGTAAATTGCGATATATTAATCATCTTTTACCCCCCCTTTTTGTGGAGCTTCCGCTAAGTGTAGTTGTGACGCGACGAAGTGGTTCTCCTAGCTAAGTCCAGTGTTTCCCGGCCGGGGAAAAGCTTCTGTCACGTTCTTAAAGGTGAGTCCCTCAAGTTCCTATTTTCCGTTCCTGCATTTGTTTCCTTTTCAGGTCGGCGAGGTCTCGGCATCGGCGGAGGCATAGTTTGCAGACAAGGGGGGAGAAATTAATTTGATCGGATCCGGGGTGTTTGAGAATACAGTCCACTTTTTCATTCAAGAGAAATTAGGGTTGGCTACCCCGGTATGTTGTGAACAAGCACAACTAGGATGCGGAGGAATGCGGCAAGAGGGAGTCTTTAGGAATATGTTATAACCACTGTAACGTGATTTCAGATTTAAATGCGTCCGAAAAGTTTCGTGGTTATTGACCTACGTATTATCCCACACTGAGGAAAGGTTTGGTTCATAATGTAAAGAGGCAAGGGATTTCAAAGGGTTGAAAAACTCGTAACTCTATCCCAACGACGAAAGCCACTGCGAAGACCATTGAAAAATGTTGCAGGTTCAACGGGACGAGTCATCTTCAGAGTTTTCCCCAAGGAGGAGCAGACTAAAGATAACTTACCTGTTCAAGAAGTTACTCCTCATTGTATCCAAACCTCCTTCTGGCTTTCATCTAGTAGCTGTTCCCCAACCCAGACCTCTGCTTTCATTTCAGATTGACAGCAATAGATCAAAAATTCTCAAAATGTTCTAATCTTAAAAGGTCACCAGTGCCGGTGACAGACACACACGCCCACAAAAACATTGGATCCTCTTGAAGCCAAGTCGAGAGCCCCAAATCGATGCGCTGCTTCGACCATCACTATGATCACAGCGGATAAAATGGGCCAGTTGGGTAGCCTCTCTAATGGACTGCCTGTTAGTCCCAATGAATCGGGGCTATCTACTATTTCATTTGTTCATTCGAGGGCATGGGATCAAACACGAAATTAATTTATATTGTTTGTTGCAGGCAGATACATTCGTTACTAGGTTATTCAGACGCATAATGAAGCTCACAAATCTGATCAAAAACGTACGTTATACCTTTTTTTACTTTTAATAGCTCTGGGAAGAAAAAGTTACGTAATCAGCAGAAAAAACAGAAGTTTTTCATATTTATGTTTTGAGGGCTTTTGAAAAAGTAAAAGCGTCATTTCATGGAATAGCCTGTAGAGTTGTAGCCGAGTCTTTGTCAGGGTTGTCGGCCTAGCCATACCTCCTCGTGGTGACCAATGGTAACATCCACGAGGGGTACAGGATTAATAATAGTGGACCTTCAGGCAGGAGGTTTTGATTTTCGGCTTGGGTGGCTGACTGTTGTTCTGGCGATCGAGTTCTCTGCCCTCATTTTAGTCCTCCCCCACTATGAGAAGAAATAAAGCTGTCACTCGAAGGGGTAACGTCGACACTATTGCAATCAAGGTGAGAGACGTGGGGAGAGAGCGGCACTACTTTGCTATCTCTGGAGAAAGAGTGAGGCCAGACATCGTTACCTTTGACATCACCAACCAGTCAAGAGTGATCTTGAATATCAAAGTTGTATCTGGAAGGTAAAATCTTGCACTCACTTCGCAAGTCAAGAAGCGCATTTGTGTCAGTACTTACCTTTTCACGGTGGCGTCAGAAGTTCGTGGGGTGAAAGCACCACAGTAGCAGCACTAGCCGTGTCATGGCAAAAAAAGTGCTGAGGTGACGCGTAGGCTGGGTATATTAGCACATGTTCTTTAACGTATCACCAGGAAAATATAGGACGCCAAAATTATACGGTACGGCTAGGAATTAATAGTTATCAAACACTAACTTTTTTTTCTCGAAAACTGCTGAATTATGGAATGTTAGCCACCAGCAGTTTCTCTCTTTGGGAGTCCAGTGCAAACGGGTTCAGATAAACTAAGTGAAAACGCTCTGAAGGAATACTTGGTAGAGTGGTAAGTTGCTGGATGTACCTGGGGTGAGGAAAGTATTGTGATGCTACGCACCAGATATTTACTTATCACTGCTATCATAAGGTGTTATTAAAAGTTTTTACTGTTGGTTTTATACGAAAACCCCCTTAAATCAACATATGATGAATATAAATTCAAGTAATAATGATTTACTCACATGAAAACCAATTTAAATGTGACGCCCCAAAGAAGTTTTCGAAACTAACAATAACACACTTTCAGAAAAAGCTCGTCGGTTATGTGACGATGAAACCATCGGTAGAATTCACAGCCGGGCGACATTTTAAGTTGGGATATCCGTCCATTACCTCGGTAAGTATTCAATATGACCATTTAATTACAGTTTAGCATCGCATGCTCAGAATAAGGCAGGGTACCGTCACGAACCATGAAAACGGTCATGATTCATATATTCAAGTATAGCCAACGTCAAGACACAGCAGTTGGAAAGCAAAAATTGTCAAAAAGTTGACCGTTTGAGCGACAAAATCGCTCTCGCAAGGAGGTACACCTTCGGGTTTTGCTAAATTTTCGGGCACGACACGCCGTCACTCATGATCGCATGTTCTTTAATAACTACTCCAGAACTTTTCTTCTTATCTCGATATCGTTTGATTCTCTCAGAAGCTGTAGGATCGTAAGGTTTTGAGTTTTTCCTACATTTCTTGCTTCTTTCTCGAGCCATCACGAAAATATTCCTCGTCCCAAATTATTATATCGTAACATAATGATCGCGAGGTCTCGTTCGCGAGTCAGTGTTTTTAAAAACGTAAACTTTTCATCCAATCATTCATTCCAAAATTCAATTAAAAGGCAAATTAGTATGCTTCTGTAGCACATTCAAAATACTGTAGCTGTTTAATAACTCACTGAGCAGGCCAAATATTTTATAAAAACAAAAGATCATATTTTCCCTTCACAGTTTATTATACCGTAACGTACCAATCAGGAAAAAAGGGAATTTTCCTGTTGATCGTTATTCAATTATTAAAAAATTGGTGTTTTCTCTTCATAAAATCCGAGTCTGAACTTTATCTGGTTAGCCATTCGTCTGGTCCGTGTACCGCTGGATTGATCTGCATGAACTCAGGCAGTGTCCGGACTCCCATTACTCTTCAGCTAGAGTGAAGTGGGCTGCACAGTGCACCCATTGAAGAGATTACCGACACTTTCATGTTGTTCGTGTGGTGTCACTACCTATAGCGACGAGAAATCGTAAATCCCGCTTATTTCCACCATTAACGGAAAAACCAGGATGATAGTTCAATAAACTGCCGTGGCGAGAGATCATGCACGTTCATAAGATAATTAGGAACAACCCAAAAACTATGCACTATGCCTTAGAAAAGGAGATCACATGGCATTTTAACCCACCGCTTGCGCCACACTTTGGAGGGCTTTGGGAAAGTGGAGTTCGATCAGTCAAGAGACTCATGCGTGTGTCGGCTGGCGACACTCCACTTACTTATGAAGAGATGTCCACACTGTTTGCAAGGTTTGAAGCCATTTTGAATTCGCGCCTTCTCTGTCCTATTTCGTCTGACCCTGAAGACACAGATTTTCTAACACCAGGTCATTTTTTGGTGGGCGGCAACTTGCTATCATACCCAGATCCCTCCTTGCTGGATCTTCGGGAAAATACCCTAAACCGATGACAGCTAGTGAAGAAGCTATCCCAGCATTTTTGGCGCAAATGGCATGTAGAATATCTTTCTACCCTGCAAAAGAAAGCCAAATGGACAGAGCAGCATCCAAACCTTCAAGAGGGAGATCTCGTTCTTATGAAAAGTGCCTCACTACCTGTGATGCACTGGCCTACAGCCCGAGTAACATCTACTCACCCTGGATCAGATGGAGTCGTCAGAGTGGTCAGTGTACAAACTGCTGGTCGACAAATGTATCGACGTCCAGTAGCGCAACTAATTCCTCTCCTTCCTATCAACCTTCCTTCCTAACATTGAAAGGATTAGGGATCCTTAGCGATTGTACATGTTCAAATGTGATCTAAATTTTTTTTTTTCTTTTGTTGTATTCTGTTCTTCTAAAATTATGAATTTTACAAAGGTTTTTTTTCTCATTCTCTAGTGTATTTCAAAAAATAAAAAATTTTGGTGGGCGGTATGTTTACGCCAACAATTGGGGTCGGGAGTTTGAACTCGCGCAAGGCAACCTCTCCTCAGCTCCGCGCTCGCTTCTTCTGCACCGCTCCGCCACACCCCACCTTTATCGCAACGGACAGCCGCTCACTCGATCGCTTGCCGACTCACCGTTCCCCACTTTGTCCTTCTGGAGCTGCCGCGCGTTACAGCTGTGTTACCGTGTTACAGCCTGTCGTTGCAATCTCAAGTCTGTCGGGTTGCTACGGATCGCCTTTCTTCTTCCATTCTACGATTTTGAGTCATCAGCATCTCCTTCATCGTAAAATCCGCCGTAAATTCAAGACCCTTGGATCTTCGAATTTCGTTCTTTAGCTTGCCTTCCATTCAACTTCTACAGGTATCCGGTCAATCACATAATCAGTATTCAGAACGATTTTATGAACGAACTCAAACAAGCCAACTTTATTGCAGCTCCAGAGAAGGACACGAGGACCTCATTCAACTCATTCAACTAATTCAACTTACAACTCATTCTGCTCTACTCTCATCTGATCCACCAGTCATTCTGCTCAAATACCATTCATCCAATTCAACTTTTCTTCCACATTACTCACTGGTATTGAAATAATTTCACCGCTTCAGATCGAGGTAAGACAGAATACTTCCACGAACTACAGCTTATCCGAGCGTCCCTCGTGATTTCTCCGCTTTCGACCGGCAATTGAACTTAGTGTGCCCAGTTTTCTTTATTTTAATTTAAGTATTTTATTCTGCCAGTGGAGCTCCGTGCGTTCGTTTGTTTTTCCCCAAGTAGTCTTTATTTTTATTTCATCAATATAATTCCACCAGTTCGTGAATGTTGAGTTTGTTTTGTTTTCTTCTCAAATCATTTCACGCACAAACAAAAGGATTTCATCAGTTAGTAGAGTATTGAAAATAAACGAATGCTATTGGCTTAGAAAGGTGATGTACTTTTGTTTCAGATCGTTGCCACTGTGATCGCCTACTTGGTGATTCTGATCCAATTTCAAGAGTACGTCGTCAAGATCAGTATAGGAAAAAGCGAATAAACACGTAACTGAGAAACTATCTGAGAAGGGGTCGCCGAATTCGGCAAATTTCCAAGCTGACATTGAAGCATACATGTGAAAATGATGATAATTAAAGCGAAAATGCGACGAGTTAGCACGTTATCATTACCCATTTTTCAGCGGAAAAAGTAAATTGCGAACGAGTAACTATAGCTGGAGACCTTGATAGCATCGGTATGGGAGCTTGAAAAGAAAGCATTAGTTTCTTTCCTCCATACGGACATGCCAAAATCGGACGTTCGGAGGTATGAGACATCAGTCGTTGTCGATAATGTGGTCTGACCATGCCCGAAGAAAGTCGGTGAATGGATGAATTGAGATGAGCCGATGGGATCATGTATCCTTCTTTGCCACTCAATCTCATTGGTAAACCCGCGGGAGAGTTAGTCTTTGTTTTGTCTGGCCAACATTAGTATTCTAATTTTTATTACAAATTTAATTGATGCGGAAGTTCGTGTCTGTTGTTGCCGTAAATACATTTCTGCTAGTATTGGCTTGTGTTTCAAGAGAAACACGAAACAAATGTATGAGATTGGCTGGATGATGGTGCTTTCATCACAATTATCAATTGCTCTTACAATCTTAATGCACATTCAATGGGCAACAAAGCTTGGTAACATCGAAGCAAGTCATGAGACATTCAACATAACACATTTCCACAGCCCCTAATTTTTTGTTTTGCTATCAGGGTGGAAAGAAAAAATGGAAAAATTTGTTCTATGTTCAGTTCGTATTAACTAAATGAAAAAAACGCTGCGAATTATTACACAACTGTTTATTATTCTCTTGTGAGCTTGAAGTAGTCTCTTCTAGATCCATACCATTCGATTCAGCATCGACAAATACCAGTAAACGATAAGAAACATGACCCTACTACAAAGAAACGACGAAGATTACATTTTCTAAATATATTGTTAATTTTGAACCATTTTTTGTCCATAACAACCGTGGGGTTTCTCCAATCGGATTGCCGAGCAGGGGAGTAGAACCAAATACCAGATGGGATTTCTGCGCGAAAGAACGGGTCTTTTAGACGTTAAGACAAAACATCAGTGGATTTGGAATCCCGATATCTTGAAACATAAAGCGTTAAATTTCAATTGTAAACAAATTCTCCTGACCAAAAACATAGGTGTTATCCAGAATTAATAACAAACCAATAGATTCTGTTAGTTGGTAGAGTGAGAGTGGCACGTTGGCTCGAAGGAAGTTGCGTGATGCGTCGCTCCTGATTTTTTCAATCGCCATTGTGTTGTTCACCGTTTCTACCATACTTTATTGGAGCATTGACAGAGTTCCGTTCAATATCTTCGGACACAGCTAGAGCTTTTTGAGAGATCACACTTCATTTCTCGACCGTCGCCAGAAGAGAAAATATATTTGCACGCTTTCAACGCTGAAGCAATCGGCTCTGTATTTACCTGCAGAAAAACCTCTGCCGGAATGGAAGAAGACTGAAAGTAAAGTAGCATTCCGTTTATCACTTCTGCCGTCTCTTTTCTACCCATTCGTGAGAAAGAGGAATGGAAAAGACCCCCTTCGGTGAGGGGGAACAGATGTCGGAAGCCAGAAGCTCAGGCGGAAGCTCCTTCTTACAGCTGCGGACCCAAGAGCCGGTTATCTGAGCTCCAACTCGCAGTGCAAAGTGTTTTGGTAGCACTGTGGAGTAGATTGCGACGTGGCCATAATCCGGTAACCGTGCCTGTGTGTACGAGGTTGAGGTAGAGGTTTTCGCACTTATACGTAGATACAGATACGATAACTCGAGGGTTCGAATGTACCGGGTGCCGGGACAGAAATGAGGTTGACAATTAAAATAGAAAGGAATCTATACAGTTTTTAGGAACAAACGCTGTCGCTTGCTTTTGCAACGAACGCTGGTGGAATCTGTTGAGCTAGGAGGTTGATAAGCGTCTAGAATTTGCGCGATGACTGCGTCGACTGTGGAGGAATAATGTGGTCTACGAGTAGCAATAGAGATATTCTTGTATTAGTGTACACACGAAAATAAAGAGCCATAGAGGAGTGCAGTCGCCGGTAGTCAATTCTTATAAGTTCTTCTACCTGTGGGAGGTCTAAATCTGAGTGTTCCTAACGTACCAAGAGAATCTAGAGATTATTCTGATTACTATTTTGTATGGTTTGTTTTTGCGGCAGAGCCCCTAAACCACTCCCGCATAGCCAAACTGTGTGGATCAACATAATGTAGAAAATACGTTTGGAGGATGATCGGCCTTGTAGTAGCAATTTGAGCGGCGTATTCGTGTACGACATCTGGACACCAGTTCGTGTATGTGATAGGTCCAAGTTAATTTCGGATCAAGAGAGAGACCTAGATATCTCTCGCGATCGCAGCAAGACTTCGCAACGGATTCCAAACGTTTTAAGGTACAGAGAGCCGCTACACCGCCTGCAGACTCGGCACTGGTATGTGGAAAAGTCTTAGTCCAATTGGACTGGAAAACACCTTCGAGCGTTGTTCTGCTCGTGACACAGTGTTGCGGGCACCCGCTCATCCGGTAGGTCGTGCTACGTTAAATGAATTAAAAAATTGCTGGCTCATCCGTGAGTTGAGCGCAAGTTCTTGGATTGACACCTTTTGAGATCTGTGGCGTCAGTAACATGAAACCAAGCAGAGTCACAGCAGGTTTTGAAAAAGGGAAATACTTTTATCCAAGACGGAAAAGTACTTGATAATTCATATCACCACATTATATAGCAAGTAGATTTTGAATGGCATGGGGAATGATCCTGATGAATGAGGCCCAGCCAGCAAACCTCCCACTGGCCTTAGTTCGATGGGTTCGCCCTAAACTGCACAACAACCACGACGAAGACTACCCTTGAGTTGTGAAACGCGCATTGAAGTTTCATCAACGTGCTATAACCTTTGATCTTCTCGTGGGCTAATGCAATACCAAGCCATTTACGTTAGAGACTGCCGTCACCACGCGGAGGAAATGTTTGTGTAGCTTTGTAGCAAAAGCTTCCCTTCAAGCCAAGCCTTTCGTAGTTACAGAGTGCTTATGAAGTTGTCGCAAGAGGGCAAATATACTTGCAATTGAAACTATCACGCAGTTACCAACTCCTAAATTCAGACATTTCATATTGCCATTTGCGAATTACCGTGTTTTCCCGGTGGAAATCGTTTGCTATATCACCACATAAAGTTATTTCATAGTTCACCATTTCCTTCACTAGTCATAAAGCCGGTGGTAATCGTTGAAAAAGCAGCGATCATGACGTTTGTCGGTGTTCATCCAACCACAGCCAAATCTTTTGGATTTATGTTGTGTTTTGCTTGCTCAGGAACGCCTGAGATTCAAATGGTTATACCCATTCGATTAGTTACTTCCAGTCGAGAACGATGATCCTTCTCTACCAGAATTATTTGGTCTCTACAATCTATTTTTTTCTATTTTGGTTTCTACAATCTATTGTTTTCTATTTTGGTTTCTATCAGTGAAATTCAAATTTTGTATCGAGCTTTTATCATGGTGATGACGGGTAAGGATGGCAGTCACCGTAGTGCTGAGTGAGGATAGCAGTTACCTGGAGCGAGGGACGCCTTGATAGCCGTTCCCCCAGAGCGTGGTATCCCCATTCCACTTCAGATGGGCTGACCTGAGGCTAGATTAATCGATAGCTCCATTTGAGTCGAATCAACTCTGCCCTTGGGCCTGACATGACTGCCTTTTGCCAGACCTGCACGTACTTCACCCTCCAAACTCCACCTAGTTACCGGAGCTCCTGAAAAAATGAAGCCCAGTGACTGTGGCTAAGTTACCTTATAATGGAAGCTTCATGGGCTGATACGGATTAATGCAAGAAGGGGTTGGGTTGAACATGTACCTCATGAAACCTCCGAATCAGACCGCCTCTCAACCGTCGTTTTCCACATTTCCACTCCTCGGATGAGGGGAGTGATTTCTATTTCTATGTAATTGGAGACTTCTACTCCATTCAATGACATGATCCAGTCAGTTCGCCTCACAATCAGGTGTTGTCACCCAATGGTGTTCACTGTTTTTGACGTTGACAATGTGGCACGTGCGCTGAGTTGTCATGCTTGAAGGGTGGCATTCTGGAAAATCAATTTCCAGATCGTGAGAAGATGCATTCGTCTTGGCAGTAGGAAAACAACATATACGTTACTGAGACGCGATGAGCTGATGAAGATCTGGTTTCCTCAGTCCTCTTGCGTCTGATATCAGTTTCACGAACTGTACAGATAGCTTTCATGATGGGGGACGCTGCTGAGTGAGGGCGGTATTGTTAAAACCCCCCTGTATAACTCAAATCCAATTCTCATCCTTTGGTATTTATCAGGCTAAATTTTTAAACACCTGTTACTGACGAACGCAGGGAAGGAGTGGCATAGTGAATCCCAGTCACGATTAGCAGAGTAAACCCTGGCCATCCCCTTCCCTTTTCAACCAAGTAGACTTCATTTGGAATAGAGCAATAACGATAAGGTTGCTTGAGAATGGCAAAGTGGATCACTATCACGATCACGAACAACAGGCGAAATGTAATGGAAAGTGCTAACTACTTAACAAATGCCTTGCAACGTATTCTGGTACATAGTGCACGACGATTTCTTTGAGACATACAAAATACTCCGTCTTTACTTAAAATTGATTGGATGCAGAATCACCATTTTGAGTACCAAAGGCAATGGTATTTAGGTCGGCAATGAATGGTTGGCTAGTGAGCTTCAGCGACATTCCAGATCCAATCCTTATGTCAAGGCATTCAAAAATAAGCTTCCAACCACATACAGCTTAAGAACATTCACTCTCTCACCCGCGGAACGCTACACAAAATCTAATTGAATCTACTGTAGCTAACTAACTGGATTCAAGAGGCTCCCTGTTGTGGACGGAAAACCCTGTTGATCTCATTCAAATTATTGAAGCACTCGTAATAGCTCCGACTTGTTCATTTTTAAAGTTTACTTATAAATTAGAAGTAGTTATAAAGCTGGTTAATTTAATGCACAATAGTATCAAGTTGCCCGATTATACATATGAAACAAAATTAGATGTTGGAAGGTAATAAGAAGAGTAGATGAGCTTTGAAGGTTGGGAGCGAAGATCAAGCGTATGGATCTGGAAAGATTATAAGGTTGGTAGATGAAACAAATTAACAATGGTAAGTGAAGAGGTATGATTAAGTAGTACTTGAGTAGTAGTGGTACTTGATATCTTAGTAGTGAAGACTGAAAATGAACATTGCCACTTCTATCGGTATCCCTGTGATCACTAGGATGGTATATGTCGGATTACTGTTCCCAGTAGCATTTCTGATAGTGATTACTATGTTACAGCACCTTGACGTCGGTGGTGAGGCTTCACAACTAACGCTACTTATGTAGCAGTACCGTGCACACACATTTGTACGCTTTTTACTTTCCGCTACCCGAAGGGAAGGAAAGTATAGTAATCGGCCCAAAAAAAAAATTTGGGTTTTCTTCAGATCTTTACGTTTTGAGGCCTACTGAGTCTAAAAAACCTAATTTTGACGCGTGGTCCATGTGTGTGTGTCTGTAGTTTGATTTTCGGGAGACGACTGCTCCGATTGAGCTGGTTCTTTTTTTGTTTTGTTCGTTATTTTTTGTAGACACCAAAATAAGGTTATGGATGATTTCGGCCGATGGGAAGGGGGGGAGGGGACGAAAATGTACCAAAAACTAGGGTTTTTCGCATTTTTCTCAAAAACGGCTCTAACGATTTTGATTAAACTTTCGAATTATCTCCTACTGATCAATATCTAACTTTTTTTCTCAATACATATCTCCACGAAAATACGGTGAACGGAGATATAGGCCTATGAACCAAAAATAGGGTTTTTACACTTTTTGGCAAAACGCCTTCAACGATTATCACCAAACTACCAAGATGTATCCAAATAGTTAATACCTACATATTGGTCTCAATAAATGTTCCTCTGACAGTCCATTGAACAGACATAAAAATCAAAATGTGTCGAAAATAACGTTTTTTCGAACATTTCCGTAAATTTCAGGGTAACTTATTCACCAGACGTCATAAATCCTAATGTAGTGTCTTTCAGTCACCCATCCTCACATTTCGTTCTGCATAATTATTTCTGTATATATATGTTGAACGGAGATATAAGCCAAATTAACTCAGAAAAGGAGATTTATCTAATATTAATTTATCGGTATTCCAATTTTCTCAAAAAAGGCTCTAACGATTTCGATCAAACTTACGGAGTAATCTCAGCTACCTAGTACGTACATTTTGTTCTCCATAAATGTTCCTGTAAAAATGCGTTGAACGAAGATATAGCGCCCGCATATAGCTGGTGTTCGAAATTACGAGGGTGGCGGAAAGTTGTGTGTTGCTACGCACCAAATATTTTTTAATTTTATTACTAATATTTCCGTTTATTGGTTCCAGTCCCTGCTGCACCGATTTACGCTAAGCGAATCCATATGAAAATTAATTTGTCGAGTAGTGGAGTAAATTGGTGTGCAGGGAAATAGTGTGAGTGGGAGATCTGACGATAATTAACCATCAACGCTATTATTCGTCAATCTGCGGTGCATCCACGATCACCTCAACCTCAGAGCTTCTAGAGGGAATGCTGAAATGAAGGAGGTTGGATTTCTCATTAGACCTTTGGGGGCAGCCTCGGAGTAATTAAGGCTGGTTAACAACTTTCTTAGGTATAAGAAACTTGGCGTTATGACTCCTCCGAGGTCGTGAACGTTCGTTAGTAGAGCTAGGGACGTGTATTCTCCCTTATTACATCTCCAGGCGGTTAGGCACATAAACAAGCTCAGAGTTAATTTGTCCCCTCACGTTCCAAATTATGAGTTACTCGTTGGGACGACGCTTGATGAAATATCGCTGTAGGAAAAATCGAATTAAGAGTAGCGTAGCAATGTTTTGTGAGGAAGATAAGCAGCGAGAAGGGAGTATCCAGCGTAACAGCTCAACAGAGCCAAACCAAACCATAAGAGTCTTCTTACTCAGATCACCTTGTTATTTTTCCACTTATAGCACAGCGATAACGGTATCGAAAGCAAGTGTTCACCTCTGACACTCACAACTGTCAACCACTGTCAAGGCAGGGACACCCAGAAAATGGTAGTTGGCGTACTTTCGTCTCGGAGAGGTCCTTAACAGCGAAAATAAATTCGTGCTTCGTTTGATTATTGATTTTCTCGGTTTGCGACATGAATCTGCAGTGCCCAAAATCTACCTTGTGGCAACTTAGTGAACACCAGGTAATATTGCATCGCCGTGTTCATGAGTGAGTAAAGTAAATCAAAGTAAGTCTCACTTACGGACATGACGAGAGGACGAGTGGAGCATCACGATATGATAAAACAAGCCGTAGGGGGCGTGACACAGCCCAGGAAATTTCTTACACTCATATCTCCTGAAGTTTACTTCTGGAACCAAAAGGTTCGTGTGGGATCGTTGTCGAAAATGCAGACAAAAAATTACATTTCGAACGGGTTTCTGTAATAATATGAAGGCAAGAGAAGATCCAAGGAGGTATCCCGCGTCAGTCTGCGGGGAAAGATTTTCTAACTACAGGAACGATAACACGCCTAATGACGAAATATTTTCATAGAACATTCTCATCCAGTCACACCCAGCAGGTACAGTGAGCAAAACGTATTTACCTCTCAAATTGAAGAGTTTAAGCGCAAAACGTCCTTAGTGATCAATGTATCCGTTAACAACATAAAAAGATCGATGCTCTGGCATTTTTATGGTAACTTTTCTCTCTTTGATGTATGTTTCAATTTTGAATACGAATAATTTCATGGTAGACTATCAAGCTCGGTTCCCTGGATGTAGCAGATTTAGTAAATATTCATTTCAGAACATTATTTAAAATGGGAACCATTTTCCATGCACGTGTTTATTTGAGGCCCTTCCACATGATTCTGCATCTATGATTGATCAGATCCACCCAAATTTTCTACCACATGAGTCCTACTGATGAAAAGATGGGGAAGCTGTTATTCCCCTCAAGAGGATCATTTGGGAGACTGCATTGAAGAGATTAGCAAGAGTGTGGAATGGGTCTTTAAAAAGAGTGCTTAGCGTGAGAAAGAAAGCCTCTCCAAACAGGGTCTGAAGCAGAGATGCTTTTAATTCTTTAGAAACTGCTACTCTTTGGCGAAGATTCCGCACGTCCTACGCCAGGTGGAGGTGATACATTGATGCAAGGTGATGGGTTAGGAGATAAATCCCTCAAAGGAAGCCCACTGGGATTTCCAACCTCTTTCTCACTTCCGTTGCTTTCTCTGGGCTATGGATTACAGAATACTGGCTCAGGGGAAGGTTTTTCACCAACTTTTGTTCTCCCAGCTCGTCCTTCGTACCTTATATAAATTGCCTGGCCTTCTCTCTTTTTTTTCTTCGTTCAAGATCAACTTGAGGAAAAACAGAATATAACTTCTCATTTGGTAGACACCTCTACGAGAGTGATTTCTTATTATTTGCGGTACTGACCGCTCCCGACCACTTTCTGTATGGAGCGAAATGGAATCTTTTACCGACCATTGAAACTTACTTTTTGCTTCCTAAAATCCTAACATTTCCAACACAAGCGGGTTGAAGGCATAACTACAGTGATAATATGAAACTTTGGGGCTTCATGCACACCAACACTAAATATAGCACGATGAAGTGGACAAAATTAATTCGTCGAATTTTGCTGGAAATTGAAGCTTGAGAAATTGCGCCAAAATTGAAAATGCGAAAAAAATTATGACACACATACATATTGCAAAGTTATGTAAAACTGTTAACAAAAAGGAACAAATGTTGTTCTTCTTTTATCTCTACTTTTTAATAAGTCACTGCCAACACACCTGCGCTAACAGGGGCAACCAAAACAATAATAACTGGGTATCATCATCATCCCACATTATCCACCTCTTCTTTAATTGACCTGAGGTTCACAGCTGCTAGACGGTTAACATGTAATCGTCGGTGAGTGTTACCAAGCTTCACATCAAACAGCGCGTCATTGATGCGTTTTTCGATCGAATGCTTTCTTCTGAGTTCTTATCTTCAACCCGGCTTCGTTTCGAGCGAACTCCCGTACTTCCTCCAGGTTTCCTGATCTGTTCAGCCGCTGTACCCCGCGATGCACCCCAAAAAAATCAGACACTTCTTTGACCCACTTGGACTCAAAATTTCGCCAATTTTTTTTTTTGGTCCTTGTGAATATCTGAGGGGACTCCGACGCGACAGCAAACTTGCTCTACCAATGCTGAGGCTAAAGTAGCCGCCGCCTGGTCGGATACACAAACAGCCTCAGACCACATCGAAAAATAGTCTGCTACTACGACGACAATGTCATTTTATGCTTCTGCCCTCGTCTGTGGCTGATGACAATATCGTTGGATTGCAGAGTTTCTAGCAGTCTTGCATGTTGCCCTTCTGGCTTTTTAAATGCTGTAAGCCATGTCAGTGCAGAGTGGTCAGTACAAAGATGGGACCGCCTGTCATAAAGATGTTGGAGGAAGTGGCCGATGGCCTCGATCAGCCAGTTCACGGAGTGTGGCGCAATAATTTCTTTCTGCCTTCGTTAAAGCGTGGCTGTAGAAAGCTACCACTCTTGCCGTTTCACCATGGTTTTAGGATAGAAAAGCGCCTACAGCGTAGCCGCTAGCGTCACAGTCGAGGACAAAATATTTTTACACATCTGGGTAGGCCAAAACTGGAGCTGTAGTGAGAGCTGTCTTCAGTTCGTTGAAAGTAACAGTTTCTTCATTGGTCCATTCAAATGGTGTCCGAGCTTCAATAAGATGAAAGAGAGGTTTTGCAATATCAGCATAATGTTGTACATAGCGCTGGTAGTAAGAGCTAAAACCGAGAAAACTGTGTAGTTCTTTTTTGCTTCTTGGGACAGGCCATTTTTGAACAGCTTACGTTTTATCATGGTCTGTTCGAACACCTGCCACTATAACATGCCCCAAATACTTAGTCTCCGTCTTGAAAAAGGAGCATTGTTTAAAGTTGATCTGAAGATGTACGTGTTGAAGACATTGAAGTACTAATGTTAACGTACCAGTTAGGTGAGTCCGTCTCCTCCTGTCGCTGGTGCATTGCACAATCCAAAAGGCATTACTTTAAACTGCCACAAGCCCTTTCGATATATCGAGAAAGCAGTCGAGGACGCAAAACCATTTCGAACCTCTTAAAGCATCAAGATCCTCAAAGCAGTGTAACGCATACGATTCCTCCATGTTTACCAGATTCAGCTTCCTGTAATCGACGCTGAAACGTGTGGAGCCGTCACTCTTGGGCTCATGTACAACTGGTGAAGCCCAAGGACTTTTTGAAGGATCGATCGCATCATGATCAGTTGATTCCGGTATCAAATCTGAATTTTGAAGTAATGGAAGCAACTAATCCGGATTTTTCTGCAACAGATACTTGTAGACTGCGGTCCACACATTGCCATCTGCGAGAAAGAAGAACTGACACGTGAGGCAATTACAGCGTAGCACTAGCCGGATTAATGCAGGCGTTCGTTCATCTTTGTTAGAAGGTCTAGGCCTAGTGTTCCCTGGTTCCTGATTTTTGCAAAGAGAAAGGAGTGTTCCACTTGTCTGACACTGTAGCCTCTGTATCGACCAATAGGAAACACATTTGCGAGCCAATTAATATCTCTACAAATAGAGCCTCACCACCGGTCGTAACAGCCCTGATGTACTCTTTTTGGCCTCGGTCTTAGGAGCTGGAGGTAGGCCATTTCCTCAAGCTCCGTTTAGTTTCCCACATAATATTCTCTTTTTTTCTTTACTGTTACTGTTACCAGATCTTTTCGGACACTTAGCTATCAGATGCCTACCTGCTCCGCAGTTCCAACAATTCGTTTCATTTGCCTCTTGATGCGCTTGACTTTTCATAAGTTGAGCTCCGATCATGGCTTCCTGCAGTGACATTGGGTTCGCAGCTATCATGATCTTACTGGCTTCCCAATCTCTTAATCTCTTGAGGAACGCTTGAAGTGCGAGTTGTGTCTGCACTTTTCAGGCCAGTCAGGTGTCGATAAGCGAACCAGACGCTCAATATCAGTCGCAAACTGAGTGACCGTTTCTTGAGGACGCTGTTTCCGGCCTTATAAGGCACTTCGCCATTGGAGAGACAAACACATCTGCCCAAACCGAGAGCTGAGGGCTGGAAAAAGTGAGTTGAACGCGTTCCGTTCTTCAGGGAGTTGTTATTTGTGGGGGTAGGACGATTTCTCGCTGGATGGAGCCAACCCACCCCTCGTCACACGATTGCAAGTTGCCGATAGTCCAAATTAACGCTGGTGCATTAAAGGTGGAATTGTTACATGCGTGTAAAGGAGGAGCTACACGAAAGGTTTGCTAATTTTGGAGGATGGACTATACCTTGTTCGATGGAGCCTACTCATCCCCTGCCACATGATTGCATGTTGCGGATAGTCCACATTGATGCTGATGCGTGAAAGCAACTGTCTAAATAGTGGGCGTAAATAATTTCGGAATGAGTTAAATCGATCAAACATTCTTTGAAGTCGTCAGTGATCACAACACCAAATATATTTTTCCTTCCTTCAGCTTCAACGGTTGTGATGTAGCCGTTTGTTACCACTACGTTTATATGAAATGATGATTGCATTACCGTACATTATTCTCAATGTAAGTTATCCTTCACATCGGCAAAGAACCTCTATGAGCTATAAAAAGCCTAACCTCGGAACTGTGCTTTAAAACATCTGCAACAGGATCATCATCTGAATTGAGTGCAAACTAATATTCAGGATTTGACTAGTCTAATCGAAGAACCAATGGTTGTTCGAATCGACAGTGATTGACAAATTTTTGAATTAACGATGAGATTAGTAAGATTTCTCTCCCTCGTGTAACTCTGCTGCGGAGACAAACACGGAACAGTGTCTAAAAAAACTGGAATTGAATCAACAGTGTTGATGGCGAAAACGTTCTTTGAAGGGCTTAAACTTACATATAATGAACCGCGAGTACTTGAATATGACAGCAGTGACCTCAATATTCAAGTTTTCTAAACGCTCACGCACCGCTGAAATTACGAACTTAGAATGGAGCATCAAAGGTATGTCCCGAATGAGCAAGTTGATCTTCAACTTAGTTTGGAAGGGAAGAAGGAGCACACTGTTATTGGATGGCAACAGGTCGACCCCCCACCATCCTCTGGTTCAGCCATCCGGATCGACCTGTAGCTCTTCCCTCCCGTCAACTTGAGGCTCGACCGCAAGTTTATCGAGGGTTAACGGCCTAATTCCGGAACTTTACGTAAATCTTTCTAGACGAGCTGAGTGTCAATAATAGACCGGAGGAAAAGAGTGGTCGACATGACTTTTGATCTGAGCATTTGAACTGAGCGTAAACAGCGCAAAGTGCCACCACGAAGGCCTTGTAAGAGGGCACTTGGTTGCGGTTGTGTTACTCTGAGCGTATTTCTATTTGTAACGTGGGCGTAAATATGCAGGAAAGTTCAACGCTTCCGAAGTCACGCCTACAGCGGCCAGCAGCTTCAACGCGTAGTGGTCGTGCGGGCTCGCCTCAGCTTCGGGAAGTTAGCAGTTTTTAAGTGAGTTTGAGTTGATCCGCTACAGTTAGGAATACAAACACAAACTGTCATGTAACAGAGAAATAAACGCAAAAATGACTACATAATCTTGTGAAACGAATTTTATCACTTTCATTACAAGATATTTTCATCGCAGCAAAACATTTAACTTTGTGTTCAAAACATTTCACTTAACACTGTTCTGTACAATGTCCTCGAATACAATAAACCGATCTCTTTAATTAGAAAAGAGTACATGCCAGCAAAAACTTGCTCAGCAACTTAGTATCTTTCAACGACTCTCGTTCTTCTAGCTTTCATTAAAATTAAAATCTCGTTCTTCAAAATCTATCCACTTTTTTGTTGTAAATGTCATGATAGTGAATGGTCTACGGGCATGGGAAGGTTTGTGTTTACTGTCGTACAACTCCACGCTGGGCACTGTGAAACACGTTAGCTAAAGCACCAATGTTTGTTTAATGCACCTTTAGGTTTTCTCCTCCTCACTCAACTTTGAACTTTCACGGTGTAGTTAGTCGCAGTATTTTCCGTAATATTTGGGTGATTTGAGAGGATTAATGGCGAAAGAATCCAGGAAAACTAATCCTATCTATTTCTCATTCCGCTCTTTTCAGCTTGGTAAAATGTAACATTTTACGCAAAGAGGCAACGCTTAAAGTTCTGTAATTTATTGTGTTGTCCTTACTTATGCTACGACCATTACTGAGTAATCAATTCGATTTTTGATATCGTCAACATGACTTTTCTGAGGTGTGCTTACTGTTTTGGAAATATGGGGTAAATCACGACATAAGCTCTCTTACTTTTTCTAACTCCGCTGTTTTTATATCAACTCGTCAAGAAATGTTTGCTCCAATGTTTACGTCACGCGCAGCATCACCTTTTGTTTACTCCGACGTAGGTTTGAAGAGATCGTTCCAATAATTCGGACTCGAGATTTTATACATTTCTTGTGTTGGGGTTTCCTAACTTCGTGAGTGTGAGTGCATTTCAGTTTGCGGTCCGCTGAGACAAAACAAACGGTGGGTACAGCTTTCGTACAAGTACGCAACCACTAGGAACATTATGTCTTTTATTTATTTTTTTTGATGCAACGATAACTACGTTTGATTGTGCTCGTTGAAAGTTTCGATATAATGGCCGCGTCAATTGCAATTGACATCATCACTTAGTCACTGAGGTTATTAAAACGTGTGATGTGCATTTTAACAGACGTTACCATGCACTTAACCCAACACAATATATTTCGTGACGCTTCTCCGTTACATATCCCACGTTACATCTCCCGCGTAACGTTTTTCGAGTTTATGTAGCAAAATAAAGACATAAAATGTCAAAATGTGTTCCATGCCCTAATTGTTTGAAACCGTGTGATAGTTTTTATCAAACCTGTTGTAACTATTGTGGAGCAAAAATTAAAATTTATACGTTGGGCCCTATGTGAAGTACGACTTTACCAAGTACTCTAATGAGTTTTTTCAGTCAACTATTGTGTGTATGTATCGCCCCAATGACATTATATTGGTTGAGGTATCACCTGAAGTTCGATCACTTTCAAGTGTCAAAAATTCCATCACTGGATAGGTATTCGGATTTATTCATAGAGAAAAGTTAATCAAAATCATTATTGCAACGCTTGTTCTTACTTTCCGCTACCCAAAGGGAAAGGAAAGTATAGTAGCCGTATCAAAAAAAAAATTGGGTTTCTTCAGATCTTAACGTTTTGTTTTTTTTATTACCATGAGCACTATAATTCGTTTTATGCCAATGTTGCTAGTATACTCGTACTATATATCAAATAAGAGCTGATTTGGTTCATTCGTTGTCTTTCACTTGTGTTCACTCGAGCTCTCACAGAGATGTTTCAAAATGGTGTCACGAATTTTGAAGACGTTAACGTTTTGAAGAAACCTCTAAATATTATTTTGAGTAGGTTGTAGAACTTCCCTTCCCTCTTAGTAGAACTAAATAGAGGGACGCGAATAGTATTTCAAAACCATTAGCCTAAATATCCAGAAATGGTACTAGTATTCTATGTAAGGTGGAAGAATCGAAGTACGATATCAAATATATCATAAACTACAGAAAGTAAGATGAAAATAGGTAAATAAAAATCTGACTGTCGCATTTTAAAAAGTGGTTATTCAGATGGGCCCCGCTATAAATTTAGCGTGAGCATCGCTTGTTTCAATTCTCTTCTCGATTCGTTCCAAATGCACTCGGCTTGTGGGCTCTCACGCAGCTCGAACGCCCGCGCTCTAAAAGCTTTATGTGGATTGTTCCAAAAGGATCGATACCTTCCCACAACGGCGTCTTTTATATTTGTATTTTGTCGCTAGCAATTGCTGCTCTTCTGCATCTTTTTCTTCCTTCTTTGTGATATTGTGGCAGTGGGAGAGAGAGAGAGAGAGAGAGAGATGAAGAGAAAGAGTGAGAATAGGAAGGTCGAAGCGATAAACGCATTTTTCCTCGAAGGATATCTCCAATGGAAGGATTCTGCCGTAAAAACAAAATATTTCAGAATTTCATATACGACGGAATGATAGAACTGAGAAGAGGAGAAGAAAAATAAAAACAAAAGTGATTTTGCGAATTTCGATTTTCAAGTGAGCCCACAAGCAGAGCGGGAATCCGCTGAGGAATACCATAAAATACATAGGCATATTTGTATCGTGTAAGTAAAAATGCCATAAGGGTTATGCCCGACATAATACGGGTTTAGGGTTTTAACAAGTGAGCAGCTACCGAAACCACCTGAAATACATTTCTAAGGAACTTCAAGGAACACTTTTGAGTAGCCCGCATCGGTAAACCATGTCTAAAAGCACAAATTCAATTCAGCAGTATATTGCCCGAAAGCTAAAACCTCTCCACCTTGGAGCCCTATCACCACTCGTTCATTCGTTCTACTCACACAAGCATTTTTATCATTTGAGAAATCAGCCTCGAAGCGTTGACTCAGGAAGTTACGCCCACCCAACTAACAGTCCAAAGATCTAAACATCGCATTGCGAGAGAATCATCTTTTGGCAAATCACAACAATATGCAAACAACACCAAAACTGCGGCGGATGAGTCCATAATTCCGTCCTTCAATATTAGCTTTAGGTTTGATTTATTATTATTAATAGATATTGTTTATTATTGTATTTAATATTTAGCGTTAGATATATACTATTCGACGTCAACTTTATCACGACACTACACGGCGGGTGCCGGTGGCCAAGGATGGTGGGCAAGAGGGTCGGGTTGAAGACTGAGTCCATAAAATTCTCCCTCTGCAGCACTTCCTACCCTGACATCTATTACAAATGCAGCCTCTGTTCTCAACCTGTTGATCGTTTCCAACGCGCACTTGACCTAAATGAGCAATAAATAGGTGGAAATGGGGGGAGCACACCGTCAAGCGGCAGTATAGCGATCTCGTTTTGCCTATCATAGGCAGTAAAATATGGCCTAATGAACACCGAGTGGGAGACGTAAAGGATGCTAAATAATTCCTCTTGCGGGAGTTACGGCATCAACAGACACCTCGGTCGTTAACATTTAAGCTGTCATTTGATTTACCTGTGGGAACGTTTGAGTCAATTAACTGTGAGGACGTGGAGCTGTACGAAGGAAGTTCAGATGAGTCCTAAATAGTACACGATCGTGGGCGAGGCAAGATATTCTCGTGACCAGTGGAGTAACGGCGTGATAGTATTTTATTGTCTGATCACGCAAACGACTAGGGGTAGACAGCCATTCGCTACAATGAAGCGACAAATACTAACACCACATCCGTTAATATCCGTACGCAATAAGCTAAACATAGGCTATCATCCGAGTGAGCTATAAATGTGCGTATAACAACTAACTGGTATGATGTACGGGTCAAAGATAAATTACTACTCGCATTTATGAGAATCGCAGGGGTTGGAGAAGAGGGAGCAAATGTGCTAGCAATGGTGTACTAAAAGATGCTGGTACGACTAAGTACGATGAGACGAAGGTTTCTATTCGATACGTTCAAATAACTATGCGAGTGTTTGTATGTTCAAATTATTCACTTGGTATGGAATTAGCGTACTTCGTAGACAGTAAGTGGTTTAGACAGCATGGATTATGGCGAATAAAATGTCCCATTGGGCATCCATGTGAAACCTCCACGTAGTAACAGATCACTGTGCCTATTACCTACTTTATTTACCAACTCATATTGCTAAAGAAGAAACTGGTTAGTGGTTAACGTGTGGGGCCATTTGTGTTGTGTGCTCATGGGGCTCCAAGAACAGAAAAGTAATTAAGAGGGAGGACGCTTGACCGGAGCCAGTTTCTCCATGCTTCTGCAAGCAGAACACGCAGCAGGGATGCTTCAGAGGTTTACTGTGAGGCTTTGGGAATCTTGGAAGACTGGAAGGAAACAACTGAGGAGCATAAAAACAAACTTCCTCAGCATAATAGTATGCAACATATATAATCCAATTGAGACCACGTCCAATGTTAAGCATTATAGTGAGCGCCCTACTTGACGTTCAATATTTGGATGTGCACTTGGTTGCTGCAATGTAGCCTTAGTTCTCAAATTGAACGTACACAGCAAAAGGTGCAACAGGGAGGTGAGACTGGCGGGATCGCGAGGGCTTGAGGACTACGTCTCGGACGATAATATATTTTTTCTAAGCGCCCGGTTACACATCGATTTTGAATGGCGGGCCTAGCCTACGCCAGACTACTTTAGCATTGTAGTTTGCCTTTAATAGAGTGGCCAAGGTTTACTATTTGACGGAAATTCGGGGATTTTTCTCGTGTTGCTAACAGATTTAATCGTAGGTTTGCCTCTTCAGAAAATCAGTAATGTGAATACTGTTTCACTCACTTCATGTGGAAGATAGTCTTCCATTCCCACATCGGTCTCATCAGGTACTTGTGGAAATTACCATACATCGAAACTCGGTGAAGGGAGGTCCATGTGCTATTATTTCGTAGTAACATAATACAGAAACTATTGCAAAAAGGTGACAACAAACCAAACATGAAGATTCTGGAATTTATGAGGTTTTCCTCCGTTATCAAGTAATCTCCCTTTAATAACCAATGGATACGTATATCAATGTCATTTTCGTAAATATTTTTACAAATAATAGGGATCAAAATGTTCAAGCAGCTCCTCTGTTTACTAGATAACCAAAACAATACTGAACGTGGAGGTAGTTTCTGGACTTCTAATGTGAGTTTCTCGAATCTAGTGGGCAGCACACATACCTAACTTTCCGCAACCCCCGTAAATTTGACGACCTGCTCCATATTGTGGAGGCACATTTTTGCTGCGACGCGAAAAAAGAAGCGAGGGAAGCTGGGAGACGTCCCTACCGAGCCACTCCGGCCCCTTGGACGAATGGGAGCTGTCGAGCCCGCCGAGGATTGGCGAGAAGAGCAGAAGGAGAAACGACGTCGTACGGTCGCCACAGCCGGAAGTATTGCGATTACGTTTCTACTTTTTGTGGAGTTGTGTCAATTTCAAGCCTCAAAAGAAGAGGAGGACATCAGAGGGACATTCTGGTCCAAAATAATTAATATTGTGCACTGAATTCCTGCCTCGCTCTAAACCTAGTTACGCCACTTTTTTTTTTTTCATTTGCCTTCTGTTTTGGTCAAGACCTATTTCACGTAGATTTCTTTTTTATTAACGAGTGAGAAGTCTCCTTATTAACTTTATTTTTTTAATTTTTTTAAAGCAGTATTGAGTATAATAAAAGAAGATGCTATTCCTTCGTTATTTTTGATGTCGACGCAGTCATACTTCCTGTTTTGTGCTGTTTACCCCCGCCCGAGTGAGAGACAATCTTTTTTTGAGCACTTGTTCACGTTAATTCAATTTAATATCTATTGTCCCAGCCGAAATCCTCACATTATATGGGTACTATATCTTCGGTCAATGCATTTTTACAGGAACATTTATGGAGGCCAAAATGTAGGTAACAGTTAGTTGATGGTACTCTGTAAGTTTGATCTGTTTGGTAACACACACCCCAAGTGGCCTTCACGCAGTGAGGCAAACCTTGCAATGAAAGTGCTACTAGGGACTGGAGGTGTTGGCTGAAGCCCCATATCTCACCTATATTCACTCTTAAATACTAGATGGGCTTTTCGAGGAGGAGCCTGAGTCTGTCAAAGCGTATTAGGGGTTGGTTTTTCACTTTTCCTTTCGAGAGAATTAGGGTTAAGTATTTAGGAGTGAATATAGGTGAGAGATGGCGCTTCAGCCAAGACCTTCAGTTAGTAGGTACGGGAGGAGTTTTAAGAAAGTTGACCGTCCGAAGGCTGATAAGCCTTGAAAGAATGGTGCGTTCTCTTGTTTGTGCTTGGCTAGGCTTTCCACATAGCGTCCGATGTGCGTACATTCACGCTCTGGTTCGATCTTGGGGACTCTGTGTTCCATCTCCCTCTACTACTGTTCAGATTTTGCAGCGTAACCGCTTGCTTGCTTTGTGGGCGTCTGGCTTGGAAGTCGCACGAGCTGCGGCCGGTCTTGGATTCGGTGGGGTGACATGGCGACTCAAGCCTAGTAAGACTTCAGAGTTTGCGACTGCTCTGTATGGATCAGTTGATGAACGGGAACTAAGGCGTGTCCTGACCCCCCCTACTCTTCTGAGTGGGTGGAGTGGGCTTCAGAGGGTATTCGTGAATTACTGGCACTATCACGCTACTCATGTGGGGTCACTGCCAACAGTGATGATGTATACAAGCGTCATCATGTGGTCTGTAAGCCGGTTGTTGGTGCATTGTCATCTGAGGGCTGAGAACTGGAGAGAGAGTGGCAGAACCAGGTTGTCTCTAGAAGAGGACTGAGGCCTGACGTCGTCGCCGTTGGTCCTGACCAGTCTGCAGTGATCCTGGATGTCCAGCTAGTATCTGGCAGCACAGTACGCAAGATCGTGGAGTGGAAGCAGGTAACATCACCGCCCTCCCCATTTCCTTACTTGTTATTTATTTAGTTTCTCCTTCTTGGGCACCACCATCCCCAAATAATAAAATAAAAAATGAAAAAAAAAGTCTCGGAACGACTTTTATTGAAAACGGCTTAACCAACTCAGCTCAAACTTGATATCTAGCTTGAAGGTAATCATGAGATGCCAAAATAAAGGTGTTGAGTGCACGAATGTGAGAGCTTGACACTGAGGAATAAATAGACTTGGTGTAGGAGAGTGAGGACTGTGGTATACTTGAGTAGCGTTATCAGTATGAGCCCGAACAAGGGACTCTAAATACACGTGAACTGGTTGTGAGATTCAAAGTGGA
This sequence comes from Pachypeltis micranthus, assembly GCA_020466155.1. Classification (NCBI taxonomy): domain Eukaryota; kingdom Metazoa; phylum Arthropoda; class Insecta; order Hemiptera; family Miridae; genus Pachypeltis; species Pachypeltis micranthus. The sequence continues at coordinate 3,371,526 of CM035773.1, read as the reverse complement.
GGGGGAGAGAGAAGAGAGAGAGAGAGATATAGAGTTGAGTTGTGAGTAGCGCGAGGTGAAAGACGAATCGTTGAGAGGGCTGGGAGATGACTGCCTTGTTCGCAAGTGCTGATGGATCACTGACTTGAAAGAAATTGTCTGTTGAGGAGAGAAAAGTACAAAAGGGAAGGGGGAAATCTGTTGTCACTTAGAAATAACTGATGAGCGGGACTTCCCACAGGTACAACAAAAGGGTGTCCGTACTCGGGGAAAGCATGACTGATTGGACTGACTGGACTGCCGAGCAAAGAGTAGGAGTGGGATCCACTCAAAACCAAGTACAGTTTCATAGTGATCAAAACCACTTTTTTTTTCAAAACGATTTTTTCCCCCTTATAAACTCCGCCCAAATCTTACTAGGTTATTCAGAAAAATTCAGGTGCCAACCAAGTACCTATACGATGAAGTTTGAATAAGGCTCATAAGATATACAGGGCTAATCTAGAAAATCCCGAGTTTCAATCACCGCCATTTCACTCACTACCATTTCTAAACTTTTTACCCGGTAATTTTGAAAAAGTGATTATCCTTTTTAAAAAAATCGGGTTAGCACCCTCATCATTCCTTGTGTGCCGATTGCTCAATATTGGTCGGGGCATGAGTACGAGTAGCACAATAAATTTCGGAACTGTAAGCACTACCTGTATCTGCCGCCGTGAAGTGATGTTTCAAATGAACTGAGTGAAAAATAAATGGAGTTAGTAAAATAAGTCATGAACACAAGTGAATTGATGTAGAGCTAAGGGAAGTTGTGTGATGCGCGATACCTGATATTTTATGCTATAGAATACATTATTTTCCTTCCATTCATGGCGTTCCACACTATATGACATCCAGTATCAATTAATAATCCTGTCCTAAGAAGCCTGAGGATCTGTCCAACAAGTGGCCACCAAGTTTACTTCAACATCTCTAGTGTTACACTTTTTTTAATAATCAGAACAACAGGAACTCAGCAGAAACGAACTTCTCGAACCAGCTGTGGAAAGTCAAAGTGTTCACAGACGGAGTAAAAGGTTTGACAAGCACAGCAGAAAGTTTCTCTTTAATGGACAAAAGTTAACTCAACTGTTTCTCCACCCACTTTTCCTCTCGTCAGACCTGTTCCATTTGACTTTTCCAACTGATTAGGTATCGACCCAAAAATAGTAGTGGAAAACTCAGGGCTCCAAACTTCCTCAGTAGTGGTAGTAGCTTGCTTTGATGGCTTCGTGAGATGGATTATTACCTTTTTGTAAAGCTGATGAGAGATTGTAATGATATTGGGGTATATACTGAGAACGAATTACACAGTAATTCTCTAATGTATAGTTTTCAATGGCCAATCCTTGGATTATTTTTTTCGAGGTAAATAAATGCGTGACCGCTTTCCATTTTGAATAAGGGGGCTTATTAGAACACATCGATTTGCAGGTGGCAAAGGACAAGCTTAAACATATCTACTTAAAATGAATACTAAATAACCCACCAGAACATTTTTGTCGACCACAAGGCCTTTTTGAGAACTCAGTTGACGTTAGTGATGGGTGGAATGCTGTAGCGTATTTTGTACTGCCATGTTGTCTGGGGTAGCAAATTTGAAGTGAACCAAGAATTATTACTAGCCCCATCCCAAAGAGATGTGCTCCTCTGGATCACATAATCCTACAGGATAGCGTCCACGTGATCCCTGTCCAGTTACCCGTCGACTTAGCCATTGTGTGCGTGGTGGAAAATTGGAGAGTGATAATGAAGTTTCTCTGGTGACTCTGGGCCGAACTCAGTATGAACTTCTCCACTGAACGAAAACTTGCCACACTAAGTGTGCTTCGCATTGGTTAAATTGCAAGCGAGATGGGAATCCTCGTGAAAGAGACGTGATACCTTACGAGTTTTTCCAAACATCCATTAACGTCGAGGGTGAAAGGGAGCTGGGCCAGGCCACTAGAAGAACCAATCAATTTCGGGACATGGCGCCTTCAATCCACGGTTCCGCTTATTTTCTCCCAAGAATCACCACTCGTGTGAGACGTGAGCGCCCCTAGTGTTGGGGAAACAACAACCTGCGTGTCTAATATATTCTCTATTGTTGGATGAGCAGTAAAACTTTCTAGCTTGACTGCTATTAAGCAAGTTTATACCCGCTTGTGAAGAACGTTATAGGTAAACAACGTGAGCAACAACCGTTGAGCTTTGACGCTTGCTACGAATGTAAACAGTTCAATTCAGAAGAGGACTTGATTAAGCTCAAAAAGTACTGGAGTCTCCAGGGTCATACCTTCGTGTGGCTGTACATGGACAACAGTCTTCTACCCGGAGACTGGCTATATGACAGTTCGGGCCGACGTACCACCACAGGTTAGGTGAATGCGTATCAAATGCCTGGGAACAGTAATTTAATAAGGAAACAGACCTGATAGATTATGTTATCACTCTTGAGGGTCGAGCTAATATAATTTATTTAGGAAGCGGCTAAACGACATACACCTTCCGACACTTTAACATGCCCCAAAACACAGAGAGGTGAGGGAAAAAATAAGCAACTAGCACACCACGTAAGTACCTTGTAGTTAGGGCGATGTAATGGTACATACTTAACCTTTTCCACTTGAGAGCCAAGAAGGTTACGAAAATACGGTTGGACCTCAGGGAATAGTTTGAAATAAAAGAACGTCGATGTTTTGTCTGCACCAGTTGCAAAAACATTTGTTAACAACAAGTCTGTTTGTATTGATCATCGCAGGTGGGTGGATTTGCCGAGGGAAGGGAAATGCAAACAACGGGTCGAATGCTGGAGTGGAAGATGAATACCCTTTTTTTGCTACGGTGAACTCTGAAGGCCTGTATTTTTCAACAGTTGGCACAGTGTGCTCAAAGTTGATGTCGGTGCAATCGTAGTCAATTCGTTCTTGTATCTCTCGCTGAATGAGAACCCACGACATGGGTGTCTGATAAATATATAAATACTCTACTGCATCCTTCAGCAGTTTCCAGTCGTACGAAATTGACTTCGGAGTGAACGATGCGATGATTTGCCACAACCTTCCACTCATAACACAATTTCATTAGTTGGCAATCTGTGCCATGGAACATCTATTTATGCACACCTCAGACGTTCTCGGCAAGTTCAAACGATCGAAATACCCGAGAAGGATGGATGAGAAGTCACAACCAGCCACCACCACCAAGTCACCCTACAGTTTATTTCTTTCTTCAATTTCTTCTTCCAAAGAACTAATCGAGGAGACACAGGAGTAAATTTCATAACATGAATATCGTATCTCATAATCTAATGTATCGAAATATACAAAAGGTTGCGGGAGTAAACGATGGAATGGAATGTCAACTAGCGTATATTTGCCAATTCCAAAAAATTCTAGTCCCAATTTAAAAATGACTACATATGCCGCCAGCAGTGATGTGCTTACCGCGCCTTTTTTAATTAATTATCACCAATCATATTCCATACACACTTACTAGGCAAGGCAGATCGGAACAGGAAAACACACGAGAAAATATTCGGTGGAATGTATCACACAATAGATTAAATTAAAATAACTTTCTATTTCGCAAAACCAAGAAAAGCAAATGTGCAATTTGTGAAGTTGTTGGTAGAACGATTTTATTAATTATACTAGTCCCCATCCCATTTCATCCTGATCTCGTACGGCCTTCTATAAGTATCAATACAAGATATACAATATAGGAAAGAGCGTTTTTAAAAACTGAATTTATGTTCGAATTACAAGAATATGTCACTAATATGCGCGGCAGGCATTGTAACTAGCTCAACTACGTAGCAAAAAATTATACACGGTGGAGGCTGTCACAAGACTGACCACCAAAGGGCTGAAGGCAGAGCTTAATATGGTGCAAAAAATAGTGTCAGACATAATGAGTTGTGGTGGGCTGATGACTCAACGAGGTTGTTGGGGTTCGGGCACGTCTCTTACATTTGTGTAATTTCGTGAATTTTGAACTAATTCCATTCCTCAAGGCGTGTTGTCGTTGACTCGTTGCTTGGCACGTGCGTCGGGTATTGGGGATGATTGAGTGTTAATGTAATATGATCAGGCTCAGGAATAAATTGATAATTTTCTGTATGTCAACAGGATTGTATAGGGTTGTGGGGTGGGGAGTGTATTTTCAGGTCGTTAGCTTCTGTAAATATTCAGAGCAATCAATGTCCGGCTTTAAAGGAAAGTATGAATCAATTAAGCGGTTTAAACATTTTGAAGCAGTTCTGGAACCGGAGTTGATGACGGTATATTCAGAGATCGCAGGGAAGTGAGATGGACGGAACGGGAAGGGAATCATTCCAAGGAGCACCCAAGCGGATTAATACCCCAGGCTCTCAACCTGTTTACTTTAGGGTCAAGAGGAAACTGTGGAGGGTTGGTCCGGAGAGGAGGCCGCAAGGGAGCGAAGGAACGGGAGTTGAGAAAGGCCAGCTTTCGAAACGAAGAGCCAAACTGAGAGAGTAGGATGAGAGAAGGAAGAACGGAATTTAATTTAGTGCGAAGAGGAACGAGGCTGCCCTAGAAAGTTGTCGTCGTCATAAATGGGCCCGGAATGTGATATATATAAGTCATTGGGTGCCGAGTTGTCCCACCAAACCCTCAATTGTCAGTCGTGAAACGTCCAGGAACTTCAGTTTTTCACGCATTGAAGGTAACAGTCCCGAAAAAGAACAGAAACACCAAAATTTCACAAAACTAATTACGTATCTGGGTGAAAAGTCCTGTGCCTTGGCTTTTGCACTTTTCGCAATTTATCTGACACGGAAAGAGTCAGTAAAGTACAGACATACCTAAGTAGTTCCGTGCGCGTTCCTTTTTCAAAGATGTTCGGCTCGTTGGTACATCTCACGAATCGCACTCAACATCCGTAATAGTTATAGGAAGAAACGTTGGTAGGGTTGGCTTAACTTTAGGGTTTAAAACTTTGCTGCGTTACCTAAAATATTTGATGAGGGTGAGGAGCTGCGCCGTCGGCCGTTGTTTGGGATCTTTACTCAACAGTCGAACCACAGCCTCTTGAAGTGGGAGTGGAATTCTCGTTAAAACGCTGTTTACTTGGTCTTCAAGCTGAAACAATGAAACGCCTGTTAAAGCGATTTGAGAGCAACAGAGACGGAACAGAGTTTGAATTAGGCAAATTAGAATTAGGATGAAGTGAGTGAGAAGCGATTCGAAGAGGATTAAACGGAGCATGATGTTCGCAGCGTTTCCGAATCGTTCATGCTGAGGATTTCTGATAGTCCGCTCCGTTTTGGCTCGTGCGGGTGGTTTGTATGGGTTTCTGCACTATGGATTTCCGTCGGTAAATCACCATAGAGACGAATTATTAACGTGAGCGTGGAACTCCCACACTTCGCATTAGCGTTAGCCTCCTCTCTATCACTCTAACCCCCTCCCCCCCTCCCCACCGATACTCTCAGTGATTACGTAGAGCATAGACGCAGCTAAAACCAATTAACGCGACTAAACGGGTGGTCGGCTATCACTTATACTTAAATAACCGCAACACACCCATTATTTATGTGGTGCATTCTACAATGCAGTCAAGTTCCATTAACATTTAACGCGAACAATGTGAGGCGCAAAGCCATATAACTTTTATGAAAATAATAACAGTTATGAGGTACGTCAACTGTTGGGGAATGGGATGTCCACGGTCCCCTCTCGAATATCAGATCGAATCGACAATGTAAAGTAATGTTAGATATGACTGGTGTAGCGGACGTAGACAAAAACGCATTGGGCTGGCACGCAGGATAAATAAATTGGTTTAATCTGAAAATATTAAGAACGGCTTGAGCCAGACAATACAGTAGGTGGAGGACCTTTCGAAATCAAATCGTGAAAATGAAATAAACTTCTGACAAGTTAGTCGTTGTTAAATAGATCGAGTGGCGGGGAGGCGAGAAAATGTACAGAGAATCGTTGAAAGGCAACCGGCGTTGGGCTTAGAAGCAGACTGAAAAAGCCACGTCTCATCGAAGTCACGTCGGATCGTAGTTGTGAGGCAAAAGGTCGGAAATCAGAGAGTTGGAGGCAGCGATAAGCTCCTGACTTCGGTTGTAAACAGCCTCCGCGGCGCGATTGGCGCCAACATCAACAATAACAACAACAACTAATAATAATTGCGATGTGAGGTCGTTCTTGACGGCAGAAGTTAACTCTGGTGTGGATTCTTGAGAGTCAGTCAGGATGAACGACGTTTCGCTTAATTTATTGAGCATCATCAGGACTAAAGGAAACCACAGCATGCTACTAAGTTACAATAAATTATAAGGAATTTATAGAGACACATTGAACTGAATTAGTGTTGAAAAACATACCTCGGGAAATTTCTAATAGTTTCTTAAAATAATGACATTCGAAGAAAAAAACAAACAAAACAAACAAACCTTAATGGTCAATAACAGATTGGACTAGTGTGTGTTGGATTACTCTCGAATTCTGGATTTTGTATTTGAATGGGTTGCAGTTGCTGTATTGTTGTAGTCGCATGTTGTTGAGAATGTTTTCATTTTTATGTGCTATTTTACAACTGACTGAGATATTTTTTCTGACAGCCCTTTGATATATATCAATCCTCTGTAATGAGAGAGAAATGGTGTTGTGGTTGTTGTATTATTATGTGAATTTGACTGTGATGAACTAGATATTGAAGCTGGAATAATGTCTGTATGTGTAGCTTGTTTGGGAGCTTCAAATTGTAGATATTCACCTTGCACAAAAATTCTGAGTAACTTGAAAAAATCTACTCCGTTAATTGTGGTATAATTAGACAGCGTACTACACTTTGTATCAACTATTGAGTTGACTAGATCTATAGGAACGGAAGTGATCAACGATTTTACATCTACTGAATGATTGCCAGAATTAGGGGCCAAAAATCTGACATCACATTCCACACAAACTGCGTGCTGGCCGAACACTCAATCAATGACAAGCATTCATTTGATTTTGACAGAACCAAGATTCTTGACCGGGAAAGCCATTACTTCAAAAGTAAAACAAACAAATGATATATTTAAGCAAATCTCCAACAGTGTGCAATAAGAAGACTGACACCGCCAGTCTTGGCAAAATTTATTATATGTTTCTCCCATCTCCTTCTAGAAAATAAGAATAATTCCATGTTTTGTCATACTTTAAGTTTTTTCTGATCTCTTCACTGTGTTCCTTTTACTCATAACCTCGTTAAAACCTTCCACACTAGTCCAATATGTTATTTACTAATAAGGCCTGTTGGTTTTGTTTGTTTTTTTTTCTTCGAATGTGATTATTTTAAGAAACTATTAGAAATTTTCCAAGGAACGTTTTTCAACATTAATTCAGTGCAATGTGTCTCTATAAGTTCCTTATAATTTATTGTAACTTAATTGCTTGCTGTGATATCCTATAGCCCTGATGATGCTTAATAAATTAAGCGAAACGTCGGCCTAGCTTTTCATTCGTCCTGACTGGCTCTCAAGAATCCAACCCGAACTAATGATTATAATAATAATAATAATAATATTAAAAACAAAGGAAGGTTTAGTAATATTCATCAGCATTCGCGACTCGTTTCGAGCCAATATAATCAATTAAAATAGGAGGAGTAAACAGGAAAACATGTAACTGATTGGCATGAACTCTATCCAGCTTTCGCCCTGACACCGTCAACATAAGTTCTTCTTTCAGTTCTTTCTGCTGCTGCAGACAGTGGAGTGGAGGTAGCATCTCAAGAACAGAAGGAGTTTTTTTGTTTGTTTTTTCCGGAGAGCATGTGGGACAAGTCTCTTTGTCACTGCGGCCACATATGGGCCTATTGTGACACTGATCCTCTCTTAGTAGAAGGAATCGTACATTCCCACCCCCTCAGGAAGCCGAGTATGTCGTTCACCGCAGATTCCGCTATGATTTGGGGTTCAATAGTTCCCTGAGCGAAATATTCGAAGCGTTTGACTGCCAAGGCAGGGCATTCACATAGGATATACTCTGCCGTATAGTCCTCCTCGCCGCAAAGTCTGCATTCCATCGCCTCTGAGATGCCCATCTTGTTGAGGTGATATCTGAGTGGGCAGTGCTCGGTGAGGAAGCTTGTCAGAACTCGCAGATCCTGCCTAGAGAGTGTCAGCATCGCCTTTGCCCTTTGAAAGGAAGGCATAACGAGTCTTTTCGCATGTCTTAATCGTGGCTGGCGATGCTAATGGGCGCTGTTTTCCTGTATCTTCCATCGAGCCACCAGACGATTCGGGTGACTCTTCGTCATACCCACGTATGGTTCAGGCCCGATGGATAGGGACTCTGTACCCTTTTTCGTTGCCCTCATGCCCCCTATGAGCCGGCACCCAGATGCGGGAGAGCCTGTTATGGGCGCTGAGCTGCTTGAGCGAATAGCCTTTAAGGCTGCCCGAGAATGTATAGATCCGCTCGCCCTTGAGTCCTTTAGTCAGGGTCTCTTCCGCACAGATCTTTATAGCTAGAATTTACGCTTGAAATATCGTGGCGTACTCTCCCAGCGGCTTAGCGAGACTGTAGTTGGGCCCTACAATGCCCAGTCCAGCTCTGCCTTTCATAACTGAACCATTGGTATACCACTGCAGGGCGCCCACCTCAGTCCGGATCGTCTCCTTCTCCCATCGTTCCCGTGAGTGGACGTTAACACTGAAGGGCAGCCGAAAGTTCTTCTGCTCTGGCATAACGTCAGTAGCAAGGACCTTCTTCTAGCTTTAACTGTCTAGTTATTCCTTGGAGGCTCGCCTTGACCCTGGTTGAGATATTTCCTGTCTGCAAAAGCCTTACCGCTCCCATGTAAGCAGTCCTCTGAATGTGTATATAAAGAGGTGAGAGGTTCAAAAGGCAGGTACCCATTAACGGAAGGAGTTGAAAGGATTAAGACAGTAGTCCAGTGGAGGTCGGGAAATGGGGGATGTTTTGTCATTTGCACGATTGTGGTACATTCCTTACTCTTCGACGAGTGGAAGGTAAAATGAATGAAGGTGGACTGTTGTTTCAGTGTACAACTCTCGATCTACTTAAAATAAAGTGATAGATATGTTCCCTTAACTGAATGAGAGAACGGGGGTTGACTGGTTGAGATTTAACACAGTACAGCGAAATACAACCTAAACTCCAGTTTTAACAGGGTGAGGATGTTGGTTGTTGGAGTTGAATTGAGCATCGCAGGGAAAAGATGAGGCGAGCAGAGTGACAGAAGATCAAGTGTCTATACTCTGTTACTATACAGAGCTTTGCCAGGCAACTCCATTACCAAAATCATATACGCCAAATAACAAATGATAGCAGGCCAAAGTAATGTCTAACCAGCTTCACCTATTCATACTTTCAATCGAGATTTGAATGATGTATTCCCAAATCACTAGAAATTAGTTCAGCTGTAAAGGTTTTGAATATATATGTCACCGAGCCCTTGAAGAAACGTTCGGTGGTTGTTAGGTGGAATCTTACCTTCTACGCTTTTTACTTGTGCCTTGTGGGACTAATGAAATAAATCATCACCAGTCAAAGCTCAGCAACGGCTCATCTTCGACGTTTTTAGGACGGTCTAGTGATGTCCTACTCCAGGAATGTACAGTATACTCGCGCTACAGCTTATGACGGATCCCCAGTGTTTGGCTTTCCTCTGCCGATCAGCCTCACTACTATCGAGCCAGATCCGAAAGGGTTCTCAGTAAGCTGCTGGGAGTATTTTCACTCATTCACTGAATCCCCTCCCTCTCATCCGTGGACACCTTGATTAATTTATTTCTCAGTGTTTTTCCCTATGATTCTAAAACAATGAACATGACCCTTTATAAACATTCGACAGCTGACGAGGAGCAATCCACACCAATCCAGAATGTTAAGCACTACAGTCTGCTACCATTATTCAACAATCTCTATCGAATGTACATCAATCTTCACGTAAGCTCAGGACTTCTACAACCCGATTGTGGGTAGCCGGGGCACTACGTCTTTCACACGTTGATGAAAGACAGGCTAAGTGATAAACATCTACGAGCTCACAAAGAGCCGAGGAATATTGTGATGATGAAAAACGTTTCGGTTCGGTAGCAACTTCACCAGTTGATAATGATAATCAATCATGAGAATTGACAAAAGAGATGAACCTCAGGTTCATCAATAACAAATACATAACAGAACACCTTACCCAATATATTAAGCAATTAAACGCACTTATCCAATACACAAATTCAATCAAATTGAAGTGCAGAGAACAATTAGAAACGATGATGGAAATTGTTTCGATAGAACGAGTTACGGCGAACGCTGTCGAGGGTCAGAGACGTTTCAACGTCCCCCCTCCCCTCACCAGGTTCAAATTCATGAGATGGTAATTTGCAATAACCTATCTCCCAGAACTCGCTCGGGAACACAGGAGAAAAATTCTTGAAAGTGTTCGTCGGTGTATCGTTTGACCAGACGAAGTCGGGTAATTGAACCGTGAACACGTTTTGTTTTCGTTTATACATCAAAGGGGGCTTTGGAAAGCTTTTCAGTATGAGAGGATGGCTAAATAAAATCGAAAGGAACAAATAAGGCACGTCAAACACGACTTCATCGTGAAATGGATATTGAAAGGATATGAAGCGCCCCTTCATACTGTCAATTCTGAACTAGCTAACGCTCTTCCAGAGGCTTGTGGGAGCCCAAGTTTTATTTTATGTTTTACTCACTAGTTAATTGCTTTACTGCTCTTAACAAATTTCCGTGGAAATGAAATAAATAGAGTAGGAGGGCATCGCACTAAGTGAGGAGGGAACGATACCGACCGGGCAATTGAAACAAGGAGTTTATTTGCATTACACTCCTAGGTTTCTCGAGCATTCTCTTTATGGAAACGTGAGCACTTTTTTCGCCATGATGTTTGCCACAGATAGGGCAGGGATGTGGATCTGACGGTGGAGTTCTGCTATTACCAGAACTTTTCGAAACCGCGTGATTCCCCCAGACTTGTCGTTTGACCACAACAAACAGGGAACGCTTCGACAGCTCAGTTTCGACTGACGACATCAAAGTTTCGAGCGAATGGAGGCTTTTGTGGTGCATATCCAGCGCAGCCTTTGCTTTACCTGCACCAGGTTTTGCTTCTAATCTACCGTACATGTAGTAAGCACTCGTCATCGACACTGCTGTGTATCGTGGTATTACCATGCAGCCAAGAAGTCCCTCAACATCAAACAGAAGAACCACGACAGACCAACTTCTCTTTATTCACGAGTTGCCCTGTCAATGACGGAATTAAATCATGTTTTGGATTTCAATGTAGTAAACACTGTCCTTCCAAATCATGGACTTGCAACATCATAGACAACCTTCATGAAGTATGTAATCTTTCCTCTAGAGATCTCACGGATGGTGAAGTCAACTTGTTGCCTAAAGAACTGAAGTTCACTCCCACTCCATGAGTGGAACAGATGCTGCTGCATGAGGATACTCAAGCATTCCGAAGGAAATTATGTCTCAAGTACTACTGGGATGTGATGGCATCTGATGACCCAATAGCGACTACATCCTTCACTCAGTAGCTTCGAAGAGTTATCTGAGTTTGACCCTCCTCCTTAGGCGTCTTCTCACACGTTAGAGTAATTCATCTCACAATTGATTAAAAAAACGTCGCGACCATCATTTCTTAGTTCATTAACCCTTAAAGACCATTTAACCGTACAAGAGCACAGAGTACTTCACCATCATTGGCTAAACGGCTGGCAACATCTATTGGTGATAGATGCTGGAGGTATACACCGATGTCAACGAGCGATGTGTCAAGATGGAGTGTGAGTGTTGTCACACGCATAAATGCTAGGGTTTGGCACAGTGCCAGCCTCCAACGGACGTTTATGAGCCTGCGTTTTATGTTGAGAAGACGGAAACAGCGAGTGAACATCTCAAGTCGTAGTAGTATTGTGAATATGTCAGAACGTGTGGTGCGACATACCACACAACTCTTGTCAGGCCTTCGCTCAAGGTCTTATATAGAAGAGACAAAAAGTTAATTACTACTCAGCTGCAAGTACCTTGTTAGTTGGATCAAACCCGTTGGCTCCATTTTCTAGTAGAAAATGTACTATTCGAAGAATCTTATTTTTTTCTATATTGAGTAAACGCAAGCTTTCGTTCTTTCCCTGTGACGTACGTCGTCCAATAGGATTTACATCTTTGCCCTCCACACCTAATTTCAAGAAAGACGGGATGAGAGTTAAATATTGGTTCACGTTGATAAAGGAAGAGAAGAACGAGATGATGAGCGAGAGAATAGGCGGACTGAGACGAGAACAAACACACCACAAATTAGTATTCGATCGGCGAAGGAAAAGAGAAATAGACTGTTGGCTGCTGTTCTCTGTCATTATGTAAGCGTCAATGTGCGCTATCGCTGGAGGATAGTGTCCAACTTGAAACGTGTTATTGACAAGGGAATTTTCCCATCTTCGACCTGTAATAAGAACGAGCCGATTGTTTGTCTATTGACGCTCACCTGTTCTCTGTAGTAGATCTAGCCTTATTCCCTTCTACCCTTTTACACAAGTAATTCATAGGTCAGAAGACGGATACCTCCTCACGTAGTTTTCTCTTATCTTCGGCTCACTGCCTATCGACTCAAGTTGACATGTGTATGGCCAAAATCAACAAAAATGAAATAGAAATGTTGCCCACGACATGTAGTAGCGTACTGTAGAAGTTAAGAACATTGAAAGGTTCGTGCATTGCGATTGTGTACGTGCTCCCCACCAACCCCCTATGTCTTAAGATGCACAATAGGATGCGAATTTTCTCTATCGTAGATCTCGAGCATCATGATGCGGAGTGCAAGCAGGTAGCTATTAACTTGTCATGACGGAGACTAATTAGTTTTCTGTGCAAAAGGATAAGTACTTGACATCATTGGCATTACTGCCAACCAGTCTGCAGTGATCCTGAGTGTCCTTGAATTAATTGAAACCCAAATCTGGCAGGATGGGTTGTACAGTGGTGGTGTTAAAATATCCGGGCTAGAGATAAATAAAGTCTGCGTTCAAGCATTTACCATGTCTTGGTCACTCTATCTATCGCGGCACTTCCTCTTATCCTCCTTTCCCTCCCTCTTTCAATCTTTAAATTTCTAAACCATGAGTAAGGTAACTGTATAAACTAAGTTTCACTTTGTGTACCGCATTTTCATTCACTGTGAGCAATGAAAAAAATAAATAAATTCATGTTACTACTGTGGTGAGTTGTTGAACTTCCAAGTAATTTGAAACACTAGTGGAACACACAGAATGGTGGAAGTATTGAGTTCAACTCAAAACTACGGTTTCATGAATTGGAAGATTCTCGCAATAGTTTTCGTTCCGGAGCCTGGCATGTTATGGAGCTTGAAAAAGTACAAAAAGCACATCATCGGCTAAACCACGGCTTTGTAGACGGCCATGATGCTGCTGAAGTCGATTGTAAGAGGCAGATTCATCAGAGAGAGAAACTTGTTCAACAAAAGTAAGACAAATCAGAGATAATTAGCCGAGCTTAAGTGGGCGGGTATACTGAAGGGCTAAGAGTATATGAGAGCAAACGGAGCAAGCAAGCACTATCAGTAGATTATAAACTGGACTTCAAGGTTTAAGCTACAGTTATTATCATCCGGTGCTAGTATATTTGATACTGTTGACGCGTCAAGCGTACTTGTAGTAGGGCCTTATCCGTTCACCGAATTTTAGCTAATATTTTTATGGATGATGAAGGTTAGGTATCGATTAGTAAAGCCAGTGCCACCAGCGCCCCAAGCTCAAGGTGCTGTACCGAGCCAGATGAGTGACCCAGGCCCCTCATATGCAGCAGTAGCCGCTATTGAGCCCTCCTCACTTCCTCACGGAGCCGAGGCCGAATGGCAAGCCGGCCAGGGCCTGGAAGCGCAGGGGGAAAAAGGAAAAGACCCCAAAAAAGCAGGACATCCAGGCCGAGGGCAGGGCAAAAATAAAAATAAAAAGGCTCCACTCCTTAACAAACTCCCCCCTAAAAACCCAGGACATAACGTGGTAGTGGTAAGAACTATGTGAGAGGAAGGAGAGGCTGTTCCGTCCACTCCTGATGCAAGGGAAGCGCTGATGCAGGATGTCCCTACTAAGGACCTCCAAGCACTAAGCATCTGAGGGCTTGACATCCACACCGCAGTGGAAGGTGGCGCCATCATCGTGACGAAAACTCCGGAAATGGCCAAGGCGCTTACCAGCCATATTTCCACCAAGAAGGAGTAGGAGCTACAAGCATCAGCCCCCCTGAATCGCTTCCCGTGTTTGCTATTGTGCGACTTGCGGACTGACCTACAAAAAGAGAACCTGGCCCAACAAGTTGTTGAGTGTTAGGCTTGTAGTCGCAATACGGGAACCATACATAGGATCCAAAACTCTAGGTCTAGGATTGCAGCCACGAGTGGTAGCTGGAGCAAGAACGAAAGCCAAGGCAGCAGTGGCCTGCATTGATCCGTCCATCGACATGCTCGCATTCACCCACCTGAGCAGCCAGAACTTGGCTTGATGTGCTCATCCGAGCTGGTTGTAATATCATTTTGGTTTTTACAGGCAATTCGGTGCACCTGTTGTCAACAGCCATCAACCATTAGAGCAGGCCCTAGCAGGACGACCCTGCATGGTATGTGCTGATGCAAACACCAGATCATCATTGTGGGGATCCCCAACCCTGGATGGAAAGGGGGGGGGGAGCAGTATATAGAGTTACTCACCAAGTACAACTTGGTTGTTGTCAACGGCTCCATGACTGAGGCGACCTATGATGGGCTGGGAGGAAGGTCGTGCATAGACATCACAGCCGTGTCCCACACCCTGCTACTCAAATTGTAGTCATACCAGGTGCAACGCAGAGCGATTACATGGTTATTGACTTCACAGCCACACTCTGAACTGCCTTCATCTAAGAGAAGTAGGCCTTCCATCGCACTATCAAACGAACCAAACGGCAAGGCTGGCGACATTTTGTGGGAGCAGAGAGCTCTGTGAACTCCTGGGGCAGACATTACAAGTCCTCCATAAGAAAAGCAAACGTACAGCAGCTCTTAGCTGCAATGCAAAATGAGTCAGTCTGGGCCTTCAGCATCAAAAGTTCACTAGAAACCCTTCTTGAGAAAGTGTTTCCTGACGACCAAGTACCTCGAGATACTGAAGACCAGAGGGCAGCAAGGGTGTTGATCATGGACCCTCCGAACAAGCCCGACATCCCATTGTGGACAACAGGCGACCTCGGTAGGGCCCTTGCGGTCTTAAAGCCCAACAAATCTCCAACAAATAGAATAGAAATCAATATGCTAAGGAAGGTTGAACAGACAATCTCCAGTGGCCTCCTTAATTTATTTAATGACTGTCTGCAGGTCGGACAGTTCCCCCACTCAGTGGAAGTATGCACGTGTTGTCACTATTCAAAAGGGAGGCGACCGCAATCAGTCAGACCCGCGATCATGGAGACCACTCAGCCTTCTTTCCATATTAGGCAAAACACTAGAAAACTTGATGTTGCAGTCCCTCGAAGGAGTCTTTGGCCGCAACCTCACAGGCAGGCAATACGGGTGTACCAAAGGAAGGTCCACGCAGGATGTCACTGTCGAGATTCGGCATTTCCCTGCTAGCACCGGCTAAGTACGTCGTAGAAGATCTGATTGAGATCAGGGGAGCATTTGACAACCTTTCCTGACCAGCGCTCCTTAATTAGCTGAAAGGTACTCCCCTGCAACCTGTACTCACTCGTCAGAAGTTACATGACAGACAGAATTGCTACGAACGAATGCAGACATGTCTCTGTTCAGAGCTAGATTGAGAAGGGGTGCCCACAGGGCCTGGTCCTTGAACAGCACTCAGGAATGCCTTCCTCCAAGGTCTTCTCAGAAGACTAATGGAGATTGACTGCGAGCCATACGCGTATGTGAATGACTTGACTGTGCTGATCTTTGCGGAGTCAGTCCGCCAAATCGAGGAAAAACCCACCGCATGCTCCGCACTGTCACCCAATGGTGCGAGCACGTCAAGAGTCAGGTGACCGAGGAAAAAACCAAGCTAATCCGCTTGAAAGGAAAAGTGAATAATCCACCCTCAATACGCTTGTGTGGCCACAGCCTCCTTCTTGAAAAGCATGTCAAGTATTTAGGAGTGGATATAGGTGAGAGGTGGGGTTTCAACCAACACCTCCAGTCCCTTAAAGGCACTACCATTGCAAGGTTTGCCTCACTGCGTGCCATTACTAAGGCCACTTGGGGTGTGTGTTACCATGACACTATCCTCATGTATAAGGCCATCTATCTAGGCGTGATTGGCTACTCCCCCGTTGTCTGGGGTAGCAAACTAATAGTCAATCAAAAGAGAGTATTGACCCATTCCCAGAGGGCTGCGCTGCTGCTGACCACGAAGCCTGAAGACTGTGTCAACAGAAGCACTCCAGGTGATCACTGGTCAGTTATCAGGCCATTGAGTGCATGGTCATGGACTCCCCTCAAATGTAATAGGGTCTTCAGCAATAATCAGGGGGTAGTTCAATCAAGTACCTATACGATGAGTTTTTAACAACGCACATAGGATATACAGGGGCTACAGCAGAAATCTCGGAATGTCAACAACCGCCGTTTTGCTTACTACGAAAAGTGATTACATTAAAAAATCAGGTTTATAACCTCATCAATTCTCTGTATACCAATTGAATGGTCAGGGCTAGAGTAGGAGCAGCACAATAAATTCCCTGATGTTTTACCAAGTTAAAATGAACTGAGTGAAAAATAAAGTGAATTGTTAGAAAAAGTCGTGAACACAAGCGCACAAGTGCATTGACTTACAGCTAAGGAAAGTTAAGTGATATTTGAAAGAAGTTGATTTTTGACTTCACCCATGCTCTCATTTTGGCTTTTCATGTCCCCCTGCAGGCCCAATATCAAATTTGAGGTGATTGTTCAACCGTTCTCCCTGATATTTTTACTTTCGCGCCGTGAATAAGAGATGGCATCAACAAAAACTGAATCGAAATTAATTAAGAATAATCTAATAGGGAGGGCACCCAATCCACCCTACACCAGCTCTGGTTGAAGAATTGTCGGTGGAGGGAGAAGGAAAGAAAGGTTAGCTTAATTTCCACGATAAAATATAGTAAAAGGCGTTTAAATTTACAGTAACATTGTTTGGTAAATTGAAAAAAACCTTCGTTTTCTGAATGTTATTCTCCAATTTTATGTTACAAAAAAACTGGTTTGAAGGCTTCTTTTATTTTACTTTTCTTGTCCTCTCTAAGACGTACGCCCCTAACAAACAATTCCCAATTCACGTCAAATAATTTAGTTTAATTAATAATTTACGCGAAGTGCAATAGTGAAATCTTGTACAGCAGTTTGGGAGATTTTCAGGCTGAATTTACATTTAACTTACGGTGCAACTAATGATGTGCGAAGCGCAAGTGATTTACTAACACAAACTAGGAAATTGTTTGTTTAGAACACAAATGAACCGAGAGGGAACTGCAATTAACAGATAACATATTCGAAAGAAGACAAATCAAATGAGAGGATCCTATTTTGAATAAATACAATATTTTATCACGCAGGTCAAAATCGATCAGATTCAATTTTCAATCGCTCCGGCGAATTATGGAGGAGCCCACGGACGCTAAAGTGATTTATGAGAACCAGGGAGGAGCTTGTGATGAATGGGCTGGCCTTTCTATCGCACAGATATTGTTGGATGTCATTAGTCCTGGGCCATCGCTTGCGGACGTAGATTGTATTGAAGTCCTCCCCCACGACATTCACGTCATGTCATTTGCTACAATCACAACCACAACGCCCAATAACTCATATACGACTCCTTCCACTGCTGACACAGGTGATCTTGCCTCCGTTTGATAACCGCTCGGGATTACGAAGACAGCATTCTTCTCTCTGTGACACTTCGAGAAGTGAAGAAAACCAATTAGTTGTTGTAACAAACCAAATAGTTAGGTACTTAATCGATTCCTTAACTTTCCTCATCCCGACTGGGATGGTGAGCTGGAGAACACCATCAGGTAAGACATCACGCAACTTTCCTTTCCGCGGTTTTGTAGCCGGGGGTCTAGAGTGGGGGGGGGGGAATAAAACAGCGCAACAATGTAGAATAAGTTGGTGCAAAAGCTAATTTTTTCTGTTAAAGGTGACTCAGGCAACATGAATGTTGACAAGGTCGTGTAGACCGTATATGATGGTTATAAAGTAAACCTTCTCATACTAAAAATGTCTGATTCAAAGCATCGCACTACTTTCTGTAGTTCCCCGTATTCTCGGTGATTTTTATGGCTTTAGCGACTTATCCGGTTCATTTCTCACTGAGATCGTTTGAAGTTTGTGCTGCTGGTTTAAGCCTCAGAGGACAAAAATAAAACCCAAGACTTGGCAAATATTGTGATATAACAAAACATGAAAATAAACGGCGTTTCTATAAATGAATTAGTGAAGACGATAATCGATGGATTGGGTCACAGTAGAAGGCAGGGAAAACGAATAATAAGCGATTCACCGGGCTGGTCAGCGACGAGCTTCTTCTGATACGGCTCATGTGACGCGTCGCAACTTGGTAGAACAATTTCCCATTACATCTAAAGTGGTGGTAGCGGTCGAAGTTCTGGAATTTGTTAAAGTGCACTTAATTATGTACCCAGAGTTCATCAGTTTCGGCTCATGGTTCTGTTGCAGTAATATCGGCTAATAGCTGAGAAATGGTAGTTAGTTACTCTCCACCCTCTCCCTCTTGCCACCGCTCGTCCAAGAACTCATGAACTGTTAGAGCACGAGTCGAGGAAAAGAACCTGCAAATCCTTTGGATAACCCAGCAACCCACAACACAGGGTCAAACAATCATCACCAGGGTCAAACAATCATTACCAGGGTCAATCTTGTGTCGACATTTTTGCTCGTCCAATACTCCGCTAGCCCACTCTGGGTTCAGTACCCAATTAATAACTGACGGAATGGCTCGTGAAACGACTTTTTATGCAGTTATTCAAACGAATGTCACGGTTGGAAAAATTCTACGAAAGCCGCGACATTCGCTTTCCAAATCGTCTTGAGTGAGAAAATCAATTTCAACGCCACATTCACCTCTAAATAGCATCAGCGCCTCGAAATTACTTTGAATACACCTGAGTGATTTCAAAGTATACGTTTTACGTTACATCAACTACGAAACTCAAAAAACTTACTTTTTTGTAGAACTGTTCCGTTTTTAACATAACAAACGTTGTTAGATACCAAAACTTATTAAAAGTTTCGAGTTTTGATTGTCATTCAGTGAGTTTTAAAGTATTCATTAGATTCAAACTTTACTAAACAACTTCAGAGCTAAGTATTATCATCCTCTGACTCCGAAATTGTTCTGGAGCGAAATGTCACTGAATGTTCTTCAAAATAACGGTATACAACCAAAGGGATTGTCTAGGTGGGGAGGGGATTAAACGGCATCCACCGTGGAAATTCATACACATGACTGGATAAATTAAAATACCATTGTTCGATTTCTCCACTTACACGACTTCAAATGGGTATACTCAGTCGTCCAAACGTTGGCAATTCGGTGCCTGTCTTAGCAGTTGTAGCATCCTTACCGATTCCGTTGACTATTATAAAGAGAACATCGAAGTGCGTACCAGATGCTGTTAACATCGGTTGTCTGCACACACACATGCATGTGCTAGACGCGACTGCGACCGTAGTAGCGTTATTAATGAAGTTCCACCTCCAGCACCAAGAAGCTGCAATGAGGGAGTTCCAACGTTACTATAACCACTGGGTACTAGGAAGGACCAACGTACAGTACTCAAATCTACTGCACGGTTCTGGGGCAAATAGATGTCATTCGATGGAGGAACAAGGGGACACACAAAAACCATCAAAATATCTATATATGCAGAGTGGACGAAGGTGAACTACCCCTTCTACCAAATAGACTACGAAATAATAATTGGACATCACAAGTGGAGCAGGCGAAAAATCATTCATAAGTAAAGAACGACTGGTGTTACTCTCACTAGGAGATGAGCCAGGACCACACCTTGGTATAAAATGATCAACTAAGGAATAGGGGAAGAACTATCTACTAATACCAAGTTATATATTGTAGTCTCTGGAAAACATGTAGATTAACTAAGCTTGGTATTAAATTACCTATCAGACTACTGAATGAACTAGTGTTCCTCGATAACAAAGCGTGGATGAAGCTTTAGTTGGCAGACCTTAGAAAGGTGGGATCACTGTTCAGATGGGTTCTCTCATCGCTTTCCAAAGCCAAGCAGCAGCTGTAAATAGCGCAGTCGGGCCCCTAAAAGAACTAGGAAAGTACGAGTAGGATCACTTAGTAGTACATTATTGCTTCAAATACAGTGACAGTCCCTCTCATCAGTACCCAATCATCCCTTCAGATGACTTGAGTCCCACGCTGAAGTATCAAGACTGCTGGGGAAGTGGTAACGTACGAGATTAACCGGTAACTATTAATTTCAAATGTTACTCACATAATAATATGGTTATATGGTTGCTAGACTGTGAACTGGTTTCAATAATTACTAAGACTCTTGTAAATGATGTTATTTATTGTTAAATTGTAAGAGCAGATAACAGAGAACCAGGGAAGAACGAATAGCTAGAAAAGTGTAACGTGAAAGAGACAATCTACCAGTCAGCTGACAACCAGGCGTTTTCAGCCATGGCGTTGAAAGTCATGTAGTAACCTTAGTTATATGTGACCACCCAACTTAATTAACTGTCGTTAATTCTTGTTTGGAGATTTATGCTTGTGACACCCTGCGCTAACAGTCATTACAACACATGCCTAGAAAGAAGGAAAGGAAGTTGAAGTCCGGAACTACATACGGAGATACGTTTTTTGAGCAGCAACGAATGAGTATGTTTCCAGTTTTCTATTATAAACTACATCGCGTTTTTTCGACTAACCACTAGTGAGGACATGACCACGTCCTGACGTGAATGTTGAGATGAAATTTCATTCACCAGTGGGGCTGTGTGATTGGAGCATTTACGTATTAAAATCTTGCACGCTTCTAGTACTCCTCCGATTCTAAGAGTTTATAACGACCTGCTTTGCGAAATGACTTCCATCGTAACGTTAACACAGAAACAAGTAAATGGTAAATAACGCATTTCCATGCTAATAAAATTAAAATTTTAAATCAAGACCACTTTGAACCAGTAAGATGCGCACCATCCGCAGTTATAATTCAATACCATAAGTAAACTGACTGGTGATGTTCAAAAGTTTTTTAAAAATTTACGCTACCGGAGCGCCAAATGAAAAGAGAAACGTTGAAGGGGCTCCAATGCAGAAAAAGGGAAATCAAGTGAAAATGGAAAAGAACGAAAAGAGGAACAAACTCCAGTTTTAACGGCCACAAACCTTACATTACAAATCATTTGCCTGAATAAGCAATAAACAAGGGAAGCAAATTATGCAAATACCTGATGAACTTTTACTGGGGCCGAGCCACCCGGTGCCTTTTAGTGCTTAAACCATGATTGGCCGTCAGTACTGAATATCGCATGTCTTCGGCCTTCGGACGACTGGGGAAGAACAAACACATAATTGTGCAGTTCCACAGTGACGACTCAAATAATCTCAAGAGCTGATTCTGGTGTTATCGGACAATTTTTCAAATTGACAACGCACGCTGGTTTTTCGATTTTTTTGCGTTTAGGCTTAGCACACAAGTGGGAAAACGCCATCTACCACAGTTATTATGGAATCACAACCCAACCAATCAAAAGGGGACAACTCAACTCATATTTTTTCGAACAATCCTTGCTGTACAATAGCCTTGATCGACAGTCTCCACGTGGGACTATTATCTACTCTAAATTCAAGTGAATAGTTCAATAACAAAATTAAATCCGCTGAGCAAAATAATTAAATGCTCCTCAGCCAGAATCAAAACTATCAATTCGTATTTTGAAATCAGCATTCTTATCAAATTCCTACTGACAGGAGTCATCTACTACTTTGTATGAAACCACCTGCTTGCCGACGGCTTTCAGTTCTCCTCTTCTCTTCAGTACTCCTCCAACTCTCCAATTTCCAATTAAGTTTGGTATCACCACTAAATCGCCATTCATCGTCGCCCGCGCTTGCTTACTCATTTCTCTGTTTGGAACGGTAAAATCGTCTTTTGTAACTGCAAATAAAACTTTTTATTCCAATCACGTTAGGCTATCGTATGCCTACGCGTTTCCTCCCTAGCACATCTACTTCAAAGATGAGGATTATAAACTATTACACCTCACGTGGAAACTAAATAGCAAATGAGTATTATAGCTCTAATAGAACATATATTGTGTATCCCCGTTTATTTCGTATGCCAGTGTGCTATATATGAATTTTTGTATTTAACACAATTTCTCTGCTCTCACTAGTTCATGTATACTAGTATATATTACTCATAATGGTAGTGCGTATGCCTCCTGTAGAATAGAGTTTCAATTATGTGCAATTAATGCCATTTATTTTCAATGGTGGTGCAGTGGCCTTTAAAAGTTTCGTTAAAGTTGCAATCTAAGCACATTTAGTAAGATAGTTTTATACCTAAGTACGTTAGTAGTGAAGAAGGACTAACGAAGAAAAGTAATAAGTATACTCAGAATTGAAAAGTTGGGTAAAAACCTTTGGTTAATTGTAAATCCCATGGTGGCATCTACATGTAGTTAATGAGTCCTGTGATTCTGAGTAGTTTGTTTAGAACATTGTAAGTACACTGTTAAGTGGTTGAGGGTCGTAAAACGTTCGCCCCTTTGAAATATTTGTTTATTCAAAGATTGTGGGGGAGGTTGGTTTTGTTGTTCACGTGTTCGTATTCCCCAGCGAGGCATCCGCTGCTTCAAACCTAAACCCACCATTCCGTTTATTTTAAAGACGAAACAGGTGTAGGAAGGAACAGTCGTAAGAAAGACTCCCTTCGCCTTCGGGAAGCATACAAAAAAAAGTAAAGACAGACTTATGAGGTGTCTTAAAGAACTTCGATTTTGTATTCACTTCGCAAGGTTTCAAATGAAGCGGGACTTTTTATGCTAAAAGGTTCTCCAACACTGATGGAAGAACAGAGTTAGATTGATCCGCACCATCAAGCGAATGCCTTATGACGACTCATTGACTTGAACCTTGCAGTGAGTGGCGCAGTGAAATCGTGAAACCGACTAACCACATTTATGCTGCAGATGAATGAGTCGATCGCTGCGGAGGAGTTCTAAAAGGGCTTCTGCTTCAATCGGTTGCAATGGTTTAACTCCAATACGGTTCACTAAGTGGTAGGCTCAACTACTTGTGTTCCTAAGCTTCATCTTGAACAGCAAATAGAAAGAAGATTATTAATAACTCGGAGGAGTGATTGGCAGTAAACCAGTTAAATTAGCGATTCAGGCTCGCACCAAGTGCAGAACAACGAGTTGTGAATAATCCTCCTCATTAAAGGCAAAGTGAACAGAACCCACCTGCATTACTTTTCCCATAGATGATTCGCGGGCCTGATCTTCCTTCCGCTCGCAATATTCGCGAATTTGGGTTGAATTCATCTCAATCTCAGGTTACGTTTGGGTCATGTCGATGCATAGGTTTTTTGAGGCCGGACCTGACGACAGAGGAACCAGGGACTTTAACCACGTTCTCCTACCATGAACGGGGGGGGGGGGGATTTAGAGAAAAAGAGAGAGCGAGAGATTGATTGAATTCCTTTATTTACCTACTAGTGGAGATTAGGGTCTAGCTGCTCTCACCCTCCACTCTCATCGAATAATATTTGATAAAATATTATGAATGATCCCTCGACCGTGGCAGTTTGGTTGGCGAGTATTTGAAGTATCCTACGTTTATTCCGCATGAAGTCCAAGTCTTGCGACAAGTATGCAAGCGTTCTGAAATTCAACATTTTAAAGACCACAACAAAAGCTCACTGCTTGTTACAATTTATGTCATAATAAATAGTTATCAGAGGTCGAAGTGCTGATCCCTGCGGAGTACCCAAGCTCACCTCCCACCAAGTTGACAAAGACCCTTGACACTGCTGTCGATCTGACGATCGAAATCAAACCATGTTCTCATCGTTCCAGTTACTCAAACGGGGCTCAGGGTCGCCATCAAGAAATCACTCTGGAGTTAGTCGAATGCCGCCGAAAAGTCGAATAGTACGGAATAGAATGGAGCTTTCTTTAGTTCAGAGGGAAAGAGAGAGAAAGAGTGAGAGAGAGAGAGAGAGAGAGAGAGAGAGAGAGAGAGAGAGAGCCAAACGAATTATTTTCAACTGTGGCAAGATTTGGTGGCACACCACCACTCTTATACGTAAAAAACGTAGAAAACGTAGAAAATGTTGCCTTTATGATTGCACAACTTGATGCAGTCTCACACTCCAAGACCAATATTCAGCATTGAAAAATACTAGTAAACCATACGAATAGTGAAAATAGTAATCGCAAAAGTAGGCGAAACATGCTGTAATACGATTAATTAGTATTAAATAGTGAAGATAACGATATTTAAATGAGGTAATATACTCATGAATAAAAAGGCTAAACAGTATAAAATCCTGTTACACAACTCAAAGTATATTTATTGGTACCGGTTCGACGGTTTATTTTTACTCTTTGACTGCTCGGATTTATTCTTGAAGGTATTACACGGTTACTGAATGTTTGTATTGCTTGATTGTGTAATGACTCACCAGTTCGAGTTGCTTGCTGTATTGAGATGAGCTGTGATTCGCCATGATTAGTGGTCTTCCCATGTTGAATATAGCAGATATCACCATTCCTAATGAGAACATGTCGCTTTTAATGCTGCACTGCGACATGGTTTGAACTTCCGGAGCTGGAAAGAATGCAGACGTAAACAAGTTGTTTATACGCAACGTGATATCATAAAATCATTCGCTATGATAAGCAAATCGTAACCAACATCTGTTTAAGCAAAACGCACCTCCCTTTTGGTTTATTGTTCATTCTGAATAATAACCCAATGTTTTCGGTCAAGAAAAATTTTTCACTTTGCTACATAAACTCGAAAATGTAACGCGGGAGATGTTACGCGGGATATGTAACGGAGAAGCGTCACGAAATTTGTGTTGGGTTAGGTGCATGGTAACGTCTGTTACAAAATCTAACGCTTGATAACATCACACGTTTTAATAACCTCAGTGACTAAGTGATGATGTCAATTGCAATTGACGCGGCCATTTTATCGAAACCTTCAACGAACACAATCAAATGTAGTTATCATGGCATTAAAAAAATAAATAAATAAAAGACATAAAATGTTCCTAGTGGTTGCGTACTTGTACGAAAGCTGTACCCACCGTTTGTGTAAAGGTTTCTTTCACGCCCGCCAGCCTCAACGTGAAACGCTACGACCATTTAATATCCTTCTTTCCTTCGCCAACTTGAAGTTTAGCGAAGCATTTTGCATAGACGGAAAACATGTTGACGATTTCAGTCTTGCGTCAAGCAAATGTAATCAGCAGGGAAAATACCATTCCGAGCAAGGCTCCAAGCTGAAAGCTCGACAAAGTACGTTCATGCGATTTCCCACTCCCACGGATTCTGAAATCATTATCTCTATCACAAGTTATTGAGTCTTACTACCTACGTGCACCAACAGAAATATTCGAATAAATAAATCAAAACCTATACTGATGACTACATTTAGCGTTATTGAAGACTGCTCCATAAGCGTTCTTGAAGAATTGCGTTGAACGAAGATACAATTTTCCTCACCAGCCATTTATCTAATTCTTTATGGTA
This sequence comes from Pachypeltis micranthus, assembly GCA_020466155.1. Classification (NCBI taxonomy): domain Eukaryota; kingdom Metazoa; phylum Arthropoda; class Insecta; order Hemiptera; family Miridae; genus Pachypeltis; species Pachypeltis micranthus. The sequence continues at coordinate 3,345,711 of CM035773.1, read as the reverse complement.
CCAAAATAGGTATATGGACGTAGAGGTCAAGCGTTTTGTAACAGATGTTACCAAGCGTTACACTTTTTACGACCACCCCTCAAAATTTGATACTTTACGTTTCAAAGCATTCCAAAGATTTCAAATCTGCAATGTCCGTCCACCGCCCGCCGTCCGGGCTTTTTGTGCCTTTAACGTGGTCTGAAAAATCCATTCTTTCGCACAAAAATCCCATTTGGTATCTAGTTGTGCCCGCCATCTCGACAATCCGATCGGACGAAACCCTTGGTTGTTATGGACAAAAAATGGTTTAAAAAATTAACAAAACGTAATCGCATATTATAAAAGTATAATCGCATTTAACCGTGTTTCGTATCGTTTTCAAGGTATTTCTAGATCCTGGGTCGAATGGAATGAGTATCAGACGTGTACAACTGCGTATAGGGAAATTACAGTAATTATAGTGAGCCAAGATCAACTAATTGAACGAACTCGCGGGAACTACAGCAAAAGTCAACGTTTCGTCGTTTGTACTCCCTCCCTCCCGTCTCATTAAAAACCACCCGCCCCCTCGCCTCGCAAGGTCGTGCCAATTGCCGAGGGTTCGCTGGAATTTCTCCGACTCTTTTTGCCTGATGGGGCGGAGGAAGGTTAGAGCCGATGAGGAAGTGCCGGTCCTCCGCACACCCCTACATCGGATCATAAATGCCTACAGACGTTTACGGGCACCTGGCGCCGGGGGAATATTTAGTTTCCATAGTTCATTGTAGTCAGGTCATGTTTCGTATGGTTTACTAGTGTTTTTCGATGCTGAATCGAATGGAATGGGTCTCGGAGCAGTAATACAAGCCATTCATGAGAGTAATAAGCCGTTGTGTAATAATTTGCAGGGTTTTTTACAAGTCATGGGTGTTTGGGGAAGAACTCAACCCTGAAAACCTCATTGTCATATTATATTATTATTGAAGGATTCCCCGTTTGGACTTTTCCCACTGACCTTTTCCCTGACCTCTCAATTCCCGGATATATATTGTGAAGGCACAATTTTCGACGCGGCGAGAAAAGCGCGGGAAGCCGCGTCTCCACTGAGCGCCAGCCCCTCCAAGGGAAGGAGAAGCCGGGCCCTGCGGTTGAAGAGGCCGGCGGAGCCTCGGAAGGTTGCCGGCGTCGTCGCCCGTTGTCGCTTCGAACCGAGATTGTGAAAAGGACAAGGAGATTTGACTTCAGGAAATATTGAGCATAATACACATTATTATCTGGCTCCATTTTTTTGAGCGAGAGCAAGGTGAGCCGCTAAAATCTTTATTTTATATATTTTTTAAATAAATTTTCAATTTGTTTTTCCATTAAGCCCATTTGTGCGGTAAGACGCCCTCCTTCACGGATCAGGCTCCCCTTTTGTTTAAAAGTATCCCTGGTTGGTTGTCCGCCCCCTTCCCTGAGAAGGAGTTCTCAATTTGGTCAAATTGGAAAGAAAACGATTGGCCCCGAACATTACAATATGTATACTCTGAAACATCTGAATGGTTCCGTTTGGAATAGCTCTTGTCCATCATCCGTGCGCTATGTGAGTTCGTCTAAATTTACGCTCCATGAGAAGTGTCGCTTCTCCATTACGCAGTGATCTTACTCCCCGTGACTTTTTTTTTTTGACCCGAGGGCGTGTGGGACAACTCCCCAAAGCGTTTTGCTGCCAAGGCAGGGCATTCACATAGGATATGCTCTGCTGTCTCGTCCTCCTCACCGCAGAGTCTGCATTCCACCGCCTCTGAGATGCCCATCTTGTTGAGGTGATATCTGAGTGGGCAGTGTCCGGTGAGGAAGCTAATCGAGACCCTCAGATCCCTTCTGGAGAGTGTCAGCATCGCCTTCGCCCTTTGACAGGAAGGTGTGACAAGCCTTTTCGCCTGTCTTAGTCGTGGCTGGCGATGCCAATGGGCGCCATTTTCCTGTATCTCCCATCGAGCAACCAGACGATTCAGGTGACTTTTTGTCAGACCAACATGTGGTTCAGGCCCGATGGGTAGGTACCCCTTTTCAGCCTTTTCATTGTTCTCATGCCCCCTGTGAGCCGGGGCACCCAAATGAGGGAGAGCCTGTTACAGGTGCCGAGCGTCTTGAGCGCATGGAGGCATTCCCATGCCAGCTTAGCCCTAAAACTATAGGCTGCGATGGCCTTTAAGGCGGCCTGGCTGTCTGAGAAAATGTAGATCCGCTTGCCCTTGAGCCCTTTGTTCAGGATCTCTTCTGCGATCTCTTGGGTTTTGCCCATTGTTCGCGGCTGCTTATTCAGTCAGCATGCTGTCCTTATTCACAGCTGGCCGCAGACATGCCCCTGGGGACAATGCCGTGGCCGTTCCACTATCCACAACCCGTGGTCGCGCCTGGTAGCATGGGCATGCTCCTGGGAAGATAACCCAGAACCAGGCCCCTTGACTTTACTCTGACTACTTATCTCAAGTGTATTTACGTGATCATCTTACCAATCTGTGAACTTCCGAACATAGTCCCTTCCTATCTTGCACCACATACATTGGTATATGGTTTCTAGTATATTACCCTCAATTACTACATTCTCACAGTGAGAATAGAGTAATTACTAACTAAGACAAAGGGGCAGTTGTCAAAGCACTCCGTGACCGTTGCGAAATCCTACGACCAAGAATATTATGCTAGACAACTAGCATAATAGCGACTTACTGTGAAAAACTTAATTTGCTTTCAATAACAAATGCGGAGCTGGTGGGAATATGTTTGTTTCTAAATCACTAGCGACGGAGTTGTGGAAACGCATTTCAATAATAAAACGGAGTTAGGAAAACTATTTCCACATAATTTAAGTTACAATATTATATCGATTACGACGGTTACGACAATAAGTGGCATGGTTCAGTTGTATTTGTGTTACCTATGATGTATATGGAATGTATGTATATAACCGTCCTAACTCCGCAAAATGATCAATTTATTTGCCAATGTACTGCGATACATATGACACACATGCGGATTTTCGCCGCTGTATTGTGCAACATTTCATGTGAGATGTGGACACATCAGCTATAGAACCCGCCGTTTACATAATTGAAATGCGTTTTCACGTTGTCCACAGCAAATGTAGAATTTCCAGTTTTTCTGCAGAACGGTGGAAACGATTTAGACTAAATTCACGGGTGACTCTTACCGGATCAGCAACTACAACTTGACCGATGTGTAGATTTTTGTAGTAGTGCGTTGAACGTAGATACATTGCCTGTACGTATAAAGTATTACCACCAAATTTATGCGTGAGTGTATAAAGCTACGAGTATGTGATGCGTCACACTAAATATTGATTAGTATGCGACGACCCTAAGCAAGGATTCTACAGGATTCTGAGAAAAAAAGAACTGCTACCACGATGAAGGATCCTATTCACAAATACATATCAATAACCTACTACACTCGTACATCAATACTTCAGTCTACCACCGTTAGCTTCAGCTGTCGCTTGGGCATCTGACAACTCGATGAGTATTTGCCTTGGTGAATTGGCAGCCAGTTACCAGAATTATGATCAATAACAATCGAAGATCAGATACGTCGAAAATGTGACCTAATTAAGGATTCTCATCGGTCGCATGATGAAATCTAATGGAATTGCTTCTTGAATGCCAAAAACTGTTATTTGTGACATTCGAGTCTGACACGTTACCGAAACGTAAACATTTAGTTGGTTGTAACAGTTTGCTGAAGTATTATTCTTGAACAGGAGGAGGAGAGAAATGTTATATGGAAACTGACAACCGTAGTGATGAGAGATGGATGGTAATGCTCCCGTTATTGGCTCAAATATTTGCGAGGTTCCGGTGAGGAGGGCAGTCGATGAGAGGCCATTATTAACATTCAACAGCTGCATGTTTCCCTTGTCGAAGGTGTGTGCATGAATAATTATTCATTTTTGGCACTTCATTTCATTCGCTTTGGGTAAAAGTATTGACATTTCACACGGCGAACAGTAAAGTACTGCCAAGTTGCCATTGATAAATTCATCGGCTGTTATGACTCGAGAAGATTCGATAAAATGTTCACCATTCAATATTCAAATATCTGGTGCGTTGCAACACACAACTTTCCTTAGCTCTACGTCAATTCACTTTGTACGCGGCCAATTCGATTTAATCAATTCATTTATCACTCATTTAATTTGAACTTGGTCAAATAACGCTTTACGGCAGCAGGAAGCGGTAGCGCTTACAGTTCCAGATTTTATTGTGCTGCTCGTACTCATTGCAGGACCCATATTGAGCAATCGGTACACAGATAAATAATGAGGCTGTAAACACGAATTTTTTGAAGTGGATAGTACTCACTTTTGTGGAGTTATTGGGTAATAACAGTTAGAGCTGGTAGTAAGCGAAACGGCAGTAGTTGAAATTCAGGAATTTCTGGAGTGAGCCCCATGTATCCCATGAGCGTTTTTAAACACCCACCCTTTAGGTATTAGATTGGACTACAATACCAATTTTTTTAGCATTCTACTGACATTCCAGCGTACTTTATAAGGAAAAACCTGCGCTAAAAACGCTTTTGGTCGAAAATTTTGATAATTTATTGTGCTGCTCTCGTCATTTTCCCACAAATGGGAATTTTATGGTATCATTGCCTTATTGAGAGCTATCAATATAAAAATTTAATCAAAATCGTTAGAGCCATTTTTGAGAAAAAAAATATTCGGTGTTTTGATCACTATGATAACTATAGTTAAATTTCGGTGGATTTTGTTCATACCTTTATTTTGGCGTTCCATGGTGACTTGCGGGCGAGATATGAAGTTTAAGGTGATTTGGTACGGTGGTTTTCTCTAAAAATCGTTCACAGACGCACGTACACACAGACACACAGACCATTTTTCCAAATAGTGTTTTTCGGACTCAGGAGGGTCTGAAACGTAAAGATCTGAAGAAAACTCAAAATTTTTTTTTCAGCCGATTACATAACTTTCCTTTCTACTTCGTAGAGCAAGGAAAGTAAAAAGGGTTTGACATTACTAAATTACCTCGAATAACAGTAAACAATGAGCAATGTGCAAGGGAAACCATTTCACCCAACAAAAGGGTTCCGTTCGGGAATGCTAGGTCCTACTCGGAAGGACAGCCTAGTCAACCCATCTGACGGGGATAATGCAAATTTTTGATAAGTGTGTAACGGGACGAACCAAACCCTTCGATTCAGCGGAGGCTCGTCAAGGCATTTATGCTGACTAGGCACCTCAAATGCCCCGGTTCGCTCGCGACTTCGCTGCAGTCAGAATAGAATCCTATTGTTTAAATGTTTTAGGTGTACTTCTTAATGAATAAGATGGGAAATAAATAAACCGGGGGAAAACTAGAATATGAGGAAAGTGAGAATTGGTTATAAAGAAGCACATATTGGATTGAGGCGTATGGTTTACGGAAGTGAGAGGTGTGGAGGGATGAAAATGGTCGTCTTGTCATAAGATAGTGTCGTCACTCTTTTGTGAATAGTTCCTGTGATAATATTTGAAGGAAATATTTTCGAATGCAAGTTATGGAAACCTTGGGCTTAGATGTATAGACGATTTCCCGCTTTCCCTTATTCCACTATCAAATGCTTTATTCTTTATGGTGTTCTCCTTTCTTAACCTTCTTTTAAAGGAAATTTAGTAAATTTCTGTTCTCAAGTCGCTTCTGTTCTACATTAAAAAACAAAAAATTCCAGCGACCTTTCAATTCTTGAAAGCGAACGGTGTTCCAGTTATCTTTAATCGAAAGAATTGAAATGAACGATACATGATAATATCCTGTACATAGACATTGGAACATCCGTTACATCACTATTGAGAAAAATGTATGGAGACAGAATGAGGCTGTTTCCGAGTAAAGCTGAACGTTACTACGGTGCACGAAGTGAAATGTCAAGATTTTTTCCTGTCATTAGAAATTAACAGAGAACCCAGGTTTGAACCGTCCACGTAAGCCTCCTCTTCTTAGGTCAACCCGCCTTCTAAACACGCCGTTTCCACCTAATAAAATAATGATAATAATAGTGATAGTAATAACGCACGATTGAAAGGCGTAGTATTGAAGTACAAGTAAAGTGATTAAATCAGTCCCCAGAAGTAAAACGTCTATTCGGGTCAGCAACAAAAAGGGTGGCAGCTCGTCGACTCAGATAAGTTCGATGAAATGGGGAGGTTATTTAACTCAGGAAACTGAGGAAATAACGTCGCTGGACGGCCCCGTCCCGTAACGTGGAACATGCAACGAAACACGCAACTTCGTGTCACGGCACTTTATCATTCCCAACTATGCGCTCTACAATCGCCGAGCTGGTGACCAGGAGGCACCACTTACGCCACTTTTCACTAAAATGTTAAACGGTCCTCGAAAAATTATCGTTTGACAAGCAAAGTCACAAAATACGATTAATTAAGTATTGTAGGGACATTACTGCGTGATGAAAATACGGTAAAGTAGCTCCTAATGGCTTACTGTTGACTACGAATCTCAGCATTGATGAACGTGAATTCCAACTCGCCAAATTGAACACGAGGACAAGCAGGCACAACGATAGTCGGCCAAACCACGAAATTATGCGGGCGGTATGAATACGTGGCACCCCTGAAAGAAGCACTAAAATTCCGGAACTGTAAGCGCTACCGCTTCGTGCTGCCATAAAGCGTTGTTTCATCTAGTTCAAATGAACTGAGTGATAAGTGAATCGAGTAAGTAGGAAAAAAACCCATGTACACGAGTAAATTGACGTCTAGCTAAGGAAAGTTGTGTGTTGTGTGTATTTTTTTTAAACATTCTCGTAACATTTCAGCGGAGTTTATAAGGAAAACTAGATATCAAGTTTGAGCTTATTTGGTAAGGTCGTTTTTTCTAAAAACCGCGGTAAAATCGATTTCGTCGAAAATGTTGGTAATTTATTGTGCTACTCTCGTCATTTTCCCACGGATGGGACTTTTACGGAATAGTTTTCATATTGGGAGCTATCAATGCAAAAACTTAGAACGTTAGAGCCGTTTTTGAGAAAACAAAATTTAGTTGTTTTGATTTAACTATAAATATGGTTAACTTTCGGTGGATTTTGTTCAAACCCTTATTTTGGCGTCCATGATAACCTGCGGGCTAGATATCAAGTTTGATCTGATTTGGTACGGTCGTTTTCTCTAAAATTCGTTCACAGACACAAACACACACACAGACTATTTTCCCAAATAGTGTTTTCAAACTCAGGAGGGTCTGAAACGTAAAGATATGAAGAAAACTCAAAATTTTTTTTCAGCCGATTAAATAACTTTCCTTTCTACTTTGTAGAGCCAAGGAAAGTAAAAAGTAAAAAAGGTGAATCAGCAAACCGTTCATAGGGCGGGATTTTTTTCACAGCCTTCTGAATATTGAATGCCTCACATGCCATAAGGAGTCTATTGGCCAAGGTCGCATGTCAACATGCAGTGGGGTTCTTGTCCCACTCCTATGGTGCTTCGGGGGTGGTGGATTTCTCTAAGGAGCCATGATTGGAAATCGAGCTGCGTCATGATCAATTTATTTCCGCCGTTTATTCGCTATAAGAAGACAATACCGTCTTCTTGCCGAGTGATGGTTGCGTCGTTTTCTCTTCGGTCTGTCATTTTAAGACAATTTTATCGAAGTCCCCGTCGTAGAATAATGACTAATGTAAAAAGAAGTAGCTGTCTAATTTTTTAAATCATGTACGGTTTAGCCGATCTAACAATAAGGAGGAAGCTCCAAAAATGAAACGCAGTAGTGCATAATAACGTCACCTTCGTTCACTCTCTACTACATCAGAAAAGTTCCATTGGTGAAGCGTCAGATCCTCAACGATGAAACCCCCAAGCCACAAGGACAAAAAACACTTTTGGCGTGGGTTTCCTGCTTTCATCGTTGGGTCGTTCCAATTCACGTCAATACAAGGATTTAATTCACCTGTGTTGGGAAACCGGTGTTGGGGCTTCGTTGAACTCATTTTAATAGGATGGTAGAACCGGGAGAACTTCGTGTCATACCCGTTTATCTGGAGCATTAGAGGGATATGGAGCCCTCGTAACTGAATCAAACCCCAATGTGTTTACATGGTTTAATTAGGTATTCAATTGAGGAGAAGTGGAGTTCAATTAGTTAACTTAGTTCAAGCTGCACGTACTTGACCTTCGTGACATTGATCAGGGTTACTTCGATCAACCGTGGGAACAGCGTTTTACTTGTACGATCGTTGAACGTATTACCGGGCATGACATAATGGAAGTAGAATGATGATACCTTTGGAAGAACTACAACCCTACGAACCCCTGCACTTAATCCGTTCGTTTCACTCAGGGCTGGAGGCACCCCACTCAAGAGTTGTGTAGGTTGACCTGTGGGTCTGTGGAACTGGAAATGGTATGTTAGAGACCAAAACTCGCATCCGAAAATCACTACACAACGTGGCAGGACAAGGGAAAAATGCAACAGAATTAAGAGAGAAAACTTCGAACTTCATTAAACATCTCATCGAGATAATTTGATACAAACGATTGTCGTCGTAGTTCTATTAACAACGCCCTACAGTATCTTACTCGCAAACGATTTCAGCTCAGGTATCGGAACTACGTGCGATCTTAAATTAATCAAGGTAAGTAAAGAAATAAACAATTTAACGTCAAAGTTATTAATTTATTTAGCGTACATTATTTCGAATATTATTCATTTGTAGTAACTTTAATATAAGTGTAACGAAATCTTTTCATAAACTCTCGATATATGGTTTCCAATTTTTTACTTTCCTTGGCTCTACGAAGTAGAAAGGAAAGTTATGTAATCGGAAGAAAAAAAATTTTGAGTTTTCTTCAGATCTTTACGTTTCAGACCCTCCTGAGTCCGAAAAACACTATTTGGGAAAATGGTCTGTGGGTCTGTGAGTGTGTCTGTGAACGATTTTTAGAGAAAACCACAGTACCAAATCAGCTCAAATTTCATATCTCGCCCGCAGGTTACCATGGGACGCCAAAATAAGGGTATGAACAAAATCCACCGAAAGGTAACTATAGTTATCATAGTGATCAAAACTCAAAACACCAAATATTTTTTTTCTCAAAAACGGCTCTAACGATTTTGATTAAATTTTTTACATTGGTAGCTCCCAATAAGGCAACTATACCAAAAATTTTCCATACACGGGAAAATGACGAGAGCAGCACAATAAATTACCAAAACTTTCGACGAAATCGATTTTAGCGCGGGTTTTAGAGAAAACAACCGTACCAAATCAGCTGAAACATGATGTCTGGCCTACAGGTTACCATGAGACGCCAAAATAAGGGTATGGGCAAAATCCACCGAAATTTAAATATAGTTATCATAGTGATCAAAATACAATATGTTTTTTGTCAAAAACGGCCCTAACGATTTTGATTAAATTTTTTATAGAGACAGCTCTCAATAAGACAATTATAACATGAAATTCCCATTTGTGGGAAAATGATGAGAGCAGCACAATGAATTATCAAAATTTTCGACGAAAAGCGTTTTTAGCGCAGTTTTTTCCTTATAAACTCCGCTGGAATGTTACTAGAATGTTTAAAAAAAGTCGTGTTATAGTCCAATCCAATACCTATAGGGTGAATGTTTAAAAACACTCATGAGATACATGGGGCTCACTCCAGAAATTCCTGAATTTCAACTACTGCCGTTTCGCTTACTACCAGTTCTAAAAGTTTTTACCCAATAACTCTGCAAAAGTAATTACTATCCTTCTTCAAAAAATCCGTGTTTACAGCCCCATTAACTCTCTGTGTACCAATTGCTCAATAATGGTCCTGAAATGAGTACGAGCAGCACAATAAAATCTGGAACTGTAAGCGCTACCGCTTGCTGCTGCCGTAAAGCGTTATTTGACCAAGATTCAAATTAACTGAGTGATAAATGAATTGATCAAATAGAATCAGCTATGTACAAAGTGAATTGACGTAGAGCTAACGAAAGTTGTGTGTTGCAACGCACCAGATATTTTAGAAATTCAGTCCACTGATCCATCTTGAACGTTACACGTTGCCCCTTTGACTCAATAATCAGAATAGTACCCAGTTGTACATTTTTAATCAACACACTAGTGTCGTTTGTAATAGTGACTATTTTACTCTCCATGATGCTTGGTACGAATCGTTGAAAATCATGATGAAAAACACATCATTTTCCGCTTTATATTGCAGAGACATTGAGTGGTGCTATACATTACGTTCCTAGGTGTTTCCAATATTTTAAAGCCAGGCGGTACTGCTGGATAAAGTTCGTGAATACTGTGGCTCTCCAACAGCGGGGCGATACTAAATGTTTCATCCAAGTATATCTTTTGATTTCCGTAAATTTCCGCCTTTAGCGTGTTCTTGTTTGCTTCGATAGTTAGGGTGTTTGGTTTCTTCAGTACACTTTGAATGCGTGCGTTTAAATCTTCAATTTCATAAGAGCCAGTGGGAAATGCTATGGTTTGATTCCCAAAGCGTAGTAAATTATTCACACCATCAGCTTTGACGCGAGACCACGCACTATTTTCCAAACGTTAATCAGCCAATCGACGATGATTGTTATCTTTGTACAGAGCGTACACAATGTCATGTACACAACGTCCAAGTAATCGAGTACCTGGTCCACAGTATTGATAACCTCCAGGTAAATGTAGTTCTACAGGAAGTGCGTCTATTGCCTTGTTGATCACACCCAGTTGATTCCATTAACCCGCAACCTTTGATTGTTTTTCGACTACTGATCCGCTCATGGTTTACTCTCGTCATTATATAGCAAGACAGTAGTTTTTTCCGTTTGGATTCCGCTTTATTAGGCATTTCTCAGAGTATTACTCCTAGGATCTATAAAGTACTTTGCGATAAAGTTTTGCTCCAACCAGATTGCTTTAAATTAATTAAGTGCTCGGGTAGTGCCATTGTATTGTACAAGTCGAGAAACATTTCTCCCATTACCCACATGAGATAATTGACTGACGCAGCATCGTTACGGTTTTTAGGATCCCCTGTCCCCTTCAACGATCTATTTTTCAAATGCCACGCGTCGATTGTTTTAATAGGCACACCACTTTTGTAGAATTTCAAATTTACTGCATCAGTATCTTCAATCGGATCATCAATGTATCGTACTACAGGTAGGTATTTACAGTTCCAGTTGGCGTTGTATAAGGTGGCTGTCATTAAATTGAGATATTCTATATTCACAGCAGCGCACCGAGACACTGGTTGAGCGACTCGAGTCAATCGTCGATCATTACAATTCCAATCCTCATCGTCCAATCGTAGGGTCATTGGGGAATAGAATATGTACATGTGACCAATGGATCTGAAAACGTTACTTGTTATTCTTCCAAACCCGAGCACACTGGTTATTAAACTGGTCAAATTACATGTCAGTGTTGACGTGATCGTTGTAAATGTGGCTCAAGTTCATTTCATCTTGATTAAATACGACAAGAAGATTAGCGTTATCACCCACTAGCTGCTTGGGTATTATGCTGTACAAAGATAGAATGTATCGGCCCCATTATGCCTTCCCATGGTAAAGTAGTTTCTTATATCGTCTTGCTTTTCACATGCCACAACGTCGAATATCATAATAGAATTTGGTTCGACATCTTGGGTTTGAGCCACTTGATCGTTGTCGGTAAATGAGAAATAACCAATATTACCATTACCATTGGTCAACACTTTTTCCAACAATTTGTACTTGGGTTGGTGAGATTTAGAGAACATGTAAACGTCCTCAAATTTCAAACCGTGGTCGTTAAACAAAAGATTTAGCATTGCATTAGTTTTCCCCGAATCGAAAGGAACACACATAAGACATCATACATGATTTGGTGGTAGAGGACTGTGCTTTCTCTCCTTTATAGTATTATTTTCGCAGTATTCGTCAAAATTGACGATTGGGAGCTTGACCAATACTCTATCACCACTCTTTTTCACAATCTTTCCTACGAGGTACACGTCACTGTATTTCGCGCTCTTCAATTCTTTTCCGTAGAATTTACCTTCCTACACATTATTGCGATATACCCAAGACCAGCAGCTAATTTCCTCGATGTACCTTCAGTAACCCCGGAATCACGTATGGATATGTATCAAATCATTGCTGAAGCGGTCGTGTCATTCGACACCCCTGTCAATAATGTAGCTCCTTAGATCGCCTCATCCAACATTCCGAGGACCCAGAAAGAGAACAAGCTACAATTGATGATCTTTACTGCCTTTCGTCAATCCCAAAGAACTCTAATCTCTCTTCAATCCTGGAACTTCCGAACCCTAATCAATTTTCGGTCTCAATTAGGGAAGACGCTATGAATCACGGTCAAAACCAAATCATTTTTAGGGTTGCTAAAAATATTGCTTGTAAACCAAAAATTGGAAAATTATCTAACAAGAAAAACAGAATTACTTGCGAAATTTCCCAAACAAAATTCAGTTCAGAAACAATACATTTTATGAGAGAATATGTCAGGAAAAACGTTAAACATTCGATATATTTTGATACCGTTAGTAGTTATCAAAAGTTTCTCGATGTTGTAACTCCGGTTTTCAAAGAATCTGAATCACAAATGCATCGCTGTACTAAATTCCTTGTGGACATCGAAACTGATGAAGAAATAAAACAAACAATAAAGCCACGAAGGAAAAACGAATCACAGAAGCATTGAAGTGACGTATCAACAGATGAAACGAAGATATTTCTGGCCAAATCAAAAAGCGACTATTCAACACTTCATAAACCAATGTGACATTTGCCTCCGTTCCAAATACGACCGAAACCCCCAGAAAGTTAAATTTAACTACTTTCATACTCTCCATGTCGATAAAATTGCTTTAGAAAAAGTAAAATTTCTTTCCATATTCGACACATTTTCCAAATTTGCACAACTATATCGAGCCCAATCTACTAACTGTCGGAATAAAGTCCCCAAAGTGAGGCATAATCCGAATTTTGACAACCATCAGGGCTGCTGGTCCCATGAAAAGTCAATCCGAGCGACTAGTACTTTGGTCCTGCTGGCTCTTTTGCATTGGAGAACTATTTGCTCATTCGAATAATTGGCCCTGGATGTTTGTTGATTACGATGGTGCGGGATATAGTCCACACGTACAACTTGACTCGCATACGGAATGTGTGGCGCACCCTAGTAGCCAATTAACAAATATTCAGGTGGATTTAGCTCCCGATGGTTGCTCTGGTGTCTCGACTTCGCCTCGTCCCGCATTTTCTATTCTCACTTGGCTTTTGTTTGGTATTGCGTCGTGTGAATTGATCTTGCTGTTACGAGTACAAAGTGTTATTTTCATTTTGTGTCTTAATTTACACTAAGCCTTTTATCATTACTAAAAGGTTTCCGAATCGGTAAGTGTACTTTGAAGTATTTTGACTCGGCTTTTAATCAAATGATAGTCTCATTCACCTCTGAAGAAGCCTCGTTTGAACCGTTAAGCTGGCAATAACAGTATCGAAGTAGTAAATACGTTCATTGAATATTTCTCCGCACATGCATCCCGGAAATAATTATCTCCAACAATGGATCCAAATTTAATTCAGTCCTTGTCAAAGAACTTCTACAATTACACTAGATCGAGATTGTGCACTTCCACGTAGGTTCTTCAAGCCTCCTGGCTGGAGTTGAGGAAACGTGGGTATAGGATTTAGCTTCATCAAAAATATTATTATTGTTGCTACAAACATTCGTACTTAGCAACAGTGCTTAGTTTTGTATAAACTTGAAATAAAGTCAGTTTAGTTTGTGTTTTTCAATTCATGAATCGTACTTATTGTATTTCTTTTAGTGGGCACTTTTTTACCCCATGATGTTTGACGCAGATAGGGCAGGGGTGGCTCTGGCGATGGAGTTTTGTCTTCACCAGGCCCTTTTTGAAGGCGCGTGGTTTCCCCGGACTCGTTGTTTGAGAGGTCGTTCGGGGACAGACACGCGGGAAGATGTTGATGGATGATGGGATTCGTTGTGAGATGAACAGTCCGTAGATTTCCGCTGACTAGTAGGTTTATGCTGCTGCGATGCTAGGTTGACGTGCATGAGATCCTGGTAGATCGGAAGCTCCTGTACATCTGTCATGCTTTCCTGGAAGCAGCCGTCGCCGATTGAACACAAAGCTGTTCAACTGTTCGTCAAGAACGAACGGAGAACGGAAGTATCAAGCGAATCGGGGCATTTGAGGTGCCTGAATGGGAGGGTTTGGTACGTCCCGGTATACCTCCAATGTCAAACGACCACGGAAAATACCATTGACAGCTCCCTACGGAAGTTCTTCATACTGCCCTCAGATGAATAGCCAAGAGACGCAAAGACATCCCACCCCCAGAGAACCTCCTTCTCCAGATTCTGTTTAAATTCAAGTGAAAACAAAACCTAGGAAACACCCGACACTCCATTTATATCACCATAGAAAGTCCTTCCTTCCTTGCCCACATGACTCACCTCAACCTCGTTCACCTTTCCTTTACGACTACTCTGACTTATCTAGTTCGTAATCCGATTCCAGGTTACTTTTAACCAGGTTCTTACTACTATTAACCCGTGTGACTGGGCCCTGCACGAAGTCAGTTAGAAGAAATCCTCTCGCAACGAAATCATATCCGTTCTCACTTCGACGAAATCGATAAATATGTACAATCAGATAAAGAAATCGAAAAAGTAGTCCAATCTCATAGTCAAATAATAGAACACACGTTGACTGTAACTGAAAACCGAATATTTGCTTCAATCCTACCCCGCCGTAAGAAGCGCGGTCTTCTGAATGGATTAGGTTCCATAATGAAATTCATACATAACCTAACTTAGAGGCGAGCGACGAAGAAAAATACAAACACATCCTGCAACATCTGCAAATCAATCAGGAAACATCTCAACAGATTAAGCACCACTATTCAGCTAATGACGTTAGTTGCCCCTCCGATAAGGACCTCTTTCAGCCCTCCCTTCATCAAGCATATTAAAGTACCATGAGATAGCAACAAAGATCCCACCTCCGAAATCAAGTTGTAAACCCTCAAATATCTCACGGCTCCTTCTCGATCAGCACTTTCAATTAAAGACGCTATAATTAACCATTTTGTTCCCAGTTTCTGTCTGTCAATTTCATGTTTCACGTTCGCTAGCTACAAATACTATTCAAATTGTAAAAAGGTTAAAATCAATTTAACTCAAGATGTATTTACTTAATTAAGCGACATAATGGTGTTAATTTTATATTAATACGCTCTTCTTATATCAGAAAATATCTGGAAGTTTTCTACACTAAGGAGGGAGGAGTGATATATTCTGCACCTCGTAATGCAGCTCGCTCCGATTGCTTGGCTTTTCAGTTGTCGGTTTACCTTCGTGTCTTGCGGCTGTTTCATAGTCTCTCATTGTCTAGTCTCCACAAATTGTACTTTTTTCCATGTTAATTTTGAAATCCTTGAAAGTTTTGTGAATTAAATAATAAATCATTCTTTTAAAACTAACTTTTCGTTACTGAAGAAATATCTTATAAATTCATCGACTGTAGATAACCACGCGTGGGGGTCTCATCAATATCAGCCCACGATGTCGATATTGAACTACTTACATCCCTTGCCAACTTCAAGCCACGGCGGCTTGAAGTCTTGGAAGCTGATTTGGAGGGTTCTTTTCGGGAGAAAACACTCCCCAAACAATCAAATTTCGGCGGTGAATCGGAGTATGGACTCTGCTTTCAACAGATACTGGAGGAAAAAGTAGCTGGGCCAGCGGTTCGGAGGAGAAGGAAGGTTTTCAGAAACTTAGTGGAAGGTCGAAAGAAAAAATAACCGTTGGTAGGTTGTAGTGCATTGAAGCAGTAAGATGATCCTTGCATGAGTCAGAGCGGGTTTTCTTCGTAACGGAGGGCTCCGAGGGGATGAGATTTATCAAAGTACCTCTAGGGTGGAGATGGAAACGGAATATTCCCGCAGTAATGGCGCTTGGAAAACGAGAAACGGCATTTTCCGTTCTGAGTTCTGAGCTCGAAGTCTGTACCAAACTAATTTAGCTGTCACCCCGATATTTTCACCTGATATCCCCGCGGAATTAAACTTCCTTAGAAATAAACTTCGTTACGAATTTTCTTCTATCATTTAGTGTACCTCCTTCTCCCACCATATTCCGCAGGAGTTCGTCGGAGGGGAAAAAACGTTTCTAAATTGCCCAATAACCTCCTTTTTAAGAAGATGCTTCTTTCTAGTTTAAATCGAGAAAATAAATGAGTTGACGAAGTTCGTAATCCGATATTCTCTCAAAAAGCTGGATTTCCTAAGAAGAGGGATCTCCATCAGCTCTCATTACGTTGATAATATTTCATTAGGAGACATTTATGCGCCCACATAAGTTATCTTTTATAACTTCCTTCTCTTCGCTCCTAGGCTGTATGTTGAGAATAAAAGCTGGACGAGGTGTCTCGCTTTTATGTGTCCTCATACGGAGACTTGATGGAATCCACCCGTCTTCTTCTGTTCCACTACATTGTCATCCAAAGCTATTCGTGTCGACTTCTTTTACCTAGTATTTCTCGGAAGGGAGGAAAGTTTTCACTGCGCTCTCTAGGCAAAAAATCTAGAAGCTCAAATTGAAGAACATTCAGTGTTGGTTCTTGCTAATTAAGATGTGGAACATCTACTGGTCAACAACTCAAAAGAAGCTTGCAAATCTCAATTTACAGCACGGTTATCGCCCACTGGGACTAGGGTGAAGATGGTTGAGAGTCAAGTTGTAGATTGGTTTCTTGCGAAATAAATTTGGAAACTCGTTTCATCATCAAAACGAAGTGATGATTTGCAACTCCAATAAATTTGAGCTGCATGTTATGTAAATTTCGGTTGCGAAGTCATCGTCAGCAACTGTCTGTATTATTATTTTATTGAACTCTTACCCCCCCCCCCCCTTTCGGGATAAGCAGGGCGCCTTAAAGTAGTATTGTTGCCGTCCTTTCGTCTCATTGGACCAGGCCCAGCTTTCCGAAGATATCTCCTGCAAGAGCCTCATTTGATGTTTACGTCTGCAGAAGTTGTACAAACACCATAAATTGCTCCCTATCGAGTCTCTGGCAATAGGCCTGGACATGGTGACGAGTCTCGTGACCTATATTACACCACCAACAATGTGGAATGTCTCTATATTACATACATATGTCTGTTCATTTTGCAATGTCCCGAGAAGAGCCCTACTACCAGACTCAAATCCTTCCTTTCCATCATCAGAAGGTTGGGGTTTTCCTTGTGTGTTGGTCCCATAAGATAGCGTTTGGAGTCCCGTAAGATAACGTTTGGAATTCACGCAGCGCTCCAGACAGTTTGATGCATTCTCCTGGCGCATTTCTCATCATCTTATTGACTAGTGCTGCAGATGCTCAGGTTTCGACTTGAAAACACTATTAAAAATTCGTTCGGTTTGTGTAGAATCACATTTTTCTAGTTCAGCTGTTGCATGACGGGTTTTTATCGCGTCTTTAATTTTTGATTTTCATATCGTCAATTTGGATGAATAAAGCCTTAGTTTAATTCAAAAGGTTTACAACAGTTTCATAACAAAATGAAGATATCCAAGTAACGTTGGGTTCTTCCGACACATGAGCGTGCTGCGAAGGTGTTGGTTTCTAAGTTTTCGGACTCACCACAAAACAGAAAATCACCAGTTTTCAAGTTCTATAGGTAATCGGTTATTGTGCCGCACCGTTCATTAATTTACTTTATATTTACCCAGAATCATACGGTAAACGTATCAAAAGTTTTGTTTGGTGGCCATGCCAGAGAAATTGGCAACTTTTAGACTGCGTTCGCTGGTCCCGCTACAAAATTTTAATTTATTTGTTTGTCCATCATGAGCTTTCTGAATGATTTCTTAGGTTTTTTTTTTGATTCGGACAATTCAGTGTCAATAATTTCAGTTGGTCAAAATGAGTACAGCGACTTTTGTTGCACACTAGCTTCGTACATATTTCATCTATAACCGCTTACCACAGACTTTATAGAAATATATTCTCGAGGGAAACAACTCGGTCGAAACATAACCGACGAGTAATACGTGCGTATAACCAGATAAGAGGTGCGTTACGGGAGGACAACCCGAAATGTAGGTCGGCAGGTCATCTTGTATTGATCGGCTGGCTTCTACCTGTTGCCAGAGAATTCCGAGCCAACTAACCACCTGTGGTGTGAGGATAGCTAAAAACCACACCGTTAGAATAATAATTGCTTTTGTCGACGATCTACTTGAAAGAAGTAATGAACGTGAAACTTTTATTAGCGAGGACTGAGCTCAGCTTTCGGTTTATTATCCATTCTGAATCATAAACCTATGTTTTCGGTCAGGCAAATTTTCGTACGCCCCCCTCAAAATTTGACACTACGTTTCTAGAAATTGGGATTCGAAATCTGCAATGCCCGCTCCCCGTCAAATCTTAACTTAGCCGGTGAATTCTCTGTTTCTTGAGATTGATCAAAAACAAATAAGCCATCGGAACAAGTAGTTTTATAATAACTACTAAAACGTACGTTGTCAATTTTCCAGATAGTTTCCTTTTTTTAATGGTCATTTTGAAATCGATCAACAATCGTTACTCAACTTTCCAAATATTTATCTAGTCTTGTTCGAGTTTTGCATGCTAAAGCCAGTCGCCCTACGACTTTTCGGTTTTCCGCGTATTTTTAATTTCCGTCTTATATTAAAATTTTAAATTTTCCTTATTGAAACAGTTTTTATTCAATCCGCTAAAAATGTAACCTTAACTGTCCACAATTTTTCAGTCCATTCCTAAAAGTATCTACTGTATTTTCCAAAAACTTTTAATAGTTAACTCCACGATTTTCAATACACCTCCCATCATGTTTTGTTTAATTTCAGAACAGACTTTAAACAACCGCTGAAACTTGAAATTACAGTTTTCGTGGATACGTTTCACACTTTTCCAACAGTTGTTACGCAAGTTGCTATTGAATATTTGATTCCTCGACAATATATACTCCGTTTCCCAACTGTTAGTACACTGTCACCAGTAGCTCCTACCTATTCCCAACATATTTAGTACAACTCTCAATTTTACTCCTTCTTCTCCTAATTTTACTCGGTTTACCAAACACTTTCCCACAGATTTTCACTCTCCTCAGCTGTGCAAAGTACGAATGGTTGTTATTTAATCGGCTGAAAAAAAGTTTTCTTCAGATCTATACGTTTCAGGGGCTACTCAGTCCAAATAACGTTCTATGTGTTGTCTGTGAATGCGAGGAAAAACTGCTGAAACAAGTTGACTTAATTTCATAAACGAATGAGCAAATTCAGACAAACTAAAACTAAAACTAACTAAACTAAACTCTAACTGTCTCCAAAACTAACTGTGGTGATCCAAACACCACAGCCACCAACAGCTCTAACGGGTTTGTGCCAATAATAACTAAAAGGGTAACTTTACTTTTCTAAAAACCCCGAAAAAAATGAAACAAAAAAATCTAGGAAGGAAATTTAAAAGAAATTATGAAACTCGAAATTAGGTAAAATAAAATGTAATTATGAAGTAAAGTTAAGTTTGGTTGGGGGGGGGGACAAAATCAATTATCTTCTCAGGGTATAATGGCACTAACGATAATTACAATAAATATCAAAATAAACTGAATCCAAATAAACAAATAAATCGGAAAGGAAAACTTAATGTTCCGGCAAGTGGCGGCGATGTCGATACGGTATGGAGATCGACTATGAGAGCAGTCAATGGAGAAGTATGCGAGATTTGAGGAAGAATCCTTCGAACAGGGGAGGAAAAATACGCGACCTCGAAATGTCCGGATCGGGAATCCAAAACGCAGATAACCTCTCACGAACGTTTCCTCGTCTCAGGTTATCTTGGTTGGTGGGAAACGAGACTCTGGGACATGGGCGACTGATGAGGTGGTGCTGCATGCGGCGGCGTTTGAAAGATAGCTCCTCATATGAGACCGCGTAAAACTTCAACGTTACAGTTTGACTTTCTCATCTGTGTTAACATTACGAGAGCAGCAAAATACGAATATCAGCAATTTCGTGAAAAATAGTGTTTAGTATTGTTTTTACTCAATGGTGGTACACAACTCGATGATGGTTGGCACGGAAAAGACCGAGAAGAGGAGCGAAAAAAGAAGAAGAAAAAAGTCGTCTTGCCACCCCTAGATGAGAAAACGGAGACAGCCTACTCCATCCCCAATAGTTGAACCAATTAATTCAAATCGATTTCTTCTTTTCTTTTCTAACTTAACGTAGTTAACCAAAGAATTATCTGTAAGGAGCGAATGCGGAAGTTCCGAGCCCAAGATTTCAACTAATTCGACCTGCGTCGAACAGAGAATAATTCAGTTAATTAAGGAATCTGAAGTGCCACTGTTTTTCTCGTAGAACATAGTGTTACATCCCACCAAGCTCGTTTAATTTGTACGAAAAAGATATTTTATTAGTTGATAGAGTAATGAAAAATGATGAATGTACGACGGCCTGAAGAAAGCTGTACGATGCGTAACACAAAATACATTTCTACACAATCAGTTGCACTTTCATTTCGGTTCTGTACTGTGATTGCTGTGGTCATTTTAGTACAATGCCAATGCTACCTATTTAGTCTAGGCACTACGGGAAAACATAAGGCAGAAATAGAAGTGAGATCAAATAGCAACTACGGGAGGAATCGCTGAATTCGGAGCTGACATAGGAGCATCTACGTGGAAGTGAAAGAGCAGCATACGGACAGAGAGCATCTACGATAATTGAAAGAGAGAGTTAAACTTGAGTAACGTTTTCTCAAGTTGATTTTGGAACAAGTTTGATTTTCCAACTTATTTACAGAATTAATCGACAACTGGCAGTTATTTCTTGATACCGGTGGGGGTGGAATAGATAGTAAAAGTCTCTTGTTGGGTGAAATTCTAAACATAAGAGAATAATATTGAGTGAAAGGAGGTACGTAGGTCCCGGGCAGGATCTAAAGGTACCTGCCTAAAACTCGGTGTTTTAAATAATTGGGCTGAACTATGTGAAAGTCCTCGCTCTAAATATTTAAGTGAGGCATTACCTGGTGCCATTCGAGAAAAGAACACGAAGTCTTTCGAAAGAGGGTCATGAAATATTGTCAATGGCGGCAAGATCAACAAACAAGACAACGTTAGCACCCTGAAGTGCTAAACAAAGAAAGTGAGTTGGTAGGGACATCAATGTTTGAAACACACTTCAAATCATCCTTTGAGGCGTGTGTCGGAGATATTCATTTATTTACGCGTAAAAACCGCGCTGCGCCCCAATAAGTATCGAAGTTTTGCATCAATGTGTGGGGAATATATTGTCAGCTGAACCTCAAGGCAACACCCGTCAATCACTCATCATCGTCGTTCTCGTTTCATTTCTCTCTGGTCCGATAGCCCAGCGCCTCCCTTCTGAAGTATCTCTAAAGAGATGAAATCTCGATGAGAATAAAAGTTTGTCAACTGCCCATGAGATTATGCGACAATAATCCGCTCCAGTTCTACCGACTTATCAATAGCTTAGCGAGCAGGTTTCTCTGTTGCTCACGCGACACTTTAAGCAACTTCGGAAGGGTTAATTTTCTGTGTTTTCGTAATTCGGATTAGCTTGCCTCTAACTTGAATCACGAACTTACAAGGCCTTTCAAGAATGAATGTTAGAGTATCACATGAGAGGAACGTGAGTAGGAAACAACAATATCCAAAGACGAAAGAAGTTATTCGTGCAACAAAACCCACAAAAACAAAATATGAGAAGTACATTGAAGGATGGAAACAGAGGCGGGGTATCATACAAATATGGATGCGGAGACAAAAAAGAGAGAGAGAGAGAGAGAGAGAGAGAGAGTGAGTGATTAATTGATTGATGCAGTTTATTTAACCAACCAGGAAGGATTAGGGCCTTAAGACCCTCTGTTACATTATCCCTGGCAAAGTACAGTATTGGTTACAAGTTAAACCTTGTGCGGCGTACAGAGAAAAAGAAAAGAAAAGAAGATAAGTAAATCACTTCTGAATTGTCTTTTTTCTATGACTTCTGAGTGCTATTCCATTCAATTCTACTCTTCACGTTCCTCTAAAAGCGCGCTTTTGAACGACGCCACACTCACGGAGGTGTCTAATAAATCCGGGTTCTCGTTAAAAATTCGTACAACTGTACGAACTGTACCGTTGGCAATATAGGGAGGGTTCTCGAATTTCAAGCTCTTCAATAGGAGCAGACCAACAGCGTATTTGATTTTTTGTTGGATCTTTAGCCAGCCCAAGCTTATATACTCGCAGTACGGTGTAATGTGTTCGTCCAACGTTAACCGGTGTACTAATCGTACCAAGGAATTTTGTGCTCTCTGGATAGCCACCAGTTGCTCGCCATTGAAGTCGCACAACGTGACGAGTGCATGTACCATCTTGAGTCTTACATGGTACGGAAAATCTGTAGCGAGTCGTCGAAGTTGGTACAAAGATCTAAAAATTTTCGCTGTTGTCCTCGAAACCTGTGGCCACCAAGACCACAGGTCCACAGGCCACAGGTTGGCGGGGATTCCAACGTTCCTAAGTTCGGTACTGTATGACAGGTTCTGGTTGCTTATACGGACAGAAGAGATCTCTCTAAGGTTGATCCCCGAAATTAGTCTGGTGTACCCACACAGCATTGCTTTGCACTTCTGGGGGTTAACTGACATCCCATGATTGCTTCACCAGACTGTTAGTGCTTCCAGCTCCTGATTTAATACTTGCACCAGCTCGACGACTCGTGAGACCTCTCTAGACGGATAAACCAGCAAGTCGTCTGCATACAACATGTATCTGCTCTTCTTAAAAGCCTTGGACGCCGTGTTTATTGCAAGCATGAAGAGTAGTGCAGAGAGAACCTTGGGGTACTCCCGTCTGGATATCAAGACTAGTGGATAGCGTCCCATCTGGTCGTTTGGCGCTCTGTGTCCGCCGACGAAGGTACCACTCGAGAGTGCAAGATATCCCTACAGAGCCAAGGATTGCCAGTAGCAGAGCGTGTCGGACTCTATCGAATGCCCGTGAGAAGTCGATCATAACAAGCACCGTTACTCTCCGATCATCCATGCTTTACCGGATACCATCAAAAACGTTGATGAGGGCAGTCTCAGTGTTGTGACCATCGCGGTATGCCGACTGCATTGGATCGATGACGTTGTTCTCAGAGAGAAATCGGTTAAGTGCAGTGAAGACTATCTTGCCAAACACTTTCCCAGCCGCACAAAGAATGCATATTGGCCGATAGTCATTCACTTGAGTTGGTTTCGCTACTTTCCCGACGGCGGTAACAAGAGCATGCTTTCAGCAAGATGGATATTGCGATAAGTTGAGGGAGTAGTTATAAATGTGACACAAGGCTGGCGCTACGACATCAGCTAACATTCGTAAAATCGTGATGAATATCCCATCGTTCCCCAGCGCAGCCGAATTTATGGACATGAACATCTTTCGTACGGTCTCTTCATTAATTGTTTCTATCTGAAAGGCGCCATATGGAGGTTCAACAATGGAATCGTACCTTTGCAATGTTTCTGGGTCGTACGGAGTGGCATCATCACGTCAGAAGAAACTGCTGAGCTCATCAGCAGATACGTTAAGGGTATTGAGTCTCTTACTATCGCTCCCGATCCCACATGATTTCACCACCCACCAAAAGTCTTTGGGATCTTCAATTTTCTTAAACAAGTCATAATAGTGTCGGCATTCCAAAGGACCTGCTTCACTCTGTTTCTTAACGACTTATAGAAATTCTTATTCAGGTCACTTTTTGTTTTTAGTAATTTAGAGTAAGCCCGATCCCGCTATTCCATCAGTTTTCGGATGTCTCTCTACCCCTACTACTACAGATCGTTGGCAATTCTTTAATTCGGCAAATATGTACTCAGGACCTCGAGAAAATGGCGACTGGGATTTGGATTGTTCAGTTATTTGCAGGTTAGACTTTACTATAAGAGGAACTCCGCCACGGGCTCTAGCCGGAAGATCATTTCTGATCCAGTCGTAAGACAGGATAGTGATTGACGAACAGGGTATACCGGGCTTTAAAAATGTTTCAGATAATGTTGGAATATTCAGGGGGCCACTACCAACAATTTCTCGGAGTTCATCGAAGTGGGCCACAACTGACTCGACGTTTACATGACCAAATCTTAGGCATTTGATGTTGCTTAGTTTGGCTTTGAGACTTGAGTTAGGTGAGCTCATGGTGGTTGTGAAGGCGGAGTCTACTTGAGTATATGACTAACAGTAATTGTAGGGTGGTGTCGAGGCGCGTCGATCTGTGAAAGCATTTCTCGTTGAAGAAATAACAATGTCGCGTTTTGAGAACCTTTTATGAGGACAGTGAATGGAACTATGATTGAGCACATACATAAGGTTCTGTGGTGACAGGGTCCATGAGAAGGTTCGAGACAGGTTCTTGAGGAGGTATGGGACAAAATACGTTGTAAAATTGGGTGGGATTTGAAAGGACTTTCTCTGGGAAAGGGGTGAGAGAGAGAGAGGGGAGAAAAGAAAATTGAATGAAAACAGAAGTTCCACGATACTACTAGCAATTAACATCCAAACTGAGCAACTGAAATACTATGCCGTGCTAAGGGTTTGATGATGTTATTGCAAATCATAAGGAAAGGGTCATCGTTGCAGCACCAAGTTTGCTTACCTCAACCCTATGTGCATCGGCCAGGGACAGCCCTACCTTACATTCGTCTCCCAGCTTTACTAAAAAACCTGGCCAAGTATCCAACATCCTAACAAACTGGTCAGGACCAATAACAACGATGTCAGATTTTTCAGAGACGGCTCGATCGTATTCTATGCTCCAGCATTTTCGTAATAAGACAACTTCAAGCTGTTTGCACACCACATTACTTACATACGAACTCTATGAAACGTAGCACACATTTCCACGATATGTTGTGCTGCTTCAAGATGGGTTTCATAAGCAGAAAATCCCGCTCTCTATCTCACAGTGCCCTCTTTTTACCAACTTTATCGTGGTAGCCTGTTAGTTCACGCAAACGGTGTTAAAGTGAAGGTAATTTCCTCTAGTTGGATTTTTGAAGGAACCCACTCCAAAGACCAGGAAAATTTAGTGCATGAAAGGTTATCCCTTTTTTACTTCTAGATTGACCTTTTTCCAATTACAAAAAGAATGATACACAGAACTTGAAAGACACGACAAGACATTTAACAATGTTTCTCCGGTCCTTTCGTAATATACTTAGCCTTGAGTCTTGCTTGGTGCCCTATCCCCAATAGGATTCCAGCAACAATTACAGGAATATTTCACATTGAATCATCAAGTTATCTACACTCGATCAATTCACAAACTACTGACAAAAATTGGTTTAAAGGCTGGACGGTTTGGAGGGGACTTGGAATCAACGTTTGCCAGAAGGAATCCCTTCTAAATATATAACACAGTGTGACCCTAGGAAAAATAAATTCTAGTTTATTGAACTTGCACTAGTACTTTCGTTTGTGTAGAGCTATGGAAAGTCTACATTCACTGTCTTAATTTTACCGTTTCTGAAACTCTCTTGGGGAGAAAGCCGTGAAATCCTTAGTAATTTATTGAGAGACAATTA
This sequence comes from Pachypeltis micranthus, assembly GCA_020466155.1. NCBI lineage: Eukaryota > Metazoa > Arthropoda > Insecta > Hemiptera > Miridae > Pachypeltis > Pachypeltis micranthus. Next base: position 3,320,096 of record CM035773.1, on the reverse strand, counting down.
CTGCGATCAATTAGCTATTCGTCAACTTTGATCGACCGCATTATGAGCCTATTTCTCGTAACTTAACTCAGTTTAATCCTTGCAAACTAAGCTGTTACAAAGCCCACAGCCTCCGCTACCATTTCCTCTCACTTCCTAACTCCCGCCTCTAATTTTATCATCAATCAAGAATAACTAATTGAACCAATTAACGAAGGAACAGTGGGTAGAGTGGAGCAGTCCATTATAAAGTCGAAGAGCTTTTTACTTTAATTTTTCTCTTCTTACTTACCCAACTTTTAATTATCTCTTGCGCGTGTTCAGTACAAATCTACTAACTATGTAGCATTGTACGGCTCAACAAGAAGTATGGGATAATGTAGCCACGTATCTAATAAACCGCATCTTGTTCATTGAGTCTTGAGTCCTGCACTGGAAAGTCATATTTTTATTTTTATTTTTTCTTCGAACAAAGGAGAGACTTTTGATTGGATGTTTGTAAAAGCAGCTTTAAGTAAACTCATGGAGTATCTTGAAATGTTTGTTAACTACATTATGTTCTTCATAGACATGACGTTTGATGGAACTAAGCGAACTACAAGAATTGAATTTATGAATTATGTTGTTAGAGTAGAAGTAGAAAGAGGGGAGAACAACGGTCGAAAAAACACCCTCTGAAAAATATGGAATCCCACCCTGCCTTATTGTAGAGGCATTTCAGAAGAATAGAGAAAGAATGATCCGTCGAATCTTCTCTCCAGCTCCTGGAGCCACTGGTGAGGTATAACAACCTGCTTCACTCCCCGGAACCCGCTCACTCATGCTCGAGTTCCTCCCCACACACCATTTTATTCTTCACGAAAAGTATCTCTACCTTTCTTATGGACTACCTCGAGAAGTGTTTTCCCTCTCATCCCAGACTTCCATCAGGCGAAGAAGTTCACTTCCGACTGCACTCGAATCAGACGTTTCAAAATGGGACGGAATATAAGAAAAAGAAACGGTTTTTATATTTCGAAGCTCATTAAGGTAACGAGAGCGTTGATAACTCAATACATGATATCTTCAGTTACCAATGTGTTGTCTGAAAAAGTGGGATAGGAGAGGAAAGAAGGGTATAGAGGGTGTACCACGATAGAATGATCAACAAAGAAAGCAGCACAGGAATGGAGTAGCCCCGGAAAACGCCACCTGACATACTGACCTGACGCATCACTCTGAGGCTCCTTTTTAAGCAACCCTGGGATGGAAGAAGGTCAGTGCCACAACCCTGATGGTGCCACAACCGCTTTCAAAGATGGGCCTCTTCGTATTTGAGGTTCTTGATTTGACAACTAAAGACAAGTTCCCGGCTTCCAGAGACTTAAGCAGATTCAATGGTGACAGTATGACACTCCTGTCATTCTTGAAAGACATAAGATTCTTTTGGATGATGAATTAAGCTATCTGCGTAGGTGTTACGATTGCTTAGAATCGATATTACTGCATTGCCACTACACAGAACAGGTCTTGCACAAACCCTAGGACCAATAACAAGGTACAAGGCATGTGACACAAGCAGACGCTTTCTGTCCAAAACAGGGATAGAGGTAAAAGGATTCGTGCAACCACATTACTACGACCCTCAAGAACGTAGCTAATTGTGCACTGCTGAAATGCCATACTGAAAAGACATATACAGCCCCCCTCTCCCACCCAGCCAATAGCCCGGCTTTGGGAGCAAGTACCACTAGAGCGGGTGATCCTTCTGCTACGACTGAAGTACACCTTTCCTGTAGCATAAAACCTCGGTCTCTGCTGCTCAACATTGTATTAATGATTTTAAAAGTGATCACAACGCAATGCGACTCTTTTTTCATTCGATTACGTCTTTTTTTGTAATTTACGTTTACCATTACCAACTGCTCTCTCTCGTTTAGGGCTGGCACTCGCATAACTGAGTCCACACAATACTACATTGGCACGTTGGTTTCAGCCCAAGTAATTCGCCATCCAACAGTTAAGGTAATCGAACAGTCAAACTACAATTTTTTATCAGGGATCGTTCGCTTGAGCCATCATAGTCGTACATCATCAGAGCTTGGTGGTGTTGAAAGGAATTGATTGGCAGTACAAACATTATGCTTAGTAAAAGGTAGAACACGAGGGAAGGCATTTGATACTCTTGGCGATGCTCGGATGAAGTGAACGAATGACTGACCACCGGGAAGTTTTATTTACAGTTTTACACCGACCCGATTCGTAAAACATGAAACTGCTCTCGAGAATAAAATTTCCAGTACATATCTCAACCGAAAGCCTCCGATGGGCTTCAAGTTGAATTGGTTCACGTTCTCCGCAAAACTACTTCGAGCGCGGAAATTGCAATCTGCAGCTTCACTGGTTCAAACCAACGTCCACTTTGGGCGGTGTGACGGGGGAGGAATGTTTGAAACGAGGCTTCGCGTACACTTCATTTGCTGTCCCCTTCCATCCTCTTCCTTTCTATCTCAATACATGGAAACGTCAGTGTTCCGTTGATGAGGTTGAAAGCTGCAAGTAAGCCTGGTAACCCAATTGGTGCGTTCGTCCTACAAGAATCAAAATGGCGTTGTGAATAACGACGTGCACCAATGATGAAACCTATGGGGGTCGCAACAATCGCTTTTGCTGGCTTTCGTTCTGGAAAAAAACCTCTACCACTTTTTCGGGGATCTGATAATCATTTTCAGTGTTTGGAAATGGTATAATTTCCATTAATCATGAGTTCTGAAGCTTCTCTTAAGCGATACAGATGTTGGAGATATCATCCAATTTTTTCATTTCCTCCTATCAGTTCTTTTTACTTTCCGCTACCCAAAAAAAAAGGAAAGTATTGTAATCGTGTCAAAAAAAATTGGGGTTTCTTCAGATCTTTACGTTTTGAGGCCTACTGAATCTAAAAACCTAATTTCGGCACTTATGAGCCAGCCTATATGTTCCTTCGAAGAAGGAGCTGAAGCTGCACGCATCGGCCCCCCTAGGTCGCTTTCCACGCCTGATATTGTGCGACGTGCGGACTGACCTACAAAAAGAGGACCTGCCCAACAAGTTGTTCAGCACAAACCTGTGTTAGGCTTACAGCCGCAGGACGTCAGGCCCCTTTTCACAAAAAATCGGGTCAGGCAGAAGGATTGGGTGATCGAGGTGTCACCCAGCCTACACAAAAAACTAGAGGGGGGAAGAAACTTCCAAATAGCCTGGCACCGGTGTGCCATCCGCAAGTACCAAGCCACAGTGCTACAAATGGCAGCGTTATGGCCATTTGGTGCTCCAAGCCCCATCTGAGCAAGGCAGTGCGTGAGGCTCCCCTCAAGTGTGCCAATTGCGTCGAACGCAAATCACAACGGGTCTCGTACTCTACACAAAACGCACGCTGTACCATTCGTCAGCAAGCAATTGCTCTCCAGGAGTCACGAGTGGATTATGAATAGGCTGAAAACAGTTCGAATCCTTCAGCACAACACAAATTAGGGTTCCCCGGTTATGGCTGAGTTGCTGCAAAGTCCACTCAAACAACGCTGCAGTGTTCTTGTCATACGGGAACCATACATAGGATCCAAACCTCTTGGTCTGGATTAGAAATGGCCACATTTACCCCAGCTCTCGAAGATGCTCGCAACAGTACGACGACATTTCGGGCCAGGTCCGAAATAGCCTGCTTGTCATCAGCAACTCACAGGATGAATGCTCTCATTCTTTTGAGAGAATGAGAGTCTTTCCCTACTAGTGAACGCATGAACCGATACGTTTTTGTAGCAGTTGACTATTTATAGTATCGAATCAAGAGGCATTCACTATCGCTTCAGCTCAAGTGAAGCAGGTAGAAACTCGAGTAGAAATCCCTTCATAAATTCATACTGACAAGGAACGTATGAAGAGGTATTTCAGAAAATATCTGGTTATATTTGTGAATGAATGCTAGGATGATTGGGGTGATTCTAAGGTACCGTTGTTCTCAATGGCGTACAGATCAGCTCCTCGTCATACAGCTGCTTTTTCATCAGTTCAGCACGTGGGCAATCTTTGTGTTTACCAAAACACACCTTCTAGTCACGATGAACATCAACGTTGATATTTGAAACACTCAAAAAGTCTAAAGTTGAAAGGAATAGTCAGGACAGTAACGTACGAAACGAAAGAAACTGCCAGCTAAATAAACTAACATTTCATGGTATGAACTTCCGTCGTACATTACGTGAGACATAGTGGGAAGGCGGCCGTTGATGTGGAACGAGTTCACATCTTGAGAAAGCGGAGAGTTCTGGGAGATCTAGCGTTGTGACGAAAAGGCAACGTTTGTCGAGGTTTTTGTAACAAGCAAGAGAGCCAGAACAATTCAATGTATTAGAAGAAGAACAGCTAGGCGAACAATGCATCGTCTCTACAGACTCGCTCACTCCTAGATGTGAATCTAATAGCTAATTCTGAACGCCCTCTTTTCCCTCCTGTAAGTGGTTGCGTAGAAGTAACATTTCCCATTGACGAAAACGAACCCCAACCGGATTCTTATCCATTTCAAGTAATTTTATGTACGATGCTGCTTGCAGTTAGAAGGCAGTTACGACTCAACACAGTAGCTCTCTCAAATAACTCGTATCCTATAAATAAATTCATAGCATTTGGTGGTTTACAAACAACCACTGAGAAAATACGCACGGAAAGGTAGAGAAGTGCAGGCAAACTATCAGTAAAATGTTGGGAATAAGAAATGAGCATTTTCTTCCTCCTTTCGAACACAACAGATTTTCCCTTCCTCCAAACATAAGCAACTATTCCCACCTGTTCCGTCACCCGTTTGTGAGCTTGACGTATTTCCATTCCTAAGCATCGCGTGCTCCCCCAAGCACCGCTTCTACTCAGTAAATATTCCACTCCTACTGAATAATTTATATCGTCAGCATCGCATCAGTCGATGAACCAGTGGGGTCAAATTATCCGGATTATACGATTTCCTGAATCGTGCCCCAAGATTCACAGAACTCCGACTCGCGTTTGAAAGATCAAACCGCATATTTAGAACAACGAAATTTGTTCACAACCATAACGTCATGTTAAATTCATCTTACCATACATTTCCCTTATTTAATGATTTTTATTGTAGATGCAGATCGTTGATGAGGCGGATTCACCAAGGCTAATACAACAACACCCAGGATGAAACTGAATCAATCAAAATAAAACTTTGGAGCACCTTCGAGCGTAGGCTCATTAAGAGCCACTATTGAGAAGAAGAGGAAAAGGAGATAAAACGGCAAATGCGGCACAAAAGTGACGAGCAACACACAACTTTCCGCCACCCCTGTAAAACCACCTTTCACCGTTTGGTGAAAATCGTTGAAGCCGTTTAGCGAAAAAGCGTAAAATACCTATTTTTGCTTCATAGGCTTGTAATTCGGTCTACCGTATTTTCATAGAGACATGTATGGGGAAGAAAAAATTCGCAGTGACTAATAATAAGTTGAAAGTTTAATCAAAATCGTTAGAGAGATTTTTGAGAAAAATTCGAAAAAACGGAGTTTTTGGTACATTTTTGTCCCCCAACCCCTTTCCGCTCAACTGAAATCGCCCATAACCCTATTTTGGTGTCTACAAGAAACAACGAAGAAAACAAAAAAGAGCCAGCTCGATCGGTTCAGCTTATTCTCCCGCAAATCGAACTACAGACACACACACAGGTCTGTTTCCTCATTTGATGACTGTTCTTCATCCCCTGACGATGGTTATATCAGTCATGGAAGTTGCGGTTTCGCTATGTGCCGGCCGCTCCAGCACCCACAGAACTCAGGTATTTGGTCGTTAGCCAGCCTCCCGGTAGGGGGCTGTTGCGTGTTTGACCGCGCGGAGGTGACCACATGAGGAACCCCGTACCGTCTGGGAGGAGTTCTTAATCTGGTTTCCCACCTGATCTAACTATTTACTTGGGTGGCAAGTTTCAAAAGGACAGATTATCTAAGACCACGTTTCTTAGCCATCACCTTCTTTGCGAACTCTGCAAAATGGTTGTAGGCTTGCTTTGTAGCAGCCTATGCTGCTAAGTTCGTTTGCCCTCCCAACAATCGTCGCTCATTGTTGTAGAAACTAAAGTAGAGCAGCACATGGTTTCGTGTTTCCTCAGTAGAGGAGGTGCAATACATGCATGATGCAGAGTCTTTGAGAGAAAAGAAGTGGAGCCGCGCATTGAAGTTACCATGTCCCGTGAGAAACTGGCTCGTTCAGTGGTCTGGTTCAACCCATTTTCTAAAAAGACGTTCCCGGATGTTGCGAGGGGGGTATGGAGACGTTTGAGGATCCGCTGACTCAGGCAAAAATTAACAGCAATCGCGCGGAGCTCCGATCCACTATTGCCCGACTTTCGTCGGGAATCATGAACCATCCTGTTAACCACTAGACCACGATCGGCCGGTGTCTTTAAAGGGAGTCAGGCGGTACATGAATATTAGCAAATAACTCATACCCTCTGACGAGGATACCCATCTCGCTTGCCATTTCTCTAACTCCCATTCGTCGATAGGGGCATGTTTTAGTTCTGTTGTGAGATCCGTATGGAGTTCAGCCCAATGCGGGTGAAGCTCCCGGTGCACTCTCCACTTGTCGACAATGCGCTCAACGGCCAAGTGAACTGGTAACTGACCAGTGACCACCTGGAGTGCTTCTGTTGATACAGTCTTGTAGGCCTTGGTGATCCACAGCAGCGCAGCTGTCTGGGATTGGGCCAATACTCTCTTTTGATTGACTGTAAGTTTGCTACCCCAGACAATGGGGCTGTAGCCAATCACGCCTAGATAGATGGCCTTATTCATGAGGATTGTGTCATGGTAACGCACACCCCAAGTGGACTTCGTAATTGCTAGCAGTGAGGCAAACCTTGCAATGGTAGTGCCTTTAAGGGACTGGAGGTGTTGGTTGAAACACCACCTCTCACCCATATTCACTCCTACATACTGGACGTGCTTTTCAAGGAGAAGCTTGTGGCCGCCACAGCTTATGAGGGTTCATCGATCACTTTTCCTTTCAAGAGGATTAGCTGGGTTTTTCCTCAGCCAACTGCATCTTGACATGCTCGCACCATTGGGTGATATGTGGTGGATATTTTCTTCGATTTGGCGGATCGACTCTGCAATGATCAAAACAGTCAAGTCATCTTCTAAGCTTTCAACTTATCTCCTACTAGTCCGTACAAAACTTCTTTTTTGCAACAAAACTTGTGGGGTTTTCGCCTCTTTCTCGAAAACGGCTCTAACGATTTTGATTAAATATTCAAATTATCTTCTACTAATCAACGCCTAACTTTTCTGCTTCATACATATCTCCATGAAAATACGCTGAACGGAGATATAAGAATATGAAGCAAAAATAGGTTTTTTACGCTTTTTAGCAAAACGGCTTCAACGATTTTCTACAAACTCTCAGGATATTTTTGAATGGTTAATACTTACATATTGCTTTCAATAAATCAATAAATGCTCCTCTGACAGTTGAATTGAATTGGACGGGGGTAAAAATCAAAGTGAGTCGAAAATAACGTTTTCCAGGGTAACCGTTTCACCAGATGTTATCAATCTTACAGAGTGTCTTTTAGTCACCCATACCCACGTTTCGTTCTGTGTAATTATTTCTATATATATATATGTTGAACGGAGATATGAGCCAAGTTAACTCAGAAGAGGAGATTAGTCGAATATCAATTGATCGTAATTCCAATTTTCAAATCGTTTACTCCGTGATTCGAGGGCGTGCCTGGAATATGCTAAATAAAAGAACGCCCTTGAAACAGCACCAATGTCCCGTGAATTGTCAATTGATCTCCTGGACAGTCATACCGTTACCATTTTTCATTGAAACAATAATGAAACTCTCTCCCCGCTGCCAATTCGTGCAGCTCTCAATGTGCTGACCTTGAGAACATGTAGTTGAATCTAAGAAAAGATATAAAGATTTTGAGTCGTTTCAAAACTTGCAGAATTTCGATACCACCGTCATCTTTTGGCCAAGGTTCCCGAAGGTTTATTTTCGATATTTTATGCCCGCAACAAGTAAAAGATGCCAATGAATATTATTTTGATGATTCATCAAGATTTTTGGGGCAGTGCTCGTTAAAATTTGCGTTTTACCTAAGTTTTCTTCCATTTGTGTCTTTGAATCAACTTATTTACGTGTACGACTTCGTCCATGTCCATTAAGGTTTTGTACGGGCGTAGCAGAAGGTGGCTCAGTGAGTTCAAGATCATTTTGACTAACACTCCCAATTTTTGATTCTGTGTCATCTTTTTCCGGCTCAACAACTCGGTAGGAATGTGCTTTAGGTTTATTATTCATTCTGAATAATAACCCTATGTTTTCGGTCACGAAAAATGTTTTACAACCCCCCCCCCCCCTCAAAATTTGATACGTTACGTTTCAAGACATGGGGATTCCAAATCTGCAATTTCCGTCTGCCGTCCCCCGTCCCTCGTCCCCCGTCCACCAACCCCCGTCCAACGTCCCCCGTCCCCCGTCACCCGTCCCCCGTCCATCGTCACCCGTCTGGGCCGTTTTATGCCTTTAACGTGGTCTAAAAAATTCGTTCTTTCGTACAAAAATCCCATTTGGTATCTAGTTGTGCCCGCCATCTCGGCAATCCGATCGGACGAAGCCCATGGTTGTTATGGGCAAAAAATGTTTAAAAAAATTAACGAAACGCAGTATAATCGCAAATAAGCCGTGTTTCGTTTCGTTTTCAATGCCCGCTCGACTCGCAGCGCCCTTCGGACTAGTAACGTCCTGCCAATTGCCGTTCACTAGAAGCCCTCGTCCCATCCCTCCATCGGATCTGACGTTTACGGGCGCCTGGCGCCGAGGGAATATTTTTAATTTCTGTAGTTCCATTGTAGTCAGGTCATGTTTCGTATGGTTTACTAGTTAGTATTTCATGCTGAATCGAATGGGATGGGGGGGGGGGAGCAGTAATACTAGGTCAAGCTGTTCATGAGACTAATAAACCATTGTGTAATAATTTGTAGGGTTTTTAGGTTGTGACGTCGTTGGCAGGGCTGCACGAGGGAACAAAATTAACCGGGTGCACCAGAGCAAACAAAGTCTGGTTGAAACTGGGAGATTCCTGTCATCACAATGTGCACATGACATGACAACAGGAGGGTGGATTCCTGGAACCGAATTATTCATCTCCGGGATAAAATTCGATTGCTGGTTTACTCAGAGCACTAGCCTCGTCCTCGAAGAGTTAAACTGTCACTTGCCGAATGGAAAACTTGAAGAAAATGATAAGCATCTGGGAAAGCTGAGTAGTGACTACCGATCATCCTTGACGACTCCTAATCGAGTGGTGTTTCTATACGCGTCCAGAAGATCGGTTGCCTCCAGAAAATCGCCGCACATTGTCAGCAGATTAATAACCCGTATTGAGATGAGTTGACTTACCCAGGAAGTCCAAATCGGGTTGCGCCATTTTCGGCACACGGGAAGACCAAGGCTGACACGATACCGGCTCAAGTCCGTCAATTTCGTTCATTCGCTCTGAAACATAAATGATTTGTGATCACAAAGTAAAATGTAATCGCAAGTCATACATATACTGTGACATGAGTGTTGTGCCACCGCCAAGTTTTGTTATAATGGAACGTTTTTATTGTAATGATTAATAGCCAAATTCTTCATTCATCCAATCTCTTCTTTCCGCTTGTTTTGCCCATTGAATCTGTACAACTAGACGTTGAAACTGCCCGGTACCACTTCACTTGATAAATGTCAAGTAAAACGCCAGTAAGAGGAATGCAGTTTCGCCACAGCCCCGTCGAGTCGCCATCGCTACAGCTCCTCATCTAGTTTGACGTTCAGCTGCACCATCGTCCGTTAGTTGCTTCTTAAAGCTTTAATTTTTTCATAAGCCCAGGGTTCCTGACAGCAATCCATAGTCATCGACCATTCAGTCAGACAGTCACCACATTAGGTTCATTCTCTACGCCGACGTATAACACTGTCACCTGCCTCCTAGCAAACGCTTGGAATCCGACCTTTTCCCAGATATCCAGTCCCTGGATTTTATCGGAAGGCAAGAGAAGACGACGCTACGTGGTCGAGACTAACAGCCAGCCTTTCATTTTCCTTTTATTTTCCGTTAACTCTTTCACGTCGAATCATTACAGTACCCAGTTAAGTTTTCTTTTCACTTAATTCAAGTTCCATTTTATAACTTGACCCTTAAGCCGCAACCTCAAGTTTTTTTTATTGAATTATATTTAATTTACTCAGAACCAGGGTTAACCGGTTATTTGGGATTCCCATACCCCTACCTGGTTTGAACAACTTTTATAATTGTTAATTTCCGGATAAGCACCGTGATCTAATGTCTGACTGGACCATACCAAGATTCCTGAGGAACGCCCTAAGGCAATCTCCTTGTTCCTAATTGATTCCTCTAGTTGCCTAACTAGTGCAAGCTTTCCCGCTTTTCAATTGATTTCTCTCCCGCGCTCACGAGAGAGTACCGTGTGTAACCTCTCTCGTGTCCACTTGTTAATGTTTTGCTTGCGCTACCCATACGTTTTTCCTTCTTTTTAAAGTTGTGCTCTTTTTTGATGTAAGAAAACGTGCGTTGTTTTTCTCATACTCGTCGTAAGCGTATTACTCACACAAGCTGCAGCAATACTTAAAAACTTGCAGGGTATTCGCGGAAGTTACGAAGACTGCCTTTCCGAGCCCGGCGCCGGGTAAGCTACAAGTTACTGCAGAAACTGTAAGCCTGAACTCGCTACCAAAGAAATTTGCCTTGCTGAGCTGTGTGACACTCACTACATACATCCCACTTACTCACCAGTTCAACGTGGGGAATTTCAAATTCTTGCGAGAATCCGAAGTTATTCACCCACAGCAAGCAATGCGTAGTCGCAAGATCGCCCTGATTGACAGAAATGCTGACTATCAGCTTCAAGCATCTGTCTATGTTCTTCTCCACGGTCTTGAGCAAAAAACGCATATTGTTATGTACGCCTTCCCATAAATGTCACCTGAACTTCCCTCCGACCCTGAGTTATACATCTATGCGTGAAACACATGTAACACTAATCTATGCATAACACTACCGATATATAGCGTGACCAGGCTGGGTAGAACTCGCTCCATTCGCTTCTGTAGTAGGACTGGGTAAATTCTATCTGGTTCTATGTATAGAACAGCGCCCTAGTACCAATGTCCTTGGCAAGCTCTCAGTCCGGCGTTCTTCCTCGTCCCAACGGGAACTTCACATCCACCAGTGACATTTTGTCGGTTTTTCTGAAACGGGTATCAACCAGGGATTTCACACAAGCTTCTTCACAAGAGTTTGAAAGGAACCATACCGCTATAATTACCGACCAAATTTTAAATTAATACAATTGCAAATTGAGTTCATAATTCTGAACTTGGGCTCTTTCACCAGGAACAAGCTCATTTGAGGGTGTGTAAAAGCAATAAAAGTGACGTTATGGACGATGTTGTTCTCAAAAAAGAGAGAGTGGCTAAAATTTGTCCCTCCTCCCACCCACCGAGGAAAGACAGATAAGCTCCGCCGAGTTTTGGATGGGAATGGCTGTTCACTATTCCAGGGTTCGTCAAGGGATCCATTGTCCTTTATAACGCGCTCGTGCCGGAGCAAGGGCTGAAGTATTTTAGAGCTTCTCCCTTGTCACGTATAAGTTTAGTGCTGACACTAGTTACTTTCTTTTGAAACGCTTTCAACTGCGATGTAGGATTGTCCCTAACGTCCAGTATTTCTCCTAATGATTGCTTCCCACGGTCTCGACGTCAGCGACATCTCTTAATAATTGAGTAATGTAATAAAGCAATTGGGTTAGGTCCGCCAGTAGGCAAACGACTAAAGTTAACGCACCTGTTAGGTGAGTCCGTCTCCTCTGGCTGGTGAGTTACTGTGGGCAAGCGCTTTCTATGTAAAGACTTAAACGCCAGACGATGATGTCTTTAAATCGAAAGCGCTTGCCCACAGTAACTCACCAGCCAGAGGAGACGGACTCACCTAACAGGTATGTTAACTTTAGTATTGAGTAATGCTTGTAGGAAATATTTTCAATTAATGGCGATTTGTGAACACTTGGTACATCACATGGAAAGTGGAATCAACGACATCTTCCAAGCCGTCATGCGGTGGTGAGATCATGTTAAAGCGTGCGTGGCCGAGGAACTCACCATACGGGAAAACCTTTGGTTGTTTTTGGGACCCATCCATTGACGGATGAAGCTTGCGTGTTGCCATTTGACACTCAAGTCAAACCCAACTCAAACCCAAACTCAAGTCAATCAGTCACCCAACGCCCGAGTACCATTTGTGACTCGGTTCGTCAACTGACCATCTGCTACAACTCAAAGTATTATTTGATATGCATGATAATGTGTTAATAACGTCCTGCACCACGTTTCTTCTCCTTTGGCTCCCCCCCCCCTCCTAAAAATGTCATCATTCAAATTCAGAGAGTGAGAGAAGAGAGAGAGGGTGGGTGGGATTTGATTAGGACTTGTTTTACCAATTATGTTTGCGACGACGTTCATTTTGGTCTCGTAACTCATTGGAATACTTGCAACCGTAAGCAAGTGCAAAGAAAGTAGATTTTTACACATAGATCTCGTTCTCAGGTATTTACTGAGCAATTTAGAAGTACTAGAAACAGAACTTTCACCTAATTTTCAACGAGACTTGTCTTCATCTCTGGAGCTTGACAAATCCCGTAAATTGGGTTTCCCCTCCTCTTCATTTTGAATCCTTTCACGGGGAGCATTGAATGGACCCGAGGAATGATACCGTTCAATCGGTTCAACGAGCCATCTCAATGGCTGCCCTGTTAAGCTTGAATGATTTCGGACGAAGCACAGATCTATTATACCTTCCCAATACTGTTGTAACGTGAGGGTGTTAGGAGGGCAACTCGATTTTGTGAAGGAAAGGAGGCGAAGCGGGTATCGGGAGTTTTCGTCCTTCGAATTGAATGTTTGGGCCCGAAATTGCCTCGTGGAATGACGAGATCAGAGAGAAATCGCGAACTGATTCGTACGCAATTGGAGCGTGTCGGAGCCTGATCCTCTCATTAGCCGTTGGAGTAGCAGCAATGAGCCCGGGGAGAATTTCGAATATTCATAGCTGCTTCACTACTTTATGGCTTTCAGACAGAATTTGTGGAATAACGAGTGTAAGGTTCACGTGAACATTGTACTTGACACGTTACTCGTACCCCCCCCCCTCGCCATTCAGAATGGGCCGCGCCACTTCATGCTTTGGCACAAATACAGTTTGACATTACCGCACGAGTTGGGAGTTTCCTCGACCACAGCAATTGTTATAGAACTAACAGCTTCAAGTTGTAAAATCCCTCAGGACTATCCCTCAAAACCACCGAACGAATCAATATCAGGCTCAACTAAAGTAAGTGATTGACATGGCACCTACATACTGCCTACCACTCCTCGAAGTGAGCAGGGTGCACCACATGCTCACCAAGTACGTGGCTAGGAGTGATTATTAAACGTTGCCACATCTTCTAAAACCAAATCTTCTATTTAGTGCACCTTGCAGCACCAGTGCTCTGTGTCCTGTAGTTAACGACAGTTTGCTGAAGCCGTTTAGATTTTCTCGGGTAAACAATCACGTAACATGCTCACACCCATTGCATGAAGGTATGTTCAGTATTGTGTCCTCAAGACCTCAGAACGTTACCATGCTGACGAAAATCTCCTTTTTTGGAGAGATCCATTTCCCGACCTCTTCTGATCCAAAAAAGTAAATACTGTAACACTTTACATGATATTGTTTACCTTGATAATCCACCATGTTCTCGACACTCGAGTGGGTTTTTGGAAATCATCTACAGATGAAACTAAAGTAAGTGCGTCTCCACAAATAGGGAGTAGCTCATCTCAACCCCCCCACAGTAAAACTTGCTGCAGAAAAAATGAAGCGATCATAACGACCGATCAACGAGAGGATGGAATTCTGTCAAAGCGCTAATCAAACAGGAAGGGGAGCCCTTAATTATTTCCGCGGAATGTGGCAATTGAGGGAACCCATTTGCTCAGCTGTTCATCTACCGTCTCCGAATTCCTGCGTCTCAGTTATTGGCTAAATGAACATTCCCAGCTCCAGTAACACTCATGTCTGAGCGTTCCTCCGATATGTCATTTTCGGACGCTGTTGCCAATTATCTCGTTGATACGATTGACGCTGGAAAAGCGATTACAGTATGGGACGTCGTCAAAAAGAGGAATTAAGTCAGCTCTGTCACTTCAAGCTTTTCGCAGTCATCCGAACCACGCGTGGGGATTGAGCACTGTCGACTGCTACTGGAAAGCGAACAGTAGTTCACTCCCCTTCACCATTCAATACTGTTCAAACACACAGGAGACGTCGGGCTCCTTCCCCTTCTTCATCCACCACGGTAGACGACTGCCGGTGGCCAAAGACCAAAAGCTGTGAAGAAGCATCATGTCCAAAGGAATGAGGAGATCAATGTTGATAGGACTGTGTACAGATATGCTTCTCAGGAGAAGCACCTCATCACAGATGAGGCGGTGGCAGGAAGAGGGATGAGGTAAGCCATGTTAACAAACATCAGTCCTTCTCTCTGTTGAGGAGTGAGATTCTGATGCTTGCTGAGAAGATGAGTAGGGTGAATGGTTATGAGAATCATTACCTATACAGTCTGGACAGATGGGCTGCTTCTGAGGCATTTGTGTGAGCGAGGTTGTAGGATATCTGCGCTGTACTTTCCCGGGAGTTGAGAACCTGAGTGTTGTGAGGGCGCAGAACTAAGCTTTCTCGAATTTGCCCTCTGCAAGTGGTCGCAGGGCAGCTAAAATGATGAGATGGGTAGAATACCAGCGCGTCCAGAATTTGTGAACAAGGTACCCAGGTAGAGTCATGGCAGAGGTGCTAGAGGGTGCGGAGGAAGAGAAAGTTCAGCCTACTCTCCAGCGGTTTTTGGCGTTTTGGAAGCCTCAGAAGTGCTTCCAGCCATATTTCTGAACAGTGTGTGCGCCAACTCCTCCCTCTAGGGAATCTTTAGCCAGCGTTATGTGTTCCCCAGTCCATGAGGGCGAGGCACATAATTGCTGGTTCAGTAACTCCTCTTCAGTTGGGCGTGATGGTATTTCAGCCCTGGAGAAGAATAAGGCCCAAAAGGTTGTTCTGGTTCTCAACTTACTTCTTTTCATGGAAAAACCTTCTGTTGGGCTGTTGCATACTCAAACTATCTTTGTCCCCAAGAAGAGTGTTGATGGGCCAGGGGATACATACTGATTTCTGTGTGGCCTGTTGCTTTTTTTTTAAATTACAAACTTACTCAATACGGAGTTGAAATTCGCATCATGGCGCCTTCACACCCACCAACCAACTCCATTCATTTCCCATATTTCAAACACTTAAAGCCAACCATGCTCCGAACATTTACGTTATCAGATTAGCAGAATGAATTGATAGCAGTGTTTACAGCCGAATGACTCTCACTTCTGCCAAACTAACAAGTCTCCTCCGTCAAGAGATCCCTCATCAATGAGATTGAGAGAAGGTTCCCTTTTTGCATTGTTGTTTTTGTTGCTTCTAGCAGACGTTACATTAATTATTTTACGAACGTTGCTTTCTCTCAGCCCGGAAAATAATACAGTGATACAGTGATTCTCTCTGACCATTTCATTGCTTCCTTTTTTTGAGTCGTGCTCGTGTTTGCGTCTTCCCTATCACGTTGCCACTAAACGAAAAAAGTGCCACAGCGGTCAACAGAGTCCTGCCGCTGCATTTTCGACTTCACAGGCGCCAGGGGTCGCTGTGTCGTATATAATTGCCCGTGCCGGCTACTCCCGACAACAGTCGTGACTTTAATAGGCACTGGCGGCCGATAGTTCAAGTTGGAGCGAACTTTGCACACAGTCGAACTAGACAAACACAGCGTTTGTTCCAATAAGTCTGCCCTCATCACGCCAACACCTGTGTTCTTTTGGCACTTTCAAAAAGTGCTGGCGTCTCGTCTCCAGGTGGTGACGTCCAGAAGGCATTCTGGCCTGTCGATGGTGCGGCCAAGGATCTCACAATTCTGCAAACGGTACTGTCTCTGGCCCGGAAGGAAGAGAAGCAACTACACATGGTTGCTAAGGCCCTGGACGTTGCTAAGTCTTTTGACACAGTAGGGGCCATTTGTTTCCTATACACTCGAATCTTGTGATTGATACTGGGCAGGGTAAGCTGCCTCATCAGCCTTCGTCGACGTCCTTCCAGGTACAAAGCAGGGGTTGCAGATCACCCCAGGCAAGTTTATAAGGCAGCTAGGCATGTGTAGATTGGAGGTCAACCGTGAGAGTGCGGCTCAGTTTTCTTGGTGTTGTCGTATCAGTGGTTACAGCATAAATGCTGTGGATGTGGGTTCCATCATTCGTGAACCCTGGATCCTGGCTAGAGTCGTCCTCGATATGTGGTAGTACCATATGATCAAGTTTCTCAGCGCAATCTCCTCAGCCAGAACTGCATGGAACTTTGTGATTATCCTTAGAAAATTGCTAAGGCTCTGCTCGAGCCACTGCGGATGCTGCACCTCTTTCAGACGACCCTGCTTTTTGGGAGGTTGACTGTTCGAAGGCAAATAAGTCAAAATACCGTGCTGTGCTTGCTGGGCTAGGCCTCTCACATAACGTCCCATGTGCGTATATTCATTCAATCTGAGGGAGCAGTGTTCCATCTCTAGCTGCCACTATCCCACTCTTGGGCCATAAACGACTGCTTGCTTTGCAAGCCTCTAGCAGGGATGTTGCACGCACTGTGGCTGGTCTTGGATTCGTTCTGGGTCAGCTGCGATGGTGTGACATATTGAATCTATCTGCCCCTTAGCCTTGTAAGCCTATGAAGTTTGGGGCTGCTGGTTCAGTTGGTGGATGGGAACTTAGACAGTGTGGTGACTCCCCCTACTTTTCTGCGTCGCTGAGTTGGCTTTGGAGGGCAACCATGGAGGGAATTAATGGGACTTTCACGCCATTCATGAAGCGTCACAGCCTACAGAGATGAGGTGCACAAAATGCCAGGATCGTAATGTTGTGAATGCTTACTGTCGTGCCTGTGACAACCTGTTTGAGTCACTGAATTATGTGGTGCAGGTATGTCCGCGTACTCATGAGGGCAGTGTCAAGCGTCATGACGCAGTCTGCAAGCAGGTTGCTCGTGCATTGTTATTTGACGGCTGGGAAGTGGAGAGAGAGTGACACTACCGGGTTGTCTCCAGAGATGGGCTGAGGCCGGATATCGTCATATTTGGTCCCAACCAGTCTGCAGTGATACTGGATGTCCAGATAGTATCTGGCAGCCAGGATCTTGCGCTAACTTGGCAAGCCAAGACGCGCAGATATGACAGAACGGATCTTAGTATGGCGGTGTCGGAAGACTGTATCAACAGAAGCACTATAGGTGATCACTGGTCAGTTACCAGTTGACTGCATGGTTGACAAGTGGAGAATGAAACGAGAGCTTCCCCAACTGTGGGCTGAACGCCGTGTGGATCTCATTACAGAATTAAAACTGGCCACCATTGACGAATGGGTGTTAGAGAAATGGCAAAAGAGGTGGGAATCCTCGTCAAAGGGTCGTGATACATATGATTTCTTCCTCACCATCCGTGAATGTCTTGAGTCTTGACATAATCTGACAACGGGGGAGATTCTATCCGATAACGGGGGAGATTCGGATAGAACATTACACGGGGCTCACGAAAATCGGAATGAAAGATGGCTCTCGCAATTCGTGTCTCAGAATTTCCCTCCCCACCAGACGTCTCTCTATGAACGGAGGGCCAGAGGAAAATTTTCCTTCCTAAAATGAAACAGCGTTTAAATTCGTAGTATGAAGTAAAACGCAGTCTATAAGCGATCACCATCGTGTTCATCAAATGTGGTTGCCAACACATAAAAGTATTGAAACGTCATTTAATAAAACATGGATACATTTGTAACAGGAAGGTACACAACGGTTTTGTTTCTGTTTCGCCCCCCAACCACTGTTACAGCCGAGTTATTATGAGTTTCACTACCTTCAACAATCTTCTTGTTTCTAGTTTGGTAAAAAAAAAAAGCGTTAGTTAGTTAGTTGGCTTTCGGGAATATATGGTAGATGTCCGATTGTTTGATACTGGTTTAATTATTTGGAGATTCTGACAGGAATGGACTGCAGTTATGTCTCTACGGATCTACACCCCTACTATCGGTTCGCTCTCTTTCCAACGGAAATAATCAAAACCAAAGTTAAAATACCCCACATTACGTGAAAATCACCTGGTGTTTATTCGTCGTTCCATTTCCGGCGAGGAATGGGCGGACATGGGCCGAGACTATTACGCGAGATGAAGGACAGTGATGGATTTGTGAGCATTGACCGGCTTCATGAGGCTGGCAAGGGCTACAACGAAATACCCTTCAAACATCATCCACAACTGGAGCTGGTCTTCGAAAAATCGATACATCATCATCGATACGTTTTGAGGGGCATATAGCTTGTAACCATTACCCTAACGAAATAAATTCAACAAGTGATACCCACAAATGTCAAACAGAGCATACTGAAGCTGCAGATCCTACCAGATGCTACCTCTCATTCCAATCTTGCAAAGTAGACTGAATGTACTGCTTATAACGATAAATATCTCTATAGAAAATGTCGTGCACTTCGTGGAGGTTAGCATGTAAACAGTTGCAGATCGCGAGCTCCTTATATTTTAGTTGGTCACGAGAAAGAAGTCTACTTCTAAAGGAGGAATGACAGACAATCCTCACAGTAGCTTTTCATCATCCTTTGACGGGAAAAATGCCACTTGTGAGTGGCTTATTAATTGGTCAAAAACATCTCCAGAGGAGGCGAAACGAGGATTCTATTAAGAGGTTCGTGCATTCCTTTTGTGAAAGATCATTGAAACAGAGCTCTGCTTGGACTGCCGATTACACACTGCTTCACAAATTACCACCTCACACTTCGCCATAATCCGTTTCCGTCCTATGTTCAAGAAAGGCGATGAAAGTCTTAACCGGAAAAAACTAGCCTCCCGCTTTGCAAACCAGTTAAGGACTGCGGAAAATCAAAATCCTGTAAAAACTTAAAGACAAGTCAAAGGTGGGAAAATCGAAGGGTATTACGAAAAATCATTTTATGAGAGAGTTTCAAGAAATGGTTGAGAAATGGCTATGAATCTGAAGGAAAATGATAAAAACTTGTTCAATGATTGATTGAGAAATACTCGTGTGGATGTTTTAAAATATTTTGGGCAGTGTTGAAGAGTGGGGTAAAAATCGTTGAAAAATGACGCAAACGTGATAGGAGAGTGATGGAAGATTTTGACAAGTCATAAAAATACGAGTTGTAATGTTGAGAAACTTGAATTAAACGTTGTTTGTTCATGTTGAGGAAATTAAGGGGAAATATATTGGAAGTGGGGTAAAGCTTGAGATGAAAAATTATTACTGTATATAGAGAATTCTACTGATGACAAAGCAACCATTTTAGGATAAAGGTAACATGCACAATGAAACTGTAAGACGCATTTGCTTACCTGTGAACTCGAGGCCGCCGAGTTTCCACGTGCCTTTCTTCGTTACTAAAATACTGCTTGGGCACACATTCCTGTGGAGAACATGACCGGTGTAGTGTAAGAAAGACAAGGCTTCCGTGATCTGGAAAAAATGAACTAATTTTAGGTTTCAGTATTGTTCTGGATGCGTTGATTACTATAGTCAAATTCATGTTGATAGTTTCGTCTGGTCTGGTGCACATGTGAAAGCTGCTACACGATCAATCAGAGCCACATTGTTCTTTCCCTGTGTTCTCAATAAGCCCATGTACCCCTATTAAGCACACGGCCATAGAGACACTGTGGAGTAGTGGAACAACTCAATAGTCAATATAATTATCATCCCCATTCGCTTGTCGTTATTTGGGACCTAATTTTCCTTGCCTAATCAATAATCTATCACCTTCTTTAGCATTCACCGTTCATAGGAAATCCATGCCGCCACTTTAGTGCAGCGTCTATTTCAGTAACGTATTTAAGAAACATCATACATTTGAGTAAGATATAGTGGAGAAGATGTGGAAAATTATAACGAGCAGACGTTGTCATCGATTGGCATTAAAATTCGTCATAAACTGCTCATTATCAAAAACTATGAATGAACACGCCCATGAACAGTATCTACTTACTTGCAATATACCGTATTTTAGTTCGATGTCTAGAAAATGGTATTCACGAGCTTGTGGATGGCGGGGCGCCGTCTGTAGGTGAGACGCTCCCGTAGACGGTCCTCCTTGTCCCCCGCTACCACATGACTCTTGGTAGGCAAGGATGTTGGCCAGAGAAGCCAAAACAGGTTCAGACGCAAAGGCTAACGTGTCGGCGCTTTCTTCGACTGAATGCACCACCTGCAACAGAAACCAACAAATTCCGTGAAAATAGCAAACTCCCGTGCGTGAAAATTCTGCCTATAAATAATGACCAACCACGCTCAGCCCACTATTAACGCGACTGCTTTCATTCATCAGTGTCAATTTGGACTGTCGGCAACTTTAAGGATTTGGTTGATTCCATCTATCGGCATGTGGTGTGATTCAACTCCACTAAGAATCAGATGTTTTAGTTCCGCTGTTGCATGACGTGTTATTATCGCGTCTTTATTATTATTCCGTAATTCTTGTAGATATCGTCAATTAAATGAATGAAGCCTTAATTTAATTCAAAATATTCACAATTTTAACAACTGATTCGCCTTAATTCATCTTTAATTATTGATCGATTCTTCAAACCTGAAAAGTTTGATGTCGACCCACATTTGCCAACTGCCACACAGGAATGGAAAACTGGTTGAAGACTTTCCAAAATTTGTTAGTGTTTATGATGAAATCGATGATGATATTCTCAATCTACTCAATGATCGCTTGATAAAACTACATTCGCCAAAGCTGTAGAATTATTAGGATCAAGCTATGTGAAGCCCATGAAAGAAGTATTCGCTAGACCTAATCTCGCTTCTCGACAGCAGACTCCAAAAGAATCTATTGACAAGTATCACCAGGAATCACAGTACTAAACCAAAACTGCGAATTTTTAACCGTTGATGCCGAGAGTTACCGAAAAACCTACGTCCGTGATTCATTTGTACGGGATATCAGGTCTCATCAGATTCCCTTCAGACTGCTTGAGTTCAACGCACTCACATGAGACAGTTGAGATTCCCAGTGTATTGGAGTCGGTATAAAATATCCTATACATGTTCACACGCAAATATTAATGCACTTCCTTTTGTCTCACAGGAGCAGGTAACCCCTCGAACAGGATCTTCGCAGAGCCTAGCAGCAGCCATACGGCCGAATCAAAAGCGCTTCTTTTGTGGTCGCTCTCGGCATAAGAATCGTCAGCAGTGCTCGTCAATCAATGCTAAATGTGATTAATGCTCAACAATTGGTCACTAGACTTCAGCCTGTAGATCTTTTCAGACTAAATCGCCAACTCCTACCATTTCAGCAGCCCTCATTGCAGCCTCTTCAATGCGGGTGGGCGTGGGTGGGGTGTACCCACTCACGCATTAATTGATACCGGGAGCTTGGAAACATTCATCACCAAAAGAAGTTCGTGGAATCATGCAAATTCATAACGCGTCCCTCTGCTGGATCAGCTTCTATTACATCTACTCCCATTAATTCAATTATTTCTAGCTGCTTTGTTGCCAATTTAGAACTTATTGGACATAGTTACTCAAATGATTATTCCTTGATCAATGTCATTATAGGCCATGGATTACTAAAACCACATTGTGAACTCACGTTTTCTTTCGGCGGATCGCCAACTCCTACCTGTACACCTACGCTGTCTGTCAGTGGAGACAGTCAGCTCGTAGTTAGCACCCGCAAAAATCGAGTCTTCGCCTCTTTTCGAATTTCGAACTGGCGATTTTGAGCCAATTATAGCAAAATCTCTAAAGCAGCTGAAAATCATCAATTTATGAAAAGTGAAGTTGAGAAACTGGTAACAGATGAGCTCATAGAGGAAAGCAGATCCCCATGGAGAGCTCATACTTTTGTAGTCAACAACAAAAACCATAAAAAACTTGAGGTGTCCGATTACTCGCTAACTGTCTACCAAAGTGGGTAGGGTATCCAAAAACTCGTGGTTCAGCACTATAGATTTCAAGAATGCCCATCACCAGGTGCTTCTGCGAGAAAAGGACCGGTCTTATGCTGCGTTTAAAGCACGGGGCCGACTCTATAAATTTCGACGTTTGGCATTTGGCAAATAGAGTTCCTTGCTTCCAGTGTGCCATAGACGATGTTATGTGTAAAGAAAAGCTAAAGAAAACACTTCGCTTATTTTGATTCTGTCACTGAAATCTCAAACGTTTCATGATGAATTGCAAATATACGGTTTCACTATAAATCAAGAGAAAAGTAAATACGCTCAATCATCAATCAAACTTCTGGGCTATAAAGTAGATAATAGAACTATTTCATCTGAACCAGATCGTCCCAAATCACTACTCAGCTCATCCTTCCCAAATCTGCGAAAGAACTGCAGAGAACTATAGGCTTGTTTGCTCATTACTCTAGATGGATCCCAAACTATTCAGACAACGTGAGGATGTTATTCAATTGTGAATCATTCTTTCTAGCACCTGCAGTTGGTTCAGTTATGGAAGGCAGAGCTGGACTGGGCTTTGTAGGGCCCGATTACAGTCTTGCTAGCCGCCTGATTACAGTCTTGCTAAGAGTACTCCACGATATTTCATGCGGAAATCCTAGCTATAAAGATCTGGGCAGAAGAGATCCTGAATAAAGGACTCAGGGGCAAGCGGATCTACATATTCTCGGACAGCCAGGCCGCCTTAAAGGCTATTCCAGCCTATAGTTTTAGGTCTAAGCTGGCATTGGAATGCCTTCATGCGCTCAAACAGAATGACAGCTCGGCGCCCATAACAGAATGACAAAGTCATTCTGAGTCACCCCAATCGTCTGGTTGCTCGATGGGAGACACAGGAAAACACCGCCCATTGCCATCGCCTGCCGCGATTAAGACAAGCGAAAAGGCTGGCTATGCCTTCCTGTCAAAGGGCAAAGGCGATGCTGACATTCTCTAGGCAGGATCTGAGAGTTCTGATAAGCTTCCTATCCGGGCACTGCCCACTCAGACATCACCTCAAAAAGATGGGCATCTCAGAGGCGGTGGAATGCAGACTTTGCGGCGAGGAGGACGATTCAGCAGAGCACATCCTATGTGAATGCCTTGGCAGCTAAACGTTTCGAATTTTTCGCTCAGGGGACTATTGAACCCCAAATCATAGCGGAATCTGCGGTGAAGGACATACTCGGCTTCCTAAGGGGGACGGGTATGTACGACGCCTTCTACTAAGGGAGGGTCAGTGCCACAATAGGCCCATAAGTGGCCTCAGTGACAAAGAGACTTGTCCCGCAAGCCCTCGGGAAGAAAAAAAAGCACCTGCAGTTGTATCAGAATTTGAGTTTCTGAAGAATGAGGTATCGAAATCGGTGGTGACTCCACCTACCAGCATGTAGTGTGGTACAACTCCACTACGAATCACATGTTGACATTTTATGTCTTTACTTTGCTACATAAACTCGAAAATGTAACGCGGGAGATGTTACACGGGATATGTAACGGAGAAGCGTCACGAAATTCGTGTTGGGTTAGGTGTATGGAAAATGGCTTGATAACATCACACGTTTTAATAACCTCAGTGACTAAGTGATGATGTCAATTGCAATTGACGTGGCGACAATCAACATTATGCCACGGAAAAGTAATCAACAACAACAAGATCAACATTCACACTATAAGGTCACAACAACCTGACTTCAATGGACTAATAGAACGTTTCAAAGGACACCGAAAAAGCGCTTTGTTCGTACTTAAGATACGGACTAAATCTATCCTTTTATACTTTCGCTCATTAGCCTAACGGGAAATCCGTGATCGCGACGCCTAGAAAGTACCTAGATATCCACTCTCCCCGCAGCTGACTGGTCGGAAAAACAGCTCCTAGGAGTTTTAGCTCCGCTGTTGCATGACGTGTTTTTATCGCGTGTTTATTATTATTCCGTAACTCTTGTTGATATCGTCAATTAATGCGAATAAAGCCTTACTTTAATTCAAATGGTTTACAATGATTTCAACGCGGCATATTATCTAATATCCAAAAATGCAACCCTCATGTATGGCCATTCCATCTCTAAATGTACACAACACGTACAGATCACCTATTCACCCGAATGTGAGACTTCAAAATGTCAACTTCTAATTCCAGTTGCCTGGCAAGAAATATGGGCTTTCCTTTACTAAGCTGGTACAGCAACAATAGTAACAAAAGGTGCAGGTGTTTGCCAGAATATTAGTTTGTCGTGGAAAGATTAGTATCTGAAAATGTGTGATGCCTGTGATGATTTTCAAAAATCAGTATCTGTGATGATTTTTATTTATTAGCTTCCCCGAATCGTTGGCGAAAAATTGACGGATTATTAACAAGTGCGACCTGCTTGATGACATGCCAGTAAAACGAAAAATTCAGCCTGATTGTTGGGTTAAACTGTGGACGGACGATGATGGTGAAGATGAATCTGTGGAATGACATTGACGTTTGGAAATACGCACAGAACTCCTTGGGAGTAAAATTGTCTTGGTTGCGCTTTACGCAGTAGCCATTAGTCGAACAATCTCGTAAACGGAACTGGCAGAATAAAAGGAATTCTAAAGATGATATGATGGGAGATAGGAAAGAGGAGGAGAAAAGGCGATGATTGTCTGATCACTCCCTGTTACTATTTCTTGGGAAGTGGTAGTTAAGTAGTAAATGCCTCATCAATTGTTTGTTTGTTGGTTGGTTGGTTTGTTCTTCTCTAGCGACCATTTCAAAATTAAGGCCACGTAAGAGAAGCCTCCCAAGGCCCCTTAATAAGCTCCCTAAAAAGTTTATAAATCGAGTTCCTAAAAGTTTCCTTAACTTTAAAAAATAAATTAACAAGGATATAAATACCAAAAGTCAATATAAATTCCTGAAACGGGACTAAATTTTTTGCCAGGTCTTTTCTCGTCCAAAGAAAAATTCAGTATGATCAATCTAAGGAGTAAACCAGGTAATTTTAGGAATACATGTAAGGAAAATATAAGAACAATTTTCAAGAAGGAAAACACCATGTGAGGCTGTTAGTTGGGAAACGCTTTGAAACAAAATGGTTGAGGAGGCAATTGTAGTGTGTGTCGTCGGATGCTGGCAATTATTATACGATCTGTATGGAGCGCCCATTCGTAAGATAGCTTGTTAGGCTTAGCGATTCACTACTTTATCTTATTACCCATAGCGTAAGGGTGTAATTATCATGTACTTTTAATATTGCGGATTTATCCACTCATTTAAAACCGAGACCATGAGGTCATTTCAGAACTCGGACCAGTAAGTGATTTCCTTTTGGGTGATGTCAGAGAAAGCTGATGCACTGACTCACGAAGAGACTGTGACTTCACTCACCAGTACTTCAGGGTATTCGTGCAAATAGGAGGTGGGAGCTGAAGTGGTTCCCTTAAAGCAAATGCCTAGTTTCATAGCATAACTGCTGGGCAGTTGGTGAACTACTGAGGCTCAGCCACGAGAGACATCAGCTACCCAGGTATGTCAAATGCCTCGTAGGGCACGTAATGTCGCAGATTTTAGCTCTTTGGGAAAACTACCGTTATGCCATTGTTCAAGCTTGTTTACAGACTATCTTCCTTAACAAACGGATTACCTCATTGACTGCAGAACGCATACAGCGCATTAAGCTTTCGCCACCGGAGGCTTCAGTGCTTGGGACTTCTTGTAACGATCTGTAAGTTATATACACGTCTATTCACTCAACTTTATAAAATATGTAGCTGCTTCATGATGCTTCCAAATATGATGTCAAGCAGTAATCTTGTAAATAAAATAGTGCTGTTACCGGAGCATTTTGCCCCTGGTTCTGTGGGCGATAAGAATGCACCGTATAAAAAAATTCTTGATTTTAGATCCTTGCCGACAATAACAGTTCCCTTCGAATCGAGCTGCTGTCGGAAGAACAGTTAAGTGTTTTCAAGGGTCCCACGGGGACAAATAATATATTTCATGGTTCAACATGATCCTCGAAAACCGTTTCGCTTTCCACACAGAATTTATGAGTGGCGAAGCTAAGTCAGGGGTTGTGTACAATAACCGTACTGAATGGTCAATGGAAGGGATTTGCCCACGCACTGCCCACTTGACAAGCAAAAACCTTCCCACCACCTCTTGCTGCTCCACACAGCAGCTTGTCTAGAGCCCTGAGCCCAAACAAACAACGCCAGTAAAGTCCATCCTTTTTTTCTGAACGACTTGCACTCTTAGAAAAACATTCCCTTACAATCCGAGTTCTTTTTAAGCTTCTTTCATTCATTTGCTCTGGGATCTAAACACTCGAGCTGAGTAACCTGCTCGTTCGAAGCCATTACACTATTTCTTGAGAGAAGTAGACAAAAGAACGAGAATGCGAGTTCACTGAAGTTTAACAGTTGTAGGTCCTTGATTTTTGCAATAAAGTAGGCAACAGAGATGTATGATTGAACAAAAAAAGTATTTTTGCTGTTTCTTTACTTTGACTGTGGATGTCTCAATTGAGGGAATATGTTCATTTCTCCTGAAGACGTATGACGCTCTTTCCGTACGTGCTTCGGTACCATAAGCAGCAACTGCATAGTATTATAACCACTTCCCGATGGTTTGTTTTCTTTATTTCAGAGTGTCGAGAATAAAACCCGACGCTTGTATTTCCTAACCAATTCCTAATCATCTGTGAAAATTACAGCAAGGTCACCCACTGTCCACCGTCAGGTGTATTTGTCTACCTTGCTAGTCGTAAAAATACTATTTGAAATTTGTTGTTATTTATTGATCCACGAAGGAAAAAAGTTGTTTACTTGTACCCATGTATGCATGCAAGTTACGCTCATCAACGCTTGTTGCCCAGTGTTCTGCTGCACTTTCCTTTTCCTATTCCAGTGATGACAAGTGAAGGGAAAGAATATACTTAAAACCCCTGAATTGCGTTAACATGTACAAATGCTGTTCGCTCAAGTTCATCGACAGTGTCCCCGCAGTAAATTAAGAGGGTCAGCAGAATTTTCATAGATACCACCACAACCCATAAAATAAAGAAGAACGCTTTTGTGACGAGGAAGCGGTAAATTGAAGGAACCTCATCTGTTAGATGGCGGCGAGTTCATCGAGAAAATGGCTGACAAGAAAATGAAGTTCAGTTCCGAAAAAAATTCTTATAAGGTCTCAGAGGCGAAACCTCCCTCACTGGGAGTGGAAGATGTTTCATTTGCCAGCCCCTACAATTATCCCGTTATTGCAAGGTTGGGAGTAACTATTCCCTTAATTAAACGTCATCTGCAGAAGGGAGCCCCTTGTAATTGTGGAAAGTGGACTTTGATGGGGCACCTGAGGCTTCTCTCCCTTTATCCATGTGGAAAGAAACTTGACCTTCTGAAATTGCAATTTGATGAGTCAGGAGAAACGAGCTCAAAACTACTCGATGCAACACAATTTTTTACCTGCTACACAACTTACAAGCCACAACTTCTCGCATGTTATTTCCTCAACGGTACACGGTTTTAATTTATTTCCCTAGAATTCGTCTATTTTCGCATTCAGTCTCAGTTCTAAAATAACCAGAAGTTTTTTTGGGGGGCAGTGGCTGGCAGGGGAAAAGGTTGGATGAGGTTTTTGCCGAGGAGTATATACCTTCCACACACTCCCAGCTAGCTGTTTCTTCGAAATAGAAGCATCACGAATTACTATTACGAAACCCCATAAAAAGCCCCGTGTGAAAGACTGGAAAAATTGATTCGATCGTGAATGTCTAGGCGTGGAAAACATCGTTAGAAAATATCCATAAAACAGGATTCGAAATAATATGATCAGTTAAGTGGACAGAAATTATTAATGGTTCTCGTGCCCGGGTAAACGGAAATTAATCCCTTTTTAATTATTACGAGTTTCAGAAGTTGAATCGAGCTTAAGAGTTAACAATAAGGCAGCAAGGCAATGTTTCGCATACTCGAGAAAGTTGTCACGCGAACTTTTGCCCTAGTTAACCCACTCACAAGTCACTTACTGTTGACCCTCTTCCCTTTCGAGTTAAAGCTCTCACCAGCATCTTCCTTCTACTTCGTCAATTGCTATGCACTGAGATCACCCTCATGAAACAGATTTATACCATTCAGTTTGAAAACACTTATCTGACGTGAGAAGCGGAAATAATGGGACACAATTTACACTTCCTTCACGTATACAACATTCTATGTTTTGTAGTGGAACTGCAGAACACACCCCTGCATGGGACGGAATTTTTCTGCCGTATCCTTTGTATAACCACAAAGAAAAGCCGCTTTTATGTCTTCCTGAAACCATTTACTTTACTTATTTACGTTTACTTACTGCAAGGAGCAATATTAAAGAGCTCATTCGAGTTCACTTGTATCTTCCACAAAGCCTCGTGCTACAAGCCTCATTCCCTTCACGATAACATCACCAACAAGCTTCTGTCTAAAAACCCACTTGGAGTCTATTAGTGGT
The DNA here is from genome assembly GCA_020466155.1 of Pachypeltis micranthus. Classification (NCBI taxonomy): domain Eukaryota; kingdom Metazoa; phylum Arthropoda; class Insecta; order Hemiptera; family Miridae; genus Pachypeltis; species Pachypeltis micranthus. The sequence goes on along the minus strand of CM035773.1, from coordinate 3,291,470 downwards.
TCTTAGGAATAGTCACAACCTCCCATGTAGCATTCTTGGCCATGTTTTCAAACTCCTCTTGTACAGCTGCGCTCCAATCATCATCTTTTATGGCCTCGCCTTAAGTGGATGGGGTTTCTGATGGTAAGCAGCCATCCGAAAGTGCAGCTATAAAGTCGAGCTGATAGTCACTCAGGTAAGCATGTGCATTCACAGGATCAGGAGTCGCCACAGCATCTGGCTCAGTCAGTCCATTGTTGCCATCATGGAATTTATCTTCTTCCCTCACAAGATGAGAACCTCCGCGACTTTCAGATACAGACGGGGCATCAGAAATATTACTATCACCCTGGGCAGCCTCAGATGTGAGTCTCAATATAAATGAAGGGGTTTTCATCAAAGCGCACACTCCTAGCTCTAATAATTCTACGAGTCTGGTCGCAAAACCGCAAGTAGCAATTTTCCCAGTAACCTATTAAGTAGGAAACCATGCTTTTAGGATCGAAGGCACCCTGACGATCTTCTTTTGGTATAAGTGCATACGCACGGCAGCCAAAACACTTAGATCCGGCGGGTACCCATACCAAATCTCATATGGGGTTCTTCGATCTGTTTATTACAAATGCTGACGCAAGAACTGCAGCCGGCCAGAAAGGTTTACCGAGGTGAGGGTAATCCAGGATAAGTCACCGCGCCATGGAGGACACAGTACGCATGAACCTTTTTGACTTACCATTCTGGCTTGGTGATCTTGGTATTGTGCACTCCATATCAACACCTCCATCCCTGCGGAAGCTACGAAAGTTTGATGAAGCAAATTCCAGACCATTATCAAAACGTACACGACCAATTTTGACAAGATGACGAGACATTACAGTTGCTTCGTATTCTTTGAACTTTACAAATGCTTCGTGTTTATTTTTTTAGCAAATGTACATGTGTGACATTTTTAAACGTCACGAAATACCAGAAATGATCCCACAACTCAGCCGTTATTGGACCTTCAATACCCCGGACGCAACCTCAAGCAACCGTTAGGCCGGTTTCACACGGAGAGCCGTACGGCTCTCACTCGCGATGAGGAGCGTTTTCCGCTCTTGATTCCCACTCTTTCACACGGAGAGCCTTTTTGGCTCTCGATCGCCTTTTTTGGCAGTCATCTGCACCGAGTTGAAGAACGATGGATCGCACGCATGCTTTGGCCATTTACCTCCTTCACCGCCATCGTGTTCAACGCCAAAAACGCAAAAAAAAAAGTACCAGACAGTATTGGGACCATCCGATCAACCAACAGCGGGATGAAGAAGGAGTGTACGCCACACTGCACGAAAAACTTCGAAAAGATGACAAAAAGTTTTTCAACTTCTTCCGGATGTCAATCGACACATTTGTTGAGCTCCTCAGCAAGGTGAAGAATGCCATTCAACTTGAAGATACCAACATGCGTAATTGCATTAAGCCTGAATTAAGGCTTGCAATAACATTGAAGTAAGTTGAGTTGCTTTGTTTTCAATTCTCATATTTCCATGTAAAATTCCAAATATCTGCGTGAATGGTTGAAAAATTGCACTTTTAAATCATTTTGAGTGGGGAATAGAGTATATCCATACTTAGGTAGCATTATTTATTAAGAAAAAATTAGTAGCAATGTAGGTACATGAAATGTTGAAGTACAGTAACAAGGTGAAAATACGGAATTAAGGAAGGCTAGACTAGGCACTTTCTTTTTTTTTTTTTAAGTAGGTACTCACTGTAGCTGTAAGTGCTCATTTCCATATATATATTCTGTGGAAATGGAGTGGTACAAGGAGAAGGAGAATTGAATATTGAGATGGATATGGAGACGAATAAACACACTAAGAAGGGAAAACTGCATGCGAAGAGTGCAAGGGATGACACTGGGAATGCTTAATAGGAGTGCTGGAATGTTTCCATCCGACATGAGCTGAAATCCTTGCAGATTTTATTTGCTGTATCAACTGTAGACAGCCAACTTGGAATTGCAGAACTTCATCTTCCGAGAAAGTGTCCAGTGTTGGGAGGAGCCCTTGTACAAATGACACGTGTCTGCTGGGGGTTTCCAAAAGCTGTAACATTTTCTGTTCAAATGGGTCAGGTTTTCTGCGTTCATTCTTCTTTTTTAAACTGATAGGAGTTTGTGTGGTGGCAATGTTTTCTGAATTTATATTTCCAGAAATTTTGATTTCATCCTGAACGCTTGCCTCGTCACAAAAATATGAACAGCAACCGTGTATGGCAGTCGATGGATGGCTGGCAATAAGCTGAGGAGCGGGAGCCGTTTTCGCTCGTCGTGTGAACGCTCTCATCCCCCTCTTTGTATTTGGTCGAAGAGCCGCTCTCCGTCGGTCGCTCTCGCTCTCTGTGTGAAACCTCCACTGCTCCTAGTGTATTTCAGTCTCATGCGCCGTCCTCCTCTTCGCGAGCGACCAGCCTTAAGGTTTCCCTACTTCCAGCAGATCAACAAAAGGTTTTTGTGACTGCTTACCCCTATGACATGTTCCACACACTCCTCTGATACGATAACATTTCAATTGATACGAAGATTACCTCGCTTCACAGCTCGCAATTTTTCGCCTTGTTTCGCAGCACTTATTTTATATCGATGCCTTCAACGTCAAGCATAAATTTACTAACAGCTTTAGTGCATACAGCCAGAATCTTCGAAGAAAAGCATTCTTTCAGAAGCAGCAAAGCTGAAAGACGAAATGTTGTGACTTGTGCAGCCTACAAAGTTGGTACGGTTATCACAACTGCTAGTCTGCAGCAAGGAACTAAACGCTACCTCATTCTCAGAGTTCAAATCCCGTGATACCGAAAACGCAACCTCCTGGAAACTTCCTTGTGCCGAGTTCACAGTTTGACTGCTGTTCTGACCATTCTTCCATCCTTTGAGGGCAATCTCAACTTCGGTGACCTGCATACTGCTTACATGAATGACATTTCCACGTAAACTCACGGATTGCACTCGATTCTGTTGGTTTTCCCGCATCCAGATTCATAGGTAGGTTTCCTCCAAGGCCCTCAACATTTGCTTGGCGGTTTTATTTCGTGAGATCGGAATAAGGACACGATCGTCTAGCCATTTAGCCGGAATGTACCTAGCAGCGAGGTCCCGTTTCAGGTAATCCTTGAAATGGCTTTCGCTGGGATCAACTATTGCGACTTCCATAGGAGGATCTTCATTTGGGACTCCTAGAACTCCCCCTTCTCCAACGCTAGTCGTACTCGATACGACCAAGCTAAAAACCCAACGCCTTTGAGCTGCTTCATTCCGGGACTTGCACGGCCATTTTCAGGAGAGATTTCCGAGTTACGCGAAAAACTTTTTCATACAAAAACTCCACTCACGACCACGCAACCTAAGCCCATAACCTGTTGACGGTAATATTCTTCAACGCTACAGAAAAGTTAGTTTGGCTTTCGGAGGAATTTATTTAACAGTGGTTAGCTAATGACGTCGCGTTACAGGAAGAAGAACATTTTTTTTGAAGTTAGCCTAGGTGGGGGAACTAGCCGTATTGCCATATGAAAGGACTCAGGTCAGAATAACAAGCATCGTGCTTCTCCTGCAGGGAACGGAGAAGCGGAACGTTGAATGGTTCGCTGAGGGCGTACGTACAGCTCGGAACTTTTTGTTTACTATTTAGCATTAGAGTGATGGCTGGATAAGTTGCTACTCCATGGCAGTAACCAACCATATACTACCACTGTTATGTGCTAACTACCGCTCCCGCAAGGTCTCACCTATAAAGCTATCACCATTTGCAATGTCCAGCGTGGACTCTACTAGCATTGTGTCTTTAAACGTAAATGATAAAGGTGTGATGGAGCACGAAGCTCAGTGTTGTACTGGGGTGGTTTTATTATCGTCCCAGGTCTCACCAGTTTCTGAGTCAAATTAAATGAGCTTTGTGGGTTCAAAAAGGAGGTGAAAAATGCCATCAAGCGCTTAGAACCTGAAGTGGACGTAGACAGAGCACTTCAGATCAAGAAGAGAATTAAAGTTCTCAGACTTGTGGCATTCAGAGGTCGAAAAATCCTCTCACAAGAGCAGCTCAAAGTGAAGGCCTAGGGACTGATGTTTCCTCTTTTAGGGAAAAGTAGAAAAAAATGAGAAAAAGAATATTAATGGCAGACTTGACAACAAAAAAGAGGCTCAAGTGAAAGAACTTTCATAAACGCTGAAATTTAATGCTCAGAAACATTCAGTTTCCAGGAGCTGAATTTTGTTCCTGTCCTGGCCACTAACTATTGCCGACGAACGACTTTTTGCACGTACCTGAAGAATTTTTGGATGCCTAAACCTTTCCAATTGCCGCACGCTCGCTCTCAGCAATTCAGTTACCGTCTCTTTTCTTTTAGGTTTGTGAAGCTTCTCCGCGCACTTTTTCTCGAAAACGAACACCGACACTTCCTGCAACAAAAAACGTTATGGTATTAATCTGATAAATTAAGTGCAGAAAATGTCTTGAGAGTGAGTAACGGTGAAATGTGAACATAAGAGATGTTTAACTGGCCACCGTTAGTGAAACACGTCTTAATAGTTTTGGATGCCGTGTATCTAGATGCATCAAAATACTAATAACGCTAGTGTTACTAATAGACTTCACTAACAGCACAATCAACAGGCTAATGTGGCTAACTAACTTTAGGCAGTATGACAAGCTCAGTAAGCTCAGACAGGTTAAGAAAGGAAATGAGCAGAGTAGAAAGTGCGAAATGGGCAGTGTAATTCTGTGATATTGCGCACCACTGCATGTTTCAAGAGGATTCCACTAGCCACGCATACCTAACGTCTGGACGTAATTGTTGGTGTAAATTTGAACTAAAGGGTAGTTATCGTAATGTAGGACATCACCCAAAACCTAACAAATGGCTGAAGAGCCAATGTTCAACTGCCATCCTAGCTGTCTCAACATTTGGTCTAAAACGAGCACCCAAGACGAGTAGTTGGAAAGATAGACAATGAGTGTATGCGAAATCGTGTCATCTTTATATGCGTTCCGTCATTTTGGTTGTTCATTGCTAACCTATCAGCCTCCTCCGCAACTTTATTTATTTACTCATTGCGGTATATATTCCTCAGTATGTGAATAAATTGAGGTGTGTAGTTATTCCGTAATTGTTTTTACGTTAATCTAAAACGAGATTAAACTGCTCGATACGTGAGGTACGTGAGGTGAGCAACGTAAATTGCATACGATAACACGCACTGGTAATGTACAATTGTTTTGGTTCACTCGGTTGGGCGAGACAGAGGTGTGATGCGCAAGATGAGTATGATTCTTGTCCAACTTGATGGAAACGAAGACCTGTGAGATCCTCGAGACAAAACGTGGCTCCTAAAAGAGTGACACAGGGGGTAGAAAAAACGGCTACGAAGCGGCGAGCGATAGAACAGGGAATGAGTGAAAAAAAGCTGCGTCTTCAAAGAAGAGTGGAAGAGGTGAGGTTTCTTTTCTTCTAGTTAGCTGATGCACTCTGCTCGTCTCTTTTCTCAGGTGAGACACTGCACTTCAACCTCAGATAATGAAATTAATGACTTAACTTGCGCAAAGCTGCAACGTTTGGGAGTTGAGTAAAGGAAAGTGAATAAAATGGTCCGGTAAAAGGAAATAGTTCATTGCTATGCATGAACAGTCCGCCCACCAAAATTCGAAAGTAAAGAAAAAAATGAAAATTTTAGGATTCATGGGTAGCGGAAGTGTGGGAAAGAGGAGGAACCAGCTGCGCTATAGGCTATTGGTTGGTTGGATGGTGACCTCCCGAACAACACCGTCAGATCCTGGGAAACCTCTACAAACCTTGCTCTGCACTGGTTGAGGTAGCATTTTCAGGAGCACCAAGCCGCTTACTTGAATATTAGGGACTGAGGACGTCCATTTGGTACGGGTCTGCAGCGTGCTGAGCCCTGTGCCAACGCTTCCAGAATTCTTGGAACGATCGATGTACCACCTGCCATCGAGTGATAATGCCTTCCTAATGATCAAGCAGTGAGTGATCGGGGTATGCAAGCAGAGGGCCGCCCACCAAAAAATGGCCAGAGAATAAATATTCAAGGTCCTCTGGATCGATAGAAACTGGACATAGAGGACGAGAGTTTAGTATTGCTTCGTATCGTGCAAACAGTGTCGTAAATTCCTCGTACGTCATTGGATATCACAAGCGGATGTGCGCATGAGACGCTTCACAGAACGAACTCCCGCCTCCCACAGACTTTCAAAATGTGTAGCATAGCGAGGATTGAAATGCCAGGTGATCTCTTTTCCAGTAGCGAAACGTGTTAGTGGTTCCTGCATTGGTTTGTCATTGAACCATGTGCATTGTTCTTCAGTTTGTTAGTAGTACCAAACAATTGGTTCCTGAGCCTGAATATACATTCTAAGATGACCCTTTTCTAGAAAGAAACCTATCAAATGATGCAAGGAACTCCTCAGTTGTCAAACTGGTAACTGGTGCAAGGTGGAGGGCCTTGGTCTCCATGCGCACAAAAACACATAAATAAATTTTCGTGACCTGTGACTGACTTTCATCGTAAGGACTCCCGTACAAAGGATGGGCCGGCCAAGTCGATTCCAATATGACTGAAGGTGTGTTTACCTTGGACTCGAAGTGAAGGTAGATCTGCCGTTACTGGACTGGGTGGTTGAGCAGCTTGTTAGTGCAGCGTATACATTTTCTGATCTGCTTTCGTATCTCACGAAATACATGTAACCCAAAATCTAGTTTGGATGATAGATTGGAGTAAAGTGCGTCGTGCATGTGCATATTCCTTGCGGAAACAGTTGACTAATGTATTAACAAAGTGGGATTGTGCTGGTAATAGAATTGGATGTTTGTGATCATAACTCAAGGCAGAATTTGTTAATCTACCTCCAACTCTCCAGACCTCGTTGCTATCAACAAATGGCATCAGATTACCCACTTTTTATTCATAAGTTGATGGTTCTGTCTGTCTCCATTAAGAAAGTAATTTAAGGTATAAGGTTTGGTTCAAGCGAACACAACAATTCAGGCTGGCTTTCATGTGTTTGGGGAAAAGAGGACCTCTCGTTCTGATGGTTGTAGATTCTATGAAGAAGTGTAGCTACAACACAGAGCTGCTGATAGGAATCTGAGAGTAGCTCACATTAGGAAGGGTTCAGTATCAATGGTGGAAACTAGAGAAGCATGTTTTTCTGTAACTTCAGGTGGATCAGACAAGATACTGAATGATGGCTGAGGCCAGTTCTGTTGGGGCTGATCCTTTTCGCAGCCAGAGCCAATGAGTGACAAAGAAGCTCTTCAGTAAGGATGCCTCGTGATCACAGTCAACTGGGTTGTCATAGGAGTTAATAGTTAGTTGTGAAATTTCTGTGACTCGATTAGCTACAAATGTTTGTAGCAAGAAGGGTTCCGTGTTGATACATCCCAGGGTAACTGATGAGTTTGTGACGGGCTCAACATTCTGGCCTGTTAGGCCTAGAAGAACGCATGAAATTGAAAATCAGCTTGACTTCAAACAGCACTCACAAATAGACATCGCTGAAGTGAGTTTTTGTGAATTAATAAAAAGTAATCGTATTGGTTTATTATTCATTCTGAATAATAACCCTATGTTTTCGGTCACGAAACATTTTTTACAACCCCCCTCAAAATTTGATACTTTACGTTTCAAGACATGGAGATTCCAAATTTGCAATGTCCGTCCGCCGTCCCCCGTCCCCCGTCCGCCGTCCCCCGACCCCCTTCCGCCATCCGGGCCGTTTTGTGCCTTCAACGTGGTCTAAAAAATTCGTTCTTTCCCCCAAAAATCCGATTTGGTATCTAGTTGTGCCCGCCATCTCGGCAATCCAATCGGACGAAGCCTGTGGTTGTAATGGGCAAAAACGGTTAAAAAAATTAACGAAACGCAGTACAACGCGGGAGCTACTGCGTTTCGTCGTTTGAATTCCCTCCCGTCCCGCCCTTCTCGTTAAAAAAGCGAGTGAGCGCGCCCGCTCGCTTCCCTCCCAACACTCAACTCCCCCCGGGTTCGCTTCGAGCGCCCCCGTTCCAATTTCCCCGATGTTTTGGTTTTAGTGCGATTCAATTTTTTTAGATTCTTTCGTTTCATTCTCATTTTGGTTTTTTTCATAGATTTTTGGTTAAATTTTGATATTAGTATTTAGCGTGCATGTTTTCATATTAAAATTCAGTTTTTCTAGATACTTTCGTTTTTTTTGTTTATTTTAATATTACGATTCAGTTCTTTTCGACCTTTTTTTGCGTTTCATTATGATATTTTTCGATGCTGAATCGAACAGGATGGGTCTCGGAGCATTAATGCTAGGTCAAGCTGATTATCCGAATAATAAACCGTTGTGTAATAATTTGCAGGGTTTTTCCAATCAACTCAGCAAACGTTGTCCGACTGTAAAGTCGTAGACGTTGAAACTTCTCTCATCAAACTGTGTTCCGTGGATTTCTGGGTAAGCCATTATTGGAATATCTATTGTTAGCAACAGATATCTCATAAACGACCCCATGCATTATCCATGAGGGCGCCTAGCCCTCTTGTTATTGTTGATTCATGACGGGTTTGAAGTGATGGATACCTATCGATATTTCAGGGCTAGTGTAGCCAAGCTGATGGTCGTCACTTACAAATCTAGATTTTAGCAATAATCGAGTAAGGAATTCCAGGTAGGAGAGCACCTCTCAGCAAAGCCTTAACGAAGGATATGAATCGATTGAGGTTCACAACTGGTTGCATAGTAGAAAGTGGTTATCCCATGTCCCTCCCTCTATTCCATCTATTCCACTTTCCCAGAAAAACTGACATTCAGTAAAATCCCATCATGCCCAATTCAATGACATTTTCCGAACTTATTTTAGAAAGTATAAAAACAAAAATGTAAAACAAACTATAGCTTTTCTTCTTTACACTCGTTGCTACTACCATTTTAATGCCATTCTTCCAAACTTTTTCCAATTTCTCAGTTGAATCAAGTAATCTGGAATTTTCATCATGAGAGTCCATACAATGGTTTTATGAGCGCCGTGGTCTTACGATTGGGAAATTCAGTACTTTATTTTTGTCACAAGTGTTTCACCTATTTAAAAAGTAGAAATCATCGTACAAGTGGCGCAGCCTTTGTGTCTTCTTTCGGCTACTAAGGTGCATTTACTGCCGTCAATGCTCCAATATCTTGAGCAATCAAAATCATTAGTAATGTGAGTGACATGTTCTCGTAGGCGTAGGCTCAATGCGTATCAATGCCGATCAAGCTCCTCCTGTATCGGGTTACACAGGTCATCAGTAGCACAGATAACAGCTGCCCGGATCAGGCTTTGAACAATCCCCAGTTCCACATTACTTCCACGATTCGCCTCAACAGAATAATCATCTGTATGGCAGTGTTTTTGCGTTGTGTGGAAAGTTTTGTCAGGTTCTACAAATTCCAGTTCCACAGCGTAGGTTACGTTGTGACGAAGTTAAAGTTATTTTCAGACTTCAGCGTGGTTCTCAGTCAATACATCAAGTACCACCCTCACCCAGTGCACATCGAACAGCCTATAAAATTGCAGATTATCACAATAAGATTCATATTTGGTACTTTCCGTAAATAAGTTGTAAAACGAGGTGGATGTGACCGAAAGAAGGGGTAGTGAATGCAAAGATCAAATCACTTTGTAAAGTACCGGTATTTGGTGCTCTCCTTTTGGCGTCCCTTCATGGCAAGCAACGTGTACGATTTACGAAATGGTCACGTCTGAACTATTTCATCAGAGATAACAAACACACGGCAAGTCAGCAGTATTTAGAATCAACGAAATTGGCGACAAAATGCTTCAAATTGATATGGGATTAAATGATGTTTACACATGTGGATGCAGATTAAAATCGACGTTCGATTAAAAGCAATTAACCACAGGCTATGAACCTGTAGTAAATCTTGTACGTTGCGCTGCAGCAAGAACTCAAGGAAAGCAAGAAAAAACTATTGGAAATGATTTCCAAGCCAGTGAAATTATCAAATGACCGTTCATCATTCACGCCAGCAACTTGTCCACTCTGCTCAAAATCTTTGAGCGACTTCTTCTACTCTCGCTCCACAATACCGTGCGATGATCCTATGTGCGTCTAATAAATGAAGAGCAGTTTGGATTTAATGGATATAAACTACAATGCCTCAGGTCCATCAGCTAATGATCTTATACACGCATAAGCAGTTTGTTTGAAGAACAGCATTGTTTGACGTGGAACGAACGTTAAGATACGACGTATTATACTCGTAGATGAAAATCAGCTTCATCCTGTAATAACTTGCACGGCAGCCACCTTCAAGGAGATGGATCAAAACGACCTGACAAAAGAGCATGAAATAAAGGTACAGTTCCTCAAGCATGAGGATGAAACTCCTACATTGTTTACTCACGGCAGTTTGGTTCGCTGAGTGAGAAGTAGATATTCAAATAGAAGCAGACATGGCCACTCAAAAATGAGGTAGAATCCTAGCCTAACCACTGTAGGCTGAAAATCATCTTTTGTTCTATATACCTACGATGCCCGAGTTTCGGAGAAACATCCCGAGCACTTGTGTTGAAAGATCCCCTCCAGTGAATCCAGTCCAGTTACGCTGGAGTATCGCCCAATAGGCATGGGATCGTCAGAACCTTATTTTGTAAACAAGATTCTTCGAAGACGCTTTCTGCGTTACACACGCTGGGGCTGCCACAATGTGTACTTTGTCACTCACAGTACTGAACACAACCTAAACCTTATGGCTAAAGGTTTCTTTCTTTTATAGAACCCGACAGTTTACACAAACCATTTCCTTTCAAACTTCGACGAGATTGTGGTAACACCTTTGCGCTAATTGTAGGAGAGTGAATATCATGAATAATGTCAATATGGGATAGAGGGAGATTGGTTGAAAAGTGTTGCTCAAATTGGACAGTTTGGTGGTGAGGAGCAACCCACTGCTTTATAACTTCCTGTACACTTAGTCAAAGTATTTTCGCCCGTCAGTAATACAGTGCACACCAGTGAGGCGTAGTCGGGACCTGCGCAAAGTTGCAACTGGACGGAGCACTTGATTACACATCTTGTTTCCAACGGCTACGGGGGATCACCAATAGACATAGATCTACAGACTATTCCGATTGAATCATTGTGTTGCAATAACCTACCGATATGGGTGTTCTCACTTGAGTATGAAAGGCATATAGTTATGAGCCAAACATACTTCTCGAAGGCACCAAAAGTTCATTTTCATTGAAACTTCGTTAGCATGTGTCTTCCTGGTAGATGCGAAAGCAGATGGTAAGAGTTTAAGCAGATCGTCAAACTGGTAGGGACATTTTTATTCAATTGTGATTTCCTGCCTATTTGACAGGTATATCAAATCGTCATAGGACGCGTAAAACGGTCATTTAAGCGCTTCTCCATTTTCATCGCACCTTACGTATGTAATTATTGTGCAGAACTAAGAAAAATGCTGAGAAACGGCGTTGATTTCGTATTGAACATTTTAACTGGATCAACTCTGAAGCAGATACATTCTGGAACTTGGAGAGCCTTGTGAATCAATAATACTGAATAATGGCTCGTAATTGGACTGAGGACGGTTGCCATTGATGGGATGATAATATTAGACTACTAGAATCTCATATTTGATCCCATGTTTTGACACGAGATTAGAAGCCGGGTTCCCCGACATCAGCCGGTTTATGGGCTCACAGAGTAGTCAGTAGGAATCCATCAGCCGGATTGTTCGTTAAATGTAGGTATGAGTTACTGGGTGAAAAACGAGGCACGTCAATCATCGAATGCGATGGTTTAGCCCTTCATCTGATATTTTCTAACAATAACTCGTCAACGCCTGACAACGCGTTCCAATTTCATATTATGTGAAATCCAACCAACGATCAATAAATTGATTGCGAGCCGTTATTCACTGATATAAGCATCCCCCCCCAGCTGGCATCGAGGGTCTGGAGAGTACCGAAAATAAACAGATTGGCAAAAAAACGGATCGAAACCCAAAGCCAACAAATTGGCAACAAACTGAACAAATTAAACATGGCGCCCTAAGCAGCCCCAGTAGGAGTTTACCACACCCCGAGGCCAGCCAGGACACCATCCACTCATCCACACTCTCCCAAATCACCCAACACACCCAGACCCTCGATGGGGGAGTACTCGATATTCCTCCCCCATACAAACCCTAACTACGACCTAACCTAACTCCAGCACAAAACATTAAAACACACCCCAACCCTATCACAGTCTACCTAAACACTACCGGTGGGGGAGTATCGATATTCCTCTCCCGTCCGTACCCCTAACCTAAACACGCACATCACACACACACTTTTCCCAACCTCCAGAACCTTCCTTCTACCCCTTATCATACTCCCCCCCAACCTTTCTATTCCCCTCTTCAGGTGTTCTATATATTTCTCCCAATCCAATGCCAGCTCGTTGTCCACCCCCATTCCAATCTCCAATTCCTAACCTCCCGCTCCATCTCCCCTGTAACCAACACCACATCTATGTAGGATGAACCCCTAGCCCCCCTGAAGGCAGGTACGTCCTCCTTGCGGTTCACCACCTCCATTCCAAACTCCCACGTTACCCCCTCCAATACCACTGCCCTATCATCCCCCTCCCTATAATCACAACATGTTGGTGACTTTGTGTTCCCGTCTATGCCCACCACCACCCGCCTTACCCTGCAATACATGCTTACCACATATACTGCAGCCACCCCCCTCCCTCTAACCTCTGCCACCACCGCATACTGGTCGGACAGGTGCGGCAGCAGCATTACCTGCAACTCCCCATTTAAAATCGCCAGCGCCGCTCAAGGAACCTCCCCTCCCCTTGACAATACCAGAACCCAATTTCGCAATCCCAACCTCTGTACCCTCCTATCCGTTGTATAGGGCTCCCAACGGATCAGGATATCCACTCCCTCCCTAAATGCCCTCTCACAAAGATCCCCCATCACTGTCGCTCCCCTGTCGCAATTCAGTTGTGCCACCTTCCACCCAGAACCTATTTGCCTACCCTCCATCTATTCCATTTCTGCCTCATTCCCCCTCCTTCCCCTCGGGCAAAGCTCCTGCACATCCTTCCCCCAACTCTTCACACTATCTGTGTACGTAATCCACACAGCGCACTCCCTGCTCACTGCTGAGTGCACCTTCCTTCCCCCAATGCGCCGGCACTATGCACACTTCGGCCTACCCTCGATTCCTCGGCATTGTCCCGCTTCGTGGCCCCCTCCCCGCAGTGATCATGGGTAGGTGATGGCGCGTCACCCCTGCTTCTGCGTGACTGTATTTCAGGCACCTTCAACACAGCACTGACTTGTTTCTCTAGATATCATAATCCCCTATCCTAACCTTCCCCTCCTGGGGTGACAACCTTGGGACCAGCACTGCTGACCTCTTGGCCCCTACCTCTCCTACCTCTTCCCTTCTCTTCCTTTTTCCCTCCACCTCCATTCTCCAGCTCACTCCAGCTCACTCCACCCCTCCTACTCTTTCCCTTTACCTTCCCAGTTCCCCTTGTTCCTCCACCACCACATACCCCTCCCCGCTATATTCTGTCACCTGAATTCTTCTCCTCAGAGCAAACCTGTGCGCGTGACCTCACCTTGTGGTCGAAGGGCTGCACCACTTGCTTGCAACTAATGTATCTCGGTTCCCCACCACCTCCCTACATTCCTTACCCTAATGCCCCTCGTCCACCCACTTTTTGCACCCCGGCCCAAACCTACAGTACTTCGAAGGGTGCTCATACTTCTGACACCTAAAGCACATTATAACCCCCATGTAATCTGCCACGCTACATGTTTCCCACCCTAGCGCAACAGACCCTTTCTCTAATACCGCTTTTCTATGATTAGGATCCATGTCTACCATCCAAATCACTGTCTCCCACACCCGTTTTCACCCTTGAACCTTGGTGCAAAGGCCTCCTTAAACACCCTCCCCCTCCCCTCCCACCCCCCTAAAATTCCGTTTAAAAATTAGCTGCTGCACCTGCTCCCTCCCCATATCCCCTGGTACCCCATAAACCACTCTTACACTTATCCCCAACTGCACCAGATTCATCTCCTTGCGCAGAATCTCCTTTACCCTTTTCGTCGATAGGTCCCTTATGGACACTATTGTCACCTTGTTCCTGCCCCCTCCCTCTCACTTCTCTTTATTGATTCCTCTTTCTCCTCTCCTCACCCACCCTACTCCCATCCGTTTCCTCTGCAGATGCATCCCTGTCCCCGGAATCTACCCTGTTACCTTTCAATACCACCATAGTCTTTTTCATTTCTATTTTCATTGATCTCCCTAACCTCTCCAAAATCTCCTTCCCTACCTCAGACTTCTCCCTTCTCCCTCATCCACTACCCCTCTAATCACACTCTTCAGTCCTCCATTAATTTCTCGTCCATTTTCCTCCTTTCTCCACCTTCCTTATCTTCCATTCCTCTTATTTCTTGCACCATTCTAACCATTCCCCCTCTCTAAAACCTCTACTACCCCTGCCAGATCTCCATTCCCCATTGACTTCTCTACAGTTCTCACCACCGTCATCAACATGCCTATTTTCGCCCCTAACTTATCCAGAAAAGCTTGCTCCCTCTGTACTTCCTCCAATTTCTGAAATATCGTCTCCATACTCCCTTGAATGATCGCGACCTGATCCTTGATTTTCCCTCCCTTTTCTGATTCTAACCATTCCCCCTCTCTAAAACCTCTACTACCCCTGCCAGATCTCCATTCCCCATTGACTTCTCTACAGTTCTCACCACCGTCATCAACATGCCTATTTTCGCCCCTAACTTATCCAGAAAAGCTTGCTCCCTCTGTACTTCCTCCAATTTCTGAAATATCGTCTCCATACTCCCTTGAATGATCGCGACCTGATCCTTGATTTTCCCTCCCTTTTCTGTACCGATATTCTTGTTCACCGGATCTGAGAAGGTGGCAAGCCACCTCACCACCTCCTCCAGATCCTCCATCGCTTAGTAGCCGCCCCATACCTTGCCACTACCCCCCAATCCTCTGCCCACGCATATGGCACAGAGGCTCGCCTCTGCAATGCCATACGCCTTCCTTGATCTTAAGTTGTAACTATGTACCGCCCAAGGAACGGCGCTATCGAGAGAAAGGACTGTTCCTGAGCATCAGCATTCTCCCCCTAGAAAGAAGGCTTCACTCTCGTTTCTTCTCCTTCCCAATAACCATATCCCCGGCACAGGGAGTGATAGATAGATAAGGTACCGGCTTGAGAACCGAATAGCCGAAATGCGGAGGTGGCCGAAACGAGAGTGTTTGCTCAGCAGAGTGCGATCGCCGAGCCTTGCACCCAAAACCCGAGGTCTCTCTTCATTTCCGTCCCCCCAGGAAGCTGGTTGCTCTTCAGTAACTCCGAATATAATTTTCTACTCTCCACATTTTTCTCTTTCCTAGTCTCCCAGCACCTTATCTTCCTTCTCTATCACCTATCTCTTCGCACCTTTTTCTATTTATTATCGTTAATCCTCCGACCCCTCTGTTTCGGCCAGGTCGAAGCATTACAGCTATTAGTGTTATCACCTAATTTATTCCACTCTAATCTTATTTTCTAGCACCTGTAGGCAATTGGCACGATGTGGCGAGTCAAGCAGGAGGGTGGTTTTGATGAGACAGGAGGGAGGGACTACAAACGATGAAACGATCACTTTCGCTGTAGTTATTGTTCCGCGAGTTCTTTCAATTAGTAGACTTAGGAGGGGGATGTACAAAATGTTTCCTGATCGAAAACATAGGGTTACAACACCCGAACAAACCTACTTCTTTATTGTTACGAGCCATTCAATGAACTTGATCTATACCTGGATGTTTCTGGAGAAAGTCACGTTGGGGGATGGGTATCATCTCTCCGGAAGTCTCCACTAAGTATATACAAAAATTTGGAGACTACCGAGAGCATTGAGATCAGCCTATACCACCCTGGCAGGTAGGATAGCTTATGTGGTTTTACGATCGTAATGACTTTTACGATCTTTCATAGCGTGGTTGAATTTCAAGACTGATTAACGATCATAGTGTATTTAGCGATAGATTAACAGGGCAAGTGCCGGAGAATTTCGCCTGTAATAATGATCCAGGGGCTTTTTTCGAGTTTATATCCAGCCACTGGTCCAGTTTACTCTAAGTCACTGTCCCGATAGCTTGCCGAATCAGTCATAAATCACCGTTGGGGTAGTAATTGAAGTGTATAATTTTGATCCAAAGAATTCGGTGCAACGTGAACTGATGGAAAAATTATTTAGCAGGAAAAATCTAATGTTCAACAAAATTGTTAGAGGAATTAGAAATGAGTTCACAGATTTATCGAACACCAAACATGTAATGAATCAAAAATGTCCGTTTTGTTTTCAGGTAGCAACGTACAACCATAACAGCCAGAGCTTCCTAACAATATGATCCACCGACGCAGTCAAAATGTATGAATTCGAAAGTGGTGTCGTCCATACTCTCTTTACGTTTAGAAATGTTTCTACGGGAACCTTTATGGAGAACAAAATGTAGGTACTAGTTAGTTGAGAGTACTCTGTAAGTTTGATTGAAACCGTTTGAGCCGTTTTTGAGAAAATCAGTATAAGTGTGTTTTTCGTATTTTCCCAAAATGGCTCGAACGATTTCAATCAAGCTTCAAAATCATCTCCTTCTGTCCCTACCTTTTGTTCTCCATAAATATTTCAGTAGAAATGCGTTAACAAAGATAACAGCCCTCATACGTACAGTATCGTACACATATAT
The DNA here is from genome assembly GCA_020466155.1 of Pachypeltis micranthus. NCBI lineage: Eukaryota > Metazoa > Arthropoda > Insecta > Hemiptera > Miridae > Pachypeltis > Pachypeltis micranthus. Next base: position 3,274,688 of record CM035773.1, on the reverse strand, counting down.
GTAACTTATATTATGAGTAATGGCTTATAAAGTATTCCAGGAAACTGCCTGCGACGAACTGTAAACGTATTACTCATCGCCAGCCATGCGAACCCGTCAACTAACTCGCTGCGTCGGCTATGTGAACCTATACAAAAACCCCTCTCGAGCAATTTCATGATTGTTTCTGGTAAAAGTAAAATTGTTTTTAAAAACTTCTTCGTCCGTAAGAAGAACATAACATGTATACTACCCATACTTTTGCTACGCACCAAACGAATGGAACAGTGGCACCCAAAAAGGAAACTAAATAAATAATGGTTAAGGAAAAGGGGAGGGCGCCCAGACGGTTCTTCTAGGAATAGCAGCAGTTGGATTGGGGGGGGGGGGAGGAAAAAAGTATATGAGGATGTTCCTCAACGGAACGAGCAACGAGTGGTTGGTGATATCCCGGAGAACGCCTGCTGACGTACCCAGCCGACGTTTGTCCTCAGCACTTTTCTGGCTTCACATGTCACGCTAGGATACGGACAAAGCTGCCACCCAGATGTTACCTGCCTCCACTTCACCAGCTTCGGACACCGCCATACGAAGATCCGTCCTGGCACACACGTACACACACGGATCACGCACCGAAATTAGGTTTTGGGTTCAGTAGGGCTAAAAACATTAATAGCTGATGAAAACCCAACTTTTTTTTTAAACGATCACAATACTTTCTTTGCTCTTTGGGTGGCGGAAATTAATAAAAAGTAATTAATGAGGTAGATCCGGGAATCGGTTCTCAGATACTTATATTCGTCTGGAAGTTTTGAATAAACACACTCATCTCTCTTCCACCTAATTTCCCGTCTGGCGTATTGATTCAAGCAGCCATTAACGTCTTGAATGAAACATTAATAACTAATTAGTGAGAAGGTTCAATTAGAAGAGCTGTGAGGGGGGGGGGAGGGGATCTAATTAATTTGAGTTGGCTCCAAAGGGTCAAGAGAATACAAGATAACCATCTCGGAGGTAACAAAAAAAAACCTGCGCAAAAAACCGCCCCTGAGAGGTTTTCAAAGCTATTCATCACGTTGGTTGAGTCGGAATATTGGTTGATCTCGCTATTACTCGACGAGGTCAAAAGTAGAACGATGAATCATTTCTGGAGCACACACAGAGGGGGTTCTCTACCATCTCGACCAAAAGAAATGAAAGTCCAATAGCGGGAATTCCTTGTTTTTGGTGCAATGAGCCCTTTGTGTTCCCTTTGAGCTTGGTCAGAGCGTGAAGGAATAAGTCGCCGTCCAGATTTTCTCTTACCATAAGAAGATATTCGGTTGAGTGCCCAGAGCACAAAGAAACCAAAAGTATAGGGACGAAACTTAAAGGGATATTTCAGGCGGCGTACTAATATTCTGCAATGATTTTACACAGAGTCTTGCACCGTCGCTGCTGTACTCTTACTGGTGACAATATCCTACTTCATTCAAAAAGTATATCTTTCCCCTATTCAGTGAATTTAGTAAAGTATTGCGGCGAGTTGATTTTCGTGGATCGTCCTGAGACCAGGTAGGTCTAAAATACGCTACTGTTTCTCATGCGACACGTAAGAAGGTCTCTAGAAAACCTTAGTAAACCCCAATTAAATGAAACAGGAATGGGTTCAGTCAAAACAATAAAACCCTGACGTGCCCGTCACTCATGAGGATGCCATTGATTCCGTAATAAACATATCTCCGCCAAACACTTCAATTTTCTCTCGGCTATCGACACTCCAATTTAAACAGTTCACAATGGCCGCAGTTAGCGTAGTGTGTGGCTACAAACATTAATGCTGTTTTCCCTTCAACAAATCAGTTTGATTCGGCTTTGGAAAGATTACTGCCCGTTCGATTCAATTAATTATTACGATTTCCTTCCAACCCTCACTTAACTTCTTCTCATATTTTACAAGATGCAATGTAACATTTTTGACACCTACAAGGGCCATCGAATGATTGATGAAACCGTGTGTTTAATGATATAGCACTGATGATGCTGCTAGCATTTTGGAATATACTAGATTGTAACTCATTTTCACAACCTTCATTTGATTATTTGGGGAGTCATTTTTAAAAAGTTTATTATTTTCTTAAAAATAATTTAATAAAAAAACTTTTCCCTTTTTTTTAATTTTTAATTTCCATAATTAATAACAAGCGAAATACAAGAAGGCCCGCAAAACAGGTGAGTAATACTGAACGTGAGGTATATGGAAGCTAACAACCATCATCTTCGAAAATTACTCGTGCAGAAAGGTTGTAACAACCGGGCACAGAGAGAAGAGTCGCTTAGAACTAGTATAGTCTACCTTAAAAAAAGAAGTATTTATTTATTATTGTTATATATATATATATAATTAAATTTAATAGTTCACTCACTTGTTCATAGTATAAGATCACATAAAAACGAAACAAATGAATTTTTACCGTAGTACCTGAAAAATATATGATCTGCAAAGCACAAAAAGAGGTCACAAAAAAAAGTTGGATTTTCTTCTGATTTTCGTTCGAGATTTTTTCGTAGAGGCTACCGATGGAAATGGGGGGGGGGGGGCGACAATATACCGAAAACTAGGGGTTTTCGCATTTTTATCAAAACCGGCTGTAACGATTTTGATGAAACTTTCAAATTGTCTGCTAGTACCTAATCTTTCTTCTCCATAAGTATCTCTACGAAAATACGGTGAACGGATACATAGAACTAACAAGCAAAAATATGTTTTTAACGCTTTTTGGCTGAAGGGCGATTATTTTTTTAAACGATTTTTACCAAACTCACACGACCATTCCAAATAGTTAATACCTGTATATTATACTCAATAAATGTCCCTTTGAAAGAGTAGTGAACCGAGACAGAAATTAAAATATGCTGAAAATAATGTTTTCGTAAATTCTGGGATAACTACTTCACTAGATTTGATCAATCTTACAGGGTAGGGTGTCTTTTAGCAACTTATACTCACTTTTCGTTCTCTGAAGTTATTGCTGTATCTATCAGTTGAACGAAGATATAAGCCACGATTACTCGCAAAAACAGATTTGTTGAATGTTAATTTACCGCTTTTCCAATTTTCTCAAATCAATCAAACTTGAGAAGTGCTTTTAACGAACTACCACCAACATCTTGTTCTCAGTAAATGTTTTCGTGGAAATGCATTGAACGAAAATACGGCGCCCGTATATGTGGCAGAATTTACGGTGGTGGCGGAGAGATGCGTGTTGCCACACACCTGTTTTGGTTTATTATTCATTCTGAATAATAACCCTATGTTTTCGGCCACGAAAAATTTTTTACAACCTCCCCTCAAACTTTGATACTTTACGTATCAAGACATGGGGATTCCAATCATGCAATGTCCGTCCGCCGTCCCCCGTCACCCGTCCGCCGTCTGGGCCTTTTGTGCCTCTAACTTGGTCTAAAAAATTCGTTCTTTCGCACAAAAATCCCATTTGGTATGTAGTTGTGCCCGCCATCTCGGCAATCCGATCGGACGAAGCCTATGGTTGTTATGAAAAAAAAAAAGGTTTAAAAAATTAACAAATCGCAGTATAATCACAAATACGCCGTGTTTCGTATCGTTTTCAAGGTATGTTTACATCCTGGGTCGTATGGAATGAGTATCAGACGTGTGCATTTGCGTATAGGGAAATTACCGTAATTATTACAGTCTACTAATTGAAAGAACTCGCGGGAACTACAGCGAAATTCAACGTTTCGTCGTTTGTACTCCTCCCTCCCGTCTTATCAAAACCACACACTCGCTCGCCTCGCAACGTCCCCGTCCCAATTTCCCTGACTCTTTTTGCCCGACGAGGCGGAGAAGACCCCCTACATCGGATCATAAATGCCTACAGACGTTTACGGGCGCCTGGCGCGGGGGGAATATTTAATTTCCGTAGTTGCATTGTAGTCAGGTCATGTTTCCTATGGTTTACTAGTATTTTTCGATGCTGAATCGAATGAAATGGGTCTCGAAGCAGTAATACTAGGTCAAGCCGTTCATGAGAATAATAAACCGTTGTGTAATAATTTGCAGGGTTTTTTTACCTGTGGAAAGTCCACCTTTTCAATTATTTTTAGTTTGTGTTATTTAATGATGATCACTCGTGCAAAGTCCTAGTGACCTGCGTAGTGGAACAGAGTTCGTTCTGTCCAGCACATCACCCTTTGTGTGCGCTCATGTAGGTAACTATTGATCCAATTAAGGCTGTAGGAATTTTATCCGTATTGGGAAAACCTCGCAAAAACCTTTTCGCGGGACGCTCAAAACGCTCAAAAGCCACGCGATCAAACACTTTAGCAAGATCTAAATACACAACCATCACTTCTTGTTCAGAGTGTGGTACCTGAGTTATTTTTGAACTGAGGCTGAAAATTGCGTTCCATTCCTTTTCACGATAGATGAATCTCTGTGTTTGTTGAATGTACCGTATTATTGGGCTCCAGCTCCCTCTGCACTATAACCCTCTCTACCTTCATTTCGAACCTTCGAGTAATTTGAATCGCGAAAACGTTTCGTTTGTTAGAAAATGTGCAAGATGGGAATTGAAACTGATGTAATCACCATCGGATTTTCAGACGTCAATGCGACCCACGTCAGTTTCAATTCCCATCTCGTACATTTAATAACAAATGAAATCGATTTAAATTACTCGAAGGTTCTACATGAGGGAAGGGAGGGTTATAGTGCAGAGGGTGCTGGCGTCGAATAATCCTAGAAACGGTGCATTCAACAAATACGAAGATCCACAGTGCGGACGATCTACCAGCTCATAATGAAGACCGATTGTGTGAAACTCGGTGTGACGGGTGTATTCAGTTGAGTGGTAGTGTCTCAGTCGAGCACAAGTTTTAACAGGAAAAGAACGAATCAGTTTTGATGGAGATGTCGAGCTCTGGGCTTCTATGGATTATCCTTTTCCGAGCCTTTACGTTAAGCCAAATTGCTTTCCTTCCGAAATGACCAGATTCATTGGACTTCCTGTTTTTGTGAACAGAACAGAACCACTTTATTTATCATTTCGAAGAATTTGTTCCATCACTTCACTTCACCTTATAGAAGCCGGCTGTCTTCACTACGAGGAGGTAATCTCGGTGTGACACTGATCCTCATGCCACATCTTGCTCGAAAGACCGTCAAATATTTTCTGAACGACGTATTTCCTATTTCCTACCTCCGATCCTTCAAAGGATTTTCTTTGTAACTCTACCACACACAATACTTCAAATAACAGTTTAGTGCTTACTCTATATTCTCACGGAACTAACCAGCGCTTTACGACCAACGAGAACCGTCAAACTAGTAATGACTAATCACGTGAACCCTATCGTTTTTCCTCTACAGTTGACGATCAACCTCTTAAAGATCTATAGATTTAGTGTATGGGTTTTCCTGCAGCCTTTTTACAAATACGTAAAGAAAAACAGCAGTCAGCATTACTGGAAACGTTTGGAGTCGGAACATCTACCTGAAACATTAACAACGATTTTGGTTTATTATTCATTCTGAATAATAACCCTATGTTTTCGGCCACGAAATATTTTTTACAACCCCCCCCCCTCAAAATTTGATACTTTACGCTTCAAGACATGGGGATTCCAAATTTGCAATGTCCGTCCGCCATCCCCTGTCCCCCGTCAGACGTCCCTCGTCCCCCGTCTGCCGTCCGGGCCGTTTTGTGCCTTTAACGTGGTCCGAAAAATTCGTTCTTTCGCACAAAAATCCCATTCGGTATCTAGTTGTGCCCGCCATCTCGGCAATCCGATCGGAAGAAGCCCATGGTTGTTATAGACAAACAATGGTTAAAAAAATTAACGAAACCAGTATAATCGCAAATAAGCCGTGTTTCGTATCATTTTCAAGGTATTTTTACATCCTGGGTCGAATGGAATGAGTATCAGACGTATACAACTGCGTATAGGGAAATTACAGTAATTATTAGAGTCAACTAATTGCAAAAACTCTCGGGAACTACAACGGAACTCAACGTTTCGTCGTTAGTACTCCCTCCCTCCCTCCCGTCTCATTAAAACCACCCACCCCCTCACCTCGCAACGTTGTGTCAACTGCCGAGGGTTCCAATTACCCCGACTCTTTTTGTCCAACGGTGCGGAGGAAGGTCCTCTGCACACTCCTACATCGGATCATAAATGCCTACTGGCAGTTACGGGCGCCTGGCGCCGGGGGAATATTTAGTTTACGTAGTTGCATTGTAGTCAGGTCATTCGTGTGGTTTACTAGTATTTTTCGATACTGAATCGAATGGAATGGGTCTCGGAGCAGTAATACTAGGTCAAGCTGTTCATGAGAATAATAAACCATTGTGTAATAATTTGCAGGGTTTTTAACTTCCCTTGGCTCTACGAAAGTAGAAAGGAAAGTTATGTAACCTCTCCCCCTTCCCCTTCGCAGTTCCCTTCAGATCTTTACGTTCTAAGGTCCAAGTAAAAAATCACGTAGGCAGGCTTTTAAATCACCCGTAAACTGATAGGTTAATGATGCTCGTGACATAAAGAGGAGCAGCACAATAAATTCCAAAACCATAAGCGGCTCCAACTGCCATGTAGAACGTTGTTATAAACATAACGAAAAACAGACGTGATTAGTTTCAACAGTCAAGAGAATTGCTGAATGCTCTTGAGGCCAAGGAAACTTGTGAGATGCGTCGCACTGGGTATTTAAAAGTAGCAGCGTGTTTTCTGTCTATGCTTTTCCCTGAATTAACAATACTGTACCGCCCAAGGAACGGCGCTATGGAGAGGAAGGACTGAGCATCAGCATTCTCCCCCTAGAGAGAAGGCTTCACTATCGTTAGTCCTCCTTGCCGTGAACCATATCACCGGCACGAGGAGTGATAGTTAGATAAGGTACCGGCATGAGAACAGAATTCGAGGTGGCGAGTCGCCCAAATACGGAGTTAGCCGAATCGAGAGGGCTTGCTCAGCAGAAAACGATCGCCCCCGAGCCTTCCACCCAAAACCCGAGGTCGGTCTCCATTTCCGTCCCCCGAAGCAGGTTGCCCTTCAGTAGCTCCCAATACAATTTTCTTGTCTCCTCAATTTTTCTCTTTCCTACTCTCCCAGCACCTTCCCTTCCTTCTATATCATCACCTATCCCTTCGCACCTTTTCCTATTTATTATCATTAATCCTCCTACCTCTCAGTTTCGGCCACGTCGGAGCATTACATTGATGGCAGTGATCTACGAACAAGTCCACGCTCTCCAAAACGGTAAGTATTAGTCGTAATATCTTTACGTTAGCAGCGGCTTTTATTTCGTTTAAATTGTGCCAGTGATTAGAGTTGGAATCGCGATTCTAGTGCGTTTTCCCCTTTCGTCACGGGTTCCTAGTTGAGTTTTTTTCTCGAGACTAAGTGCGGCCCCGAGATTTTGGACAGCCTGAGTAGGTTCAATCTGGCTCAATTCCGTCATCATCTTTTAGTTGCCGTCTAACGATATCCTCCAATCTGAATTTCGTTGAGGTTCTCCGTAACTGGTGCTAACTTTTGGTGTCCCTACACAGCAGGAGCTCGACACAGGTATGTTTCCTTATTTGATGACTGTTCCTAAACAAGGAAGCAGACCTGTGTCGAGCTACTGCTGCGTAGGGAGCGCCCGAATTTGCTCCTTTAAGGAGCCACACCATCCCGAATAGCAGCCGTCAATCGCCGCCTCAACTGAGTCACAACTTCGTCCGTCGCTAGTCTTTCTAAAGCCTAGATGGATCCATCATGGTTAAGAAGGATGACTGGTACTCACGTACAACTAACGGATGACACCAAAAGTTAGCACCAGTGTACTTACGGAGAACCTCAACGAAATTCAGATCGGGTGGCGTGTTTAGAGGGTTCCAAGTTCAATTATGACATTCGGGACCCCCTACTGGAGGCTGTGGCGCAGCTCCAAACTGAGGTGCACACAGTCAAGGGAAAACTGCACAGCAGCAGCGGCGCAGAGCACAGCTGCCATCATCGCCCATGCCACCAGCCCCAGTAGACGACACCACTTTCGACGAGCGTCGTAATTACTACAGATTGTCAGCCACCCCCCACCCCCTCACAAGGGGGGGGGTGGCTGACAAAAAAAATTCTCAATAAAAACCCAGGACATAGCTGATCAATTTTTGGAGTCGAACCAGTATCTTAAACGACTCCAGAGTGATCAGAGAGCTATGCTCGACAAGGGAGTGTATCTGTCCGAGCCACAAGCCACTGCAGGTACGGCAGCTGTGGGCAAAGCGACAGAAAGAGTCGTGTCCTCAGTGAACAGAGCGATCAGTGATTTAGTACAGTGAAATTCCAAATTTAACGAGTTCCTGGGAGCTCGATGCAGAGGCAGCACAGTGAGCTTGTTGGGTGCATTGATAGAATGTCTTCTGATACCCAACAGCTTCGCGGTTGCCTAGATCGGTCGGAAACAACCAACCAATCTGAGATAGCACTCTTCAAGCAGTCGGTGAGTGACTTAGCTTGTGCTGTGCGATCTTTGGCCACGCATCAGCCTGCCAACCCTTTCTTAGTACCTCCTGCTCCTCCTGCTGAGGACACATCCCTTCCACAACGCTACCGAGTAACTGCCACACCTGCACCTACACTCCTCCAAGCTTCCGGGACAGGAAATGAGCACCTAGGGAGGGTTCTGGTAGCCCACATTGTGATTGCTCCACCCTCCTTCCACCACCTCTAGTAGATTACCTACCACGTTCCAAGCATCTCCCCCCTCACCGTTAGCCACTGCTCTTGGAGCGAACGACATTAATGAACGGATTTTTGAGAGTTGAGCAAATCCGATCAAAGATTCGGGGAACGAGAGGGTGACAAGGAAAGGGCGCTTACTTTTCATTCACATTGTAGTAGGCGCGTCACCATTTTTCTTTCCACTGGAACTTTCACAGCGTCAGCGAATCTCGGACCGAGAACTCGTCTCATTATTTTCTCTCTTAATTTTATAATTTTTTCTCTCAGACCCTCTTCTTTTTCTTGGAATGAAGGAGCGTGGACTTGTTCGTATATCACTGCCACCAATGTTACGAGGGGGGTTGGAGACATTTGGGGATTCGCTGACTCAGGCAAAAATTACGGCAAATCGCGCGGAGCTCCGATCCACTATTCCCATCTATCGTCGAGAATTATGAACCAATGTCTTAACCACTAGACCACGATCGCCCGGGCGCCTTTAAAGGGAGTCAGGCGGTACATTACCATAAAATTGCACATTATGAAAGGAAGCAATTTCGATCATATGTTCGTACTGTTGAGACTATAATGAACAACACAAATATCTGCACCGCTGAAAGAAGAAATATTCTTAGCGGTTCGAAGTGCATAGAAGCCATGAGAATCATGGACAATCTTACTCAGCTCAAGAACAAGTGTTGAATCAGCGGAGGACTATTGATGAAGAACTTCTATAAAAGCTGATCTCCAAATTTCCATGACGCTCCAACTTGAGCAAGAGCCAAGGTACGCTCCCAACACAATTTCTTCATTATTGTGGTAAGTATAGAAAGAGTCAGTTTTGAGTTGGATTGCTCAGAAAATTTTCTTTTCTGATTATAAAATTCATGTATTCCTTCCTCCTTGTCCAACTTCATAACGTTTTTCTCAAGCTTTTATTTATTTTTTTTTTTATTGTAAAGTCATAAGAACTCACCTTATTTATAGATTTGTAAAATAAGAAGAAAGAAAAGGACTTTGCTAAAATACAGTTAAATTAAATTTTCTCGTTTACATCAACTATTGTTCGAACCACTAACGACTTATTACCTGAAATTCATCCCTGGTGGGATTATTGCGTTGTACTCAAATCATCATTCCGCTCAGTTTGAGCAAAAGCAGTTACGTCTTTGTGCTCATTTTTTTAAAGTTACATTTGATTATCTATTTTTGTAGCCCATTTTGTGTTGGCCAAAGCCTCATTTATTTATTAGGTTCCCTTTTTTCTGAGGATCCGGTGCCTGGTTGTGTGTTCCGCCCCCGCCCCTGAGAGGAGATTTATTCCGCAAATTTGGGGAAAAAACCATTGGCCCCGACCTCTACAATACACTTTTCTTTTTTTTGTCTCATAATTTATTCCAGTCACCCACAAAGGAAGACGGGGCCATTATAACGGTAACCTTCTTCATTTGTTCGGCCCCGATCTCCACACTATAGCTACGAGACCCATATCCACTTCGAGTACAATCCCTCACCTTCGCTCAACGCATTTTTACTGAAACTCGTTTGAAGAACAAATATAGATCATAATGTTTTAGAGCCGTTCTCGAGAAAATTAGAAAAACGATTGTTCAGTGTTCGACGTATCTCACTTTCCTGTAGTCTTGATTTATCAGGAACTCGTGGAAATGGTTGTCGGGAACGAAATTTGGGTATAGGTTGCGACGATGCATCATCGAGTCGGTATACTATGGACATTTCGAAACTGTAAAAAAATATGCCTTTTGTACATGTTGAATGTTATCTACGTTCAACGGACAGTGTAAGCAACCGTTATTTAGAACAATAAATACGAATTGACTAGTTGAAGACCCCCTGTGACCTTGATGAAAATTGTTATATCTGTTTTTCCAACAAGCTGAAATAATTATTTTTGTTTTATGGCTGGTGTTGGTAGTTTTTAAATCGTAAATCCATTTTACCAAGTCCATCTTCAAGTGGTTGTCTTTACGGAAGGCGAAGGCAAAGAACGCTCCAAGAGATAGCGGGCACTGCACCTTGCACTAGAAAGCTATTTAATGGCCGTTATGTTCAACATCGTGATCGGTGGCTAAAAAGGATCTCGTTGACCACCCTTCAAAGAGAGAAGTATAGAATATTCTCATTCCAGATCCGTTACACGTTCAACCTCAAAGCCGCCCAATGCCTGTCGTTTATGCATTTACCGTTAGACAGAGTTGTGATTACAAACATTTGCAACGAATGTGTGTATACGAGGCATATCCACAAAGTAAGTGTACTCGATTTTTTTAGGGATCAAAAAAATGTATTAAAACAAACAAAAAACGTGCTTGCGTAGGTATACATTTAAGCTATTTTTCTACGTAGTCGCCATTTCTCTCGATGCAGGTAGTTAGGCGGGGGATCAATTTTTTTATGCCTGCCTCGTAGAAATCTGCCGCCACCTCCTTCGTCCACTTGTCATCATCATCACCCTCCAGTTCATACCGTTCCAAAATCTCTTTAGAGGTCTGCACTCGATTCAACTTGTGTTGTTCAGTCAGTTGTTTTGGGACCCATCTTGCACACAGTTTACGAAATCCGAGGGTTTCTGTTATTGTTTCGTGCAGCAAAGATCTGGATATTTCAGGAAACTTCGTAGAAATTTCGTCCAGAGTCAATCTGCGATCGTCACGGACCGCATTCTCAATCTTTTCCACAAGTTTGTCAGTCGCAATCGACGGTCTCCCACTCCTCAATTCGTCATGCACATTCGTACGACCGTTCTTAAACTCCCTACACCACTTGTACACACTCGTACGATTCATCTGTCCTTCACCATATATTGCCTTTACCTCATTAAAAATTTCAATCGGGGATTTCTCCTTAACAACGAGGTACCGGATGACCGCATGGTACGCGGATTTCGCACTTGGCGGTGGAGTCGATCGACATCTTTCACGAGAAATGCTCCTGAGACCACAGTTTTCAACGTACTGACCTCATTTTGGTCTTGTTTCGGAGGGGAGGAGTCACGCTACACGACAGTGTGCCCCACATAGCAAAAACAATTCCCTACGGCCTACGGGAGCTTCAGTACACTTACTTTGTGGATATGCCTCGTATGTATCATCCTGGTTGGCGTTATGGCGTTGTTTAGACGGGAAAACAATTACAACATTTAGTCTCAATCAGAAACAACCATTTTCGGGCACGTTGCTTCGTTAAAGATGTTGATTCAACGCTTCTAAAAACCAGAAATGTTAAATTAAACAGGATGTAGATCTAGTTCCTTATTCGGGTTTCACTACTAAATGGTTTCTGTGCATCTTAACGTAATAGTCTAAAGAAGAGGAGCGATGAGCGAATTTTCTTGGATTTCAATACTACCGCCAACTTCCCAGGACGGCAAAGACCCGGTTAATTTTCGGAGCACGAATTTGTTCGTTGGAATTCACTCTCCACGTTTTCATCAGCTGATAAAGCACCGAAGCATTGCAAAGGTGGAACGAAAATAAGTAGGCGTTTTCCAACCCCCTTCTGATCAGAAAATAGCGGCTCATCATTTTTTCCAACTCGCCATTTAAAAAATCGTCTTGTAAGGGCTCACGCAAAAATGTCCCAGAAACGAGACTTTGCTTCCTTTTTCGTCCACTTTTACTCCCTCGAGGGGGGCATAAAAGCGGGGGAATGTAAATAGAACTTCCGTAGATGACTGCCCGGAAAATATCGATGGCAGAGCGTCGAGCAGCTTTTTATCCACCAACATCGTCCTGAAAGTTTCCGGTACCGATTTTTATTTTCCGTAGCCTGATACGTTATTAGCCGATATATTTTTGGCTATATTTATCAAGGTGGTTGAAACTAACATTTGTAGTTCCCTTGCGGCGGGAAAGCCTTACATATTTATTTTTCATTTTCAATTAATCTTCGAGTTTCTTCATAGGCACCTCAGTAAAAAAAGAAACGAAAAAACATATCGTGTGAGACAATAGCCAGTGTTTGTCAGTGTGTAATGGCAGTGGAAGAATAACGGCAGGAGCAAGCCGACCCGAATTCGATGTGTGGCTTGCTCATCAAAATGGCAACATGAACTGATGGAAAAATTACTCTAGGCATGATTAAATTCGTGCCCAACAATACGATCCACAAAAAGGAGTAAAAATGTTTGGATTCGGATGGTTTCGTTGCTCTTGATATTTAGGTACGTTTTCACATTAAAATTGTCTTGGTGGGATTGTGATGGGATACGCTGCCTTGATAACTTGTTAACAGCGTTGTCGTTTAAATTCACGAAAAATTGGTTATCGGCAATCAAAGTAACGTCTCAACTGTAGATGATGCTCACGGTTATTTGTACGGTTCATAGTGTGGGAAAGCTGTGGGTTTCTTTGTACGAGATGCCTTGACTATTGTTTTACAAATGTTCCCCCAATTGCTCCGCAGCTGTGTTTTTGGTCGGGGCAACAGGATCCGTTAATTGAACGGTGTAACGGATCCGTCAACGAGTGACAGGGAACTCGAGAAAACATCTCCCCTGTCAGGACTGGGCTCCTCAGTAGTCAATAATGTTACTTAGGATAGGTAATACAAGAAATTTTCCCATAACAACGATGGGTTTAGTCTGATCAGATTGCCGAGCAGGCGGGCACAACTAGATACCACATGGGATGGTTTTGCGAAAGAACTGATTTTTTTAGATCACGCTAAAAGCATAAAACTTTCGGCGTAAAATATTTTCCTTATCGGGATATATATGTTTATTATTCAGGATAAATATGTTTTTTACGCTTTTTGGCGAATGACAAACGATTTTCACCAAACTCGCAGGGTGTTCTTAATTAGTTATTACCTTTATATTGTTCTCGGAAAATGTTCCTCTGACAATCAAAATGTGTCCAAAAACTTCCTTCTTTTACGTATTCGTAATTTCCAAGCAATTGAGATGAACTTAATTGTTAGATTTAACTAACGCTCGTCCTGAGCATTTGTGCTGACTAGGCATCTCAAACGCCCCGTTTCGTTTGAAAATTTGGTGTCATCAGTCGTAACTGAGCAGTTGTCTTGTCAAGGTGTCACCACGTCGCCTGTGTTTGCTCTCACCCAGTTACCTATTTGTGGTGGAAAACTTCTCCAAGTTCAATTGCGAATTAAACTCATTCTTCCAATTGCTGCACCTGGTCATGGTCGTACTTACTCCCCTTCTCGCTAAGTGCGATATCTATCATAAACAGTCACATTGACGCCCAACAATGTCGAACATTCAGAAATTCTATCAGTTCACGATGCCAGCCACTCAGAACTGTTCAAGATCGACAGGTAACTTGAAAATTCTTCTAATGCGACGGTAATTATTGATTCGGCGCCTTCAATTTTTCTTTCCTTCTGCTGCGACTCAGTCCCTCGCCCGTCATTTTGTGTGGCGAGCGTTGCTTTGAGGAAAGCAGGAAAATGTCGAAAAGCTTCTCAATGCCACCTGCTCAGCGCAACTCTCGGAATGCGTCAACCGTCCAACCTTCCTCAACATCCATACTTCCACCGCGTCTGTTCACGAACGACCTTTCAAACAACGAGTCCAGGGAAATCACACGGGAGAAGATATCGATGTTGATGAAGGTTCTGGTGATGACGATACTTCACCGGCAGATGCACATATCTGCCGTATGTGTGGCAAACATCATGACGTAAAAAAGTGCCACGTTTCCTCATATCCAGCCCGGATGTTTGAGGAACCCACGTGGAAAAGCAATCTGCAAGGTTCAATCTGTGCACGAATCGCTGGGCAACTTCACACGCTTTCAAAAGCTGCCACTAAACGTACACGTGTGAATATCGTCAACACAGGCATCACACGCTGCTCCATCCTATGGGCCAGAACGCCACATTTGTTTCCAAGAGTGCAACTAATCAGTGCACGGTAGCCGCAATATCCTTCGCACTCTCAATTAAATAGTACCTACATTTTGCTCGCCAATAATATTTCCGTTTAAACGCTTCGAACGAAGATATAGTGCTCGTATATACGACAGGTCGTCGAATTTACCGAGGTTGAGAAAAGTTGTGTGTTGCTACGCATCTGATATTTTAGTTTCCAAAAACGCGAGAATTTAGCAGACTATTTTCATTGGCAGTGGGGAGATGATCGAAATGTACGATGGCAGGATCGGCCCAGTTAAGGGCTCCGTTCTACAGCAACTTAGGTGTCAAACGATTGAATACAAAATATCTGGTGCGTTGCAACACACAACTTTCCTTAGCCCTACAACAATTCACTTTGTACATGGCTAATTCTATTTAATCAATTCATTTATCACTCAGTTAATTTGAACTTGTCAAACAACGCTTTACGGCAGCAGGAAGCGGTAGCGCTTACAGTTCCGGAATTTATTGTGCTGCTCGTACTCATTGCAGGACCATTATTGAGCAATTGGTACACAGATAATTAATGAGGCTGTAAACACAAATTTTTTGAAGAAGGATAGTAATTACTTTTACAGAGTTATTGGGTAAGCACCTTTAGAGCTGGTAGTAAGCGAAATGACAGTAGTTGAAATTCAGGAATTTCTGGAGTAACCCCCATGTATCTCATGAGCGTTTTTAAACACTCACCCTTTAGGTATTGGATTGGACTACAATACCAATTTTTTTCAACATTCAACAAAAATTCCAGCGGAGTTTATAAGGAAAAAAAACTGCGCTGAAAACGCTTTTCGTCGAAAATTTTGGTAATTTATTGTGCTGCTCTAGTCATTTTTCCACTGATGGAAATTTTATGGTGTGATTGTTTTATTGAGAGCTATCAACATAAACAATTTAATCAAAATCGTTAGAGCCGTTTTTGAGAAAAAAAATATTTGGTATTTTGATCACTATGATAACTATAGTCAACTTTCGGTGGATTTTGTTAAAACCCTTATTTTGGCGTCCCATGGTGACCTGCGGAGGAGATATCAAGTTTGAGCTGATTTGGTACGGTGGTTTTCTCTAAAAATCGTTCACAGACACACACACAGACCATTTTCCCAAATAGTGTTTTTCGAACTCAGGAGGGTCTGAAACGTAAAGATCTAAGGAAAACTCAAAAAAAAAAATTTTCAGCCGATTACATAACTTTTCTTTCTACTTCGTTGAGCCAAGGAAAGTAAAAATTGAAAGCTCGTCCAATGCAATATGAGGGAATGTTGTCCAATATATTTGATGAACTGGACTGGTATCGGCTCGTTCAATATCTGGTACCAATCATTTCAAGCTTGGATATATTGGTAGTATCCAATTACTTATCTTTGTAATAGCCACTCACTTGGACGTTCCACTGCTCCCCGTAAAGTCGTCCATTTAACTGCTATGTCAACGGACTTTTCTTCGCCAGCAGCTCAACTGTTACTCTTTCTAATTTGACGACACCAATGAAGCCAGTCGAGTGCCATTCAGCCCCGATCATGTTCCGTGTGCCTACAAGCAATTCTAACTTCAATTTCAAGGGACTTTTCTTGGGCCCGTAATGGCTCTCCAGGGCGATAAAGGGTCTGTCGTCTCCCGTGTAGAGCCTCCGGTATCAGTCGCCGGCCATTAATCAGGGGAAATTACGTTTGACTACGAGCAACATTGAAACCTCCTTCCCGCCGTTTGGTCACGAATGGCGTGACTTTCATTGGAACGGGCGGTTACCGGCTGAACACACATTGGCATTTTCCTCCCCTTAAAGAGGGAGCTCAGTTTTTGTCGCCGCCTTAGTCACTTTATTTGTCAGGCTCAAACTAAGTGTGTTTGCAACGAAAAGACGTTAATGTTTCTCCATTGTTGCCCCATCGAGAACCAATTCAGCATGCCATTGTATATTTAGAGGTTAATATAAGGTAACAAAGACCACTCACTGGTATACTCACACAAGACTGATCAAACCAGAGCACTGAAGATTGCATCTAAAGAACCTTAGCTGGTTCGATCAACGAGGTGAAGTAAAATCGGAAGCCAACTCTATTGATTCGAAAAAGCAAACCGTCAAGTACGCAACTGGTAACCTACTCTTCATCCAGCTCTTCACATTGTACAACACAACTTAGTTCCACGGGCCCTTTGGATGTACTCCAGTATGGTTTTAGAAATATTGAAACAAGTAGTCGAGTGTTTAAATGGCAGTTGGGGAGAGAACCTAGCCCTGAGGCTCCCCCACACCCACATAGGTTTCCGGGGAACCCCCAGCGAAACCCGGTCCCCACGAGGCCAAACCCTCATAGTCCAGGAGCCGAGGGCTAAAAACGTTAACCGTTGAGTTGAAAGTTGGCTACTATTGTTTCTGATAGTTCCCTCAATGTTTGGTAACACGCCGCAAGTCTGCTCTCTCTCTGAAGTATGGACTAAGAAAATGGTGGCTCGTCAAAAAAGTCAAAATTTGACTTATTAGTTGATAGTGACAATATTTACCACAGTTGAGGAATTGGCTTGTACTTTCTCAATCCTCTGCTACCTCCTATGCTTGGCCATTAAGTTGCAGAGCCAATCAAAACTCGCCGAATTTTGAACCAAATTTTGACTTATTAGTTGACATCGGAAATTTGTATGGTGGATTCGCATCAAGTAACTGAGCATGGCTTGTTGTTAGCTGGGTGGAGTAATAAATGAATCCCATTCACCCAGCTTCCACCCTCAACGATTGTCATCTAGAACCGCCATAGCTCCCGCATAGAGGTTCAGTAATGCATCAACTTTCCCTCCTCTTTAGAGGAATTCCTACGTATGTTAAATCATGTGCTCCTGTACGCTTAAAAGGTTCAGAAAGCCTACCATTAACTCTCATACTGTGATGTGTATGATCGGGACGAGACCTTCTATTTAAATGGCGCATCTGATGGTAGAAGGAGGGGAAGTCCAGTGAGGTACTTACAAATGTGGTGTGTAGGTGTGTGTAAATGATGTATGCGTAGAGGTGGTCGATGACTCAGCACTCTTTATGAGAATAATACTAACGTTTTACTTGATTTAGGACTGGTTAGGCCCTGTTTTCTCTTTCCTTCGCTGCTGGGGCTAGGCAACAACAATAGGTTCACTGCTGCTGTTGAAACACGTGAGCGCTTGGGAAACTTCTCAGAATCCTAACCGATTGTCTGCAGGAATCCTTTTCCCTTATTAAGTATTTTTCATTTATAACGATACACTGATGTAACCTGATGCCTTTTCTCCGCCCACGAATTGCCCAACCCTCGGGAAAGCGGTCGTTATTTTTAACGTCCCCCGTCAACTGGTTGAAGATGTTATGTATGAGGGAATTAGTAAAGTAGGGCTTTTAAAGGTATTTCAATTCAGAAGCGAAGCCTTGAAAATTGGGTTGTTGCACAACTTGTAACGAGTTTGTGTGTTTTGTTTCGTGTAAATTGCTTGAACACAGCGTAGATCCCTACATTGCCAGGCTGGGGTTTATGTAAAGCCAACCATGCACGGCTTCATCGTGTCACCATAGGAAGCGTGTTATTGCTTTAATACGGGTTCGTCATCGCCGGAGGGATTAGAACCAGGCCTTCTGAAATGATGCCCTGCTTCAAATGATGCGGATACTAATATGAAGATTTCAAGTGATGTAACTCTACACACGTATGGTTCTGATACCGGGCAAAGTTAAGTTAGCTCTTCCATTGGCTCTAGACGGCAACTATAAGAACCACCTTATCATTCCAGCTTACAGTTGGGGGGCTGTCAAAGTCATAGATGATTTCGGAGAACACGATCAACCTAACGCTCAAGACAATGAATAAATATGGAACAAGCCGAACTAAGGAATTTAAATAACAACAAAACGTATCTACAAATTTTTGATAATGCATTAGGAATATTCAGAATAAGTGTGCCTCGGGCATCCAACACAGCGTGAGCAAGTTAAGGCATACAGTTTCATAAAAGCATATGTTCACAAACGTCGATGTGGCGCAAAGACGTTGTAAATATTTACAGTTACAATTCGTCAGTTCAGAGATGTCAGAATTTATCCATCTGATATCTATTTGCGTGATCAGAATTATTTCAAATTTGAAGGAAGTTATTACCCGCAACCAGGGGTAGCTATGGGAACGCCACTGTCTCCATTGCTTGCTGATATTCATATGGATTATCTAAAAGGTGAAATATTTGATAAATTCCGAACACAAAATTTAAAATACTGGTATAGATACGTGGGTGGCATCATTATTTTAAGGCAAAGAACTGAAAGACAGCTGGGAAATTCTTAAAAGATACAAATTGGCTATATTCAAATATTAAATTTACTTTGGAATTCGGGGAAAACTTTGAATTTTCTTCTTGTGCTCTTTAACAAACACAATTTTGACATTTCTAGGGAACGAACGTACTGTCATGTCACAATACATAATGCATCGAACCATCCACGAATTCATGGCTTTCCAAAATATTGTGAAGAAAGATGTAACGCAGGTTATAGCGTGACATCTAGAAATGTTCCCCATTCTTAATTCTAACCTGCTTCGATTTGGATGAGTTATTGTTGAGAGTATGTTGTTGTTAAATATAACACCTCTTGTACCAACCCTTTTCTAGCGCAATTTAACAATATCGTAAGGCAACGGCATGTGTCTAGAGCGACTGGCGTTAATTTGAAAAAGTTGTTGAGTTGAGATACAAAAAGAAGTTGGTTATACATTTTCTAAAAAAACGGAATTCTAGTTATTCATACATTCGGAGGCTCGTTCGGCATTCGTTTGTTAAACGAAGTGTTGAATTTCTTCTTTTGTTGACAATGTCTCGTCGAAGGGTTGCTTCAACACCAACCCGGAGGATGATCTCAACCAGACAACACTCGTTGGCAACATCGATGTTGGAAGGCAGAACTAATGCTACTAATGATGCTAGGCAAAACTAAGGCTACACCGGAATCGCTGCCTGTGTCATTATCAACACCATCGGTACCTGGTAGTTTGGTACAGGCCAGACGATGATGTCTGTACATCGAAAGCGCTCGCCCACAGTATCTCACCAGCCAAAGGAGACGGACTCACCTCTAACAAGTACGTTAACTTTAGTAATTTGCCTGCTGGCGGATTAAACCCAATCGATTTAATACCATTGTCTGATCGATTTGGTCAAGAAAAATTGGCACATAATTGGCAAGTTACACTGTATGTTAGGCAACAAAAAGAAAACGAATCGTTGACTGAGTTGGCCATCGATAGAAAAAATCAAACGTAACGCATATCCTGTCTGGCTCTTACCGTCATGCTTTAGCTGTTCGAGCATTTCTTCGGGCTATACGAAACCCAGAACTGGGACGTTTCCCGAACGTGCTGGGATGTGCTGGGTCCGTTTCAAACAATTCAGGACGCGTTTATACGTGCTCAAATGCTCGTAGCTCACTCAGAATATGCTACAAGGCCCAAAATGTATGTTCCAGATTCCATTGAGTAGTGGCATTGCAACAGAACTGGTCACAAATAGACTCATTGTCCAAATAAAAGATCTACTGACCAGAAAAAGGAATATGAGAGGGAGACAAACCAGAAAGATGGAAAACTGAATATGGCCTTGGGAATGAACCTGGTTCAGAAAAATGTTGGCCCACAAGCTTCAAAACAGATAGACCACTTTGAACAAAAAGATGTGCTTCCATCTCGATACTGGGGCATCAGTATCAATATTACACCCCGACGTAGCTGAGAAGCACCGCCTAAGAAAAAGTTCATTCCAATTCGCAAGCCACACTCTGTTACTGGAGAAATAATTCCAGTTCTCGGGGAATGCAGCACTGAGATTACTGTCGAGTCTCTACGAGTGACCCAAACTCAAGACAAGGCTGTCCTGGGAATTGACTTCGTTTGTCTTAAATAGTCTGTTGATTGTCAATTCTAAGTTTTTTTTGTATTGTGTGGTCGGTAAATCCTTCAGTTGGTTGTTCTCGTTTGTGTTGTGTTTTGAGTGGTGTAAATATGGTAAATATAGGTGGTTTATAGATTTCCATGTTTTCTAATATGTTCAGTTTTCGTCCTTCGTATTGTATATGTAGTAAGGTGGTGCAGTCCTGTAGGTTCATGTCCAGTTGTTTTGAGGTGGTTGGCAAAGTTTTAGTCGTCTTCGTTCCTACTAACAGATTTTATGTGTTCTGAATATCTGGTCCGTATTTTTCGACCTGTCTGTCCTTTGTATGCGACTTTATAAGTACAAGTTATTTTATGTACCCACTTTGGTCGAGTGGGTCTGTCTTAGTAGTTGGTATGGTTCTAAGTGTGTTGTCCGTACGTAATGCAATTTGTATGCTTTTCATGAGGAGGATATTGGTTATTCCGAGGATTTTTGGTCCTGTGTACGTAAATATGCTCGTCCTGAGCAAAGTCTGTGTATGTTATGTTTTTGGATTGTCTTTTTTGAGTCATATTGTCTTAATAATTTGTTTATTGTTTTTTTGTGTAACCGTTATTTTATGCGATAGTATTGATAGTATCAAATTCTTTGTTGTAATTTTGTTCAGATAGTGGGACGGTTTTTAGTCTCCGTATAACGTGTCTGAATGCAATTAGTTTATGTTGTTGAGGGTGGTTTGATGTATAGTGTATGGTCGTGTCGGTAGCAGTAGGTTTTATAAAAACGTTGTCCGTCCGTGTGATTTTGGTTTATTATTCATTCTGAATAATAACCCTACGTTTTCGGTCACGAAAAATTTTTTACAACCCCCCCTTAAAATTTGATACTTTTCGTTTCAAGACTTGGAGATTCCAAATTTGCGATGTCCGTCCGCCGTCCGCCGTCCCCCGTCTGCCGTTCGCCGTCCTTTTTGTGCCTTTAACGTGGTCTAAAAAATTCGTTCTTTCGCACAAAAATCCGATTTGGTATCCAGTTGTGCCCGCCATCTCGGCAATCCGATCGAACGAAGCCCGTGGTTGTAATGGACAAAAAATGGTTTTAAAAAAACGAAACGCAGTACAACACGGGAACTACAGCGGAAGTCAATGTTTCGTCGTTTGAACTCCCTCCCTCCCGCCCATCTCAACAAAAAACAACCCGCCTCGTCCTCGCCTCGCATTGCTGCCGGGCGGGCGGCTCAACTCCCCTTTCGCCTCGCAATGGGTTCGCTCGAAGCGCCGGGGCAAAATCATCAGACGTTTTGTTTCAGTAGTTTCATTGTAGCCAGGACATGTTTCACATGGTTTACTAGTATTCGATGCTGAATCGAATGGGATGGGGGAGCAATAATACTAGGTCAAGCTGTTCATGAGAATAATAAACCATTGTGTAATAATTTGCAGGGTTTTAGGTTCGAGTAATTAAGAGTTTTATTCTGTTCTTTGTCCATGTCACATCGGATATTATGGTGGATATTGTTCAAGTCCTGTAATATTTCGTCAGTGTTATCATGGCTTAATATGCAGTATCATCTACATATCTGTCGTGTTATGTCATTAAAGCCTGGATGTGAGTTTCTTCGTAATGATGTAGAAATATTTCGGTCAATCGAAGAAGGGTTTCCCATACCTAGTCAATCTTTTGGCTTGTATATGCTACTGTTAAATTGGAAGTAGTTTCGTCCAAGCGTCAGTTTGGTAAAGTTGGTAACATTTCTAGTAGTTGTCATATTTATTTGTCTTAGTCTCGTTTGTAGCATGTCAAGGGTTTCTTTTATTATTGGTATGGAGGGGTATAACTTTATATCAAATGATACGAGTCTAGTGTTTGGAGTTATAGTCAAGTCATTTAATCTAGTGGTGAGTTCTTCTGTGTTGCGTATCGTATATCTGTTTGGTAATTTAATGGTACTTTTTACTTTCCGCTACCCGAAGGGAAGGAAAGTATAGTAATCGGCCCAAAAAAAAATTTGGGTTTTCTTCAGATCTTTACGTTTTGAGGCCTACTGAGTCTAAAAAACCTAATTTCGGCGCGTGGTCCGTGTGTGTGTGTGTGTGTGTGTGTGTCTGTAGTTCGATTTGCGGGAGAACGGCTGATCCGATTGAGCTGGTTCTTTTTTTGTTTTATTCGTTATTTTTTGTAGACACCAAAAAAGGTTATGGACGATTTCGGCCGGTGGGAAGGGGGGGGGGACGAAAATGTACCAAAAACTAGGGTTTTTCGCATTTTTCTCAAAAACGGCTCTAACGATTTTGATAAAACTTTCAAATTATCTTCTACTAATCAATACCTAACCTTTCTTCTCCATACATATCTCCATGACAATACGGTGAACGGGGATATAGGCCTATGAAGCAAAAATAGGTTTTTTACGCTTTTTTGCAAAATGGCTTCAACGATTATCACCAAACTTTCTAGATGTTTTCCAATAGTTAATACCTACACATTGTTATCAATAAATGTTCCTCTGACAGTCCATTGAACAGAGATAAAAATTAAAATTTGTCGAAAATAACGTTTTTTCGAACGTTTCCGTAAATTCCAGGGTAACTTCTTCACCAGATGTGATAAATCCTAATGGAGTGTCTTTTAGTCATCCATACCCACATTTCGTTCTCCATAATTATTTCTGTATATGTATGTTGAACGGAGATATAAGCCAAGTTAACTCAGAAAAGGAGATTTGTCGAATATTAATTTATCGGTATTCCAATTGTCTCAAAAACGGCTCAAACGATTTCGATCAAACTTATGGAGTACTCTCAGCCAACTAGTCCCTACATTTTGTTCTGTATAAATGTTCCTGTAACAATGCGTTGAACGAAGATATAGCGCTCGCCTATGTAGGTGGAGTTCGAAATTACGGGGGTGGCGGAAAGTTGTGTGTTCGAAATTACGGGGGTGGCGGAAAGTTGTGTGTTGCTACGCACCAGATAGTTAGAATTGTGGTCAAATATTTTGAGAGTTTGTACGCTGGTGCGGATGTGAAGTTTATAACTCGTCTGATGGGTGTGTCATTTTGGTTTATTATTCATTCTGAATAATAACACCATGTTTTCGGCCAGGAAACATTTTTTACAACCCCCCCCCCCTCCAAATTTGATACTTTACGTTTCAAGACACGGGTATTCCAAATCTGCAATGTCCGTCCGCCGTCCGGCCCGTTTTGTGCCTTTAACGTGGTCTAAATCCGTCCTCTCTCACAAAAATGCCATTTGGTGTCTAGTTGTGCCCGCCATCTCAGCAATCCGTTCGGACGAAGCCCATGATTGTTATGGACAAAAATGGTTTAAACAATTAACAAAACGCAGTATAATCTCAAATACGCCGTGTTTCGTATCGTTTTCAAGGTATTTTTACATCCTGGGTCAAATGGAATGAGTATCAGGCGTGTACAACTGCGTATAGGGATATTGCAGTAATTATAGTGAACCAAAGTCAACTAATTGAAAGAACTCGCGGGAACTACAGCGGAAGTAAACGTTTCGTCGTTATTACTCCCTCCCTCCCATCTCATTAAAACCACCCGCCGGCGGTGACTTGCAACGTCGTGCCAATTGCCTACAGGACCTTATGGGCCTGTGGCGCCGGGGGAATATTTAGTTTCCGTAATTCCATTGTAGTCAGGTCATGTTTCGTATAGTTTACTAGTATTCGACGCTGAATTGAATGTGATGGGGCAGCACTAATACTAGGTCAAGCGGTTCATGAGAATAATAAACCATTGTGTAATAATTTGCAGGGGTTTTGTATTGACACTCAGATAAGGAGATTTGTCGAATATTAATTTATCGGTATTCCAATTTTCTCAAAAACGGCTCAAACGATTTCGATCAAACTTATGGAGTACTCTCAGCCAACTAGTCCCTACATTTTGTTCTGTATAAATGTTCCTGTAAAAATGCGTTGAACGAAGATATAGCGCCCGCATATGTAGGTGGTCCTCGAACTTAAAGGGGTGGCGGAAAGTTGTGTGTTGCTACGCACCAGATATTTTCTTTATAAACCCCCCTCAAATGTTATTAGAATCTTCAGAAAAATTCAGGTGGTACTCCAATCAAGTATCTAAACAACGAATCTTTAATAACGCTCATGCTAATCCAATTCTTTCAACTACAACTCTCTTCATATGAAACACCCCCTCCTCTCTACTTTTCTTACTGAGAACACTATTCCTAATAGAACCAATGAGCTCTTAATTACTTTTTTCGAGTATTTTTCGATGCTGAATCGAATGGAATGGGTCTCGGAGCAGTAATACTAGGTCAAGCTGTTCATGAGAATAATAAACCGTTGTGTAATAATTTGCAGGGTTTTTATGAATTTTTGGCTGTCCGTTGAGTAGTGGTGGTTTTCGGTTCATACTTACTTCTTACGTACTTGGGTTCATAATGTTGTTCTTGTAACGGACTCACCAAACAGGTACGTTAACTTTAGTAATTTACCTACAGCTGGAACTAACCGAATTGCTTTAATACCTGACTATATTTCTGTTAGGACATGCCGTCGACGCTATTGAGCCATATATATTAAGAGAAAGATAAGACATTAGGTGGAACAAAAAGTGTGGAACATTCCATAAATACTGGTGATTAAACAGCCACCAAGAATACTCCCTTTTTCTGAACAGCAGGTTGTTGATAAATTCCTTGAAGAAATGTTATCCCAAGGTGTAATGGAGCAGTTGAGTAGTACATGGGCCGCACCCGTAGTGCTAGTACCCAAGAAAGATGGGACGACACAATTCTGCGTTGACTACAGACGGCTGAACATCGTTACGAAGGACTCCTACGCTTTACCCGGCGCCCAGCCTTTGTTAGACGCGCAGCATGGGGCTAAATGGTTTTGTGGGCTCGATTTGAAAAGTGGCTACTGTAAAATTGGCTTGAACCCTGCAGATAAAGAAAAGACTGCGTTTACTATCTATCCGAAAGGTCTTTGGCAATACCGGGTTCTTCCGTTCGGCCTTTGCAATGCTCCAACGACTTTCCAGAGACTGATGGAAGTTGTCATTCCTCCGGAACTTAGACTGGTTTATCTTGACGACATTATCAACTACGGCCCTGATGTTCCCACTGTCGTCGATTGGCTGAGCAGAATCTTACGAAACTTGTAGGACGCGAGCCTACAAGTTCACCCAGATAAATGCAGGTTCTTCAAACAGGAAGTAAAATACCTAGGGCAAATTATCTCTTCAGACCGAGATTAAACTGATCCAGTGAAAACTTAAAGGAAGTTCGGTAGTTTTTAGGCCCGGCTCTTACTATCGCCGGTTCGTGCTCAACTTTTCCGAAGTTCCTCTATCCCTACATGAAAATGACACCCTTTTTCATTGGAATACTATATACCAGGAACCAATATGCTAGAACCATTTATTCTTCACTATAATGCCAGCGGACGTGCAATAGGAGCACTCCTCTCACAAAATGCAGGCAGTGAAGAACATGCAGTGGCTTACTACAGCGACACATTGTCTCGCCCAGAACAAAATTATTGTGTGACACGTCGAGAACTCCTCGCAGTTGTTAAGAACATTCAGCATTTTCACTATTATTCATGCGGAACACCGTTCTTACTTAGGACAGACCACTCTGCTTTGGCTTGGCTTACGTCCTTCAGAAACCCAGAGGGCCAATTAGTCAGATTGTTAGAGACCCTCCAAGCATATGACTTCAAGATATTCCATCGGCAAGGCCAATGGCATGGGAATGCTGACGCTTTCTCAAAAGGTCTGTGTGCTACAGAATGTCATTACTGCAACAAAAGAGAGGGGATGGAGAGAAGCGCAATTATCAGTAGATTACAGTTCCTGCCACCATGTGATCAAACAGTAAAAATAGGTCAGAAACCAAAAACAGAAGAGACTGTAGATTGGAACCCTAGAGCAAGACAATTACTAAATCGATGGGGATCACTCGAAATTCAAAACGATCATTACGCCACGCTCATTACAGCCCAACAGGAGGCCATTTTGGGTTTTGGAAAACCGTGAAGAGATTTCACGCAACATTACTTCTAGGTTGGTGAGACTAACGACGTCAGATCCTGGTGCCGCACCTGTCGAGAATGTCGTTTAGTGAAGGGACCCAGCCCAATCAAACCAGGTCCACTTTAACAGATTACAATGGGGGCACCCTTTGATAGAATCGGAGTGGACGTTTTGGGCCTATTTCCTATCACAAAGTGAGGCAATAAGTATGAGCTGGTAGCCGTTGATTATTTTTCAAAGTGTCAGAAGCCATACCTCTGCCCAACCAGAATCCATACACAGTAGCCGTTGCATTAATTGAACAAGTATTTTGTCGCACTGGAGTTCCCTTCGAAATTCACATTGACCAAGGCCATCATTTTGAATCTAAACTTCTGCACGAAATTGCCGAACTTCTGGGAACAACCCGTACACGAACAACGGCCCTCCATCTTCCATGGACTAAACCTCCGAAACTGGTTGAAATTTTACTATACTGAATGGAAAAGATAATTTCTCTCTTCCTTTTATTTGAAAAGGATTTTCCTACCCCGGAAAAATGAAGTCTTGAAGGCAACCTCAATAAATATTGAGCGTCACTCATCACGGAACGCCAGAAAATGCAGTTGTACATGATATACTTTTGGTTTCTTAACTTAAAAATATTTTTTTGCAGCCTTTCCAACATTCTAAAAACGTTATGTATAAATGTTACAACGGATCATCTTGCAAATTATGAATGTTGGTGGAGAATTGAAAAAGAAAGCGATGTGAAGGAAGTTATTTCACCAGGTTACTGTCGTAGACCGTTGTTCATGACTCCTCAGTTCTTCCTGTTGACCTCTCAAATACCAAACATCGTTCAAAGGATTGTTAGTAGAGATAGAATATCATCCTCTCTTCACAGAGTCTCTTACCTGTCGCGCGTTCTTCGCTCTTTAACGCATTCCTATCCGGAGTTAATACCAGAAACAGACCAAACCTTGAGTATATGTGAAGAAACGTGTCTGTGTATACCACCGCGTACACTCAAAACCTTGAACTGTAAATACTTGTGCTCTTTGGTCTATCAGTCTTCCACTTTCGCGCTTCCGCTTCCTTTCTGCTTCGCTGGATTTTCGATCTTGTTTTCGCTTCATTTCCGTTAGAGTTTCTCTCATCAGGCTATTTGCGTCTTTAAGGTTCGGGAAATTGAACTCCGTTCCCCAACGGCACTCGCTCATATCGATTCACGTTCCAGGATCACAGGACGTCAACGCGGAAAGCCAGTTATCGTTGTACTTACTGAATGTCTGCCTAATTGAAAAGCGAGACGAAATGGGTGTATACTTTTCACTCATTTTCAACGCAGCGTCAATAAGAGAAACGAAACTGCATCTTATGTGTTTATTTAATGTTCCGTTTGTCAACCAAATCTCCTGGGATGTGTAAGCCCAACGAAAACTGATGGATAATCGACTTGCACAGGGCGACTTGGGTTCTGAAATTGGTCCATTCTGTTGACGAGTTGGCGGCTGTATCTATAAGATTAACAGTTGGTCTCAAAGCCAATACAACTTTGTGAAATTCGATTTGAGAATTATGTTTTCCTCCTCTTCATCAAACCCCCATGTAGCATGACAAGAATATTATGGCGAGCCAGCAGTTCTATTGAGCAGGTCAGCTATGGCATTCCCTTTCCCCTCTACTACTGGAGGGTACATGCCCGCTGTTGGTCCACTGGCATGGGGAGATCTACCACTCAGCCGTAGAACACTGATACGAAGTAGAGGCTGCAGGTGTGCAGGGGCGCACCCCACATAGCCCCTGCCAGTCATGTAAGGTAATGAAGGCGCGTCAGTTGCGCGGTTGGTCTACCCCAAAGGCACAGAACTACCTCCAGGTAATTAGCAGGGGGTTGCAGTCGGACCCTGGAGTTACCACCTCCAGGTAGAACGACAAACTCACGCCTGAACGGACCATGCCCAGTTGTGTCGTAGCTTCAAAGAGGCGAAGGCGCCGCTTGTCACATCAAGCGCCACATTAAGCGTGATACCCAAGCGACAAGGAGCCTCACAATCACAGGTGTAAAATTGTGAGCTGCGGTCAGCACCCTTGACATCCAGCCTTTGGTCAGACACAGCCTTCAATTTGACCAAGACTCAGTTGCACCCCTTTGATGGGTAAAACGTTTTTTTAGTCGAATACATTGTTTTCCTACCTATTTCGTAGAGCATATACGATTTCTAGTAGTTGTACGAGCAATACATAAAAGATGCTTTCTAACTTTCTGCTTTCACACAATCATTCCTGTGCGGCAAGAGTTGTCTACACAGCGACATCCCATAGAACTTGAATTCCCTTCAATGCTGAGCATCGAAACAAGGCACCGGAAGCTGCTCGTAATTTTCATGACGAACTGAAGATTACAATGTGATATAAAACATGGAAGAGGTGGGAAAACACAGAAGTTTCTCGGGCGGTTGGATTGCACTGGGTTTTGCGCTCTACTGTGATGATTCTGGAAACGTGCGAAAAAAGGTTGCAAACTAATGCAACAAACCGTTATTTTATACGCTTCCTCCGTTCCCTAGATGTGAATACAGAAAAGTACCAATGAATACAGAACTGTTCAGGAGTTGTTCACGGAAAACGTCAGCATCGATGTTCGCGTCATGTTGACTCAAGGGTATCACAATATGCAGAATCGCTTGAGGATTGTAGGTTGTATACGTTCTGCGGATGAAATGATTGAGAATCCTCTGCTTCCTCCCTCCCCATCACTCTCACACTCTCACTCAATCTCTCGTCTCTTTCTTGTCTCTTTTCGTGCTCTCTCTCTGTCTGTCTGTCTGTCTCTCTCTCTCTCTCTCACTCACTCACTCTCTCTGTCTCTCTCTCTCTCTCTCTCTCTCTCTCTCTCTCTCTCTCTCTCTGTCTGTCTGTCTGTCTCTCTCTCTCTCTCTCACTCACTCACTCTCTCTCTCTCTCTCTCTCTCTCTCTCTCTCTCCGTGTCTGTCTCTCTCTCCGAGATGTTTCGACGTGAGACGGACGTTTCCTATTGCCTGGTTCGACATTACTCGTTAAAGCATCGAAGCAAGATTTCGCTTTCCCCGTACAAGATCACTGGGACGAAGGAAATAAATAGGTTGTTCCCTCGCAGTGGCTCCTCACAGAAAGGGAAATACCTCGTTTGGATCAACCCCGACCGTCCAGATCCTTTTGAGCTTCGTCTAGCTACCTCCATTTTCAGATAAGAAGTCTTCCCTTTTGCGAGCATCTAGTGAGTTCTGCCGTAAAGAGGTTGGAGGTGTATATGTCGTTCTGATTCCGAGGATTGGAGTAACAATACAATTTTGCGATGATTTCAATTTCTATTACCTTTCAGATTGACAGCAAGCACACATTTGAAGGACAATTCATTACTCAGAAGTAATGTATCCTGCAATCATCATTGTAGATAAACTTAGCTTTCCTAATTGGTCAAAGAAAAACAGTTTAAAATAAAGCCTCCAGTTCTTCAAATAAACCAAGCCATTCGGAGGAACTATCAACTAAATGAAAAACATTAAGTAACGAAACTACCCTTTTCTAGTAATAAGTCTCATAAATTAGAACAGTAGTAAATACCTAACCGTGAATTGAATCGAAACTAAACAAATTAATGTATTTTCTTACTTATTTTCCTGCGGCAAAAACCCTCCTCCTGATTCAGATATCCGGATAAACTTTTGTTCTTGTTTATTTGAAGAACCTGATTCACGCATCAATGCCATGATGATTGATCTAGTTCTCTCATTATCAATATTAAACCTACACCCGCAGAGTTACTATTTAAGCATCTCCCTCCCTCATTTCAACAGTTACTACGAGTTGTTAGGTTACCAAAGCCTTCATTTCCAATATCGACAGTTCCATCCTCTATTTCTAAATTTTCTCGACACCCACTTGAATGAAAGCTGAAGCTTGAACAAACTATTAAATCTATAAATAAGACAGAGTGCTCCAGTTAACCGACTTTAGCTCGGCAGCCCGTAATTCGGTTATCCAACGTTCCCTTTCAGTTATTAATTGGCCCACGTTATGGCGCTTTCGCCTCAACTCAAGTAAGTTTCATGCCATGAAAAAGTTTGAATACGAGCGTTCACTCCAACTTACCGCTCTTAATAAATTGGCCTTATTATTGTGCCGCGAAAGTTTTAATGAGGAAGAACGTAAGACTTTGAAACCCCTTTCCGTTTGCCTATGGCTGGTGGAGGGGACGTTGTATGGCAATGGCACTCAAGTACTCTCGAGCAGACCTGCAAACGCGCAACGTCCATTCATTACGCTCGCTTTCCTTTCGTTCATTTTGTTCGTTTTTACGATTGGAGCTAGGCGACAGAACTATTACATAATTTCTCAAAGATGAGGAGAGTTTCATAACGTGGTTCAGGGTGAGACATGAAATGGAAATATTGATAGGAAAAACACGAGAAATCGGTGGATAGAACTTTTTATGGGACAAGTAAATATCTATTTGATGAAATCCAGATCTCGAATGAATTTGCCGATAACAACGTAATTAAACAACAAATAAAAGAACGGTTGTCTTCCCAACAATATTACGCCATGTTACCACGTTCATGCTCGTCGTATACATCTCCATCGACTTATTTAGTGACATTATTTGAAAACGTGCTGGGGGACAAGATCACTGTTTTATAGATAGTTGAATGTGGACTGCATGATAGTTGACTTTCAGCCCCTAAGTTGGAAAAAATGACCTGATACTCGAAAAAACGTCAGTTCGATCTGCAACGACATTCAACTGGTACAACGCATCATACATTTGAAATATTTGGTGTTTTTTTCACTATGGTAACTATAGTTATTTTTGAACTGATTTTAATCATACCCTTATTGAATTTGAGGTATAAGGGTTTTGACACATGGACCGTTTTCTCAAATGTTTTGCTTTGCTGGCCAGTCAATAATTCTAGTCCAATTTGTTGGGACTACGAAAGGCCTAAATAATCGGTGACCACGTGGGGGGGGGGGGGTCGGAAGGTTGCTCCAAAAACAAAACATTACTAATTGAAACGCTGCACTTCCAATGTTAACTATATGGTTCGATGTATTTAGGAACAAAAGTCTCTTTTACTTCGCACAATTGGCAAAGTTGAAGCAGTTCAAAAGTGAAAAGTTCTAACTAAAAGTGCCTACCCTGATCACATGAACGAGTGAGTCTCAAGATCAATTGAGCTCAGTGATGTTCATATGTTGTTTGGTTTCCAAGCAACGTCCTCTTATCAACGAATCGGAAATAAAAACATCACTATTTGTATTTTGAAAAACTGACAATAAAGAAGGAAAAAGAAGAAAAATGGGGCAACTCGAGAGTCGAGTTTTACAGGATGGACCCTACTCTTATCTGCTTTCACTTAGTTGTTGCTTAACCACGTTGTCAAATTCTGATTGATGGATTTCATCTACGAAACATTTTGCCCTCACAACTTGGGAAAGCTGAAAGTTTCTCCATCCTCAAAGTAAACAGCAAAACATGAAGTTGCCGAGGGATTTCTAAGGCGAAGGCGTAATTTAACGTTCTAGCGTGGGCTTCCAACTTGAAATCAACGCGGCCCATCCACCTGAGCATTTTCCCTTGCGCTCATGCCCTTATAAAGTTGAGGAGTGGAATAATAATCGGGTGAAGTAATTATTAATTTCAAACCTTCGTCATGCACTCTATTGAACTCTTTTTTCTGTTTTGGGTGGTAGTGAAGCCTTAACATTAACATCGATGATAAAGAGCTTTTCGCGACGTTCTTTGGCAAGAATAATCATTCAACTTACCTAATTAAAACTTTCAGGTTCTCAAAAAGTTACTGTCACGTTGTTCAAGAGAAAATGAATGCGTTACGACAAAAAGAATAAGTTACAAATTGTCCACATTCTATAAAAGCAGGAAATATCCCTTGTTGTGAATACCACACTTCAATACGATTTCGCCCACACTATGAAGTCATAATGAACGTTGCCTGAAATAATCAATTTTCTCTGACGAGGTCAGTCAGGAAATACCTCAAACGGTCTACAAACGCAAGGTAAAATGCCAAAAACAAAAACCCCAAACTACCAATTTCTACGTAAGTTGGAACACAAGTTTCCTAGTACCTCTCGGCTATATCTTTAAAAAACCAACCATTCCCATGAGTTGAGCAAAAATCTGTAAGTGTTTCCTACCAAGTTTTTCGTGAGAACATAAACAGATAACGGTATTATCAATTTCGTGATTGTAGTAAAATCGTGGATGTACCTCCAAAACGGTTCAACAATTGACGCGCGTTGGTTTAACTCGATTTGCAAATATTAAATATCCTTACTAACAAGTATGGACTCCAACAAGTATAAATGCTTATGCCAGAATTAGAACTTTCCCACTCAGCTCGGGTCTTGTACATGATTCTCAAAAATCACCCTCAAGGAGTAAAGAGGCTCTCACGCAAATTAAACCACACTACGCGCGGAAATTTGTTTTTTGACATTTTATGTCTTTACTTTGCTACATAAACTCGAAAATGTAACGCGGGAGATGTTACGCGGGATATGTAACAGAGAAGCGTCACGAAATTTGTGTTGGGTTAAGTGCATGGTAACATCTGTTACAAAATCTAACGCTTGGTAAAATCACACGTTTTAATAACCTAAGTGGCTAAGTGATGATGTCAATTGCAATTGACGAGGCCATTATATCGAAACCATCAACGAACACAATCAAACGTAGTTACCATAGCATTAAAAAAAATAAAATAAAATAAAAGAGGTAAAATGTTCCTAGTGGTTGCGTACTTGTACGAAAGCTGTTCCCACCGTTTGTGTTCATGATTTAGGTTCAAAATTACCGTTGAGCCTTCGGCTTGAACCGAGGAACTGAGCTCAACTTGTGTTCTGTGGAAGTGTGGTGGGAACAGTTCAAGATGTTTGGTGGAGGGGGGGGGGGTTGATGGGGTCGATGAGAGGGGGGGAGGTCGAGAACCATCATATACAAAGGATTTGATTGGAGTACTGCAGAAAGTAAATGAAAAGGTGGACACAGAATAAAATTGAAAACAAAAATAATAAAATATTAAACCGAGAAGGAAATAACTGATGCGAAGCATTACACAACTTTCCGCAATCCCCATTAAGTCGACAACCTGCTCCATATACGGGTGCTGTATCTTCGATCAACGTGTTTTCTACAAAAACATTTATGGGTTACAAAATGTCGGTAACAGTTAGATGAATGTACCCCGTAAGTTCGAAATCTCAGAAACGTTTTAGAGAACATTGGAACAACGATAAATTATTTTCGATAAACCTCATTTCCCGAGCTAACGTGGATTAACTTGCTGTTCAACAGATCTATAAAGAAATAATTACGCAGTAGAAAATGTGGGTACTGGTTGCTGGAGGAGTTACTTTGGAAATTACGAGTATGTTAAAAAAAATATTATTTTCGACACGTTTTGGTTTTTATCTGTGCTCAATGAACTGTCAGAGGAACATTTATTGAGCACAGTATATACTTATTAACTATTTCTAAAATCCTGTGAGTTTCGTGAAAATCGTTAAAGCCGTTTTGCCTCATAGAGGCATATCGTTAGAGCCGTTTTTGAAAAAATGAAATCCCCCATATTTGATTCCCACCCCTCTTTCCAAGTAGGTGGAAATTGCCTATAACTTTATTTTCGCGTCTAGAAGAAACCGCGTACAAAGCCAAAAAATAAGAAAAAAAACTCAATTGCTTCCGACGAAGTTCTTCCGCAAATTGAACTGCAGACACACACTTTTTTTGTTCCCCGAAGCTCACCATAAATGGGACTGAAAAAGGGAAAGTAATAAATAAAATTAAGGAAATGGAGCGGGGATACCCTACGCTGGCTCTAGGGATGAAAGAATTGGGACGGGAAAAGAAGGAACGATAAGAGAGTGTTCCACGATAGACTGACGACCAGTTCAGATACGACCCAAGCAACACACGGAAGCTGATCCTCTGAGAACACCATGACATTTATAAAGGCTCCTCTTGGAATTGCCAACTTGGCGCAAGATCTCAGCTGCCAGATACTACCTTGAAATGCAGGGCCACTGCTGACTAACAGTCCGTTTGTGTAGCGGAAAGTAAAAAGTAAGGAATGAAGGAAAGAAATAGTTAATTAACCAACAATCACTACAAATGAATAAAATAAGATTTAAGAAAACAAAAAATTACGAGTAACCAAAAATGAGAATAGTTAAACTTACTTTTTTTAACCAAAAGGTAGTATTTTAATCATGTCATGAGTTAGGGTTTCTTCAGGTTTTGAGACCTACTGGTCCCGAAATACCTAATCTTCGGTGCATGGTTCGTGTGGATCATCATCATCCATCCAACGAACATTTTTCAAGATCATCATCCCAATATATTTTATTTAATTTCATTTATTTTAGAACTTATCGCAATTGTGACTTTTCTTCCCGTGTCAACTGTTGTTCTCCATGGTTGTGATTGAATAATATCAAATACTAGCATCAGAATCGTCTTCCAACGAACACAACTGAAGCCGACGTAATCCCAGGACAGTGGATCAGAAGTTAAACATTTATTTTTCTATTCATAAGAATTATCATTTTAATAAATCAAATGAGTCGAAAGCTGTACCCACCGTTTGTGTAACTCAAAAAAATTGAGAGAATCTTCGAAAGTACTTAGTAGAAGTGTGGTTTGGATTTGTAAAATTTAGGTCAACATTTCAAGCCCACAGTGAATTTCTGACGAGCTACTAACTCAATAAAATGTTTCAGTGCACGTTGCTTCACAATGATTTGTGATTTAATTGATTTTGTTGGTTGTTAGTGGAATAAAAATCATGCGCGTGAGGCTAAGGAAAGTTGTGTGTTAATAACACTCATCAAATATACAGGGACTACTCCAGAAATTTTCTTTAAATTGTTCAGCTGATTACATATTTTGTTTGAGATTTTCTGAAGACACTTCTGGTTATGAGCAAGTTGCGTCGATGGGAACGGGGGGGGGGGACCCAAATGCACAAAAACGAGGGGTTTTCGTATTTTTAATTGGCTGTGTGAAAGTGGTTGCTATTTTTTCACTATTTTACCATATGCATAACTCATTATTTTTTATTCGGACTCTCCGACAATGTTTTTGCCAGCTCACGAGTTTTTCAAAATTTAATTACAATTTTTACTCAACTACCCCATCATCCGAACAATTTCAAACAATATCAATTTATTCATTGTTTTCAATTAATTTGTTAGTTTCTATAGTCATCCACTGACTTTTACTTTTACATAGTTTTTCAACAATGTTGTATTGTTACCGTTAGCATCCAATAATAAAACAAGAAGGGTGTACACTTTTTTGTTTGTTCAAAAAAGAAAGTGGAAAGATCTATGACCAAGCATATCCACCAACAGCACGCAGAAGAAGATACATTTATTCCAATGCTGATGCACTGCTCAACACCAATATTTTACCTGATATCTACGCTATTGACGCATCAGACAAGGCAATAAGACTAGATGTCGAATAAAATTTTCTTGGAACGGACGCTGACGTATTAGATGTCAACATTTCGCGAAAATTCTCTATGGTTTGGACTAAACTCGATTTTATACGGAATTTCTCCTCGTACAAAGCCCTTCTGTCTTGTAATCATGTTGACGTTGAAAATGGTATTGGGAGTTGAAACTTCAAGAGTGTTCACAGGAGGAGAAGGGAGGATCCCTCGCCATTCTCCTGCCAACCACCACATCCGTTAAGTAGAAAGGGATGCTTCCAGCGTCCCCGCAAACACCACGAATCTAACTCAGTTAGCTTCAGAGCCGGCTGTGTTTTGCAGCGCTGCGTTGGGTAAAGTGTAGGAACGTTCAACGTTTTCCCCGTAGGCAAGGGATTTCTTTGAAGTTAGTATTTATGTTCGGTCTGAGTTTGTCTGCAACTTACCCTGACCTTCCAATCTACTTATGCGTAAGGGCTACAATAATGTCAACTGAAAACCCCAGTACTATTAGGTAATATTCAAATAGGAGCAATAAAGTCGATGAAAAGGTGGCGACCAGTTTCATCCAAGTGGCGCAATTTTCAACATTTTAATTTACCCCAGGATCGGTTGAGGTGAGAGAAGCGGGCGTTCGAGGCGCGCGAACTCGAAGAGCTGCAGTAAGCTTTTGACTGCGGTAAATCGAGGAAGTTTTTCGGCGAGGTGAGACAGATGAAGGCAGGCTTCAACCCCCAGGTTACCTTTTGTAAGGACACCGACGGGAACTTGATTACTGACCCTCTGGGGATCGCTGAGAGATGGACAGGGTACTTCGACCACCTGCTCAATCAGAACACCACAGGAACGCCTACAGAGGAACATGGACTCCTTGTAGATGGCCCAGACGACGAGACAGCTGAGCCGCCTACCCGGGAGGAGATACTTGCCATCATTAAGAACCAGAAGAATAATAAGTCCCCCGGAGTAGACGATATCCCTGCCGAGCTGATGAAATGCGGTGGAGAAGAGATATGGAATGAACTCTACGAGCTCATCCTGATGATATGGAGGGCAGAAGAAATGCCAGATGAGTGGAGTGTCGCCGGGATCTGCCCGATACACAAAAAAGGCGATAAACTGACCTGCTCTAATTACAGGGGCATAACCCTACTGTGCACAGCATACAAGGTGTTTACCTGTTGGCTGAACCAGAAGCTGGTGCCCTTCATGGAACGGGAGGTAGGCGAGTACCAGTGTGGCTTTCGCCGTGGTCGATCAACCGTGGACCATATCTTCACACTGCGCCAGACACTAGAGAAAACATATGAATACAATGTGGATCTCCACCACCTCTTCATTGACTTTCGCCAGGCCTACGACAGCATCATCAGAGACCAGCTGTACGGTGATCTGGTGAGGTTTGGCATCCCAAAGAAGCTGGTTCGTTTGATCAAGATGACAATGAAGACTGCCGTGGGCAGAGTAAAGGTGCGAGGATCCCTAGCTCAGGCATTCCCGGTTAATACTGGTCTTCGTCAGGGAGATCCCTTGGCACCAACACTCTTCAACTTTGCACTCGAGAGTGCTGCAAGGAGCATCCGGACCAACCCCGGCGGAACAATCTTCAACCGGCTGACACAGCACCTCGCCTACGCAGATGATGTCGACATCTTCGCGAGAACAGCCCCCACCCTCTCTGGAGCAGTGGAGGAGTTCGAGCGAGCGGCCAATGCAAGAGGCTTGCAGATAAATGAGGAAAAAACAATGTACATGCGGACATCCAGGAGGCCACCGACACCAAATGCCACTTTCCCAGTCGCAAACCACGACTTCCCAGTCTGTCACGACTTTAAGTACCTGGGTGCGCGTATCACAGAAGACAATGATGTGACTACCGAAATCAAAGCACGCATAGCAGCTGGGAATCGGTGCTTCTGGGCGATGCAAAAGACTGTAAAATTTCGTGGACTCTCGCGCCGAGCCAAGCTTTCAGTCTACAAAACAGTTGTGCGCCCAGTTGTCACATATGGTTGCGAGACTTGGGCCCTCATGTCTGCGAGCGAACGTTTGCTGAATTGTTGGGAGCGTAAGGTCCTGAGAAAAGTCTTTGGCCCTGTATATGACAAGGGTGAATGGAGGATCCGAGGGAATGCAGAGCTGAGACGCCTGTACGGTGAGCCTGACCTGGTGGCATTCGTTAGGCGAGCTCGTCTCAGGTGGCTGGGTCATGTCGAGAGGATGCCCACGGAAAGATTCCCAAGAAGAGCTATGTACGGGGCCCCTGGTGGAAGACGCCTGACAGGAAGACCACGCCTGAGCTGGCTGAGGGATGTTGAAGAGGACCTGACTAGACTGGGTGTGAGAAGATGGAGGACCCATGTCCATGACAGGAAGGAGTGGAGGTCAATTGTTGAGAAGGCCCTGGTTCTTGGAGGACCGTAGCGCCGGATAAATAAAAATAAAATAAATAATCGGTTGAGGTTTTCCTCAATTTCTTCACTTTGTTATGAGTCTGCTCTGGGCTGATCTCTGTCCGATAAAATGGATATCACGTGCATCAGGGATCGTTATAAGTTCAGTTCGGGAGAGGAACATACAGCCTGAGCTATATATTGATGGGAGTTAACGATTAGTTGCAACATATGTTAATGCTTTGATTTTGTGTGAACCAATCTTTGTGTCTTCAATTCACAGTATACAGTGTAACGTGATCCGGTTGGGAACCCCTTCACTCGTGAGTCCAAGCACCAATTGATGCCGCTTGGAATAATGCTTGTGTTACGAGGGGAGTTTGGAGATGTTTGGGGATCCGCTGACTCAGGCAAAAATTACAGCGATCGCGAGGAGCTCTGATCCATTTCCGAACTTTCGTTAATAGACGATTATGGACCATGGTTGTTAACCACTAGACTACGATCGCGAGGGTGCCTTTAATGGAAGTCAGACGGTCACGTGTTTGGTTTTTCTTATGAAACGTTATGAACGTCCCCTTTCTCTTACACTAGGAATATCGGTTCCCTTTGAATTGCAAAACTTCTTTTTGTTCGATCGAAGAGAGAAAATTCCAAGCTGTCAAGTCGGTGGTTTTATTTATTTATTTTCGGTATGCCGTAGGTTAGATAGGAGAAGACATTTAGTTTGAATTTTAGTTTCTTTTCTACCAGTATACGTTTATTTTAAATCAATTCTGTGTTAATCAACTTAATTTGTCTTTGTTTGTTTTTTTCTCTCCTAAATCTTCCCTACAATCAATTCTACTTTATTATTCAATTGTGAAATTATCATTTTAACACACCTTTTCGTTCAATTAAGAACCAGTTATTCTGAATCCATATAATTGAAGATTCAGGGTTAGAAGTAGGAACCCTGTTGCAATGACCTACCACCCGAAGGCTAATATGCCATGTCCATCTTAGAAATATTAGATTTGGGTTTTTGACAAGCTTGATGGCTTTATTTGGCGCAGATGCGAAATTTCTAGTTGTTATGGTAGTCATCTTTGTGGTTCCCATAACTACAGCAAACCGCTGAGAAACGTGGTTATGAACGATTTCTTCTTTATTGTGTCGTTTTATTTTACTGTATTTTCATTCTCTTATTTCCAATGGCACGTCAGTACTTTGGTACACGAAGGATTTTGTGGTCGACGAGATTGTCTACTGTTAATACATTCTACTACATATATACTACATGTATAAGTTATAAAAGTAACCAACCGAACGTAATAAGCTCTAAATTACATCGAATACTCAAGTAATGCAACAATAATGAATCCTTCTCATGTTATGTCAAACGACGGGGATAGTTTCAGATCATACACATGTGGACAATGTAATAAAGTTACTGCATAGCGCAGTCCCCTTGCTCAGGGTTAACGAGGTTTGCAAGATGTATTACTACAGCGGTTAGCAACCGTCGGAACTGTTGCTCTGCTCGAGTTGGCAATGAATTAAACGACTGTTGGCCCAAGAAGCATGCTAAGCGAGGACGGCACAGAATTGGGAACTCGGTGTGAGTTCCAACTGCGTGAGTTCTCACTGTCCAAATTTCAGAGAGTAGAAAGACGTTGATAGGAAAATAACTAATGGCAACTCGATACATTTCAGGAACCTAACTACTGTTCTTTTAATGGCTTATTATTCTCACTGATTTTACCATACACGAAGCAATACACAGGAACCTTCCGCCAACAACCATTCAGACAGTCCCACGAATCATTATACGCTGGTAACTCAATCACGGTTGTAACGTAAATAAGTGGTCAAATCCGAAACGTCCATCACTACCAGTTCCTTGCAATCCGACATTGAGATTACAGGCTCACATAAGCATGTTGGATTATTACTAGGGAGATGAAAAGTATTGGGTGACATATTTATTTAGCTCATAACCTTCTTTATTTCGCTTTAATAATGAATACGAGTACAAATGATTCTGATGACTTTGAGGTGTAATAGTTACTGTTTGACAGAGGCCGAAGTATTTGGGATCTTGAGCACGGGCCTTTTCCACGTGCGTTCGGCCCAACTGTTTTGGACCATGTTCATGTTAGCCGCGGGGAAGCCCGAGAACTGCCCATTCAGTTGGATTCTCCTTCAGACAAAAGGATTAAGTTCGGTTTAACTTCCGAAGCTTCAGCGAAGTCCACACTTCCACAATATCCTTCTTTCCCCTCGATATACCTCCTTCTCCAACACAAACAGATCTTCCCAGACACTCTAGTCTCCCAGTGCTCACTATAGACATTCATTCCTCTATCCACTTTCTGGTCAGTCACAGCTCTACTCACTCTCTCCAGTTCAGACGCATTCAGAGCCCCTTTGTGTCCACATTTACATACTCAACCTGATATCGCTAATCTGATGAAGTTCAATACAGTCCTCGCTCACACTCACCGAGTTCCCTTTTATTTATCATTTCTTAAGCTTCCTCTCCTGTGCGCCTTACAGCTACGTTATATGTCATTCCACCACCCACGTGTGAATGACGTAAACATATCGATGGACTGGTAGTCGTTTATCTCTGTGAGGATATCTGACCGCCTACGCTTGTCATACGCTTCTAGATTGATATAATTAACTACATTTGTTGTTAATTTTGTTTCACAACACGTGGTTATTGTTCAGTCGTTGTCACCAGGTTATTGTTGACAGATTTAGATTTTAGTTATAACAAGGTTATGACAAATTAAATGTTGCCACCTCCAGGAATTGATAGCTGTTGAAGCCATCCGCACCTTAACCATAAACAATTATCTACAGCTGAATGGGAAAGTTGAGATGCCGCTCACCTTCAGACCTCTTTCTCGAATGACTTTTTCTTGGGCTGTGATGACTGCAAAGACCTGAAGAAAACCAACCCTTTTTTGCAGTTGATAAGTTATTTCCCTTCCTACTTTGTAGGGCTACGAGAAGCAGAAGGATGCTTATCAAAACATTTTCGTTTGCACTTTTTCTGCTGACAAAAATATAAGTCACTCAAGGAATTTTTTTTCAGCCCAATGACCCTCGACGGACTATGCATGCACCAAATTCAGCTCATTCAAAAGCTCTAGGTACAGTACAAGCCTAATTCTCAAATCCCGAGAGTATAGAGTCCGCCATTGGAGCTTAACCTTACTCTACCTTTTTATCTTCATCGGCTCAAAGAAGAAAAGAGGCTACTCGATACGCCATTCTCCCCCATCTCTCTGATCCGGCAAAGTCTGAGCGAGCCATCACAAAGAGGATCCACTAGCTTCGCCAGAGGATTAATTAGTATCAGAGTCTCTCTTCGCCTACCACTCTCAATCCCCTTCCCACTCATCCCACTAGTGAACCTGAGGCGCGTTCTTAAGCTGAGCCGATTCAAATTTAATTAGTGCAGGGAGAGTTACATATTTCAATTTGCTCCTTCTTCTGCTATGTTGCTCGTAAACATTAACTAATTCATTGTAATCATATGCAATCAGAGCTAGGGAATGGGCAATCACGAAGGAACGATAGTTGGCTTGTGGACCAATCTCCTATTTTCAAATGCAGGATCGCTGGAAGGGACCATGATTAGCCCACATGATTGCCACCTGAGCACCCCCTGTTGATGATACTCCGAAATGAGGGTTTCCGAGTGATCTGGAATGTGAGAGAGGCAGCATCAGTAAGTTGCATTCCAACGAGAACCTGCCTACTCTTAGTTTTCCTCAGAAAATTAATAGCCCACCCCATCGACTTCAGTGTTTCAGCCGATCACGAAAGACGTAATTTTGAGTTGTGTAACTTTCCTGCAACGTCGGCACTTTCGCAGTTCGTATGAAAGTGAGGACTCAGATATCACTGAAGATAGATATGTTGCAAGCATGGTCAAACCTAATGAACGAGCAGCTATAAACAAAGGACAAGGCAGAAAAACGTCATTACGTCGATCACTGCATATCCTTCTATAAGTTCGTTTATTTGCCTGTACTTTTCAAGTTTTAGACACCCAAAAACGAAAGACGTAAAAACGCTTTTAATTCCCTCCATTCAAACTGATGAGCACTCCTTCGTAGTTAAAAGTAGAGTAGGTTGCTGCATATAATGAGTTACTTCCTATCAACCTCAAGGTTGGTGACTCGTAGCTCAAGAAAATATCGTGGTGGGAGTGCTGTATCCCCCCAGATGAACATTGTACAACTAGCCATGTTACTGTGCAGAACTCCTAGTTGAGTGTACTAATCAGAACAAGCCCCATGACTTCTCATACTCCATATTTCGTCATCAAAAGCAGTCAGTCCAGGGACCACTTCATGAGGAGACCCGATGACACTGCTCATTGAGAAACCAAGTGAACTGTGCACAGTTCAGTGGTCATTGTGATTTTTTAATGTTGAGAAACTGCCCCCGCCCCCTTCACTCCCATCCTTAGTTCGTGGAACTGGGAACACCACAGAGGAAATTGTTCTTTCGTTTTCGTAGATGTAACCTTTCAATCGATTCTGATGAAACGCCAAACTCCCACAGGAGTTCACAAAGTCCTTGGACGTACCGCAATGGGAAATAGGTTTCAGGGCCAAGACCTGGAGTGAACTTGAAGCAGCTTTCTGATCCGATCATGTTGAAATTTTCATCATATTGAAAATTGGTGTCTGCCACTACTTCGGGAGTGATAACCAGAGTAATTGAAAACTACGTTTTTAACGAGAACTACCGATAAAGAACCTTCACTTTTCTTTTCAAAAATGAACTATTGACACTGTACTTCAAGGTAATAGAGAATACTTAGTTAACAGTAATTAATTAACAGAGCGATGCATGGAAAACCAGGAATGTAATTATTGGTCTATGGGACCTAATGAAGCTTTGATGTGAATAGGACATGGGCCATGGGAAATAGAGGTGATAAGGAGGCATGCAAAAATAATTTTCAGGCATTAAAGCAATTGGGTTAGGTCCGCCAGTAGGCAAATTACTAAAGTTAATGTACCTGTTAGGTGAGTCCGTCTCCTCTGGCTGGTGAGTTACTGTGGGCCAGCGCTTTCGATGTAAAGACATCATGGCCACGGCTTAACTGCCAGGCGATGATGTCTTTACATCGAAAGCGCTGGCCCACAGTAACTCACCAGCCAGAGGAGACGGACTCACCTAACAGGTACGTTAACTCTGGTAATTTTCAGGCATTCTTCTTAGTCATCAAAAATTCCACCGACATCTGACCAGAGCTAGTATTTAAAATTGGCATACAAAATGTAAGAGCAAACTAGGAAATCAGCTGGGGCTACACTATGGTGTACATACACAGTACATCCACACTAATATTATTAAGAGAAAAGATTTGTACATTCGTATTGCAGGAATAAACGCAAAACTACTGAACCTATTTCCAAAATTCTTTCGCCATTAGAAAGCCACATTATCACTTGGTAAAATACACTGAAGTTATATTTATTACTAGGAAAAATGAGAGATACTCAGTAATTCTTACTAAAACCAACCCAAGGTGTAAAAAAAGGGCAGAGAACGTTCAAATAACTCCAAGCAGTGAATCAACTGACGCCGGGTACCTGGAGACGCAAATATGTAACCACGCAGGTCAACTGTTACGTTGTTCTACTCTAATATTACAGAAAGAAATGATTTGTAAAGTTAACTTACCTTTTTGGTGAGTCTGTCTTCTCTAGCTGGTGAGATACTGTGGGCGAGCGCTCTCGATGTAAAGACATCATCGTGTGGCCGTTGAGTCAGTACTAAAGTCCGTTAGTTGTTCGTGGTCTTGATATAGGAAGAGAAAGGTGGTGCTTCGGAGCTAATTCACCTCCTGGGAAATCCATTGGAAGTTATGGGAAAGAAATGTAAGGGCTGTTTTT
Source organism: Pachypeltis micranthus (assembly GCA_020466155.1). NCBI lineage: Eukaryota > Metazoa > Arthropoda > Insecta > Hemiptera > Miridae > Pachypeltis > Pachypeltis micranthus. The sequence continues at coordinate 3,230,415 of CM035773.1, read as the reverse complement.
GTATGTCCTAAATTGTCTGTTGATTGTCGATTCTAAGTCTTTTTTGCATAGGGTAGTCTTTAAATCTGTCAGTTGGCGTGTATCTCACCAGCCAGAAAGACGGACTCACCAAACACGTACGTTAACTTTAGTAATTTGCCTACTGGCGAAACTAACCAAATTACTTTAATACCCGAAACGATTTGTATTTTTGAATATGTAAATAAATTAAGTACGTAACATATACGTTATAATTTAATCGACAAATTGAATAATGTTCGTTATAATTAGTATACATATGAGTTTAATTATCTTTATTTATCTCAAAATGTTTAAGAACAAATTTTCACCCGTGAGAAGCTGAAACGGGCCACTAGTACTTATTAAAACGGACGCTATTCGTCTGTCTAGTTATTTCATACATCTGTGAATCTGCTGTTATTTGTTTCTCTCTCTTTGAACATAGAAGGAAGGGACTGCACCATAAATGTTCGCCAGAGTGTTAGGGAACCGCTGCCACCATTTATCACTTTGCATCAGAAGGTAGGTCCTCATGCCGCTCTGCTATGGCAGCTTTTGTTTCTTGTCCTCTTCACCCCCAGGAGAATTTTGCGACGTGCCGTCACTAGCATAGATCCTCCCAAACTATCCAACAGTTCCTTGGAATGCGTGTCCAGTCCTGCAAATAACTTCTTATCACCCAGATTGCGTATTCAGGTGCTCTAAAGAACCCTCCAATAAGTTCATGGTGCAACACGCATCCACATACTGTTACTCGCCGCAGAAAGAAGAATATGAGTATAATGGCACCAGGCAGGACTGGCACAATCATCAGTAAGTTTAAAGCACTAGAGAACCATTGCCCAGTGAGAAATGGTTTGAAATTGGTTGGGAAATGGTTTGCTCCATCAGTGTGAAAGGAAGAGAATAACAGAGTCTCGGTAATTTTCCGAATAGTAAAATGGCATTAATCATATTTGACGATACGTGAAACATCTCTCAGAGTGTCTTGCCATCGTCGGACATTCGGGTAATCCCTCATGCTCTTCCTAAGGTAATTTTGGAAAATCATTAATCCTCCCTTCTCTCACCAAGTTCTGCCAGGCTTAGCTACAGCCCACCAAATGTTCGCTGAAGTAGATCCGTCCTACGACACGGAATCTTCCCTTGCCAATCCGTTTCTATTATAGGTCAACTTCAAGGATAAAGAAACTACGCGCGAAGTGTTCTGTGCCAGTAGATGGAAGGCAGTCGTTAAGTTCCGTCATGAACTACATTCTACTCGCCATGAGAATGGGAGTGGGAGCTGCCCGCATTCAGTGAAGTTGGCGAAGAAAAAAGTAAAGAATTAGGGCTAGCCAATACATAAACTACCGTTTGCAGTCGTAGTGGTTTGGTGAGAATCGAAGAAAAAACAAATCATTTCTGTCTGTGTATGAGTGTCATTAAAGGTTTCACTCCAGCCACAAGAGCGAAGAAAATAAAACCTCCATCCTAACCTTCCATCTGCCACGAGGTCGGTTCTGCAAGATGAGTTTACTCCCAACTCACGGGAAAAAACCACATTAGTGGCTCCACTGAAAAGAGCTTTAGTCAGAACTCATCAACCAGGTCCAGTTGAATAAGATTTTCACCAATTTACACCTCCATTAAAGTGGTTCTAGGATAAAACTATGAAACATTTAGGAACCAGATTTCAGAATGCCTTCATTTCAAGAGGGGCATATTTTTTCAATTGCCAAACAAAAGTTTAGCCTCTTTCGGTTGAAACAGAAACGAAATAACAATCTCCCAACACTCCTTGTCGTGATACTAGTAAGAAGTGTTTTTTATTCGAAACATAAGTTGTTTCCAAATCAAGGAATTAAATGGAAGATGAGAAGAATGAACGTACTGTTTCAGGTTTTTGTGTATAATAAACCCCTCCATTCAGTCTATGATACATTTTTTGTACTTTCCAATATCCTTTTGTATTCCACTTGGGACTCAGTCCACCTGAAAATGTGAATAAGTAACCAAGTAACATTTTTCAAGAGGTTGAAGACTGGGGGAGTTCGAGATCATCAGATTTCATCGTGTATTCATCGCGGACTTTCATGAATATTCATTCAGCATAAAAGCAGCATACAGATAATTGTAACAAGTAATAGTGAGTAATAACATCATGGAATAACGTAATAATTTTCACCCGATGAAGGACTACGGCGATCCTTCATTGCCCAGCGGTTGTATACATCACACGATTAGGCACGAGAGCAAGGGGCATCTCAAGGCAGTGCGGACGACAATCAAGAAGAGGCTTGAAGGGAGCAAAGGGGTTGGCAGGGGTTTCTCGGCTTTTGGAAACCGCGAAGAGATGAGGAGACGGTGAGATGAAACTGGTTACGACTCACGAGCTTCATGCCCACGCTCCCTTTCACACAACGCGCCTTCCTCCTTAATGCCATCTCTTCAATTTCCTCTACAAGGAAACAGAATCTGCCCTAAGCGATCATGTCAAATTCAGCACGTGCTCACAGCGGATTGAGAAAGAGGTTTCTAGGGCCACAACGTGAGGGACCGAATTGCTTTGCTCTCCTCCAACTGTGAACAACATTGGCATGTGAGGTGAGTTAAAGGGATATTGAAACCCGTCCACGAGGTAAACTGCAGGCTTCTCAGCTAGCTATTTTCCATTCGTGACACCTTCCAGCAAAGTGTGCTGCATACGATTGGCTGGCATTATGTGAGGGGCCACGATCGAGAGCCTCCTTATGAGGATATCAATTCAAAATTTTTTCCAGCTACCCTACTCCCGTAATAGAATTGAGTTTCTATTCATAATTTCATTTATGCTTCCTTTTGTTCTTCAGTGCTGCCATTTGTTTGGTGTCGGCAAAAAATAACGAACAAAACAAAAAAGATCCAGCTCAATAGGTTCAGCCATTCTCCCGCAAATCGAACTACAGACACACACACACACACACACGCACACGGACCACGCGCCGAAATTAGGTTTTTTAGACTCAGTAGGTCTCAAAACGTGAAGATCTGAAGAAAACCCAAATTTTTTTTTGACATGATTACAATACTTTCTTTTCCCTTTGGGTAGCAGAAAGTAAAAAGGGGGCCTTCTGCATGCGTTGCGAACAGTACACTAGAGAGAGCACGCGTTCTCTTGTTACTCTCGCGGGTTTTACATCATGGAAATGAAAGCCATTGCGACTTGTTATAGCGGTTTTCATTATCAGATCAGCGGCATTCTTGTTGAATTACATAATAATTAATCTCTAACAATTTTTCCGATTCCAATAAATCGAACAGTGAGAAACTACTTGAAGACAAACTTCTGCTCCTTCAAATTGTTTATTGTTACATAAGAGAAGACGTTCCCTGTTAAGAAGAGTCAATTTGACAAGAATATTTTATCGTCGTCAATCGACGTGGGCGGAAGAAAGGAACGGAAGGAAGTCACAAGCTCATTAAGAAAAAGTAGCGAAGGCGGAAATTTCGATTTGAGAGAAGATCAAGAGGAAGCAATTGGTCGTTTTGAAAGCGAACGGTTGGAAAACGAGCGAGAAAAAGGGAGTCGAATTGCCAATTAATTAGAGGAAAGCAGAGACTCTGAAATCGTTGCTAAGAGAACGATCCATTGCAAATCCCAATGACGAAGAATATTTGGCGTTCATCGAAAAGGATATTCCCCGTTAATCCGAAGATCACTTTTACGTGAACCCGAACACAACGTAAACGGTGAACTTAAGCGTTGCTAATGAGTTCAATCAATATTGCGACCAATCAAATTTGGTCTAGGTTGTCTGGAGCGATGCACGACACAATCACCTCAGTTCCTTGTAGAGTCTAAAATACGGCACATCTACGTACACCGACGATATGCCTGAAAAAGTAGATAGGTGATTGGATTCTTACGAGAGTGAAACCTTCGATATTCGAGGAAACTCTTTTCGAAACATATTTTCCATCTACAATTGATGGTTACAGAAATAATGTCGGCATTTTGCATGGACCTGTCGGCAGGTTGAATCGATTTCGGTTTGACATTCACTATACACATTTTTATGTCTAGTCTAGTAGTTTAAGTATTTTTATCCGTAGTGTTTCAACTTAACAACTTTCCGCCAGCCCCGTAAGTTCGAACACCACGTACATACGAGTATATCTTCATTCAACGCATTTCTACAGAAACATTTATGCGGAACAAAATGTTGGGACAAGTTAACTGAAAGTACTCCGTAAGTTCGATCGACATCGTTAGAGCTAAATAATACGATACATTAATACTCGACAAATCTCCTTTACTGAGTTAACTTGGCTTATATCTCCGTTCAACATATACATGCAGATATAATTATAGAGAAAAATGTGGGTATGGGTGTCTAAACGACACTGTAAGATTGATCACATCGGGTGAAGCATTTACCCTGGAATTTACGGAAATGTTTGGAAAAAAACGTTATTTTCGACACACTTTGATTTTTATCTCTGTTCAATGGACTACCAGAAGAACATTTGATGATAACAATATATAAGTATTAACTATTTGAAAACATCCTGAGGTCAACAAAACTAATTTTTACATTATGCTTCTTATCTGTTAACAATTCTTCAAAAGCGATCTTTCGGGAAGCGGTAATTGGCGGTTTAGATCACTACCAGAGAAATTACGGAAAGTTGTTTTTAATTAGAAAGACGAGAGAAATTATCTTTTCCACTATTGTTAATTAAATGTACTTCGGTTTGGCAGTTCAGTACAGTTTGATAATTGTACTCATGATGGCCTAACCGCCAAAACCGGTGTACATTTTATTAACACTAGGGAAAAATATAATTTCCCACGTATTTTAATTAAAAACGATACTAAGATAAAACGATTTTAAGATTAGTCAAAATTGTTGGAGCTACTTTAAAAAAATCAAATTTGGTACTATTTCCAACCCCGCTGCAAGGATCTCCGAATTACAGCGAAACATTGAGGAGCTGTATTTTATCATCGCCGAAGTTCCCTATTTTCGTCTCAGTGACTCCAATTTTAGACGCAAGACTCGGTTAGCACTTTATTGAGGAGATTGCCTCCGCTTATTTTCTCCCAATTTCGGTCCTTCCATGAGAAAAAACTTGAAGATGCTGAGAGAAAAAAAGAGGTTATTGTGTTTGCGCCACGAAGTTCTTTTTCTTGGGTGGTAAACGAGTTTTGATTCTGACTAAGAAGAGCACGGATTATCATGAATTTACGTTGGCAGGACCGGGGCAACAGAACGAAACTTCCCGTCTTCCGTGTTGACAGGGAAGTGAAGAAAGGTTTTATAGTGGTTAAAGGACGTGGTAGGGAGCGGAGCAAGGGTGTCGGAAGACTCTGTAAAACGTTGACAAGAAACACTTCTATCGCTATTCAGCTTAACGCATTTAGCCTCGTTCGCAGTTTATCCAACTGACTTATTTCACGAGAAGCTCATCCCAGTCACTTCATACCTTCTCTCGTGTTTTGACGAACTTTTAAAGTAAGTAGCAGTAAGGTTTTAGCAAATTTTACGCTGATTTCACGATTTGTGAAATGCCCGAGAGAGGGGTTTTTTCTCCGACTGAATAGCTTCATTTGAAAACAGCGAGTCGATTCCACAACCTCCAGCTTACGTAGGCTGCGTGTGCCTTTCCACCTGTGCGTCTAATTGGAAGTCAAATTTCCAGCAGGTCTCATTTCAAAAGTCTCGTTGTATAACTGAAAAACATGACTTTTTAAAATAGTATGGAGCAACTCTGACTAACGCATGTGTAGAACAGGCTACACATCAGTAAGGTTGTATAGATAAACTCAGAAGGTTTCTCGGGAAGGTTTAAAAGGAACAAAAGAAACGTACACTGGTTTCGGCAACTAGGCTCTCATCTGTACCAGTGAAAGTGAGGACTAACTTGATACATAAGCGCTGGAAGTGCCAAGGCAAGACAATTCCTTCTTCCAAAGTGATTCAAAGCGAACTTTTCGTAGCATCGGTATCTACATTGAAGAGTTAAGTGACATAAGTCATGCCATTGCTGAACGTACAGTTGTGTATTTACATAGGTGAGGCCTCTGCTAAAATAAAGTCATGGAGTTGGTATTAGGGCTTCATAAATTATACACCCCTAAGATTTTCATTCCTATGCTCACATGATGTCTGCCGTCTAGCCCGCATTTGCTTTGGTGCAAAAAAAACCCACACTCCTATTTTGTATAGTGGAAATTTTTTTGTAAGTTTCATTGCAGTTATGACGTGTTTGGTATTGTTTTTCTTACCGTGTTCATGAATCAGTACGAACTACAACGTTCTCTCACTGATGCGGTATATCTCTTCGTTTAAACGGTTAAGCTATGCAAATTCGTCGATTAAAGGAAATAATGTGTGGTACGAAGAGCAGCTCGTCATAGAGGGATCCCTAGGGGGACTCACTGTCATCCCAACTCGGGCACTCTCAAAAACGTGTGTTCCTGAGCGAAATAAAACATGTAGAAAATTGGAAAGATAACAGTTACTTCAACCACAAGCTAACGCTGTGAACTTTAAGCACGTTTATACTAAAATCCCTCAGTCCCAGTTGCTTCAATTGGGCTGGAGCAGGTGCGCCTGCGTTAACAAGGAACTAGAACCTCATAAATGTGAGTGTGACCACTGTAATCAGTTACCGCTGAAGAAATAACAAAAGTATCTCTACAATCGAACCACACTAAAAAACGTTAGCGAAGCGCTTTGCTGTTTCGTGTGTTGTGCCGTGAAAAAAAAACTATTGTAATTAATCACCTAACTTACCATAGCCCCCCCGACAACTCGAATATTTTTCCTAGCACGTCTGTTCATCTAATCCCCGGACTAATTGAACTAGTGAAATGCTGAATTTCAATATACCCGGCTCAACCTCCAAGTGAAAGTATTTTACGTAATTCGTAAAAAATAACTTTCCTTCCTACTTCGTAGAGCCAGGGAAAGTTAAAAGAATACAGCCAAAAAGGCGCGGAATTATGTCATAACGGTTCAATGAATCAAAGTTTTTGGACACATTGGTGCTTCTAACGTAAACCGGTGTTCAATCCTAAACTAACTAGGTCCTAACTGACCTAAAAACCTGGTGAAATGCCATTAACAACAGTTTCTTCTATTTTTCTCAAAATTCAGCCTTGTGGCAATAACAACGAGATGTCAGTTTACGAGCAATTAATTCCCCAGGCATGAACCAATTTTCGGGGAAACTGCCTATCGTTATCATTGGATGTTACATAACGACTGTATAGATCAGCCACCAGTAGCATAAATAATGGTTCCCATTCAATGTAAGCCACGAAACTTACCTATCACTTCTTTCTAAAAAATTGGTTGAGTGGACAAAAAAAGTGTCTCTCCTACACCCAATTACTTGCTCCAACCTGCAAGTAGCTAAACAGTAAGTAGCTAAATAATGATGAAGAGCAATCGATGCAAGGAACAAGTTTTACCTTTCCGTCACTTTTCCTATAGGCATCGTGTATCCTCCAAACGAGTTCAGGACCCGCCGCCGCCGTTTGTTTTCCGATTTCGAAGTGCTGCGCGATGGGATTGTGGTCGAAGACGTTTTGAGGGCCCGTCCCTCCACCACCGACGCGAGATTTCAAGTTTGAGAACATTGCGGTCGCCGGCATCACAACCTGAAAAGAAAAGCAATGTTTTAGACAACGTTTCGCGTTTTGTCTCAGATCTCTCTGTCCTTCACATAGAAATACTCAGTACTAACTGCATGAACCTCAATCATCCTACAAACACCATATTCAGTGCAGTGTCTACTCCTACATACCCCAAGAGTTGTAAAGTAGTTGTTCATATCACAATGATAGTTATAGTAGCAGTAAACCCACAGGAGGCTAGGTGTTGTGCATTGTTGCTCGAGTGTGGTAGATAATTCAACCCAGATTCTCTTTAAAGCCCATTGATTGGGCTGTTCGTTGTAAAGCAGCCGGACTCTAGTAAACAGCAGTAGCATCACCTAAACACAGTGTACTACTCCGATGGCTGAAATGATGGGTCGGGGGAATAACTACGAAAAGGAAGATGAAGGATGAGGAGAACTGTTCGTATGCGAATACGAATGATGAAAGTTGATCAGAAATAAGTATTGCAGTTCGTGTATTGAGGGATTGGGCGAGAGGCTCGATTGAATGGACATAGCTCGAGGTTGGTAGGAAGGCCTTCGGCGATTTTCCTTTGCTGAGCAAGCATTCGCAATTCGGCGTACTCCATTTTCAAGCCGCTCGAGCTGGTACCGCACCTAACTGAAAGGTGATAAGGCTGATCCTTCGTACAGATAGCGCTTACAGAAATTACTCTCGGGTGACCTTTCGCAGAATGAACAGCTCCGGTTGGAGTGGTAGTAGTGGGGCACATAAAGTGGCGTCCTCCCCTCTTCCCTTTCATCTATGATGATTAAAAGCAGACAGATTTTAATGCTTTCATGATGCACGTCTACTTAACTACCCATGCCATAGGGAAATAGAAACTTGGAATCAGTCTTCAGGATAGCTCCCCTAAATCCATAGTAGCACTTGCATTTTACATACGGCCACACGGAAACCTGCACGAAATTGTTGTCAGTATGGTTTGGATTAGTCCAGATTATTGGGTTAGATTAGAAAAATGTACTCGAATTATTCAAGGAGTAGTGAGGAACGAGCGTCTGGCTAAATTGTGAGGTAACTCATTATATGCACGGTACAGTACATACTTTTTTTTTAATTTTGAGGTTGTTTACTCCTCTTGCATCAATATTTTTTTAGCACCTGGAAATGTATCCCCATAGCGTGTAGCTCTATCGTTATCGTATCTTTTTGAGTTAGCATCAACAAACAGCCTCTGTAATGATGGTGAATAAACGGAGTTAAGGCCGGTTACGTGTGAATGAAGTTCTCCTATCTAAACGAGTATCTTGTTGTTTGTACAATTATAATTACTCTTACGTTACGATAGGAACGAACAATTTGTAATGAGATAGAAACAATTTTGAAACCTGCAACTTCCAGATTCCAGGTAGAACTTATCCCAATTTTACTCTGCATCGAACTCGGTTGTCGAAAAGGAAGATTCTGCCTTCTTATTTTAGAGCATTGTAAGTTCGTCGAAATACATCAGGAATCATGAGTAGTCGTAGCAAAAGTACACTGCCTTATGTATGGGATGGGGTTCGTAGCTTGTTATCTGTTTCCCAGAAACTACTAAACAAACTTTTGCTATATTCTGTGGTAATATGGATATTCAATATGACTTTGCAAGTAGATTTAGGGCCGCTAATGGTAATCTGAACCGTACATGGTTAATCATTAAAATGTTTATTTTATAAAGTGGCCAGTTGCTAATGAATGGGTTGCCCCCTGCTATTTAATTATGACTTTCTCGTTGACTTCTTTGACGTCTGACGGCGGTATTATTATCAACGGAATAAAATTTGTCAATCTGTCACTGTGGAAATTGGTTGTGTTTGTGGGACACATCTAGTTTTTAGTTCAGTTTCAGGTCCGCCTATATCGATAAAACGCCAACATAATTAGTGAGTCGGAGACTTCAGGGGAAAAAGATTTGTATTTGTTCTTACAACAATGTTGAATCCGCTATAAACTATTGTCTCACCCTCTGAGATTCAACTTGAAACCCCATTGTGATGTTTTTCACATCACAGGGATTGTGGAGCCCACCCCATACATTTCTGCATTATGCCTTGTTTTCTCTTATTACCGAAAATCTCAGGTACGCAAGTTTCCCCTTCATTGGCGGACAAACAATGCATTTAATTATTAAGGAACAGCGTTATTAGTCAAGAGAGGTTCCTCAGTTTACATAAGAGCCTCAACGTGGCCTCGAAACCTCTCTAGCTCACAAATAGCAACGCTGGAGCGACGTCGTGCCCTCTCCAGTGTCTCAGGTAGGGATTAGCGGGAATTTACTTCGTCGACACAGCTGGAGACATAATCCAGTTCCCGATCGTAGTATAAGGAACCTCCCAGTGATTGGAGATGGTTACTACTCACCGTGTACATACTTGTTACGTCCAGCAATCCAAGGAGTAAGGAAAGTGTTGTGATCGCGCAAATAAATATTTTTCATTGTAAATTCGATGATAAACTAAATATACACTCGCCATCTCTTCGATCAACGCGTGTCTATGTAAACCTTTACAGAGGAAGAAATGTGGCAACATCCATGCATTTGACTTAGACCGTTAAGAGCTGTTTTTGAGAAAACGTAACGTTCCGTATTGTCAATTCATCGTACCGTGACGTCGCTTGGAACTGTCCACATACAAAGTCGTTAGCTATTCATGGGGAAACGACATATTTGGTGATCTGATCACCAACATAACTATACTTATCCGGTTTTGCTCACGTCCTACCTGTGCTCAGTCCCATGTTGAAATACAGGCCAAGATATTATAATCCACATATTTCTCAATAATCTACCTGAACATTTTTATTGATAAATAGTCCTATTACAACCCCTCGCACAATTTGTTTTTTGAACTCGAATTTTTCAAAGATATATCTGAACAAATTTGTCCAAACTCACACTTTGGTTTTTGTTAGTGACCCACGTTGTATTTTCTCTACCATTTCTAATCATTACTTGAAGGATGAACCAATAGTAATTAGCCGAAACTACAAAAATGTGTTTTGACAGTTTTTTTGTTTTTTCGTTTCAGAGTAAATATACTTGGATTTTATTCAAACCCGAAAGTAAGAAACATCGATTAAAAGTTTAAGCAAAAAAGGGCATCAGTGAACTGGCTTCCTAATGATCAAACGAAAGCCGTGAGAATCCAATTCAGTGGAAGACTTCTTCGTTGAACCCTTCGTTCCAAGTACTCACCTCCAGCTAATATAATGCTCCAGAAAGGGTAGATTATTCAAGCTATTATCAGTCCTTTTATCATAAACAGAGAATGCTAATTGGCTCTGCCTACCACTTTCGTATACCACAATATTTCATCATCGATAGAGTGCGAACACCAAGTTCGGTAGTCTATTATTCTCTTCCGAAAATGCGATTCCCTAAGGAGTAGTTGGAGATTGAAAGTATTACATCATCTGAAAATTTGTATGCTAAGAAAAATAAACTTATTGAATCAAACTGTCACGCTATTTAAGACTGCAGTAATAGGGAAGGCTGATTATTTAGACGTTCGTCACATTCTCACTTGACAGAAGCATCACGGTTCATCTTATTCTCTGCCAAGCTTAACTTACCACTCATATTGCATATTTCTTTTGAAATTTATCCCATTTCCTTTCACGTACACCTACGTGCTTCTTTAGCGTTCCTTATCAAAGTCTTATAATTACTTATGATTGTAAACAACGATTTTTCAGAAATAGAAAACACCCAAATAGGAAGATGACTGCAGAAGAAAATGTTTTTTTTTCTTGTAAATACATTTTCATTCCAATAAATCGGTGGAGGAGAGGTATGCATGCAAATTTATGTAAGTAAATAAATATTTGCTGCAAAATGGAGACGAAGCACGATAAGTTGAAGATAAGAGGGAGTTTGGTCCGCTGAGGTTACGGGAATCCCAACCAAGATGTAAGTGGAATACACAAGGTACGATCGAATAAGCAACAGAACAGTGAGGAGTCACAGCGTGCTACGAAATTTTATTAGTATAACATCTCGTAGAAAAAAACACACGCGCCAACAACAGGGTTCTGCCAGTTTACCAATTCCCGTACAGGGCTTTGTAATAACATGTTTTACCGCAATGATACGCTCATCTTGCAGCGATACAACCGAAAATAGCAGAAAACCAATTGAGGAGTGGCAATAGGAGTTTTACGATCAAATCCAAGGACCAACCGAGATAGGTTGTCTGCTGACCAGTTACTCAACTGTATATAAACAGACCATTTGAAAACCAGCTGTTAGGGCTTAAACCTGAATCATTCATCATCCGTACCAACGTATAAATTCGCATGTCAGAGCAACCTCAGATAGAGACTAAGGAACACGCGAACACCACCGTCCAAGTACATCTTTCGCGGTCTTCGTAGTTTTCTATTTTATTGAAGGAAGAGTGTGTAAGATTTTGAACTACTTCATACCAAGTCAAAGCAGTTATGAAAACGTTCATAGTCATCTACGAAATTGCCGCTGAAAGAACGCTTGGAGGTTAGACGTTGTGAGAGCTAAAAGTAGGTGCTTCGCCAGAAATGAAGAAGTAATGGAAGAAACAAAAAATAAGCTGCGGCCTTGAGATAAACGTGATGCCTTTTTTATTTCTCGCTGAAGTAAAAGTGGAAATTGCTTTTTTCACAGAGAATTAATTTCGTGCAAATGAGTTTCGTGACACAAAAGCGAATAATGAGAGAAAGAGGTAGTTTGAAAAATATTTATTTCCTTCGGCGCCTGGCATTGGGCTGGCGGGAAATTACCTCAGTCACCTGTACCCCTGCTGTGAAACGCTCCCTTAAATGTCCCATTTACAGCCAAAGCGTTCGCGATCCCCATTCAGAGCCGATTTACAAGTAAATTGACGATGACTGGTTTGCTGATAAAAGGAACGAAAATTCATCGCCAGCAATCAATTTTCCACAGCATTCTTCAGGTCTAGATTTCTGTGTATCGAACGGCTGCATCTGACAAGCGGGAGCAACTACAAAACGAGATGGTCACTACCAATTTTTCTCAAGTTGCAGTGTCTCTTCTTCTGGTTATGCAATATCGACGTATCATTGCGATTTTGGCCTTAATTTTCATGGAAAGGCGAGTTTGTCAGTCGCTGATCCCCACCCCATGTTCCGCTCATCAGATTATCCAATGGGGGGTAGCGACTATCTTTGGGAGGAACCAAACCAAGCCTTCAGATAAACTTTTTCCTCTCAAACGGAAAAGCCACAGGAGTAACATGTGTTGTCGAAATCTGAAAAAACGGTTCCAGATATTGTCAAACTTAAGAGTTCCAATGGAAATAGTACAAAAAAACTACTGCTTAAGGAAACTCTACAGATTTAAGAGAACGGGATTATTGCGCTCATTATGGACCATTTTCCGTTTTTCGTCCAAATGAAGCAATAAACGATCTCAGGTTCAAGTCTGAGCTCTTCCTTGGTTGAATCGACTCAACTTGAGCGATCGACCAACCAACGGTCAAAGTGGTTGGCGTACAGCTGGCTGAATACCATAAATTCCGAGAAGCTGCACCAAGGGGAATTGCTTTGGCAGCTTCTTTTCCTTCGACCCGTTTGCTTCCAACTTTACTCCACTTCCATTGAACAATGTGCTATTGACGATGAACAATCAAAGCAAATCACTCATTCGTCTGAGCATCAGTGGATGTGTCTATCCCCGGAATTTCCGACAAAGAACACTTTAGGCAGTCAATTCACATTAAAACATTTCACAAACCAATCCAATCCATCCAGTGATCACTGCATCTTCATCAACATCACTCAGTCACGGCTTCGCCGAGGATTTGAGGATTCGCGATTGTGAAGATTGTGAAGCGTTCACTAGTCGGGGACTTTCGTTCTACGCTGCTCGCTGGACGGCATTTGAATACGAACAGAGCGATGATTAGGGTCTTTACAAAGTTTCGGTGAAGCAGTTTCCAGTTTTGTTGCTACTGTTGGAGCAGTTGAAGGAAACTCATAACGTGCGTATCATCCCCAAGTCTACACCGCCAGAGGAGATTAATGTTCACGAATTCCCCTCAACACCCAGCAGTATCCTTTCCTTTTAAACATGTTATGTTGATCGCCGACTTGAACGGGTTGCGCTGCAGTATCTTCAAATTCTAGTTCGTTCGAAGCCTTCGGGGTTAGTTTACCTTCAGCATCAGTACTTCTCGCCTTCATATCTATTCGAGATCATTCAAAAAACCATTAAAACTGCGTTTAGCTGTGTATACAACGGGTTGCATCATTTGAACGCACACACGGTTAGGTTCACGTGCGTTCGCACATTAAATCTGAGTTTTTACTTTCCTTGCCTGGACGAAGTGTGTAGGAAGATTACATAACTGGCCAAGAAGAAACAAAAATATCTTAAGTGATGCATCACACACCTTTCACTTCCCCGTGAACGTGATGATACTTGCTGCAGTACACACCAGCCGGGTGGTTGTACACACACCAGTACAGTTACTTCAAATTAATGTTCAGCCTAAAAATAGTATTTCACAATTATTTTGTGTCAGGGGAACGATATTCTGCCAAAATGCGGGCTATGGAATCAACCAAAAATTAGGTCTGATAAGAATATTGACAACCTCGGTTATGAGAAGGATATTTGATATCAATCTACCAAAGTTTCAAATTTGACGTAATTTCCCAGAAGACGTGGTGAGTTGAGTCGGAATACTGAAGAGTTTTTCGTTCGGATTGGCGGGAAAACTTCATTAAAAAGGTCTCAACTGCCGAACTTATTCCGGAGAAAAGTCATTCTAAAAGAAGCGGCAGTGATTCGCGGAGCAATTTTCTCGAAAACTCATTAAGTGTTGATAGAGGGGAGAAGTTCCACCGCTGAGTGGCGGTAGAACAATATTGACCGACAGACATTATACGGCGCTTTCTTTTGAGGTTCTCGCTAGCGATTTTAGTGGCGCCTCTACAGCTCGTTTCTTTTCACTTCGAATTACCAAGAGCTTTACGTCTATTCGGAGTTTGTTGGAATTAAGTTCGATTGAATCTTATTAACCATCTTGAAACCCTGAATCAGTTCCTCAGTATTAATGGGACTAGTTCAAACCAGAGCGAGGCAGTGTTCTTCCTGCTCACCCTAAACAAAACCACATCTCTCTGGTCTGTACGACATGACTGAAAAAACGGAAACGTAGGTTGGGGGTTCACCCTTTACCTCCCACCACGTCTACATCCGGAAAAACATAGAGACTTATGGAATTTTTCCAATTAAATATCGTTCATTACCTGTTTAGCACACTAGAAAAATGAACGACGGATGAAGGGAGACAAGTCACCAAGATATTGAGATGGAGAGCAAATGGATTATTCTATCCCAAGCAGATATGTCGAATGGATCACACAACTGTCTCCAGCCTAACGAACACTCAGCGGTTCCATTTCCTAATTTTAACTCAGTTCATTTGAACTTGGTAAAACATTTACATTTTACGTTGAATGTTGTGCTTGAAATTATACAATCGATTGAGTTGCTCCTACTCATGCCACGACCGTTATTAAGCAAACAGTGCACAAGGGGGTTATGTAACTGACCGCCGACATGATGTTTTTAGGAAGAATTGAGATATCACAATTCTCGTTTAATTTGAGCGAAATTTATAAGCAAAAACTACGCTAAAATCTATTTTCTTCAAAATATTTCAACCTTTGTTGCGCTGCTCTCGTCATTTCCACACAATAAGAGCTGAATAAGCTGAATTGTCGGCTCAGTTTGAAGTTCTCGATGTCGTACGACACGAAGTTCCAACGAGCATCTATACGTTACCAACGTTGTGGGAACGAGGAATATGGGATCCTCGAGACAAAACGTGGTGCTCAAAAATAGACAAAGGGAGTGGAATAGAAAAACGGCTATGAAGCGGCGAACGATGAAACAGGAATGAATAAAATAAAGCTGCGTCTTCAAAGTAGAGTGGAGGAAATGAGGTCCCCCTTCTTCAGGTAATGTGATGCACTCTGCTCTTGTCTTCTATCAGGTGAGACACTGTACTTCAACCTCAGATAATGAACAGAAGGACTCATCTTGCGATAAAGTTCCACCGATTGGGAGTTGAATGAAAGAAAGTAAATAAAAGATCTGATGAAAAGAAATAGTTCACTGATCTGTGTAAACAATTACACATATTATTTATTGGCAGTAACTTTAGTATAGTAGTAAGAAAATGTATTTGTCGATCGATTGTTTCCATGTTTTTTTTTTTAATTGAACGTTACACGTTGCCCTTTTGTCTGTTTGGTATCCAATTGTACGTTTTTAATTAACATAGTAATGTCGTAAGTTACATTATTTTACGACACTTTTCCGCTTTATATTAGATACAATGAAAATCGCGAAAGGCGGCATGTTCGATCCGAGGCGCCCCCTCAAGTTCAGCGCATCAATCCTGTAAGTTGAATCACTGCAACTCCCTCGAACGTTGGATAACCACGTCACAGATATATGAATGGACATTACATAGTACTGTAACAAGGAAATACCCGACGAATTTGATTGACAGAATATTAATCTACAAAGGGTAACAAAACCCCAGCTTCTAGCGATTTAAAACGTGTATCAAATACCACCTTTCATGGTATAATGCATCACCATTATGTTTGAGAACATAGCATCTTATAGAAAGGGAAACATGATGCGTGTTTGTACAAGATGTGCCAAAATTGTAACGAAAAATAGCAATATGGTCCGTCAATCTTTAAATACTCGGTATATCGGTTAATTCACGGTAGAGTACCAAAAAAGTTGTCCCATTCCATGACATTCACGATCATGCTGCGACTTAGATATCTAATTTCCACATGACATTTTGACAACATCTGTAATTTGGAAGCTCATGACGTTTTGAAGCTCAAAACGGATTGGTTCGATGGCAGTAATCAACTGGTTAAACTGTTCAAAACTCAGAATCACAGATGCCTTGCTTGAAGAATAACACTTCAAAATGAAAGTCTAGTAGTTCAAAGAGTAGTAGTTGTCAATTTACAAACATATTTAGTGTTTATGGGATTAATGTTGCAGATGACTTGTAGGGAGGCGAATAAATCCTCATACTATTGTTGTTGCTGCGGTTTGTCCACAAGGTACTCTACGATAGACACGTCTTGATGACACATCGATTGGTTAATGATTCACCTCTTGAGAATTCTCCTCCACTCCATACTAGCGGACTCCGTTGACAGTTCCGGACAATGGTAGGTATTCAGTGAAAGAGCAATTAAGCAGTATGCAGTTGTACCGGCTTGAAATTGTTCAGCAGCTTCAAACTCAACTGGTCCAACCTTGAGAATTTCATTTTGTTTGTAGTTCTCAATCGTAAATATCGGACACGTTCCAAAAGATGCAGTATTCATAAATGGTTGAGGATTCTTCCCGTTATAGTACGATGCTTGAAATTTGGCGTACACTTCAAACTTTAAAGCCCCACGAAGGTTTTTTACGGGAAATATTGTGAACTCAAATAAAGTTTATTTCCCGACTTCGAGCTTAACCAAAACGTGATTGGAATACGCCTCATGCTTCACGCGCATGAACCGATATCTGTTTAATTCCAACCACTACAAAGCCAACGATTTGCCGAACATTCACTTTATCAGCTTCTTGTTTATTTATTGTGTTTACAATTGGACGATCCTCTCACTCCTTTCAACCCAACTAGCCTCTTCTGTCAAAATTCCGGGAGGGTTCGAGGACTCCTGGTAGAACCAGACTGAGAGAAGGTTTCTTTTTCTTTCTCCTCGCGCATTATTTTTTTTTTTTATTAATTTGTATTTTACTTTCTTTGTTACCAGCGTCTGTCGCTCTGGTTTCCCTTTTTTCCAACGTTGTTCTCACTTTCGCGTCCTCCCAATCACCTTTCCGCAAGTTGAGAAAGGTGCAATGGCGCTCAATAGAGTCATTCGACTGCTTCCAGATTCGGCATGTCATCATAGACCTCGCAGACGCCAGGGTACGCTGCGCCCATCATAACTAGCATCGTCGGCAACTGCTGATAATATTAACTTGAACTTTAACCAGCATTAGTAGCCGCTAGCTCACGTAGAAACGAGCTGTGTGACAATACGATTGTCTATTGTACATGATTGGCTAGCAGTAGTTGGAGAGGTAAGATACTCACGCTGTTCTCCTCTCCTATATGTCATTTCGATGGTAATGTCCTGATCCAGAATTTACGGCCTCCGTTACTTTTACGTGAGGTAATCTCCGATACCTGCTTCTTCAATAATAATGGAATTCGCTGGCCTGTTACTAAGAAGAATAATGAGCTCTTGTTTCCAGTTCCGAATGACACGCTTATAGCTCAGTCGTTGAAAAAACCCATGAGCACTCGCAGCAGAATACTTTAGTCGACATGACTAATTGCCACTCACGCATTATGCGCGTAGTTTTCATCAGCCAGAGTAAGTGAGTCTCGTGGAAGAAAGCCGGAAGGAGCGTGAAGAGGGGGGGGGGCGTTTTCCTATGATATGTTGCAGAAGGGGGTGGAAAAATAACGTCATTGGTACATGGGTGGGGTCTAGGACTACTGGGTAGTGATTATGGGTGGAGATTATGGCGGGGTGCGATACTGGAAATAGTGGCAGGGGTGGGGGTAAAAATTGTCGTACTAAACTCAGTTTAGTGAATGAATGTGGAGGAGGGGGTTATGAGACAGGTAGAGGGGATTAAAATGATGGACTAAAACTGTACTACAACTGGTTGTTGTGTTGGCGAGGGGGGGGGATGCCTCGTACTGTAGTGCTATTGACCAGGGGGCGTAGTTTTCTTTCCCCACTCCAAATTGGGCTAAAACGGTCGTTTAGGTCTTTCAAACCCCATTTATCCCCTACTAACCCGATACTTTCTTGCACAAACCATTATTCAATCACTTAATGGATATGAGGTGGCGCATTTAGTGGACCTTTTCAAATTGATCACTTACGCCTTCCAGCTCCATTCGCATTCCCGTACGTTTGGGGAAACTTGAAAGCGAGGGAATTAGCTAAGTTGGACGGATTTAGAAGGTCGATTGATCAAAGTTGAACCAAAGTTCACCTCATCTTAGAAATGAGTTTCTCTTACTTTATCAGAAATGTATCTCTCCCCGCCCTCCATTTCACATCGTAGGATCAAATAGCAAATTAATCGGGAGCTCAAAGAAATGACAACGTTGATTTCTTGTGAAAAACTCATCACCGCGGTCCAATGACTGCGAGCTGTCCAACGTAGTGAAGCAAATATCTTATCTTATATTTCTTACTTGGTGGTATAGCGAAAGGGAATACAATTGTGGCCCAGCAGAACGCGATCACAAATAGTATCGTATCATTTCACGAGAAATCACAATATTTATAGGACTGCAAAATTGTTCCTCAATAAACCATCTAAGGACTAATGAACCAGCAAGAATCATCTGGGGCCATATAATCCCAATAGTAGTTATTCACAACACTTTTCATTTAACTCTTCCTTCGTCAAATGTCAGTTTGTTGCATCGAATCCTGGCGAACAAGAAAAAGATATGGACTCGCATAAAATAAAGTGGTCAATGCGTGTTGGCGTGATCAATATTGTTCTCACGCCATTACTTCGCCCTCCCACCTACAGGTTTGAGGAGTGGCAGGCGCTGGAGTATAAGCAACAACACGGAGTGTGGTGTATTACCTCATGAATCCATCACGCATGGAACGCTCACAAATTCGCAAACACTGATTTAAGCATTATATAGAGACAACTAGTCCTCGATATCAGCTGAATTCATGATAAACCCAGCTAGATTGAAGGTAGTGCAAAAAACAGCTTAGGTGCATGTAAAGGCACCCTCCGCATTCGGCTCCCCTCAAAACAGAACGAGAACCGGGACATCGTGATGCTTACGGAACCTTAATAGAGTGGTTCTAATATTAGTGCATGCTTAACACAGGAAAACTGTGTTACCCTCGCTGCTACTCGAAAGTTGATCTCCTTAAGGTATACTAAACAATTATTATGGGTCCAAAAGACATTGAAAAAACCGCCGTTATTACACGCTTTGGACTTTTCGAATTTACTCAAATGATGTTTCGCTACGAACATACTCATCGTTATAACGTCAAAGCGTATACTGACGACTCCCTACAGCGAGATCAAATGATGAAGAACTCATGGCTGATTAACGTGCATAATTTCAGCGTTTTAGCGAATATGTAGTTATTATCAACACTGCAAAATGTGATTCAGGCAAATCTGAAATAGATTTCTGGTGCACATCAAGGTGTATGCACACCCAAAGATGTCATATGTTCATGTTTTTATGGAATTTTTATCGTTCTTTTGTGTTACCAAGGATACAAGCTTCAGTCTCCGCTAGCTCTTCTTCCTTTGGGCACTCAGCTTGATCATGGCTGACATAGAGTGTCCTTATCTCAATAAAGCTTTCCCCGTTTCTTGCCAGTTCACCTTTGAATATTGTTGGATAATGGTGAGCAAAGCCCTGATGTAATGTATCCCTCACCTCCTTATTGTCAACTATCCGAGCTATTACGTTAACTTGATTTAGTGAGGAAAAAGAAGTTCGATTAATTTCATTTAATTTATATCTTTTTCTGTTAAACTCAGAGGGGTCTTGTTACGTTCCTAATTTCATTTCCCCGTTTTCTCCCCAAAAAGTGCTATTTTGTTTATTTATAATTTAAGGTGAGTTTTTGGTTGTTGCTGATTTATTTAAATTAGGATCATTAACGAAATTCCACTTGCCTAGAAATCCGCTAAGCACATTTTAGTGCTCAAAGCTCCTTATCAGACAGAATAAAAAATGTCACGTCTCAAAGGGTATTCTGGTAGGCGGTACGGTTTCCAAAAATGCGAGGATGAGTTGACATCTACTACCTTGTTAGCGTTACCCTGATCTGACGTTTTTAGATCAATTATAGTCCGACTCATCAATCGGTGGCAGTATTCAACCGCAAGATAAAAGGAAATGGCACTTCGTTTTGGTTTATTATTCATTCTGAATAATAACCCTATGTTTTCGGTCATGAAAAATTTTTTACAACCCCCCCTCAAAATTAGATACTTTACGTTTCAAGACATGGAGATTCCAAATTTGCAATGTCCGTCTGCCGTCCGCCGTCCCCCGTCCGCTGTCCGGGCCGTTGTGTGCCTTTAACGTGGTCTAAAAAATTCGTTCTTTCGCACAAAAATTCCATTTGGTTTCTAGTTGTGCCTGCCATCTCGGCAATCCTATTGGACAAAGCCCATGATTGTTGTGGGCGAAAAACGGTTAAAAAAATTAACGTAACGCAGTACAACGCGGGAACTACAGCGGAAGTCAACGTTTCGTCGTTTGTACTCCCTCGCTACCCGCCCGTCTCATTAAAAAACCACCCGGGCTTGCTCGCCTCCCAACGACGCTGCCACTCAACTCCCCTTTCGACTCACAACGGGTTCGCTCGAAGCGCCCCCGTTCCAATTTCTCCGACCCGACGGGGCAAAATCATCAGACGTTTTGTTTCCGTAGTTCCATTGTAGTCAGGTCATGTTTCGTATGGATTACTAGTATTCGATGCTGAATCGAATGGGATGGGGGAGCAGTAATACATGGTCAAGCTGTTCATGAGAATAATAAATCATTGTGAAATAATTTGCAGGGTTTTTTCGATGAAGGTCAAACAACCTTCGAATCACTAAACCGAAGAGTAGCCAAGAAATGTATTTCAAAAGCTGAAGTTCGCACCCACATTACATTTTCAGCTAACGGCTTGTTCTTAAGCTTTTGGTGTTGTGTACCAAACTCGGTGATAGCAAAACTGTAAATACTGTCTTCTAATCATACGCGAAAAGATACGCTTCATCGTAGCGCTCATAAATAGTGTGGAATGAACAAATACCTCATCATTTAATAGAACTAATGATATCTTTGGAACGATGCATTCACACATTGACAAATTCTTGACAGGTGCTTGTTATGCTGAAACACTAGATGACATCCTATTCTCATTGGATCAGTTCGGTGGATGCTGCAGGGGCCGGCCTCTTGCATATTAGCGAAACCGCAACTTCTATGACTGATATAACCCTCGTCGAGGGTTTAGGTACAGTCATGAAATAAAGAAACAGATCTGTGTGTGTGTGTGTGTGTGTGTGTCTGTATACGATTTTTAGAGAAAACCACGGTACCAAATCAGCTCAAACTTTATATCTCGCTCGCAGGTTACCATGGGACGCCAAAATAAGGGTATGAACAAAATCCACCGAAAGTTAACTATAGTTATCATAGTGATCAAAACAACAAATTTTTTTTTTCTCAAAAACCGCTCTAACGATTTTGATTATTGGTAGCTCTTAGCATGATAATTATACCATAAAATTACCAGCTGTGGGAAAATGACGAGAGTAGCAAAATAAATTATAAAAATTTTCGACGAAATTGATTTTAGAGCGGTTTCTAGAGAAAACAACCGTACCAAATCAGTTGAAACTTGATGTCTAGCCTACAGGTTACCATGGGACGCAAAAATAAGGGTATGGGCAAAATCCACCGAAAGTTAACTATAGTTATCATAGTGATCAAAACACCAAATTTTTTTTCTCAAAAACCGCTCTAACGATTTTGATTAAATTTTTTATATAGATAGCTCCTAATAAGATAATTATACCATAAAATTCCCATTTGTGGGAAAATGACGAGAGCAGCACAATAAATTATCAAAATTTTCGACGAAAAGCGTTTTCAGCGCAGTTTTTTCCTTTTAAACTCCGCTGGAATGTTAGTAGAATGTTAAAGAAAATTGGTACTGTAGTCCAATCCAATACCTATAGGGTCAGTATTTAAAAACGCTCATGAGATACATGGGGCCCACTCCAGAAATTCCTGAATTTCAACTACCGCCGTTTTGCTTAATACCAGTTCTAACAATTATTACCCAATAACTCTGCAAAAGTGATTACTATCCTCCTTCAAAAAATCCGTGTTTACAGCCTCATTAATTTTCTGGGTACCATTTGCTCAATAATGGTTCAGGAATGAGTACGAGCATCACAATAAATTCTTTAACTGTAATCGCTGCCGCTTCATGCTGCCGTAAAGCGTTGTTTGACCAAGTTCAAAGGGACTGAGTGATAAATGAATTGATTAAATAGAATTAGCCATGTAAAAAGTGAATTGTTGTAGAGCTAAGGAAATTTGTGTGTTGCAACGCACCAGATATTTTGGGGATGCAAACTCAAGTGAAGAAAATCTTGATGGTTATGCTGCTGAATTAATAAGTCTGTCATCAGGTGCTTTCATAGAAGATCTACCATTGTTCCCTCTACAATAAGTTTTCGTTGATGATTCGAGATAAATTATGAGAGACCTTTAACCTCGGAGCCCTCACCCACCCACCCCACTCACTCATTCGATCAACAGTTTTCATTCCACAAGACCTCTCCGTCTTTTAAGAAAATCAGAAAATCTCTGTAACCGTCTTATGATGGCCCATATCAGGGTCTCGAAGGGTCGAAAAGACGTACATTATTAGCCTTTAGGGCGAAGAAGTACCTGTAGAGACAGGTCGCCTAAAATCTGCATTTTTTTGCTCAGAAGTAAGATTCTTTTCTTCCATCAAGTGAGATTGAACTTCAAAGAATACCTCATATGACACATGATTCGACACTAAATTAGATTCAGTGCATTATACAAACATGAAAGAATCCCTAAATTTGGTAGCATGCCCGAAGACTACAAGCTGCGGACGAACTGTCGCGCGGTTCCTATATTAGGAGAAGGGCACTGCTAATTTCAAATCATGCGTGTTTTCTTCCCTTGCGTGCGAACAAGAAAACTTCTTTTATTGTTATAGAATAATTTTGTTCACTTAGTTACCACAGATCGATGCTCGCAGCCGTGTCTGTACGAACCGGTTTGAGTCGCTAACCGTCTGAAAGTCGGAAAGTCTCAACCGGCCTACTGTGATCCAAACACGCTACTTTTAAAGCTTGTCTCTGGGCTGGTTTGCAGAAGAATGGCCGGGCGTAGGCTAGCGACTCCCGACAAAATCGTCGGTTAAGCTGTGCTTGCCAGCTCAGGCGTCCTGCGTTACTCCCTTGTGCGTGTATTTCTGCTCCACTAGTTGTATCTTAACCTCACGTGATAAGGGAAGTTACACAAATAAGCCACACCGTAATCATTCCTTTTACCAATCAAACTCGCTCATCAATCAATGGAAGTGTGTTGAGGCGTGTAACAGAACGAAGTTTATGTTTCCATAACTCGGCACTTTTAATGACCTTTTTCTCTCGGCGTCAACAAGATTAAGGTTATCGTTTCGTGTAGCCCAATAAAAAGCTTAATCCGTTCTAACGTAATGGGGGGGGGGGGGTATCAATGACGCCGTTGAGAATCGCGGCACAGGCTTTCGTGACTCAAGTAAAACCGAAATCTTGATGTTATTTTCAAGTATTAGGGGCACGAAAACAGTTGGTTGTCACGCTTTTGACTTCCTCGAAACTGACCTGTTTCAAGGTTCACATGGAGTCGAGAGAGCAATGCCTCCCATCACTCTCTCCCTCTCTCTCTCTCTCTCTCTCGGATCGCGATGGTTATCCCGTATATCCTCACTGTGTGAATTCCACTTATCTTACCGTAAAGTTTAAACTATTTTTATTAATTAATTGGTGTATTTGTTATTTGACGTTGATCCTCGATTTCATGCATATTTTTTAAGATAGTTGGAGATTCATTGGAGGAATGAAAAACCCGTTTTTCGGACTGCGACTGGTTGATAAGTTACGCCCCAGTTAAGGCCGAGACTTTTAAAAATTGAAATGCACAAAGAAAATGTCTGGTGGAACGAGTGTTTTGC
The DNA here is from genome assembly GCA_020466155.1 of Pachypeltis micranthus. Lineage (NCBI taxonomy): Eukaryota > Metazoa > Arthropoda > Insecta > Hemiptera > Miridae > Pachypeltis > Pachypeltis micranthus. Next base: position 3,205,961 of record CM035773.1, on the reverse strand, counting down.
ATGGTGTGTGTCAATGTTGCAGGTCGTTACGCATCCTATGAAAAGAAAAGGCCGACGTTTTCCCGGGGCGTTTGGATTTGGTACGCTTCCTTTTGTTTAGGGTGACGAGCGGCTCGTTTTCTTCTTTATTTCTGTTGAACATCCATCCTCTCTCTCCCTCCCTCTCTCTCTCTCTCTCTCTCTCTCTCTCTCTCTCTCTTTCTCTCTCTCTCTATCTCTCTCTTTCTCTCTCTCTCTCTCTCGCTCTCTCTCTCTCGTTCTCTCTCTCTCTCGCTCTCTCTCTCTCGTTCTCTCTCTCTCTCTCTCGCTCTCTCTCTCTCTCTCTCTCTCTCTCTCTCTCTCTCTCTCTCTCTCTCTCTCTCTCTCTCTCTCTCTCTCTCTCTCCGTCTCCCTCTCTCTCTCTCTCTCTCTATCTCTCTCTCTCTCTCTCTCTCTCTCTCTCTCTCTCTCTCTCTCTCTCTCCCCTCTGTTTGTAATTCAATTCTTTTCGCATATTTCTCACGAGGAAAGACTTCATCCCGAAAATCAACTCACTTTAAACCGACTCAATCTGCACAGTCGCGAAGGAGCTTTGAAGTTGATTCATGTCGGAGGGGGAGGGGGAGGGGGTGGTTGAGGCTAAAATACCTCACATCCAGCATTCGTGCTCAAAACGGCAAATATGACGTTCATTTATCAGCTGAACCGTTTAAAAAATTAAACGACGTATTTAGGTGTACTCGTATCAAAATGGGAACTTTTCCCATAATTGGGTTTGCTTATATCACGTACAGAGAGACGCCTAAATGAGGCAGCAGGTGTTCACATACTGTTGCGAAACCAACCGATAGAGAAGCTTAGTTTGGAACCAATCAAACATTGCCCACGGATCATAGCACCGTTCGACTGCTCAGCGTCGCAATTTCCGATGAGGTTGCGTATCTTTTGAAGAAGGTGTTATTAGAGAACTCGCTGATATTTATGATGTTAAGGGTTGATTGGACCATCATCATGGAATTCTATTGACAAAATACGTTTCTCGCAATGTGGAGGTTCTTTAAGATATTTATCTCTCGACAATTCCTATTTATCAACAGTGAATATATCAGTAAGCTCAGTTCGGTCATGGGTCTGGGACTTGGTCATGGAGCCCGTTTTCATGCATTCATCATCACCTGCTAAAACTGTTTCACCTGGGGTCGCTATAGGAATGAAATGTCTATGCCGTTTATGGTGTACCACAGGAAAGCACTTTGCCTTCATATGATCGACATATGTAAGCTGACTTGCCAACGCAATTCCTACCTCAATCAATCTTAACGTCAGCACATAGTCGGTCAGGTTTAATCACTCCTGCGCCAAAAAGTGGAAACTTCAACGTTTTCGCAAAAACGTCGGCCTTTTTTCAGGCAACCAGAGGTTGAATTTCAAACCAGTAGACTGAATCCTTGTAAATAACAGGCTCAGGCCCGCAAAGGTTACAATATTTGCGTGCTCTGGAACATCAATTGTCGCTTTTGTTAAAATAGTATGACATTGGGTAATAGTCGTTTTGTTGGTGAAAAAACAAAAAAACACCCACTCGCCGGGCAGGGGGGGGGGAACAAAGTTTTTAACTGTTGAGTGTTCACCGCGCAGCTTTCTTTACAGTGAAATAAAATTTGGAAAGGATCTCCGGAGATTCTGCAGTTCGTTGAGGTAGAAAGAAAAGAAAGCAACCTGGCGATGAAAATATCTGAAGGTGGAGATTGAAACCTGGAAAAGGAAAATTGAAACTGGAACCCGAGGTGGCGCTGCACGCTACAATCCGTTAGACGACGTGCTGTTATAATTATTCAAAAGGGCTTTTCGTGAGTCTAAGAGCCGGTGACCACCTCTCTGCCAGCAGCAATTAAACCAGTCCCGTTCAAACGTGACCAGAGATTTTAATATGAATCTGTTGTTCTCTACACAACCCTTAACTCAAACGCCACCCCTTGAAAGAATCGACGAGAAAACAGGTTTTTGGAGTTTTGGTAGTGTTATCACAGTAGCACATTGAAATTTGCAACAGGTTGCCGAAGTCACCGAAGAAGGCAAAGAAGGCCCAGAGGGACGGTTGATGGTTAGTCGAGATTTATGAACACATACCAAAGCTGACGGCGATAGTGTTTTCATGGACGCATCCGGTGGGTTCAGATCAATAACTTCCAAAATTCTGCAAGGATTCTTTCTAATAAGTGTGAATAATACAGCTGAAAATAATTTTACGGCTGCGGAGATATGACGGAAGCCGGGAAGTAAAGTTTGTCTCCTTCAGCGTGCTCCTTCCTTCTTGGCGAGACTCCTGGTTGTCAGTGGTCGTGCGGATAAAAGCAGATCCGGCCAGCTCGTATTGGCGTTGCAATGTTCGTGTTATTGTCACTCCCACCTGTACATCTGCTTTGCGACATTCACACGACTTATCCCAAGTCTATTTGAAATGTGGCACCTGCTGCCTTGACTTAGTGTAACAGTCAAAAACTGCCAACACCCACGAATTCGCCTCGAGAATCCATGAGAGAAGCTCGAAGGGGAAAGCTCTGACGACGTAAAGTAAGCTCTAACCCACGTACATTCATAAGTCCGAGCCGAATTTAATGCCAGATTGTTTGATTATTTTTCCTATTGTCGTCATTTGAATTTAAATTGAAAGTTCAGCATTTGAGACATTCTGTTCGTTAGATCTGAATAGCAATGAGTATCTTGCCACTATTCAAACCGTTGGGTTTACTTGGACCTGAACTAACTTGACGATGCAGCGTCGAGTGGTTGGGAATTGCCACTGCAAGGCTACAAGTATCGTGGAGCTTAAAGACCCGGCCGTGGCGCAATACGAAACATCCTTTTGCGGAAATCAATTTGGGAGCATACCCTTTTCGTCGGTATTCTTCGGAAAGAAGCTCGAAAGATTCTTTCTGGTTGATTTTGAATAATTCAAAAATTTGGTTCACGACATCACAGTTATTTACAGTTACGCTTGGAGAGCTTGGAGAATGATCATGTTTTAACGTATTGTCATACGTTGAGTTCTAGATGAGGTGTTTTCCGGACTGTGTCGCGTTGAGCTAAATCGGAATGAACACCTATAGACGTTAATAACCATCGGAGTGAGTGGGTGAAGAGGATTAGAGTCCAATTACCTACGATAACGGCAAATCCCTGCGGTGGACCGTTGGCTTCTCAGAGCTTCTCTCCCATCATGTCATAGCCGTGACGAACAATGTCAATGGTTGAGATTCTAGATTAAAGCCCTTTGCCGTCTTCAGAAAAAATAACTAGGGAATTCTCGAAGGAGGGCTCCACCAGCAAGGTTTGACAAACCACCAACATTTCTTGTGGAACTCTCCTGGATCACGGGGAACGGAAACATTAAAAATGCTGGTTATGAAAGCAGTGGAACGGTGTGGAGCAAATGAGAATTCAATGAAGAGAATGAGCCAAAGGGGGGATTGATGTTGTATTTATAAATACGCAAATAAGCATTATGAATGAGGCGGTAGAGTGTGCGATGGGATATATAATTAGTAGAAGAACCAGTGCAGAATGGTTGTAGATTTTCGAGAAATAAACAAAATCGCAAAACCAGAATTTACCTCTTCCCCATGTACAGGACTACCTGATCTTTCTTTGGTCCTGGTTTACCAGCTTCCCCATTCATAGCGGTATTTGGGAGTTCCAAAGAATGGACTTACAATCTCGTCAAGGGCCTAGGCTCTCAGCGAGCTCTTGCATCCTTCTTCATGCGTCACTGGAGAAACAGTTGGAGGAGTTATGCTCATTGCTTCAACTTTTCAGGGGAACGAACCCCAAACTCCAGTTGCTCATTTCCTACAACGAACAGTGCACTACTTATATCACATTATTAGTGCTGCAGGTATACAATCTGATGATACACACATAACGGCGATCCCGATCTCTGATCCAATGTTCGAATTCTCTCAGAATATCACTCTTCATCTTTCACCACTAGACCATGATCACTGGGGGGCCTACAATGGGAGGCAGGCGGTACAATAGGAATAGTATCATACCAAAGTTTATTCCAATAAAATCTAAATACATCTCCCCTCCCTCCATACCAACTAATATTTCACTCCGTTTAATACTAATTTACGGCCGATGGATTCTGTGAGAACGAAGCAGAGAAAAGATTTCATAACGTGGCGGCAGGTTTTGCTAATGCGAGGTTCGCTGCCTAATTTTAGCGCTCGCCTCCCGAAGCCTTGCAATCTAAAGTTAATTAGAGAGAGTTAGGCATTGCTCGAAAAACTTAGCCGAGTGTCGAGAGAAACGCGGTTTTCAGTGCTGGAACTCGTTAGACTCTCAACTTGTAGCGCATTCCCGAGTTTGGAGGAGAAATTACAGCGAAGTAACGAAGGTCGCCCCATTCTTCTCTCAGTTTGAAGGCTCGTCAGCAATATATGACGAAGAGAAATGCAAGTGAAACAAAGCCATTAATAATAGTGTGGCACCATCACACCATCACACGACAGTCCTCCCCATCATCGCTTAAATTATATGGCATTATCATTAAATATTATATAAATGTATATATACTAGTCTCTGTATGTGCACCTCCTGCCTCTCATCTCCAGCACTACACACTGCGGCCTACGCTCCCAATGGACGCCAACCTCCTGCCAAACAAACCACAAACCAGGCACTGCACTCCATGGCCTACAATTTTCCACGGACGCCAACCTTAGCTCGACTGTCCTTGGCCCATCGCTCTGGGTCCCCTCCACACATGCCTGATTACAGCCACCTAACTAGGCCCTACATCAAACGCCATCGCTCCCCACAGTGAGTTATGCTCCACAACGCCCCAGCCCCTCTACTCGATTGCTGCGTGCCCTGCAACCACCAGCGCACCTTCCCACCTAGCTGTGTCACCGCTCAACTAAGACATGACGAGGACCCCCCCCCCCCCTTGGCAAGACGCCTAGCCACCCCTGCTGCCACGTGATCATGAAGGCATGATCATCCCACAAGGGAGAGTGATGTTACAGGCACGATTGGATTTAGCAGTGACCTGGAATACAGAGCCACTCCTACTGGGCAGAGCCATTCCTTGAAAGCAGTACTGTCTCAAAAAGTGGAGAAGACGAACAGAACGATTGCGAGAGGGGGTATCGCATTGCCGCAATCAGGAGGTTAGAAAAACCGAATTCACTGAACGCAACGAGAAAATCGTTTATTTCTCCTCCGGACGCCTTCCACATCACTTCTCTCTTCCGCTCAATCCTTCTACTGTGGGCTATTCAATCTATATTTTCAGAACCTTAGTATACGGATCTTATTTGGAAGGGAGGATCGTTGAATCATCGTGAGACGCCCAATCATACATGTAACAACTCAAAACTGGATGAAAAAGAACTGGTCCTCAGTTTCACAAAAACTAAGTGTTTGGTAGACCGAATTAGCTGGGGTTTTTTGGACCTCAGAACGTCTGGGCCCTACGTCATGGCATCCCCTAGCACCGTTCCCCTTTGTTTGTACCTGTGGGGAGTCCCACTCTACAGTTATTTCCAAGTGACAACAGATTTCCCCCTTTCCTAAACTTTTCCAAAAACATCCTTTTCCTAACTCTCTTTTTAATTTTTTCTTATTACTCTTTTGGTTTATTATTCATTCTGAATAATAACCCTATGTTTTCGGTCACGAAAAATTTTATACAACCCCCCCTCAAAATTTGATACTTTACGTTTCAAGACATGGAGATTCTAAATTTGCAATATCCGTCCGCCGTCCCCCGTCCCCTGTCCGCCGTCCGGGCCGTTTTGTGCCTTTAACGTGGTCCAAAAAATTCGGCTTTTCGCACAAAAATCCAATTTCGTATCTAGTTGTGCCCGCCATCTCGGCAATCCGATCGGACGAAGCCCATGATTGTTATGGGCAAAAAACGGTTAAAAAAATTAACGAAACGCAGTACAACGCGGGAGCAACAGTGGAAGTGAACGTTTCGGGCTCATCGAAATCGGTCGCCTGCTCAACTGGCAACGCCGCCCCCTCGCCTCGCAACCCAACGCTCGCCCACCCGCTCTACCCGTTGGAAGCCCCCCCCCCCCCCACTGACTCTTTTTTTTTTTTTGCTTCCTCTAGGAAGGGCTCGTGTTTCGTATTAAACCTTTGGCATTGCAATTTGTCTCTTTAACGTCCGATTGCCTCCACGAATGACTGTTTCGCTCATCTCAACTATTTCCATTAGCAAAGTATGTGTTATCTTCGATTGAACTTTTCATTATTCGTTTATTTTTGGTTTATTTATTTAATAGTTCGTTCGTTTCAATTTTTTTGGTTTTAATACGATTCAATTTTTTAGATTCTTCCGTTTTATTCTCATTTGGGTTTTTTCATAGATTTTTGGTTACATTTTGATATTAATATTTAGCGTGCATGTTTTCATATTAAAATTACGATTTTTCTAGATACTTTCGTTTTTTTTTGTGTTTTTTTTAATATTACGATTCGGTTCTTTTCGACCTTTTTTTGGGTTTCATTTTGATATTTTTCGATGCTGAATCGAACGGGATGGGTCTCGGGGCATTAATGCTAGGTCAAGCTGTTTATTCGAATAATAAACCGTTGTGTAATAATTTGCAGGGTTTTTTAGTAACAAGTTCCCCCCTTCATGCGCCTGACAGTAAGGACTACACGTTAGTATTGTTCTATTCGTCTTCCTATTTCACTATGTTTCTTCATCTAATTTTCAAATTTGTTTGTAGTTCATGAGTAATTTTTTTTTAAAATTATTATGTGTTTTATGCTTAGTTTTATTTTAGTTTACATTACGATCTTCTTTTCTCAGAAGAAGACCCCCAGAAAATGACTGATTTGTATGTTCACACAGAACATACCGATTTTCTTTTGTTTTAATTCTTCATCGCCTCCCACCCCATGAGTTTAATGATTATTACTGAGGCTGATCACGCGATGACCCATCAGAATTTGCTTGTTAGGAGGTAAATATTTTCGCATTTCCTTGAGATACCTACGTTTTGTTCAACACATACGTGAAGTAAATTATGCAAAAGTAAATCGTTTGCATTTGTTGCAGAGCATAAAAGAGACGGAGAGGTGAGGAAAGTGTGGTGTATTGACTCCAATACTTCTGAAGTGTACCATTACCTGCAATACGCGTATTAATCTGAGTAACGAATAACTGCTATCACATATAATGCTATACCGGTACAGCACTGCTAAACTGCTAGGAGCCTCGACTACATGTCCTAACGGTTGCTCGCTCACTCAACTTTCTTTGGCAGCATGTCGTCGCTCCTCCAACTAATCGAATCGGGTTTTCACTCATTTATGCTGAACTTAGCTTTCTCTATAGAAGAACAAGACCCACCAGAACCTACTAGATTGCCTCTACTTCACCAACTTTACTGAGTAGCGTTGAGTAGATTAACGAGGTTTATGAAACTATAGTGTGAACTAAAAATATGTTGGAGGATAAGTGCGTGGGCTCCAACAAGCACATTAGCATTGACGTAGAACAGAGGTGTCAAACTCAATTTTGCAGAGGGCCATATATTAAATTTAGAATGTGTAGGCGGGCCAGATACAAATGAAAAAATGTGTTGAATTACGATAACATTTTATTTATTTAATTACATAGTATATAATATAAATATACGGTGGTTAAAAATCATCAAAGTTATAAAAGAGGGTAATTATTTTGAGCTCGAGGATCCAGATACCTGACTTCTCTTGTTTTTGACAAGCTCATTGATGTCAGGTATCATATTCGTTGTAGTTATTTTACGAACTGATTGGAGATGTTCATTCGTAAGTCTTGTGCGATACTTGTTCTTATTTATTTTCATGACGGAAAACATCTGCTCGCATAAATAGGTGCTACCAAACATGCACAGAATGCGTGCTGCATGCTTTTTTAATTCTGGGTAGTTATCCAAACTCTTGAAATATTGTGTATAAAATGTAAGAGCGTTAACCTCTTTAAATTTTTCTTTCAAAATACTGTCCGATTGAAGATCTATCAACTACATCTGCAAATGAACTGGTGCCAGTGAAGCTTCAAAATTGAATGGATTGTTGAAAATTGGGAATTCCATTTCATTCATTTTGTGGAAGTCTTCGAAACGATTGTTGAATACCGTGATCAAATTTTGCAGAAGGTGAGAATATTGATCCAATTTTTTTTGGTTCACTGTGTCAAATGATTTTAAATGAGGGAAATGATCCAAAGTTCGTTTTTTTACCTGATTTCCCCACAGCCTCAACTTTGTTTCAAAGGCTTGAATACATGAATACATTTGAGTGACAATACGATTTTTACCCTGTAACTTTACATTCAGATCAGTCAAATGTTTATTCGTATCTACCAAAAAAGCGCAATCAACCCACCAGTCATTGTCATAATCAATTGGTTTGCCTTTTTCTAACACGAAAGCTTCAATAGTGTCACGTAATGCAAAAAATCTTTCTAAAACTACTCCTCGACTGAGCCAACGAACTTCGGTGAAATAAGGGACATCAGAAAACTTTTCGTCCAAATCTTGTAACAACTGCCTGGACTGACGGTGATTTAGTCCTCTGCTCCTTATAAAATTTACTGTTTTAATTATAGGTTGCATGACATGGTCCATTTTTAAATGTTTGGAAGCCAATGATTCCTGATGAATTATACAGGGAAATCCCACAAAATCCCCTGATGATTTCTGTTTTAATTTCGTTACAAGGCCCAAATCTTTGCCAGTCATGGCAGGAGCGCCATCCGTAGTTGTGCTGCTAAGTTTATTCCAGTCGAGTTCATATTCTGCTACCAAATGCTCAATTGCAAAATACATATCATTTGCTGTTGTAGTACCTGTCAATGGAACGCACTTTAATAGTTCTTCAGTTATTTCAAAGTTACTGTTAATACCTCGTATAAAAACAGCAAGTTGAGCTGTATCAACAGCGTCAGTGCTCTCGTCAACAGCCAGTGAAAAGTTTGTAAATTCCTTAATTTTGTCCTTCAGTTGAAGAACCAAATGTTGAGATAAATCGTTTATTCTTGAAGCAACAGTGTTTCTTGACAGCGAAATATTTTGAATTATTGCCTTTTGAAATGGAAATGAAACATCGGCAACTTTCAACATACAGTCTTTAATAAAATCACCATCAGTGAAAGGTTTTGATCTCTTCGCGATTTCTAATGCAATAATATAACTTGATTTCAGGGCATCTTCGCTTTCTGTATTAGCTTTAGTAAACATCCATTGTTGACCTTGAAGTTTAGATTTTAAAGATGACAATTTGTCAATTCTTATTCTTTCAGTGAAACAATCGAATTTTGATTTATGATTCGTATCATAGTGTCTCTTCAAGTTAAACTCCTTACAAACTGCAACAGTTTGATTGCAAATCAAACAAAGTGGTTTACCTTTCCATTCTACGAAAAAATATGCAATTTCCCATTTAGACTGAAAAACTCTGCACTCACTATCAACTTTACGTTTTTGTGACATTATACCAAAATCGTAAATTAAGGAACTCGACACAACAGTAAGTTATGATATCGCACGCGCACGACACAAACAAATGCACAATACCTTCACAATCACTACTTCGCAGTACAACTAAAATCGTTCTCCGATTGTAGCGCTTCGTTTATTCGACTCAACTGACTCACGTCGCGCCGATGCACTCCTTTTGTATCGATAAGGAAGGTTCTAGCCTAGACTCGAAGCGCGTGGAAAATTCCGTTGTTGCTAAGAGACGCGCGTTACTGTCTATCTCTCTCGCTTGTCAGGGCACGCGCTGCCCTTTAAATTACTTAAAATGTTGTAGTTTGCACATTTTAAAACTTCCGTAGAGGAATCCAGTGAAGTCTGAAAGCTTCTAATTTCTGCGGCACATTACGATCGCGGGCCGTATCTTTGACATGACTGACGTAGAAGTTCATGGGTGTAGTATAACAGTGAATTAGAACAACGTGTGGAATTGAAAGCTCGTTAAGGTGACACTGTATATTGTGAAATACGAACTTGCATTCAATAAGCCCACAGCGTAACCAACTAGTTAGAAGAACGAAGCGGAGGAGACCAGTCAACAGTTCCACAATCCTCTCTTTGAAACCTCTCCCATGTGAAGTATCGTGGTTGGACGGTTGTGAGTGCATTTTTTGTTACTCTTAGAGATGGTAGCCACAATGCTGGGCCGCCAACATCAATAAAAATAATAATAACAAATACAAAAGCTATTGAGAAGCAGTGTAATCATGGTCATAAGAACGTTTGATAGAGTTCGTCTCAGTAATATACCCCACGCTGGAGCTGGTGAGTATTTTTTGTCGAATCACGTTTGTATTTAAGGAAGTAGAGTCCTTCTGTTTTACTCCTCCGACCGCCCCATAGGAAATCCTTGGCTTACAACCTCAGTGCAGCAAACAACGTTCTATGAAAAACTCTTCATGCGACATCAACTGTTACAGTATAGCAAGTATAACAACTTCCAGCTCTCGGAAAACAAACACCTCTCCTTGCACTCAATTCTTCATATTCTCTCAGTTGAGAAATGGTGCCCCACGAACCCTGAAACCTTCAATTACCTTCATTCTGTTAATGACTCTGCTCCAACTTGAGATAAAAAGCCGTGGGGACTGGTTAAACCGACAATAAACTACTTGGTGTACCGAAAATTTGCGCAATAAGTGTAAGAGTGAAGGGACACTCTTGTCCACATGCTGTACTGCTCCTTGACCATTATCATGTCAGGTCCCTGATACAAACTACGCTGCGAGACTCTATCATTGCGGTTGGTGAAAGTAACTTTGCTTTCAGATTCGACGCCCCAAGTGTTCCCACTATTGTTAACAATGGAAACCCCCGATTGGATCTGTACAATAAGTAAGCGTAGGGTGGCATACGCGACAACGACCTTCTCTTACAACTATACTCAACAAGAGTCAATCCCACGTCCGTTGACAAAGCCCTCAGGCCAATCACATTAAGCGTGGAACAGTAATTTTGTGCAAGGGTGTTAAGAAACAGAAAAGGTGTGGGGAACATAGGCAGGAATTCAAAAAAGGGGGAGCTTTTTCTCATATCGGCAATAAATATCTCTTTCTCTTCGACCCAGAATGGTGATCAAATCCTCACGAATCCTTCTCCCTCTTTACTTTCCGCTACACAAAGGAAAAAGTATTGGGATCGAGTAAAGAAAAAAGTCGAGTTTTCTTCAGACCTTCACGTTTTGAGGTCCACTGCATTAAAAAACTCTGCAAATGATTACACAACGGTTTATTATTCTCATGAACAGGTTGACCTATTATTACAGCTCCGAGACCCATCCCATTCGATTCTAAATCGAAAAATACCGGTAAATCATGCGAAACATGCACTGACTACAACAGAACGACGAAAACTAGATATTCCATTCACCCGCAGGCGCCTGTAGGCAATCGGCATGACGTTTCCAGTCGAATGGGCGGGTGGTTTTGATGAAACTGGAGAGAGGAAGTACAAACGATGAAACGATTACTTTCGCTGTAGTTATTATCCCACAGTTCTTTCAATAAGTAGAATTTTGGCTCACTATAATTACCTATAATTTATAATTATTTCACAGTACGTAATTAGTTGTATACGTCTGATACTCATTCCATTCGACCCAGGATCCAAAAATATCTTGAAAGCGATACCAAAAACGGCGTATTTGCTAAAAAACTATCAAAACTGCATTTTTGCTTAACTTTTTAAAATGGGTTTTGCCCGTAACAACCATGGACTTGTCCGATCGAATTGGCCCGGACGATGGCGGACGGACATTGCAGGTTTAGATTCCCAATGTCTTGAAACGTAATGTATCAAATTTTGACGGGGGGGGGGGGGGGGCGGGGCGGCTATAAAGACATTTTGCTGACCGAAAACATAGGGTTATTATTATAATTAATAATAAACCAAACCTTAGATAACTTGACATTCACCTCCTCCAAATAATAATTGGAAGGAATAGGAATTTCAAGGGATTTTTCCAGTACTAAGCTTACTCAACGTGGTTGAATCGCCGATCACGTTTACTCAAAGCGTTAAATCGTTCATCTCAAAGTTCGAAATAACGGTTGTTCCATTCAATTCCCTGGTTCTTGTACAAAAGATAAAAAAAGTACTGTCAACCTCTTTAATTTTCCAGCAGATAAACGGGCATAAGCGGGAGTTTTTCCAGAAATGTTTCATCGAACGGAACTTTTAACGTAGGTTTTTGGAGGAAATGAAAATTAACCTGTCATACACGCGCAATGCGAATTCACGGAACTGCGCTCAAACAAAACCGACAGTTGAAGGGGCTTGAACGCGAAGCTTCCACGCGCTCACTCAGAAATTATTTTCATGTAGACAGCAGAGGGGAACGCTGAAGAGGCTTATCACGTTTGATTACGTTAACTTCTACCATTTTCGGGCGCGTTCTCGGAAACCACTTGATTACTTTACATTTTCGGGAACAGAAAATCAACTCGAGTGGGTTCTGCATAACGCTGTTGTTATATTTACGTGGGATGAGTAATAGCTAGTTGTTCACTTGATCATGTTGGTGCCTTAGGCTATAATGATCTGAAATAAATGCTGAGGTTCTGCTTTTAGGTTTATGAGCCCACAAACGGCTGAAGTGGGGACAAAAGGAGAGGGTTTGAGTAGGGGATCTCTCTGATGTGTAAAGCAGATTTGAAGCAGCGGTGGCAGCAAGATTATCGTGCCTAAAATGTTTGAGCTGAGGTGCAGCAACCCAGTAAGTGCTTTTGTCACATTTTCTATCAGTTTGGCCCCTTCATGGTGTATGCAGTACTCATAGAATTGAACAGCGATAGTTGAAGGAGGACTTGCGGCTTCTCGTCATGTTGACTAAGCTACAACTGAAACCTTTCTTGATAAGTTGTCTTCTCATTTAATGGGCATTCTTGTTGTGGGCGAGTAAATAGCGGACGCAATGATTATCGAACTCTTGCTAGCACAAATTAAATGGAAAGGCATGTGCGGCATTTGAAACACCGAGCAGATGAAGCTTTCAACGTATTCATCGCAGCCTCGAGTAATTTAGAACGGTTAATGTGCTATTGAGACCAATACCCACACATGCGTATTTGTGCACTACGTTTATATTGATAGGGATCGGAGGGTACATCAGTACACAGCAACTATAAAAGCAACCAAAGTGCAATCATATTGACGATGGCAGAATATTTAACATCGCGAACGTGGTTCAGACACCCTTAGAGCAACTCAGATCCAATTAGCATGGTTTGGATAACTACAGAGTGGCCAACTTCCGATTGGCCTTACCTGCTTTACCTCACTCAAAATATTACGCGAATTAAGGCACTTCGTCCGTAACCTCTCTTGCCTTACAACATTTCGTTTTATACGTTTTACCTCAAATCATTTGGAAGCATCGTCATTTGACTTTCTGTAACGTTTTATTCGGAATATGTTTTTCCTGAGGAGATGTATTGAGCTGTGATACACAGTTACGTGGTGCGCCCCACCAAATATTCCAACTGATAAAGACAATACCTTGAGAACTGAACGAGATGCGCGTATCATGTTAGATAGACATAGTCCATCAAAATGAGCTAAAAAGTAGCAAATTATCAAATTTAAAAAAGCGATTGACTCGTCGAACAAGCGTTGATACAGACGCAAACGTGAGCTGGAATCGACGTAATTGAAGAATGGATTCAAAATCCAGTTTCTGTCACCCATGTGATTTCCACAGTGCGCTCATGCCGAGAATCTAGGTTCAACACTTCACGGAGGTTCAGGTTTACTTCATGTTTTGTACATTTATTGAGTTGCCCTCTTTAGCGTGAATTATTATCAACGTTCTCAACATGCGCGATCTTGGTAGATTACCGAATCCCCCTCAAGTATAGTGTTGTGGAGTTTGCGGGTGGTGAATAGAGTTAGGGGGGGGGGGTGTTCCTATAGCCCCCCTCCCCCTCCTCATCACCACCACCGCTTGAAAACGTTTCATCGTCCACAGCTTCTTAGGTAGATTTTTGTAGTGTTGTGGTGGGAGGTTTCAAGGTTGGTACTTTTGGCAGGGGGTGGATGAGGAGGTTTAAAGGGGTCAGCTGACGTACCTTTGAGGTTGGTAGAGGAATTGCCGTCGATATTAGTTGAGTGCTCGTTACATGAGGGAAGAAGATTCAACAAGTGGGTGGCGGCCTCTCGGATGGTTTTGTGCCTTTGAGTTGTTGCGGCTAAAGACGGAGGGGGGTCACGCTCGCGGCAGGTGGGTTGAGCCACTGTGCGCCGCGGACGCGGCCTCCACACCGGCGAAGGGAGGCGGCGGCGAAGCGGGACGACAGTCGTGGGTGGGAGGCGGCCCGAAGAGCCCGAGGCAGGCGCGTTGAAGCGGTCCCAAGCGACGTGGAATGAGGGTCCCCCTCCTCCCCTCCGATCGCGATCGCTCGACAAGTTGAGGCAGCTCGTCGGCTCGGCTCGGTGCGGGCGATGGGGTACGAAGAGGCTGCTAGCGAGGAAGGGGGCCGCGGTGCCGCGGACGGTGTCCCGGGCCCGAGGTTCGCACGGGGCGGGCTGCCGAGGCAGATCAATACACCCACGCTCCCCGCTCTAACGGGGGCCTGGCCCCCGGAGGTTAGCCCTTCTCTCGCCGGAAAGCGGAGCGACCCTTTGCCCCGCTCGGAGCTCGCACCCTCGCGCTCCACCTGAGCATCCGTCTGTTGCCGATTCGCTCACCTTCACCTCCTGACACAAAAAGACCGCCTATTCCCCGCGAATCCATATTTTTGAAGACGTCCTCGTCGAGGCCTCCCCCACCCCCGTTCTTTCCTCCACCACCACGCCCCACACTCACGCGACAACACACTTATTAAGCCTCGACGCTACTGTCAGAAACTTGGCACCGATCCCCTAATCACCGCTCAAGGCTTCCTAATCAACTGCAAACCTAATCTCCTAACTAGTGCTCATTACTTGATCGGAGTATGACTGTTCGTCTTGATCCACACGACTAAGATCACTATATCTCTTCAATAGTAGCCAAGTTTCATGTATTTATTTCTTTATTCATTCCAATTGGTAGCAAAGTCTGCAGGTACAGTTGCTGGCTCCTTGGCTTCAAAACTGGGGGAAAAAATACCCAATATATATGCTGAACAGGTCAAATCAGAGGGATACTTTAGGAGAGGTATATAAGATAACGACTACTCCGGGGAGTCGACCACGCTCTCTCCTTTGGGTTACAAACTTTCCGAAGAATTTGAGTGGTGTGGGGATGGACATAGGGCTTAGCAGCCCCGTGGTAGTCACCATAGAAGAAGAGGACGAGCTGAAAAGTTTCCCGAACAGGTGGTTACTAATTTGGGACAAAAATTATAATAGTTAGTCCAACTAGATTTCGGAGATCGGGGTTTAAAAATTAAACAAAATACTAGAAAATAATGTAATATAACACATGAGCCTGACATCCTCAGTTCTAACCATTTCGTGTAAAATCCCTTGCTTGACTTCTCTTATGCGGTTGAGTGCACCATTCCCCATCATGGTTTGTGATCTTACTGTGGGATGCTTCTTAACACTCCACTAAAAGAAGACCACTCTACAACATATTTGGTGTGCAAATACATTTTGATACAAAAATCGTAAAAGGGTTCAGACAGTGTACTAGTCATGGTTACAATACAGTGTCCTAACAAGCACTCGAAGTTCTTTGCAAGAAAATCATCTTGAAGCTTGATGTGACCACCTCGGTTCAAACACAGCTTTTCTTTCGCTCAGTCTTTTTTCATTGATTCCTGGCGACGCATAATTTGGTGCCTGCTCACAGTGACTGCCTTCCTGAGGCTCCAAAATTCTATCGCTCTTCTGCTGAAATGGTCATTCAGTGCAATAACAAGACAATAACTAATATAAAGGTTCTACGTGGTGAACCTCGTAGCAGCAGTACAAACGGCAATTGAGAACTCGCTGGAACAATTTAAGTTCCATAAATGTCAATAAACGTGCAACTAATACCCACCTCCTTTAAGGCTCAGAGCCCACGATATCAGGAGCAAGAGCTTTTCAGGCCTTGCATACTTCAAACCACTACTCACCTTGGTTTCCTCGATGCTTGAATCAAACAATACCCTTAAGACCCCCCTCCTCCTCATCCTCCTCCTCCTCCAAATGATCGCTCAACACGTCAGTTGTGTACCGTGTTTGTGTCAAAGCTTACCATTTTGAACTTCTCGCTCCGCGTGACTTTTCGGACGGTTGTCGGCGTCGTAACAAAGGAAGGATTTTTGTTCACAGCTGTTACCAATCTGCCTGATGAAAAGAGCTGTTGAGAGGGAATTACAGCCTACCGGGGCATTTTAACTTGAAATAAGTCTTCGTCGCGTTGTGCCCCTTTTAGCTCTCACTTACCTCTGTGACAGTATATTTCCTGAGTTTCTTCTTTTCTTTTCTTCTCTTCTCAATATTTGTTGGGCTACGACCTTCCGATTCCCTCCTGGTTCTTTTCAGTATTTAACTACTTTCCTCCTTCTTCCGACGAAATTGTAATGCGTATAGAATCCAATAATACTTAATACAGTAAGCACTGTCGAGATGCCAGTTCACGAATGTGAAGTGCACGCGCATACGGTTAACATGTAGTGCCGTAAACGAAACCACAGCCACCTGAATTTGACATGTCTCCATTTCTTTCAGTGAAAAAAGTTTTACTCCCACATTTTTATACGGCATGTATATCCACATATGCAATTTTATTGTTGTTAATATATATATCCTTTCTGTTGTGACAAAGTGGTGAATGGTTATCCAACCAGATTTTGCACACAAAATGTTTAATATAGTAAAATGTTTGAAATAAATTAATCGTTGAGCTCATAAACGTAAATAGAAAATAGAGTTACTGCTCGTGAAAAGTCTACAGCGAAAGGAAAATTAATCTGGTACTTGGTTTTCTTCTAGCGAAGTTTAATGTTCGTGGTTCTTCTTTGCCCAATTGTCCTTCGGCTGTATGTTAGTCCAGGTATGGTGCTGGTGGACGTTTCCTGAGTATGTCGTCGAGGTATGACGCTGGTAGACGTTGAGTACAGGCCTTGCAGGATACCGCGACCCGAAGAGAGTGATAACTGCGCGTGAATGATGAAATTTTCACTGCAAAGTGAAGAAATGGCATTGAATAACTAACATAAGATTTCACGTGCACGTGGCGGTACGCAGATAAGTAGAATTGGGAATGGGAATAAAAATGGCGTATGGAGAGCTGGTGATGGCTGGTGTCTTGACGTCACTCACATCGAAAAGAAATAAAATATAAAACTCCTGAATGGATACTATGAGTAGAACACTTTCTATTCGGAGGTAGTCTTTCATGCCTACTATTCCTTGCCTCACATATATTTAATACATTTTGAGTTCATATTTCGTACATAAATACTGTATGGATTTTATGCCTTATGTTTCTCTGCAATCTTCTCAACTATTTATATATGCTATATCTTAAAACTGTTTATACCCTGTCAACTCACGCGGTTAGTATTTTAGTCATTTCTTCTTTACTATCCTTGGCTTTACCAAGTAGGAAAGAAAAGTATGTAGCCGGCTGCAAACATTATTTTAAGTTACTAAAAGTTTCAAAAAATAACTATAGTTATCATAGTGATCAAAACACCAGGTTTTGTACGATTTTTTGAATTTCATTTTTTTATGGACTGCCCCAGACATTAGAAGAGCACCATGAAATACTCGTTGGTGTAAGCATTACGAGAGCAGCATAATGAATATCAAACATTTCTAGGAAAACCAGTTTGCCAACAGTTTTTTCCTCATAAATGCCGTTCGAATAATATTTGCATCCTCAGAAAAACTGAGGTGGTGGTCCAATTAACTGTTATACGACGAGAGCTAGAAAGCGCTTACAAGATACGTAAGAGCTACTCCAGAAATTCCGGATTTCAACCACAGCCGTTTCACTTACTTGCATATCTGCTAACCCTATGATTCCAAAACGGTTAACACGATCATCCATGAAACAATCTTGTTGAAAGAGTCGTATTTCTTCTGAGCGTTGGTTGCTCAATATCGGTTGTGACACATGTAAGAGAATCACAATAAACTCCGAAATTTCAAGCACCACCTGTATTTAAGTGGAAAGTTGTTTGAAACGAATTTGATTGGTTGCTTGAGTGAAGAAAATTGATGTTTGTACATAGAACTAAGGAACTTTGGGTCATGCGTCACATCTGATGTATCTTCTTTGTTCGATTTGCACATTAAAGAACGCGAACTAAAAGAAAAAACTGCGCTGAAGCTAAAAATGTGGCATTTTCTTCGAATGCTTAGATAATTTATTGCACTGCTCTCTCCTGTTCCCCAATCACGAGAATTTTAATGTACTGATATGTTCTTTGGAACTGGTGGATATTAACAGCATAAATATAATAGTACCGTAGAAACCTCATCAGCGGACAAATAACCAGAGTAGCACAATAAATTTCCAAACGTTTCGAAGAAAATCGATTGTGGTGTACATTTTCTCTAACGAATCCCGTTCATGCCACATTAGAGTTCTCGGACGAATCAGGACGATAGTCTAATACGATGGGAGTTTTTTAAATAACTCTCCTCAACAATTAGGAACAACCCAGATATTCTGGAAATCCCAACGGTTTCCACGATCCTTCTCACAAAATCGTGTTAAAAGTCTCATGAACCTTCTGTGCTTTGATTACCCAATACTCGTCGTGACGTGAGTAACAGCAAAAACTATCTTTAATGGCAGGGGATTGATTGGCTTCATCTAACAAGATATCGTCCAACCTCCAAAATAGCAACCCTCCCTCTACTACTAAAACAAAACTTTGAAAGGTTGTACATTTTACGTACAACGTGGGTTGTGTTTTACGTAGTCCCAACAAACTGAATGAAAAATAGATTGGATTAAGAACTAGGAATGTTGAGTGATGCGTCTCACAAGATACTTGTGTTTTCGTTTTGCATCCAGTCCTACTCGACTCGGCCCACCATACATCGGCCCCATCCAATAAGTTACGTTCGTATATACACGGTCCGAGTTTCATAGCGTTTAAAAAATAGTGGGCATGAACCCGAGAAACTCTGAGCTGCGCACAATACTAATCGAATGGTGAAACCCGCCTTGCGTAAGAGTATTGCGAGCAGGTACGAAATGTTCTGTAACCAACTTCAGAGCCATGCGGTATGCATCACCAGAACTGGAAGGCGAACTTTCACATCCAACAAGCAATGACAGTTTCCATGACAGGACAGGAATTAATATTGATTTTCTCTTTTTGTTTTTTTTTCGCTGTTTTTGTTTTCCTTATGTATGTAAATATTTCGGAAATATATATCATTATTCATTCATTCATGAGAAGTTATGTACATTCTCTTCCTTGGTCCTTTGTAGAAAACATTTTATTGAAAAACGAAATAAGAATTGCTTGATCGAAGACTATGCAACTCAATTAAACCAGTTATATCCGTCCCTATGTGTAAATGTTTCTATAAGTTTATCGGTTTATTCGATCAGTTCGGAAATATGCCGTTTGCTATATCCACAGTCCAAAATGGATAAATCAGGCTTCATTTACAATACAGTGCGTAATAATCCCACTGTGGCGCAAGAAATTTACGGTGGATACCATTATCACTAAACTATGGCGTGGATTCTCGAGAGCCACTCAGGATGAATGTAAAGCTTTCTCTAGATCGACGTTACGTTTAATTTATTAAGCATAATCCATTACACATGCATCCATGACCATCCATGAACACTATCCATGTTCAGGGCTATAGGATATCACAGCAGACAACTAAGTTACAATAAATTATAAGGAATATATATATAAAGTTATAGAGTCACATTGAACTGAAATAATGTTGAAAAACATACCTCGGGAAATTGCTAATGACTTCTTAAAATGACATTCGGAGCAAACAAATAAAACAAAAATACCTTAATAGTAAATAACAGATTGGACTTGTGTGGAAGGCTTTAACGAGGTTATGAGTAAAAAGGGAACATAGTGAAGAGATCAGAAAAAACTTGGAGGGTTACGAAACATGGAATTATTCTTATTTTCTAAAAGGAGATGGAAGAAACAAATTAGGTGTACATAAAAGATATGTGTAATTGTTTATTAGTGTGGCTCTCAAAAACCCACATCAGAGTTAACTTCCATAGTCAAGAACGACCCCACATCGCAATTATTACTAAAATTATTGACGAATCGAGACAAATTACAGGTAAAAACAATTACGAACGTTCACAAATTTGAAAAATTGTTCAGAAATATTTAGAACGAGGGAAATAGAAAACTGGGCCATAGCGAATACTTGGATAATTTATTAAGCAGCTCTAGGCATGTTTGCTAGCATGAGAATTCTATCGCACTAGTCACGCATAACGTTACATCAAAATATGAACGCCCGAGTCTCTTGACCAGCTTAACGCCACACGTACAGAGTACCCCACACGGAAACGTAGGGGGACACGGAACATTGGCTGAGTTCCCATCTGTCAACTGGAGAGCAATAACAAACTCAGAAATCTTACTGGGTTTAGGGGCATATGGAATTGTCATGTCACACCACCGCAGCTGATCCTCGACGAATCCCACGCTGCAGGTAGGTATCCCTGTTGTCCCGGGAGAGTTCGGCTCGTCTCAGTACATTGTCATACTCACGATGCTACAACAGAATAGAAACAGAGAAAACCCTGAACCCCGTGTTCTCCAGATAGAATAGAGTGAATGTATGCATATCGAACCTAGGGATGTGCCTAGCCAAGCACAAACAGCAGAGCACTCAAAGACGCAGACAGTTTTCTAACTCAGGTGACGCCTGGTTCTGGGTTATCTTCCCAGGAACATGCCCATGCTACCAGGCGCGACCACGGGTTGTGGATAGTGGAACGGCCCCGGCATTGTCCCCAGGGGCATGTCTGCGGCCAGCTGTGAATAAGGACAGCATGCTGACTGAATAAGCAGCCGCGAACAATGGGCAAAACCCAAGAGATCGCAAAAGAGATCCTGAACAAAGGACTCAAGGGCAAGCGGATTTACATTTTCTCAGACAGCCAGGCCTATAGCTTTAGGTCTAAGCTGGCATGGGAATGCCTCCATGCTCTCAAGCAGCTCGGCGCCCGTAACAGGCTCTCCCTCATTTGGGTGCTAGCTCACAGGGGGCATGAGGACAATGAAAAGGCTGACTGCCTTGCGAAAAGGTGTACAGAATCCCTACCCATCGGGCCTGAACCACACGTAGGTATGACGAAAAGTCACCTGAACTGTCTGGTTTCTCGATGGGAGATACAGGAAAATGGCACCCATTGGCATCGCCAGCCACAACTAAGACAAGCGAAAAGGCTTGTCACGCCTTCCTGTCAAAGGGCGAAGGCGATTCTGACACTCTCCAGACAAGATCTGAGAGTACTGATAAGCTTCCTCACCGGGCACTGCCCACTCAGATATCACCTCAACAAGATGGGCATCTTAGAGGCAGTGGAATGCAGACTCTGAGGTGAGGAGGACGAGACAGCAGAGCATATCCTGTGTGAGTGCCCTGCCTTGGCAGCAAAACGCTTTGAATACTTCAG
The DNA here is from genome assembly GCA_020466155.1 of Pachypeltis micranthus. Classification (NCBI taxonomy): domain Eukaryota; kingdom Metazoa; phylum Arthropoda; class Insecta; order Hemiptera; family Miridae; genus Pachypeltis; species Pachypeltis micranthus. Next base: position 3,184,385 of record CM035773.1, on the reverse strand, counting down.
GCAGGGGACCACTGAACCCCAAATCATGGCGGAATCTGCGGTGAAGGACATACTCAGCTTCCTAAGGGGGGCGGGTATGTACGACGCCTTCTACTAAGAAAGGGCCGTCACAATAGGCCCATATGCGGCCGCAGTGACAAAGGGACTTGTCCCACACGCCCTCGGGTCAAAAAAAGAAAAAAAAAATCAGGTGACGCGTATCGCTACTTTTCCCCGCCCCGCTGTTAACAGGGGCATGGGGTTGTCACTGGCAATTAATTGTCAGAATAGAACTTGCGTCCAATTACAGATTATTAGTCATTAAGATGAATCTGCTGATGAGAGCAGAGAGCTTAAACTTGAGCAGAAACGAGAAGTGGACTGGAATTGGGGGGGGGGGGGTAAACGTCAACGACCAAATTCAATAATTTTCTTTCCGATTCTCGTTCCCTTTCCCCCTCTCACCACTATAAGAAATTTCAAAGAGCTAAAGAGCTGGCCTTATATAACGAACAATGTCGTGTAGACGGCCTACTGCCCTTAATTTTTCTCTTTCTCTCCCCCTGTGAATCTGGTGAGGAGGAGGGTGTAAAAAAGGGGAGCTAAAAATACAGTTTCCACAACCACCCCATCTGACAGCTATTACGTTTTACTCCCAACTCGGGTTGCCCTCGCTCCGCCCTCAGCCGCTCTGACCCGGGGCCGGGATAGCAACAGCAACAGCAACAGTTAAATGCCGCCCTTCCGCCTGTCATTCCCTCCGACCCGCCAAGCTATCGCCGTAGCGAGCCTTAACCCTTTTTTCAGAGCAGAGCCACAAAGACGACTCTTGAGTCTGCAGGATTTACCCCACCACCATGCCGCCGCCACAAGTCTTTCTAACTATTGTCTGGCCGAGGATGAGGCTTTTAGTCGACCTGCACAACTCGAAGAACCTTCGAAAATGAATGGAGCGGACGAACAATATGTTTGTCAAGCGACTTCGTCAATATTTGTCCAGTTGAGAACTTCTTTACATTCCTTGGCACAACAAAATAGACAGGAGAGTTATGTAATCGGCCGAAACAAAAATGTTGAGCTCTCTTCAGACGTTTCAAAGCCTACTGAGTCTTAAAAACCCTATTTGGGAGTATGGTTGTATGTATATTTTTTACAGATTTATTAAAAAACCAGCCTGCTCCCAAGAAAGACTACAGGCTACATACTATTAAAACCATTCTAAATACTGAATATTAACATGGTTTTATAATATTATTGATATTTGTTATAATAACTTTTATACAATATTATTATAACGCTAACTAATTCACTACGTTAACTTCATGGGCGTACAGACTAAAGAAACGGTGTTAGGTCCTAATTCATATGAAACAGATGAAGGTGTTCTCGTACCCTTCCATGTTCAGTTAACCATAACGTCAGCCTCCACGAGAAAGGCAGTTTGATCCGTGATTGATGAAAAGAAAGACTTCGGGAGTTCCCTATCACTGTTGCTGTACCACTCCGCAGTTGTCTTAAGTACTGACAGAAGTTCCCTGACGCGTTCAATTATTGGGAGACGATTCTTGCAGCCAGCGAACGTTGCCAAGCACACTTATTCCTTTTCCCTTCGAACTGTCGCGGTAGCCACTCCGAAGAATTCGTAATAGGCAAAGCCCTCGTCTGGTTGTTGGAACAGGGCTCCCCAAACCACAATAGTTCACAGTAAATGGGTTCAACGCGCCCCGAGTACACCACAAATTCATAAACAACCTATCAATCACCCATCTTACTTTCATGCGTGTAGATGTTAAACGTGACGCCTTCACCGTCCTCCAAATCTTCACTACCATCGAAGGACTATCATGGACCTAGATTATCTCCGATGCGTCAATTTTGATAGGCTTCTTACTGGCCATCGTACAGCAAGTCTGGAATGATTTGATTTTCATCATATCTCAGCTGCTGAACTCTCCGAAGAACAACAACATTGTGCTAAACTGCCAATGCCTCCACTCAGATAGACACCGCATACATGAGGATAGGTGCAATGCACCTGTGTAAATAACTATCAGCTCCTCAGGATCTGAACTTCAGTACATATTTGCTACTCGTGACAGTATGTTAACCAGCTGAGTGGCTAATTCACACACGCATTTATGTGACTGGTCTAATGTAACCCTGGGTTCTTAACAAGAGCACATTACATCTTCTGCGCTCTTTCGGCCGCAGTGAACCGAGCCCCTAGCGCAGCGCTTCAATCAGAAAAATACACCCTAGCTAGGCTTTGTAGGTTTCCAGAAAATGCTGTGTGCCAGATCTTTTAAGATGGCGGGCTACCATTCTCTGGTACATGTCCCCTAAACGTTGTCAAGCGAGACAGGAGCCTTCCTCTTCCAGGCTCAGGGTGGTGATTATGTAAAAAAGAAAAAAAAAAAAAAATCAAAACTATTTCTCTGATTTTTTTTTTCCAGTCTGTAGGTGGTATTTATTCAGGCCCATGCTCATTTCCTTCCCTGGTTCGGTGATTAGCACAATGTTAAAGCGTTTCCGATTTACATGAAAGATACCTCGAAAAAATCACTCATCGTATATTTGTGTCGAGGTACTCGAGAGGCTCACAAACACCGTAGACAGGACCTCAGCAGTAACGCCATACTGTGCAGGGTACCTTCCACGGGCAAGTCTATCTACCACCGGTCTCACTTCGACTGCCATAAAGGGGACATCGTCCGCCTCTCCTATGTATGAATCTGTTATTTCTCGAACACAGTCATGATGCTCAGGCTGTGGCATCTCCTCGGTTGATATACGTAACTCGATAATCAGATCTAGAATCTGTAATATTTCTGTAATACTGCTTCTATGCAGTTTGGTGATTTCCAGTGCATCTCTTCTCTTTCCAGCAGCTACTTTTGTAGATGGACCCCCAAGGAACCCGAGTCCCCTCCATGCTACAGTAATTCTTCAGTAATGGACTTCCACGAGCCCAGCTTTGTTTGTTTGACTTGCTGTTTGAACAGGACTGATTATTCCTTGTTCTCTGAAATGAGCGTCGTGCTGACTGTAATTCCCCAAGTCCATCACGACGCCAATCTCTTCATAGTCGGGAAATAAGCTGGTGCTCTCATAGGAATGGCAGCTCCACAATAACCCCGACCAAATTAGTGAATTTCTTTTCTGCACTATTGATTCATTTGCTGTTATAAATCACTGTGCTAAGAAGATATCCGAAGCCAAAATTTTGGCCCTTCTCCAAAAACCCCATACATCTCAATTGTTTTGCGCCGAAACCCAATGTTGAACGTTTCCCAGTGGGGGCTGTACATAAAGTCAGTTCAATCTACCTTCTCCCATTCCGGGTTTACCAGCGTCCTTGCTGAGCATGTAGAAAGCCTGCAATTAGAGAAAGTCCTCCTCCCTTTCATGACGTTGTTCAGCCGAACCTCATCGTTTGTTTCTTCTTCATTTGACTGCTTTGTTTATTACGGGAGCCGTGACAGCTTAAGTAAACCCGTTTTTATGTTGCGCTTTCCATCAAAACGCACTAGCCATTAGAAAAATGGAACCCACATGTTCCAGACGCTTCCAATAGTTATTATTCATTTCTATGTTGGCATTAGAAACTTAAAAATAATTTTTCAGTTTGATTTCAACACTTAAATTAAATACTGATTTGTATTCCATAATTCTAATCAAAACATGGCGCAGTCAGATTGAAGAACCTATATGAGCCCTAAGACTAAACGACTGGCTAGAAAGTCGTCTGGACAGACCAGAAACTGAACAACCGGTTACAACCGATCGTAGAAGCTATCGTCGCGATTTCGGAGCAGCTGAAAAACCGGTCTCAAGCATGCAATGTAACAATCATTTCCAGTGCGAATCAGCAGCAATCAACCAAGGCCACGATAAGTAAGCAACCAGAAACTAGCCCGACTCTCAACTACAACAATGTGATAGGAAAATTGTCAGGGGTCCCAACACCTAAACAACTCCAAGAGAGTTATTCATATGCACAATTACACGACTAGAGGCGATGAGTCCACAACTTCCTCAAAACTCAAGGCGCGCACATAGTTCAAACAGAGAAGGCTAATGCCATTCTTTACTGCTTTCTAAGTCAGGAGATATCAGATGTTCTGAGATTGTTCCTGCACGTTCCATTTGGGAGTGATGAAGGACAGTATTGTGACGGGTGATCGAGAACGTTATTTAATTGATAAACGTAAGCGTTTGATATTAGAAAAATACAAATATCAAAAATACGTAAACACACGTGACATGGCGGTTGGTCGCTACTGGAATGTTCGAATAGAAGAATTTGAAGTCGGAAACATAACAGATTACACAGGAACAGTTCACAATATTCTTCCCCACTTATTTTAGTAGTTTACACATAATCTTTTAGATAATTTGGAGGATGACGTTGACGAGACGATCTGCGAGGGTCTGGTGGTCTCTGACAGTTTGTGTCCAGTTCTGTTGGTGCCTGTTGATGGGTATTACCCCTAGGTGTTTCTTGTTGATTGCCACCTGGTACAGTCAATGGCGTCGGGTGTGTGTCCATTAGTGGCACTTCATCCGGAGTCATGTGTAGGTCATTTTCCTTCAGGCGGTCAAGGCAAGCAATCAGGTTTCTTGTGCATTCGTCCATTGAGGAACCATGGCATATAATGTCATCAAAATATGCTTCAACCTTTGATAGACCATTTAGAATTTGTGATAATATTCGATTAAATTCAGATGGTGCTATTTTAATCCCAAAACTGAGACGGTTCATTTGAAAAATGCCTTTATGTGTGGTGATTGTTTGGATCTTTCGACCTTCTTCATCTACTCTGAGATGTAAATAGGCTTTGTATAAATCTAGCTTGCAAAAATATCTTGAATTTCTGAGACTATGAAGTACTTCATCGATGCGACGAATTGGATGATTGGCTGCGACTAACTTTGCGTTGACTCCGCATTTGTAGTCAACACACAGGCGAACCCCACCATCAGGTTTAGGTATTACCACGAGTGGCAATCCCCAGTCGCTTGATGATACTGGAGTGATGACCCCTTGTGACTCAAGTGTTGCAAGTTCTGCCTCAACTCGTTGTCGCAGGGCAAAAGGAACATCACGTTCACGAAAGAAAACTGGTTTTACTCCTTCTCTGAGTTGGAGTTTTACCTCCAGTTTTGGCACACAACCTATGCGTTGTTCGAAAATGGAAGAGTATTGTGTGAAAATATCTTCCATAGAGGTGATTGCCTTGATTATAACTGTGTGTTTGGAGCTGTGATGGTCTCTATCAATTTCCTTGAGATCAATTCCAAGTGCCCGAATCCATACTCGTCCCAGGAGTGCATCAAAACCTGCAGGAACAATGAATAAATCCGCGTCAATTTTCCTATTCTTATATTCGACCGAGAGTGAGACTTTCCCTAAGGGCTTGATTACATGTGCCGAATATGAGCGGAATGAGACCTGAGTTGGCTGCAGCGTGATGTTGAGACCAAGGCGGTTGTATTCGGTCTCTGACAGAAGAGAGAATTTTGCTCCTGAGTCCACTTCAAATTTTTGCGGTTTGTTGTTGAGACAGACTGTGATGAAGTATTTGTCAATATCTGGTCGGACCTCATACAAGTCTTCAGCGCAATGGATGTGACCAATACCATATTCCGAGTCTGAGTATTGATCGTCTTGCGTATCTTGTGTGGAGATGGCATTTGTCTTTGATTTCTGAAGTAGGGTGGTGATGCATACTTTGGTCACATGACCAATTTTCTGGCAAGAACCACATTTTAGAGCGTTACGCTCGATTCGGCAGTCCATTGACTTGTGGTTCGACCGACCACATTTGAGACAAAGTCCATCAATACCCAAGGAATAATAGTCAACTCGTCTCTTGTTGTGTTGAGACTGTGAGTGTTTGTGGTGAAACTGCTGGTATGTATCCGGACTTGTATTTCGACTGTGATTGGGCCGTAACTTTCTAGGAGCTCTGTTGAACTTTATGACTTTGTTTGTGTCACTGTTGAAGTCGGTTGCATCTGGGATTTTGGACAACTGGTTGCTTTCAAAACGTGATACTTCCAATGCCGTGGCTTTCTGTAGCATTGTCTCAAAATTTCTGAAAGGAGCCTGTTGCAAGAGTTGCTCACGAATCCAATTTTCTTTTAGGCCTCTAATGAACTGTGCACGTAGAAAAGTGTCTGCAATGGAAATGACTGATTTACAAGTACACGTAACATAAAAATCACAATCTTTCAATTTCCCCTTCAGGGATGCAACAAATTCAGCAATCGATTGAGTTGGCTGTTGGGTAACATTGAGGAAATAGTGTTGAGCAACAATAGTTGAGATAGGGGGTGCCAACATATTTTTAAAATGTGTGACAAGATTATCATATGGAATGTCTCTCATAGGTTTATCAGGACCCAACAATGCGGCTAAATTGTTATAATGTGTGGAACCAATCGATGCACATAATAGTTGAGACATTTTAACCGTGGAATCCACATTTTTGAGACTACAGTAATTATCAAATCGCTGTAAATACGAAGTAAAATTTTCCTTCTTGGCATCATATGCTTCAAATGGTGTGATTTGAGGAGTTGAAATAGATTTATTTGCTCCCACTGCAGCAGTCAAAACTGAGAGAAGTCGTTCAAATTGTTGTTGATCCATTATTATTATCGCCTGTGATTTGTTTTACACAACCACTTCTTATGGTTTCACAACAGAAAATTTGTTTGTTCCGAACATAGGTGACTACTTGCGGAACAAAAACGTCGGATTCGTGCTGCGATTGCGGCCGAAACTGCGTTACTCCTGAGACACTTCGATTTCACGCACTGTGGCGAAATTCTGCCGAATTCTTAATCCTCGTCGCCAACTTATTGTGACGGGTGATCGAGAACGTTATTTAATTGATAAACGTAAGCGTTTGATATTAGAAAAATACAAATATCAAAAATACGTAAACACACGTGACATGGCGGTTGGTCGCTACTGGAATGTTCGAATAGAAGAATTTGAAGTCGGAAACATAACAGATTACACAGGAAAAGTTCACAATAGACAGGCGTCTTGAACAAACTTGAAGCGTGATCAAAAGAAGGAAAACGGAGGAATCCGTAGAAGCCAGTTCATCAATGGAAGGCAAGAAGGAGACATAGCAACAATAGGTACAGTAAACTATCAGTCTCACAATAGCGTTGTAGAACCAGCTATTCCCGCACAACCTTTGACACGCCTATAGGGCCGTTGTCGCCTTTTAGGTTGTGTATCTGATGTGCTCATTCCAGGTTAGTTTCGAGTCCAGAATCACATCCAGAAACTTGACCTGGTGACTGAGTTGAATTACTTTGCCCAGAACTTCCTGTAGGTTCAGTCCCGACAGTTGTCTTTGTCTTGTAAATGGCACTATGATGATGTTGATGGACAGCCTCACCTCCCCACACCACCCGCAAGGGCACCGTAAGGTTAGAAAGCACTCCGCCGCGTTGAGTCTTCCCAAAATGGACTCACTAAGTTCCAAACGAGTGAAGAAGGACCCCTCCCTGAGGGCATACCCTCACAGTCGTTGGTTGCCCTAAGTGAACAGTTTCCTTTTGAGGTTTGGATATCTCTACTTTCCAGTACAATGATCCACCTTATAGCATTTCTACGGACATTGAATTCGGTCAATGACATTTCGATGCTGCATACGGAGGTGTTGTTAAAGGCCCCTTCAATATCTAGAAAGACCCCTAAAGCAATCTCCTTGTTCCTCATTGACTCTTCTAGTTATCGAACTATGCATGCAATGGTGAGTCACATGATCTCCCTGCGCGATTGGCATGTTGACTATCCACCAGAGGTGTCAATCTCAAGTATCTGTCCCTCAAGTACTTGCACAAGGATATTCTCTACAGTCTTGAGCAGGAAAAATGTGAGGCATATTGTTCTAAAAGCCTATGCTTCTTCGTATCAGTCCCTGCCAGGGTTTGGTATGAATGTCACCCGACCATAACCTTATAAGGCTGGGTAGGATTCGCCCTAAACCCTTCTATAATAGGATAGGGTAAATACCATCCAGTCCAGCCGACTTGAATTGTTTAAACGAATTAACTGCCCAGGGTACGGCGTCTCGGGTTACAACTGCCCTGGCAAGCTCCCAGTCTGGCGTCTCTGTTCGGCTCTCTGTGATTCCCACATCCGCCAGTGATCCAGGGTCAGTTCTGCAACCAGAAAGTGCGTATGATGACAGTCAAGCGTGTCACTATCCAGCCCCCTCTTGAAGCCCACTGCCCGATGCATATTCCCTTTTGAGAGCACTTTGCTGAGCCTCGCTCCCGTTTGGGTATCATGAATTTCCTGGCAAAACCTTCTCCAAGCCTCTCGCTTGGCCTTTCGTAATTCATTGTTGTATTCGGTTAAGGATCTTTTGTACAGTCTCCACTCTCCTGTTCCTTTGGCTCTGCTGAAGAGTCTTGTAGTTCTGGCTCTTAATGATGTACCTAGTCTGCTCTTACCATATCTAAGTTGAACCTGATGTAACTGTGATAAGATCCCGAGAATTCTGAGGAGACATACTAGTTGAATACATTTATCCCCCCAGAGAGTTTTAACGCTGGGGTTAGGCAAACAACCTCTTCCCTGTTGGCAATTACGAAAGTTGGTATGTTACCCTGATTTAGTATATCCACTTTGTCAGTCATGAGATATCCAAAGAGACATTCACCTCTATGGTTAATATCCTTACTTCCCCAAATGGTCTTGTGCGCATTGGAGTCCGCAGCCACAACCCCTTATGTGAACTGTAAATGCTAAATTAAACTTATATAGAGAATTATTACCTTTGTGCTGCAGAGGTGTCGAATTTTAAGGGGGAAAAAAGGAGCAGAAAGGAACGGAAGAGGTGGACGATGAAGAAAGGAGGCAATCACTCGACTTGTGAGTCAACAAAGAAATATTATTAGCAACAACTGATACTAAAGCACGACCCGATGGGACGCTTCATCTCTCTCTGCGATCGGAAGGAAGAATGAGAAGCAGGCGGCGGCAAGGAAAGAGAGGGCGTGAAGGGACGCACGAAACGTCATGCCTCTGCCTGATTGAGAGAAACGAAGGAGCCACGACACCTTGAAATCATTCTCCTTCATAGTTTTGATGATTTTCCCCAATCCCATGATTGGGAAGTCTTCTTCGTATGGGAGATACACCAACGCTACCACTACATGTCTATTCTCATGGGTTAGTCTCACCTCTATGGAGTCGCCAGAAAACAGCGACCATTGCGGAAAAAACTTAAAACAAACCTTAATGAGTATGCATGACCTGGGTCGCCTGCTGTTATGGTATAGCACCTTATAACCCCGCACCCCAAGTCCAGTAACCACATACTGCTGCAGCGTCCACCACTCACCCCTGCAGTGGTGCAGGCTGACCTGAAGCAGCTTCAGGTCCTCTCTAATCGAGGTCCCTCCCCCGCCTTATTTTGGGGTGAGTAGGGGGCCAACTACAGCACCCCAAGCGCGCCAGCAGCCCCTGCACCTGTGGTCGCTGACTGGTGGGCCTTTGAGGTCTTCTTGCCAGCCACAGTATTCAGGCGCTGAGACCCCCGACCCACCCCCACCCCCCTGACAACACCTGTGAGTGGCTCCTCCACATCTATCCTGGCATCCAGGCCAATGTCCCTGCTAAGGGTTCTGACGTCTGCCCTACTGACCCATGGTGTAGGCAGAAGCCTGCCCTCTCCACCAGCAAGAACTGAGACTCGGGAATGGATGCTATCAGATATAGCCCCCTTCTCCCTTCTTGCTGCCCAGAACCACTCTGCGCTCCACAATGGGGCGCAATAAGTCTCAAGCAGTCCTGGATGTCTCCACCAGGTTAGGGATAAATGAAGCAATCCTCTTGTAGCCTTCCAGATGGCCTGTGCCGCATGTCCTTAGCAGGCCACCCTCTCACGGAAGGGATCGTGTGATGCTCTGTGTGAGCCAATCTTTCAACAGCTCATCCACACAGCTCATAACTAGCCCAATTCTGCAGGGAGTGCCCACAGAAGAGCACCACCCGTTCCTCTGGATTGAGGCTACCATGTTCCACCATAAGGTGGCGCATAATACTATCGGCGGTGTCTGTGTCAGGAGGCTGCTGGAGTAGGCCTCATAAACCACGCCACCTTAATCCCGTCAGTGACCTCACCACTCGACTATACAGGAGCTCTACCCTCCTTTTCTTCTTCTCATTATGAGGTTGAGGGAGTCCCCTTTTGCTCCCTCGAACGTTTAGCCCTTGCTTCCCCACTAATAAGCGCAGGAGTTCCACTCCCTTCTCTTTGAATGAGAGTCGCACTGCAACTCTTCCGCTTCATCTTTTTGAGATACTTCCATCTCTGTTGGTGTATCATAGCTCCCCAAACCCTGTCCATAAGCTTCCCAGCTGAGCGTAGCAGGGGTTCGGGTGTGGGTTTTACCCCAACTCCCCTGCCAGAGCCCTCTTCCTTTTCCAGTCCCACGAGTACGGGGCAGCTGAACAGTCCCCACAGGCATCATATACACATGTTTATATACCCTGTACCATTCAGCCTTAGCACGAGCACCTCACACCATGACTTGGGTGTTCCAATCCCTGTTAGCCTACTCAGTCGTATGAGAGCGTTTCCCAGAAGACACTGCGTGGGAGTCAGGATTAGTTCGTCCCCCTTTGAACGGTGAAAACTTCGCCTCAAAAATATTGTCGGCTACCGAACACATAGAGAAGCACATTTTAGGCTTTTTGTAAAGCATTTTCAAGCTCAGCTCAGGATCTATCTCATTGCCTAGAGGTTTTTATCGCGATTGCCTCTGAATCATGTTTCCCGCTTTTTCTTTGGAAACTTCTTGAGGAACATTATAAATAACGAGCCGTGGACGAAGTTTAGGCACAAATGAAGCAGTTAGGGTACTGTGACATTTAGAGATGATGGCAGGCACCACTCATCTCTACTCGATTCGACTCTGATCCACCTGTCTCATGACATCATTCGAGTGATACCGATCCCAACTCAACTGGATCGACGACTTAATTAAATTGCAAGTTCCATCTGATTTCACTTGATTTTCGAGCTTCACGGATAAACGAACGGGATGTTCCGAACCATCAAAGCTCCCACGGGAATAATCTCTTAGGACGTCCACGTTAGAGGGCCCATGAACAATTGAGGGCGCTTGAACTGACGCAGACTTTGGCAGTATCTCCTTTTTCAGCCGTTGAACCGTTAACTGCATGCCGTAAATCGTCCTTACATTTCTTTGCGGAGGGAGGTTACCGCTGTTTTTAGCAACGAGACTTGAAGTCACCACCAACTGATTAAAATGAGTGTCGTGCTGCGTCGCCATGTTGACCACGGAAGATCGACTGGCCGGTGGTAATTATCTTTCTCGGACAACTCCGAACAAACATGACTACATTACTAATTCGTTAAACTTCTAATTTTCCTCTCGTGCCTGATTTCAGAGTACTAAAGTACCAAAAAAAGTACCAGTCCGTAGTAAATTGAGAATTGAATTGCGCTGCGAACTGCTAACCATCTGTCAGCGAGTAATCGCTCTCCTGGAGTCACGAGTGGACTAGGTAGGTGGTAGGTTAAACACTGTTCGAATTCTGAGCACAAAACACATGAGAGGTCCCTGGTTATGGCTGAGTTGCAGCAAAGTGCACAAAAAACCCGCTCCAGCGATCTCGCCGTACTAAAGCCATACGTAGGTTCGCAAAACCTTGGTCTGGGATCGCAAGCACGAATAATGGCTGGAGCTAGAACAGGAGCCAAGGCAGCTAACGCCTGCATTGACCCGCCTCTGGCCATGCTTGCACTAACTCACCAGAACAGTCACGACTTGGCCGTTTCTGCTCATTCGCAAAGGTACTTTTGAGCTGTTGGTTAAATATAATTTTGCCGGAAATTCGTGGTTGCAGTTGCCAACAGCCTTCAACCAATCGAGCCACTCTAGCAGGACAATCCGAGGTCGTTTGCCCGAAGCAAACGCCAGACCACCACTTTGAAGATCCCGCTCCCTGGATCGGGCAGCACACAAAGTACAATTTGGTAGTTACCAACGACCCCATGATTGAGAGCCCTACTGATCAAAACAATGGATTGGTGAGTCGTACCTGGAGCAATGCAGAGCGATACCCTGGTTGTTGCCTTTGCCATTTCAGAGGAAATATTCAATTACATCATTCCATTCTGCTGGGCGTTTCGTTCAGGACGATCAAAGTCCTAAAATCACATCACTGCGACCTCGTTGCTTTTCTCAGACTGTGCGTGAGAAGATCGGCTAAGCCGGCGATTCGTTCAGTACTAACAAATAATGAAAGAGCTGTTGAAATTGTGAGAACATTTCAATGATCATATGTCATCAATTCGTAGTCGCAAGTGACAATTTTAGTGGTGCCTGGTGTTCGAGTCAATTCCGGAATGCGTACCTTCTCACGCCTTTCGTGATTATACTACGGCCCGAAAACGGTGAACAAGAACAATGACACGGAACATTCTCGACCAGCACTGCAATCTTCCAAGCCAATGATGAGGCGCGCTCAACGAATATGTATTTGAACTTCCCAGGCAGCGGAGCGTACAGCGTACAACGTTGATCTGTCACCTGCTCGAAGAGATCAAGAGTTCAGGCATCGCCAAAACTAATTAAAACATTTAGTACAAAATATAACCTCCTCCGAATCAAGTGCCGTATTTCTCAAACCAAACTCAACATTTTCCACACCAGTTTCCACTATCCTCAAGTCTAGTCAATTTTGTTATTTATTCATTCTAAATGAATAATAACTATGTTATCGGACATGAACACTTTTTTACACCGCCCTCCTCCCTCTAAATTTGATACTTTACGTTTCGAGACAATTGAGATTCAAATTCTGCAATGCCCATTTTGTGCATTTGAGGGGTAGTCTAAAAAATTCGTTCTTCCGCACAGAAATCAAAAATCCCATTTGGTACCTAGTTGTGCCCGCCTGCTCGGCAATCCGATCGGACGAAGTCCGTGGTCGGTATGGGCAGAAAACGGGGATCCTTTTCGAGGTATTTTTAGATACTCGGTCGAATGGAATGAGTATCAGACGTGTACATCTGCGTACAGTGAAATTACACTAAATGTAGTGAGCCAAAGTCTATTCGTTGAAATAACTCGAGGGACAGCAGCAAAAGCAATCGTTCCATCGTTTGTACTCCATCCCTCCCGTCATGTCTCATCAAAACCACCCGTCCGCTCTACTCGTCACGTGCCAATTGCCTACAGGCGCCTACGGGCGACTGGAGTATTTGGTTTTCGTCGTTCCGATGTAGTCAGGTCATGTTTCGCATGGTTTGCTGGTATTTTAAGATGTTTAATCGAATGGGGTGAGTGTAGAAGCTGTGAGACAGCTGTTGAAGAGAATAATAAACCATTCTGAAATAATTGGCTGGGTTTTTTTAACCAAATCGATACCCTCAGCCTAAACAATAAAGGGAATACCCTAATAGTTCCAAAAAGTGGTGGTTTTGGCGATTTTTTTTCAATGTGAATGTTCTCTGTAACTGTTTGAGGTTGTTAAAATAACAGGCCAGATTTCAGCATTCCTTTATCAAAGCCAGCCTCTTTCAAATCACTTTCTGTTATTTCCTAGCCGAATTTAATGTTTTATAACGTTTAAAAAATGTAAGCTTGTTCTTATGGAAAAATAGAAGGACGTACAATGATTGTGAACTTTTGGACTTGCAACTTGCTCACATTCTTCTCGTGTAACTCATAAACGTACTAATGGAACGCTTCGAAAGGACACTCACCCTACTCACGGAAACTAAGTCATAAACCCTTTACATTTCCAACACTTGCGTTTCTCTTCGGCTGGCCCCAACGTGTTTACCAATCCCCTCTTCTGCCTTTGCCCTTGTTTGCATATTCTGGATAGCGAAAAACTGGTGACGAAAAAATGTAGTCACCTTTGGATGGTTGTAACATTTGCGGGTTTCAACCCAGTCTACTGTTTAGCAGTAGATTCAAGTGAGGAAATATGTTGATATGAAACAAGATAGAGAATGTAGGCGCTAAAAACAACTATTGCTCACATCGTGCTTATAATATTAACATTACTATCCACTGAGCACCTTATATTTTATTTCCGTTTTTCAGCGTCATTGAGAATTCACCAAGGACAGTCGCGCTTGACTAGGCGATGAATTCCGACTCATTTGTTGATTACTCGCCTCGTTCCACAAAGTTTTAATGTATTCCTCGCCAACGCAACAGAACTAATAGAAACACTCCGGTTGATGTATTCTCCGCTTTTATTTCCAGAGTTCGCTTTTAGTTTCTTAGCTGTGAGTGAGGTACACTGTAGTCGAATATTTGCTGAAAGTATCACAAATAGAGAACACGCATTGCTTTTACAACCGTGGCACTTTACTCGAACAAATGCCATGTACCAAGATAAATTCGATCACATCCCGAAACCAATTCAAATTTTTCTAAAACGGATAAAAATCGCTACCATGTCGAAAGCAAATAATATTTTTAAACCGAACCAAACAAATTTCTTTCGACTCCGTTGACACGAAAACCAAAAATTGTCAAAATCAAATTCGAACTCCCCGTGAATTAATTACGAACCGTTTCTCAACCGAGTTCTGTTTTGTTAAAACCCAAATTGAATTATTTTCTAGACTACTGACAAATTTCCCAAACAGAAACTTTTTCAATTGTTCAAACTACACTCAACCGATTCCCAAACTAAATCAGCCAACTTGACTGAACATTCCTTCTCTGTCATTTGGAGTTCTATGAGACCTCGCTGGTAGTTCATCATTGACATTTCTGGAAAAAGTTGAGAAGACAATGTGTACGTGTCTCTGTATTGTTTGACTGTGTCATCCTTCCTACACGAGTGAAGCCACGGTCAACGCCATATTGGGGTGTGTGCGGACAATGTATACAACAGCGTTGGTTGCAAATGGCTGACGTGTGTAGGAATCGGGATCGATGTAGGGGTGAGGACAACGAAGCCGAATAGGAGTGAAAAAGAGTGTGCCGAAAGTAACTAACAAACCAAGCATAGAACCAATCTCGACCTCGAATGCCCGTATATCCTTTCGTTCGTTTCTCAATATCTCACTGATTCTATTTACGTGCATTTAGTTATCTGTCTCGGGAATAGTCCGCTAGAGCTTCCCCAAGGAGCGATTTCATCCGAGCTGATCACATCAAGTCTTCCTTCTCAGTCAATAGCCATTTGTCTCGCAATGAAAAACCAATATGTACCTACTATCTGTGCTATTTAATGTATTAAAACCAATACAAACGTGTACAACCAGGGCAATACTGCCATTGGATTGTATGAGCTGGAAGTTCCAGAACGTTTCTAGTCGCACTAGTTGTTTGGTAAGTAGTCGATTCGCTTTGGATTGCTTGTTTATTTAAATAATTAAATTAATCGACTACATTTATGTTTTGGTTGTATTCGTGTTGTTTAAGTAACTCAACTTGTATAACTGTAACAAACCTGTAAACCTGAGACAGCAGTATTGTTAATGAAACCTTTGAGTCGAGAAAGACATTCAATTGCAAGGTTCCAAATATTTTGATTGGAGCTCTCCCGATCGAAGGCGAATCGCCTCGACTCCCACTGGGCGACCTCATGACGAGCGGTGGAGGTCGCCAACGACTCAAGTCCTGCCACTCGTTTCGGCATCCCGGTATTCGTGAGTGGAGTCTGCTTGTTGTCGCGGGAATTCAGAGCGTCCTCAACAATGTGCGAACTCGCCATCGACGTCCGGTGCGCGTTCAAAAAATATGGATCCACCGAGGTGCTCAAAGACTTCAACATGTCTGTTCCCAAAGGCGCAATGTGAGTACCATTTATGGTTACAGACTACATTAGAAATCGAGTTTTGTGTACGATAACAAGATCATTATCAATGAATTGTTAGAGAAGTAGTTAGGAAAACCAACATGGAGTATTCTACGAGTGGTTTAAAAAATAATTATGAAGAACTATAATTATTTGGGTATTGGTTATGTAAATCGTTTGAGGTGTTTTGTAAAAAGGTAAAAAATGTGTGGTTATTTGTCTCCGAGAGGTTTTTTTAAACATTTAATAACGATTAACAGGACAATTCCATTATTTCCGATCGGTGCGTTACGGTATGAAATCGGACCTAAGGCGTTACGATATAATAAACTATGACGAAAAAACATGATCTTTTGTTTTTATAATATATTTGGCCTGCTCTGTGAGTGATTAAGCAGTTACAATATTTTAACTGTACTTAGGTAGAAAATCATTTGTCTTTTAATTGAAATGTGAGATGTATGGTTGAATGAAAAGTTTACTTTTTTATTTTTTAAAAACACTTACTCGCCAACGAGACCTTGCGATCGTTATGTGACAATATAATAATCTGAGACGAGGAATATTTTCGTGATGCCTCGAGAAAGAACTCAGAGCTACAATGCTACAGCCTCTGAGAGAATGAAGCGACAAAAGAAGAAATATTTTGGAACTGCTGAAACAAGAGCATCTGCACGTGAACGATGCAAAGCGTACAGCAGAGTATAGAAAAAAGCTCAAAAACCCAAACTACCCATGAAATCTTCATATTCTTCTTTATGCTCATTGAACTACGAAATCTTAACTCAAAAATTTCAACGATGATTTTACGAGAATTCGTTTGGAAGCGTTTACTCAGCACTGAGAAATTTGTACTTGTAAAATCAGTAAACGTACAAGAAGCTTGAAATACTTGTCGATGTGGGTTGCAAAATGATAATACCCAGTTTTCGCCGATGGCACATCTTACGAGACGATGCCTGCGTTTGAAAAAACGAATTTCATCGATAACGGTTAGTTTCACCCAGACTGCACTTTATGCACATACACAGGCTGTTACTCTGCTGAAAACTTCGGAATATTTGGTCAAATAGTGAACGTCGACGTACGAGACGATTGAGACTTACGTGGTCGATGACGATTCAACTATCAATGTTCATACCAAGTGGCGAATTTCGTTGTCATAAAAATTTAATTCTCACTAGATTTGTCAGTACATTGGTATTAAAACGTAGGCTCGAATATCTCGTAAAAAATGTTCTGTAAAAATTAAAAAACATCACGATTCACGAAAATGTCGGTTCGATACAAAAAAATAAGAATGTAGCGGATAAAAGATGTTCGCCAGAGCGTAGGCCAAAGTAGTTGGGATTGTGAGCTTGGGGCTTACCTTAGTGCGTTCAGCCTTTTTCATGTTGTACCTCTGGGAAGTCCGAAACTGCCTGTTCAGCCGGCTTCTTCTCCAGACAAAGGGATAAAGTTCAGTTTAACTTCCAATGACGGATTTCCCCTTTCAGACCCTCAATTTACCTCCTCCTCCAACACAAACAGCTCTATCAGTGCTCACTACTGATATTTCTCTATCAACCTTCGGCCCTGTCAAAGCTCTCCGTCTGGTACAGATTCCCGTACCAGCTCACACGTATTTTGAGTCCCCTTATGTCACCATAATATACTCACGTCACTATTCATTTCACGTGTAATACAGTCCTTCTCTCACGCTCACAGAGCTCCCTTCGTTCGTCTCTTCATTTCACCATTTTCCTTGCTTGACCACGTTGAGTTTCCAAATGTGCAAACAAACCTTTGAGCACAGTGGTCTCGACGAAACGTGGAAAATAAGTACACTTATTAGTTTAGCGTAACTGCGAGATAGCATGGAATTTATCTTTAGGAACCAGTCATCTTCTTCTAAGAGGCTTGAAGGAGTGAGTGGGTATTTGGATCGTACCTCCGGCGCGTTCAACCACTACTCATTTGCAGCGTTTTTAAATTTCAAATCGAACTAGATCAATCGTGTACTCGGATGGCTCACATGAACTGTTTTGGATGTATGGAAATATCCGATTTTTGTATATGCAACACGACTTTTAAAGGTATGCCGAGATTTATCTGTCTGTATGATTACTTTTTCAATGATTTAAATTCAATAGAACACTCGCAAAGTGTTTCCTTCTCACGTCAACATTACCTATAGCCATGTGTGAAGTACGATCAGTGGATTGAAAGTTGAAGACTTCTGAAAGGCACTATGTCACTTGCACTTCGCGTGTGCTCACATAGATTTCTTTGAAGAACCGGTGAGTTTATCAATTTTTTACGAACCAAAGTTAAGAAAGTAGCAAGTTTCCGAAAAAGCTTTGATGCTGGTTCCGCCATAACTTATGAAAATTTGAGGACCTGATGAGTCGATCATTTGCACAACTGGAAGTTACAATATTTCGACTGCTTCTGTATAAAATCTCTAATACGTGCGGTAGCGCGGTCGCAAACGTGTTAAAGCCAACTAGATTCATCACTAAGAATAAATTAGTCTCAATTATTCAAAGAATTGCCTTCAACATAGTTTTAAGGTCGCCTTCATGTTTAAACGTTTCATGAAACATCGGTCGGCCGCCTTAAGCCATAAATCTCGAGCCAAATCATGCTCAAGCTATTTGAGAGTTATATTTTCTTTTCATGTTGTAAAACACTTATGGAAAGGTTGTATCTGCACCCATTTTTGATGACAGAGTGGGGCGAAGATACGTTCTACTTCCCGCAGAAATGTTAATATTCTTTCTTAAACCTTCCTTTTGAGCTGTCCACGATTCAATTCTCTCTTTATACGTTAGTTTTTTAACTAATTAATTTGTTTTTGTAGAGTCCTTTAAAGGTTTCATTTCATGTTCTCGGCACCAAATTTTAGTGATACTGTCCCATTACTTTCTCCTTATGATTGTAATACTTAATGAACTGTTTTATCACTTCAATAAAAGTTAGAAAAATAACTTCTTAGTCCCTTGCTACACATCAAAGAGTAACTGTTTGGCTGAATAGCGTTGGGGTTACAATCATTGTGTTTTATCTTCTAATTGTTCAGACAGTCCATAATAACTACAATCAACCTTGAACAGAATAACGATCTGAATAATAATTTCAGGATGAATACGGAATAACAGAGATGGTTACCGTAAAGCGTCGATTCAACGTTCAAATGTTGACCTAATCGTATCATCACCACATAAAGTAATTTGCAAAACAAATAGCCATCCACTTCCAGTTCTTTTATTTTCAGTCTATTGTGGACGTTAAAATTACAGTAGTTGAAACGATTCAACAGCTACTTATCGGGACGTAAACAAGTGTAAGAATGGCTGAAGCGTCCAGTCGGCTTTGTACTAATAATACCGGACTGATTTTTTTTCGTCTACGGACCGGAAGGAACCTTTTTTCCTGGCGGTTGCCTTCATTTGGGCTTGACATGCGTGAGAAAGCAAACCTAGAAATTTTCCCCTCGTTACACTTCGGGTCCGTCCTTACGCTTCTTTGCAGACGTAGTCTGGAGGCAAAAACCCGGTGAGAGTAGTGCCTTTATACAGTATAAAATTACGAGTAACTATTAAATAGCCAGTATCTCTGCAAGAAGTCTGTATCCTTCAAAACGATTATTCGCTGTTTATATCGATTCCTCTTTCAAGAGAATCCAGTTAAAGTTTTTTCCATGAGACACTTGCGGCTTGATAGACAGGCACCACTGTGTGTGATAGTTTGGAAACTGTCGAGTTCTTCAGCCTTAACCTGGTAGGATGTTGTGTTATGTCGTCACTGTTCAACTAACGGATGAATTATTTGCCTTCAAAAATCAATTAATCGTGACGACACCTCCTAGCTCATGGCTTGGCTAATAGCAGAAGATTCAGAGACATATTCTCATCAATATAAAGAACACGTACTTTATTGCTTCGTAATCCACGACTTGTTGGTCCTTGACTGCTAGTGTTGCTAAATCCACCTCTGCAACTTGATAGTAGATGGAGGACGTCGTTGAAGGTTGAATCTATTATAGTTCGTCAAAAAATTAGCACTTTATCGAATATAAATAAGGGAATAACTTTGCACCTGCTATCCTCGTCAATCTCCAGTTTTTGGCCACCTGTACGTTGCTGGAGGTACGAAAATGAGAAATGAGCGAATCCCCAGTCAATACAGATTTATTTGCAGATTACAACAAGACTAGCCTATTCTGTTACTTGTAGAGAAGCGGTTGGTATTTACTTCAGAAATATTTGAAAAAGTACCTTCTTATATTTATGAACTAGTTGGTACTGGTATGGCCGTAAAACTGTTAATGGTAAGAGACAACTTTGTAAAACTGAACTAACAATTATGTCCATAAAACTTCAATAACGTATCCACAGTGAATGATGGATACTAAACATCTCCTCTCCATAGTTTTATAACTTTTTAAAATAGTGAGATGATGATAGGATGCAGACATGTGACGGGGAATTTCAAATGCACATCTTACATGTTTTTGATCATACCTCATCACTTGATGGTCCTGATTGACCTCTATCGTGGTCATTTCATGATGGAGATCATTCTCTCAAAATGCAGAGAGAGCACATACATCTCATTACGTCATCAACTCTACAAGAGTGACGTATTTTAAAGGCTCGGACGGATATCAGTACATTTTACTCGAGAACAAATTAGTGCATACCTTTTGGTGTCTTATTTCCGAAGTTCATTCTAGACTACAACGAAAATACCGGTTTACGAACAACTGGAGTAGGTTAACTGAGAAAAAGATTACTCCGAAAGCTCAGTCAGTTGGTATGATTCAAAATTCACTTTAACCTGCTTACATTCTGTTATCGAAGCTGGTGGACTCAGGTGTAAAAGTTTATTCTGCCACTTTCACGCAGCTTTCCCGCCAACATTTGATTCCAACTCCAAGCCTTCGAGTTAACCCAGAAAGGGGAATTTACTTAACCAACTGATTAAAGCTGAGGTCCACCATCGTTGCACAGCAATCTCGGAGATGGTATTGTTGCCTATAGAGTGCTCTTAAAGAGGAATTTCCAAACAGATCCGCCGACGCTGAATAGTAACCAAATCCCAAGTAGTTCGATACTTAGGTTTCTCCTTAGAACAACGACTCACGTACGATCACCACATTGGAGAGATGGTCCAGCGACTGCGTTCACACACATCACCTGTATCCCTCGACACCAAACATTTGTTGTATCTTACTTTAATAAGACTAATATGGGAATATGACTGTTTTATCTGGGGTTTGGCCAGCATCACTCAAATTAAAAGGATCCAAACTCAACAAAATAGGGTATTGAGGATAATAACTAATACAATATGGTACGTGAGAAACGAGATCACGATATCCCAGAAGTTGCAGAGGTTATCAAATCAACCATAAACCACCAACATGCAACCATATCCAACCATGCAACTCCTAGTATGTTTCAAAACCTGCTGTCACTTTGGGGAATACATCAGCCTTAGAAGAAAAAGAGCACCTGATTTATTGGACTCAAGTGATTAATCTGAATAGTTGTTACATTACCAAATCATTTTTAGTCAATAATTGTTATTGTTTGTGTTGTTTAATTACGTCATCAACATAATCAACCCATAGTATTGTGGTCGAAACGAAGAATAGCATCAGGGCCTGTCATTGGACAGCAACCCTGGCACAAGTGCCATAGTACTTATGTACAAAAATATTATTTAGTCTGTGTTTTGGCACAACACATATATAGTATTAATGTAATACTGAAAGTTTAATAAATATACTAAAAAAAATAGAGTGCTTCTTGTAAACTTAGTGGCGCAGTATATGTGATGAATTTGAATGAGCATTTTCATTATTGGCGAGGGTGACGCATTTCTCACAGGTTTGAAGTGTGAAGGGACTCAGGAAAGACTACAGGAAAGCCCAAATGTGAATTAAAACATAACGCGAATGAATTGCCAATTTTTCCAACAAAATATTGGACTTTAGCAATCAACTACTTATCAATCTAATTTCATGATGTTTTTTTCTCATCTTCTCAAACGTCGTCCCTTGTCTGCTGACAGGGGTTCCAATATCTCAGTGTTTTGTGTCTTGTCTGTAAGGTTTTTGGGAGGCTCAAGAAGTTGAGATGCCCATGAGCGAGTAGTCTGGTCGAGCTGGGTAACACCTTCAGGGCTTCAGAAAACATTATTTTCCGCATCAATAAAGTATAGTTCCTTTTTAATTATTAACGTTGTAATTATTAACTTTTTGTTTCCTTTGTCAGTTCTTATTTATTTATCAATGCTTGGACATATTTTTATTCGTTATTCATTAGTTGTATTTGTTGATTAGTTTCAAATTTGACGAATTTGTCTATCTCTGCTTGTTTAGAACCAGGTAACTCTCACGTAGTTTTCTACTTTCCTCAATAACCCTGTTTTCTTGCTGAAAATTCATGAGGCTGGTGATAAAATCGTGTCCTTAAATATAATCGTACTACCACGTATCTTCTCTCCACAGTTAAGTTAGTTAAGTTATGTAATTTGAAATGTACAAATAACGAACTTTGTGAACACTGCGATAGTTAAGCGCAGAATTCAGAGCAATTAAATAGTGCTTGAAGAAAAAATGGAGTGGGTAGATAAAATGGATCTTACGGAACGCCAAACGACTTGTGTTAGTAAGAAAATCAAGCTGTCGATTGAAACATAGTGTGAACTGGCACTTAGCTACTTCCTTCAAATCGTTTTCCTCGAATCAACATCTTCGTCGTTTTCCATCTTCTTAATCACCGCCGGTTCTTCAGTAAGTAACTAGACAGCTTTACAACCTGAAATCGTTCCTGAATATAAATGTGCCTTCTGCTTATTAAAGCGAAATAATGTAGTTGAGAAGAGAGGTTGAGAGTTGCCAGCCGATAACTTTACGGATTATGATTTTTTTTTGGGCTTCCAAGTCTTCTCTGCTCCCTCCAAAGACGTTCACAAAGCCCATTCGTGAATTATAACAGATTTAATTACATTTGATTTTCTCCGTTTTCTTTATAAATTCTGTGGATGTTTTTCGAGGTGTAGACATAAATAATGTATGTGTGTACTTCAAAGTCATTATCATTGTCTATAAAGGAACAAATGTAAAACGGAATTTAGTTTTAACTTAGAAAAAGTATCATATAGCATATATCACTATGTTATGATGCAAACCGTCCACATAGGTTAAAATAATACGTACGCACATAAGTACAACTGCTCCGTACGGTGTTTTCTGGTCTCAGAAGTAATTGAAACGTGAAGATCTAGTAAAAGTGCTATAACAAAATTGAAGTCGATTACATGATATTTCTTTTTACTCCTTAGGGCTAAGGGAAGTAACAAGAATTACGGAACATGGGAAGGAGTTGAGGGGCGGGAGGAAATTCGGCATTTTAGTGAGAGAGGGAAGTCGTAGCTTCGATGTCAGAGTACACACCCCTCAGATGAAGTAGTCCATGTCTGTGGTAAATGCTACAAACTGAACGCACTTGAATCAGTAAAAATGTTTTGAGGATACTGGTAAACGGTGTTGATTTTAAGCTTTAATCGATTTATATTAACGGTAACATGCCCACACCCTGCACTACGTCCTTTTCAAACTGGGTTCTCCCTCCTTTCAACCTTTTAATCTGGCCGGGTTTTATGTTCATTATTCTAACAAGTATATATAAAGACGACATACACTGTAACCTACTGCACTGTACACGTATTAACGGTGGTTTAAAAACAATAACGGGGTTAATAAACGAGGGAAATATAAATTCCCCGTGAAGACCGCTACCGGTTTTGTGGCCAAATCACACAATACTTATGGGGCCGAGGAAAGTGGTGAGATGCACGAACCCCCATGATCTTTTGCTGCTTTGCCGCCCTGCTTCCCGCGAGCAATACGGGTATGTGTACTCGGCTTAAATAGCACTCGCGTGATCTGCCTAGGCGATGCAAGAAATGATCCGAGGTATCTATGCAACATTAAATCGGAAGCTCAATGAAGATGGGCTTTAACGTCCATTGAATTTTATTTCCATAATTTAGCGAGAACATTTGCGGAATGTGATCCATTCCGCTGCACATCAGAGGATCTGGCTTTGTTACCGATACCTCTGTGTTTTCATCGGTAATAATAATTTCAACGTCCAAATCTCGGCATTCAGAAACAATCATCTCTTTCTGTCAACACCGACAATTAGTATCGTATTGAGACCATTTAATATCGGTGCTTTGAGCTCAAGCCAGCTATCTCTAATCCAGACGCGCAGGACGAGTTTTTGAGCGTGTTTGTTTCCTACGGTTGGTTTGAAACCTGAAACCCGGTAAATTCGATGGTAATTACAAACCAAGTCCAATTAAATTATTTTCCACGAGTCGAACACTATAGTTGATTAGTTTTGCAATACTGTGGCTGCCTCTACTTTTGCTCTTACAAAACATTATTCGGTGAAAATACGTAGAGCAGACTGCATGGAATAATAATATGAAATTCGTTTCACAGTAAAACATACAACAATCACGGAGAAGTAACCGAACTCCGTCTCACGCGAAGATCCAAGAAACAAATGAAAAACTTACTAAACAAAAAAGAACAGAAAATTTGTAGCCCATCACGTCATAAAGTTTCCCTTCCAATTATGATATTTTCTTCCTGACGAGTGTGAGCGGGATAGAACATCAAATCAAATAAGATAGATCAATACGTGTAACGGAGCATCACACAACTTTCCTCGTCCTCTTTAAATTCTATGATTTGCTGTACGTACAATCCCCGTATTTGCATTCAAAGAATGAAGTGGAGATTTCATTTTCTTGTGCGTGGTGCTTTTATTTCCGTTCGAACGGTGTTAGGCGCGAAATTTATGAATAAACAAGATACGATTGTCGAAACATATTCAAAGTGCGCCTGTATTATATTGTGTTAAGCAGAGATTGGTTGCGTCCCTCCTTTGACCTAGAGGAGAAGGGCATAAGAATAAAAACTGGAAGGACGCTTGAGGATAACAATGTTAGACTGTGTGATTGGGGGGATACCATTTCAATTAAGTCGGTTCCAGTGAGCGAAAATAAGCGTTGACGGGTTCTATCCATACGGGAGAGATCCCCTCAATGGATTGGGCGAACGCCTTGCTATTTTAATAGCGCGCGTAGTGAGCGTTTTTCATGCGATTTGTCATACACCACCAGTTAGAAAACTTTAGTGGAGATAGTAATTTTAAAAAATTGATAGTAGCCAAAAATCCCTTTTAGTATTTTTGGGTCCGTTCGATGAAATATCAATGAAAATCAGGTTTTACCGCATAGCGATCGTGAAGCCAATGGAATCCTGGTAGTAGTTTGTGAGGTGGATTTAAATAACCTCACAGCTTGATTTTTTGGTGCGTTGTTTGCTGTGTTCAAATAGTTTATTCACCATCATGTTTCAGTCAAGCTTGTTACACTTTACACAGTAACGTGTGGGTGCGATGAACCTTCCATTTAATAGGCTATCTGGGGAGAAAAAAAAACTCCACTCTAACAGTTAATCTCTCGGGTCGTGTCAATCCGATAAGTATTCCGATGGATCTGTGTGTCCTACACGGATGCAGTTCGTTCCAAAATATTGTTGCAGATTAGGCGGAGCTCTGCTAGGGAAAGCTTCCAGAGCTTCGATTTCGATAACTGAAAGTGTTGTTGCGTTACGTGCATTTTGTCGGTTGACATAATTTGTTGCTTTTTACTTTTGATGACATCCTCAACTCAGCCCACGCAAACGTTTTCAATGAACCCACAAACAGACTGGCACCTTGAATTCTGCAGAAATGAGGAGTGTTTTTTAAAACCGAGTAAATGGGTGCTTCCAGAAACTATTAAAGAACCAATTACGAATTCTGTGACGTTGGCTAGATGATTGTCGGTTAGCGATGGGTTCTCAATAAAGCCGGTACCAGTTGCATCGTTACATGGGAAAACGTGTTCTTCATTTATGGATTACAAGAAGCGCCAAGCAATTAATTTAACCGACCCATTTCAACTCACGTCAGCAAGTGATTCCCTTCACATTAACCAGGAACAAGACTAGTGATTATACCTTCCCATCCATTAAACGAAAACAGTGATTATACCTCATCAGGCTCCAATTCGTACGGTCCACGTGAAACACCATTCACAAGGGAACTACTTTGGTTGTGGAAGTGTAAATCTTGAGAAGCCAATTTAATTGATTTGAATAGTAACCGATCGCAGAGATTGAGTCGCCCTCTAGACTTTCTTAATAATTGTAAGTAATGCATACTTATTTGTAACTTAGTATGATTAATAAAAGACCATAATATCGTTGCCATAATGGTATTCACGGACATGCGATAATAACACGGCTGTCTTTCAACAGATTGGGCTGATGTCTTTCTCAGTGCGGATATGTTGCCTATTAAGCGCAGTAAATGGAGTAGGAGAAGAAGTAGAGGCTAGTCTAACTATTGTCTGCTTACGGGATGTTTTCGCACTTCAGTTGGCTTGGCCTGCTATCACGCTTTGTCATTCTCTCTTGCACGGTGGGGGGTACACTACCTTATGCTCTCATTTCCCTTGCCATCCTGTGCCTTGCCGCAATGCAAGGATTTTGGAACCATTGTTGGTACTGGCTTCTCGACAGCGGACACCCTGGCATTGGTCTCAGCACCTTGTCGTCGGGAAACGCCTGCGAGTCTCGGACGGTTAAGGAAATAGAGGAAGAAGTGCTGACTCAAAAAATAAACAGAAGTGTAGCAAATAAGATCTATAAGATAAGGATATTCCAGTGTTTTTTGTTTCATTCCCCAGTATTCACTCCACAATTTTTACTCCATGTACCAACATGTTTCATGAGTTCCAAATGTATGGTATTGAATTTAATAACGACTTTCAATTTATTCCCCATCAATTTTCACTAGATTCTACAAAAACGTTTACTGAATTTTCAAAAACTTTTCGTTCCATTACCATCCAGCTTTCACTCGATTTCCCCACGATTTTTACTAAGCCCCCACCTGAATAGCCAGCACTTGGCCGCTTTGCTCATCCGAGCTGGTTGTAATATCATTTTACAGGCAACTTGGCGTACCAGTTGCCAACAGCCTTCAACCACTCGAGCAGGCTCTAGCAGGCCTATCAGGACGACCATGCATTGTATGCGCTGTTGAAAACGCCAGATCACCATCGTGGGAATCCCCAACCCTGGATGAGGCGGGCGAGGCGTATATTGAGTTGCTCACCAGGTACAACTTGGTTGTTGCCAATGACCCTACGACTGAGGCGACATATGATGGTCCGGGAGAAAGGTCGTTTATACACCTCACAGTCTTGTCTCACACCCTGCTACTCAAATTGTAGGGTTGGCGAGTCGTACCAGGTGCAAGGCAGAGCGATCATATGGTTATTGACCATCACGATGACCACATCCTCTGCAAAGACACGCGTGAAAAGCGATTCCGCACCAAAAATGCTGACTGGCCACAATTCTGTGGGGTACGGGAAGGTGAACTGCGTGCCGCAGACACCGACCTAATAGTGCAAGCATCCACGCCTGAAGAGGTGGACAGCAAAGTGGACATATTTACAACAGCGCTGCACTCTACTGGCCTCTCTGTACTTGGGCAACAGAAGCACAGGGCGATCAAAGTCCCATGGTGGACTGAGGAACTTAATCCCCTCAAGCAAAGTGTAAATAGAGCCAGAAGGATGTACCAAAACACTCGTGACCCTGATGCCAGAGCAACACTCAGAACTGCCTTCATCCAAGAGAAGAAGGCCTTTCACCGCGCCATCAAACGAGGCAAACGGCAAGGCTGGCGAAATTTCGTGGAAGCGGAGAGCTCTGAGAACCCCTGGGGCAGACATTACTAGTCCTCCATAGGGAAAGCAAACATAGAGTAGGTCTTAGCTGCGATGCAAAATGAGTCAGGCTGGGCCTGGAGGATCGAAAGTTCACTGGAAACCCTCCTTGAGAAGGCGTTCCCTGACGACCAAGTAGCTTGAGATACTGAAGCCCTGAGGGCAGCAAGGGAGCCGATCATCTTGAAATCTTGATGTTGCAGTCTCTCGAAGAAGTCTTTGGCCACAACCTCACTGGCAGGCAACACGGATGTACCAAAGGAAGTTCCACCCAGGATGGCATTGGCGAAATTCGGCGTGTTTCCCTGCTGGCACCGGCTAAGTACGTCGTAGCATTTCTGATTGACATCAGAGAAGCATTTGACAACCTTAGGTGGCGAGCGCTCCTTACTGAGCTTAAAGGTAGGGGAATCCCCCGCAACCTGTACTCAGTCGTCAGAAGTTATCTGACATACAGAACTGCTACAATCGAATGCAGACATGTCTTCATTCAGAGGAAGATTGAGAAGGGGTGCCTACAGGGCCGGGTCCTTGTACAAGCACTCTGGAATGCCTCGTTCGAAAATCTTCTCTGGAGGCTCATGGAGACTGACGGCGAGCCATACGCCTATGTGGATGACTTGACTGTGCTGATCTTTGCAGAGTCAGTCCGCTAAATCGAAGAAAAAAACCACCACGTGCTCCGCACCGTCACCTAATGGTGTGAGCATGACAAGATGCAGGTGGCTGAGGAAAAAACCCAGCTAATCCTCTATGTTTGCCTCACTGCGTGCAATTACAAAGGCCACTTGGGGTGTGTGTTACCATGACACTATCCTCATGTATGAGGCCATATATCTAGGCGTGATTGGCTACTCCCCCATAGTCGGGGGTAGCAAACTAACAATCAATCAAAAGAGAGTATCGGCCCAATCCCAGAGAGCTGCCCTCCTGTGGATCACCAAGGCCTATAAGACTGTGCCAACAGAAGCACTCCAGGTGATCACTGGTCAGTTACCAGTTGACGTGGTCATTAAGTACATGGTTGACAAGTGGAGAGTGAAATGGGAGCTTCCCCCGCTTTGGGCTGAACTCTGTGTAGATCCTACCACAGAACAGAAACATGCCACCATCGACGAATGGGCGCTAGAGAAATGGCAAGCGAGATGGGAATCCTCGTCAAAGGGACTAGATACGTATGAGTTCTTCCCCAACATTCGTGAAAGTGTTTCAAGAAAAAGGGTTGACCCAGACCACTGGACGAGCCAATGCGCGGCTCCACCTCTTTTCTCTGAAAGACTCTCTCATGCACGTCTTGTACCTCCAGTGTGGAGGAAACATGAAACCACGTGCGGTTCCACTGTAGTTTCTACAACGGTGAGCGAAGATTGTTGGGAGGGCAGACGAACTTAGCAGCATTTACCGCTACAAAGCCAGCCTATAAGCATTTTGCAGAGTTCGCGAAGAAGGTGATGGCTAAGAAAACTGGAAAATGTACCAAAAACTAGGGTTTTCGCATTCTTCTCGAAAACGGCTGTAACGATTTTGAAAAAACTTTCAAATTATCTTCTACCTATCAATACTTAACCTTCTTCTCCATACATATCTCCATGAAAATACGGTGAACGGTGAATAGTTTTTTTACCCTTCTTGGCAAAACGGCTTCAACGACGATCACCAAACTTTCAAGATGTTTTTAAATTGTTATTTCCTACATATTGTTCTGAATAAATGTTCCTCTGACCGCCCATTGAACAGAGATAAATATCAAAATGTGTCGAAAATAACGTTTTTTCGAACACTTCCATAAATTACAGGGTAACTGCTCAACCAGATGTGATAAATCTTAAGGAGTTTCTTCTAGCATTCTAAACCCACATTTTGTTCTCCCTAACTATCTCTTTATCCATCTGTTGAACGGATATATAAGCCAAGTTAACTCAGAAAAAGAGATTTGTTGAATATTAATTTATCGGTATTCCACTTTTCTCAAAAACGGCTCGGACGATTTCGATCATAGTTACGAATGACTATCAACTAACTAGTCCCTAAATTCTGTTCTTCATAAATGTTCCTGTAAAAATGCGTTGAACGAAGATATAGCTCTCGCATATGTAGGTGGTGTTTGTACTTAGAGGGATTGCGTTAAGTTGTGTGTTGCTACGCACCGCTCGTTTTTGGAACTAAATCAAATTATCACATGATGCCTTAATTCGATTGTGTCTCAGCTTTATTCTCGTCCGTGCCGTGACGTCCTCAGAAGGGAGTTCTAAGCGATAACCTGTTATTTATTCAGTTCTTCCGAACCTCCTCGTAAATAAGCTCGACGTATGTAGTGACGAACGACCTAACAGGGCGTAGGATTCCACAATGCAATCCGGCAGAACCTTACGCTTGCCGGTCGCACAGTAAAATATAAATACATGAAAGTCATTTCTGATGAAGCTTCGAGGTTCGCAGTTGATAAGTTAGTCAGTGGTAGACTCGATGAAGTTGAGCACAACGTATGGGGCGCTAGAGTTTATATGTATTCATTTAACTTTTAACCCGAAGATTCTCGGGATTAAAAGACTAGCTCAGCAGTATCCACCTCCCTACGAGGTGTCCTTAGACATACAGCACTTGAGAAACTTCACTTTTGTGTTAGCCGTCTCCAACGATTGTACCCTTTGTAAACCAAGTAATTCCGTAATAAAAGTTTTAACTTTTTTTTTAAACTCAGTTTCCCTTCGGGCAAACGTAATTGCCGCAGTCGGCAGGACAAAGTGACGTTGAAGGCATATCAGCGGACCGTCTCCACGATTTACAACTTGCCCACGGATCTACTGGTTTCACTCGGACTTCACCTTTTTTCACAAACATCGGAATTAAGGAGGACGGCTACGCACTAGTCACCCACCTGCAAAAATTAAAATTTCACACA
The DNA here is from genome assembly GCA_020466155.1 of Pachypeltis micranthus. Taxonomy (NCBI): domain Eukaryota; kingdom Metazoa; phylum Arthropoda; class Insecta; order Hemiptera; family Miridae; genus Pachypeltis; species Pachypeltis micranthus. The sequence continues at coordinate 3,153,816 of CM035773.1, read as the reverse complement.
CTGCCAACGAGGACACCAGCATCGCCTCACCTCGTAACAAATTTTGTTATTCAGATTTCTGATGACACCAGATCCGACCCACCTCGCAAATCAAACTTCTCCCAATTGTCTTAGGCCACCGGCTCCGACCCACCTGAAGACAATTCGCCACCGTTTAAAAGGATACTGGCTCTGACCCACCTCGTGAAGAATTGGAAACCATCCGAAGAAGACGACTATGATAGCCACCTTCTTATCAGCCATAATAACAACCTCGAAACTGGAGGACTCATACCACATACTTACTCACTACCATGACTTAAAAGGGAGTTATGACGAAACTGACAAACTAAACCTTTCCTATACTGCCTACCTACGAAGCATATAATCCGACACAGGAATAGTGAACGAAATTGATGAGTATTGCCGTATATTTAATCACACCTACGAGATTCTCAATCAAAAACTATCACACCTCCGAACTCACAATGAAAACAGCCGAATTAAAAGGGGATTAATCAACGGTTTGCGCTCTTTAGTAAAAGCCATCGCCGGCAATTTGGACAACGACGGTAAAAACAAATACGACGATATACTAGCAAATACAATTCGAACAAAGGGAAATGCAATCCACAGTAAACTCCCAATATTCTCTCTCGGTCAAATTAATGAAATCCTATAATAAAACCCTCAAAACGTTAGACTTTAACAATAAACAAATTAAAGCCAAATTGTACCACTTAAACAGCATCCTAAATTCAGAATCTTCGAGCATACGACACAGAGATATTATGTCCCACTTTCAGGCGACGTTAAATCTGATTTTAAACCTTGTCCAGGAAATCAAGACATCTGTCACCTTTTCCAAACTAGGGACGCTACACCCGAGCATAATCAACACGAATGAACTGGATAGTGAAATAAAAAGCATACGTTCAAGCCACGCACTCTCAGAAAATAACCCCGAATACGAAGCGCTCATAAAAGTCAACTGTAAAATTACAAACGACAAAATAATATATTTTCTCAATATCCCACTCTACAAAGAAACCAATTTCAACCTCTTTTACTTATTCTCCATCCCTTGGCAGACAAACGACCAATGCGTAACTGTTGTCCCCAAATACAGGGTTGTCCTTTCTAACACCGAAGATAATGCTATGTTAATCTTGAAAGGCGAGTGCCAAAAGAATAATATATTTTATTGCAGTAACAATATAATATCCCACGAAAAACTACTGTGTGAGACCGGAATAATGATTAATAGTTCAACACAACATTGTAAATTTGCTCAACTAGAAATATCAGAAAATTATTTTACTCTTCTACCCGGAACTAATCAACTTTTATTAGTATTCCCTAAGGAGGACAACTTTGAAATAAGAAGTAGGTATCCACCTTATTGAGCCCGCTAATGATCGAGTTTATTACCATAACAAATTACTCTTAGAGCAGAAAAACTCGAGAGGAAGCCCGAAGCTTCTTAGTCTCTAAATCTTTTGGAAAACCAAATTAAGTTGAAGGAAATTGACTTGGAGCAGTTGGATGTTTGCGACGTATCCAAACCTACTATAACTCACGTGTACAAACAGTTGGAACAAAATGGATTGTAATTATGTTCATTATATTTGGTATATTGTTTTCGTATACTATGCTAACTGTATTTCTCAACAAATGTAACATTGTAAAGCCTCATAACTTGTGAAACAAATTAGTTTCAATAATTTATTTAATCTAAGAGGGGAGGAGTAACGAGAAGATATTTGCGTAGTAGGTAACTTTCAACCCAATGATTCTCGGGATTAAAAGACTAGCTCAGCAGTATCCACCTCCCTACGAGGTGTCCCTGGACATACAGCATTTGAGAAACTTCACTTTTGTGTTAGCCGCCTCCAACGATTGTACCCTTTGTAAACCAAGTAATTCCGTAATAAAAGTTTTAAAGTTTTTTTTAAAAACTCAGTTTCCCTTCGGGCAAACATAATTTCTATTTAATATACTTTTCGGGAGCTTGTTGGATACTAAAACTACATTGGATAACAAGAGTACCAGACGACAAAACACGTCTAACCTTCATACTCTGATGAACTTTCTATCCCTCTCCAAAGGGAGGTCGATGGATGAAATCCCAGTGACTGGGAATCGACCAATTGGTGCACGAAAGAGAAAGATATAAACTGCGATTCGGGCGAAAAATAGGTTGATGAATGGTATGAGTCGGGTAACAGAGTGAAAGTTCATGCAAAAAATACATGTATAAATATATGAATAGATGAAACGGTTTAGGCTGAGAAGGAGTGTCATTGTCTTGATTTTTAGGATAGAATGCTTCAAGGAGGGGATGGATTATGCACTTCTCTGGATGGGCTTCTAAATCACGCAGAAAACGGGTGCATCAGATCTCGTCCTTCGCATCTTTCAGGGCTCAGCAAAGAAAGGCTAACAGTCATTTCAACAATATATCTCCATTCAGGTTGCAAAATAACCCTGAACCGGGCGTCTTAAATTTATTGAAACCTCCCAAGCTGTTTTTGTTCTCGTGGCAGTCTGTATTTTTCAAACGAGTATTCAAATCCACTGACATTTGCCGCTTACAAATAAAGAAGTGACAATTTTGCGGGACGGCCCGATTAAACGTGAAAAAGTTCCCACTCGGCGGGTGATGATTGTCCGTGATCTTGACCCAGATATTTTCTTCCAGTTCTCTACTCCAAAGCATCTTGAGGGCCAACGTAGGTTTGAACCATTCGGGGTTTTGCAATTCTTGTGACATTTGTTCCGATAATCCGGCTAAAATAATGCGATACTATAGTCAGTCTACTATGTTTTCAGCCCAGCCTCCTAATGTGAACGTCGAGATCGAGGAAACGGTAGATTCCTCCCGTGCACCAGATGAATTGTCCTCGCTCCGTAGCAACCGTAAACAGGGGATTTTTAAACGACGATGATTAATTTTTGCAGCTATAGAACGGGAACTGCTACCTGCAGCGGGATGGACCATAACGTAGAACCAGACGAACGACAGAGCTACAAGCAAGTAAGACGAAAGAAATGTGTAGCGAGGGATGGAATGTTAGGCCTTCATACGAATTCAGCCAACTGCGCAGCAAACCATTCAATAACGACATATAAATTACATCCAAACTCTTTAATTGTCCAAATACCCACTAGAAGATTCACTTTGAGATCAGATATTGAAGCCTTCAAGACCAAGCACATGAATAAAAGAAACTTCATACCGCCAGCGTGAACGAGAAGACATTACATAAAAAACACAAATTGTGAGCAGCACCTCGTCTCAGCAATGTCTTAGCCTTATAACGCGATGCTACGATCTTCGAAGTGTGATAGAAAACAATAAACTTGTCTAGGACAAAGCAAACGCCTTGCAGAATAATGACGTCAACACCAACACCATCTTCAAAGACTAACGAGCATAAGCTGTATGACTGGTGAGAGATCGCGAGTCAGCTTAATGTAAATAAACCACTGTTCACTAACTCCGTTTTGTGGTATAAAATAGGGTTTCATTAGCGATGCATGACATTAGTGTGTCTATTTTTTAGTTGCTAGTGAAGTTAGGTTCTTAAGAACCCCCAATACCTTATACCGTTGCGGTACTTTCAATTTGAACTCCAAAACTTGTCAGTCGCGTCCAAGTTGATTCGCGTAAAGAAATTGAAAATCCCCTCGTTGAAGTGGTAAGTAAGTGGAATGTATGTATTGACTGTCACATAGCACAGCAAGACAAATTTGGTGGGTAGTGCGTTCAGGCTTACAGTTTCTGGAGTTACTTGAAGCTTACCCGGCGCCGGGTTCGGCGAGGCAGTCTTCGTAACTTCCACCAATACTGCGCAGGTTTTCGTGTATTGCTGTAGTCTGTGCAAGTAATGTTACGACAAGTATGAGAAAAGCAACGCACGTTCTCTTAAGACCAAAACGAGCTCGACTTTTAAATGAAGAAATCGTTTTCGTAGCGCGAGCAAAACATCAACAGGTGGAGAGAGGTTACAGGTTCGCCGAAACAATCAATTACTCAAAAGAAATCAAGTGACTAGTATTAAGCAGGAGAATATATAATCACTATCTACCCTGCTACTGGGGAATATGTTTTGAAGTTTCGCTTTTACGCTTTAAATAAGTTGGTTGTACCAACCGCGAAACACCCGCCACAATGTAGGATGTGATTTGTCAACATCCTGGCATGCTAGCTCTGTCATATTGCTCGAGACAGCTTCGATTAAGTGGAATGCGAAGCGTATGATGAGACAGTTGATGCGTTTAATGAAACGGCTCCGACGTTGCTCTCATGAGGCAATTTGGAGAAATAATCTAGATGTATATAATCATCAAACCAGGTTGGTTGGCAGTAAATAGAACTATTTTCCTTGCGTGACTTAGCAGCCACTAACATACCAGTTTCATAACATGGTGAACTACTAGCGTTGAGCTCCTATTCCAGTCACATTTGGGTGCCGAGGAACTACTACCACACAGAGCGCATGAGATAATCTGATTCCAGTTATGTCTAATTTCAATAACAATTGGAACCCCAGTGGTATATTCTTTAATTTTGTGTAATGAGACAATAGGATTAAATTTATCGTAGAATAAAAACTAATTAATAATTGACAAGTTAAGCTAAGTTAATTAGAGTCGGGACCATATTTATTTGACAAGAGTTGCCCTCTCCATTGTTATGTACCCAATGCGGACTCACTGAGTGGTCAATTGGCGCCAGGTATTGTAACTACACTCATCTCACTTCTCCTTCCTGCAATTAGACGAATTTCTTACTACACCACTTATTTGCGCTTTTTATTTATTCCGCTTCTCGTAGAGCTGAGAACTTATAAAAAGCGGATTCATTTTGAGAGCTTGTTTGAATTCTAGTAAATTAATTATTCTCTATATGTTTAACGTTATTCTTAGCAAAGACTAAGAACTGGTTAATGGAAAGAAACACTATTTCTCCCACAATTTCTGTGCCTTGGTTTTCGTCTTCACAGGAAAACCGAAGAATGGAACTATCGCTTAACGCACTCTCCCCCCCCCCCCCAATACAAACCCCATCACCACTTCTCACTATTTACAGACTCGCAGATTATACTTATTATAACAGAATTCTTCGTTCTAAACCACTGCGCTACACTCAGATGGGAGTCAAGAGATTAAGACGAAACGTTAGATGGGACAGTTAAGTTGGTTCATTTCTCACAGTTAATTTTTTTTTCAAGTTCTATCAGTATCTCGAAAAGCATCAGTATGATCTGAACGAGTGACAGGATTTCGCCTTAGTTTAACAATATTCTGCGAACATTTAAACGACTGAGTTGTAATGTCCTTCATGTGTTTCAGTTACGCGTTGTTGGGGCCTAGTGGCTGCGGAAAAACCACACTTCTAAGCTCCATCGTGGGAAGACTGTCTTTAGACGCAGGTGTGATTGAAACTACGGTTAGTGGAAGCGAGTGTATGGGCTACATGCCACAGGTAAGTAACACTATTTTAATATGTAAAGGTTGCGTGTCGATATACTATGAGTGAAGTTGTTTGGAAATTGGTAATAGTTATTACAGTGGTGAAGACGTTGGATATTTTGTCTTCCGAATATATTCGGTTACACGTTGAAAGCGGCCCTTCACTCTACCACCTTACTGAGTGAACCAAGATGAGTCCCAGATTTTGCCAGGACCTTACTTGAATTCAATGGCATAAGTCTTCAAATAGAATTGTGAGTGGAACAAATACATCATCGTTGTATTTTACGGAGACCCAATCATGGTATTTCAGATCAACAGATCATTTCAGATGGCATTTGCTATGGTTCTTTTCGCACGTGCTGACTTAACTTTTCTGCCAAGTGTGTAGTGTGGAACGTAACGTGACTGCCAAGGGTTTTTTCCTACATCCCTGAACGTCATAGGAGAAAGTAGGTTGAGCCAGACCACTGCACGAGCCGATTTCTCATGTGACATCAATGCGTGGCTCCACTTCTTCTCTCCTAAAGACTCTTTTTCTTACACATCTTGTGCTCATTTGTCCACATTTGTGCAGAGGAAACAAGAAACAAGAAGAACAAGCTTGTGAAGAAGGTTATGACAAAGAAAAAACCCTGCAAATTATTACATAATGGTTTATTATTCTCATGAACAGCTTGACCTAGTATTAGTGCTCCCCCATCCCATTCGATTCAGCATCGAATACTAGTAAACCATACGAAACATGTCCTGACTACAATGGAACTACGGAAACAAAACGTCTGATGATTTTGCCCCATCGGGCGCTTCGAGCGAACCTGTTGCGAGGCAAAAGGGGAGTTGAGCCGCCCGCTCTGCAGCGTTGCCGCCGTTTTTTATTGAGACGGGCGGGAGGGAGAGAGTTCAAACGACGAAACGTTGACTTCTGCTGTAGCTCCCGCGTTGTACTGCGTTTCGTTAATTTTTTTAGCCGTTTTTTGCCCATTACAACCACGGGCTTCGTCCGATCGGATTACCGAGATGGGGGGGCTTCCAACGAGTAGAGCGGTGGCGGCGGGCGAGCGTTGCGTTGAGAGGCGAGGGGGCGGCGTTGCCAGTTGAGCGATTTCGATGAGACCGAAACGTTGACTCCGTTTCGTTAATTTTTTTAATCGTTTTTTGCCCATAACAATCATGGGCTTCGTCCGATCGGATTGCCGAGTTGGCGGGCACAACTAGATACCAAATTGGATTTTTGTGCGAAAGAACGAATTTTTTAGACCACGTTAAAGGCACAAAACGGCCCAGACGGGGGACAGGGGACGGCGGACGGACATTGCAAATTTGGAATCTCCAAGTCTTGAAACGTAAAGTATCAAACTTTGAGGGGGGGTTGTAAAAAATTTTTCGTGACCAAAAACATACGGTTATTATTCAGAATGAATAATAAACCAAAAGAGGCCACAGTTGATTTCTCTCTTTGAAACTTGCCACCCAACTAAATAGTTAGATCTGGTGGGAAACCAGATTGGGAACTACTCTCTAATGTTACAGCTTTTTCCAAGTCATATCTTCGCGAGATAACACACAGGTAACAGCTTTGTACTGGAATACTACCTGAATCAAACCTGCGGTACCTCCACAGGTCTGGGTTCGGTTGATGTGTGTCGACTGCTCGGGCGCACGATAGCTTTCTACAACCTCCAGACTTTCGACTGATATAACTCTCTTATTTGTGTTAAGGAAAAGTCGTTTTGATAAAGAAACATTACCCCAGAGATTCGCATCAACCGTGAACGATAGTACGCCCCTACAGATTTAGTGATTAAGGTGAATGTTTTTACATGTTTCTATGAAAATTTCCGAGAAATATTTAATGATTTATGTACTGACGTTTTAGAATGTAGCCTTGTACATGCAGCTAAGCATCAGAGAAATCTTTGCCTACTATGGCCGCGTCTATGGTATGACAGAAGAGGAGATTATCATAAGCGGTGCAGCACTGACAGAATTACTGGAGCTTCCTCCGCCAACAAGGATAATTGAAACTCTTAGGTGAGTAGATGCATTATCAGCAAGTAAAAGTAACTATACACATGACTGAAAAAGTCGGGCAGAAACAAAAGAGCGTCAACTAAGGGCATGATTAGTTGGGCATCGTGGGGCATCTACTGTATGTGAATGGGGAATGCTTGTGTATATAACTGTACCAGTCTTGAAACAATGGGAGGCAGTCTTGCCTATGGTCTGCATCACTCGTCACAGTCGTAACATACCATCTTACCACCTTGCACAGGATACTCGTATTACAGCCCAATATCTTCAGTGTTAATTTTTTATTGCTCGTCTATGTCCTCTGTATTCGTACAAGTTCACTGCATTCTTCTTTTTATACTCATTCCAATGTTGACGTTGGGAACACCAAATTCAATTTGCTCTCTTAACATTAGTAATACTTTTGCTTGAATGGAGTGTTTTGGCCACAAATTGAAACGCAATACGAGAACTATTGCCATCAACCCTCATCTTCACTGGTACGTTTAAAACTTCTGCCTGGTGAGAAATGCAGACAGTATATGGCGATTGACACGGTCATAACTAACTGAATAGGGCATGGGACTCACATGTAGGTAGTCGAGAATTTCAAAATATTGCTGGTTTTGGAGTAGAGTAGCCGCTTGTTTCCTCATACTTTGTGATCAGCACACAGCCGTAGTGAACCATCTGGTTTAGAAATGATCACCACAGGTGTGCATCAGTCGCTTATATGAACTTTTGAGATGAATACAGGTTTTTTGAGGTTGGCGAGCTCCAGACCGTCTTTTCCCAATAGCGCGTAAGAAACAGGACGTTCATAGATGAAAATGGAGATTGAATGGGGGAGGAACTCGAACTCGAAATATCGTGAAACTTGGTACACATCCTACTTCCTAGAAAGTAACGTCGTAGTCGTACCTGATATTTTGCTACATTTCCCAACCTTTACGAGGGTTCCAATGGAGAATACTCTTGAAGTGAACGATGTGAACCAGATATTGGTTTCAAGGAGTTTTACGCCGCGAAGGTTCTCCTTGGGAACTCTGAACCTGGGAGCAGCGTCAATTCATCATCTGAGTTCACATCGAAGGGCTGACCTTTCTTTTGATTAGGAACTCGACAGAATATGTTATTTCTCTGAATCGTTGGTGAGTATATCATATATACAGTTGCTTTTCACGTTCATATTGTTGTGACGTCGATTTTATGAGCAATTTGATCAGTTTTCCTAGCCACTTCCTTCTATTTGATGGTAAAAATACATGCTGACGAGAAACGGCAATTTTATGCGCAAACCATTACGAAGACAGTCTCACGTGATCAATTAAAATGTGATTTGCGGATCTTGAGCAAAAGTTATCAGTGCCGATGTTGATAATCTAATTTTGATTCAAGACGGTCTACTATTTTGATTAAATTGTGAAAATCCTGAGAGGAGTTTTGATGTTGTGAACGAGGTGATTGTTGGCCAAGCTAACGAACGTTCTTTTCGCTGAAGGTTGTTGATGCACTCCTAACCATCGATGTTCGACGCTTTTAATACGAGCGATTTTCGGGATATCTTAGACTTTTAGCTCTTCGTTGCCCAATGTCTATAGAATGGTTTCGGGAATTTATCGGCAGTGCTTGATTTGGAACCGTTCTTAAGAAAGTCGAATTCACGGTGCGAGATGTTACGGCGCGTATACGAACTGTGGAAAGGTCTTCCCTCTTTTTGACTCAGTGAGAGACTCTTTCGGTACCAACTTCACTTACCCTTGGGATGTTGACACAGAGTTTATTGAGCGTACGAAATATACGAGTTTCTGACTCTATGCATTTAGTGAAAAAGATAGATGATGGACACTAGACAAACAAATGTGTGGAGGGAAGCTCCATCCCACATTGATCCAGATTAGTGAAACAAGGTTCATTTCTACGGAAATCGGTTGTGAAAAAGTACTTTTTAAGCCACTGAACTACCTTCTTAATGGAAATTCAGAATAAGGACACGTTGTCTAAATGGTCTTGAATATCACGTTCCTCAGGTGACACTAATGAGAGTTATGAGCAACCGCCGTCTTGGTAATATTTTTGGTAAGAGATGGCATCGCAGCGTGACTGTAGCCAAGAATAGACGAGTGACTTGAGATCGAGTAGTTATGGACATGACGCATTTCCGAGAAATCCTTTTTCTGGTTCTACCGGTCCTCACTCTGTCGACGCACGCTCCGTCCTATGAAGCACGGTGGATAGGTCGACGACCTTCCGACGGCTCATTGTGACTTGGGGTTTAGGCTTCGCTGAAGTCTACCTCAATAACCGTAGTGTGGAGTGATCTTCCGTTTTGTCGAGAGACAGGGATGCGAACAAAGCAGAATATTGCCGAAAAGTGAATGCAGCAGGTATTTTATGGCCTAGTTCACATTATAGCTGGGATGCCAGTATCCATATTACCGCCGGCATCGATAAAAGGGCCCATTAAAAAAGAATTGAATCCGTTGAGGGAGGCTGAGCTGATCATCTGCAAACTTCTGAACTCGTTTAATCATGGTCACTTTCTCGAAAAATGTGAACCAGTGGACCAGTGGAACCTCTGATCCTACAGAATCATCAGGGGAAAGATGTAGGAAGTCGACTTCAATGGCTTCAGATACTCTGCTTAAAAATTTCTTTAAAATATCATAGCTAAAAAAAGTTTCAGTTGAAGAAATATTTCGTGTTCACAAACGCAGCTTAAAAAAATCTAATCTTTGACATTTCTTTAGAAAAATTTCAACTTTAGCATTTCTTCAATATTTTCAAAAAAAATTCTTAACGCGAGGTTAGCTCTATTTGCTACGCCTATCTTGATAAGTTACTATGGCAATATTATAAGGTTATAACATTATAAACAGGTTGTAAATGCCTAGTACGTTTTGAAGTCGAGCGTGTAGAAGTTTTGCGGTTTTGTGTCTGTTGCCTCTGGCAAGCCGATGACCCCGATTTCTTTTTTTCTCAGTTCTTGGTGTAAGATTCTCCCAGTTAAGAATACGACACTCATTTCCTTTTCCTTCACGCCCGATACAATACAAACCGGTTGCTTTGTTAATTCCGGCCCGTACTTCCCTGAAATCTTTGCGGGGAGCTCAAATTGGGTTTCCCATAGCTTGAAACCCCTACCTCCTGCTTCATTTTCCACTGCGTCCCTTCATCCCCTGTTAGTACAAGCTCTATTCGAACGTTTTCGGTAATGACACATTTTGCCGTTTCATCTCGGTTCTAGTAAAACCGTTCTACCAACGAAGGTAAGTGGGCGTAAATATTAGCATGATGCTTATGTTTTTAGTTAGCACAGTTGGTTATTATTATGACGTATACTCATTTTTGTCCTCGTTGCTTTATTGGCAGGTCACAAATAATGGACGCTAAAAATAAGAGCATCAACATTTCAGCCGAGGAGAAAGTAATGTTGAAGGAGCTGGTATTAAAGCAAGTCTAAATAACAGAAAATAAAAAATAGAAGGTTGCGACTTCTGCATCAAAAACCCTGCAAATTATTACACAATGGTTTATTATTCTTATGAACAGCTTGACCTAGTATTACTGCTCCCCCATCCCATTCGATTCAGCATCGAATACTAGTAAACCATACGAAACATGACCTGACTACAATGGAACTACGGAAATTAAAAATATTCCCCCGGCTCCAGGCGTCCATAAACGTCTGATCCGATGGAGGGGTGGGACGAGGGCTTCCAGCGAACCCTCGCTCGGCAATTGGCAGGACGTTGCGAGTCCAAAGGGTGCTGCGAGTCGAGCGGGCCTTGAAAACGATACGAAACACGGCTTATTTGCGATTATACTGCGCTTCGTTAATTTTTTAAACCATTTTTTGCCCATAACAACCATGGGCTTCGTCCGATTGGATTGCCGAGATGGTGGGCACAACTAGATACCAAATGGGATTTTTGTGCGAAAGAACGAATTTTTTAGACCACGTTAAAAACACAAAACGGCCCAAACGGCGGACGGGGGACGGCAGACGGACATTACAGATTTGGAATCCCCATGTCTTGAAACGTAAAGTATCAAATTTTGAGGGGGGGTTGTAAAAAATTTTTCGTGACCAAAAACATAAACCAAAACAGTAGGGGGAGAATTCATCACGCACAGTGCTTGCATCGAAGTAAGTAGTCATTTATTGTAATCAAGTTGTTCTGGGTAGGTGATGATATTCACTGCCCGAGAAACAACAAAATGTTTTTGTTTTTTTTTAAATTGTGAACAATGGTAAAATGATCCCAAACGTTTTTAACCCGTGTTTAACGTGTTTTTTTTTACGTTTCAAAGTAGGTAGGTAAAATCCATCTGCGGCAAATGGAATATGGGTGTAATAGAATACACCCAAGAACATCAGGGAAATTGGCGATAAGCTAGAAGTAATTTTTCAAATCATGTAGGTTTCTCGGAAATGTGACTAATTTCTGAAGATGGAGTGCTTCTTGCTGTAAATCAATGATTCGGATGGCTCAACTACCTAGGTCTTCACACACAACTTCATGTGAACCGCTTGAAAGATTTTTCCCATTACTTTACTTCCCTGCATAAAAAGTGTTTCCATAAATAAATGTTGCATCCTACACAGGGCAATATGTTTTCGCTAGGTTACTTTCAGTTAGTTTTGCTTGAAGGCATACTATACTACATTCATAATACCTTATGCATTTTTAGGTTTTCCTCCTGCAATGTGATTGGTAGCATTGATATGAACTGAATCATTCGCGATGATATTGTGGAAACCCATTTCATTAAAAACAGAATAAACAATAAATTGTCTATATTTCCACAGAAATAATGAGCACAATTGTTAAATCGATTTCGACGGTTAAGTCATCATCAGTAGTTCATGTTTGTTACTGATGATGACCTAACCGTCGAAATCGATTTAACAATTGTGCTCATTATTTCTGTGGAAATATAGACAGTTTATTGTTTATTCTGTTTTTAATGGTAGCATTGAATTGACTCATGCATGTAGATAAGGAGTTTCAGTGAGTCAAAACCCTCCTGGAGTTGATGGTGCGTACACAACTTTGATGATTATTGTTTTCCCTTATAATAAATAATTATCATAGTTCAATATTCTGTCGTACAGGGGGACACACCTGCGATTCCAGCCACTAGCGACCACCCGTATGCTGCCATCTTCGTTATTGTTCTGGACTAATTGATTTATTGACTATAATTTCTATAATAAATACTATTGATTATACTTTTTACACGACTTTGATATTGAATTTAGTAAAATTTTTCAAACATAAAGATAGAGGCTTTTTTTACTTTCACCTCCTTGAATGTGGACGAACCCAGCTGGGGATGAAAAGTTCTAACAGACATTAGGGGGGGGGGGTGCATTTTGGTGTTGTGAGTGGGGTTGCTGTGGTGTGAAGCGTGGTGGGCTGGCAGCAGAATGAGGGTGCGAAGAGCGCATCGCTTCCTCACCCGCCTTTACCAATCCATACAGAGCTTGCTTGTTGGATGGGCGTAATTGGAAAACACAATGACGACGAGTGGAATCGTTAACATGCGAGAGGATAAGATCAATCAAATCTGAGTAAACTTGTAGTATGCGCTGCACCGCCAGGAGGTCATCCACATAGTGGCGGAAACTCTTCTGAGGTCCCTGAAGTCGGTGTAAGGTGGATACAACGACCTCGTGTCGGAAATGGACAGGGAGGAGGTCTGAGAAAGTCCTCAAAGGTGAACGTGGGGGAGAGGGAGGTTATGCTAGCTCGTGCTAAGCGTCGTACAAGTTACGAAAAGCCCGAATGCTGGGGACGTCCATTTGCTTACAGTCAGCGGATGGGGGAGGAAGGAACGGCAAAAGCAGCATTTATATTTCTGGCGTGCTTCGTGACTGCGTTTTAGCCACGCCGAAAATTGAACGTCGGGGCACGCGACGCACAAAAGGGAGAAACACTAGGCACAGCTAATCGGGAAGGTGTGTTGCGTTGAAGGAAGCGCAAATTTGCATTTGTCACAAAAAGGCGTGTCGTCAAGGGGTTTCGGGGGTGCAGGAGACGATGATCGATTCATGATGGGGCAGTATTGAACAATCCGAGCAACAACGAACAGGAGTGAACAAGGTGGCCGATTATGTGTTACGAGCACGATCAGATCGAGCTGTGACTCGGAACACCGGAGCTTCTTTTATCGGGCAGAGCCACTTGAAGCAGCTCCGATTAAATCTGAAGAGGAAGATAGCTGCTGAAGAACAGGAAGAGGGGGGACCGCATTGCCGCGATCGGCAGGTTAGGAAAATCAGGTCCGCGGCGTGCAACGAGGCACTCGGCCTATTCCTCTTCAGGAATCCAGCGGCACCACTTCGTCCTCTTTTCTGTCTGTACCTGTGGGCTATTAACTGAAACGCAACGGAGTATACGATATTGGGTGGTATTGCAAGGAAGGCTTTTTTATTGAGAGACGCCCGAACGATCCATCCTATAACATTGGCGCCCCATGTTGGGTGCCATGTTACTGGGGGGGATTAATATTGAAGCGATATCGCACTAAGAGAGTTGGGGAGTTAGTACGATATCAAACCGAATGCAATTCGAACGAGGGGTTTTATTCGTGAATTACACTCGGGGAAGTTTAACCACCACAGCGAACGCGAGCGCGGGCAACACGGCGACGAGGGAACCAGCACGGGTACAACTCCCACTCAGTTCCCCTGTCTGTGGTGGTTAAACTTCCCCGAGTGTAATTCACGAATAAAACCCCTCGTTCGAATGGAATTCAACCCGTGTTGTTTTCTCTGTAATAGAATTTCTATCATACCCGTGGTGTGGCAATAGTAATAACACTTGTGTTTAGTACTGTCTCTGGATTGAGTGTTACGTGAAGGTCTTGGTGCTGTATCGTGTATATGAATATAATGTTCAAACTTTAGAAACTGGTGGGAGGATGTGCCATACCGGCTGCGTGGCTTACGATTAAAGACTTACAGGAACCTGACAACTCCAAAAAAAGGTCCTCATTCAATCATTACAAATGATTCGCTTCGTTTTTTGTGATGACGTTTCCCTCGACGGACGCTCAGCTGCCAATGAGCACCAGCAAGTATCTTGCACCTTGTGAGGAATGGTACACCACCTAAAGTACACCAATATTGACTCTAGACGAGAAAACTTCCAAGTTCGCGTAAAGGAGAAGCGTTTCTCATAAATGATCAAGCAACATCCATCCAAAGACTTGGCTGGAAATGCCATATGCAGGGATTCTCAGGTACCAAGTAGGTTCCCAAACCCTCAAATTTCATTTCATCAACTACATTGGGGGCCCTGGCCAGCCCTAATTGAGAAGGAATGATACAGAGGGGTTCTCTGTAATCAATCGTTCTCTTCAATATCGTTGCTCTTTCGACCTAAAGTAGGTACTGAATATCGACATTTAAGCTTTAAGCACTAGATAGATCAATGTATACGATACGACAAAGAACCACTTGACCGGGCCATGTTTTGAAGTAGATGCTTTGTCTGATTAGGATAAATGCTGAAATACATATTCACGTAAACAGGACTTCCGAGGAACTTTCAACGTGAAATTCCCAAGCTCGTCATAACTGTGATAATTACATTTAGGTTGCGGTCAACTTTTCAATCTATGTACTCTAGGTTGACAAACTTGAAGTAAAAACTTATTTTTTTTAAACAATTGCCTGGCTACTGACAATGACCTGAGGAAAGATGTCAAAGTTGTCACTTCTGTTCATCTACGTCCGAAATCGGCCTACCACTGCCGGAACAATTTGCGATTATGAGTCACATCGTTGCAAGAACACTTGACCCGTAGCATCATCTAGAGTCCAAGATACTAAATATCTTTCGGAAAACAAGCCGGTTTCTGAAAGCTCGAGTCTCGACCGCAGGTATTCGCAAATAGCTCCCTTTGCATCATCTGGTTGCCCAACCAATTCCAGAACCAATTCGGCATTTTGATTGGAACGTTTGAGTCACCGCACGTACTTCTTTCGTGTTGTTTTGAAAACCTAATCAACCAACTTCTTGCAATTCAGTAAATTCAGCCACGTCACCCGTTGACTAGCAGATATTTCGAACCGATAGCTAGATTATATTGAACTACTCAGATAGGACGTCTAACCAAACGAATCAATGAATGAGTAAATTACTTGATGAATCATTCAAAGCTTGATGTGAAAACAGGATAACTATGAAAATAACCATTCTATTTTGCCTTTCCCCCTGGATTGCAGTGAGATTTTACAGATCAGCGTAACTTCAAAGTGACAGCTCCTATAAAAGTATATATTTTATTTGAATCAGCAACTGGATCTTCTTTCATTCCACAGCTTATGTTTTATTCAGTTGGTAATGAAATAAGGTGAAAAAAATCGCCTTAAAAGTGTAAATAACTGTTCTTCCCTGCCTAAGAAATTTACTAGGGTGAAGTTAGCTACATATTCCTAATCGAAAGTTTGGATATTTTCCCAAAAGTCGTCAACAGTCGCAGACAGGAATATGAATCTGGAATTTTATTGTAATTTAAAATCTGGGGAACGGTATCTAGGAAGGCTTTTTTCAATTTTTAAAAATTTAGCCCCGTTTAAAATTGCTCACCATCAAAAACTTTGACTATTTACCCGGAAGTAGTGGATAGTTACGGATATGAGTACTAAATAAATTTGAAGTCAGGGGAAGAATATTGTCAAGAACGCTGATCAAAAATTAGCCCGGATTCAAGAATGCTAACCGCAATATATTTATCCAAGAAACCGAACAATTAACCTATGGTGATTAAAATGTCTAGAGTCCCTCACACTACTTCCTCTTCCATCTGAAATGGAACCTGGGGTTGGACAGGCGCCAAAGTATCTACATTCACCACTCTTGTTTTGCTTCTTGGAGGCTTGATACGATAAAGAATGTTGCAGGAACCAACCCAATTGGACTGAAGCTTTACACTATCTGCCGAAGTCAGTACTATCACACCTTATCTTCGACTGCATAATTTGCCTCAACAGCGGGCACCACTGTTATAACCCTATGTTTTCGGCGAGGAAATGTTTTTCGCACAAAAATCCCATTTGCTACCCATTTAATTTGCCCCACTGTTCGGCAATCCGATCGGACGAAGCCCATGTTTGTTATGGTGGTAAAACAGTTTAAAAAATTAACAAAATCGAAATTTAGGCCATTTTATCGTAAACACATCGTGTTCGGTATCGTTCTCTAGGTATTTTTCGAAGCTGGGTCGAATGGAACCATTTTCATCGGTTTACAGTGCATCTAGACCGGAAATAGTGAAATCACAGTAATTGTATTGAGCCAAAGTTTGCTAATTAAAAGAATCTTGCGGGACAATACAGCGAAAGTGATCGTTTTAGCGTCTCATACCAACAACCCGTCAGCTCGACGCGTCACGCCTTTCCAATTGCTTGGAGGCGCCCAACTGCCGCCGAGCAAGACGATACACTACCACTAACTCGTCTTGTAGCACCTTTTCGTATCCATGGAGAGCTTCATCTCCTGTGGTAGGGCCAGTCAGCACATTATCAGGTGATATCACCTCTCACTCAAAAGCCGTGCGAGCTAGACTAAATCCAGTTGCACTTTGTTCGGCGGCTCGAAATGCCAAAAGTATCAAAAGCAAATGATCTGTGTCCCGTTCACAGCCTTTGATAGCATGTCAACCAATGTCCTGTTGAAACGCTCAACTTGGCCATCGCTTTGAGATCTTGTGAATACTGAGGAGCTTCCTTACAGCTTAGAACACTTCTGCCTCAACAGTTCGGCGCAGGCCAGAATGCATTTCTCGTGGAACACCATATCGTGAAATCGCTACTTCCACCTTTGGAACTGTATAAGCGCAAAGAACAGGCGTAGGATGCACTTCAGGCCACTTGGTAAATGTATCTGTCACCACCAAGTATTTATTATCCTGCGCTGAAGTTGGGAAAGGGCTCACTATATCAATGCAGAGACTTTCAAAGGGAAATCCAACAACATAATTGCACATTGGTGCTTTGCGTTTCTCACATTGCGTCATCTGATGTCTGTTATCTCGCCAATCAGCCATCAACCCTAGAGTCTTATTTATCAATTTTTTTTCCTGTCTGTCACAGTATGTACATCCTTTCTCCTAACACGGTTCTAGCATGCTCTTCAGCATTCAGACTCACCTTCCCAGGCCGGTGTTCCACAATGAAATTGTATCGTGCTATTCCTTCTAAACATCTAGCCAACTGATGGAACTAAATTTTGGAAGCTGCGCAGCCATTGCAAGGACACATGGTCCGTGGAGAAAGTGAATTTGCCAGACTCCAAACCAAATGATTGAAAATACTTCAACACTAAAACAAGACTCAGCAGCTTCAATAAAATTGTGCAATAGTTCATCTCAGGTTTTGTGCAAACACCGGCTGAAATACGCAAGAACAACAACTGCGACAGAACAACACCCACTGCTCAATCCAACCCATCTGTGTCAAGGATAAACTCCACTTCAGGAAACAAACGGTCCAAGACAGCAGAGCTTGTCAGGGCTCTTTGCTGGGGGAAATTGTTGAACGCTACCTAGCAATGATTAAAAATGAAATGAAAGAATCCGCGGTAATATGAACAAAAAGCTAAATATCTGGTGCGTTAGAACACACAAACTTCCTTAGCTCTACGTCAATTCACTTGTTTTCGTGGCTCTTTCTACTTACTCAATTCATTTGAACTTGGTCTATCATCACTTCACGACGGCAGAAAGCGGTAGCGCTCACAGTTCCGGAATTTATTGTGCTGATCGTACTCATTCCCGTACCATTATTGAGCAATTAGTACACAGAGAATTGATGATGCTGTAAACAGGATTTTTTAAAAGAGAATAGTCATCACTTTCGCAGAGTTTTTGGGTAAAAACCTTTAGAAAAGGTAGTAAGCGAACCGACGGTAGTTGAAATTCCGGAATTTCTTGAGTGACCCCCATATATTTTATGAGAGTTTTTAAACGCTTACTCTATTCGTATTGGATCGAACTACTGCAAACATTTTTTTTAACGTTCTAGTAACATTTCAGCGGAGATTATAAGCAAAAACCCGCGCTAAAATCGATTTCCGTCGAAACGAGTGGTAATTTGTTGTGCTGCACTGATCAACTCCCCACAGATGGTAATTTCGTGGTATAATTGCCATATTGGGAGCTATCAATATAAACAATTAAATCAAAACCGTTCGAGCCGTTTTTGAGAAATCACCATGATAACTATGGTTACATTTGGGTAGACCTTGCTCATACTCTTGTTTTGGCATCCCATGATAACCTGCGGGGTAGATATCAGTCGTTTTGCTCTAAAAATCACTGACACCTACATACACACACACGCACACACAGAGGTCTGTTTGCTTATTTGATTACTGTTCCTAAACCCTTATGTCAATCATGGAAGTTGCGGCGTCGCTAATGTGCAAAAGGCTGGCCCTGCAGCATCCACCGAACTCGACTGGCGGAGGTACAGCAGGTATTTGATCGTTAGCTAGTCTCCCGGCAGAGAGCTGTTGCCGTGTATTACCGCGCGAAGGTGACCACTCGAGGAGTCCCGTACCGCCAGGGAGGAGTTCTTAATCTGGTTTCCTACCTCATCTAACTATTTACTTGGGTGGCGATTTTCAAAAGGACAGATCAAATATGACCAAGTTTCTTAGCCATCACCTTCATAGCAAGTTTTGGGCCAGTTTTCAACCTATTAAATCTTGTGCTCCATGGTGCTCCAGCAATCCATATATCTTGATACGATAACCCAGGTATGACGCATGTTGAGCTAGCAACTGGCATTTTCTAGGGTTCAACTTAACGTTTCCTTGCTTCATAGCTTGGAAGACCTGGTTCAACCACATCAACTGCTCTTCAAAAGGTCTCCCTAAGTCAAAACATCGTACACGTACACTTGCCATGACGAAGCTGAGCGTGGAAAAATCGCTTCATAGCTCTTTGGCAGATAGCAGGAGCATTGGTGAGGCCGAAGGGATTACATTAAATGCCATAAACCCCAAGGCGTGCAGAAGGCCATCTTTTCCTTGTCATCATCCGTCATCGGAATCTGCCTGTACCCGTCCTGAAGATCAAGGGTTGAATACAATCAACAACCCCCTAGAAAGCATATGATATGCATTTTAGGCAATGGGCGCGAGTCCTTCTTTCTACTATGACCCATGGACTCTTCGACGGTTCAATTATCCCCTGGCGCTCCATTTCTGAAACTGCGATGTCTACCTCTTTCAACTGGAGCCTTCAAGGTGGCTGGCGTATTGGGTGATTAGAGCCAACATCCACTGATTGTGCACAGCTTCAATCCGTTCTACATCAGTCCCTGATCGAGCAAAAACATCAGATAAGTCAGTCAACAAACTAGCAATTTCTTCTTGCTGGTTAGTGTTTAGACGTGAGCATGCTTTCAGAAAGAGTATCTGAACGCAAAATGGCAGATTTCTTGCCAAATCAAGACTTTTAAAATCAGAAAGGGCGGATGAGCAAATCAGCCATTCTTGAAACGGTTGAAGTTCTCCCAGCTCTTCTGTTCTAACTTCAAGATGTGTTTGCATTATTCCTTGGACACTTCCCAACAGTTACTATGTCATTGGATGTATCAATAAAACAACCATGAGCAGCCAAAAAATCATGGCTCAGTACGCAGAGTTCATAGATATCCGCTACAAGCACCTGATTATTCCATCAGTTTCCATCACAAACATCTAACACAGAATCAGCTTTCACATGAGCAGTCTACTTCTCGCCCGAAATAGATCTGACGCACAAAGTTTCAACAGTAACGGTGTTTATCTTTGCAAAGAACCCCGGTTCTACTGCTGACAATAGTTGTTGAGGCGCCTGTATCGACAATCTGTTACAGGGGACCCCATTGACTTTGCCGTTGATGAAGCCGATAGCTGTACTCACTGTGCAATTCAGCTACAGGTGTTCGTGGACCTCCTTCCCCAGTCGTAAATTGACCTTTTAGTCCGACTATGTCTCGTTTCCCGGAGTGGTTCATGCACTCACTGGAGATTGTTCTAGGCGTCACCGGTTTGAACACTGCCGAAACCCATGACCGGGTTTATCGCGATCATAACAGCGGAACTCCGGTTTTCCTAGAGAAGTTCTAATAACTACTCCTGTTCAGCTTGTGCACTTCGCATTGAAATGGCTGTTATTTGGATCATAGCCTCCACCATTCTTAGAGCGACTGTCAATGCCTCCTGCATAATTAATTAACACTAGCTCCCTAGATTTATCCCGCAGGCCAAGCCAGGCTTTCTAATCAACCTCTTGCATCTCTCCATGATATTCGACAGTCCCTTCGCGTGACTGCTGAGCCTCACTATGAAGAAGTGCGAGATACGATAGATTAGACTGGTTCTGAACTTCGTAACGTGCGTCAAGAGCTGACTGAGACCAAATCAGAATACTGCACAGAATAAGATATCTCACTGAGAACAGTTACAGCAGTACCTCATAGCGTAGCACCAATGTTTTAGTACGGTTATTCTAACAACTTTCTTCGACTATCATTTGAAATGAAATAAGCGATAGTAGAACTCTCAATAAACCGATCCACGAGACGATTTCGGTTTTCTTTCCCTAGCTGACTGAGGCATGAATTGAGATGACTTCACTGCAGATCATTTTAACGCAGACAACTGTGACCAAATGTTAAGAGCGCTGATTGAAAATTATGCCGAATTCCAGAACGCAAATCGCAAAATACAGTTCTTGCATAGACATACACCAACACAAAACCAAGAAACCAAACAATTAACATGTGGCAACTTTAAAGTCTAGTCCTTCAAAATATGTAGGTGGACTTTTTCCGTGTTCCAAGTTTTTCTCCCTTAAAAATTGACCACCTATACCCCAATTATTTACCGGCTGTCCCGACCTCATTGGTGTTCGCAGGCATGGATATGAAACAAAATTGAAACCAGGAGCCACGCCTTATGTTCATGTCTGCGGTCATTCCCGACTTCAGGACAACCGGGTGTAAGTGGCCATAACACACCTAGATATCTTTCCCCGGTTTAAAATTTTGTTGTATTTACATCTGCGATCATCCCCGACATCTAGGCAAACGGGAAAACTTTCGCTTATCAATATGTAGCTAACTTCAAGGCAGTAGAAATGTGGCTTTCTTCAAGATTACTGGAGTCCTTCACGTTATCCGATTTAAGTGTTTCTGCCCTTCTCTTCCCCCTCCCACCGTTGTTTCATAATTGGGGTTATATTTGTCCTCGATGAGTCTGAAATATGATGTGCAATTTGTAACACCTTCTTCCTGGATCACAAGTCTTGGAGAGAGATGAAACGTTCTTCAAGTTTTAAACTCTAGTTCAACGATTTAATTTCGTTCAAATATTTTAGTTATGCGAATAAAGTACTGTAAAACTCTCTTGCTCTCACAGCACTTATGGATTACTAGATTTCAGTCCTAGATGTAGTTTAACTAGGATTCCTTTGAATTATCTCTCTTTTTTGTACATTCAGACGATTTTTAGTAAAGGAGAACCAAATCCATATAAATTGTCAGGCAATCTGAGAAATATTGGAAAACAAAATAAAACTTCAGTTATTCGCATACGGTTTTTTTTTTGTACGCAGCGGTGGGCAGCAAAGGAGAGTCTCGTTGGCCGTGTCCCTCATCCACAACCCTGAGATACTGATACTGGACGAGCCCACAGTGGGATTGGATCCGATACTCAGTGACAGGTAAAGGTCGTTAATTTCGTTAAAAAGGAAGGTATTTTTTGTCTTCGATCTGAAATTCCTACGGCGGATTTCTTTAGAAATGTGTGATAGAGTTAACAAATTATCGGATCGGCAAAAAAAGAGGTCATTCTTTCTCTTCTGCGTGAGGGAAGAACCGGGTTTTTAGGTTAATAGGATTTGAAACAGATCAACAAGATTTGGAATAGGAAAGGGCGCTATTCCATAAATTTCTACGAACACGCAGCAGAAAACTTAGTAGTTCTGTAAGCTTACTTCTCAACAAATTTGTATTATTTGTTGAGTGTTACTTTCATCATTTCTTAAAATAACATAATCATTAGTTTTTTAAGTTGCAGTTGTATAAACACCTTTTCAGGGGGCTGCGTGTAGGGGGTTGAGATAGTTCAGCAATCGAGGAATGAGGTCATCCCTGTCGGAAGGCGAACTCCCTCCCCTCCCGCGGTCATGATCCCTCCAGCATGAGTGGTGATGCGAGGATGAAATAAATCCAAGACTACTAGATACTCCTGATCTGACCAAGGAGTAAGTTTGGATGAAGTAGTGGCACTCGGTGCGCGTACTCACAGCCACCTCCTCAATTTGAACTTGGAGTATATAGTGGATAGTGCTGACCGCTTTGACTGGCTTCCGGCACCTGTATTGTTTGCGTTGCCTGGTTCGTTCCATTCTTCAGAACTCTGACCGATTTTGGCATGCTTCTATTAAGTTATATCATAGTCGAAAAGAAGTCTGGAAAGGCCTATTAGACTGGCCTTCTTCGCTGCACTGCTAACTGCAAGCAGGCTGACTGTGAGCCATGAGTGTGACTGAGTCGGACTACAAGTCCGTATACTGTCGAGCATTCGGATTGAAGTGTAAACGCTGAAGCATGAACATGTGGCACAGCAGTAAAAAAGCTAAGGAGATCATTCCTAAAGGTTAAGGCAGTCAACTAACAAATTTAGCGTCATGAAACCTTTTACAACTTTAGCTCAAACGTTTTGCCTTAATTTGTGAACTTGCTGTGTATTTAAGAAGCATAGAGCGAGCAACCTCTCGCTGCGATTAGTATTCAAGAATGAAGTGAATGCTGTAGGCACAACACGGAGGTGTAGCTCCCTCTTTTTATCTCAGCCTTCATATGACAAGGCACTAGCTACATGCGTGTCGATTACATCAAGATGTTTGACAAACTGCCATGAGCTCGAAGTCACACTAGCACTACGGGGTTAACGCAAACTAGTTATAACAGCGACCATCTATAAAACCACATTACTTGCCTCGTGCATACCCCATTATACACGACCACTTATTACTAACAGAACTTATTTCCATGAGAAGTTCACTTGCAAGGCTTGCAATACATGAAACTAATCAATTTTCATTCAGGTAAACGTGAAGCAGTTTGAAGTTTAAAGTTCAGCTTGAAGCAAAACGTTGTTTCTCATTTAGTACGGACATTTTCCCCGCCCAGCATTGATTGTAGAAAAATTCACATTTTCTCAACTTTTTTTCAGCATATGGAAGTATTTGGTGAAACTAGCTAATGAAAAGAGAAAAACAATTATTATTACAACACATTACATAGAAGAAGCGCGACAAGCTCATACGGTACGTATCCATAAATCAACTTGCATTTTGGCATTCGATCTGAATACAATGGAAAACTAAGTGCCTAGATAGAGAGGCAGCTTCTTCGGGAAATTTGAATGAGCATGCAAATGAGCTCCTTGAAAACTTCTATTTCAAAACCAATCTAGTATCTTCAGACAGTAATTTCATTAGCAATAAGCTGAAAGAACAAGGAAATGCTGTAGAAATATACAACGCGATAAGTTGTACAGATACCGCTTCATGCCCCTAAGGGGAATTAGCAAATGACGTTAAATAAGATTGGGGGTCAAGTTTCAGGAAGGCTCAAGATACTGAACTAATAAGTCACGGGTAACTAAAAAATTGCTATCAATTACTGCTCTTTGGAATCCCTTCAATTTTACAGCCTGAGTTCCTCCAGTTCGTGTTTTCTTGATGGCAACACGAAAAACGGAACTTTTCTTGATAATGTTGAAGGTACTTTTCAAGGGCCTGGAGAGGGATGGATCAAAATTGCTACTGTGGTTTATACATCCGGCGACATTTTCTTGAGTAACGAATCACAAATGATATCATTTCAATGCTTACACTTCATCAGAAGGAGCAGGTTGATTCTTCATTCACTGGAAAAAGGGCAAAAAAGGGGTTTTAATCGTCAATGATGGTAAGTAATGAAATGCGTGAACGATAGCTTAAACCCCTTTTGCCACAAAATTCCGTGAAATCTCCATTTTAAATTTGAACGTCCCCGGTTAACAAATGTGTTGAGTTATTAAATCTTATTCTTCTAATTCAACTTCTTCTTCGTTTATTGAAGCACTTTCATGACCACAACATTACTTGGGTTCTGATTTATACACCTTCGTTGCGCCACTGAGTAAGCTTCCAACGCTTGCTCGGGAAACGAACTCAAGGCAATCCCCCCTTTCATAACTAATAAATATCTTCCAATCTTGAAAAACCTGGAATATTGCAATAAAGTATTTACTCACTCTATTGTAGGTTGGGTTGATGAGAGGAGGCGTGTTGTTATGCGAGGAAACCCCTCAGGATTTAATTACGAAGAATCAATGCGACACGATGGAGCAAGCATTTTTAAAACTTAGTCAAAAACAAGAAAGTTCGAGACAGGTCAGTCTCTTCAGAATTTTTACAACTGTATTTAGTTACTGGAGTATTTAGTTAGTAGTTTATTTAAAATAACTACTTTAAGGAATGTACCCTAAACTCCAGGAAGCCTACCTTCCCAACAATGCAATTCAGTTTACGGTAGTTCATTCGAAGGATGATCCTTCAGTCTCTTTGCACCATATTTTGGTAAAAAAACAATTCATATCTCCTTCGTTTATGTTCCTCTTCGTGTTTGCATAACTCCGAATTTAATTCAGTAAGTTTTTGCAAATAACCAGGTTTTCTATTTATAGTTGTATACAGCACATATGCGTAGTTCATATATATATAGAGAGTAAACAGTTGGATGCGAGGGAAGTTCTCTAACATTACTGGAAAGATGCAGAATAGATTCTGTTCAGGCAGCTCTTCGGAAGAACGAATTTTCATGACCATTCGGAATCAGCTTCAGAACGTGGCCATATTCTTGGATGATGTCAATAACGCCTACTTTTTTAACCTTATTATAGAAATGGAAAGGATTGGGAGGAGGGGGTTGTTCAAAACCTGTGTTTTCCACTCTGTTAAAATTATAAAATGAAGTCGATACTTTTTCGTGCCCGTTCTGATCGTGTTACCCACGAGGGCAGAAAAATCAAAGAAAAGGAAAAAATGTCCCGAGAAACAACAGGAAAAAGAACCGAATTAAAGGAATGAAGAAAACGTGATCGACTCACCCTACCTTTCCTGACTAGGTCCAAAATGGCCCTGGCGCCAATGCTGTACTAAAGCCACAAGAAGCTGAAGAAATGAAGAGGTTCTTGGATACGGTACAGGAATCGGAAAATTCCGTATAGGTAATAGATATTGTAGAAAAAAATAGATCGGTCGAAAACGCACCAAATCGAGGCGATCAGAAAGGCGGTGAACATGGGAATGGATGGGCACAGAGATAGATGGAGGTGAAAGGCCAAACGGAGGAGGGGCGGCTCAAGCTCCCACCGACCTCGGGCGACTACCAGCGAACTATGCCCCTTAAACTCAAAACATTTCTTCCGAATTGACCTGAAAACGTGCAGCGCAAATAAATCATTTTGTTGTTCGGATGAGTGGTATAAATTCTGCTAATCAATAGCAAATTTCGTCTATTTACCGTAACTGACTTGGGGTTTTTACATAGGGATTTTTATTTTTTTATCGGAGGCAAAGTAAGCGTGAGGGTTTTTTATTGGGAAATTTGTAAACGTGATGCCGCGTGTATTGTTATGTGGCATCACCCGTTCAAATAATCGGTTAACACGGACTCGTAAACTGCATTTCATCTATACGCCAGAATTTTTCAGAGTCTAAATTTTGTCATAACGCTAGTATTAGGAGAATTGTTTCCATTCTTAGCCACGGACATACGAGTATTCTTTTTTTGTGACGCATTACAGTTATTCAAATTCAATTAAGCCAGTTACTAATGAAATGTGTTCAAAATCGAAGAGTGCATGAGTATATCAAGTTCAATGTGGGGGTGAATGAAATTTCCTTCATTATGTTTTCAGATCGAAACGTCGGCTGCATCGAAGCAACCACCAGATACGAGTAGACAACCAAGTTCTAAAAAATCATGGTTTAAAGCAAGATGTTTTAGAGCAGAACTAGTTAAAAATTGGTTTTTCATTTGGAGGAACAAACCGTAAGACACGTTATTTTCAATCAAATTGTGTGGAGTTGCCATTATAACTGAAATTTGACGTACGTGGGAGCTGAAAAGTTAAAAAATGCTAAGTCATATCTGGTTTTACGTTACTTTCAAAGGATGCTGGCGTTTCTGTTCAGCCTTCCCCTGGTGATCACGTTCCTATTCAACATAGCCATCGGGCACAATCCTCGAGGGATGCGACTGGCTGTGGTAAGCCAGGAGACTCCTCATGGTGTATTCGACTGCGTTGTGCCGCCACCACCAGGCCTCGGATGCAACTTTACATACCCTCTCAGCTGTAGGTTTGTGCATAAATTGAGAGACAACGGGATAGAAGTGGTGCGTATTCAATTCTATGACACATTAAAATTACTCGTAATGAACGTATAGGATTTGGATATGATTGGTGTTAGAGACATTAATAGAACAAGTTAGTAGCTGTCCTTTCTTTAGCAACTTGACGTCTTAGTTAGGGCGTGGTTTTTATGATTAAGCAGTTTTATACTATTTCGTACTCAACATTTTGAATTATTGATATTTCACTGCATTTACAACACTTCTTGATAAATTGCACTCTTCTCACTGCTTTTACTTAGTTAACATGAAATCTCACGAAAAGGTTAATCTGAGCGCTCTCGAACCGAACAATTAAGAAATATCTTCCAATTATTCTCATTCTCTCACTCTGCAGCCGTTCCTTCCTGCTCACACACGCTGTGTATGGTCTTGGGTTTTTATAGGAAGTATTTACCTTGGTGTCTTGGTCTATACAGTAGTGCTGAATAAGGGCAGAAGCGAGGCGTCCGATGGGTATGTCAGCAATTATCCGTGGCCCTACTATCACCCTTGGTACATTAGTTCATATCTCAACTGGTTGGCGTTCCAACGAAGAACCTCCTATTCATACCTGGTAGGGGAGCGCGAGAAACTAGGTAGAAAATACCTATACGTTTTTCATAAATGTTTCACTTACATCAGGTAGAACGAATATAAACATCAAAAAGTAAGTGAATACACGATTTTTTAACGTTTCCAAATTCTTAGAAGTAAATGCCGTATGGAATTTATTCGACGTCTTTTACCAACATTTCATTCCACCCTGGCCGTCCGTTTAACAGAGATATAACACATAAAAATCTTTTCAGATCATTGAAAAGTTGTTCATATTTTTTCAAGAACGACTGTAAGCGATTGCGACTTTACACGAACAATACCTAAGCGTTTCAGCAGTACAAACTGGACGAATTTAGAACAGTTACACGGATGTTGACTGTGAAATTTTCAGTTAAGTTGACTACTGAGTTGTCAACAGTAATTAGCGCAATCAAATATAGAGCTCACAAATCCTTGCACAGTTACGTTAGTTCATTACCGGAGGGAAAAGTTCCTATAATACTAGGGGCGAATTTCGGAATTCGTTGAACCAGCGGAGCATAATGTTAGTGGGTCTGCTGTGAGGTTGTAGCGACTTCTAACGGCTCTGTATCGAACGAAAACAACAAGGTCTTGACTAAAACTCCCTACAGAATGCACGAGCGTTTGTCTTTTTCTGGCGCTCTATCAATCGAAGGGGTGCGGTAAGCGATGCAACAAGTAACGATCACCGATCAGCTAACTCGACATTTATAGTGGTGCGTCCCAGGATTCAAGTATACCGGTATCTCTGTCTCAATCCTCAAACATCGATATAACTCGTCCCTCCCGGAGAGTGAAATTATGGGCTACAAATTTTGTTTTGAACATTACAATGTCTTTGAAGTCGTTTAAGCGAATTTTACAATTTGTTTATAGTTTACAGATTACAGAGTAGTTTACGAACTAGATTTACAGATTACATTGTGCAGAATTTGTTTTAAATTTCTCATCATCAACTGGTGGACAAATTTGAACGGACGCTCTGTATTTATAATACTGAGAATAAAGTGAATCACATTCGAAACAAACAGCATAGGATAATTGTCAACACTTTGCCACAATTTTGTGATATTAACTGCACGTAGATCAACCAGTATCAGCGACCCCTTTGGCCCCAGGGAGTATTAGCGGGGAAGTTCCAATGACATTAAGGCAGAGTCCTCCTCTGCCAGGAGATGCACCTGTAACCACCAATAGTCGGGTTCAGCTACTGAAACTGCCCATCCCTCCACTTTCAGGAGCAATAAACGAATTTCCTGGCTTTATCGCTTTGGTTGACGCTTTGATTTACCAGTCCCCTACCTTGTCGAACATAGGGAAATTCAGTTACCTCCTCGCTAGTTTACGAGACAGTGCACTGAGCCTCGTTCAAAACGACATTTAAATTTCCGTACTTTAGGATCCTAGTGGATTGTCGGATGTTAGGAAAGTGCGGCAATTGCCCGTTTCTGAGGATGAAGGCGAATGATGGCCAGAGGAGAAAAAACAATTTTTAAATTAACATTACAATTACAATACAATTTCTCAAAACAGACATTTAAATTTGTGCACTTTAGGCTCATAATAGATTATTCGATGTTACGAATGTGTGGCGATTGCCACTCTGTGAGGAAAAAGGCGGAGGATCGCCAGAGGACAGGAATTAATCGTACAATTTCTTAAAACAGACATTTAAATTTGTGTTCTTCATGGTTCTTAGGAAAGTTAGGAAAGTGTGGCGATTGTCTAGCTAGAAAAACGGAACGGAATCAATGACTACAACAGTACGTGTAATACGGATCATTATTTTCCCACCGACGGAGATTTGCGGTTTTAGTCTGGAGAAACTAAAGGAACCGATTTCAATTGAATAGTTACTATTTTTCGAGCCGGAGTCGTTAATGAGCTGTAGAATGGTCACGTTAGGGGGAGTCCTTTTCGGAGCGTTTATTGTGCTCTCCAAGACAAACGGAGTCGTTATTGTATTCCATCTCCAGAATTCATAGTTTTGTCTTTTAATTCACTCTCAATTTTTTTAAGATGCAACTCAGGTCTTTTTTTAAGCACGCATGTCTGTCCTAAATAATTTCTTTCAAGACGTAGGTAGGACATGTTATCCTAAAATTTCATGTTCGCAGCTGATCCAAATTAGCTCAAACTCGATATTTGGCCTTCAGGGTGGGTATGGGGTGTCAAAATGATGGTGATAATGATCAAAACACTAAATGTTTTACGTATAGGGTGGTCCGTTTTATGTATAGGGTGGTCTGTAAATCCATCAGTTAGTTGTTTTTGTTTGAGTGGCGTAAATATGGTGTCGCATTTTGTGTTGATTTGTTCATTTATGATCTGTCCATTGAAGTTTTTTTGTTTATAGATTTCCATGTTTTCTAATATGTTCAGTTTTCGTCTTTTGTATTGTTTATGTAGCAAGGTGGTCTTGTATTTTGATAGGTTCTACATTGTCTTTTTACTGTTGTTCACTGGTAAATTACCAAGCACGTGTTTCGCCATGTCTATGTGCCTGTTGTTTGCTTACATTAAACACGACACGTTAACCACAAGAACATAACGGTTGCAGTCCTTGTGGATTTCAGTGCTGCGTTTGACCTATTAAGAGATCATATTGGCAATTCTCGGGTCAATCGGGGTGTCGGGGAGCACATTAGGATGATTCGACTCACACTTATCTGGAAGATGCTTCGCAGTAAAAGGAAACGGCGGTTTGCTGTCAGCATGGAGTGCTGGGAACCCTTGTGGGAACCCCACAAGGATCAGTTCTGTCACCTCTGTGTTTCATTCGCTACACGACATCGCAAGTGGGAGCATTTTCAGACGGCGCTTCGCACATGGAAAATGCGGACGACCTACAGTTTTACAGGTCCAGCAAAGTAAGCAACATAAGAGAGACAGTGAGCCTTTTGTCTAGAGACCTAGCGAGTGTGGCGGGTTGGTGTAATAGGCATGATCGTAGACCGCAGTGTCTACAACAATCGTTCGAGTTTCTCTCGTAGCGCGACACTCGGAGCAAGAACAGCGTTCTTCAAATTCCAGCCCATCAGACGAATATGTTCGCAAGATCATTCGTAGTCCGAGGGACAAAGATACATAATGAGCATACAGATCTGTTCCAGTAGTGTGGTAGGATAGAAGTGTTCAAAGAAAAGTGGAGACCACCTCTCCTTCCCATTCGTGTGGAGATCACGGAGCTACAAACGAAGAAAGCAGTTCGACATTTGGGCGTGATGGTGGATTGCAAGATTTTGTTTGAGTCACATATCTGGCTGTCGAAACAACGGCTCTTCCCCTTCTGACGGCCAAAGAGGGCCGCAGCCAAATGCAAGCATAAGCGTACAATATATTCTTCTGTATGGTGTAGTCCACATCAGAACCTACAACAGTAAGCAGGTGGCAGCTGTGCTCAGGAGATGCGCCCTTCGCATTGCTTGCTCATACAACATAGTGTCTCAGGAGGCACTTTTGGTGATAGTAAGTGTTATCTGGCAGCCAACGATCACTGGAAGAAAAGAAGGAGAGCAGTGTACCTTGGGAGGGGGCAAGGCAACGCCTTGGTCAGGTAGATTGCTATTTTACCCCGTTCCTCACGGGACATGGAGCATTTAGTGGCTTCAGCGAAGTGCCTAAACTGCGTGCGCTACAGAGCAATGGTGAATGATACTTCCCATGCTAGAGGTCGGCAAGCTAGTGGCCCTCAGTATAGGACACAGACAGCTGGCTCACGCCAGATACATTCCTACGCACCGTGTTGAATTTCGATCACAACTGAAGTTAGTAATACCACTGAATGGGTGTGGTATAGGCCATTGGAAGGAGAAATGAAATAAATATTTTTTGCACTTATGATTGAAGACTTTATATTATTGTTCACAGAATATACAGAATATATCCCCTTAATATAATGCTTTCGTTAAAAGTGCAGTTTTGGAAACAGGTGCCGATGGAGGACGTTGTCACAGCAATCCGAGCTGCTCGAAAAAACTACGTTTGGGGTCTCGTCTTGATACCTGCCAACTATACGTTTAGTCTTCTGGCGCGGCTCGAACACAACTTGGAAACTCCAGATTATTTCGCAGACCACGCGGAAATAAATGTATGGCTCGACATGTCTAGTAAGTATGGCGCCTAATATGTAATGTTTAGTATTTTATGTGGAAGATTCCTGAAGCATCTTGTGATGAGTTTTGGAACAACTATCATTACTTTCCTTCACTCGAGGGGCGTATCAGCGTGGGATTAGTTGCTGAAACTTCCACTTCATTTTCTCACTTTGAGTTTGTAGAGTGCAGCGTCTATCGACGTGCTAGTTTTATCAAGGGTGTGGGGAGTTCTCCTTGAGCACCGTACTTTTTATAATATACTCGTAGTTTCCTCCACCCTTCCCTCTCACCCGTTTTCTCCGTTGCCCTTTGGCCTAAGAAGTTGGATTTTTCTGACTGGAGATCCTTTAGGACTTTCTCACGCCCCAAAACTATATAGACAAAGTTCCATTTGAAAGTTTAGTCTTTGTTTTTCGAGAATCTCTTCAATCTTCCATGTGCCTCCAATTTTGAGCCCTGCAGATGTCTTTTCTTCTATGTATTTTTTCCTTCTACAGGGTAGACATTGTTTGTTTTTCCACCTAATAGTAGGCCTTTCATTGGTTCAAGGTATAGGATATAAACGGTCTTGGGTAGCACTCCTTTGCTTCCGTCCTCTTGGTAGCAGCTATTACCATGCATTCACACAGCAGTTGGACTAGAACGCTTCATCAGAAGCTCCCTTCATCGTCGCAACTGAATATCACGTGGCACAGAATGAATCACTTTGGTTGGTTAGGCACACTTCACAGTATCGTGTTTCAGATTGAACCACATAATGCTATCCAATTCTTGCCATCCGTGTTGTGAGGACTCCATGAAAGGCTGGAATACTAATTACGCTGATGGAAACCCGATGAAGGTTTTGCCTCAGATGTTGGTGAAAACTACCCCGAGGGCCAGAACTGGCAGTCTTACGCCGTGATCACAAGTACCCAGTAGTAAACTCTGAAGTACGAACGTAATTGATACTTAGTAACGTGCACACTTTTTGTACTTTACATTTGAATTTTCAGAGACCCATGACCTAAACCTTTCAGTGTCAAAAGTTGTAAGACCATGCCAAAACTTTTCTTGTGTGTTCCTGACAACCTACTGTATTATTGTGGTTGTTACCAAGTCATTTCTCATTCGTATCTCACCTAAGTTTCCCTACGCTAAATCACGTGCTCCTGGCGGGCAAAACGTTCACCAATAAATCGCGAGGTTCTTGTCCCGTTCTACCTTTTTTTTCTTATTTTTGTTGTGAGATGGAGTTTCATGACTCTTTAGCAGCAATAAGGCACTTCCTTGAATAAACTGTGATAAGTCCGATCTTGAATCTGGAACTAGAACAGAAAGACCACTACTTCGGGTGGAAACCACTGACATTTTCCTACGTGCTTCCTCCACCGTGCCTTCCTATTTAAACTATCGTGTTTAACTTTCGCCAATGAAGTTCCAGAAGCAAATCTGATGAGCTGCATCTCGTTCTATTCTTTTGTCACCGCAGGTTCCAATTGTGCTTGCAACACTTTAACCGATTTGCGGATTAAGTATTGAGTGTTGACCACAGTTTCATTAAATACATAGTTCTAACCGGTATTTTATTCTTTTTCCAGACCAGAACATTGGATTGCTCACAAAACTCAACATCATTTCAACATACACGTCATACATGACCGAATTATTTGATGTGTGCCGCTGGCCTAAATCAGCTGTGGCTCTTCCAGTAGCGGTTAGTTGATACATTTTCCTGGCAATAATATTTTATTTTTTTGTATTTACCCAAGTGAAGGAGGAGAGGAAGAGGATGGAAGCATAGTTTGATTCACTAAAGATCAGTGAAACTACGAAGCACATACAAAACATGTTGCAGTTATCTATTTGATCTTAGTCCAATGTGGCAAGCGCTAGAGAAAACCCTGCAAATTATTACACAACGGTTTATTATTCGGATTAACAGCTTGACCTAGCATTAATGCTCCGAGACCCATCCCGCTCGATTCAGCATCGAAAAATATCAAAATGAAACCCAAAAAAAGGTCGTAAAGAACTGAATCGTAATATTAAAATAAACAAAAAAAAGAAAGTATCTAGAAAAAACTGAATTTTAATATGAAAACATGCACGCTAAATATTAATATCAATATGTAACCAAAAATCTGTGAAAAAACCAAAATGAGAATGAAACGAAAGAATCTAAAAAATTGAATCGTATTAAAACCAAAAAAAATGAAACAAACGAACTATTAAGTAAATAAACCAAAAATAAACGAATAATGAAAAGTTTAATCGAAGATAATAGATATTTTGCTAACGGAAATAGTTGAGACGAGCGAAATAGTCATTCGTGGAGGTGAAGACGAGAACGAAATACGAAACACGAATGAATCGGGGGGGGGCTTCCAACGAGTAGAGCGGGGGCGGCGGGCGAGCGTTGCGTTGAGAGGCGAGGGGGCGGCGTTGCCAGTTGAGCGATTTCGATGAGACCGAAACGTTGACTCCCCGTTTCGTTAATTTTTTTAATCGTTTTTTGCCCATAACAATCATGGGCTTCGTCCGATCGGATTGCCGAGTTGGCGGGCACAACTAGATACCAAATTGGATTTTTGTGCGAAAGAACGAATTTTTTGGACCACGTTAAAGGTCCAAACGGCACCTACGGCGGGCGGCGGCCGGGGGTCGGCGGACGGACATTGCAAATTTGGAATCTCCATGTCTTGAAACGTAAAGTATCAAATTGTAAAAAATGTTTCGTGACCGAAAACATAGGGTTATTATTCAGAATGAATAATAAACCAAAAGCAGTGCTCTAAGATGCGGTTCCGTGAGGTATCATTCCAGCGGATTTTAAAGTGTTTTTACAAACGTTTTTGCGAGAGGTACGCGTTGTTTACTGACATCCGGGAAAATGATAATTTTGAGGACATTTTGTAGCTGATTTTTTCATCGTTTAAGGAAATTTGCTCATGAAGCCATCTGAGTATATGACATTTCTTACGGCATATTACATTTTATAATTCTTTCCAGATGAAAAAACCAATTTATGGAGAAAACGTGGCCAACTTGAACCACTACGCAAGTCCAGCAATAGTTCTTCTGTAAGTTCATTTCTCCGTGAAACTTGAAAAAACTGTTGAACTTTACAAATTGTTGTCTGGACTCGGAATGTGTTCAGTTCGGTTTTCCATCTACTGTCTAGAAACTAAATGCAGAGGATTTCTAAGTAAATCCAACGTACGGGTGTAGTTGTACACCGATAAGGCGCAAAAGTTAAACTATGCCGATGAAATCGTTGAAAATCACTATTTTTCCGGTAAGGCTCGAGGTTTTCCACAACCCCGTTAATAAAAACACTTTCATCGTATTTGTGGTCAAATGTTCTAATACTATTGTGGTTATGAGCCCATGCAATAATTACGTATTGAGAAAGCGACAACACTGAGGGGCACCTATAAACTATGAACCCAATTCCCAAGAGTTCCTCGTAAAGGGATCCCTTCGTCTAAAAGGATCATCAAATTACAAAGGAATGCAGGTACTTCCACTACTAAAGCCAATACCATATCACTTTGGTTCGTACGGTAGCATCCTCTATTTCGCAGAAACTATCCTAAAGTACCCAAAGATGTTACACTAATGGCATGACGGGGAACTGCTGAATTGATTACTTATCTTTCGTTGTTATTAGACGTTGGCTTAAAAATGCAGCTTATGAAAAACAATCGTTAGAAACATTTATTTTATGAACAATCTAAATAGCTATGGTTCGTCCTACTGTGATTTTCAAGACCTAGCAAAATGTCTGGTCAAAAGCGTCAAGGAAAGAATGGAGTACCATTTTAAGATACAAAAGATAATATTAAACGAATACCTAGTTAGTTGTGCTGAAGCGGTTTAACTTAACATTTCTTGGTGTCACCGCTGGAATCAGTTTTTCAAATCGTTCGTATGAACTTCGTATAATTTAATGTTTTAACAGAAAGTGGTAACGCTTAACTTAGCTAGTATTTATTGGGTTCGGTACTGATGTCACTACCTTTCTTGAGTATCTGAAGTACATGTGAGTTATGGGATTGATTGAACTCGTATTGGCCTACCACCCACATTTTTGTTTCCTTCCAGAACGCTATGTTAGTATAAGAGCGAGGTTTATAAGGAAAAAAATATCTGGTGCGTTGCAACGCACAACTTTCCTTAGCTCTACGTCAATTCACTTTCTACATTGCTTTTCCTACTTAAATAATAAATGTATCACTTTTTCGTGTCCTCTTCTTTGCAGAGGATGTTGTCATCCACGATGGCAGAGTCCACAACCATGTGATCGCTCTGGTTTGAACCTGGTACGACTCACCAACTGTGCAATTTGAGTACCAGGGTGTGAGACATGGTTGTGACGTCAATGCACGACCTTCCTCACGGCCCATCATAGGTCGCCTCAGTCATGGGGTCGTTGGCAACAACCAAATTTTACTTGGTGAGCAACTCTATGTACGCCTCACCCACCCCATCCATAGTCGGGTATCTCCACAATGGTAATCTGGCCTTAGCATCAGCACAGACTATGCAGGGCCATCCTGATAGTCATGCTAGAGCCCGCTCGAGTGTTTGAAGGCTGTTGGCATTTGGTGCGCCTAATTGCTTGTAAAATGATATCACAACCAGCTCAAAGCCACCGGCTCAGATGAGCACAGCGATCAAGTGCTGGCTGTTCAGGTGGGTGAGGGCGAGCATGTCGATGGACGAGTCAATGCAGCCACTGCCACCTGGGCTTGCCCCGTTCTAGCTCCAGCCACCACTCGTGCCTGTGATCCCAGACCAAGAGTTTTGGATCCTATGTATGGTTCTCGTATGGTGTGAACACTGCAGCATTTCTTGAGTACACTTTACAGCAACTCAGCCATAACCGAGGAACTCCTATTTGTGTTTTGCTGAAGGATTCGAACTGATAACCTATTTATAATCTACTCATGACTCCTGGAGGGCAATTGCTCGCTGACGAATGGTACAGCGTGCGTCTCCTGTAGAGTGGGAGACCTATTGTAATTTGCATTAGAGGCAATTGGCACATTTGAGGGGAGCCTCACGCTTGCACTCCTTGCTCAGATGTGACATAGAGCACCAGGCGCACACCACAGTTCTCGTGCATGTTACTGCCAGGTGGCCATAACGCAGGCATTTGTAGCACTGTGTGTGGGCTTGGTACTTACGGATGGTGGTCAGGTATTAAAGAAATTGGGTTATGTCCGCCAGTAGGCAAATTACTAAAGTTAACGTACCTGTTAGGTGAGTCCGTCTCCTCTGGCTTGTGAGTTACTGTGGGCAAGCGCTTTCGATGTAAAGACATCATCGTCTGGCCGTTAAGTCAGTACTCCTTAACTGTCCTGAGTACTGACTTAACGGCCAGACGATGATGTCTTTACATCGAAAGCGCTTGCCAAGGTAACTCACAAGCCAGAGGAGACGGACTCACCTAACAGGTACGTTAACTTTAGGATGGTGGTCCATTGAGGATCCAAGGGAAGGCCTCACATGCTCCACAGCTGCCAGTCTGGCCACCCACCGAGACTAAGACACATGAGGAATTTTTCGGCTGCTGCTCAGCCCTCAGCTACTGGTGATTTGGTGAGCGGGACACACGCTATAGGCCGCCCCAGGAACACTTAAACCTGGTTTTCCCCCTCCTCATTCTGAAGATCGCACCTATACAGGGGAGCGCTCATAGGTGTTAGTATGCTACTTCCAGGATTGTCTCTCGCTCTTTACGAGTGTTTTAAGTCAATGTGTTCTGCCACGTAAGCCATTGCAGTGTTGTTTGTATCTGGAACGTGTTGCGTATATCAGTGTTGTGAGCTTTAAGCCCCTTTATGGCCGGCTTTTACGGCCACGCAGAGGATACGGCAGGAGAATTCCCGCCCCCTTCTTGCGGGGGGGGGGGGGTGTTCTGCGATCCCAGCTCAAGGTAGGGGGTTCCCAGTGTGTCATGTATGTGAACGAAGTGTAAGTTGTGTCTCTCTAAGTCCGGCTCATACGACACGCAGGGAGTACGGCTGTGGTATTCTGGACCCCAACTGCAGGGTGAGCACAGTGTGGCGACAAGTACACTGTGACGCCAAGCCACAGTTAAGCCTCGATGTAATCCAGCGGAGACCTCGTAGAGGTGAGGTTGTCATTCCAGCTGGGCCCACCCGGCTGTCCCTTTTAGTCGACTTTGCAGAGCCAAGGAAAGTAATGTTACTTAGAACTGTCCAAACTAGTTTTTCCGATGTAAAATTACGAACTTACAATTTGAATTTGAAACGTTATCATGATTTTTTTTTTTACAGCTTGATATTTTACTTGCCAATGTCGTACACGATAGGCGTGCTGGTCCAAGAAAAACTGCTTGGAGTTCTTGAGAGGAGTTTAGTTGTTGGTAAGCAACTTTTCCTATTAATGTAGTTTATAATTACGGTGAAGGGATTTATCCAATGCGGTACATAAACGTACACGTTCTTTCTATATTTTTATTGATTCTTCAGTTTATTGCAAAAGCAACCTCAGAGCATCAACGGAATTCGTCATTGTCACTGATGAGATCTAATACAATTATATGTTACGAAAAATAACTGGTGCGTAGTAACGCACAAGTTTCCGCAACCCCGTAAATTTGCCAACCAAGCCAGTTGTGTCTTTTTGTTAATTGTAACGCTGGCGGTGGCGGTGGGATGTAGACACGCTCGGATTTACCATACCAACAACAGGAAGAGGTTGGTGTGGAGACTACACGTCCTGAAGATCCGTCATGCGATGAGAACTCTCCGATTGAAGAACCGGCACTACATCTTGATGGTCAATTGATCGAAATTAAGTCTATAATTGAGCAGAAAATAGGAGAGCAAATCAACGAATGTATGACAGAACTTCGCCACTTATTACGTGAGGATTAGAGGAAGGAGCCGCATTCAGCATTAAGGCAGGCTTTTGCGTGGAGCGAGCCTGAAATCATTGGGGGTGCATAGCCATCCCTCTGACCCTGCAACCAATCACCAGGTCGCACAACAGTCCCCTGAACTAACTCCCAGTAGTTACAAGATGTTGAAACCTCGTTTGTTTGATGAAAGTGCTGACTGGCGGGCTTATATTAGGCAGTTTGAAGTCATAGCCTAAACAAATTGCTGGTCAAACCGACAAAAGGCCATTGGACTTGCAGCAGCTCTTTCAGGACCTGCACTAACCACTCTTGTTGAGATGCCTTTGCAGTACACATATGAACATCTTGTTGCTGCCTTAGAGGAACGCTATGGCATGCACAACCAAGCTGAACTTGGTCTCGCTCTTCTCCACAGCAGAAAACAGCTACCAGATAAAGACATCGCGACTTACATTCAGGCTGTCAAGGAATTAGCATGTAAGACTGGCCTGGACGCCAAAAGGGACAATGAAATTGCGTCTTATTTTTTTAGGGGTTTACGAGACCCCAAACTCTGGGAATGGGTCACGAATGTATGACCAGCTAGCAGCAAAACGGCCTTAACAGACGCGCTGGTACTTACTCTGCGTATGTAAGTTGCAGGCAAAGCAACTTCCGTTAGGGTTTCTTCGGTCGAATTAGTACCAGAACAGCGAGGAGTTCAGCTCTATCAGATCACACGCCCATCTATAAAACCAAAACTGTGTTGGCGTTGTGACCCTCCCGACCACAAATTTCGTAATTTCCCAACATGTCGTCAACAGCAAACATTCAGCACTAACCAGAACCAGATGAACGCGCAAAATGCCAATCGGTCGGCTTGAAGGGTGCCAAGCCAACTGGAGCAGCAGATGCACCCACATTGAACCGTATTTCAGAGCCTGTTTTTAACTCATTCAATTCTTTTGTAAGTGAAAATATTAAAAATGAGGATGTCATTTACAGAGTGTCGTCCTTTATGTCCTTGGTGTTATCGGGAAAAATCAACGGCGAACCTTGTAAATTGGTAGTTGATACTGGTGCATCACGAACAATTGTGAACTGCGATATAATGCGATGCTCTGGCACTCATTTAAAGTCAGCTGGTACCTTATGCCTGAGAGCTGTTTCTGGTGATAAGGTTCCTGTGTTAGAGTTTGACAGTGGAGATGGGCGAAACAGGAAACATACAAGTTTAGTGGTTAATATTCAGGAACAAAGCATCTTAGGATTAGACTTTCTAACTGTTCATAGATGCATAATCGATCCAGTAAACAGTGAAATTCGTGCAGATGGGAAACGGTTGACAGTAATACGGCCAAGTGAAGAAGAGTCTTTTCTGATACAAGAATAGGAAGTTTGCGACGGTTTCGCTGCTATTGAGGATGAATGGGAAACTGGACTTGTCCCAGACTTCGCTAGAAGATCCAGCATGTTATACAGATTACAGGATCAGCCATCATTTGTATGGAATGAAGAAGCCCAAGCAGCATCTAGCCCATCTAGATCCGGTGGCCCCATTCATCCTTGACACAGATGCCAGCGATCAAGCGATTGGAGCAGTACCCTCTCAAGTTCAGAATGAGTGTGAGAAAGTTCTGAGTTATTTCAGACGATGCTTGAAGAAAGAAGAACGAAGATATTGCACAACTCGAAAAGAACTATTCAGTTTGGTTGAAGCCCTCAAACATTTCAAGTCATTTGTTGTGGAGGTTGTTGTGGAGCTCCATTTCAGGTGAGAACGGATCATGCATCTTTCGAAAATTTGGGGAAAGTTTTTTGTCTTTCTCGGAAAGTGGTCGAGGGAGAAAAATATCGGCCCCGACCATGGTGTAAATCCTTGATGTAGTATTGCCAAAAAGTGTAAAAGCCGATTTTTCCGTTCACCGTATTTTCATGGAGATATTTATAAAGTAGAAAAATTTCATATTAATTAGTAGTAGATGATCTGAAGGTTTAATCAGAATTGTGATAGTCGTTGTTGAGAAAAATCCTTTTCTTGGGTACATTTCAACCCCCATTCTTCCTTTCCCATCACCTGAAATCGTCGATGACGTTATTTTTGCGTCGTCGAAAAATAACTAACAAAACGAACACGAACCAGCATAATTGGTATGGAAATCGAACTATTTTTTTTCCAAAGCTCACCGTAAATGGGTCGGTGGCACCCAAAAAGGAAAACCTAAATAAATAATAAGTAAGGAAATGGGGAGAGCACACAGACAACCCTACGCCGGCTCTAGGGATAAAAGGATTGGGACGGGGAAGGAAACATGGATTAGAGGATGTTTCACGATAGAACGACCACCAGTAAAGTTACGACCCAAGCAACACGCGGGTGGTATTACCACGGAGAAAACCTGCTGATCAGCAGCCCGATGCATCTCTTCAGCACTTTCCTTGCATCACACACAACACGGACACTGTCAATGCTGCAACTCTGATGTTACCCGCCTCCACTTCATGAGCTTCCGACACCACCATACGAAGATCCGTCCTGGCGTATTAGCGCGTCTTGGCTTGCCATGTTAAAGCATGATCCCGGCTGCCAGATACTACCTGGACATCCAGGTTCACTGCAGACTCGTCGGGACCAACGACGACGATGTCAGGCCTCAGTCCTTTCCCGAGACAACCTGGTAGTGCACTAGCAACCTGCTTGCAGACAACGTCATGACCCTTGACACGTCCCCCATGAATACGTGGACACACCTGCACTTCATGATTCAGTGACTCAAACAGGTTACGACTGGCACGACAGCGAGCATTCACAACATTACAGTCCTGGCCTCTTGTACACATCATCGCTGTACACGAATGGCGTGAAAGTTCTGGTAATCCCCCCCCCCTATGAATACCCTCTGAAGCCCACTCCACCCACGCAGAAGAGTAGGGGGAGACAGGACATTGCCTGAGTTCACGTTTGTCCACCGAACCATGCAGAGCAGCTGCAAATTCTGAAGGCTTACTGGGCTTGGGGGCAGATGTAGTCGCTATGTGAGTCTCCCGAGCAAGGACCAGCTATCCTAGCCACTAGACCATACTGGAAGGATGTAAAACGAGATTAATTAGTTTATTGACCTTTCAGTTCATGATTTTATAAATCATGCCCTTCTGTTCAACAATTTTTCAAACCATCCGTTGAGCTAACACTCGGATAACTCAAAAGTTAAACGGGTTTTATGTGAATGTTTCCAAAAATGGCTCGAATGGCTCAGTTAACCCGCAGGTCACGTGTAACGCCTACATTTTATATTGCATAAAGTTTTAAGTAAAAATACGTCAAACGATGGTGCAACACGTATTATGTCTACTTCTTCAACAGTTTTCTAGTATCCATCCATGGCAATGGCAATAAATTCCAATGGGCACGCCCATCATGTCTATGTGAGGCCGTTATGATTTTATCTTTTATAAACAACTAATTTATCATTTTTAACTTGGCACCTTACCGTGTGGAGTCTACAGCTACATTTCGGAAACATGGATCTTGCTTCTATTCTTTCGAATTTCATGACGCCATATCTTGTGACTATTTTTTGTAGGTTTTTTGGATACTAAAAGTATCAAAATACTGTAAAATGTTCGGGCGCTGTATAGTAATGGAGAAGGCAGTAGGAGGGATTTCGTAATATATTTTTCTGTATATTTTGACGATTCGAACTTGCGAAAACGGAAAACACTGTCCAACCCTCTGTCTTGTTATCAATCCTTATTAATAACGCAGTATTGAAATTTTTTTCATCAATTATTGAATTAATAATGGCGATAACCTGATTAGTAAGCATAATTTGATTTACACAGTACGCACTTATCTATCTTGGTATGTTTTCAGGGGTGAATCTAGTGGAGGTCTTTGTTGCTCATGCTGTCATCCAAGTCATAATTCTGTTCTTCCAAATGGGGATTTCCATGATAGTTTTATACTATATATATGAAAGCCCTTTCATCGGTGGTCCTATATCTACTTCACTATTACTTCTGCTCCAAGGAATCAGCGGGCTCGCTTTCGGTGGGTACCTACCCATTTGTGACAACTAAGTAACAAGCAATGGCTTTTAAATTATTGTATACTGTATCGATAACACCAGTGTGGTACTTATTCAACGAAAAATCATCATTATCCTTTGAAATGAATTTTCGGAGGTGAACTGTATTTGCACAACACAAATATCTAACCGAAACCCTCACTCGCCTGGTCTTTGAATATCATCTCAGAGCACATCATCACGTGAAATTCGATTGAACTACATCAAGAAAACACGTGTTTGCAGTGCCCCAAATGAGAATGGGAAAATAGTGGAGCGTTGAATGAGCACAATTACTTCTCGGGGCCGTCCTAATGAACAGCTACAAGTCTGAGAGTGTTCCAGCCACTCCAACCGCGGTATGACTGACTGGATCGTACTGAAAATGGAAAGAATGGGATTATATGAGAAGGGTAAGAGCAGAGTTCCCAAGAGCCAACGTTTATTGTGTGTGAGCGAGATCTTTTGAACAGAAAGATTGTAGAGTATTTCCAAGCGTTTGGGTAGACCGTGAGAAGTACGGGAATATGAATGGAGTTTAAAGCAAATACTGATCAGTGCAAATAGCTGGGGTGTCAAGCCAGCATCAGTGAAAATTATTTCACCGTTCAGCAGCCCAGCGAAAAACGGCCAAAAGAAAAGGAACAGCTAACAATAAACTGAGATAAATTAATTAATTTGTTGTTGCTAGAGAAAAGGGTCAAGTTTTAGAGAAAACAGGTGAGTAAAACTGGCACTTGGAGCACGTAAACACATTGCGGATGAGTGGAAGAAAACAATGAAAATTGATGTCGAGAAGGAAAAAATTTCTGCTCCAACGGCTGTATTTTGAACATTTAGATTTTCCCCTGATCAGGAAATGAACAAACTTAGTCATTCTTAGAGTCCAGAGTGGACCCCTGAGTATTTTCAGCTATTTCGTGAACCCCATTGACCATTCTCAAGCAGCATTCTCTTGATAACATTCATATATTTTTACCCGTTAAAAACATTATTTCATTCTGAATAATACACTTATGTTTTTTTCTTGTATTGTGCCCTTATTTAACTCACCGGCTGGCAGAAAATATCGTAGTGGACAACAGAACAAAATTGTTGTTACTGGTTAGTTTTAAGAATTCCAAGAGTTTAACCAAACCAAATTGGCTATGGGTAAACAGTTTAGACCTGAATAGGAGCGGTAGAGGCCGAGTGTCCTTTGTGGAAGGGATAAAATCGGGGTGAGGGGAAATATAATTCGCCATGA
Organism: Pachypeltis micranthus; assembly: GCA_020466155.1. Taxonomy (NCBI): domain Eukaryota; kingdom Metazoa; phylum Arthropoda; class Insecta; order Hemiptera; family Miridae; genus Pachypeltis; species Pachypeltis micranthus. Next base: position 3,110,045 of record CM035773.1, on the reverse strand, counting down.
GATTTCGGATGAACCCAAAATTTGTGTGAACTTAGCGAAATCCAGGCAGCTTGAGTTCCCTGTTAATGCAGGATTAAGGAATTAGATGTCACCTTGTACAGGTGTTCGTATTGGGTGCGTGGCGCCAAACATGTATCGTACAAGATTTTTATCAGAATATTCGTGTTAACCTCAGGCACCAAATACCCCTTCCAACAAGTATAAATTTCTCATCAATTTTGGAAACTGTCAATAGTTTTGGAGTGCACGACGCATTTTTGTAAACGCATAATCCGGCACTGAGGGCTTATATTCCCGGTCTCGTAATAATTTGTAAAAATACTGTTTCAGGGTTTTTTGTTGCCATTACATTCGACAAAATGATGCATGCAACGTTTGCCAGCCTCGCAGCAGTTTTTTCGTTTTTCTTCCTTTCCGGTGAGTTTTCGAATTGAATTAATAATGTAGTTCAGTGAATGAACTGTTCAAGGATTCAACTACTTTTCACAGCTAGAAGAGTTCTGGGGGTTGTTGCAGAACTGTATTTGTGTTGTTTGGTGTTCACATTCTAATGTATGTGCGTAAGTTATCTGGGGAAACGGTCTAAGTCTTTTGAAATTTATATTTTGACGGAAATACCTGAAGTTGTTATGTGTGTCACTCGTTGAAAATGTCTTTAGCAAATGTGTCCGAATATTTATTATTCTATCATGACCATTAAAGGCATATTGTTGAGAGTTCTACAGCTGTATATAAGACATTGTAAGTTTGAGAGCTCGTATGAAAAATAAGAGGGCTATAGGACGCATGAAAGGGCTCATGCAAAAAGTTGTGTGTGCGCGATGCATCGTACCAAACATCCATTGAATTTAGCGTAAATGAACATACTTTGGATGATAACTTTCAATCCGGATGGCAGAGACGAGTGCACTTCATACTGTATATTTGATCATCCTAATTTACTGTACTATACTGTACTACTTATTTGGTTCAATTTACTCAATGGAGATCTGTGCCCCCTCCCTAATCGTCCTCCCTTCATTCCTTCCATGGTGCGTTTTACCCCTGAAAATTGGGTTTATTATTCATGTAATGCTCATTAAACGATAAGCTCGAAATACCAGTTGAGGAAGAAGCAATTGGAAGGAAGCGCTTTTGTTACAGAACTTCGACGGTGCGTTGTTCATCCTCTTTGCAGGAACTGGATTGCTGCATTGCCAGTGAATGGAACCTGAAAACATCTGTATCTCAATTTTTTTCTTTTTCCCACTGTGTGACACGACTGATATGCAGACTACAGGCGAGAAGGGCGACTTCGGGCTTAGCACACCTTTCACAGGCGTCAGCCTCCACCTTGCGTTGCTAAGAGCGTAATTCACGTGTCCACCATCCGGAACTTGTTGAGCAACCATTATTTTACCTAATTAGAAGTAACGGTTTTCAATAGCCAAAATAAAATATATTTCTAAAAAAATCAACGAATGAAAAGAGAAGCCGAGATAAAATGAACGCATAAAAACGCTTCTGCCACACACACACACACACACACACACAATGTGCAGTTTTAGCCCATCAAAGGGAAACAAAACAGTTTGTTTGTCGATGATGACGCGGTAGCGATTACGGAAGGTGATGGTTGCGCAACGAGCTCTAGCCGGTGGGCGGCAAGGCAAGGCAAGTTTGCGGGCCGCAGACGCCCCTCTCGCCTGCAGTCTGCGTGTGAGTCCTGTCACAACTGTTTGACCACTCCTATTTTTTTTCTTCCGCTTTTCAGCGTTTCAACTTTATACTTTATGTATAATATCGAGTATAATATCTTTATGTATAAAAATGATTTATTGAATTTCAAACATTTGGCGCCCCAAGCTCTGAACCACCGTTCCTTATGTCCACAGTCTCACATATTTCTTAAATCCCTACAGGTTCTAATCTTGCACGTGCAATTCAAGTCCATTGCATCACAGCACCTAGGTGCCTTCAATAGGAGCAATCGGCACATGGCAAAACATCCCTTTCTATTAAATATTTGTATCTCCCTGTCTTATTCATGTACCTCCCCTCATTGACGCATTATTTTCTCTTCCGTGTTCTGAGAATAGGCGTGCTGCAATTTAGAACATTCTTATATTAATATAATACCAGGGGATTAGATTGTTGGAGATCTGTTCATACTGTCAAAGTATTCAAAAAATATCTCCAGCTCTGAACTAATATAGATTTAATGGTATCTTCAAAAGCAGTCACGTAGGATATGTGCCACAGAACAATGACTGTTGAGCAGGCAAGTGCTGTTCATAGGACACACTTATCGTTCAGCACAAAATGCAAACATACTACTGTTTTGTTAACTCATTTTCGACAATTTCTTGCCGTTAAAGTACGGTTTAGTAAAAACAAGAGAAACCCACAACCCAACAGCGGAGTTTTCTGTGTTAATTTGGTTTAAATGTGCAACAAACGAAATATTTATGAAAATTCGCTCAAACACTCTGACTGGCTAAAAGAGTAAAGATGAAACTTCCTAGCAGCAAAGCGCTGTAAGAGCTTAAAATAAAAGCCCACTGGGCAATCGTTCTAAACATTCACGCACCACACCGGCTGTGATGCTTTCTGACTCTTCAAAGGCACGTGAAAAATTGAAATAAATTCGAAATTCATAATTCACCCTTGAAGAATAACAGAACAGACATCGCCAAGATTGGGGCCTAACCGAATGGAGCGGCGAGAGAGTCATCAAAAGCTTTGGCTATTTTTATGTCTAGTTTCGAAGCCAAAATTCCCGAGGTTGTCTAGTCCGAACAATTCTTTTTACTAAGTCCTGAAGTAAACTTTATTTTGCTGTAGTAGTAAAGAAGTGACTCTTTTACGTACTTGAGTGATTCATTAAAAAAGAACTGTTTAATGTCCGTCGTTTAAATTTCTTTACAGTATTATGTGTGTGTACCCATATCCCATCATACCTCAGAGGCGTCATAGATAAATAGTTTTAAAGCCCACAGACACACACACACATAAACCGCATAGTGTAGAGAGGATAGAACGCTTTACTTACTTATTCGCGTTTTCAGGAATGGTGTGGCCACAACAAGGAGCTTACTTCGCCCTCAAGTGGTTCCGGTGGGTAGTTCCTGTTTCTTATTCTGTTGAAGCATTACGAGCTCTGACTGTCAAGGGCTGGACGATTCTTCACCCACTAGTCGCCAAAGGATTCATCTCTGTAACTGCCTGGATCATCATCTACTGTTTATTCGCCCACATCATACTTCGTTTGAGAAAAGGCACATTTTCTTCGTAGAATGTATGGATAATTTATGAATAGACCCGGTAATATTTTCACCCCCAAACTGGGATTCAAGGGTTACTTCGCAGAGCGAGATGAGTTTTTAATTTATAATTTATTTCTTTTTTTTTATTGAAGATGTGACTTGTCTTTCATGCACATTCCTAGGATCTTATTTATGTCGCCGTAGGGTGAATAAAACCTACTGGGCTAAGTCTGCGTTCAGACACCATGCACGTCTAAGTAGTGGAGCACTGGGGCTACCGTACTACTTTGGCGATGACTCACGTTGTGTCACTGTTACTGGTACGCACTAGAGTTCAGTAGCGATCAAGGGAATGGAAGTGGTACAAGAAAATTACTCGTGTAAGCTAATTCGGAAATTGTGTACTAAATGTGAACGTTAGGTTGATAGGTGTTCACCACTATCGACATCGTTAATTACGATCCTCTATTACTCTCGCCAATGTAATGCTGATATCTAAGGAATTCGCAGGCGACTTGAAATTCTGATGTTGTTCCTTTTATCTCAGTACAAATCCGATTTCACGAGTTTTCTCGTATTTAGAAATAAGACTATAAATGTCAACTAAAAATTCTCCCGCACGCTTGATGGATGGTCAAGAAACGCCTAGCATTAAAAAAATGAATAATTGTATCGCCTACTTTTACGATACTTGCCAATTTATCAAAACACTGTTGTAATGATGCCAGTGAAAAATAAATGCGTAACAACTATGCAATTTCAAACCAATTTTGTCTTCCCCACGGTTAGGGCCGGTTTGTCATAGTCATTTTCAGGCCCTAATAAAGGTCGAATAAGTCAAATCTTATAATAGCTCCCAATGACCAGTTCATCAATTCACTTTGACAGTCGGCTAGCGCTAGGTGTCTGTCATCCGCTTTTGATACTCCCGCTATATCCACTCACCAAATATCGTTAATCGACAGCTGCTAATTCGGCGTTTTAAGTGGAGCATTGATAAACTGGCCCTTTATCGATTTTCACACCAAACGAGTTTGTGTTATTTACACAACGCTCTCTGATGACCCTACTCTGCTCCACGACACAGTCAGCCTCCTGTCATGCCTGCCTCCAAACAAGGTGCTGAGTACATCAAAATCAACTTTTCTTGTGCAAGGCCAGTAATCAGGAGGTAGCCTTTCTCTGGACAAAACCCAATAATAGCTCTCGCTCTCCCTCACTCAACCCTCTCTTTCTCTCCCTCTCTCTCACCAGCAACCTGCCTACACTCAGCGTCGTGGCTCGTGGGTATAGCCTCTATGAGTCCTAGGAAACATTCAACCACTCAAAAAGGTATAGCAGCAATAATCTTATTCTACCCTTCATTGAGGTTTCACCTATTACAAGGGCAACGGTCTTATTCAATCTTCTTTCTTCGAGAAACACACGTCTAACTCTTTCAATAGTACACAACAGGAAAGATGTTATCAAAAATTATCAATTAATAATCCATAATGCATAAATAATTCAAGAATAAATCAAATAAATGTTATCTTTAAAAAGTAAGTCGTTTTGAATAAACGTTCAACCAACAAGTTTAAGTATTTTTTTGGAAATAATAAGAAGAGAAAATATAAACATATTTTATATGTGAACGTAAGAAAAAACATAATAATAATGTGGTGACTCCATAATCCACAAGTATTCGTTTGGCGTTGTTGTTAGAAAATGTGGTAAAATCCCAGAATAGTGTACGCGGGTACATTTGTCCGGTTCTTCGGTTCGCGATTCGGAACGTTTAGTAGTGTCACTGATACTGGTGAACGTAACGGTAGCGGTAAGAGTTGAGCGAAGTTTTGTCGTAAAAGTGAATGTAAACAAAGCGCGCGAAAGAAACAGGAAGAATGTAAACAAAGGAAAGCGCGCAAAACTGAGCCAACGTGGACAAACAGTGCGCGCCTAATGCAACAGACATTAATGACGACCACAAAAATAAATAAAAATCACTCCTCTCAATTTACGTATCCGAACATTGTGGAGGATAGGCTCGTTTTATCGCCTCGAAGAAAGCCTTCGTGAGGTTGTAGCAACTTTCTAGCGACAGTATTCTTCAAAATATGACTTAAATTGTTCGACATATTTTCATCCATCCACCGCATTCATACTTGTCAGAGATAAAACCTTAACTCATACACCAATCCACAACAGTCCTCGGGTCTTTTTCTCTTAATTGATGAATCAATTTCGTATTAATTCGCCTATCCATGGCTGGTCGAAAAAGATCAAAAAAATAAACGCGTAGAGGGCAGTGGGGAAAGCACTAAAGCAGGAGAAGCCGGACGGGCGCGAAAAAAAATTGGATACGTAACGAAGGAGAAAGAACGCATACGGTGGCGGCAACTCGCCAACTGAAGGACGATATATCGGTTACAACGGAAATTTGCCGAAGAGTGGGATTCGCGGAATGATTCCATAGTTCAAGGGTTAGTCGAACGTCCTAAGTCATATTTTGAAGAGTACTAGCGCTAGAAAGTATCAGTGACGCTACTAAACGTTCCGAATCGCGAACCGAAGAACCGGACAAATGTACCCGCGTACACTATTCTGGGATTTAACCGAAAATGTTGTCAAGTTCAGTTTTACAATTGAGTTGACAATTGTGATCAAGAAATACTTTATGAATTTGTGTTAACTGTTACTCTAACAGTTGGTGGGCTCGTCCACCTTATCACAGAAGAACTGTCGCGCAATACTATCAGTACGAACCATCATCACAAGGAAAGACCATTGACAATTGACACGTCACTGAGCCCATCAACACTGAATGTACTTCAGAGGACCTGAATCACCCTTCTTCCCCCAACAGCCGACAGTTGGTTGAAGCCCCACCTCTCTCTTAAATTCACTCCTAAATACTTGACGTGCTTTTCAAGAAGGAGCCTGTGGGCCCCAAAGCGTTTTGAGAGTTGATTATTCACTCTTCATTTCAAGAGGATTAGCTGGGTTTTTTCCTCAGCCACCTGCATCTTGACATGCTCGCACCATTGGGTGACAGTGTGGAACAAATAACGGGTTTTTTCTTCGATTTCATCCTCATAGGCGTATGGCTCGCAGTCAGACTTCATGAGCTTCCTGAGAAGACCTTTGAAGAAGGCATTCCAGAGTGTTGCTCCAAGGACTGAACCCTGTGGGTACCCCTTCTCAATATTCCTCTGGATGGAGACATGGCTGCATTCGATCATAGCAGTTCTGTCTACCAGGTAACTTCTGACGAGCGAGTACAGGTTACGGGGGATTCCCCTACCTTTAAGCTCATTAAAGAGCACTGGTTACCAAAGGTTGTCAAACGCTCTCCTGATGTCAATCAGAACTCCTACGACGTACTTAGCCAGTGCTAGCAGGGAAACACGCTGAATTTCGACAATGACATCCTGCGTGGACCTTCCTTTGGTACACCCGTATTGCCTGCCTGTGAGGTTGCGACCAAAGACTTCTTCGAGGGACTGCATCATCAAATTTCTAGGGTTTTGCCTAATATGGAAAGAAGGCTGAGCAGCTTCCATGATCGTGAGTCTGACTGATTGCGGTCGCCTCCCTTTTGGAGAGTGACAACACGCGCTGTCTTCCACTGAGTGGGGAACTGTCCGACCTGCAGACAGTCATTAAATAAATTAAGGAGGCCACTGGAGATTGTCTGTTCAACCTTCCTTAGCATTTTGCTTTCTATTCTATCTGGCCCAGGAGATTTGTTGGGCTTTAAGGTCGCAAGGGCCCTGCCGAGGTCGCCTGTTGTCCACAATGGGATGTCGAGCTCGTTCGGAGAGTCCATGATCACCACCTCGCTGCCCTGTGAGCTTCAGTATCTCGAGCTACTAGGTCTTTAGGGAACGCCTTTTCAAGGAGGGTTTCCAGTTAACTTTCGATGCTGCAGGCTCAGTCTGACTCACTTTGCATTGCAGCCATGACCTGCTTTACGTTTGCTTTTCCTATGAAGGACTTGTAGTGTCTGCCCCAGGGGTTCTCAGAGCTCTGCTGCAGAGGAAGAGTGGATTAGTGGTAGAGAGATACGGAACACCAATTTGAACTGGACCGTGAATGTACGCACATGAAACGCTATTTGGGAGTCCTAGCCAAGCACTAACAGCAGAGTGCACCATTCTGTCAAGGCCTATCAACCTTCGGACAGTCAACCGCCCAAAAACCAACCCATAGCTCCCATTGGGAGCGAGTACGCTCGAAGGAGGCGCAGCTTTTGGTGTGGCTTCAGTGGAGCCGAAGGTAGTGGCCGATGGTCCACACAGCTTCTAGCTGAGAAACTAGGTCCCAAAATACTACCATATCTCGAGAACACCTCTAGTTGGGACATGAGATTCGCCAATGGCAAAACCTGCATCCACAACCTACACGCTGTAACTCGCCAAGTAAATATATATTTTTTTAAAGGCCTGGTGGCTTACCGTGTCAAAAGCCTCACACACACATACTCACGGACCACCTTCCCAAATGGTATTTTTCGGACTCAGCAGGGCCTGAAGCATAAAGATCTGGATAGAACATAACTTTCCTTTCTACTTTGTAGAGCCAAGGAAAGTAAAAACCCTCTTAGAATTGTTCCATTCTACCCAGCATCTAAAAATACCTAGAGAACGATACCGAACGCGGCGTATTTGCGATAAAACTGCCAAAATTGCGTTTTTGTTCATTTTCTCAACCATTTTTTGCCCATATCAGCCGTGGGCTTCGTCCGATTGGACGATCCTGGATACCCAAGGAAATGTATACCTTCAAAACACAATTGTTCTCGGCCCCGATTTCCGTGACGTAAATGAACATGATATTGGAGCAGTCCTTTCCCAGGATGATGATCAAGACAAAAAAGTGATCACATACTTAAGTCGGTCTTTGAGCAGATCTAAACTAACCTGGTTGACATCTTTCCGTAATCCCAAAGGCCAATTAGCTTGATGGATTGAAACCTTGCAATCTTACACGTTCTCCATTGTGTACTGTAGACCCTGTGCTGATCATTGTGAATATTGTAAGAAGAGTGAGAAACAGCAAGTATTCGAGCGAGCAATAAATCTCCGTCCAGCAGAGGAATATAAACATTAGAAAGAAGATGATAGTACTCAGTGTGTTTACAGAGACTTTCGAAGAGACGAAGACCAAACAAAGGAAAAGTTCCTAACTCTCCGCCCCCGCCAACTTCCAGCACTATGGATTTCTCTGAAAGCTCACATTGGAGAACTTTCCCATCGTTCGGGCGAGAACGCAGGTGGAAGCAGACTTCAATGGGTAGTACCTATAGCTTTAGTTCCAGAAGTCTAGAGACAGTCCCATAGTAATTCATCTGGAGGACATTTTGGCTACTGGAAGACTATTAGAAATATGCGTCAAAGGTATTTCTGGCTTAGAATGTCAAGAGATGTATGACTGTGGTGTCATACGTGCCAGGAGTGCGCACCAGTAAAAAGCCCAGCACGTTAACACGCTGCCCCTGTGCAACAGTACGTTGTAGCAGCGCCATTTGACAGCAGCGCTCGCCATTTCCAGTTACCCAAAGGGTTAACAAGTACGTAGCAGTAAATTATTTAACGAAATGGCCTGAAGCTATTGGTAGGCCAAATCAGGAAACAGAAAAGCCACAGCCACGGCTCTAGTGGATCGCGTCTGTAGCCGGAATGGTGTTCCTGAGGGAATCCAGACCATCAATAGGAAAGATTAATTGATAGGCTCCATTGGATCCTAATCAAGTTTTCCGCCATCTTCGTTGTTGATAATCAAAAAGATTGGAATGACATCCCCACTATTTCTGCTCGCAGATCGTTCTGCCCTTCACGCCAGAACAAATAGATGTACTGTGCCATTCGGCTTGGAGAGGGTTTGCAGTGTACTCACGACGTTCATTTAGGCTTCAACGTCCAAGCCTGATCACAATAGAAGAACGATGAGACCAGCATTTAAAGAGGGTGATTCGATGCGCATGTACTAGCGGTAGTTAGTGCGTATGAACTCACGTTGAGAGTAGTTCGCACACCGCCGGAGCGTTGTTGTCGAGATATGAACTGCTGACGAAGTGAGGATGAGAAGGATTTGGATAGATGTATGTCTCTCAATAAACTTCTGACGGGACTTAAATGGCGAGCTTTTAGCTTGATTCGATCGTTTACACGTCGGAAAAATTCAAAAATAACTTTAAATTTTACGGAAAGAAAATGTGAGAGAACGTTGCGGTCGGCAGTTGCTATGAAAATGATAAGTAAGTGGCGCGGATTTCGGTTGTCAGATGTGAATGCGTTCCAGTCAGAGCTCTTCAGAGTTTGTTCCGACACGGTCTCACTGTAATAGACAAAGTCGCTACAACCACTATCGTCTATAGCGCTTAGAGACAAGAACGTTATTCAATCATTAATCAATGTTTTTCATTACGTTGATAGAATTTCCTAGTAGAATTCAGCAGTTTCCAGCGTCGCAGGGACGGTTCACCTCAAAAATCAAGAATGCGTGACACTTAAAGATCGTATTATCCAAGTCGGGGCTATTGGACCATATTGATACGTATTGGCCTAATGAAGAAAGGTTTCCATGAAGATGAAAACCTCTGTAAATTACATCATCTTATCATAAGTGAGTTGGCGGAGATTTGGCCCGAACTAATAACTCAGAAACTAACGTAACCGTTGAAGCGAACCACCTGCTAGACTTTGCGAGATTATACTTTATTTTTCTTAAAACCCCACGAAAATCCTTAGCCAGCGCTATGTATTCCCTGGGGAAATCATGAACACAAACGGTGGGTACAGCTTTCGTACAAGTACGCAACCACGAGGGACATTTTATGTCTTTTTACATTCCTTGCTCTACGAAGTAGAAAGGAAAGTTATGTAATCAGCTGAAAAAAAAATTTGAGTTCTCTTCAGATCTTTACGTTTCAGACCCCCCTGAGTCCGAAAAACACTACTTGGGAAAATGGTCTGTGTGTGTGTGTGTGTCACTAAAATTTGTCTGTGAACGATTTTTAGAAAAAACCACTGTATCAAATCTGCTCAAACTTGATATCTAGCCCGGAAGTTACTATTAGACGCCAAAATAAGGGTATGAACAAAATCCACCAAAATTTAACTATAGTTATCATAGTGATCAAAACACCAAATATTTTTTTTCTCAAAAACGGCTCAAACTAGTTTGATTAAATTTTTTATGTTGGTAGCTCTTAATAAGATAATCATACCATAGAATTCCCATTCGTGGGAAAATGACGAGAGCAGCACAATAAATTACCAAAACTTTAGACGAAATCGGTTTTAGCGCGGTTTTTAGAGAAAACAACCGTACCAAATCAGCTGAAACATGATGTCTAGCCTACAGGTTACCATGGGAAGCCAAAATAAGGGTATAGACAAAATCTACCGAAAGTTAACTATAGTTATCATAGTGATCAAAACACCAAATTTTTTTTCTCAAAAACGGCTCTAACGATTTTGATTAAATTTTTTATATAGATAGCTCTCAATAAGACAATTATACTATAAAATTTCCATCTGTGGGAAAATGACGAGAGCAGCACAATAAATTATCATAATTTTCGAAGAAAAGTAAAAACGCGCAGTTTTTTTCTTATAAACGCCGCTGGAATTTTTCCACAATATTAAAATAAATTGGTATTGTAGTCCAATCCAATACCTACAGGGCGAGTTTTAAAAAACGCTCAAGAGATACATGGGACTCACTCCAGAAATTCCTGAATTTCAACTTTTGCCGTTTCGCTTACTACCAGTTCTAAACTTTTTACCCAATAACTCTGCAAAAGTAAATACTATCCTTCTCAAAAAAAATTGTGTTTACAGCCTCATTAATTATCTGTGTACCAATTGCTCAATAATGGTGTTGCAATGAGTACGAGCAGCACAATAAAATCTGGAACTGTAAGCGCTACCGCTTCCTGCTGCTGTAAAGCGTTGTTTGACCAAGTTCAAATTAACTGAGTCATAAACGAATTGAGTTGCAACGCACCAGATATTTCTTTACACTAAACCTCGATTTCCTCCGATGCGCTTCCTTATGAGTGATTGGAAACGTTGAGGCTGGCGGGTGCGAAAGAAACCTTTACGCAAACGGTGGGTACAGCTTTCGTACAAGTACGCAACCACTAGGAACATTTTATCTCTTTTATTTATTTTTTTTTTATACAATGATAACTACGTTTGATTGTGCTCGTTGATGGTTTCGATATAATGGACGCGTGAATTGCAATTGACATCATCACTTAGTCACTGAGGTTATTAAAAGCGTGATGCTACCAAGCGTTAGATTTTGTAACAGACGTTACCATGCACTTAACCCAACACAAATTTCGTGACGCTTCTCCGTTACATATCCGGCGTTTCGAATTTATGTAGCAAAGTAAATACATAAAATGTCAAAAGTGTGAGCTATCTAGGGAAACAGTAGAAACAGCTGTAACGATTTGGACCAAATTACGAGATGTTGACAATCAATGTCTCCATTTGGTTCTCCATAAATGTGTCAGACAAATCAAGCCAAAATGTACTTAGAAACCCGAGCCCACGTAATGCTTTTATCAGACTTCGGTATGCGCATATTATGATGTGCAGGTTTCTTCATTTGCCTTAGTCACTGGCGACGAGTCTGGTTTCAGGAAAATAACGCGCCGCGCCAACCCAGTCGAGGTGCTGACGTTCGATAGTAATTATGATGGATATATCCAGCATTCCTGTGTTCAATCATGTTTTAGTCATTATAAAACCAATACGCTGTACATTACAACAAATGTGGTATTAACAACATTACGAGCAGATGAAAAGTCAGCAGCACCAATAGGTATTTGCAACGTACTCCTCCATACCTACTCCAAAGGGCCTGACCGGTTCCCAGAGTTTCTTTCGCGCCCCACATTAGCGTGAAGGTAAAGTTAAGTCTTTGAAACGAGTTTTTTACCCCAAAAAAATGATTGCTCACGTTAAATTTTATGTTTACGGACTTCGGGAGTTCAGAGATGTTAGACCGGATATTAGCAAAAAAACGAAGGCCGGCTGGAGGCCTTGAAACCTGAATTTGAGAGGCCGCGTGATCCAGAAGTGCGGGAAGTAGAAGTGGACAGCGATGTTCTTAGGAGCGACACTCTGCACGACACGAACTGCAGAATCTTTTACTGTTTTAAACTAGAGATTTGAGTAGAAGTACAAAACCTGTTTACTACTTCCACAGAACAACCTTTAACAACAAGTTTTTTCCTAACGAATCCCTCCCCGCACTCAGAAAAATCAGGAAGGTAATCAAATAAACTATCTATACGATGAGCGTTTATAAACGCTTATGAAACAATTAAGAGCAACGTCAGAAGTGTTGGAGTTCCAACCTCCGCCGTTTCATTTACCAATACTATTTCTTACAGTTCCACCTAATAATTCTGAAACAGTGAATACTATCCTTCTTAAAAATGACGGTCTGATAAATTGTTTATGTACTCATTGCTCCATAATGGTCGTTGTAGAAGCACCACGATAGAATCTGGCATTTTAAGCGCTACCACGTGCTACGTAACATGTTAGTTAAGTTTTATGAATTAGTTAGTTCAAATGAATTAAGTGAAAAATTAATTGCGTTATTAGCCATGCAGTCTCAGAAAAATTAAGGTGGTAGTCCAATAAACTGTTTGTACGAAGAGCGTTTAGTAACGCTCATAAGATAACTGGGAGCTACTCCATACTTCACAGAAAAGACGAGTTGAGCCTTGCAAATCACCTAAGCGCTGATCGATGAATTGTGATTGTGGCACAAGCTAAGACAACTCATCCTGGAACGTTTAGCCTCACCAACGCCTTCGTAGAACGTTGTTATAAACTGAATGAAAAACACATTTTATTAATTGCTAGGGTGATTAAAATCGCTGAATTCACGTGGAGCTGAGTAAACTTGCATGATGTTTTGCATCAGATATTTTTTCATTTGTTGCTCGTGAATGGTACTAAATCAGGGAAGGCGCAGTTATCTGGTGCACCCCCGTATTACGTTTTTCAGAGAAATAAATCGATAAATCTACTTGTGGGTAAATGCACTGTTAAAATTCTCTAACCCATTAAATAAACGAATGGATTATTTCAACTAAACGTAACATTAAAATGTTTTAGTTGTAGGATCAAACGCACCTTTTCGGAACTTTATATACGACAGTCTCTAATTATCAATGTTGATGTATTCTTAAATTTCAAATAATTCCGAATAGAATGGTCCGTTCACTGATAGGTTGAACTTTATTATATTAGTTAGGAGAAGAAATAACAAGCGAGTCCTCCAGATTCAACCAACGCTCGAGTGTAAGTTACAGGAAAAAACATGTACATCAAGCAATGAGTATGTTGAGCTATCCTGGGATGACTAAATGCTGCTAAGTCAGCTATGAAATGTTAGTAGAGCCTCCCAAGCTCGGCTTAGTGTGTTCTCTATTTTATGTCGTACTCCTCGGTTCTGTCCCCTCTCTTTCGCTTGTTAACTTCCAGTTTTCTTTGTAAACGCAAAAAAGTTCTTTTTAAAAAGTTATTCGTATAAAAACCAAAACTTGAATGGCGCAGTCGTTCCAGAGTCGAAATTTCGAGGGAATATTGAATATTTGTCCAAATTCATGAGGGGACATCGGAGAGGGAGGGGTATTACAGGGGTATTACAAACATTTTGAGATACTAGGGGACACATTAACGGCAAAACTCTGACATCACTGAAGAATACGTTCATTACAAACTCCGATCTTTGGTACCAATTGTCAAAGAACCAACTTCTAGCGCGAATTTCTCAAGAAATCTTGTTGCAGCAAGTATAAAACCAGCGAGTTTCCACAAAATCAAATGCAATCTTTGAACCTCCATAACACAAGGCAGCAGAAGACCGCTAGCGTCCCCAGAGAATACCTCGATTTACTTCCGGTATTCAAGGGTGTTTGCATGACTGAGAGCGTTTCTTCGACAAATATTTTGTCAAACAGGACCCAGATGGGTTCTCGAACGAAATGCTATTGTCCCCAGTAATAGCAAATATACAGGGACCCGCCGCAAATTTAATTGTACCGAAAAATGTTGAATCTTTTTGGGAATGTAAAACAAGCTTTGTGGGAGACCTACACGAATAAAAAAAAAAGATGCACTTAACCTTAACATAGAACCGACACATTTAAAACATAAGCATGGTAAACTCCGTTCAAGTTTGAAAATATTCAAAAACATTAAGTAACACAACTGCCTATTTGCCATATCACGATGAAGGCGAATCCACCACAATCATTAGACATTCCGAAAAATTAGCTTGAAGGGTCCTCCATCTGAAAGACCCAATGGGTAGTTTTCTCAGGAATTGACAACCAGAGTCATTGGGACAGGCAATTTCCAACTCTCAGGCATTTCAAGGCTAGTAAGTAATGTAAAAACCTCTAATACAGGGAAAATATCGTGGCAACTGAATCAAAGTATGGGCGTCCTGAGTATGGGCATTCCTGCGTAAATGGGCATGAACGCTCTAATTATTACCGTTGCCCAGGAAATAATTCGAGAACTCCATACGGCGGTAGGGGACATTTTCAGCCCAATACTAGGCTCTAAGAGCTCCGCAACCATCTAGTGGACAGTCGAATTTCAAGCCCCGTAATGATACACACATGTCATGACCCAACTAACAGACCCGATAGTATCTACCTTGAAACGGATAGTAAACTAAAGTCGTACTCGGATGATTATGTACCTAAGCAACCCTTTTTAGGATACGGCGAAAACCAGGGGAGATGCCCATAATTCAGTCTGATGCATTTGAACCGGAAAACGAATAGCCTCCCTTATTTAATTTCTCCAATGTCAGGCTTGAAGCCGTTTGTAGATTGTGGTTCGATGGGTTCCATCGCGAATTCTGAAGTAGTCAACGAGAGATTTTCCGAAAATAGCAGAGAAGACCGATTTGAAGTGCGTACAGCACATGGACTATCTCGTCAAAGTTATTCCACGAAAATACTGTATTGGAAACTTTCTGAAATTTCGAACGTTGGCGTTGTTATTAAATTTCATGACCGGTTTAGATTGGAATGGACCATCTAAAATATTTTAAGGGAACAAACAATCGATCTGGAGAATGATCTTTTCCGTTTACCTCACGCCACTTTGCCACACAGAAGGCAATAACAATAAATTCGATGACAAGTCAAATTGCTACAAAATTAGAACAAATTGATAGAAAAAGTTAATTATTAAAAAAGAATAAGAGATTAGAGGTAAAACTGCTAAAGAGCCAGGGAATATAGCTGCAGAACCATAGCCGATAGAAGAAAAAATGAAACCAATATTTGAGAAAAGTATAGTAACTAAAACTGAAACGAGTGTCGTATGGGAACCAAGAATGTTTACAAGAGGAAAATCACTAGTAAAGAATATAAAAACGGAGAAGCGATAGTCCATTATAAAAATCAGAACAAAATTGAAGTTTCTGAGAGTATTGTAAAAATTGAAGATAACTACGCATATGTGGGAATAATTAATATGAACCTTGAAAAATAAATTATGAAAGTTTACGTGATATATAATTAGAGCCCCTGCAAAAAGAACTTATGAAATTAACTATAATTATTACGATTGCGAGAAAATTGAATTCGACCCAAGCAAAATCGAAATGAGTCACATAAACCAAATGGAAAAGGAAGCCATAACTAAATTAATGTGCACATTTTAAGATATATTCCAAACTGCGGGTAAGAAGCTAGACAATTTGAAAAAACAAAAGTTAAGGTCCGGGGATTAAATCCTCTGCGAGACATTTCCTCCCTGTTAAACGAATTCGGCCATTGCCAATACTTTTCCACTATCGGTCTAAAGTCGGGCTTTCACTAGATCGAAATGCGCCCAGACAGCGTGGGAAAAACCACTTTCCCCACTGAGGGGCATTCGGAATTCTTGAGAACGCCTCTTTGCTCTAGCAAAATGTCTAATAACGTGGATGACGTCAAGAGGCATACAAAACGAAGTATGCACTGTCTCTGCAAGAGCATATCCAAAGCCTTGGGAAGGTTTTCGAATGGCAGAGGAAAGCAAACTTGAAGATCCAACTCGATAAAACAAATTTCTTTCGAAACTTGTAAAAATCTTAAAATGGACGATCCGATACTTCAGTATCCCGACTTCAATAAACTTTTCAGCCTAACCACAGATGCAACAATGTAGCCCTAGGAGCGATTTTGAGACCAAATGTAAACGGGGGTGACCAGCCGATTGTGTACGCTAGCCCCACTCTGAACAATATTGAGAAAAAAATACTCCACCATAGAGAAGAATGCTAGGCCATCCATAGGGCGACTGAATATTTCAAACCATACCTTTACTGCAGGAAGTTTAGAATATTCACCCACCACTAGCCTCTTCGATGGCTTAACCACTAGTAACAAACTGCGTCGATGGAGAACAAAATCTCTCCGAAAAGAAAACCCAAAACTGGATGCTTTGTATTGGGTCGAAATCAACAAAACTAAAATAATGGAAAGTCTGGAAAATTAATAATTTTAGATGATGGCGCCGAATTTAAAAGTTCTCCAGTAGAAGACCTGAACGCGTACAATATCAAAATCTACTTCATTAGTTCGCAACATCCTGATTCAAATTGACTTATTGAACGTCCTTATTCATACGTCATTGAACATGTCCGATTACTAAGTAATCAAGACGAATTTAAAAGGGACAACATTAGAGATAAAGTGGCTTATGCTATTCTGGCACACAACGAAATTTTCCATACCCCCACCAAACTGAGTTCTTTAGAAATTCTCAACGGGCGCTTAGAAAGTGATCCAATAACCAACATAGACACCGAAGAAATCGTAATGAACAACTATTTCCGAATTTTATAAATGATTGCCGGGGAAACATTAAGATAATATCTGAAAAACTACACGAACGAAATGAACTGAATAAAGAAAAGGTAGTCGACAAATTGAATGCAAACGGCGAGGACCTCCCAAATTTCCAGAAGAAGTTTTTATAAAAAATAAACAAATCAAAGAGAAAACGAAACCCAGGTAAATCCAATAAAACCTAAATTCGGTCTATGAGGAACTGAAAACTGCTGAAATAAAACACAGACATCACAATACCCAAGAAAATATACATTTGCCCGAAGTTAGAAGGCCTCGAAAGTACCTGAAAACTTGCATCGAAACAGCCTAGAACGAAAAGCTAGACAAATCGTAAGTCTTAGTCGAAACATATAACCTAAAGTTAACGTGAGAAGATTTATTAACTACTAAACAACAACTGGTAAACTATTTATTGTTCTACCTATCAATGCTGAACGAATTTTGAGACAAAAATGAAGACCTCCCAAACATTTCTATTTTCAGCATCTTCCTACACGTGGTACTCGTTGACGGCGGTTACAATATAGTTAAAATCCACTCGAGGAAACCAGATATTTTAACCAAAGATCTAGTAATAATATCAATATTCAAATCCTCACATTGGATAAATATAATAGAAGAAATACTTTACTTAGATTCCCTTAAGCACGATGGCACGGAAATAATAGAAGCCATATAAAATTATTTGCAAGAAAAACATGGAAACAAAAAGGGATCGTGTTTAGAACAGTGGAACAAAATTCAATTCAGTGACATTCCTCAACGAAAGAATTCCGATGAGTGTGTGCTAAATCTTTAGTGACTTTGGCAGTGATCAGTTTTCAACCCAATGAAATAATGAAGTTCAGGGAAGAAATGTGTTCAGATATATTATAAGGAAAATCGAATTAACGTGTTGCACGACGTTCATATTGCTTAGCTCATTGTCCTATGAAGCAGAAATCAGAGAACTCACGTCCAACCGAGGGATACCATCAGTAACGTTGGGACAAGCGAGGCTTGTTGAAAAATATCACAGTTCCTCGCACTATGAGTCACTAGGTGAACTGTATGAACAAATGGAAGAATATAAGGTTTGAATTTACTTCATAACGATTTAATCAGTAAATTCAGAACTGACATGCTAACGACATTCCTAAACTTCACCTTTCAAATAATTGATCAAAAGTTGAACAATTTAGTCATTCCAAAATCCAAAACGCCATCTGAGAGAGGCCTGGTTAACGGCCTCAAAGGAAACTTCGACGCAGTGGATGAAAAGAAGTACAATGAAATAATAGAACACTTAAGGAAGAATCAGATGAATCTGCAAACTCAACTAAACACCTGTATTTCGTTAACGAAAATTTAATTGCTAATTTTAATAAAACCATGGAAGTATTTAATCACAATAACTGCAAACTAGAAAAAGTGTTTTGTGCTCTAAGAAGTAGAATTAATTTTGAAATCTTGCGTGCGGAAGGAAACGTAACGCATTGTTGAAGAACTTGCATTATAATCAACCCCCGCAACCTCGAAAAACAAGCCTAACTAGAATAATTAAATTTGCGTTACGATTATCAATAATAAACAGAGGACGAAAAGTTGTTTTGCAAAGCCTCAAGGGTAACATGGAAACGAGAACCGCTTAGTTTTTTTTACTACCACTTAATTGGGTTTAGTCGACACTTAATGTTACGTGTTGCTTGTAATTTTTCCAAGAATGGAAAGTTTCTATTACCTCATGGTGGTTAGGATTTATTCAAACAAAGTCATAATGATTATTGTTATGCCGTTTGAGAGGACAAATGGAAAACTGTCTTTCGAGGTGTGTAAGTAGAACGCGATCACTCGGTAACTACGGTTCATTTAATGCCGATTCTGCTATTAACCTTCGTATTGAGCGCCCAATGCCAGCTCAAACATCAAAATTGAGATTATTTGATTAAGCCACTTTCTCCCGAACAATTTTCAGTCACTATAAAACAGTAAACCCTAAATATATTCGAGAAACGCCGATTTTTAAAAGTTGATTCCCTTAAATACTTACAATTTGTTTCATAGTGTCTCTGCCACTGAAGAACAGTACACACGACCCTCAGCACACTAACCATAACGGCATTCACATAAATTACCCCTATGTTGGTTATTCAAGGAACGCTGTTGGGCTACCCAATACATAACAGGAACGTTGAGCGCTGAATGCTCTTTAGTATCCCCTAGCCTGTTGTTTTACTACGACCTTTAGCAAGTTTAATTCGTGATTCAAGCATGTGGCGCAAATCTCTCAGTCTTTACCCATTTCCCAATTTAGATTAGTACTTTATTCGAGACGAAGGGGGTACATATGACACAACATGATATATGCGTAGTGCCTATCCCCCCGTTACTTATTCCATTCCTTATTGCGTTTTTTTGTTTCACTCATATGTATAAGTTATGTTCAAGGTTTCGAAGTTCAAATTTTTTTAAAAAGTTGTATTAATTCAACGAGAACAGTTGAAGTATGTGCGGGGTAGCAAGTAGAAAAATCCCAGATATGGACTGAGTAACATACGGGGAGGCAAGAGGGATGTCGTTTAAGATATTGAGCGAAAGCTATGTTCTATTGACGAATGCACTGAGCTTCTCTCCTGGAGGTGAATCGGTAGGCCTCTGCCTATGTGCATCCCTTTTTATGATTAATTCTCTCTCTAATTAAGCCTACATAATTTATATATGTGATGGAATGATGATTCTGGTCAACACCAACTCCACTATCTACAGAAACTGCACCGTATTGTTCATTTTAGTTTACGTACTCAAACAACACTTACGTGTCGCCATTAGCTGCTCAGTAAACCCCTCACGGCCGTCATTTAAACTAATGAAAGGAAGGGAGGAATTGCTAGGGAAGGGCTCCTCACCTTCAGGTAGCAGTCGCAGCGTTGTACCCAAAGTTGTGATTAAAACTAGTTTCGCTGGAAATAAGCGTGTTCTAAATGCCATATCGTTAGATAACGAAGAAGGAGAAATCCCGGATATAAACGTGTAAAACATAACATGTATATCAGATCGACGAAAACGCTTGTAAAAGCGCATACGGTTTTTGATACCTTATTAGTGACTGTTGTGACAATTCCCTCCTTACTAAACAGTAGTACGCCTACTTTTAATTATTTTGAATAAATGAGCATCAATAAGCAAACGTTAGTTTACATAAACGGTAACTGGGAACTAGCCAAAATCTGTTAGTGATTAGAGAACACACTTTATTTCGAAAATTGTGATTGCCATAATTGTTTCAACGCTTTTGACTTGAAAACCGTATGGATGTGAAAAATACAGGGCAATACTAGTGCAGGCTTATCGCAGGAAGGACGCAGACGAGGAACGCAAAACTGAAGCTCCCTCAATAACCTTGTCATATTTGTACATGCTACCTCACCCTGCTACACCGAACATTCAAGGTTAAACCATAACACGGCACGCTGATTAGTGTAGATGTGAGAGGCCTCTCTTGTCATCTTCGTTTTAAGCTTGCGTGTCTGGGGGCATGTAATTATGAGATATCTATTCGCGGAAACAAATTCACTGATGACACAGTTGGAGGACTACAACTCGCAGGTGATAGACGATATAACCGTGACTGTTCGTCGTTCTAAATGTCAAGTGCGGTGTATCACACAATTTTACTCGCAGAAGCCTTCACTGGGTACTCTATACATCCATTCACTCTGCCTACCGCCTACTCTTAAGGAGAGAAATACTGGGACGGAGGTATATAAAAAGAAGGATAAGAAAACGTTGGGATGAGGAGGTAAGGAATATGTTTCGTGAGCAACAGTTGGGATACGGATCGAGCAACACAGGTCTGAGGTCTGATAGGAGTACACCTTCCAACGAGAAAAAGGATAACAATCACTTAGCAGATCAGAGTGTACATCTTCACGCAAAAAAATCCATACACAATTTTTTTTAAAGCAGATTTTTAGGTGCCATGACTGAGAACTCACTCACTGAATTAGTAGCAAAAGCCACGAAAACTACTGACTTTGTGTGAAGCTAAGGAAAGTTTGTGATGCGTCGCACCTGATATCAACTATGAAGTAACGAGGATAGCCGTTGGCTGGATAAAAAATGTGAGCTTTCATGAAATCTTTATATTTCGAAGGTCCATACCCCACTTCTGCCAGGAATACTTTACTGAAATGAGAAGCCAAATGAACGTCAACAGGTTTGTGTACAGCTAATGTTCGTAAGAGGTGAACCTCAACCCAGCTGCAAGTCGAACGCGCTCCACTCACGTTGGCTGTCCGCACGCTGCCTTCCGTGAACCCAACCACCGATGGTTGGGATGGTGTTACCGTGGTAATCTTCGGATATTGAGAAGTCCAAACTCAATTTTGTGTGAGCTGAGTACTTTTCTTTTGCTATCCACTCTAGACTGCATAAGTGTTTAGAAAAAGTCTCATCTAATTGTCGATTAACGAAGTTTTCCTTAAATCTGAAGCCTTGAGAAGTCAAACAAAAAAGCACAAGTTTCAACGAATTATAGATTTATAGAAATGCGTAACTCCGCCAATAACAATCGTGATTTACTTCCAGCTTATTCGTGAATCCCGTTAGAAATAGTCGGATGTAAACTCTTCCGTAACTCAACTAGATATTGTAAACCAATGTTAGGGAAACAGGGGGTAATAAAAAGTCCTTTAGATGTGATACAGAACTATTTATTGTGTAGTTGACCTATTTAGACAAATTAAAAAAACGGACTAATTTTTTTCAAAGAATGAATGGAAAGAAACTACTGTCTGGCGTACAAATCCAGCACTAAAATAGTTGATACCCGGTTGAACGAAACAAAACCAAAAAATTCAGATAGAAGAAACATAAAATTAACATCTAACGTAAAGCAGCTAAAAATAACGTCCAGAAAAAGTCACCGAAGAAATGTTTCTGCAACTCTTAGGAACCTGGTGTTTCACCTTCGATGATTTTTTTCGACATAGGAATTTGTTATTTGATGGTACTCTTTGTTATCTAGCATTAACCGCTCTTAGCTACTAAACATTCAAACGAACTGTTTTATGTTACGGTTACACTTCGTTGGATATCCCTTCCCGTTTCCCAAACTAAAGTTAAAGCTAACTGAGAGACAAACATGTGTTTGGGAAGAGCTGTGAGTGTTGGAGAGGAAGTAAGTTGAGTGGTGGGTAGAGGATATTTTCGAAAGTCCAAAAAGGGGAAATCCGTCGTCGCTTCAGAAATTAATCTCAACTTAAGATTTTTGTCTGGAGGGGAAGCCAATAGAACAGGCAGTTCGGGCTTTTCCGCAGTAAACGTGAAAAAGGCTCCAGTCAGAAATAGTTGGACTAAATGCACCTTGAAAGACCCAAGCTCAAGTTTTCAACTAATGTGGCCTATTCAGAACAGAGCTCCTTACTTTATCCTGGCGCAACACAATCTGAGAACCCGTTTTCATGGTTTTTCATCGTGTCCCCGTCGTTACATCTCTTTTATGTACTGCATGAATATCTTCATTTAAATCTCCTTCCAATTCCAACAACTCAGGTGTCTGTCTACATCTTCTTGTTCAGGATCTGTTGGAAACGTCCACGTGAGGTAAAATACGGACATTAGTGCAATTACATGGGCGCTTGGGACGCAAGGATCAGTTCTAGCGTTTCAGCCTTTTTTTTTCGCAAAAGGTACACACACTCCACAAGCTGTTATTTCGTTTTCTCACTCAGAAGACCTCGACGTGTAGAGATCTGATGAAAACTCAACGTTTTTCGCGGACCATTTGATTTTGCTAACTATTCGACTTGAAAAAAGAGAAAATAGTTACAGGGCACCATGGAGGCCCTTCTACCCCAGAATAGACCATTTCAGAGCAGTTCAAGCCGCCCAACTAATGGCTTCCTAATTCAAAAACTCGAAAATCCGCCCTCACGGTACTACACGAGCCCGAATCTACTCACAAATCTGTAAGCTCCCCACTTGAAACGACTGAGGAAGATCATTTCAGGGCCAAGTGGGGGCTGTTTTCTCTGGTCGGTTAGTTGGAGGATCGTCCTCTCCAGCGTTCGTTTGTTTCAACTGCCCTTCCAGTTAGTTGTCTGCTCTTCGTTTCACCGGGCGATCTATACGTTCCGCGGGTAATTGTGCGATTCCCGCTGAGATTCTCTTACATCTACACAAGCTGTTCTCTACGTGAGTCAAGAAGTCTGAAGTAGCATTTAGTAATTATTACAATGTCTAAGTAGAAGGTGTCAATATTTCCAGTCCAACACTCCGCATCACCCAACTTTCCTCAGTCACATGTTCGTTAACTGGGGAATGAAATTTGACCATTTTTCCAGCCGATAAAACTTAGCAAACCTTCTCATAGAACTTGCGTGGAAATACATCAAATATAAGACAGGAACCAGTCCCACCGTTTTACCGATGTTTTGCCCGAGCTTTTTGTGGCTTGAGTAGTGCGAACTTGAAAATCTGTTGTTTTCTCTGTGGTCACGAGTGATTCCTGTTGTCCCTCCTTTCCTGCTTGTTCGTATTGATTGCTCGAAATATTTAATTCTCGTACGCTTAATAGGTTTGTAGAACGCGAGTAGAACTGCGATGGACGGCGTGGGAGGGGGGGTTGATTATCAAGGATTTTACTCTAAAGTTGAGTAACTAACAGTAAATAACAAATTTTTGCAGTTCCTATTTTTATGTCCCTCTTGGTTTTCAACA
The DNA here is from genome assembly GCA_020466155.1 of Pachypeltis micranthus. Classification (NCBI taxonomy): domain Eukaryota; kingdom Metazoa; phylum Arthropoda; class Insecta; order Hemiptera; family Miridae; genus Pachypeltis; species Pachypeltis micranthus. The sequence goes on along the minus strand of CM035773.1, from coordinate 3,086,225 downwards.
TTTTTAACACAGTGCGTTACTGTACTGGGTATTCTGAGAGTCCCGCTAAACAAACAAATCTCAAATGGTAGCAGATAGCTGACGCCAGCCTCTCAAGTCGTGTTCCCGGAGGAATAAACAATAAACCATTCCAAGGCGCAACGTAAGGTTTAAGGGGTACAGAAGTATGGTTGTGCAAGCTATTTCATACTAGCGTCTTGATATTTTGTGACGTAGCAGCCAAGAGATATGAGTTTTGTTGATGTATTCACAGGGAAACATCCCTTAACATTGAAGAATGAATATGATAAATGTTGTCCTATGGTATCTCTCATTAGAACCGTTTCCATTCCACCAAATACTCCTGAAGGCCCTGCTGGGGACCACATAGGTGTCCCGGACTATAAGGATTACATAGTCGATACATCATATTGTTGAGTAGTATTCATAACTTCAACATTACTCTAATTTTTGAGGTTTTTACATTGTAATCCCTGTTTGGAAACTATATTCACGTACGATTAGGTGTTTAACAACCAGGAGGAAAGAGTGAATCAAATTCTATTAACGTGTTCCTCTTGAACTACTTCTGCTTCCAATACAGTACTGTTTAATACTCTGATTTCTACAACATATTTCCAAGAAGAGGAAGGAGGAGGAGCAAAACGTAGAGGGCCGAGAGCGAGAGAGAGAGAGAGTGAGTGAAGGAAGGTAAAAGAAGAGGGAAGAGGGAAGAGGGAACGAAGAGAAAAGTAATTAGAATGAAGAACAATGGGGGCTACTAGTGGATATGGACAGGAACTTAGGCCCTTTTTAATATAATTAGCGAAAATTAATGAATAAATTATATAAATCAATTAGTGCTTTGGATCAAGCAGAAAATCAAATACACCGTCGCGCTGCTCTTCTTCAAGAGCTTGATATTAAAAACCCCTCCCTTTTATCCACACAATGAGACACGATATGGCCTAATCCAAACACGACACCTTCAATCAGTCTTTCACTGCCACACTCATACGAACTTTTAATGAGAATCCAGATTTCTTTGTCCACTTCTTTAGAAGCTCGCATTTGCACTAAATCTACCTCCACGATTATAGTAAACATTTTCCCTCATAAATCCTGCTTTTATGACACCACAATTCTGCCAACAATCGTGTTGGTAGTCGAAAGTATCACGTGCGCAAAGGTTTCGTAACGATTAATGAACCAGTTAGGAACATCCCACGAAATGACGAAGTGCTATGAATAATTTTTGTCGCGCTGTGTTGTCTGTATAATTCCAAACCAGTAGACACGAACTTCCAGAAAGAAACCCGAATTGATAAATGAGCCAGATAATTACTCAATAAATGTAGGCGCAATGAAAGAAATTCCGCTACTTTAAGCTCCGCCAGTTAACTCCAACGTGGTTCTCATAAACTAATGGAAGTACATACGTAAGTACGAATTGGTTAGTGGGCGAATACAAATCTTTGAACGTGCTGTAAAAACTGGTCTGATGCATCACATCAGATATTCTGAATTATTTTTCCTATGTTCAGGTGCCACATATTAGCAGTTTCTTCTTCTTTCCACACGACTTATTATTTCATTTGTTACGCACTCTCTTTCTTGGTGCTAATTTTTCATTTTATTTTATTTTAACATCTTGGGTATGTGTTCACAAAATTATTGGCTACTTAAAACAATGCGTTTTTCATCATAGTCCATGTTTCGATACGAAATAACGAGTAGCAAAAATGTGTTGCTCCTGTACCACTATGGAGAATTTTGATTTTAATTTAATTCAATTACTTACGACAATAGAGCTAATATGTCTTCTGACTTTAAAATGAAAGGGTAAATAAACTGGAAGCCACAGAAAAATAAGAAATGAAAAAATTGAGGAAAATGTTTGTGGACGAATGCACAATCGACATGTCTTGAACTCATTATGCAAGCTACTCGTACCCCTCTCACCTCTTGCAATTGGCCATTCAATGATGACCTGAAACAAATTGAAATCATCTCTGAAGCCAACAGTAGCCCTCAACGGTTCAATTCTGGTGTTTATTGCTTTGACAATTTTTTGTTTATTGGGATACAGCTCATTGGGATATGTTAACATTTGCTCAGTAGATACTAATATGCATGTGGTGCGAGTGTTACCATTGCAAATTCTTGACAATACAATTAGCGTCGATTATCTGAAGGAAAGAGAAGGAAGACTGGAATTTCGAAATTAATTTCTTAATTCACGGGCAAATATTTAAGTCACTCAGCACATTTCAGTGCAGATATTCTCCGTTTTGTGCTCCCTCAGTTTAATTTCGCCTCAATTCTCTTTTCTTGTTTCTAAAAAACACCTCCCTTCACGAACTTAGTAATATAACCTCCTGAGCAAGAAAACACAAATGTCGGCGAACGGTCTGAATGTATCACAAGAGAATATCGTTAAGTCGCTGGTGAAGTCAGATTGTATCATCGACCTGGCTCGGGGTGTGGGGTAATAAAAGTGATGAATAGATGCAATAGTATCATTAGATGTTGCTCGATTCACATGGAGATGTTATATCAAAAAGTTTACTCTTTTCCTGATTTCCTTCCCGCTCTCACTTCTTTCATCCCTCTCAATCATTCGTGTTCTATTCAAAACAAGTTAAGGAAGAACTTCCTCCTTTATGTACTGGATTATATAACGGCTTTTCCAGAGAATATAAGCTTGGAAAAATATATTTAGTAGGCCTAATAACATGGATCTGAAAAAAACAACTTTTATGGACACGTACCGGGACGAACCGACTCTTCCATTTAGCGAAGACTCGTCCGGGGCATTTGTGCTGACAAGGCACCGCAAATGCCCAATTCGCTAGAAACTTCGCTGTCGTCAGTGGTTCGCTCCCACTCAGTTCACTGTTTGTGGTAGTAAAACTTCTCCGACTGTAATTGTGAATAAAAATATCAGTTCCAATTACATTCGGTTGATATCGTACTTACTATGTGAACCATTTAGTGCGATATCGCTATTCGATTGTAACAGAAATTTTCCTGCACAATATAAAAACAACGAGGGGTTTTTTGAATTTTTCTCAAGAACAGCTTGAATGTTTTTGATTAAACATTCAAATTATCTTACAAGAGCCCATCTTTTCTTCTCCGTAAATATCACAGTGATCCATTGGTGAAGGGAGATGTAAGTATATGAAGCGAAAATAGCTTTTTTTCACTTTTGTTAGAACGATCCCAACAATTACCCATTTCATCAAACTCACATGGTGACTTTAACTGGTTTATACATACATATCGTTCTCGTTAGATCGTTAGATCAGAGCCCTAATTTGTTAAAATTATTTTGTTTACTGGTTAAAAATTCCCATAGTAATCGCATAACTGAATTTGATCAATCTGACGGAGTGTCTCCTTCCAATACTACAATTTGTAATCCACAACTATTTCTATATCTATCGGTTGGACGGAACCATTTATAGCTCGGAAATGAGATATCGCAAACATTAAATGATCGTTGAAAATTCTCTCAAAAACGTCGTTCACGATTTCCATAAAACACACGGAGTACTCTCAACTCACTAGTAGCTACATTGAGTTCCGTATATGCGAGTACGTTTCCGTAGAAACGCGTTGAAAGAAGATGGTTATCATCACTTTCAATAACCCACGTATAGTGATACTGCGAATATCAGTAGGTATAGCGGGGTTCACTAGTCGGTCATTGTTGATCATGATTAAATTTGGTTTTAATTCATTTTCTGATGAAAGCTGCACAAAATACATTACTTTCCCTCGAAACTCCAACTGAGGGTTTTTTTGTTACAAAGGGGGCAGTGCTTTTCTTTCTAACTTTATTACGTTCATTAATTGAATCTCTTCTACTCGCTATATTTCTCTCCTCAAATTGATTCGCCCTTTAAATATCACTCGTTCTTCATAGGCTTGTAGCCGGATATTTCTCATACACTTGGAAGGTCGCTCTTATTTATTTACATACCGTGCACATCCAACGCATGGTGCTGAGGTGTGCTTTTCAAGAACAAATTATATTTCCCGGATGGATTTAAAGGGGAAACAATTAAAGTCATCCCCTTCACGTTCAGATTATCAGCGAAGAATTCTTCATTTTTCTTGGGCGTCTTTTCAAGCTGATGATGATTGGTTTAGAAATTCTGCAAATGTTATATGTTTATGAAGAACACCGGTTTGTTTTTGTTAACAAATCATGTCCTGGACCGACACGTATACGTCGTTTGTCAAACGGTTCAAGGGGTGCCTCGGCTCTCTTAGGCGTTCCAAAAATATCATTTCTTACGAACTTCCAAATTCTCTAACAACTTGCCAGGTAAGCTTCATTTTTTGTATGTAGAATTGTTTCTGTCTCACTGAAGGTTTTTGCATTCTACGTATTGTACATAAAATCTCGTCGTCGATAAACTTATCAACACCACAATGTTATTATTCAGGAGCACCATTTCGGACGACAACGATACGAAATACAATAAATTCGCCGGTACAATAAATTACATTTATAATTATTGTTGTTGTAACTCGTACTACAGAACTGAGGAAGAAACCTCGCCTTTATGTTAGGTGTCCCGAATAGGTGGAATCTGTGAGCAGGCAGAGAGTTGAATTTTGAGTCAACCTAATGCGTCATACCGTCCCTTTGGCTAATCCATAAAAATCATTGACAGTCCCCTGGTTAGGTACAACCACTAGGTGCTTGCTCTGACGGAGCCCCTTCCTCCAAGAAGGTGAGGCTACAGCACGTCTGATCCATGCTCGGAGCTAATTCTGGTTTTCGTTATGAGAACAGTTGACCACCTCCGCAACATCTGAAGGCAGTAGGGTCAAAAGGTCCATGACAAACTATCATCAGTCCCATCACTAACAGTACTGGAGCAAATGGTCATACCCAAAGAATCCCAGGCTAAACCTCTATAGAAGACCTTCATTCTGAACACCAAGACCTATCCAAGAGCAGAGCTAACAACTCTCTGAAGACTAACAGTTTTGGAAGCAACTACATCAGGAGGAGGGCTCAGAGAACTAGTGGGATAGTTTCCTTGGTAATTACTGAGGCTTATGTCGACGTGTCTACTCCACACTAGATCACACATGCTGATTTTTGAAAAATGGTGTATGACGCCAGAAAACTCTAAGGTGCAGGGTGAAAGAGCAGGAAGACATGAGTAACATGGAAAACCCTGCCACTGTGAAGACTCCATTCGTGTCAGAATGAAAGAGATATGGCAATAAAACCAGAAAGTGACTCAAAATGAAACCACTAAATGTGAAAGTGGCGCTTCAGGTAGCCAAGGAACCTTATTGTTTCAGTTTTCCGAGGGTCAAGTCCAAGGGTAAACGTTGTCAGCTACTTCTGCTTTTACCCTAAAAAATATACGGGAAGCTGAATTACTTTAGCCGATTTCATGGCGTTCAAAATCAACGACGTAAAACAAGAGAATCTTCTCTAGGGCGATTGAGTGTTGAATGCGATCTGCAAAGGAAAAGTGGACTTCAGAAGCGGTTTAGAATATTTTTAATGAACTTGAGGCTGAACGAAAAAACTCTCCCGTCAAAATATCAACTTAATTCAAATCTACGATCAAGTTCTGAGAGGCGTGTGAGGCCGAAGGTCGTTGAGTCCCAGTGATGCCAACATTCCCGCTTAACAATTTTTTCAACTTCTTTCAAGTACAATAAGAAAAAGCGTTTTAGCACAAGTTCCCACCCATTTCCCCAAAATTCTTCAAATTTCGAATTGGGATTCCAACACTTTTCACACAACTTTGGAACAAGTTTCTAGTAGATTTTCCACGGTTACTCAACCATACCTATTCCAGCCATGATTAGTGTGCAACAGTTTTTGCTATCAACTGTGGAAAATAATTCTTTCCTGTACCTCCACAAAGAGTGTGGGTGTGTAGGCGTGATGTAGAGAAATTGTTGTCCGTGTCTAAGTTTGTGGAGACCTTCACTGCTACCTATTTCACCAGACCAGCGAAATCCTGTGCAATTAAATATAGTTGTGATCTTATTTCATGTCTACTTTACGAGTATAGTGCATTTGTCATAAAATGTTTACTACGTTCTGTTGCCGTTACTTTTTGTGTGGAAGTAGTCAGAGTTGACAGATCTCTCAGTAAAGCTTGACTCATGTCGACCTAGATGATTTTGAAGAAGGAGGAAGATTGGTAAAAAAAAACATTTTAATGACGTTCTACCTCTCTTATCACAGTCTTCTTCGTAAAATAACCCCCCCCCCCCACAAACACCTCACCTCAGGTCGTTCGGAGACGCCTTCCTCCTTCAGGCATTACCAATCAATGAGGCCGAAGTGGGCGTGAAGAATAAGGCCCGACATGTTAATGAGATGCTTTGAAAATGAAAAATACGAAAGCCCGGGGAAACATCTCGTTTCGCTTTCAAACTCATCTGCCATGATACAGTCGCTTCGTATTAGATGACGTGTAAGCAATTGGGTGAAATTTGTTGAAAACCCGAGTAGAAATTTTTAAGAAGTTTAGTAAAGTTGTTTAAACATTTAGCTTCTAAATGTTATGAAGTTGAATGTGAGTTGTAAAAACTGAACATTGTTTTTAAATCGAAAAACAAACTGAACATTGTTTTTAAATCGATTGCATCCTTGAGATAATTTACCGAGGAAGGTATTTTGTTTTAATTCTACATAAGCAATGTTTGGAGTAAAAGTTGCACTTCAGAGGCCTTAAAAGAACTTTAAAAAAAACTGATCGTGAAGTTGTGTAAAATTAGACGGTAATTATATTATTGAGCGATTAAATCACGAAGAAGCGCTACCATCGTTATTTTTTCGGGTAGGATAGTTTTCCGTGTTCCAGAATTACCAGGCAACAACTGTGAGGAGCGGTAGTAGGTGAAATGGCAGTGGTTGGTTTATTGAACTGTCACCCTGATTTTTCTGAAATTGCATGAATCATGTGAGCGGGATGTAGGAGGAAAAATGAAGAAATAACTGCGTTACAATAGTTTATTTCGCTGCTCTCGTCATTTTGGTTTATTATTCATTCTGATAATTTTCACAACCCCCCTTCAAAATTTGATACTTTACGTTTCAAGACTCGGAGATTCCAAATTTGCAATGTCCGTCCGGCGTACGGGCTGTTTTGTGCCTTTAACGTGGTCTAAAAAATTCGTTCTTTCGCCCCAAAATCCGATTTGGTATCTAGTTGTGCCCGCCATCTCGGCAATCCGATCGGACGAAGCCCGTGGTTGTAATGGGCAAAAAACGGTTAAAAAAATTAACGAAACGCAGTACAACGCGGGAGCTACAGCGTCCCTCCCTCCCTCCCGTCTGAATAAAAAACAACCAGTGGCGGGGCGTCCTCGCCTTGCGGGCGGGTGGCTAAACTTTCGCCTCCCAACGACGCCCTCAACTTCGCTTCGAGCGCCCCCGTTCCAATTTCCCCGACGTTTTGGTTTTAATACGATTCAATTTTTTTAGATTCTTTCGTTTCATTCTCATTTTGTTTTTTTTCATAGATTTTTGGTTAAATTTTGATATTAGTATTTAGCGTGCATGTTTTCATATTAAAAAATTAAAATTCAGTTTTTTCTAGATACTTTCGTTTTTTTTGTTTATTTTAATATTACGGTTCAGTTCTTTTCGACCTTTTTTTGGGTTTCATTAGGATATTTTTCGATGCTGAATCAAACAGAATGGGTCTCGGAGCATTAATGCTAGGTCAAGCTGATTATCCGTATAATAAACCGTTGTGTAATAATTTGCAGGGTTTTTTCATAGATGGCAGTAGTATAACTACTTTCCTTAGATAACATTTAGTCAAAACCGTTTAGTTCTTGGGGGAAAGTAAAAATTTGGTGTTTCGATTTCCGTTCTAACTATTGTTAGTTTTGAACAAATGTTGCTCATAACCTTATTCTGGCGTCCCATGGTGATTTAGAGAAAGGTTAAATATATAATTTGAGCCGATTTGGTTGGTTCTCTCTCAATCGTGTTCACAGACACGCCCAGGCCATTTCCCCAAGTGATGTTTTTTGAACTCAGAAGCCCTTAAAACGTTAAGATCTGAAGAAAACTCAGGACTTGGTTTCCCAGCCGATTGAATAACTTTCCTCTGCAGAAATGAGGAAAGTAAAAAAGAAGCAGCAGCATGTGTACAAATTAAGACTAAACCACAAGTTTAACCAAAACGACACTGACCAATAATCTACTACAAAACGTTTGACGCATAATAACACTAACGGTTCCCACTGGATGCAGGAACAATATTCGCTAATCATGGCAACGAACGTTTGCAACTCCTTCATACTTGCACAACGTTTGACACTACTTAAACGTGGAGTATTGTTACTAAAGAGTTTTGAAAATTAATTAACCTCTTGCTCCGATTGATGTTTCTAACGAACTTGCATTGTTGAACTACTTAAAAATCATCCGCATGAATCAACATCAACTTCCTCCTAACAAGATGCGGTGGCCTAATTTTTAAGTAAAAGTGGATTGGGATTGCAAGTGTATAGTATTTTTGATTAGTTGATCCTAACACGTGCATTGTGTTTCATCTTTTGAAACGTCTGCATGAAAGAAGGGGAAAACATTCAAGAATTAGGTCAAGAATTAGGAAACGTGTTCATGGTCACAAATATCACGTCCAACGCCTTCGAAAGCGGGTTCCATCCTCGTCTCAAGTCGCGAATAATTTGACGGTTCCGCATATATTATTTATTAACTTGCAATACTTGTTTGATACGATCTGAGCAATTGCCGTTAGTTTGCTAAGTCGCCACTATACTATAGCATTGAAATACGAAATGCTAAGGGAAACCCAGTGGATAGAGAGGGGTTATCCATTGGTGGTTCGTGAATGTCTCTCCAATTTCAAGGTTTGGTGGTTCGATTCAATCGCTAATTGACGTTGCATGGAAATTCCTCATTTTTCGTGTTATGTCTCATTGGAGAAACGTTTTTTCGCGTACTCAGTCGCACGCCTTTTCTGGACGCCGAGTAACTAAGCACTATTACTTTTAACAGTAACAACCTACCTTTAATAGTGGCAATTGCTATGCAAGACGCGGCTTACCCCAGACGCTCATCTAACTTCATAATCCGCTGTTATATGTCTTAATTATAATCTCTTCCACGTTCCATACTTTTCGCTCCTATTTTGGCTATAGTGATGGATGTACCACCCATAATGACTCGTTCGTGTGTTCCCTATTGATTTACACTAATTCGATCAATGAGAAACACCTGGTTGATTGCTCGCGGTAAATGTTGGCTACATTTGCAAAATCCGGGAAGTGTAAAAGAGAAACATTCCCAGTCGTGCGGAACGTGTTCGCTGTCCTGGAAAGATAGGAAAAATACTATAAAACGAGTACAAAGCCAATTGATTCTTCTGTCAATAAAATTTTATTGTTTTCTGGGTCAACCAATACAATACGAGTTCCCTTTTTGGTTTATCATTCGTCTGTTCTCAGTAGAGAAAAAGTTTTTACATCCCCCCTCAAAATTGGAAACTACGTTTCAAAGCATGGGAATTACAAATCTGCAATGTCCGTCCGCAGTCCATGTAATATGTTGCCCTTGACGTGGCTCGAAAAATCTATACTTTCGCCCGAAAATTCCGTTTGGTATCTACTTGTGCTTGTGCTACTACTTGACAATCCGATCCGACGAAACCCATTGATGTTATAGGTACGACATGGGTGCACAATTTTAGGGTTCAGAATCGCTTCTCAAGTCTAAAAACGGTATTTACCAATCGAACCACATCAACTTGATTTGATAACGGCCCGATGTATTATGATGAGACGCTGCAGTAACGTTGTTTTGTGTTAACAAAACAAACTCGAAAACGGCGAATTTAATAAGTGAATACTAGTCGGATAGAAAATAAACGAATTAAATATCGAATGAACGGTTTCACAACGGCTTTGCCGATTTGTATTATTATTTGCGTGTAAATGGTTCCAAACGACTGAGTAGGCTTATATTTTCTTTCATGGTAGAATGGAGGCAGCAGCACAGTAAATTATCAAAAACCACTACACCAGATGTCCTTGGCGTTTCTGTCCATAAAAATACATTCCATTTGACAGAAATAATGTTAGTCCTTTTCAAATCTTTCTCCATCGAATGGTACCTACATGCATTTTTCTGAACTGTTCCTTTTCAGTAGTCCGAAAATGTAGTTCCACTAGCAGATGATAAACGACGGCACCCTCCTGAGCTTACTTACACATACTGACGACGACATTCCCATCTCAATATTGTTAATCTTCAAACCCCATTCGTTATTTTGCCTGTTAATCACGAATTATTGTCATCTTAAATTCTTCCATTCAACCATGATCAAATTGCCATTTCATTTACAGAATGACTACTCTAGACGACCTTCCAGCAGTTTGTGTGAAAGACGTGTACAAAACCTATGATGGTCACAAATATGTTCTCAGGGGTCTTAATATGACTGTACCCCAAGGATGCGTGTAAGTATTGCAACGTGCTGATCTATTCTCCTCACCGTTATTCACACGACTGAATTAACAGTAAACTGTGCTTTTTTTGCGATAAATGAATTGGCATTTTCAATAAAAATGGTGTGTAGTATGGACGTTAAGGATTTCTCAGAGGGAAAGAGGCTACGTCTATTTGTAGTGGAGAAGTAATATAATTGACCCAGACATGGAAGTGTAGCATACGGATAGTGAATGTGAATATTTAAAATAGATGCAACTACTGTGGGTGCATTGTTTGTCTCCCCAAGTGTCACAGGTCTACCCCCTACCTGTTTAGCCCTGCTACTAATGCCAAGGTGCTGTAGTAGAGCACTGCCAGCACTTGGGCCAAGACAGTTGCTAAACGCCATTTTTGCGTGATCTGAATGTATAAACAAGGAGTGACAGACCATCCACTAACAAATTCATCTCAATATTATATATATCCACGGACATAGTTGGCACAACAGCTGCAGGTGAGCTTGGTTGAGTTGTTGAGTTTATTTGAGTTATATTTGAAATGGTAATTAAGAAGGATGGATATGAGATTGATTGATTAATTGATTGTTGAGTGAGTATTGGTCTGTTCTGGTCAGCTTATCATATCCTTGTCAGGATTACCAGTCTGGTTCGTCTCTTGCACCATCTAGCGTTTGCAAGGGTATGCTGTAAACATCTCTGAGATGATCTTCCTTTCAGCAACTTTGAAGAGAGAACTAAAACAGGGTAAAACCATTGGTTTTCACTATTTAAAGTGCTACGTTGATAAATAAGGTAGGATTTGCTATAAATGGTTCCAAGGGGAAAAGGGATTAAATAGGAAATGGTAAAACTACGAGAATCAGTGAGAAGTTGAGAAGACGAAGTTGATTTGTCTGAAGATGGGGAACACCCTGACGTAGCATACGACAAGTAGCTCCAGGATGCTGCTCAATAAGGTGAGAGTGGGGTTTGAATTGGAATTAGAAGTCGAAAGCTGTGAGGTAAAGCTCATGCCCACAAAGAATTTCTTTAATTCCAATTAAGATAAAAAAGTACCCTAGTTTTGCTCTTAGCTGGTATTATGTCATTTTATGCTGATAAAATGCAACGTCACCAGCCCTTACTCTTAATGCGCTACATAATCCTCATGTAAAGCCAGAAGATGGTTTGGTAAATATTCTTGGCTGGCAATATAGACAAATCAAGGTTTTACATACAAGCCGAATTGATCTCAGTCATCCATTTTGGTAACAGATTTTGAAAAATACGCAGGTTAGTTAATGTTTTCGAGTAATTACATTTTCACTGCATATGTTTTATTACATTGTTTATTGAATATAAATTAAAGTCTGGACGTGTTATTGGTAGCTATGGGCTTCTTGGTGCAAGTGGCTGTGGAAAATCCACACTACTCAACGCTATTATCGGCCTAGTTGGACTGGAATCTGGAGAAATCCAGTGTGTTCTGAACACCAGGAGAGATCTCGGGTATATGCCTCAGGTAATATCAAATTTTGCCACTTGCTTCACTCACAATAGCTGCATGACGTCCCAAAATCATTCAGCTGATTAGGATTTGGGCTTCACTCGATTCTGGAAGATAAGATTATCATGAGAGGTCTCTCGGTTTGTCAGGAATGTTAGTTTGAAAAGTGAAGAAATTAGCCTGAGAGTGTACTCGAGTAAATAGAGTTGGGATACATTCCATTTTTGCACCCCCTCAGAATTTAGGTCACCCACCATTATCTGTATTCAGGATTCCTATAGTATGGTTCCTGGCTCACTCAAATTTTCTAGCTTTCAGAGGCAGTTTCATGTATTCGCATCCAAACTTCTGGATTTTTATCCCAACAGGTACCACTAACGACATTCACCATTTACTGTGTGCGCTGTGATACAACTAATGTAATGGTGAATGAATATCGAAAACCTACTTTTTATCACAATCTCGTCACGAGATACACAAAATTCCCATATTTCTGAAAGAACTATATGCAAGGGCGAAGTCATCTTCCATTTCCCGTGTTTCAGGTGGATAGGAACAGGTAGAAAATATGTTGAACCTGGTGAAGGAGGGAGATGATAATACTGTTAAGGAATATAGAAAGCTTAAAGGTAGAAAATGTACCACTCAGTTTGGTATCAAGAACGAGAATGACCTTTTTAATTATTTACACATAAACACGTGCAACCAATGCCAATCAATGATGCAGTAACGATGGAGTGCAACAATATGAAGTTCTCAACAATACTGAATCTGCTTCAGTGAGGGTTGGGCAGTGATTTGAACAGAAAATGAGTGGAGGAGGGTGGCCAACGCAGGCGTTCAAAATTGCGTGGATACAGTGAGTATTGTGAAAGGGTACTGAGCATGGGGGGGGGGAGGAGAAAAGGAACGGAACTTTTTGTTAGTAGGACCTTAGTGGTGTAGATGTGAAAACTGATCGATTGTGGCAGACCACAGTGGACCACATCAGACGGTCACATGTGGAGTTGAGAAACATGAACATCAATGTTTTATGGCCCATGTGGCCTACCATTTACTTGATGGAGTGTATAGCTGAGAGGAGAAGGTAGTCCGGTTTTAAGAAAGGCTGTGAGGTGCTGAGAGTATTGGGGAACTGGGTAAAAACAATATCAACCTACTTTCAGTCTTTTCTTCTAAACATTTGGTGGGTTTGTCATCCTTAGTATGTGGTGCATTGTTTGTAAGTAGTGTAAACAAATTACTGATTGGCTGTAGATGTGTATTGACTTTGATCTGGCGCTATGCATGGAGACTGCTCACTCACAGTAATCCACAAACCTCAGATACTGATATCAATTAGCAGATACATTGAGTTTGATCGTACATCTACAGACAGACCTAGCTCATCGACCAGGTTATAGTATATCTCGGGCTTTGTGCTGGACAAACAGATGTTGTTGTTGTTGTTGTTGTTGTACGAGCAACACAGGGGTAACGCTCAAAATGATGCATCACAATTTCAGCAACTGGCTCTTTATGATCGGATGACAACAGAAGAGACTTTGGCATATTTTGGAAATATATACAATATGAGCTCCAGTGAAATCAAAGAGAGGTCCCTACACCTAATCAACCTCTTGGAAATACCAAATGACAACAGAGATTTTGTAAACATGAGGTATGATCGAATTCATTCGGCAAATTACTCAATGTTTTGAGCTCATTGTATTGCATGTTGTTAGCACGTGTTGCACTGTGACTATTTTTATCTCTCTTCTTGTCAATCACAAAAGGTAGCTTGGACGAGGTATTGATTTGAGCCATGTAACTTACCACAGTTCAGCACAGGATCGGCAACACCCACAACTCTCACGCATTCCCTGAACTGAAAAAAATTGAGAATTTCGTAATGTGGTATACAATTAGAAATGCCCGTGCTCTTGCCTTCAAGAAAGCAACAGGCATCTGATACAGAGTATGACAAAGTGGTAGGATAACGTTTTTTTGTGGAGAACTACTAGAAAATCTATGATTTCTTATCGCATCCAAATGCTGGATAGAAAGTGTACATAATGCTACTAGGGACTATCACTAGAAAAACGAACAAGTAAACAAAGATACGCATGGGATTTTCCTCATTATAGTATTGTGTTGGGGAGCCATTCGAAGAAGTAAGACATTTATTAGGCATGTACCTGCACAGCCCAATGGAATCTGCATCGAACTCGAACATTGGAGTAAGCCTGAGCTTTAGAGTGTTAGGCAGGAGGGCGAATCTATTGTTACAAGTGTAGAATAAAACCCCACTATTACAATCAGATGGGTATTGCCGAACAAGCTAGACTGATTACCTTCTGTAAGAGACACTCCCCTCCCCCTAACCAACCCACCTTGGGCCTACATCTCTCGCTTTGAAGATGTCTTTGAAGATGTGAGTAGCGATTTCAAGCTCCTGGGGTTTATGTAATTCAATTTAATGGTTTTGGAACTTGCTAAACCAAAGAAAAAATTCTAGAGCAGGATGATCAGCAAATACAATGAGTGATTATATGGATGGACAAGTTTTCCGTCCTGAATTTTCCGGTCACCCACTCATCACTCGGACTTATGTTCTGTAAGACTCAGCAATCCCGTATGACAGAACTGCCAAGGGTGAATTGAGGTTTGCTTCACTCAGAACCCAAATTGGTCAGCTCTATCAGCCTTGTTGAGTTTTTTAGAGCCATCCTCATTTGAAGCTGCCAAGCAACACTTAACCTCGAGTTGCTTCGGGAACTGATGAGAGTTTTCCTGAATGTCTTGCGTTCATGAAGTAAATTATCTGGATGGGGCTGCCAAATCGTGGCCAATGCCGCTCTGGGGTCACGTCTTGAACATTAAACCTCAGGAAACCGGAATACTTTGCTGTTGGCTATTGGCAAGATTGAGCTTTATATGTCCCTGTTGATTCTTTGAATCAACTCGCATTATTTTATTCAAGCATTTCTGTAGTTCTCTAATGTTTCAGCAGTCATGCTCTTGGTTTTCTTGACTAAAGCAAATCATAGGCAAACGTTGGCAAATCACCTATAAAGATGTGACAGGGCTTCCATAAGGGTTCCTTGATTGTCACTTGAATCACCAATCACCACAGTCGAAAGCAGAAACCTTATGAAGCGTTCGGTTGTTGGTCATGGTCGTTTCTCCCGTGATAAAAATAATTGTTCCGTCTGTATTTCCACTGCTTCTCTGCCCGGGCTGGTAGCCCCATCGTCCTGTACTCCCATTTTCAGTCCAGAAAAAATACCAGTTCAACGTCATAATGTGCGATAAATTGGAGCAATACAACTCGCAAGTTGAAAACTGATTGGCCCCACTCTAAGCTACATCGTGTCTCTAGAATTTAGTTTGTTACGTATGAAGGCTCATTATCGTAAGCAATGATGCCCAGAGCACATGTTCAAAAGCATACTAAACAATGCGACCTCTGCCCATTTCAATGGGCACGTAGCAACTCCATTTTAATGGGCAGGCTAAAATATTTTCGAATTAGCATGGATATTCACAACGTTGTTTTCTATTTCGTTTTACAGTGGTGGACAAAAACGAAGGCTATCGCTTGCAGCTGCCCTATTACATAGACCTACTGTCGTCATACTGGACGAGCCAACAGTTGGCGTTGATCCAATTCTACGACAAAGGTACGATCATTAATTTAGGATCATGGGGACAGGTTTCTCAGATGGAAAAGTCTACAAGCAATAACAAATCTGCTCATAATGACTGAGAGCCAGATGAAGAACATGCATGAGATCATCCATAAGGGTGGGTACCTCCAATCAAGTAAGTGTAGTTGCTACATTGTTGAGGATAAGCACGAAGAACCTCGTTCAGAACGTAGCAATAAATGTTAGCAATTTATTTTCCATGTCAGAGCTTATCAAACTACTCCATCTCCCCATAAGATCTGAATTTCTTTACATTCCTTCTACTGTAAAGAGGACAGAACGTGAAATGAATGAGCTGCTGAATAGCAGAAACAGAAAATTGCGCTAAATCTCCACTTATTATAATATTGTGAACCGAACATATGGTCCCTATCTGCGTTGAAGATTGCCCGTACACCGCTTTTGAAGCTTCCAGTTGGCTTTATCAGTTTACGAGGTTACTGTTTGCGGTCACAAATGGAGTTCCAGCCTTCCAGAAGTTCATAGATAAAATCTGTGGTGCTGAGAAGCTGCATGGGACTGACATGAGAGAAACACGACCAATGCTTGAAACAGTTCCTTGAAGTCGCAAAATAATACAACCTGGAGCTGAATGAAAAGCAACGTAAATTTTCAAAAACTTCAATCACTCTCTTGGACACTACATCAGTGATGAGATTATCAAGCCATGTCCAGACCATTCGCAACCTCTTTTGGACTTACCACCTCCTCAAAACAGCACAGCACACCAGCGAGTTCTTGGAAGATTGGAGATGGCCTCGTTCAGTTACGACATATCTTACCACCCAGAACGGTTCAACAAAGTTTCCAATGCCTTGTCAAGGGTATATTGAGCGCTCACACAAGATGACCTGCTCAACATGCACAATGTGCTTTGTTGTCCCTGGGGGATTACCAAATTTTATCACTGTATCAAGATGAAAAACTCTACATTCTCCTTAGGAGATGTGAAACAAATTACAAATGCATGATGTGTCTGTGCTTAAACCTCGTTTTTTCATGCTCCCTGATGCTCATCTCATCGTAGCGACTAGACCCTTTGAGCAGTTAAACATGGTCCATGGGCCGCATATCATCATGCTTCAACCCTGTACAACCCTGAGGGGAATGTCTTAGTAGAGAGATAGAATGGAATCCTTCAGAAGACAATGTGTCTAGCAATGAAAAGCCAAGGACTAGAGATAACCCAGTGGGACGAGGTGCGAAGATTCGTTGCATGCCATTGCATCTCTCTTATGCACCTCAGCTAACTGCTCTCCACACGAATAAATGTTCAGCCATGCACCAAGGTCAATAAATGGTGTTGCCTTACCTCCATGACTGGTCAAACTAGAGAAGGTTCTCATGAAATGCCATTAAAATACAGTCTGTAAGTCGACGTGACTGAAGCTAACCCAGAGTATATTTTGGTAAGAAGGCCACATGGAAAGGAAACCACTGTTTCCTTGCAGCACTTAGATCCTACAGGAGACCCAGCTCAAGAAGCGCAAGCACCCAGATTTTTCTGGAATCTGATGATTCCAGCCTCCCTCTTAGAAGAGAGGTAATTCTGGATGCGGCAAATCCTGACTGCCAGACACCATTTCCTGAATTGAGAATACCCCAAAGAACCAGAAAACTGTTAGATTATTTGCATGACTACATCCTTAATTATTGTGAGGGGAGGCGGGATGTGCTAGATCTCCACTTATTATTATAATACAGTAATTGAACATATGGCTGCTAGAGGCACATGACGACGTGACAACAATAGTTTAACCATCCTTAATCTTCATCTGTTATTTAATTCTGTTCTCAAATCGTTTACACAAAGTTCAGTGAATTAAAGCCTTAGTTTCAGAAAGTTTACTTTATTAAAAGAAGTAGAGAGAGAACATATTAAACACGATATAAATCGAATCTCTGGTTCTTAGACAGGATGTGAAGATTTTCGGTGAAAACGAAGAGTGACCTGCCCCTGTGGCTGAGGAACATGGACCTCTCCTTTCTTACGTGGACCTCTATGATGCTAGAATTATTTGTAAAGTAATTTGCAGATCTTGTGACCTTTCGTTCGACCACTGAAGTCTGTGAATCAGCTGACAGATGATTATGTTCTTTACTGCTTGACTCCTATTTAAATCTCTTTAGTGGTCATAGTGTAGAGCTAAGCGGGAACATGCGTGTTTTGCAGGTTCATAGCTCGAGATTGCCGTAATATTCCGCTCCTCGATGGTTCTCTTACTGGAGGCAAGCGACCGTAATAATTAGGTGTGGGACTAAGTAATGAAATCTACACAACTATTGGGAATTATTAGAGCTTCTCCTGGCTTTCTTGCTGGCCTGCATTCATTTAAGAGGAACTGGTTGCTAAACGGTTCACACCAGGCGTCTTCAGACGTGAAAGACTACCATTCAGATTCAAAACGGAGTTGAACATTTGCAATAGTCTGAATACACTTACTTTTTGCAAAACCTGTTAATATTCGGAGCCAGGAATAGGGTTTTTGTGTCGTCACAAGACAAAATAAACGATTCAAATTCTGAGTACATTTGGCTAAAACAATCCTTTTGATATTAGGAAAGCATTGTGAGCCTTTCTAGGGAAATGATCATACCGACGTTTGGGTTCCTATGGGAGATGAATAGGAGCACCATGAGGGTTTACTGAACTTCATCACTGAATGCTGAATGAGGAATGGTTTAACGGATCTCCAAAGGCGAGAATTCTTACTTGCGACTGTTGATTGGGGGCAGCGTCTACGGATATCTTATCCAATTTTAAATCTCTACCCCATCCGTTCATTTTTGAGTGTGCCAACAACGTGAGAATGTGAAGTTATTGAATAACGAATAGCAGTCCACAGTGCACGACATTCATTTGACCCTGGGTCTCACTTCCAGCCTCTTCTATTTTTGTAAATGCACCCCATCTGATATTAATGTTATCTTATCCATAGATAAGGTGAATTTCATCCCGGTTTCTTTAGGTAAAACCATCAAAACTGGCTATTTTAAAGGTAATCTCTGGTGGATTGACTTGAGTATTTTCTACTCTCCTTTGTGCCTGTGCAATATTCTTGCCAATAACAAACGCCAAGAGGTTGATTTGGAGTAGTTACTCCTCAGGATCAACCTTATAGTCCACGTTTTGACCAGGTTCCTTTCAGACAATGATCAGGTGAGAGGGGAGAGTCTGATACTCGATTTGGTGTGGACCTTGCTACTCTGGGAGAGAGGAACCCCAAATATCTCAAAATACCCTTGATCTGAAAATTGCGAAATTTAATGTAACTTGAACAAGTTCTATACCTCACTATAGAGCTCGGGCGTTCTATGGTAGATCAGAGTGAACTTGCGTTTGGCTAAAATATCTAATTCGTTCTGGGGTCATGTGTTTTTGAATTGTTGGTTTTTTGTACAATAGGATACCCTACTCTTCTACCACGTTTGTTTGTCAGAGGGTTGGTTCATGCCTGATCTGGTAGTTCAGTACCATGATACTTTCAGACCATACTGGAGCGCACTTAAGTACCGGCAATCAATTTCAAAGGTTGGTTTTGCAAGCTCCTCAGTACCCTCTGGCCTATAAACACGATTTTTTTTATACATCCTTGCAAGATGGCAGTTGCAGGCGCAAAAACGCAGGACCTCTGCCTATATCTTAAGAGCCACTGCTCACTTTCTAGTTCTTCACGAATGAACTTGTTTGCTGACTCATCGACCCTAAAATGTTTCAACATTTACATAAACACTAGGATTTAGAACAGACGTCCAAAAACTAATTGGTAGGCGGAGCGAGGCGAAACTGAGATTGGCTTGAACATTAAAAAATATAAATCCAGTGTGCCACATTATTTCAACTGTGAATCACTTGAGTGGTCTACACAAAACGTGTGACATACCAAAGTCATCAATAATGCGGGACAAGAAAATTAACAGGTTTGTGGATTCGTTAATAAATGAAGATATTGTTACGGGGGGGATTAATATTGAAAGCAGTATCGCACAAAGTGAGTTAGGAAGTTAGTACGATATCAAGCCGAATGAAATTCGAACACAGAGTTTTATTCTCGAATTACATTGCGGGAAGTTTTACCACCACAGACAAGAAATTGAGTGGGAGCGAACGAGAGCGCGGGCGACACGGCGATGAGGGAACCAGCTCGATTACAAGTGACGGCAGCGAAGTCTCGAGCGAATCGGGGCATTTGAGGGGCCCAGTCAGCATAAATGCTTCGGACGAGCCTCCGCTGAGTCGAAGGGTTTGGTTCGTCCCATTACAAAATCATTGCTTGTTGTGAATATTTGAGTTAGTGTAGTCACTCACCAAAATATTTTTGTTTTCCAGTATTTGGGACTATTTGTTCAACCTGGCACAAAATGAGAAGACTACAATTATTATCACGACTCATTATATTGAAGAGACAAGGCATTCACACAGGGTAAATTAGCGCTAAATTGTTAGAATGAAGTAACAGCAGCCATTTGCGATGAGCCTTCACCTAACTAAAGGCATATATCACTATCATCATGTAGTCTCTGCATATTAGTATAACATTTCGCTTTGTTGCTATATCACTATACAAGATTATTTCCTGTAACGCTTTGATTTTCAGGTCGGTCTTATGAGATCTGGCGTGTTACTTTGCGAGGAAAGTCCAACCAATCTTTTGGCGCAGTATAATTCAGAATCTTTAGAGGACACTTTTGTGCAACTGAGTCACCTTCAAGAGTGTCACGTACGCATGCCCACATCTCACATTTAATTTTTAAAACTAATTAAGGTGGAATAAAAGGCTCGAAGCTGAGGGAATTCTTTATTGATATTACGTACTGGCAATAATCGGGGGCCATGTTAACGATTTGGCAGCTGCATTCTAAGACCAAACTCGTGAGCTAGCTCAGCTGAAACAAAACCAGACCACAAGTGAAGTAGCTGTTGTATTATAGGGAATTACGACAAAGCCATCCATTGAGAGCTTCACACAACTAATAAGGCAGCCATCACAGTAGGTAGACTTAGCTGGCTGACGCCTCACACTCAGTGGCACTAAGCCTTATAAGCGAAGAGTTCTGAAGTTAACTTCGAATTCGACGTTTCTTCACGAATATCCGCCAATATACTTGCATGAGCACTTGACTTGCTCTGTATTAAAAAGTGTCCTAGGCTAATTACAGCTGCCCTGGTGAAAAAAGTGAGTTACTGATTTTCCGAAAATAATTTGAAGAGTTAATAAAAATCGTGATCGCTTGAAAAGATCCTATCATTTTATCCAATGTCCAATCCCCGCTCATTTACCTTCTTCCATTCCTAATGAAGCCTCCCACCCCTAATCAACCCTTACATTACACTTTATTTTCTGCATCTGTGATTACAAGGTTACCTTCTACCACAAAATATTTTTTAAATTAATTTTATTTTATTCAATGTAGAGAATGCAAGACGAAGAAGAAGATATGAAGATCAAGGAACGCCAATTGAAAAAAGCTACTCCTCCAGCATATACGAAAAATGATGCGACATTTAATGCTCAGAGATTTAAAGCAGAATTAATGAAGAACTGGATGTCCGTTAAGCGAGATTACGGGTTTGGATATTCTTGTTCTCAACTTCCCTTAATAAATTATGATAACTGACATATAGCGACAATGTTTTAATAACATTTGCTGGATGGTGGGGGGGGGGGGCATGGTGACCGAGCCTGTTGGGTGTGAGTCTGCCCAAGCCAGACGGGGATAGAACCAGCAGACTCTAGTTCGATCCTCTACCAGTCATCCCCCTTCCTCCAAGCCCAGGGGAGGTGAAGCAAAACGTGCCAGCGATATAGCTGGGGACACTGTGCAGGCTCTCCATTGGGTCCATGTTTGGGGAGATGGAAAATGTGGTGGCCTCGGCAAATGTTCCAGCAGTTACGGTTGTCTCCTTGGGGGATGATAGGGGGTGAGAAACTTAAATAATAAATTAAATACTTGCCTTTTTAGTATATAGATATATATATATATGATGTTGGAATGTTACTATATTAGATATTATTGTACTTTTGTCAAGTTTTTGATGCTTAGTGACGAGTTGTGTTATTGATAAGAGCAGTTGATTGTTGGATCGCGAATTGTGAAGTCATAAATTGTCCTTCGTTTACTTCTGACCATCTTTCTTACAATTGGGGTCAGAAGTGGAATTCCATGCCCCGTGACCACGATATACCACATAGTGAGCAGTGTGTTTTGCGTAGTGGTCGTATATTATCCTCCCTAGATTCCTATAATAACCAGATGGAGGAAGACCAGGATCAGGAAGGAAATCTGATGCCCAAAGAAGAGCCATGGACGCACTCACAACACTTATTTTTGCACTTTGAGGAAACAACCGTCATAACACGGATAAACGAACATTTAACACACTTTAAACAAAGCTTAATAAACGAGTTAAGTTTTGAGGTGCGAGATGTTCTGCTACCTGTCCATGAGTTTATTGCCAAAGCTCAGTCTCCCCCAAAAACTTCATTCACCTCTGTTCAACCATTTGATGGGTCAACTGAACTACACTCTTATCTCGTTCAATTCGAGACTATTGCGAGTACAAATGGGTGGGATGAAGATGCAAAGGCAGTTGCACTCACTTGTGCTTCATCGGGGCCAGCTCTAACACTTCTCAGTGACGTCAGTCCTCCCATAACTTACCAGTGTCTCGTTACAGCCTTGGAAGAAAGTATGGTACGCAAAACTAGCCACAAATGTATTTAACTTCAGAAATCTGATGAAGACCTTAGGCAAGCCATTCATACTCTTGCTCGAAACTCAGTTTCCAACATACAACAGCGGGGGCTTCATGAAACTGAAGTCGGAAGAGCATTTGATACTGTCTCTCCAACCACCATTTCTGAAGCTCTCATAATTGCTCAATGTGTGAGGGCTGCATTACAACGAGATCGTATCTATCGAGAAACAAGCTTGCGAGGTGCAGAAGCTCTGGATGGAAGCAATAACATCACAACAATGGCTGGAAGCAGTGGGCTACAGCTTGATCCAGTTCAATCAAGAAGTGACCTAAATCGGACACAGGTAATGAATTCAGTGCATCAGCAACCAATTAGGCAGGCAATCGCCAAGTCGTTTGTTGGAGATGCGATGAGTGGGATCACTATTGTCGTACGTGGAGTATGAACAAACAACCGAGAGCGACCTTCCTGGGAAACGACCAGTGGCCAAACTAACTGG
This sequence comes from Pachypeltis micranthus, assembly GCA_020466155.1. Lineage (NCBI taxonomy): Eukaryota > Metazoa > Arthropoda > Insecta > Hemiptera > Miridae > Pachypeltis > Pachypeltis micranthus. Next base: position 3,063,389 of record CM035773.1, on the reverse strand, counting down.
GCGACGTTTGGCACACATTCATCAGCCCAATGACTTGAAGAGACACTAACAGGAATCTGAATCCGTCTACAGAATTGGAGGAAGTTGGCCCCTCAGTTTGTGGAGACACGTTGCAACACAGAAGCAACTGTAACATGTGTGTCTCCACGTATTTTGGAAAAGGCCCACATTCAAATACGTTATGGTACTGAAAGCGTGCTGCGGACTGCTACTAGAGAGATTTCACCCATTGTGGGTCGGACTACAGTGGATTTGGATGTTGGGGATGGCATAGTTTGGACACATATAGCTGTAGTGGCACCAAAAGCAGAAGAGTGCATTGTAGGGCTAGATTTCCTTCAAAACCATGGGTGTATAATTGATTTGACAGAGCAAAGTTTAAAGATGTAGCTATTCCATTTTATGTTGGTGATTCCTTCACGTGAGAAACTTTCAAGAATGATGAACAATTGGAGGAGATGATGATCTGTCGCTTGGCTTCCAGTAACCTTGGAGAGATGGAACATGTACGAAACTTGAAACAACAGTAGGATGGATGTACCATTCCATGTGAGAGGGCTATTTGCAAAGCTGAAGGGTAGTCTTACACCGAGTCAACTGGAACCAGTTCGACTGTTGTTAAATGAATTCTCGGATGTATTTTCCCCTAGAAAACTGATTTGGGTCAAATAAAGTATATAGAGCATTGCATTGAAGTCCTTGCAGATTCGCCCATATGCCAAATTCCACGACGTAGTCCACCTCATAGGCTTTAGGAGGTAGATGAATTGGTAGCAGAAATGGAGCAAGGAGGTATAATTGAGTCTTCAAACAGTTTTTGCATAGACTACTGATGACTGACAATGACATCCTGCGTGGACCTTCCTTTGGTACACCCGTATTGCCTGCCTGTGAGGTTGCGGCCAAAGACTCCTTCGAGGGACTGCAACATCAAGATTTCTAGTGTTTTGCCTAATATGGAAAGAAGGCTGAGTGGTCTCCATGATCGCGGGTCTGACTGATTGCGGTTGCCTCCCTTCTGAAGATTGACAACACGCGCAGACTTCCACTGAGTGGGGAACTGTCCGACCTCCAGACAGTCATTAAATAAATTGAGGAGGCCACTGGAGATTGTCCACTCAGCGTTCCTTAGCATATTGCTTTCTATTTTATCTGGCCCAGGAGATCTGTTGGGCTTTAAGGTCGCAAGGGCCCTGCCGAGGTCGCCTGTTGTCCACAATGGGATGTCGGGCTCGTTCGAAGGGTCCATGATCAGCTCCCTTGCTGCCCTCTGGGCTTCAGTGTCTCGAGCTACTTGGTCATCTGGGAACGCCTTCTCAAGGAGGGTTTCCAGTGAACTTTCGATGCTGCAGGCCCAGCCTGACTCATTTTGCATCGCAGCTAAGACCTGCTCTACGTTTGCTTTTCTTATGGAGGGCTTGTAATGTCTGCCCCAGGGGTTCTCAGAGCTCTCTGCTTCCACAAAATTTCGCCACCCTTGCCGTTTGGCTCGTTTGATGGTGCGGTGGAAGGTCTTCTTCTCTTGAATGAAGGCAGTCCGGAGTGTTGCTCTGGCATCAGGATCACGAGTGTTTTGGTACATCCTTCTGGCTCTATTTACACTTTGGTTGAGAGGATTAAGTTCCTCAGTCCACCATGGGACCATCGCCCTGTGCTTCTGTTGCCCAAGTACAGAGAGCCCAGCAGAGTGCAGTGCTGTGGTAAATATGTCCACTTTGCTGTCTACCTCTTCAGGTGTGGATGCTTGCACTATTAGGTCAGTGTCTGCGGCACGCAGTTCACCTTCCAGTACCCTACAGAATTGTGGCCAGTTAGCATTTTTTGTGTGGAATCGCTTTTCACGCGTGTCTTTACAGAGGATGTTGTCATCCGTGATGGCAAAGTCAATAACCATGTGATCGCTCTGCATTGCACCTGGTACGACTCGCCAACCCTGCAATTTGAGTAGCAGGGTGTGAGACACGGCTGTGACGTCTATACACGACCTTCCTCCTGGACCATTACAGGTCGCCTCAGTCATGGGGTCGTTGGCAACAACCAAGTTGTACCTGGGTTGCTGGTGAGCAACTCTATATACGCCTTGCCTGCCCCATCCAGGGTTGGGGACCCCACAATGGTGATCTGGCGTTTGCATCAGCACAGACTATGCAGGGTCCTGCTAGAGCCCGCTTGAGTGGTTGAAGGCTGTTGGCAACTGGTGCGCCAAATTGCCTGTAAAATGATATTACAACCAGCTCAAAGCCACCGGCTCGGATGAGCACAGCGCCCAAGTGCTGGCTGTTCAGGTGAGTGAGTGCGAGCATGTCAATGAACGGCTCAATGCAGGCCACTGCTGCCTTGGCTCCCGTTCTTGCTCCAGCCACCACTCGTGCCTGCGATCCCAGACCAAGAGTTTTGGATGCTATGTATGGTTCCTGAATGGTGAGAACACTGCAGCGTTTCTTGAGTGCATTTTGCAGCAACTCAGCCATAACTGGGGGACTCTTATTTGTGTTGTGCTGAAGGATTCGAACTATTTTTGACCTATTCATAGTCCACTCGTGACTCCTGGAGGGCAATCGTTCGCTGACTAATGGTACAACGTGCGTCTCGTGTAGAATGTGCGACCTGTTGGATTTTGCGTTCGACGCAATTGGCACACTTGAGGGGAGCATCACGTTTGCATTCCTTACTCAGATATGGCCAGGCGCACCAGGCGCATACAACAGGTCTCGTACAGGCCACTGCCAGGTGGCCATAGCGCTAGCATTTGTAGCACTGTGTGGGGGCTTGGTACTTTCGGATGGCGCCAGGCTATTTGGAGGTGCCTTGCCCCCTCTAGTTTTTTGTATAGGCTGGGTGATACCTCAATCACCCAATCCTTTTGTCTGCCACGCTTTTTGGTGAAGAGGGGCCTGACGTCCTGCGGCTGCAAGCCTAATGCAGGGTTGTGTTCAACAACTTGTTGGGCCAAGTCCTCTTTTTGTAGGTCAGTCTGCACGCTGCACAGTAGCAGGCGTGGGAAGCGACCCAGAGGGGCTGACGCTTGGAGCTTCAACTCCTTCTTTGTGGAAATGTGGCTCGTAAGCGCCTTGGCCATTTCTGGCGTTTCTGTCACAATGACGGCGCCACCTCCTAGGTGCAGTGCGGATGTCTAGCACTCGGACGCTTAGAGCTTGGAGGTTCGTAGCAGGGCATCAGCGCTTCCATTGCATCAGAATTGAAGGGACCAGCCTCTCCTTCCTCACATGTACGCCTAACCACTACCACGTTTTGTCGGGGGAGTTTGGCAAGCGGTGGAGGATTTTTATTTTTGCCCTTGTTTTTGGGCGGGGGTGTAGGCGGGGCGCTTCCCTCGGCCTGCACGTCCTGTTTAGTTGGGGCCTTTTTCTTCTTCCCCCTGCGCTTCCTGGCCCTGGCAGACTGCCATTCAGCCTCAGCTCCATGAGGGAGGGAGGAGGGCGCAGTAGCGGCTACTGCCTCATATGAGGGGCCTGGGGTACTACCCTGGCTCGTTGAAGCTCCTTGAGTTTGGCGGGCTGGTGGTGCTGGGTGCTGGGCAATTGCCCTACGCAGCTCTTTCCTCACGACAGCTGCCACAGTTTCCCGCAGGGGGGGAGTGGCAGGGGGCGATGTGGTTGGGGAGGCACTAGCTTTGATAGCCAGCTTCGATATTTCGAAGAGGCAGCTAGTGACGAGGTCCCGCATTGGTCCTGTCACGTTGACCCTCATCCGTGCCAGCTGGCCGTGGATGATTTGGACATATGCACAAATCTGCTCCATGTCTGACAGGTTAGGGTCCACGGGGTGTCTAACACTTGTACCAGGTTGCCCGGGCAACCTGGCTACTAGGGGGAGAAGAATGCGGTTTGCCTGGTTCTTTCCACCCTTGTTTGTTTGGACGACGAGTGAGTTGCTCATCGTCCGTAGAGGGAGGGGTCGAGCTTGGCGAGCCTGAGGAAGAGGCGCAGGCGGCGTTTTTATTACCTGCTATTGTTTTATTTAACTTTGTCATGTTATTTTTACTAATTTGGGGGGGAGGGGTTAAAGAAGCAGACTGATGTAGTGTATCCTTGTGAGTTCATTTGTTGTGTGTGTTAGTGGTTGACGGTCAAAGGGAGGCCCCACATGCGCCGCAGCTGCCAGTCCGGCCACCCACCGGGACTAAGACGCATGAGGGATTTTTCAGCTGTTGCTCAGAGTCATCCCTTGGCCACTGGTGAGGTGGTGAGTGGGACACACGCTATCAGCCGCCCCAGGAACGCTCAAACCTGGCTTTTCCCCCTCCTCATTCCGAAGGCCGCACCTATATAGGGGATCGCTCATAGGTGTTAGTGAGCTACTTCCAGGACTGTCTTTCACTCATTATGAGTGTTTTAAGTCAATGTGTTCTGCCGCGCAAACCGTTGCAGTGTATTTTGTATCTGGAATATGTTGTGTATGTCAGTGAGCTTTAAGCTTTCTGGACCCCCAACTGCAGGGTGAGCACAGTGTGGCGACAGAGTACACTGTGATGCCCAGCCACAGTTAAGCCTCGTTGGATGTAATCCTGCGGGGACCTCATAGAGGTGAGGTTGTCATTCCAGCTGGGCCCACCCGGCTGTCCCTTTTAGTCGTCTCATACGACACGCAGGGAATACGTCAGCGGTATTCTGGACCCCCGACTGTAGGGTGATCGCACATAGGTCATTTAACTTTCTGAAAACAGGCAACTCTGTCTTAAACGTTAAACGTTAAATAAAACAAACAAAATAACTTGGAAACAAACACCCAAAAAACAGAACTAGTATCTTAGGTTTGCTGAAAATGACGTCTGTGATACGAAACCACAGTCTTATTCAGTTTGGTACGTTGTTGTTTTTCTATTCATTGAAGTTTGTAAAATCCTCACGGGATATTTTTTTACAGAGTAATCATTTACGTTATACTGATCCCTCTGTTGACCTTCATTACTTTTCACTTCGGAGTCGGGATTGACCCAAAGCATTTGAACGTGGCCATTTTCAATGAGGAATCGGCATTGGAATCTACCAATTGTCAAGAATGGAAACCAAATGGGACTTGCAGTTTTTATAACATTGGCTGTCGCTTTATTGATAGGCTGGCAGGTGATAAAGTTAACCTGGTAAGTTCTTTCTTATCTATTTCATACTAAGAAATTATTTCAGCAGTAGATCTTTTGAAATTATAAGGCTAAAAACAGTAAAAACCAAGTCAATCGTTCTTAAGCAAGAATCCAATGGAAACTGCTGCTAACATCTCTCCAGTGGTGGTGATGAGAGGTCCATTTTATCTCAAGATGGTAGATTGAAGGTAAATTTTTATTGCAAGAACCCTTCTTACTACTTTAGATATTGAGAGGGATAAACATCATCTGGTTAGGGCTTAAATCTTTCTTTACAAGGCACTATCTCAGCCCTGCTTGATAGTACAATGGAAGACCGGTATTTTGTTGGTGTCAAGCAGAATGAATGGAAAGAATAGAGCTTGAAGTTCCAAAAATAAACTGGTAGTACTTAAAATTTATTCAGAGGTCTCTACTTAATATAGTTATTACACTTTTATAATTATTTATTAATTAACCATTCCATAAGTAACAGGAAACAGTTTGCGCTCGATAAGGTTGTCAACAATATTTTCTGAGAAGTTTCAAGTTCATCGTTCTAGAATTATAGGGAAGACAATGTGAAGAGAGTTAGTCAATGAAAAGACTTGAGTTAGAACTTCGTAACTCCCATATGATGTCCTCAGTTATTTCATAACCGTGTAAACTCATGTTGTGTAGGTAGCTCATTGGGCTTATTGCTTCCTAAACGATTTTTGAGAGTGCTAGTATAATATGTGGTGCATAGGTCACACCAATTGCCGTGGCCACTGTAAATTTTATGTTGTGTTATGCGTATTTTTAGGGGAACCTCTATAAAGAATAATGTGTGTACTAGTTAGCTGAACGTTCCCTACACGTCTGAAAAAATTCTGAGACTAGTTTTAGGGAAAATTAGAAAAATCAATAATTTAATGTTCGGCAAATCTCATTTTTTAATCTTTGATGGTGCGTTGTTTAATGTTGGCATGTTAATCAAAGTCAAGACATCAAGTCAGTCAAGTCATTTACTCCGAAAATTCCGAAAAGGTATAGAAACACGATTTTAGGCATATTTCGGTAGTTATTTTCTTTCAACGAACTGTCGGAGGAAAATTTACGTTGAACAATATCTATGTTGTGTATTGACTATTTGAAGACATCCGTGAATTTTATGAAAATCGTCAAAGGTCATTTCTCAGAAAATATTTAATAAACTCATTAATAATGGTCATAGGATTTTATTGCAGTTTTTCCTAGTACACTCTGTTCATCGTATAACTAGTGTTCGAAAAAAAAACCAGGATGGTCGTCCAATACGCATCTATTCAATGGGAGTTTAAGAACGGTCATAAAATCATCAAGAGCAAGCTTACAGATTCCGAAATGCAAACTATTGAAGTTTCTTCGACTAAAATTTTCCCAGAACGTTATTCCTGAACTTGAAAATAAGAACCTTCCCAAAAAGCCATGTTGACGCTCCTGTAAATTAACCATACGTTGATCACTCAATAAAGGTGCTTACATATGTAGAAGACACTCAATAAATTCTGGCATTTTAAGCACTACCAGTTTGTGAGTGGCTTGTTAAACATATGTGTCTTGAATAGAGTGAAAATCATTGCATTAGTTTCTAGACTTGTGTGGCGAGTCATACAATACATTTATGTACTATACTGAATAATTTCCCACGTTACAATTTCTCATCGTTATTGTTTCGCTAACTTATTTAAATTTTTCTGTAGCTGGTGAAGAAAATGAATGTGATTGAATCGCCGTGCCCCATTCTTTTACACTAGGAGAATCACCTGTTATTGCAGTAGCAGCGAGACACTGTTTATTTTTCAAATAGGATTTTGTGATTCAACCCCCGCCCCCTTTCACCGACCCGTTGCATAGCCATTTCCATTTTTATTGAGGGAGGTCATCAATTGTTTTATGTGTTTAGGTATCATAAGTGGGTTGAAAATTACCAGTTTGTTAGTAATAATGTACTTGAAATTGCTAAAGAATTTTTTCTGGGGGGGGGGGGGGTCCAGGTTCGCCAAAAAGTTCACCTTGCGTCTATCTTCTGTCAGGCTATAAGTCTGAATTAGTTGAATGGGAAAGTTGTGAAAAATTGTAAAAAGATTCGAAATAAAAAACAATCTCCCCTGGTGAGGAAGAAATAAACTCAAACCTGTTGAATACAGACCAGTCCAATGCCAGGCTTGTTGCTCATGTCTCAAATTCTCTTGCATTCGTTTTTTAGATTAATGTCAATTCTATGGAAGAAGGGTTGGACCTTGTGAAATCAGCAAAGTGCTGGGGAGTAATGAGGATACCGCATAACTATTCACAGTCGATCGAAACGCTAACTGAAGTACATAACTTTGGAGACGAGTCTTTGGACAGTGACACTTTGTTCGAGTATGGGTTGGTCGAAGTCGAAATGGACGGGACAAGTAAGTGCTCAATCAATGATCCATCAATAAATGATAAGATACCAAAGGCCTTTACATAAAGAAATTTGCTTACTACTAACCAAGTATCTAATAAATAAAATTGATATTCCAAGGCTGTAATGATAAAATTGCTTGGTGTAACAAACCTTCATTAATTATTAATCCTTCCAAAACTTTTCTTGTTTTGAAATTGTGCTCAGTAAAGCTGAATCGAGAACACATTATTCAAGCATTCAAATAAGCCAAAACAAATGTACACCAAGCCCCAAGTTCCAGTGACTTGAAAAGCCTTACCCATTCTCCTTTCTGCTGTGGACATTTTCTAAATGTTTGTTGAATCGTATCCTTTTTATTCGTGTTACCGACGCACTTTCATGGAAAATTTAGAGACGCGTATGGGTTCAACTGAGCAACCTGATGATTTACCTCAAAGAGAACGTTTCATCCTATGTGACCATAAAAGCTCAAGTAGCCTTTGAAGCATCCTAGGTAGTGAGGGTTGTATGACAAAACGATTAAGTGTTCATAGTCCTCCTACACAATATTGTCATAAGTAAACTAGGTAGAAGGATAAAGGATTCGGCAGAAACTTATCATTCACGTGCTCACCTGACGAACTGCTTGATTCCTTTGGCCCTCATTGTTTCTCATGCATATTTTCACTTATCAGGTAATGTGATTTTTCACTCTTTGAGAAAGCACATGCGGAAGTGCTTGAGAGATGTACTTGGAGAAGTTTTTGAAGAGTGTGGCTACGAACCTAAATCTTCTCAGATCCCTGTCAAGGTTTGGTACAAATTCAATTAACTTTTTTGTATTACGTGACTTCTACATTCGTGTTCTGACGTACGAATTATGAAATGTATTGTAATTCACATACTTCTCTGCACTGACTTAGTCACGTATTAGCAGAAAGGAACGTTTTTAAATCAACTAAAAATATCCCATTCTTTTGATTGGAGACAAAAACTAAAAACTATGGAGTTAGCGTATAATGGTCCAAGATCTTGTCTCGCAAATCTGTGGTGAATTTATTACGTTACATATACGATTAAACCTAACCAGATTTGGCTTTTGTTGACAAATAGTTGCAGCTTTCAGAAGAGTGGCCAGGCATAACAGCCTCAGACTCTTTGATTGGACTGAAGAATGAGAGACTCTGTATGCTGCTGAACAGATGAGCTTAGCCTAATTTGAACAGATTCTTGCTGGGAGGGCTATACTTTGATGGTAGAATTTCTGCAGACCAAGTTGCACAACATATGCACTGTATTTTCCCTCATGAATAATCGAAAGAAATACCTGGATGAGTGCCAGCTAGACTAGGTGTTCTGGAGGAGGAACCCACATATGCCTTACACCCCCTCCAGGCTCTAATTGAGAATCCTCGGAGAGTTGTTCACTCAAGTGAAGTGAGGCAAATAGTGCGTATCCACACTCGCTAAAAGTATCCTTGTCGAGCCAGTTTGTGGAAGATGGACGAGGCAAAAACACACTCATCCACAGTCCTGTGAAGTCTGGCAAAGCATGTTAGCCAGGTCAATTGGCAACGCACGAGAAACTGAAGGTTGCCTCTGGTTTCCCGTGCATTGGCCCTTGTGATCCATTGATGGAGGGTATGAAAACCACTCTTCAAGCAAAGTCAGTTGGAGCGAGGAGAGAACAACCAAGTAACTACGATCAACTCCTTTCACATTCTCGCTCCTCAGGCTACTCCGCGAGAATCTGGAAGGGCTTTTAAATGGATATCCAAGTCCCTTGAACCCCCTGAACAACATAAAGTTAAACAGATGTTGCCATGCCTGTGCAATGTAGGTGGGTTCCACACTCACCAATGCTCTTGTGGTGATTCATAGACACATTCTCAATGGGTGTTACTCCTATTTATGGGCTATCAATTTGGAGGATTTACTTTTCATCTCAACACTGTGACTGACATAGGAATACTATTGGCAGGAAGATTTCCTGACTCAGACCAAGTTTCACCAATGTTATGAGGTAACAATATTAACCAGTCCTAGTATGGCCCTTAGCTACTGATTGGAATTTTAAAAGATGTACTAAGGGACACTTCAGCTATATACCTGCTATAAAACGGTGAAGAACTGAGTCCCTCTATGTTCAAACCAGTATTTTAACCTAAAAAACGAGCAGCATCTGGTCAACAGCTGGTTCAATTCTGGTGACACCAGAAGCGTATTAAATTATGTTAATTTATCGATCATCGTGTTTATCGTTTATTCAGTTCGAGGCACCAGTCTACTCTGAAGATAATGATGATGTAAGAAAAAACATGGTCCCTGCAGTAATGACATCGTAAGCAACTTTTCACTATTCATGTTGAGCTGATCGTTTTTTAATTATCGCTTTAAAAGATTTCCTGATTCTGAACGTTGTTTTGAAGGGTGATGTTCAATATGCCCCTGGCCTATGGAGTCGTAGTTATCCTCGAAGAAAAAATCTCAGGGGCAACGGCGAGGAGTGTAGCAACAGGTAATTCTTAGCTCAATTCTTAATTATTTACCAACGGAACAAAGAAGCAACAACTGGTTATACAGATAATATTAAAAGTACTTGTTACTCCTGTAGATTGGCTAGTGTATTACGATTTTTTGTGGATGTTCAAAACAGCACACATTAATGTACAGTTTAAGACTTTTGAAAACCCCTTTGTTGGAAGAACTTGTCCATATCTGCTGGTGGCCTAGTACACAACTACGTTATCAGAAGTCTTTATGGAAGTTAAAAGGGAACCAAACAGGAAAGCATCAAGGGCTATGGCTTAGGGTATTAACACGTTCAGTGCGTACTTCTGTTGTATGAACAGAACCAACCCACCCCACCAGACGGATTGGTTTTTTTTCATATTACATTTTTTCATTTTCATCTGACCGAAATGATTCCAATATTAGTAATATATAGGTAATTAATCTTAATAGTCGAATTTGATTAAATTTTGCGCATTACGCACCACGTGCGTGATACGCCTGGTGAAAGTGATCACAGATATCCTGAGGAACTGCGCTGGCTTGGGTCTAATAGGAAAATCGTGTATTATAAGGTTCGTTTGGAAAATACCCATAGAAATAGAAACAAGAAATGTTGGTATCAGCAGTTTTATTGGGTTGTTTCCATGAATATCTACTCCATCAGCAAAATACACGTCATGGCTCATACCATAGGTATCTCTTACCTACCTTGTCGGAAGGAAATATCTATCAATTACTATATTTATGGTATCAGTCCAATAATATGTCAATCACATACAAGAAAATGTCAATCACAATCAAATGTCAATGAAGGAACTATAAATAAATCCAATATATCAATCAGTTTCTCTATATCCTCGTTTGAGTATTTCTTCTTCTCCTTAGACAAGCGAGGGATTTTTGGTTCCGATTGTGCGTCATCAGACATCTAAAATACCAATACAAATAATACCGTGGGTAAAAAAATACTTGATAAAGAGAACTAATCATAACCATCATACTGTACCAAAATACGGGGCAAAATGGTAGGAAGAGAACAGAAATCAGGGATGGTGCGCTACATATTGCTGTCAAAAACAACGTTTATTTAGTCACTGCCCGTTTGTAATCATGCATTATGAAGTAATTATTAATTTATTATTGATCTTACCTTGAATGAGAGAAGAAACAGCCACGCGAGAACTCCAGAACGCACAATAATCGAATGCAAAACTCCGATTTGGAGCGTCTGTGAAAAGCAGTATTTTCCGAGTGAAATACATCTCCAAACTGCAGACCGCGCATTCTATCGGTTGTTCATAGTACCTGCTCAGGGCGAATAAAAAAACAAAGACTTTTGCACCGGGCGTCGATTTCTAAGAAAAGTTTGAAATAGCAGCAAGTCATTACGCACCATGTGTGTGATACGCCTAGTGGACCCGACTGGATTCACACACCGTATGCGTGATACGCACGCACCGGACGTGTTAAAGCAATTGGGTTATATCCGCCAGTAGGCAAATGACTAAAGTTAACGTACCTGTTAGGTACGTACTGTGGGCAAGCGCTTTGGATGTAAAGACATCATCGTCTGACATCGTCAGTACTGACTTAACGGCCAGACGATGCGCTTGCCCACAGTAACTCACCAGCCAGAGGAGACGGACTCACTTAACAGGTACGTTAACTTTAGGCTATAACTTCATCTTGTAAAACGCACCAGGCCAGTAACTTAAAATATAGGTAATCGTAGAAGGTAGGACTCGGAAAGTTATCTTCCCAATCAAGCTCGTCAAGTACCTATTTATACAGCAACCAACTTCCATAATTCCTTGTGACATATCTTTACCTTGACATAAAGAACATAGGGCCGTTTTCACCAACTGCGTTGATCTCGTTTAGAGTCGATTAATAGCACCTAACCCGCTCCCACCACAAAAACGGTCTTCACCAGACTGGGTTAAGCTCTAGCCCTGATCAAACCTTAACCCCAAAAAGTTGGGTGGTTTGGTCCGGTTAGCTCTCATCTTTCTTTATCATGTTCTGATATTTGTCCACCATCACCGTGCTCTGCCGAGTATTCGCTTCTATTCTTGCGAATAATTCAAGAATATTTTGGAATAATGATAATAAACAAAGATACTGTTTACTAGTGCGTAGTTATCTCAGTTGCTATTCCACTACGATGATAATATAATATGTTGGGTTATGGTCATCTCACCCAGCGCCTCAAATGGCTATGAGTGGGGTCTGACGACTTGTAGAAGTATGAATTTAAATTCTGTTGCGAACAAAAGTATTACGATTGTCGAAAACAAGTTCTTGTTTGCGTAAAATGAGTGCTGAGCGGTTTCTGAAAAAACTAGACGTCATATTGTCGTGTTAGAAAACCCAAATCGCTTACCTGGATGGATTTAGTAGCAGATGAGTAGGAAATATTGAATAATACTACGCTTTTATACACACATTAGTGTATTAAAACACTTTCATTAAACACGACAATTCTCCCTTCCTCATTAAAGTTCCTTGCTTGTAAAAGTTGTAACCTGATAATTTCGGTTTTTATTATTTCTTGCTTCGGCAGAGGTTAATGTGGCCAATTCGGTGTATGACAATGATTAGAAACAATAATTTGGTCAAATACGGATTATTGAGCATTGGGCATCTACGGGATACACGGTTACGCGGCTGTTTACATTTACATGGCACTTGTTCATTTCCTTTCCCAATTTCCTTACTTTACTGTAACCTCATTAGTCCACTGCCTTCTCAATATGGCTCAATTGCGGCTTAATCACATCTATGCTAACCGCATCCCACAGTGATCTCGGCTACAGTGATCTCCGTGCGTGGTGGGCACGGAAATGGCTAGCCTTGATTTACTTACCTAGCCCTGATCAGTTGGATCAGCAGCGTTTTGGTGAACACGGCCCTTAGTAAATAAATTTGATAATATTTTGTAAGCCAGAGGATACTAAGTAGTCATGAAGAGATTCAGTATCTGAGATGGACTGTTAAGTAATGTAGCAGGTGGCCTACATTCTCTAGCTATTCGCAGGAAGAAAAAACGAATCATTATTCATAGGCCAAATGGTATGATTGAAGTATTTTCTCTGATAATTAAAGCACCTTATCACACAATGTTTTGACCTGAAACTCCAGGGAGTCACCTGCTGAACGACATTTGGGAGAAGGGTCCAATTGCCTTCCTCACAGCCTTCTGGCAACTTTGCTTCACTTTGCTTATTCTGCTTGAAAAGGCGAAACAAGCAAATACAATCTGGCCATATGCGTTTGACATTCATAAGAGAGTTATATCAGTTGCTTATAAAGATCATGGAAGTTGCTGTCTCACTAGCCTGCAAGAGCAGTGGTATTTGCTTAGCATCATCGAACCTGAGAAAGTATGGCAGGTTATCATCTAGCCAATCTAAAGGTTGAGAGCTGTTGTATGTGTATTACCATACGAAGGCATAAAGCTGGGGAATCTTGTTCAATTTTTGGGGTTCTCAATCCAGTTTCCCACGTGATCTAACTACTGGACTAGTTTCAAAGGTGACCAAGTTTTTTGGTAATACCCCACTATTCAAGCTGGTTAAACGGTTATAAGCTAGCATACCAGTAGTGGCCGAAGCAGGAATGCTCATAATGGGGGAAGCTCCCTTTTCACTCCCTGCGCTTCCACTATTCACTCAATGGGCAAATCAATGGTTGATCACTTTGAGAGCTTCAGTGGATGCTATCTTGAAGGTCTTTGTAGGCTGAGGTTCCCACACAACAGGTCCCTAGGGTTGAGTCAGAATTTATTGGAGATGTCGTGATAGCCCCCCAACCATCGATATATTTCTCATACTCAGCCCTTCCCCATTCATGGGGTTGAACACTATTGAAATGGCCATGATCAACATTCGTGGCCTTCCCACAAAGCAGATGGTCCTTTTGAAGAGGTAATTTGGCTCTAGATACTAAAGGGATGATCCATGGACTGTAGAGTAAAATATAGGACAACCTTCAGTCATGCGATAATGCTGGTGAGATTAATATGTCTATAATGCGTTAGCTGTGCACAATGGGTGAACTTCTTAGAGACATTGATGTTTCTAAACCGAATATATCTTATGGAGATAATGCGATACAACATGTAGGACTATCAGCTGTCCTATACATACAGACAGTGTAGTGCAGGATCCAATGGAAATATGTAGTGGTCGATCTCTGTAACTTTCCCAGCAACAGATTAGTCTGAATGAAGTTGGCAAAGGGTGTCTTACTCATAGGCAGTTTTAATATTCGCATCGATCAACAAGCTGGTCAGTTGATGCAGAAACAGGTGATAAGGTTATTCAGTCTTATGGTTGAAAAGATTCGACAGAATGTGCCCGTGAAAACATATTTCGCCCTTGCATAAAATAAACCGCCAATTCACAGAACAGTTAGTGTCATAGCCAAAAAAAGTGCAAGAGGAAAGGCACAGTAGTTCACCGACAGGATTCCATTAGGGCTGTATGTGTGTGTCATAATGGGTCTGCATGTGTGGGACAGTCCAACTTTTCATCTTTGGCTGCTATACAGAAATCTTATAATCGCGTCGCACAATTGCACATGAGAGCGCATGAGACAATCCTCATGTACAAGGGCATTTACTTAAGCGTGATTGCCCTGTTGTCTTGGGTAGCAAACACACAGTCAATAAATAAAAATACTACCCCAAACCCAGAGAGATGTGCTACTACCAATCATCAAGGCCTACAAGACAGCATCCACTGAACTGCTCAATGTGATCACTTGCTGGTAACCAATTGACTTGGCCATTGACTGCATGGTGGAAAATGGAGAGCGAAATTACAGATTCAGGCAGGAAACTAGATTGAGGTGATACAAGATTCCCCAGGGTCATAACTTCGCATGGTAACACATTTGCAACAGCTCGCAACCATGAGACTGGCTAAATGACAACCTACCGTCCCACCACATGTGTCAGTTTGATGATGCTAAGCGAATGCCAGTACTATCGAATGCTAGTGAGACTTCAACATCAATGACATTCATAAACAACTGATATAAATCTTTCATGATCATTGAGAAACACTCATTGTCATAAGGAAACATGTTATGTTATGTGTATAAGGATATGTGGACATGTTTGTTACCAAAGGTCTGTTACCACATGGAGTAAACTACTTCTACCTCACCCAGCACAATGGCCTCCCTTACACTGCTGCCTGAATGACATAGTTTCTGGTTAGTAGAAGGAGGGACTAAGGGATGACCTACCACTGTTATTGACAATCCCCCCTCCCCTACCCCTCGAGGTGCTAAAAAAATGCTTCTTTCTGCAGCTACATTATCGATCTGTACATACATTACAACTGAATTTAGCTGAGGAAGTACCAATATATGTACTCCATATTTCCTCGCTCTCTCATCATTGACTTATGACTGGTATTTAGAACTAAAGTTGGAAAAAATCTCAATCTTGTGCGTACCCAATTTTACGATTTTAATCACTTTATTGGGACTTGCATTAACTTTTGTCGTCTTGTTTCAAGGCCAGTAACTGACATTCACTACATCAAACAATCTTGTAGTTCACATTCCAGGGTCCAGATATCATTCTCAATTTCTGTATAGTTGCATCAAGTTGTACCATATCTCTTAATCGTAGCACTTCAATTTCCTTCAGGAAGATGGTTTCTTGAAATCTTCCACTTACTTCTGGTATATCAGAGATGTCCTGTAGTCCATACTGGGTGTTGGACCAGCCTGATGTGCATCTAGCTGCACAGAACGTGTCGTGAATATCTCCACATCATCTCGCCGTCTCTTTATTCTTTACGTACCACATATTTGCTCCCTAGCACAATACTATCTAATGCACCTGATTACTGATTATGCCTTCAGGAATAACAGCTTTTGAGTTGATTGCTGGTCATTTCTGCGTACAAATCGTAATTCATATTCTCCAAGTGGCATCATCCTGCACGTTGCTTTTTGCGATCTTGGAATACGAATTTAACAACCCAGTGACAGCTATAACGCTGTTATTGGCTTTGGGTATTCCTGGAATACTCTTTTGTAAGTACTGCTATCACAATTCATTATAATGATACGTTCATGAACTTGATGAAGATGATATATTTTATGTACCTGGTAACCAAGATTTGTTTGTTTCTTGGATACAAACTGAAAGGACGCATCACTTTCCAAGGGGATACCGGCAACCCCTTATCTTACCGAGAAATGAATTGCCCCTGTACTTTAGATATTCATTATGAAGTGGGTTGTGTGCATGTGATCTTCATCAAAGACCTTGACCCTCACATCGAGAATCAGAATGTGAATCACTTCTGAGAAACATCACTGGAGAAAGGTTCTGCTCTCATTCAGTGTGAGGTGGAGGGGCTGTTGTGGCTGGATAGGGGTGTTTTTAGCCATGGCCAAGGGTGTTAGTCCCAGTTGATGTGAAGCACTAGTTTATGGTAGTCAGGCGACAATTTTAGACTCATGCAGAATTCATAAGCACAGAGAGAATAGGGCCACCAGGAATGATCAATGTAACAAACAAAGGTTCAATGTAACAGGTATGTAGATGGAAGTCATGCAAGAGATAAGATATTTGAGGGGAACAATGTTTATCTCATTAGTCATGAAGTGTCATCATCAACCCAACTGTCAAGGGGTAGTCAGTTTCAGAGATAATTCTGAAAACCAGGTCGAATGTTGCCTTTTAAGTGATAAAGGAACCGATGAAGCTTTGCACAGTCAGCATAATCTGTCATGCTGCAGAAGCACATGTTTAGGATCAAGGATTGAGTAATCACTGGGAAAACCTCCACACGTCCAGGTACACCTTAAGTCAACTTTCTGGGGGAAAAAGGCTGGAGTATGCTGGAAGCTAAGGAACACTCTTGTGCCCTGCTATCAAACGATCCACTGAAGCCACAACAGAAGTTAAGGCACTCTGTATGTATGTACGCTTGAAGAGATACTCCACAAGCCAAGAACAAGTAGGCAGAAAGATGCCCAGTCAGCACAAATGCCCCGGACGAGCCTCCGCTGAATGGAAGGGTTTAGTTCGTCCCGGTACAGCTGGTATGCCTCATTCAAAGCAGTTTTCTGTGGTGTTGGTGACTGATCTCATGATTTCGCGATGCATCAGTACACAATAACGACCACTGGAGTGCAATGTTTCATTCACAGTCTTAAGAAATGAGCCCCCAAACCATCACAAGCATGGGGCTGAGAGAAAGTTAATGTGACAATTAATGACATTGAACGCGTCAGGGGTGACTTACTCGTAGTTATGACTGAGTACTGTTTTTTTTAAAGCACTGTGGAGTTTGAGGTATCCTGTCAGCGTAAAATCAGGTCTCGTCGTTCAGTTTGTTTGATTCAATGCATAGAACTCAATCAAATAGTGTGCAGCAGCTGCAGGAACATCTGGAATGCCGTTTCAGAAGAATACGAACAGAAGCCAAGTCCTTGGAGAAAGGGTGTCTTAGACGACAAACCCAATTCCCCTTGATTATAGTAGTTTCGTAGTGTTGGGTGGGAGCAGTTTGGCTAGAAGATAGAGGCTTTATCTAGGAAATGAGGGCCACTTTGAGTAACTTTCTTCCAATGCTTCCAGCTATTCCCAGGGTGCACAAAAGTGCACTTGTTTGAGAGTTGACTGCCCTGGTGAGACCTTATGCAAATGGCTGCATCAAACCGATGGGCTGGATTGGTTAATCCCCTTCACAAAGATCAGTTTGAGTAGTGAGTCCCCAGCTCAGCCTCAAGCTGACACAATGAATACAAACAGTAGAGGTAGAAACTGCACTTGAATGATATCAACGTGATGGTATTGTTCGTTTAATGGTGAGTTGAAGGTTTTTCTAAGCAGCTACCTGCGTTGAAGAGGCAAACACGCTTAGAAATTTTGAAGAGCCAAATAAATTAGAGAAGGCCCAGCAAAACTGTACAGCAGTGAATGTTTCTAGAGACGACTCAAAGGTCGCTATACCCTTATTAATTTATATCAACTGCTACAATATTGAATTGTTAGAAGTATAGTGAAACACGACCATGAGTGATAATTGTTTCTTCAGGTGTGCCTGTGTTCATTTAAGCATTAAAATATATTCCAACGTTTAAATCAAGTCTTTCTTATGCTTTGCAGCTTTTTTGATTCCACTGTGGCTGAACACAATCTTAGCAGGCGGATCCGTGTGCATTGGCTGGGTTTTTGGATGTACATTACTTGGTGGTAAGTTTCTTGGTGCCCCCCCCCCCCCTCGAGTATTACTTACAATATCAATTAAATTCTCGGGGGACCTTAGTTTAAATTTAACTCTTCTTCATGAAATTTCATATTAGCATCAAGAGAGTTGACATAGAATAAGGTAAAGTCCATTCAAGAAGAGAATGTTTAAGTCAATGGAGTGAGAAGGTATACCATTCACCCTGGAAGGCACCTTCGGTGTACTTGAATACCTACTTAAGGTATTGAGGAGTTACCTGAAGGATCACCCTGTGATGACTTTCTTTACTGAAGTCCTGGACATCCAGTCTGCAGATCCCTGAAAAGGCAGTTTTAGGAGGTTATACAGATTATGTAGCAGCAGGCCATTGACTACTCACTACAATTCACACAGATTGAGCTGATTGGAGTGGTGAAATGTGTGGGGGGGTGGATGAACATTGGCCCCATTGGGAGCGTCACTTGTACAGGAAATGGATGTTAGGTTATGGTTGTTACGTTTCTACCTGAAAACAACAGAAGACACGATCAAGGTGCGAATATAATTGAAACAGTAGCACAGTCGTTGGGGGATTTGACTCGGCGCACAGACTCCTAAGTTCTGCTGATCAACAAATGGATCGTCTTGAACACATTCGACAAATTCTTACACTGTGATATCGGAAGGCATCGTTCAAGAGCTCAACACTCACATACTAATAATATTCCTGCAACATCGGGCGAAATTGAAAGCATGGTTAAATCAGGGATATTTGATGGTATCTGGGTGCTGGAAGGCTATCTATTTCAATTTGAGTATACATCTCTGTCAAATTTCCAGTCAGAGAGAGAGAGAGAAGTGCTCACATTGCGTAGGTTTGTTGAAAAGCCCTGCACTAACAGTAGTAACCATGTTGCAGCAGTCATATCCAGCTTTTAATGAAATGTTTGATGCATTGAAGAAGCGCTTTGGAACCAATAGCCAGCCTCAACTTTTCAAAAGCCACTTTTCAGTCCAGGAGGCAAGGCTTTTAAGAGGATTTGTCAGCATTTGTGGTTAATTTGAAACTTTTGGCCTTTAGAGCTTACCCTGGCAAGCCAGCTCAACAAATAGATGAGAGATTCACTTTTATCTAGGGATTCACAAAACAAGGCTTTGGGAAGAGATCGAACTCTGAGAGATGCTTTGTCATAAGTTCTACTGGCACAAAGGCATTTTGAAGAAGCAGGTATTCACAGCACTCCAACTAGATCATTAGCAGTAAGTAGCAGTAGTAGTAACTCTCTACTTGGAATGTAGGGTAGCAATATTACAGTAAGTTGGGTGACTGATGGTAAGACTTGTATGATAGTGGTAGACAGGGGAGCAGCTGTTACTGTGCTGAGGCCTGATATAGTGGATACATAAAACCTCTGGTATTAATCTTCTAATACTAACTGGATTGCAATGTTAACACTTATGAACAGTAGGTAGTAATGGCTCAGATTTAGGAGGACTATTTGTTAGGCTTAGATTTTTTAATATTGCAAGGGTGCAGAATGGACCTAGTAAAGGGAGCTACAGGCTTTGGGGAGATGTGATTTCACTTAAAGGAGTTGACTTAGGGGAAGTGACATATCTGATCATCAAGCAGATGAATTCCTTCAATTATTACAACAATACCGTCACAGTAGTCTTTGCCGAGGTGGACATAATTTTTGGGCAGCAAAAGTGGATACACACGTGATGTGAGGATTTCCCTTCCAATTCGTCAGAAATCAAGACGGTTGCCACCTGAGAAGGAAAGACTGGCTGATAAGTTAGTAGATGAAAAGTTGAAGGCTGAGATGATTGAATCCTCCTGAAGCTCTTGGGCGAGTCCGATTGTATTGGCAAACAAGAGGAATGGGTCAACTCGATTTTGGGTGCACTACCCGAAGATTAACGCAATTATGTTAATTAATGTTGAGCAAAAAGATGCTTACCCCTTGCCTATGACTGAAGGGCTACTTCAAGGTTTGGACGGATGTTCTTAGTTTTCCAACACTTGATTTCCAGAGTGGGTATAAGTAAATACCAATGGTTCACAACGATAAAGACAAAACAGCCTTCTGCACTCTCTCTGGACGGCAGAATTTTCGGATCATGCCTTTTGGCGTATGTAATGCCACTTTTCAACGATCAATGAAGCGAGACGTCATTGACGAAGGGTATGCTGGTGTTTATTGTGTCCAGCCAAAGCTTTTCAGATCATTTGAAACATTCACGGAATGTGTTAAGGATTTTTCAGGGAGTTAACCTCAAGCTACAACAAGAAATACACTCTGCTGACAGCAACAACATCATACCTCGGGCAACATTTTGAAAGGAGGGCTTGATCCAGGACCAACGAAAATCAAGTTTCTTGCTGCCTGGCCAATTCGTGGATCAGATAAGGATTTGAGGTCATTTATTGGGTGATCCATTCCATGTTTCACTGAAATCATCAAGCCTATATCAAGCTGTGGATGCTAAAATGTTTAAGTGGCCTAAGCATGGTGACGACGTTTAGGCAGATAAAGGCTGCATTGACATCAGAACCTGTTTTGGCTCATGCCCAAGAAGATGTTCAATTCATTATTGATACTGCTGTGAGCAATGTAGCTGTTGGAGCAACCTTGTTTCAAGTGCAAGAAAATAAAGAATAGTATATCACTTACTACAGCAAGTGCCTCTGGAAACGAGAGCCAAACTATTGTGTCACTCGCAAGGAGCTTCTTAGTTTGTGAAGTTTATTAGTCATTTCCAAAAATCTCTATCACTAATGGTAAGCAATTGATTGTGAGAACAGACCAGGCTATTTTGAAGTGACTTCTATGCTTGAAAAATGCTGATGGACAGAGATGACTAGATGGTTGGCACATGTTCCTCCTTTTCAATGCTCATTCAGTATCAACCTGGGCGACATCATGGCAATGCAGATGCTCTCTTCAGGCCCCCCAGTCTCAAGGACAATTTACGGCCCTGTCCTCGTTAAAATGAAATGAAAGTCATTGAGTTGAACTGCTGCAAGCTAAGTGGGGGTTTTCAGTTAACTGATTGGAGTAAGGCCCAGAGAGCTGATCCAGTGCTACAAATAATTATTCAGTGGTTAGAAGAAGAAGCGACGAGAAGCTGATGTGAAGCAACATGGCAGGGAAGTAAAAGTATTTTGGGCAATGTTCCAATCGCTTTATTTGAAAGATGTAAGTACGCACTGCAAATGAGAAAGTTCAAATGGCAAGCAAAAGCAATTACAGCTATTGGTCCTTGAAGTTTGGAGGGAAGGGTTGTGGGAGTTGGATTACACAGGGATTATTACTAAGTAGGAGTTCATAAGGGAATTCGGAACTGGTATTGGTGGTGTGCTACTTGACATGAACGTTTCCAAAGACAACATCGAGATTTCATGAAAGTCGAACTAACAGGAGCACCTTTCGAAAGAGTTGGCATTGACATAGTTGGCCCATTGCCATTGACAAGAAATGGCAATCGGTACATGTTGACACTGTAGGACTATTTCACTTAATGGCCAGAGGCAATCGCTTTTCCACATATCACTGCAGAGGCTGTAGCAAAAGCGTTGGTTGTCCATGTGATCAGTGGATTTGGGGCTCCCTTGGAACTTCGTTCTGATAAAGGGCTAACATTTGGGGCTACTGTTTCCCAGGAAGTTTGTAAGCTTTTAGGAATTCACTAGATCCAAGCCACACCTTTGCACCCTCAAAGTGATAGTAGAGAGATTCAATTGCACATTGTGGCAAATAGTATAAAAAATGGTGGCTGAGAACAAAAAGGATTGGGACCAGCAGTTGCCAAAAAGCTCTAAAGAAGAACTATATTTAGACTCCATTCGGTTACTGTGGCACACAGCTTGATCAGTAAACCCTGGTCTGTTTTAAACTAGTGTCAACCCCTGCACTAGCTACCCTTTCCACAGAAGGAGCTGGAGCATTCACTACTCCATTCTCAACATAGCTGTTTGAGTTGATAAATTTCAGTAACCCCAGGACAGGCCAGAACGAGGTCCTGCCTGTTCTTGTCGAGCTTTACTGTCTTCTTGAGAGACATCATTAGTTCCCATGATATATTGTCTTCATTGTTGCCTTCATGGTACACCAGCATGGATTGCCAAAGTTATCTGAGTGTTGATTACTCTGTCTGTCACATTTCTCATGCTGACTGTCCCTGAAATAAGTTGAACTGCAGCTCTAACGTTTTGTGTTGTACTACCTCTCATTTTTACTAAACACTTTCCGTTTCATTTAGGAACAGTGCAATACATATTGTTGCATATAATATGTTAAGGAACAACCAGTAGTGACACGAAGGTTTGTTTGGTCGCCATATACGAAGAGGGTGTTTTACAACTCAATCCCAGCCTCATGCTCTTAGTGACGACGAGTACAACATACAAACTCGAGGGGAACTATATAATAGTTTTTTAGATTTACTGGTCCACAAGTATGGCAATGATCAAACCTTTGTTTCAGGTTTGATGTGGCCTATTGAAGGAATGCACCACATCTTGAAACCAATGGCCTTTACACTTCCTACATATTTTACATCAAACGCTTTTCGCGACATCAACTTCAAAAGTTGGGGCTTTGAGAGTCAGTCTGTAATTTACGCATTTACTTCCATCGGCTTCTGGACGATTCTTCTGATTGAAGGACTCTACCTCAGCGTTACTTTGACCAAAAACCGTGTGTTCCTAGGCAAAAACGCAGGATAAACTATTTTCTGATTGTCCTGTTCAATGATGTTTAACCTTAACTGTTGAAATTGATGTAATTTTCTAGTCGACAGGTCATACTGGTTGATCCCAGGTTTATTTTAGCATGTATGTGGTTCACAAGTTTTTAGACGTTGATTTAATTTTTGGTTGGGAATCGACTGTGAGGAGCACGGCTCCATGATATGTACTATTCATGTACACTCGTTACTTAATGCTAGTTTGTGATTTACCTGCCATTCTAATTTTGTAAGTCCCTACTCATCTCAGAACAAAGTTGAACTTGTATATTAAATGAAACATACTCGTATTCAATAACACTTGAAAATAAAAATGACTACTAGAAAAAGTTATTAGTTATTCAAGTCAAACGTTTATGTTTTATGCATACAAATAGTATATTTGTACAAGTTTGTGTGTATTTCATATAATATCACTTCACTATCTGGAATACCAATTCACCCAATTCCCCAGGAATAAAAGGATATAATGTTTTGTGCATTTGTAGAATTTATTCAAAGAAAGTGAATTTTTACTCAATCAATCGTAATTGAATTGTCTTCACTCGTAAGCACTAATGTATTGCATACGTAATGCGAGCAAAAATCTTCACCCGCCAAATGTACAAATTTATGATGAAACACAACCTACTGCTTGAACAACCATCTAAGACATGGTATTGAAATTAATTTAACAGTGCCATCAACTATGAAAATGCTCCACAGCTGTTCGCTAAGATTACCAGTCACACAATAGCCATGCAATACGTAACTGAACTCTTGATGGGAGGAAAATAGTTTCACTGTTGGTGGAAACTAACGATTTTACTCTGGACTATCGTTCTAACTTCTCTGGTTGAGCAAATTGAAATTATTATCATTCTGCCTTAAGGAGAAACAGCAATAGTTTCGCCTATAATAGAGTGAAGATTTGTTAACGCCCTAATGTTGTTAGCGAGACAATGACGATTGTAATTTTGAAGGGATGGCGCTCATCGTATCCTCATACAAGATGTGGTGGTCCATTGGTACACTGAAGATCTATCTATGCTTAAATGATGATCATACTAATCTCGACGAAACCTGAATTATTCCACACAAGAGGCAATATTGGCCACCCAATTCTTGAAAAGGAGGTCATTATACCATTAAACTTTGATGAAATGCTCTTTGTCTCCTTAAAAGTATTGGTACTACCCATGGCGATAACAGCTAGTTTTGATCTAAGCTTTTTTCGCAAAATAAGACTAAAGAGAACTTTTAGTCGAATGAAGATTTCCCGTGGGATGGTGACCGTTTTACTCTAGGTGAAAAATTATAATTTGACGGCAGATTGGATGGTGGTTATTCAATTCAAGATGAAACAGAGGTCACTGTACCAGTGGTACAGTTAGGGGGGGGGGTCGAGTCAGGTAAGATTATCGTTATGCTGTCTGTGAATGCTTTGTCTTTGTAAAATGATGTCATTTCACATTTAAGGGAATAGAGGTAATTTAAAATAAGGTTAACTGGGTCCCCGGATTATTTGTAGAGTCTATGCTTCATGGAACTGGGTAATGTTAAAGCCTTCGAGGGTGATCGTTTGATCTTCAGAGCCGTTCTACCATTCGCGTAATACTAATCTTGGGAAACAGTGTTTTCTTACATTCATGAAATGTCACCCAATTTCTAGTGATAGATTTATTCTCTTTTAAACATATTAGCAACTATTCAACACACTGTGGAAAGAAGAGACGACAGTTATTGATTATGGCCGTTCCTTGGTAGTGAGGATCTTCGTTGATCTTAATAGGCAAATGAAACAAATCTTTCGAGCTTTGTAGTTAACATACTGAATAATACACCTATATTTTCGGTCAGAAACTTTTTATTCCCCCCCCCCCCTAAACTTTGACACATTACGTTTCAAGTTATAGAGATTTCAAATCGGTAATGTCTGTCCGCCGTCGAGACCACATTTTACTTTTGACCTACTCTAAAAAATCCGTTCTTTAAGAAAATTTCATGTGGCATCGAATTGAATTGGGGCACAAAACATGACCCCAAAATTTTGGCGGTTGGTATCGTTTCCTAAGCGAAAACTATCTACACTAGCAGAGAGAGAAACTGAAAAATAGTGTTGTAGACGCTGTTAAAAAAAAATGTTCCGAAATTGTATTCACTCAAGTTGTGTGCAAAAACTGTTGGGAAATGGTGTAAACATTTTTGATTACGCGAGAAAAGAATTTTCGAAATCAAATAGCAATGGTTCGTTTCTATAGTGATGTTGTTTGGGAATTCGAGGGAAAAGTATTGTAAGATGGCATCGCAATCGTTGGACAACAAAAAAAGAGTTTCGGTACACAACCAACCGTTCGATTGGAAATTTGGGAAGGTTATTGGAAGCGCGAAAAAAGTTCAAGAAAACTGACAAAATCGCATATTTTATGGCATTTAAGTTACAGCTGAGAAACATTACGTATGAATCGAGTAAATCCCACTGGAAAATCTATTGATAATTGTAGGGAAAGTGAGTAAGTATATTGCGACATCGTGTTTGTATATTTTGTTTCGCTGTTTATAAAATATCGGGTACTTTTCTCACCCCGATGCCAATATTAGTACGCTAACCACAATATTATACGCGGGAATTGAATGGATGAAAGAGGGAAACCCCTTAAAAGATTAAACAATAATACCATTTAGCTTTCAGCTTGATACTGTCAAGGAAAACAGTTTTTAGAAAACACGGCTTCAACGATTTGGATCCAACTCACAGGGTTTCTTCATCTAGTTTTTCATTATTAGTTGATATTTTGATACGTTTTCTGAACCTCAAAAATCCGTCCTCAAAAATATTTCTCGTTTATCATCTACGTTACTGATGAATTTGACCTTGTAGGAGTCGGCCGTTTACGCTCGCCCCAAGGTCGCTGGACTGGGTTACGACCTCTTCTCTTCGCTTAGCCTAGAAAATGAGGTTAGATCGTACAAGCACTACACATTCTATCTCCAGCTTGTGCGACAATCTGTTCCTGATTCGAAGACTTTCTGGAATTTCTTCGATTGCGAGAATGGGGAGGACGGTATTTCAAGTTGTCTGAGCCATTGGGTATGAGAAGATCGTTGAATTACTTGGCTCTTCAGCATTAGAGGAGAATTCACCATTATTATCTTACTCGAAATGCAGATTCTCCAAGTAACATTACAGTAACAGTGGTGATCGACTACAAGGTCTAAATGATGTTGGTACAAAGAGGGGATGGTTCCGGATCCTGCAAGCTGTTGAATGTCTTGGCCGCTTATATCGCTCTCTTAATGAATAAATCATTGCACTCTGGATGTTTTCCCAAGTGGAATACTGCGTGAAAGATCCACAAAGGCACAAACGTCAAGTTAAACGTCACTGCCCGATCGGTTCTTTGTCAACTATGCCAAAACTATTCGTCATTAAACTACTTTCGCCAGTTTTCTTCTCTTAAGATGCTGAGCAACATGGATTTCGCGAGGCAGTTGTACTTAACTAACCCATTGGAATTCCATACATTCGTTATTATGACCGACCATGCTAAAGCGGTTGACTGAGTACAGTCAAAATTTTCGACCAAAAGCGTTTTTCGGGCAGTTTTTTCCTTGTAAACTCCGCTGGAATTCTTGTAGAATGTTAAAAAAAAAGGTATTGTAGTCCAATCCAATACCTAAAGGGCGAGTGTTTAAAAACGCTCATGAGATACATGGGGCTCACTCCAGAAATTCCTGAGTTTCAACTACTGCCGTTTCGCTTACTACCAGTTCTAACAGTTATTTTCCAATAACTCTGCAAAAGTAATTACTATCGTTCTTCAAAAAATTTGTGTTTACAGCCTCAATAATGATCTGTGTACCAATTGCTCAATAATGGTCCTAAAATGAGTACGAGCAGCACAATAAATTATGGAACTGTAAGCGCTACCGCTTCCTGCTGCTGTAAAGTGTTGTTTGACGAAGTTCAAATTAACTGAGTGATAAATGAATTGATTAAATGGAATTAGCCATGTACAAAGTGAATTGTTGTAGAGCTAAGGAAAGTTGTGTGTTCCAACGCACCAGATATTTACTTGATGCGCCTAGTACTTTAATTTATTTTTACTTGATTTTCTACCAACTTCCGTTCAACTTCCCCACAGTTTTCGCACAGCTTTCCAACGTTTCTCACTTTTCTCTTTCACTTCTCCAACTGCTGTAGTGAATGAATTTCCCAGTACTCTCATTTCTGAACTTTGGTGGACCTGAAACGTTTAGAACGTTTGAACTTATTGTGGGTTGTGGAAGGGAAGGCTTTAATACCTGGGGCGAAAGACCCAAAAGTGCATTAACCTCATTAAGCACAGCGGGTGGGGTACAATGAAGAAGCGAATGTACTATGGCGCGTTCTTTTCGAATATCTGGGAGCCTACTGTAATAGTCCAGTAGTTATTACAACATGTGTTCCGCCAGATGCTTAGTTGTCACGACTTCCAAATTTAATTCATTCCGCTTTTGTACGTAGGAGTTTTCGCTGATTAAAGCCTATTATTTTTCTACGGCTTTCATTATTTCAATTTAATCAGCGAAAACTATTTTTTTCCTGCACCATGGATAAATACTTACGTCCGGAACGCCTAACAGTTGACCCAAGTTCAACTACGGCAGAGGAATACTATACTCACTGAAAGCAAACTTTCATCAACTTCATTACAGCTCTAGAGACGACTGATGAAGCAAGACTCCCAGATGCTGTTAAAGTGAGCGTTTTAACAAATTTCCTTTCACCGACTGTTTACAGACTAGTAAAGGACAAGCAAGATTACGCGTCCGCTATTCAGATACTCGACGAGGTTTACATAAAACCTAGGAACGAAATTTATGCTCGCTTCTGCCTTGCAACCCGCCGACAAAATCCTGGTGAGACCGTGGACCAGTACCTACAGGCGTTAGTCATTTTAGGGAAGGCATGCTCCTTCAAAGCTGTGACTGCTGTGCAAAGTATGGAAGATTATGTACGCGACTCTTTTATTGCAGGCTTGTCATCAGGCGCAATCCGACAGCGTCTCTTAGAGAACATCACTCTCTCTTTATCCCAAGCTACTGAACAAGCGAGAGCCTTAGAATTAGCGCAAGTTAACGCCCAAAATTACTCTCGATCTTTTTCAGCGGCTGCTGAGGCTGAGTCGGAGGAAGATGAGGGGCAAACAATGGCTGCTATTCCTACTAAGTGGCTCCGTTTCTTTTGTGGTAGCAAGAAGCGACATCCTCGCAGTCAATGTCCAGCTAACGGGGAGGTATGCGGAAAATGCAGCAAAATCGGTCATCTAAGCTCAGTTTGTAAGTCAAAATCTAAACCAAATCCCAAGAAAATTGCTTCAACAAGCTCTCTAGGAGCCATATCAGCTGCCTCAGCGACTCTACACAAGGCTATTGTTCCGATCAGGATAAACAATTTCCACTATGCCATAGTTACCAAGTGTAATGCTCGTACTTCACCGTCAAAAGAGCGAATCACTATGGCGAGTTCAGCCCTATCTTCACTAGTTGAGGGTAGTTGCAAAGTAGATGTGGAAATTCAGGGGCATGTTTACAATGACGCTAAATTATTGATAATGAAAAATCTGTGTGCTGACGTTATCATAGGTCACGATTTGTTAGCAGCTCATGCTTCTCTCGAGATGAAATTGGGTGGCTCCAAATCTCCACTTCAAATATGCGTCCTAGAAGCGGCTATCGTCCAACCTGTCTCACTGTTCACTAATTTGACCAATGATTGTAAGCCCATCGCTGTCAAGTCTAGATCCCACTCAACAGAAGACGCAGAGTTCATCAGGTCCGAAATTGGGAAGCTGATTGAAGATGGGGTGATCGAAAAGAGCATATCACCTTGGAGAGCTCAGGTACTCGTCGTGAAGAGTGAGATGCGTAAGAAACGGATGTGTATCGACTATTCACAAACCATCAATAGGTACACTCTGCAAGATGCCTACCCGATTCCGAAAATTGAGACAATAATCGGACAAGTTTCCCAGAATAACTATTTCAGCACTATAGATTTAAAATCAGCCTACCATTCAGTCCCAATTCTCGAGTCGGAGAAGATTTACACTGCTTTTGAGGCTGATGGGGAGCTGTACCAGTTCAAAAGGATCCCATTTGGCGTAACAAATGGAGTCTCAGCTTTCCAGAAATTCATAAACTCTATCATTAAACAAAAAAGCGTTAAAACAAACATACGCGTACCTTGACGACGTCACAGTGTGTGGTAAAACGAACGACGAACACGATGTCAACCTCAACGCTTTCTTGGCGGCTGCAAGGAAGTACAATCTCACGCTTAACGAGCAAAAATCAAAATTTTCCCAGACCAACATCAATCTTCTAGGCTTCAATATCGTCGATAACCTAATTAAGCAAGACGAAGATAGACTTAGACCTCTGAAGGAAATGCCTCATCCCGAAAATCAGGAAGATCTGAAAAGAGTCTTGGGAATGTTCTCGCACTTTGCTAAATGGATTCCCAAGTTCTCTGACAAGATCCGTCCTCTCGTGCTCGCTAAAACGTTTCCATTATTCTCAGAGCTGAAACAGATAATAGAAACTATAAAAGCTGATATTTCCAAATCTGTACTGATGTCTATTGACGAAAAACTGCCTTTCACAGTAGAAACAGACGCTTCTGAATACGCTATTGCTGCTACTTTGTCTCAAGCTGGTCGTCCTGTGGCGTTTTTCTCAAGAACACTCACAGGTTCTGAACTCAGGCACCCACCAGTGGAAAAGGAAGCTGCGGCTATAGTCGAATCGCTACGCAAGTGGCGTCACTATCTCATTGGTAGGCCGTTCCAGGTAGTAACTGATCAAGAAGCAGTTTCATTCATGTTCGATTCACGAAGGCGGAGCAAAATTAAAAATGAAAAAAATCATGAGATGGCGTCTTGAGCTGGCGTGCTTCAAATATGAAATCAGCTACCGAGCGGGATCGGAAAATATCGTAGCAGACACACTATCGCGCGTGTGTGCAGCCGCTTCACTCAGCGATCTCATGGAGTTGCACAAAATTATGTGCCATCCTGGTGTTACCAGAATGGTCCATTTCGTCAGATGTAAGAATCTACCATTTTCAGTAGAAGACTTGAAGAGGGTTACTTCCAATTGTAGAGATTGCGCTGAACTCAAGCCACGATTCTTCATGCATTCTGGAGTTCTCATCAAAGCTACTTCGCCTTTCGAGAGACTGAATCTCGATTTCAAAGGCCCTCTCCCGTCAGCATCACGTAATCGTTACATTTTAACGGTAGTTGACGAATTTTCTAGGTTCCCTTTCGCTTTTCCTTGCTCAGCTATATCAGCAGCTACTGTAATCGTCCATCTTACAAATTTGTTTTCTATTTTCGGTATGCCCTCTTACGTCCACTCGGATCGTAGATCAGCTTCATGCCCGCAGAACTCAAGGATTTTCTGACTTCCCAAGGAGTTGCCACGAGTAGGACTACAGCGTACAACCCACGGGGAAATGGGCAAGTCGAAAAATACAACGGAGTAATATGGAAATCCTTCCAGCTAGCCCTACGTTCGGCTGGTCTGAAATCAGAACATTGGGAGCAAGCCATTACGCAAGCACTTCATTCACTCCGATCCTTACTGTGTACCGCGACCAATGTAACTCCTCACGAGAGAATGTTCAATCACCCTCGAAGGTCCATCAACGGCCATTCTCTTCCCACTTGGCTTACATCTCCCGGTCCGCTACTCATGAAATGTCCTCCCTCCAACAGTAAATACGGTCCGGCTGTGATGGAGGTGGAGTTATTGGAAGCTAATCCTGAATATTCGCACGTACGGTTACATGACGGAAGGGAGACCACTGTGCCAAATCGGCACTTAGCCTCGATTGGAGACTCGGCTCCGCCCGAGTTCGAGGGAACACCAGATTTACAAAATTGTCAAAGATCTGCAGACCCTGAAACTTCAAATGTACCTCTCGACCATAAACCTTTGAGCCCACCAACCGAATCCGAGGATCTCACACAGCTACCTCTTGATGAAGAAACCCTGGATCCCCGATCGGAGGAAACGATTCAAACGTCTCCTGCCCAAGATTTGAGAAGATCCCAGAGAAACAGGCAACCTCCCAAATATTTGAAAGACTATGTTTGAAAAGCTAGACGGGGAGAATGTAATAGTCCAGTAGTTATTACAACATGTGTTCCGCCAGATGCTTAGTTGTCACGACTTCCAAATTTAATTCATTCCGCTTTTGTACGTAGGAGTTTTCGCTGATTAAAGCCTATTATTTTTCTACGGCTTTCATTATTTCACCTACCTAAATTTGTAGTTTTAAGTCATCCATTCGTGTTCACAATAAGGACTCGACTCTTTTCCCTTGAAATGGATATTTCCTCCCTCAAATCTCAGCGAGTCAGCCCGTGAAAAAGCCAGAGCTGCCCTCGACCTGGATTTGATAGGCAGCTTTAAGAATATGGCCGTGGGGCTGGGAATTTTGTCAATAACTTTTAGACGAGAAGTCGGGGCTCGCTGGATGAGAATCGAAGGCCGAACCTCGGACTTATCAATTAATAGACTAGCGTTCGAGTGACAGTT
The DNA here is from genome assembly GCA_020466155.1 of Pachypeltis micranthus. Taxonomy (NCBI): domain Eukaryota; kingdom Metazoa; phylum Arthropoda; class Insecta; order Hemiptera; family Miridae; genus Pachypeltis; species Pachypeltis micranthus. Next base: position 3,031,873 of record CM035773.1, on the reverse strand, counting down.
ATTCACTTGGAGCTTAAAACGCGCGTAGTTTTGTAAAACACAGCCCTTCGCTTCTCTGTCAAGGCCTCTGGACAGTTCAGGCGCAATGTGGCCGAGGCTACTTCTAACATGCGACTATTACGCGAAAATTATACTTGCCAACTCTTACTCGCGTTCTGACCACTCGTTGTAATTGGCGTCCTGTGCTGCGATTTGCTCCACTTCAATTCGCCGCTAGTGAATTATACCTAATAACGCAACTGTATCTTACACCCGCCATCGAAACGTTACCACTGACCACTGAACAAACAAAAAAGATACCCCAGTCTTTTTCCAATTGTACGAATATCACTGCAACACCTAGAAACCTTCAGAGATGGTGTTCTTTGTTACTTATGTTATCCAAATTACTTGAAAAGCTCTTCCAATGGCTCTTTCAGAAAACTTGAAACACATGCTTGTGAGTGTGTTACTCAATCACTACTCAATGGACTTCGTTGAGGTTTTCGAAGAAGTTGCTCACTTCGTCAGCAACGAGGACGATTGATAAAACTCTCATGAGGAACAGTAATTGTCAGTAAAGGAAACAGAGTTGTCAGCAACGAGAATCGTTTGTGTAGGTTTAGAGGTACACGTATTTTGTGACAACCTGATTCTAAAACTGTTGACGTTTCATTAAAATTTCTTCGATTTTTCCAGAAGAATTTAATTTTGCTGACGCCAAACGCACGAAAGAGAAAACCAGGCCAAGGGACCCGTCCAAGTCAGATATTTTCAAAGTGGCGATTAACAAGCCAGTAATTTACATTCTTTCTTTAAGTGAACGTTTGCAAACATGGTTTCTTTTGTAGATATTCAAGATTCAATGAGACTGCTGTAAAGTAAGGGTCTCCTACGTTCAGCTAGCAAGCCGACTTACTAGCTAACTTATTTCTTTGGCGATCTGTTAGGCATAGTTCATGCATGATCAATAGTAAATTATTTTCTTTCCAACCCCAGGGCAGATGGGCTGAAAGAGATCCGACTGCAAACTTTGTGTCCACTACTTATCCCAGACCTTCAATTGGGGACTGCCCAGACGTTCTTTCATCATTAACCTATCTGAGCTTCCAGGCTAACTTCACGCATTTACTACTTGGAATCTTCAAATTTAGGGAAATGCTGCGTAAGGGCGCCTCCACGGTTCATGCTTCAATCAGGTATACGGCTATAAGGTCAAATTTTTGTCTGAGCATGTCACTCACTTGGAAGCGGTCCTTGACAAAAGTAAGAGCAGCGGAATGACAATAAAGTTTGTTGTTTCTACATGAGCTTTCAAATGTGTATCTCATTCTTTTTTGGCTCTGCCACCCCACACACACACCCCAACCACATGTCAAATGATGGAGTTTGTTCTTCGTTATCACTTCAAAGGTGCACACAGTACCCGAAAAGAACCAATTCAAGTAACACGAAAACAACTGTTCTGGATCTAGTCAAGACTCATCTACCAATCATTGTTTTGATTTAATCTACTCTTTAACTGATCTTATCAACTGATCTATTTCTAGTTGATTGGTGAATGTTTATTCCCCTCACTTGTAGAATTAACCTCTGAACTTGTCCTTATCTATCGCAGGAGGTTGGTTTCTGGTATTCTGTCAATGCAGTTTCGTTCAAAAGAATTATTGAGAAGGTATCCGTAAAATCAGTAAATAAGACAAATTAAAAAAGCTATGCGTTTAATCAATAACCAGCTCTAGTTTTGTCTTTATGAATTCCGCTCATGTGTCTAGCGTTCTCACGAAAATCATTTTGGTTGTCCAATGAGCTACTAACCCAATTATATTTTAATAATGGGTATGAAATAATTAAGAACGTGTTGTTCTTCCAGGTTCATGTAAACTGATAAAATCCCGATTTTATTAATATTTAGAGCAATAAAAATCTCTGAATGGTCGTGGGACTGAGGGAAGTCGTCACTACAGATATTCTTACTTGATTACTTAACCATTTCTACGTAACTCCAAACTATTGTGTTATATGCACAATTAGTTTTGCTCGATCCGTCAACATCGTTCGGTCCACTTCTCTGCTAAACAGGTTTGGTTAAATTCCCCTGGAAAAGGTGCTCATTTTCTAACACTGGAGAGCTATGTTATTAGGTTTTGGGCCAACTTTCCAACATCTTGAAGTCCTATGTGTGTGTGTGTACTGGTTCAGATAGAAACCACTGGGCACAAATCGCCTGTAAATTTTGCGATGCAACAAAATCACTGTGGGGTTAGATCTATTTTAATTCGCAAACCGAGAAGTCCGTAGTTCACCGCAGTGTTCATGAAAATTTAGCGGGCAGAGTTCTAGAAAAATACTTCATGATTGGCGTTCTGAGGAGGGGCAGTCCGTCAACTTAGGATTGAAGAGGTGGAACTTACTGCGGAGCTCCCTGTCCGCTCTTCGGGATCAGTCAACAACCGCACATTTCCTCGGCACCTTCGCAGGGTTTCAACGGCGATTCGCGTTCTGCTCGGCACATTTTTTAGTGGCAAGAACACAGAAGACTAGTGTCATTTGAAAGGTAAGATGTGTGATTTAATTACCTTACGCATGATCATATTAACATTTTGTCGTTGGATGCTGGACAGTACTACACCTCCCACAAATGCTGAACCGTATGAATTTCAACGAAGCTAGGAAATGTGTGTCTAGATAGTTTCATCAGGAGTGTAGTACATTATTTACAATTGGGTAAGCACCTACGTTTATTTACGAAAAAAACACGCGTAATTTATTGCACTACTGCTTATTTCACACATTATTATCATATGCTCTGTTTCTCAAAATTATGGTTATGGAGGCCTTCACGCCTCCAGTTAATTCGTTAAGCCACACAGCACTTTCTTGATACACTTTTTATTTCAACTTAGTTGTTGACTGTGCGAACCATAATTGCTGTACGTATTTCTAGCGGAAATGCATTGCCCACAAATTACTGGTAAGCCAAAGAACGTTGAAGAGTTGCGGTATGGACACGACATTCTACCAGGCTACCAGAAAAGACCCGGCTCACGGCGCTATTTTATAGAACTGGATAAATATTCATCTACAGCCTCCTTATGGGCAGTTTTAAAGGATGCAGATTCGTATTGAATGCTGGTTTTCTGAGTTTGATCCGGAATTTTTTCTGACAGTTGACCTTTTCTGCCCATATTTGCCTGGTAGTGGTTTCCTCGGCGCAATCGAATCCAGAAGTAACCTTACCACTTTATGTTAGGTTGATTCTGAAGTAGATCTCAGAAGAAACGTTGCATCTGCATGTGAGAATGAAACGACATCTCCGTGTATCCCGTCGGTCTTTGCCGTTGCGTCACCTGTGAAAACGAGCAGCAGCGGTCAAGTGTTGGGAGCAGTAGGTCGTAGGGAAGACAATCGCTCCATTTTTAGCAATGGAGCGATTTTCTCCCAGAACTCAAAGGAGCCACTCAAGAACCACTTTCAATTGCAGACGTCTACGTCATGCGAAATGTTGAGTTCGGTTCCCAGCCAATGTCTCACTCATTATGATAGACATTTATGTAAGAAAACCCCATGAGCAAATGTGCGAGTGTCAAGAACAGAGTCCTTAGAATGTAGGAAAATTTCATTGTTAATATTTATCTGATCCAGTATGTCTTCTGGATGGTCCAGTAAAAAACGCTGCTGCCAAAAATGTGTGGCTGACCACTGTGAATTCACTCAAGAAACAAAAAAGGATCTCCCTTATGCATCTTCGTTCATTCATCAAGAGCGTAGTAGTTGATGTATAACGACCTGCATTGCCCGCCGATGAAGAGTGGTCTCTCTCTCTCTCTCACTCCTTCCCCTTCCCCTCTCCAATCGTTAATTTGGAAGAAACCAAGTAAACACAATTTGAAATGTTGCAAAGTTGAGTGAGGTAGTGGAAACTAGCATGAAAACTGTCTGGATATTGAATTATAATCTTTGACGACGGATTTAATGTCAGCAAATCTGCACTAATATTACAATGAGGAAAGATTTGTAGTTTTGTATGACATGAATAAAATTGAACTAGACCGATATCAAAAATCCTTTCGCAGTTAGAAAAATCGCTGTTACATAGATTATACTGGAAAAAATTAGAGATATAAAGAATTCTTGATAAAACCAACGTGGTAAAAAAAATAGGGCCGAGAACGTTCAAATAACTCCGAGAAATGAATCAAATGATGCCGCGTACTTGAAGACGCAAATACATAACCTGTAGGTCAGCTGTAACGTTCTTTTACACTAATAATATGAAGAGGAACGATTAGTATGTTTTAATGTGAATGAATTAATACGAAACATGACAGTCATAATTTAATCTACAAATTGAATCATGTACGTTATAATTAGCGTACTTATAAATTTAATTATATTTATTTATCCCAAAATGTTGAAACGAAAATTTCCATCACACCACTAAAACATGCCACTAATAAAGTATTAATTAAAAATGATAAATTAAGAGGGGTTCAGAAATTAAGCAAAATTCTTTGAAACCACGAGAAATTGAGTAGAAATAGTTGAGAGATAACGTAAAAACATGTATAATTTGAACAGCTAATGAGAAAAATGCATACTATTTTAGTTTAGCTGAATGAACCGCCGGGAAGTTGACTAAAACAAAGAAATCTATCTACGCACGAGTTACTAGGAAATTGTAGATAAGTGTATTCCTATAATTGACCGACATCTCATGTTATCACCAGGAAAATCCATTCCCGAAATGTCGATGCCCCCCTTCCTCCTCTCGCTTTGGTGAATTGGAAAATTGAGAAGCATCGGAATTACCTACGCACTCAATCATTAAAAGTGATATACTCGTATATAGGAAATTCACACAACGTGAAGAACTTCTCTCATTTTTGTGAGCAAGAGGTTAGGTTCCACTTCAATTCAGGGGAAGTGAGAATGGTTAGAAAGTTGTATCGTATTTATTGGTAATTTAATATTTATGCCTGCACCACAAATGATCTCAAATTCTTCTAACAGTATTGTCCACCTAGCAACTCTGCCACCTAGGTCCTTCTTCTTCATCGTCTTAGTGAATGCTGACTAGCCGGTTACGATCTTGAATTTCATTCCCAATAAATACAATCGAAACTTCTTCAATGCTTCCACTATTGCCAGAACCGCTATGTTTGCATCTGTGTGAAGCTCTGTGCAACATCTTGGATCATAGATTCTGAGAAATGGGCTGCAACTCTACAATTCTTTCAATCTGTGAAAAGCTTGTCGTTCTTCTTCTTCTTCAAATCTAAATTTAGCATCATTTTTTACCAAATTTGTCAGTGGGAAGGCAATCTTTGAATAGTCTTGAATAAACTTGCGGAGAAATCCAGTCAATCCCAGAAAACGTTGCACTTGTTTCGTTGTCGTTGACTCTGGGAATTTTCAACAGCCTCTATTTTGTCCGGTGATTGATACACTTGTCCCCCTTCGACCACATGTCGACGAAGTTGTATTCGTTTTTTGAGCAAATGACATTTCTTAAAATGTATTTCCATCCCATAAGCACTTGCATTCCCCGAAACCACTTACTTCCAGTTTTGCAATAGCTTCGTCTTCTTCACCGGCAGGAATTATGAAGTCGTCCATGTAGGTAGCTAGGATACATCATTTATGACGGGTCTGAATGCAGCATTGATGAATCGCAGGAGGAGTAGGCACACAGTGGAGAAGTACACACTCCAAATGGAACCTTACAGAACTGGTATTGTCCTGTCCGCGTCACAAATGGTGTTGATGGTGGTGGTGTGATGGTGTTTCGGCTTTCAGGTGCGACATCTACAGGGAAAAACCAGGTTTTCAGCACGTCAATCTGGCCTTCCATCAGCGGCACAGGGTATCGATCTTTCAGCACTACCTTGTTGATCTTTCGGTAATCTATGCACACTCTATCTTTCTTTTTAACAACTACCACTTTACTGGAGAATTCAGACGTGCTTGGCTTAATGATGCCTTCCTTTTCTGTTGTTGCACTATTTCAGTTTCCTTTGGCGACAAACTTCTTGCATGATGCCAAATTGGTGGTTAAGACGATAGTCTAAAAGAGTTATTGGCGGTTTGACATCTGTGGATTTTGTCTTGTTTGGGGAGTAGTTGGAAACCAACATTTCTAGTTTGGATTTCGTCTTTGGATCTAAACCCGTGCCCTCGTTCAGCGTTCTCTCGGGAACATCTGCGATCGTAAAAATATTCGGCTTAGGTTTCTCGGATGCTGATTCTGTCAGTGGCAACAGTCAGAACTGCATCCTGAAGAAGGTCATATCCAATAACTATTGACGTCCTCATTGTGTGGCTCGGCACCACGTGCATTTTGGCTTCAAAAACTTCTCCACCTCACTCAATTTCAGTCTTGAGCCATCCTAAGGGAGTCACACGAGAATCATTCGCCCTGAGAAGGTCTCACACGTACTTTCGAGCGGTTGCCCTCCAATGACCTTATGGGAAGATTTTCTCATCAGGTTGGGATAGCTCCCAGTATCGATCAGAGCATCAAATTTGATCCCATTGGCTGTTGCTGGGATTGTACTCCTTTGGCCAAGAAACTGCATCCCTCTAGCAGCTTTTGATGGATAGTCCATGCTCTTACGGCCAAAAAGCTGCTTGGCTTCTTTTCAGCTGGTGATCTGGAATCTACTGTTCTGTGGCATGTGGTGAGTAACTGACTTGATCATCTTCTCATACAACTTCAGATAGTGAAAGAGAACACAGAGTTTAAATTCAGACAGTGAGCTCGCTCCATTAAGAATAGCTTTATTAGCGGTTGAATTTGATATTCCGGCTATCGCATACTGAATCAGCGTCATCAGCTTTTGAATTTCCCACTGAAAGGTCGTATCATTCCCTGAATGTCTTTAAAAGATACTCCTTCACTGCTCAATTTCGGAACTCGTCCGTACTCCGGACTCCTCTCCTTCGGAGTCCCTTTTTGTTTCATGTCTAATTGATGCTTGTGAAAAAGCCTCTTCCCCGCTGTCTGATTAGTCGTCTTCTTCTGAATCTGTCGCCTCCTCATCTTCATCCATCTCGTCGTCCCCGTCCTCATATTTCGAATTTTCCAGTTCTATTGCTGCTTCCAATCGTTTCATCAAATCAGTCTTCTTACCCGTAATCTTTAGGGATCGCCTTTTCTATTCTGTCTTGAGTTGGGTAACCTTAAATGAGCTTGGATTCCTGGTTGAACTCTAAGTGAAGATAAAAACGTCTTCTTTATCAAACACCCATCGTCGTTGAGCCGTGGTGAAATCTTATCCTCAAAAGTCGTGTGAAAACCTCGCGAGAACGTCGAGCTAAAACCTAGCACAAAATCTGGAGACTACCGTCGACACCACAACGCCACGTCGTTGTTAAACGCGATGTAAACAAACTTCCGCTCCGCGAATGATACCGTTTCGATCACTAACTGCTCACAATCCCGGACGATCCCTCATTTTTGTGGGAATTGTAAACTCTTTTGGTTTATTATTCATTCTGAATAATAACCCTATGTTTTCGGTTACGAACAATTTTTTACAACCCCCCCCCCCTCAAAATTGGATACTTTACGTTTCAAGACATGGAGATTCCACATTTGCAATGTCCATCCACCGTCCGCCGTCCCCCGTCCCCTGTCCGGGCCGTTTTGTGCCGTTAACGTGGTCTAAATAATTCGTTCTTTTGCACAAAAATCCCATTTGGTATCTAGTTGTGCCCGCCATTTCGGCAATCCGATCAGACGAAGCCCATGATTGTTATGGGCAAAAAACGGTTAAAAAAATTAACGAAACGCAGTACAACGCGGGAACTACAGCGGAAGTTAACGTTTCGTCGTTTGTACTCCCTCCCTCCCCGCCTGTCCCATTAAAAAACCACACCACCCACTCCCTCGCTCGCCTCCCAACGACGCTGCTCAACTCTCCTTTCGCTCGAAGTGCCCCCGTTCCAATTTCCCCGACCCGACAGGGCAAAATCATCAGACGTTTTGTTTCCGTAGTTCCATTGTACTCAGCTCATGTTTCGTATGGTTTACTAGTATTCGATGCTGAATCGAATGGGATGGGTCTCGAAGCAGTAATACTTGGTCAAGCTGTTCATGAGAATAATAAACCATTGTGTAATAATTTGCAGGGTTTTTTATTTAGCATCAAATCCGACGTTCACCAATTTTGAACTATCCTAGCAACCTTCAAACTCCGCGTCGTCACTCGGTATTTGCTGTGACCATGCCAACACATCATCACTAATGGAGGGTCTCCATTCAGGGTCCTACAGGCTTGTGACTCGAAAATGTATCAAACTTACATGTTTCATTGCCTCCACCTATTAGGCTAGAAAAATATTTGAATCACTTCTGGACCTCTGTGGTTCGTTCGGTTGATGGTTAGGGGTTCATTACACGTTTTGATATCGACGATGAGACTATTTTCTGTTTATGTAGTATCTTCTTGAAAAATGCTCTGGTCGAGTCCTTGCAACATGCTTAGTGCGCTGGTTGTTGAGTCTCAGCCTCTAGCATGATTGATAGCAAACACGGCAATCTGCTCTTAAAATACTGCGACTGGCCACTCACAGTGAAAAGGTACGGTAACGCATTATGAACCAGAGACATATCTCTCGAATGAGAAAGGCACCTAGGGCGAAAATACCAGATGTACATCAGTTTGAAACAAACTCTTCGAGAATTCTTCCAGGTCAATAATCAGCCACAAGCAACTACATGCAGTTCGGAATCATTCTGGACTTAAGTTGTATCGGAAGCACTAAATATTATTGAGAATTGCCTATTATGAACAGCTGTGGAGTAACTAGGTGTTTATTTCTCAAAGGTAGGTAGAGTTGTAGAATTACAGCCTTGCCCCATGACACAATGGTGCAGGAAGACGGAACCTTGTCAGTAGACCTCAGATTGGAGGGAGAGATACGACGCACATACTTATAGAGTGCCGCCACGAATACAAATATATGAGAATTATTTCGAGTGCATGGAAATATGTTTTAAACACCCTCTCTTGCGAAGAGGATGGCCCAGTGTACGAGTAAATGTGGAAGATTTAGAACGATGGAGCACGATGGAGTCCTCACGACGAGGGAAACAGCTCAAGAAATAAAAATATATTCCTGCAACGACAGCCACGCAATATTTTCTATTTACACTAATTTAAGTGATTTACAATTATTACTCTCCTTTCCCCTATGGATAATGAAGACAATGTGTGTAGTCGGCTGAAAGAAACATTTTTCCTCAGAGTTCCACGTTTCAAGGGCTTTCTGAGTCCGTAAAACACTATATGTTATGTCTGGACGAGTCCTAATGATGTAAAGGTAGTAGGAAATTTCAATTTGCAAGGAAGTGACAATCATTTCCCAATCAGCACAATCCACTTTTGAAAATGTCGACACAAATCAATTTCAATGGTTTTTTCTTCATTAATTCCGATCATTAAAAACGAATGTTCTCACGAAAATCGGGCTGTTAGTCTATGTGCTGGCTCAGCGTTGCATAAATGGTCTTTTTAGTTTTGACTTTTTATTCGTGAAATTGTCTCCACCTGCTGCTTTTCTGTACGTTATACATTTAAAGATACTAACAACCACATCTCCTTTAAAAAGAATTTCAAAATGTACAGGGACTAATCGAAATTAATTTGGAAGTTCGTTGAACAAAGCATAACTCGAAATATTCAAGATTTTCCTTCTTCATTGTATTCCACTCAGTGCCATTCTGGGATTTTTGGGAAGGTTGCAACATGCTAATGAATTGCGTGTCCCGCAGCTGTTGGTCTCAGTAGCTGCAGTGAAAACTTAAGTGTCGTTCCTGAATGACTACTCGAAATTAAAGTTAACTTCAGTGAGACTTGCAAATCACATGACAATTTCAAACGATTTTCTTGGCTCAGAAGATAATTGGGGTGATGGAAGCAATTGGCGAGGCATTTATCCGTCATTGGAAATAATTACTGAGCTCTTGACTATTGATAAGGTAACCAGCGAAATGTGACAGAAATGCCTCTGCTCTTTTGTAACTTTCAAAAGTAGTTGCCAAGGCCTTGTTTGTTAATTCCCCTCATTATTCTGAATGGACATCTGCAAAGGATACAGATTAAATTATGCCTACGAAAAAGTGCAAAAAAAATTGGTTACGCCTGTCGTCAGCCGCATCACGATGACGCACGTATGCAGTTAGTCTTTCAGTACTTCCTTTGGCATAAATAAGTCTGTATCCGTTGTAAAAGTTATGATGGGGGCATGGGTGTGTCCTCGTTATTTTGGATATGCTCCTGAAATAAGTTTCAGGTTATTGTTTCGTTGCATCAAAACTCTACGCTCCAGTGAAAACTTACTAAGTTACACATGAAGAGATGATAGGGCACAGAACCCTTAGGGTCACACACTGGATTGGAATAATCAAAGCTGGGCGGTGATTAGCACTCTGTATGTGAAGTATCAACCAGTTGGTGACAACTGAAGCCACTGACGGAACTGGAAGTGTACAAGGAGAGTTGGCCACGTGAACAAACCTGCCGAATTATGATATGCCCGAGTGCAATTTTAAAGGCTTTATGATACCTTATATTCATGATTCATATAAAATACACAGGACTAATAGTTTTTATCAGTATTTAAAACAGCGAACAATCACAGACCATTTCTAACACACTCATAAAAACACCTTCCAAGCACCAATCCAAAGCATAATATGAATCTTATGAGGGGCATCATTTCATCCTGCCAAAGAGAGGAGATTTTTTAGGCGTAGATACCCTTTTCCATCTAGGATAATACCAGTCGAGGCATTTCTCAACTTTATTTTATATCTTTGAGTTTCTATTTTGGCAAAATTTAGGTTTTGTTAAGCCTAATTTCATTTTACGGGAAAGCTTCTTTTCCGTTATCACCAGATTAGTTCAGCCAGGATTTCATACGACGCAATAATAGTTCGTACGCTGCAAGAATAGCGGGACTCATACCACACCTCGTGCAATCCCTCCTCGTAAGTGCATCTTCTGTCATAATTCTCTTTATATGAAGCGGCAGCGATCTTCCTCTCTTTTAAATCTGTGGATGTCATCACACTTCCACAGTCTCTCGTCATTCAAACGATAATCGACTCCATTGTCGTCAGAATCATCTGAAGTCTTCAATTTTTCTTTTTCTTTTTGATCCCATCTTCGAAACCTTTTCTTTTGGTACGTTAAAGGGTCCATCTTCAAAACAATGCTGTAATGACGTTTCTGACTTCTTCACATGGGATTAGTTGTCCTATAGTTGAAGGAGGTTTTGTAGTTGGGAGAAATATCAGTTACCCACGATTGAAGAATCGTTTGAAGAAACCAGAGTAGTTTTTTTCCTCTTCAGTTTTAGTAACGAGAGGACGCGAACGAAGGAACGTTATGTTTGGAAACCAATATTAAAATGGAGTTACGACAATGCCGTTCACTCAGAATGTACCGTATTGTAGATGATGCGACCGAGTGGATGGCATTTCACAGTCTTACTTATACCAGTAATATTGGACTCGTAATATTCGTCGTAGTCGTAGACTCGTAATATTGGTCCATCAAAGAAGGTTCCATCCCTCCTTCCCCCCTTCATTCACTTTTCAAACGATGTACAAACTTTTCTTCGTCAATCACTATATCGTATAGATTTCCTAACTTTCCTTTAATCAGTTCGAGAGAACTGGCTGACACAATGCTCTCTTCGTTGGACTCTTCGTCAATAAGTCCAGTGTAACTCTGAGGAGACAACAAAGGTTTGAGAAATGGCTGGAGTTCTGCGGCGTTTGGAGGTCTTCTCATTTGGATCCTGATCGATTAAGCACCCGAAATGATAGAATTTTGATGGTGGTTTCCAAAAAAGCTATACCTTCATCATCTAAAGGTTATAAAGTAGGGTTTAAAAATTGAAATAATCTTGTGAACACACTAGCCCGGAGCTTATGGAAAGAAATAGGGATCACGAGAAGGACTATGGAATAACAAATGGGGTTTTGCTTTTGCAAATCCCCTAAACGAATCTAGTCATTCTTCACATTTGATCTGATCGATATACAATACCTTGAATACCGCCATTTTTCTTTCAAGAGACGTAGATTAGATGTGCTTGTGACAGAGCGAAACTTCGTATGGCAGTGGAAGAGGCTCGTGGAGTGGTAATATCAGGGTGGCAGTATTTATGGTGTCCGGGCGTGGCGTGAGGTGCAAGAGAAGTAGTGAGGAAATGGGTCCGCTAGCGTGCTTTGAGGTATCACCCCCCCCCCCCGCATATTGCTCGGGTTGGTGGTCGTTCTATCGTGGAACATTCTCTTTCCGCTATTTTCTTCCGTCCCATTTACAGTGAGCTTGAAAACAAAGAAAAGTTGGCTCGTAAGAACCGAGCCCTGACATTATCGCCGTGTGTCCCGAACAGCCGCGATCTTGGGCTCACTTGGGAAGCCAAAAAGCGCAAATGCGGCTGGACAGATCTTCGTGTGACAATGAGGTTCGTCACAAATTCATTGTACACTGGTTGCTTCATAATGTTGTAACACGAGTAGGAGCAACTCAATACATTCGGGAGTTATAAGCGCCACCACATTCTTTGTAAAACATTAAGTTATAGGTAACTTGGTGTTTTACAAAGTTTAAATGAGCTGAGTGAATAATAGATTGAATTAGCAGCTAAAGTCATGGAAATTATTCCTCATGGATTAGAAAAGTTGTGAGATGCGACGCACCAGATATTTTTCTCTGTCATCTTTTGTTGATTCGATTTTTCTCATACGCTTATTTTGGAAGGGAGGGTAGTGTTTAGGCATTCATGGTATGACGGGGCCTCCACAATCAAAGGGCCTGCTCCGGGTGCCTGCAACCAGTGGTGTGTATTATATTTGTTAAAATGTAAAAAGTAAGTGCAGTGAAGTTATAGTGAAGGTGGTGTGGTAAAGAACTAGTCAGCCGCGACCAGAGGTCTACCACAGCCGCCATTCCTCGATATTCGTTTGCCCACGCGACACGCTCCCACCATTTCTTTTATTTCTACAATCTTGAAATTATCTTGGCAGGTTGTTCCAATATCAACGTAAACAACACCAACTATACTTTCCTTGCTGGAGCTCTCAAGCGAAGAAAATTCCGAAGAACAAAGCTGTGGGAAGAATACAAGATCTACGCATTTTGTCGCCAACGAAGGGTGGGCCCCATATACAGCCGTGGACTTCCACAATTCCTCCTTCGGAAGGTCGGACGATTTGATTTATTTTCTTTCATTCTTATTTTACCAGAAAGCGAATTTATTTTTCATTTATTAAATTTTAGCTAAATATGGTTAGAATCAAAGCAGGATTGGGGGTTTTATTGTACTTTTACTGTCCTCTCAAAGGCCTATTGCCCCTAACAAACTGGTAGTAAGTAAATAATGGCGGGGGTGGGTGTGGGAGGGTAGGACCCTGACAAGTACTTCCAATTGCCCAGTCGACAGTCAAAAGGCAAATGGGTGTTGGTGCCTTTGTGATGCTTTACCTCGTCAATTGTGAGATAAATAGTTCGTTTAGCCATAATTCTTTATAATTATGTTACAAATTAGGTCTTGAAGTTTCTCTCTGTTAACGTCACTTCTTTGAGGAATAATTGTTGTAGAAAGTTAGGAAAATAAAGTCAGAAGAAGAACAACAACACAGGCACGAGGACAGAACTCGAGAAACCTGGGATTGGAACCGCACGGAGTTTTCTCAACGAGTTCACAATGAACCTGAGTGCTCACTGTTTACAAATCGTCTGCAAATTTCTCAAGGTTCTTCGAGGGCAGTTACTGTTTACAAACTCGGAAATGATTTTCGGCTGCTGATTAACGAAACGTCATCGTCGACAAAAGGAACGGCCGACAAACCGTGCGAATCATTACACAAAGGCTTGTAACTCTTATGCTGATAGTATTTTGAGTTGACGTGATTCAGTCTCTATTCACTTCACCTCAAATGACGGGCTAATGATGATTGAATAGTAGAATGTTTCTTCTTAATCTCATGGTTACTCATAGCTAAGTGCAACTACTCGATGTCATCGATAGAGAGAGAAATTCCTCATTGACTTTCAAGGAAGATTCATGTGCTACGTAATCAGTCAACACATGTGCAAGTTTCATGAATACTCAGGATGAGCTTTTTTATGGAAAATTAGAAACGCTTACACTCCGGAAGAAAAATGTGAAAAAAGGGGCGCTAGCTTCTTTCTTTTTAGTTAATGCTTTATAGTAAAAGTTCGTAGTACGTTTACTTTCAGTACTAACGTGTTTCTGCGTTGCTATTTTTAAGCTCATTAAAATCCTCGAAATAAAAGCAGCTACGCCTTATCATTCATAATTTTCCCGTAGGTTGGTATTTCTTTAGCCACGTCGTTGCAGATGATCGTATCTGGAAACGGCACGACAATCATGACCTTGAATCTGTGCTAGTCAGATTTGCTTACGGAGATGAATACTTAATTCATAACGCAATTAGACGTACAATTACAGTTGACGTGAAGTGAATTGAATCATAATACACTTTAATAGCGAATATGACTGCAATTAGAATTTTTGATTGACATGTGTGCGCGAATCACTTATTACTACTACTACAAACACTAATGTCGTTATATCCACAACAATCGATTCACAGTGGCCCAATCAAAGTGACTAGTTAAATTATGGTTACTAAGGAGCGTCTCGATTAGGATTAAACTTGAACCACTCCAAATAATGCGCCATTGAGTCGAAGAATACCTAATCCTAACCAACTTACTATAAAACACACATGGGTATGCATTATATTTTTTTATGGTTTTTGAGGTGCAATCAAACCACGAAAAATGAATGTTAAGTAAATAACTAATTTAACGATTTAAAATGAGCCAAAACTCTCACCAAGGAAAGGGTTGCCTCCAGCCCAATAGCCCACGCGGCACATGGAAACACTCCCGTTTTTACTCTACTTGGCTCTACGAAGTGGGGAGGAATTTTTGGAATCGACTAAAAAAAAGTTGAGTTCTCTTCACATCTTCTTCACATTTCAAACTCAAAAACACTATTTGGGAAAATGTTTGTTAACGCGATCGAGAGAAAACGGCTGAACCAAATCACCTCAAACTAGATATTTAGCCTGCAGGTTGCAATGGAATGCCAAAATAAGGTTATGAGCCAAAATCCGCTCATAACTAACTATAGTTATCATGATGCTTAATAAATCATATTTATTTTCTGAAAAACGGCTCTAAAAAATGTTTTATATGAACAGCTCCTGATAAGACAACACTTCCATAAAACTTCCATTCGTGGGAAAATGACGACGGGAAAACTACTCATCGGATGTACTCGTACTGTCCTGGTAAATTACCACATGTTGACATGATGATGGGTGAATCAACACTTGACACCGAAGAAACACGTTGAAGATATTTGTAGTAATATAAGTTGTGTTCATCTTTACAGGATCATGGAGAAGAAGGAAACTACTAAGTGCGCAATACGAGTGAAGGATGCGTACAAAACATACGATGGGCGGAGGTACGTCTTGCGCGGGTTGAATATGAACGTGAACAAAGGAACCATGTAAGTACATTACAAATTATTAAGTTTCTGTTGAAGAAGTGGCTTCATATTATAAAGGAATTCGCAACCGCAAACTTACGTGCAACTGTTTTTGCATTGAGAATTATAATATCCCTGGTCAGCGGGAAGGGCCACGGGAAACGATATTTCACTGAGTTCCATTAATTTTGTTAGGTTCCAATCAGGTTTCGTTAGAATCCAACGGTAGGCAATCTGAATCAACTGGCACAGGGATGTCACTCTATTCTTAGTTCGTGTCGGCAACATCATGCTCAATAATAAAAAATATATGGTGCTGCACAGCAACTTTCTTCAGCTCCGCGTGTACTCAAAGATTTCCATCACTCTAGCAACCACACTACGTTCTCACTCAGCTCATTTGAACTTGGCAGACAACAACGAATGTGATAATGATAAAGAAACTGGTAGGTTGCGGAAACGATAGCAGTTCGAATTCTAGTTGCTCCTGAACATCTTACGACTGTTGTAGAATTGTCATCGTTTGGGTACCAAATTGGGCACCAGCACGACTTTTGTTAGAACGGGATCGGGAATGGGCCTCGTTCAATAGGGTTTCATCAAGAATAAATTGCACCAAAATCGATCTTAGTCGAAATCATCATTTCCGACTGATGAACTTCTTTTTATCGCCATTGTGTCATTAGGACCTGTCCAGACACATAATCAACTTAAGTAGTCGCGTCTTATGGAACGTGAGGTGTGAGCAAGAGGGGTTATTAGCAAGTTTGCAAGGTGATCTATGTGGAATTTCGGTTACTTAACTTATGTATAAGTTATAGATTGAGCCCTCGTGATGTATTTTTAAAAAGATTTATTTACAATGGACAAAAACACGTACTATAAGATGACAGAAGTAAGGCTGGCGAGCCTTAGCTCTTGCACTCCTATTTAGCTGCTCGTAAGTGAGGTACTTACACAGTGTTTATTTAATTGATATTCAGCGGGTTAGGGCTCTAAAACTCGTCCCTCACGAATAATAAAATTACGGGCTAACATTTTCGTGTTACCTTAGAGTTGTTACAGAATACAATGTGTTACAGACTGTATTGTACAGCAATTTAGGTGCAATAGACTGAATTACAATGATATTTAATTAGTGAGCATTAATATAGAATTTGGGTACAGTGTTTGTGAATGGGATACAATGTTGTTACTTTAGTTGGGTAAGAAGGTTTTACGGTACTTGAGGAATCCATTGAAAAAGTATATTAGTAGCGCTGAAAACATGATGTACAAGAGTACGGACCATAAGCTGTGGGTTATTGAGTTGTATACCTCGATTTTCCGTTAAGGTTTGGTTTGCTCAATTTTTACTGAGGATAATTCCAGATCTTTCAAAACAAATTTCGTTCGTTCGAAAGTAAATTACGGGTAGTTGTTTGTTATGAGTGGTGTGCTTGTTGTACTTCTATGTGCTGCGAATAAAGTTTTGTTGTGGTATTGTAAGTGAGTGTCCGCATGTTTCGCGAGATAAATTCCTCGCAGTGTGTCTACATGTCTATTTTGGGAGTTTTAGTTCGTATCCAACATCTGATGGTAGGTTTAGAACGTTTGTGTATTGGTTTATTTAGGGGCGTAGGTAGTACGTGTGTCTGGATGAGCACTCGTCTTTTAAGGGTAGTACGACATTCACGGATTTGAGAAAATAGCGAAGTGTAGGGAGAGTGGTGATATAGACAGGTTCTGAGGCTGCCGGTACCGGTTGTAAATGGTACAGGTCTTCGTCCTAATGGTTCAAGAATTGGGGTCCATAAAATTTGGTTAATCGATCTAATTCCCTTCTGAGTGAGTGAGCTCCAAGGATGCTAGGGCGTTCCCAGTATGTAAAATATAAGGGATGTTTCAATGTTTCGGACTACATCGAGGAGTATATTTAGAGTAACTTGGTAGCGTTCTAACAAGTCGTTGGCTGCTCGGATGTAAGTTGCTTCGCCGGATTTTAGCTCCTGAACTGAGGGTAGCTTTTCATCAGTCGTTGGTTGTGTCCTGTTCAGATTTTCTGCGAATGTTGCGGTAATCTGCGTTTGTAGGTTCATGTTTATTTTGTAAGTGTTGTATAACTTTGATGTAATGTTCGTCGTCTTTCGCTTCGAGGTTTCCTGTCACGAATTTTATTAGTGATTCTTGTCCATTGCTCAGTCCACGTTTGACGCGTTTTGTTTTATTAGTGTTGTCAATTTTGAAATGTTGTATTTTGTCGTTTAGTATTGCGAAAGTGTGGTTAATTATGGTCGAGAGCATGTCCGTCCGTCCTAAATTTTGGCATGCTGCTGGCATCGGCTTTCTTGGGTACGATCTAGATGGGTCTGTTGTATGCGCTTTCGCGGTGTCTCACAATCTCAAAACAGCAAAAACAAAATCTCTGGGAATCTATAGTTTCGAGTCATCCGTTGTCTTAATTTGGTGTTTTAGATTGTTTGTGAAAGAAAGGGGTTCTTGGTCTTTGTGGAAATGTCAGCGTATTTCGTAACTAATTTTGTGATTTCGTGTTTCTCTTCGGTGTTCATGTGATCAAGTCTTAATTTGGATGAGTCGAATTTGAAATTAGAATCTTCGGAGTAATAGTTATGTTGGTCATTTATATTCTCTAATGGTTCGACAGGGACTCGTCTGATCTGTACAAGTTTTTCTGCGACGTTGCCGGGGTTCAGGACTCTGACGTGGTTTCGTGGTTGGTTACATGCACCAAGCATTCAGGAATTTCGATTTTTCATATTCTTTTGTAAGGGATGATGGCATCTCCGTTTTCCACGTTCCTTACTCTGAGCCTAACTTGCTGCAGGGATCTTGCTCCGATCAGATTCAAGTCCGCGAATTCGGAGTCTAAATATTTAATAAGGATGTCTATTTTGGGAGTTTTAAAAAGATTGTTTTTCAAGTAGCTATTGGCATTGAGGATATTCAAATTATCTAAACCTAAAAGGAAATCAAACGCAGTATGGGACTTGAAAACGTTGAATTTTAAGTTCATGTTGTGGCTGCGGAAAAGTTCGCCGCAGGGTGGTGGTGTATTTACCGTTGGATGATCCATGAGTGGTTGTGACCACAAATTGTTCCTTTTTAAGGTTTTTGGGAAATACGAGCTAGTCTAAGATCGTAGCGTTTCGACCGCGTTTGGGCTTACGTAGCTCTTTGTGCTGCAGGTATCTATCAACATTTTTAAATTTAACTTGGGGATTTCAATGTAGAGTAATTCGTTAATAGTTTTGCGTTCTAGATTCATTAATTCAAAGTCTTGTAGGACTCTCGTGTCGTCTAAAAAAGAATCGTATTGTTGGGTTTCGTGGTATTGGTGGTTTTCATAGTATTGTTGGGTTTTCGTTTGTTTGGTCGGGTGGTTCCTTAATGATTTCGTTGTCTTCCTGTTCTGGACTGAAGTTAAGGGTCAGATGAAGATTAGCGTTTAAGGTTCGCCAGGACATCGGGATCGCGCTTTGGCCTTTCCTGGTGTTCTCCGCGAAGGGTCGGTTTTTCATTTTGTTGATGGGGGTCTTTTTCGTTTTGAGTTGAGTTGGGTGTGTGTACTTGTCTAACTAATAGGTTTTGTATCATGTCCTGTAATTGCTGAATTTGATTTTGCTGGTGATTGATGATTAGTGTGTCATTGGCTGTTCGTGGGTGGTGTTTTGCGTTGGTTGCTCCATGACTGGGCTTTCGGGTACAGTGGGGAGGTTGACCTTATATTTACCAACACGGTCGTGGACGTATTGTTTTAATGCTTTGGGAATGTTGTGTGTGTTTAGTTACAGTGAAGAGGAAAATTTGTAGACCGGAATTTTATAGAGCGCCGAAAATAAAGGTGATTAAACATTTGTACAAAGTGACGAAATAAGAGCTTATTCGTTAAAGTTAAGTGTAAATATTAAATAGCGATAAATAGCTGCGGAGGATCTCGATGTGAAGTCGAGAGATGAGCGCCGACGCTGACGAAGCTGGAGCCAAGCGTTGGATATAGAAAAAGAGAAAATGAGACGGATGGAGGAGCGTGATTTGCTTGCACTTGCTCCCTCGTTCGTCATAATGGAGAGAGATAAGAAAAGATGTGAAGCCAACTTCTTTTCCGTGATTTGAGGGACGAATACATTCGTACGGTGCTCAAGTTCACGTGAGGAAAGAGACGAAAAAGATTGAGACAATAAATTTGAAGTTCAAGTCTTCGGATTTTCCAGGCAGAATGAGGGGTCGATATGCTTTCGAACGGACCTCATGACTTACGGGAAAAAGTGAAACGAAATGTTTAGTAGTTGAGGCACTTGTAGAAAAATTGTGTCTAGATGATTCCTCGAAGTTAGTTTCATTGTTTAAAATTATTTGATTTGGGGTAACTTACAGAATGGTGCCTCGCATGTCTGTAAGGAGTTTTCTTCGTTGATGTGGCGTGTTTTCCTTCGTCCTGTGTGGTGTAGGATTTGTGGTCCGCCGGTTTCGTCGATGTACTTGCTCAGACATCGATCACAATCCACGTCCTAATTCGACTGTTTTTAGTTAACCGCCTTTGTGGTCTTCAGCGGGGTGTCTCTGTCTGCTTGTCTCCTGTGTCTGGAAAGTTGTTTTAGTGTAGGTTCCCGAATCCAAGCTTCGATTCCACGATGTTTCCTCGAGAATTTAGACTTGTTTACTTCGATATTCGGTCGAAAATTCGGGTCCGAAACGACTACGCCTGTTAAATGTCGTCTTTCGCTGGCGGAAGGGGGGGTGTCTTTTAAAAAGATTTATTTGCTTTTACAATTTAATTAGATAAAACTTTTAAAAGACTTAACAAAGATGACAGAGGAGGGGGACTAGATGTACTGACTGACTCCTATTAAAGGTGGTCTAGTGGTTAAGACAATCTTCTCATTATTTCTGTCTTAATTTTTTAATGTTTCTCTCTGGGCCTCTTATTTTTCTTGGAATGCAGAAGTTCGACCACTAGTTGGGCTCCAATTGTACTGAGGTAGTTTGGGGATGCTTTTCAAGAGCCGCTGACACAGGCAAAAATCGCGCCGGAGCTCCGATCCACAATTCCCGACTACCGTCGAGAATTATGAACCAATGTCTTAACCACTAGACCACGGTCGCTCGGTGACTCTATTAAGAGTTAGTCAGTACATATCCCCCCTCGTCTTTAGCCGCTGCTCCTGGAGTGGACTCTTTTAAGGAACTAGTTGGGCGCCAATCGTACTGAGGTAATTTGGAGTTGTTTTTGAAGAGCTGCTGACTCAGGCAAAAATGACGGCAATCGCCTCAGAGCTTCGATCCACAATTCTTGACTAACGTCGAGAATTATGAACCAATGTCTTAACCACTAGACCACGATCGCCCGGTGCGTTTAATAGGAGTCAGTCAGTACATAGATACGAACAGCAAGACAGTTAAACGAGTACACACCGAGCTGAGCTTGGGAAGGGGTTTAAGTAGGTTCGCATATCCGACGATGCAGCGACTTTGTTTGCTGTGTTCGCATGGCTGGTAATGAATCAATCACCTTGTTTATGAACTCGTCGCAGTCGGTTTCCTTGAATACTGTGTGTCAGGTTACTTTACCAATCATCATTCACAATATAGCTTATGTATATATAGAACGTATAGTCAGTTTTGAATATTATCAAGGCCTGCAAAAGGTTTCCCCGGTTGGCATGCATGCCAAAGATCAAATTGGAGCTAATTTGGTCCAGCCGTTCTTTCGCTATGTCGTTCACATATGCACACATACACCTCATTACATCCCACCACATGACAACTCTAGGACTGCAAAAATCACGGTGAAATAACTCCAATGTTGTTTTTTGTTCTCTCTTAATGTCTATTACATTACGGTAGCTCAGCGCCTAACTACAGTTTGCAAGCACTCTGTTAGTTCTTGGCCGCTTTCTTGCCTTTCCTCGTCCCTGCTGTTCGTAAGCCCTAGATATTGTCCACTGTAAAGATGCTGTTTCACTCTCTTCGTTATTCCTCTGATTTGTTTCACCTCCTTCCTTTTGTCAAGTGTCAAGTCACTCACGAAAAAGTTGTGAAAATCAATTCAAGTAACAAAATGGAAGTGATTAGCAAATGGTTAGTTCCATTACGTCGAGTTGCAATGTCCTATATTTAGATGTTGCACTTGATTGCATTCGTTAATTTACGATAAGTAAACAAAAGGAGGCGCACTATTTTACACTCATCCGATCTGTTAACTGCCTAACTTGTAAGCACCATTTTTCGTTCTTCACTACTATCACGCCTCTACTTACTGTTCTGTAAGCACCCTGCTCTGCCCATTTTTAATAGGAGCGTTCTGCAAACTGCTTCAATCTTGCACTGTGCTTTGCCACTAACGTTTTTACTAGCCTCTAAATGTGTTACCGACTCATTAACCAAGCCAACACTCCACAATACTGTAAATCACTATCATCGCTCTGCTGCTGATCCTTCAGTTTGAATAATTAACGCTCATAACTTCTAGCACCCTGCTTCCCTGTATAGCTCACCTCATTGCTCCAGCGTGCTAACTGCTGTAGTCCTTCTGTTTTGACCTTAGTAAAATTTGAACATAAGATCGAATCAATTGAAATTTATAAGAAGTGGAAATGTCACAATCCAGTACTAACAATGAACTTCCGTAATATGAAGCAGTTGACATTTCTTCTTCCCGAATCACACAATTGTAGCACTCGTCAGAACGTGGGTCTCGGAAGTAAAGGCTGGGAGGACAATAAGTTTTCAGGAGACTAAAAGAAAAATTGGTTAATCTCTTTCCATTTAGATTCAGTTGAACGGAAATCTGCGACCGCTCTACTCGGGGGGGGGGGGGGGATATCTGAGCGGCTTGAAGAAGCGAAATATTTACTCGAGTGGAATAATTGGGGTTTTCGACTTATCAACAGAGCGCACGCAACCCGTAAGTGGCCGTTTACAGTTCCCAACTATACAATTCTATATACAACAACGTCGTTTTTGGTTGTTTTCGTGAATTCAAGTTCGAGTTCGATTAGCTTTTCTTTCGTTTACGTCCACTTGGGCTCAATGCACTCAATTTTCATGATCGTCTATCGTTGGAAGTGTAATGGTGGATAGTATAACTCAAGCTAGGAAGAGAAGAACTTCTTTGGCACAACGTAATATGCAAATCAGTGTGGCGTAAATTGTGTAGCCGGTAGCTGGGCTACGCTCAATCGGACGCCTGTTTAAAAAAAAAAGGAAAGAGAACGAAAACTGTACTGAAAAAAAAAAGTGAGAAAAGATCGGAGAAAAAAGGAACTGCAAAATTAAAAGTAAAAGTGGACTGTATTTACACAAATGCGTAGTGGTATCATGGAAACTAAAATAAAATGTAGCTAAGAGCTCTGTACAAATGAACGTAAAGAAAAAAAAAGAATAATGCTTTCGTGAAATGTCTAATACGGGTTAAATGAAATTATTCGGGAATTAAAGAAAATAAAGACTGAATATTTTCTGACCAAGACTTTTGGTAGGAGACGAATGGAAGCGGAGGGAGATCTGGTTGGTCTTCTCCACGCTTTCAGGTGTTCCTTGTCCAAAATGTCCGTAATTTTGGCTATCGTGAGAAGCCTCGGATCCAGAGACCGTGAATTGAAAGTGATGGAAACGATGGAGGAACAGTTCACGTTGCCGATCGTGGGCGCAATGAATCCGGCAATGAGGCTGGGGCTGTGGGTATGTGGCCAACGAGTTTGTGCGAGTTGCACGTTGTTGGGGATTGAAGACCTTGCGGAGCTCAGTTGGGGTCGCCAAACAGTTAACAGCTCTGGCGATATCCGTTGGCGTCAACATACCGCCCACCAAATTTGGCAAAATTTTATGGATCCTCTGAATACAGTGGAATCTGCAAGGGTTCTAGCTTGGTGAGCTTCAAGGCTGGTCGGTGGTAGGTTGCTGAAGAGGTGGCAATCTTGACCGATCGGACGATTCCATCCTTTCCAGGGTAGGTCTCTATAACCTTCGCGAGAGGCCATTGAAGCACGGGCATACGGCTGTCGCGAATGAGAACCAAGTCCCCTTCTTGAAGATTTGGGTTGGTTTTAGTCCACTTTGGTCTTGCTTGAAGAGAAGAAAGATACTCCATGTGCCAGCGTTTCCACAGGTGCTCGTACATACGCTTGATTAACTGCCAACGCCCAAGTCGATTCGTCGGAAAATCAAGGAGAGAGGGTGTAGGATTTTCCATTAAATTTCCGCCTATTAAGAAATGTCCGGGCGAGAGATAGGAAATCTCATCAGGGACTAGACAAAGGGTGCAGAGGTCTTGAATTGAGTATGGCCTCTACCTTCGATAGGAGAGTCGCTAATTCCTCATAGGTTAAAGGAGTGCCTCCAGCCACTGAGACTAAATGGCGTTTAATACTCTTGACTCCGGCCTCCCACAATCCTCCCATGGGAGGGGAATGTGGCGGATTGAAATGCCATTTGATCCTTTGTACAGAGCAGAATTGTAAGATGCTGTCCTTCATGCTCTGTGTCTGGAACCAGTTACGAAGCTCTTTTAAATGGTTCCAAGCGCCCAAGAAGTTAGACCCACAGTCACTGTATATCGCTTCTGGTAGTCCTCGACGACTGGTAAAACGTGATAAGCAGGCCAAGAAAGCCACAGTAGATAAATCAGTGACAGCTTCTAAATGCATAGCTTTTGTTTGCATGCATATAAAAATGCACACATAAACCTTGTAGATGGCCGTCTTTCTGCGAGGTGACTCCTTCATTTGGAGTGGACCCGCAAAGTCCACTCCAACATGCTGGAAGGCTCTCGACCCTTCAACTCGGCACTCCGGCAAGGTGCCCATTGTAGGGGCATTTTTATCAGGGTTTTGTAGGTTTGCCCGCAATCGGAAACATGTCAGACACTGAAAAGTTCTTTTCCTGATGAGCTGTCGAAGAGAGGGAACCCAGAATTTCAGTTGAATAAGAGCTTGCAGGAGGCTTGGGCCACGATGTAAGTAGAGTCGATAATAAAAATCGATCATTATTAAGGTGAAATGACACTTAGTGGGGAGTAAAATGGGATGTTTGGTGTCAAATGGCATGGATTATTGGTGGAGCCTGCCGCCCACCCTGAGAATACCCATTTGATCCACAAATGTTGCTAGTTTGTGATACCGTTTCATTGTCGCAGCAAACGACCCATTTTCGCAAAAGTGCTGTTTTTGAATAGCCTTTATGCAAGTAAGTTCTGCCTGATTCAGTTCACTAATACGTAGAGGTCCGTAGTGAGGGCTCTCTTTATGCTTGAAATTGCGCACGAAACGGAGGATAACCGCGGAACATCTGATTAATGTCATGAATGACGAGAACTTGTGCATCCAAACAAGTGGGTTCGAGGCTGCAGTACTGAGCAGAGTGCTTGTTGTGTTCAGTTCAGGCAATTCAGGCGGGTGGTCTACAGGAGATGTTGGCCAGTCCATAACTGGTTGAGTGAGCCAAACGGGACCATGCCACCACAATTGGTTATTGACTAGTTCGGAAGGCATCAAGCCCCTGGAACTCGAGTCGCTGGGATTGCCCTCTGAGAGGATGTGACGCCAATTACCGGGTGCAGTATGTTCTATGATTTCGCTGACCCGATTGGCGACAAACGTCTTGAGCCTATGAGGTGGAGTGTTTAACCACCCCAGGACTATAGTTGAGTCACTGAAGAAAATTGGAGGAATCGAAGGAGCAGGCAACAGAGCCAAAAAGTGAGCAAGAGAGGAGTAAGTTTTGGCAAGAAGTAAAGCACCGCATAACTCCAATCGAGGGATGGAGATGGTTTTGAGAGGCGCCAATTTAGTTCGACCAATGAGCAAATGAGTCCTAACTTGGTCGCTATGTAAAGACCTTAGGTAAATGGTTGCGCTGTAGCCTTTGATGGACGCGTCGGAGAAACCTACCAGGTGATATCGTCGATCGCTGCTGCGAAAAATATGGCGAGAAATTCGTATTTGGCTCATCAAAGGCAATTCAGTGAGAAATTGCTTCCATGACCTCTGGAGGTATTCAGGAAGAGCATCATCCCAATCGGCATTTATCTTCCATGCTTCCTGAATGTAGGATTTGGCCAATAGTATTATTGGGGATAAATATCCGAGAGGATCGAAAATCTTGGCAACCGTAGACAACAACATTCGTTTGGTGTAGTGGAGGACTGGAGGGTTAATACGATAAGAGAATTCGTCGCAGGTCGAATTCCACTGGAGCCCCAATATTTTCACGCAGGAATCGTTTTCTGGCATGGGGCAAAACGAATCGGCAGCGTTAGCAACGTTTTGTAATAACTCAGGCCTATTGGAAGCCCATTTGCTTAATTCGAACCCGCCTTTCCCTAACAGTCCTATAAATTGCCGTTGCAGTTCTAAAGCTTGTGTTACTGAATCGGCACCCGTCACAACATCGTCAACATAGGTATCTCTATTTAAAAGAGCGGCTGCGTCAGGGTAATGCTCACCTTCATCAGACGCCAATTGTTGCAGGACTCTCAATGCTAGGAACGGAGCGCATGTGAGCCCATAGGTAACAGTATTTAGTTCGTATGTTTCTACAGCCTGAGATGAATTGAACCTCCATAAAATATGTTGGTATCGCCTATCGTCCGAATGAACCCATATTTGTCGGTACATTTTGATGATATCAGCCACAAACACTACTTCGTGCACTCGGAAACGGAGCAGAACATCTTTTATGTCCGTCTGCAGCTTCGGTCCTGTCAACAAATTTTCATTGAGAGACAGAGCGCCAGTTTTCGAACTGGCATCGAACACCACACGTAACTTAATCTGAGAGCGGTCTTCCTTAAAGATAGCATGATGAGGGATTAGCACCTTGGAGTCACTTAGATCGAGTGACATGTGACCCAATGTTACATATTCCTCCATAAATTTCAAGTACTGTTCCTTCAAGGCGAAATTATGATTCAGCTTGCTCTCAAGGTTAAATAGCCGTTTCAAACAAAGAGAACGGCAAGGAACCATATTAGCTTTGGGATCAATGAAGGGCAAACGCACGACGTACCTTCCCTTTTCATCACGAGTATGAGTAGAGACGAAGTGTTCCTCACACACTTTATCGGGGCCGCTGATCGGTGGGTGACCAGATGGAATCGGACTCTTCAATTGAGGAGGAGAAAAGATTAATTGATTCGGACGTTTCGGGAGCGTCAACTCTTCCCATAACGACATAGCCGAATGGGGATGAAAATAGTTTGGGGGCTCCTAGGAACGGGGTAATGACGTCCCCATTTAACATTTCTACTACCCAATCACACCCTACTAACATATCGATAGAGTCAGGCGTATGAAAATGCGGATCTGCTAAAGGATAGTTGAAATAGCCGTCTCGTAATGAGATGGGTAACGGAAAATTTGGAAGGTTGTAAGTGATCCAGCGAATTTATTGTAAAACTCTTGCTGTGATCTCTCGCTCTGATGACACACGAAGTCTGGCCATAAATTTTGTTGAACGGTGACCCTCCTATAGATGAAATCTTCCTGGCGCAAGAAGATAGAGGTAACCCCTAATTTTCTAGCCAAACTCTGGGTGACGAAAGAATTCTGGCTTCCACTGTCCAATAGCAGTCTAATTTTGTGTGTTCTACCTATTATGTCCTCGGCTTCAGCCATGATGGTTCCTAACAATACGTTTGAGCTACACTTCGAAATGGAGTTCAGGATAACGCTGGATTGATGGGCTGTACTGAAACCAGACGCGTTTTCTTTTGAAGCCTCATTAGTATTATGATTTGGAATTATTCGATCTGAAGGTTGGTGCAAAAGTCTATGGTGTCTTTTCTTACAAAATCGACAATTCCACTTAGAAGGGCAATTCCGAACCTCATGATCGGTAGACAAACAATTCCTGCAGCCCTTCCAAGATTGAAGGAATTGCAGACGCTGTGGCGCGGAAGCTTCTTGGAATTTTTCACAATCGAGTAGGCGGTGCGGTTGTTTACATACTACGCAAGTTGAATGAGTTGGAGAGCGATTATCAATGGACGAGTTGGCGCTAGCGTTTTCACTAGACTTCCCGCTATGAAGCGTGACCTGTGACCGAAGATTATAAGGAGCCTTTGTTTTATTGGATGGCAAAGTCGACACCGATTTATTTTTAACTGACGTATCTTCTACAACTGGTTGAGATAATTGGGCAGCTAGATAACGGCTGCGTACGAACTCGGTTAATTGATCAAAACTAGGAAAGTCCAGGTTACTATATTTATCCTCAAATTGCTCTCGTGCCCGCTGATCTAAACATCTTATTGCGAGGAAAAACAGCAAAAAGTCTGATTTATCTGGAATGGGTAACGATCGGAATGCGGAAATGTTGTCACATACTTTAGATAGAAAAGATTGCATCGACCCGATCGTTAGTTTCCCTTGAATAGGTCTGAAATTCAAAATCTCATTAAGGTAGGAGCAGGCGAGTAACCTTTTCTTATCATAGGCAGTGACCAGAGACTTCCAAGAGAGTTCATAATTTTCAGCAAGTAATGGAAGTTTTGTGACCAACGCATGAGCAGCCCCACTGACGGACGTCACTAAATAATGAAATTTTCTTATGAGAGGAATTGAAGGCTCGCTGTGCACTATCGACAAAAATGTGTCTCGGTAATGTGGCCAATTGACTATTTTCCCATCGAAATGCGGCAGGGACAATGGAGGAAGATGCGCAATTGAGCTGTCGGACTGTGACATATTCAATGAAGAATGTTCAACCTCATTTAGCTTAATGTGAGTGGATTTGGCTTCCACGTAATAGCGTTTTGTATTAGTATGTAGAATGGTATCTTGAGAATTGGGAAAGGACGGAGCCTTTTCTTGGGATTCGTGAGCATCAATTAATTCATCCCAAATCGACTCGAATTTAGACATGTACCTCGACAAATCGTCTAGCATAACTTTGAACAAAATGATTTGAGAAGCATCACTAACGGCCTTTCTGCCTTGGTCGTTAATATATCTAATACTATCACCCACATTGTTAAGACGTTTCCTCATGGAACTAACTTTGACTTTAAATTCATCCATTATGATTTTCGAAACAAAACTCCAATGATACCAATACGCAGTTAATTCGGCCGTGTGGACCAAAATGTGGCGTAAATTGTGTAGCCGGTAGCTGGGCTACGCTCAATCTGACGCCTGTTTAAAAAAAAAAGGGAAAGAGAACGAAAACTGTACTGAAAAAAAAAAGTGAGAAAAGATCGGAGAAAAAAGGAACTGCAAAATTAAAAGTAAAAGTGGACTGTATTTACACAAATGCGTAGTGGTATCATGGAAACTAAAATAAAATGTAGCTAAGAGCTCTGTACAAATGAACGTAAAGAAAAAAAAAGAATAATGCTTTCGTGAAATGTCTAATACGGGTTAAATGAAATTATTCGGGAATTAAAGAAAATAAAGACTGAATATTTTCTGACCAAGACTTTTGGTAGGAGACGAATGGAAGCGGAGGGAGATCTGGTTGGTCTTCTCCACGCTTTCAGGTGTTCCTTGTCCAAAATGTCCGTAATTTTGGCTATCGTGAGAAGCCTCGGATCCAGAGACCGTGAATTGAAAGTGATGGAAACGATGGAGGAACAGTTCACGTTGCCGATCGTGGGCGCAATGAATCCGGCAATGAGGCTGGGGCTGTGGGTATGTGGCCAACGAGTTTGTGCGAGTTGCACGTTGTTGGGGATTGAAGACCTTGCGGAGCTCAGTTGGGGTCGCCAAACAGTTAACAGCTCTGGCGATATCCGTTGGCGTCAACAATCAGAGCCTGCCAGCGATCTGAAGGTGTATAGACGCCTGTAATTAGGGGTTGGCGCTTTTTAATGTAGTCCACTGGGTTTGTTATAGCACTCAGAAGGTCCTGGTTTGGCCATACACAGAAGCAAGAAAACTATCGTAGCACATAGCAGGATGCGGTAATAATATACAGAACCCCTAGGTTATGAGGCGTTTCCGCTCCTCTGTAGAGTCAGAATTTTCTGCCAGAAGTGGTAGACAAGGGATGCCTTTCATAAACTGGAGAACCAAGCTGAATGGAAACAGAACACCAGCGATCACTTTAATTGTTCTTTTCTGGTGGATTTAGAAACTCAGCTTTCTTCTTTGACGTCGGGGTTGTTGAACGATTTACCATATGTTTAAAGAACTCTCCTGTAAATTACTTTTTTTACAGCTACGGGCTTTTGGGGCCAAGTGGATGCGGTAAATCAACGCTTCTCAACGCGATCGTTGGCCTTCTAGCTTTAGAATCTGGAGAAATCGAAACACTAATGAGATCGAAGAAAGACTTGGGTTTCATGCCTCAGGTATGTACTTAGTGTTACATCATTTTATTGTAGTAACTACAATTACTTTCCGCTACCCCAAAGGGAAGGAAAGTATAGTAATCGTGTAAAAAAAAAAAAATTGGGTTTTCTTCAGATCTTTACGTTTTGACACGTACTGAGTCTAAAAAACCTAATTTCGGCGCGTGTTCCGTGTGTGTGTGTCTGTAGTTCAATTTGCGGGAGAACGGCTGATCTGATTGAGCTGGTTCTGTTTTTGTTTTGTTTGTTATTTTTTGTAGACACCAAAATAAGGTTATGGGCGATTTCGGTCGATGGGAAGGGGGGTGGGGCACGAAAATGTACCAAAAACTAGTGTTTTTCGCATTTTTCTCGAAAACGGCCAGAATGATTTTGATTAAACTTTCAAATTATCTTCTGCTGATCAATACCTATCTTTTCTTATTCATACATATATCCATGAAAATACGGTGAACGGAGATGTAACCTATGAACAAAAAATAGGTTTTTTACACTTTTTGGTAAAACGGCTCCAACGATTTTCACCAAACTCTAAGGATGTTTTCGAATAGTTAATACCTACATATTGTTCTCAATAAATGTTCCTCTGACCGTTCATTGAACAGAGATAAAAATGAAAATGTGTTGAAAATAACGTTTTTTCGAACATTTCCATAAATTCCAGGGTACTGATTCACCAGATGTGATAAATCTTATGGATTTAAGATTTCAATCAAACTTACGGAGTATTCTCAGCTAATTAGTCCCTACATTTTGTTGTACATAAATGTTTCTGTAGAAATGCGTTGAATGAAGATATAGCAACCACATATGTAGGTGGCGTTTGAACCGCTCGTTTTACCGCTATTCGTGATTCACACTTAGCTGTCATATATTTACATAAGTTGAAGTAAGCTAATCACAGCTAAAGTGTTGAGGGAGTTCCGCGGAATATAAATGGAAAATACGCAATAGAATAATGTCACCAATTCGATTTACTAAGAACAAAAGAGGTAATTATCCCATGACTACTCAGTTCTTTGAATCTGCAGGGTGAGTTCTCTGACTGTGTGGCACAATCAGCAGACTGAAGCTCACTTTCTGAAGGCACTACTGGACAACAATTTTACTGTTGCTGTATAAGGCCTTACTGACGAGGCTGCTAACCTCTCAAGAGCCTTATCCTGCTGTAGAGGATTGGATTGAAATGGAAGAGTTCTTCTCTCTTCTCGATTTAAAACACCTACTGTCAATGAAACCCCAAATAGTTTAAGATGAACACTACCACATTCCAAGTCGGCCGTTGTGAAGTGAAAACATCAGTGAGCAACATATTGACCATATCTGATGACATGTAGAAGGGGAGAAAACGGCCTGAGTGTGCGAGTACTTGAACTTAAGCTAACCTTATTCTTGTATTCTTATTATACAACTATTGAGCACTTTGTTACTCACGCATTTCAAGCTTGGAGTTTGCAGTTAAAACGCTCTAAAAACTAATACGCAGGCAACTTTAAGTTCCTGAACATCCTAAAGTTATGAGCAAATGTGTTGCGAGTCATAATAACTTACAAAAAACATTATGGTATTATATGAAACGCACTGGTAGATATTATTAAACTATGAATGTTTTATATTTCAGAACACATCCCTCTACAATAAAATGACCACAACCGAAACTCTCGTTTACTTTGGAAACATATACGGAATGTCCAAACAAGCAATACAAGAGCGATCTAAATATCTCATTAACTTTTTGGAGATTCCAAACAGTTGGAGAGTTAACGAAACGTTCAGGTAATTGCTTTAATATGAATGAGTTGTGATATTACTGTATAGGTTGTGAAAAGCAGAATGAAGCAAAAAATTTGTCGTTCTGATTGAGGACCAATGTTAGAGGTCAACTCAAGGTGTGTCCACGGAGGGAACAATGAGCCCAGGTACGTTATGAGAAATGGATGGTGGTACGCAAGATGATCACGATTGTCAGAGGGAAAAGGGGCAGTAAGAAGAGCGCATGATGGGGTGGCACGGGTACCGAAAAGACCGTTCACCATCAAATTACCTTCTATCCTCCGTCCAAGGTTTTCAGTTGTGCACCAAAACTCACTGAACGTATTTTTTCTACTCTAATTTTAATTTATCCGGCATTTCACATGGTATAGCAGACATTATATAGGTACTTGATGAATATAATAAAATCAAATACATTCTTTTTGATGAAAACGACATTTTCCATGTTCACACGTAGTTAGATACATTTGCTACGCGCCTGTGACGAAGGGAAGGAAATTTGGAGATGCTTTTGAAGAGCTGCTGACTAAGGCAAAAATTACGGCAATCGCGCCGGGGATTCGATCCACAATCCGAGAATTATGAATCGACCGTCTAACCGCAAGACCACGATGAACCGCTTGCCTTTGATAGGAGTCAGTCAGCACACGCCCACGGGAGGCGGATTTCACATGAACTTGTGCTCTTCCGTGAAGTCTCACTGAAATTCAATCAATAATTTCGCCAGCTAGCAATAACTTCCGAAATAATCACTAGAATGTCAACGTTGATACGTTTGAAATATGTTTTTTCATTTCGACTACATCTTTGAAATCCCTTAAGCTAATATTATTTTCATGGAATAATTTGAAAGCTACTACGTATGCACATCTCTGGCACATTTCAATGTTGATTTTTGGCAGTCTTACGTCTCCGTACTGTTCTCCTGCCGTATGTACCTGTACAAATGTTTTCTTCGTCTATCCTCGTTTTGTACACAAAAATGCACACCTTTAGTACAATTAAACCCGGAGGGTACAGTGTTCAAAAATCTCTCTATAACCAACTTTTCTGGTATTCTCAAGGTCTTCTAAAATAATTTTAAGAATAGTATTTTGACTTCTAAACGTGTTTTTGTAGCACCTAATACAATAATACCGTACTTCAGTAATGAAGTTACAAGGCCATTATAAACCATGTTTAAATAAAAAGAGTTCAGAAATTCAGTAATGCATTTCTCCAAGATTTTGGATAAGGATAGTGTAAGGGCGAAAGACCTGTAATTACTCATCCCGTTCCTACCATCACTGTTAAATAGTGGTATTACAACGGATTTTTTCAAATAAGAAAGGAAAAACACTAGAAGCAAACACCCAATTAAACACATAAGTTAGAGGTAATGCAATATTGAGATATTTTACCACCGAGTTTGTTATGCTACCAAACTTGTAAGTAACTTATTAAACTTCAATAAATACCTCTCAATGTCTGTGCAATCAACCGGTATAAGAAAGACGGATTTTTCAGGAGCATGACATGATCCTATTTTTTCAGTACGTAAATTTGACGACTGTCGAAGGACGCTGCACCTCCGCTTGAGTCTTTGTTCCCACCTCGGCAAAGAACCCATTGAAGTGCTATGCTATATCGTCACCACCGCTATACTCAATTCCATCACCCCCCCCCCCCCCCATCACCCGTTATTGGACTACATACATTTTCTTTGCTATGTTTAATATTAGCAGTCTCCCAGACTGACCTCATATCTCCTTTCGTATCATAAATCAATTCCCCAATAAATAGGTATTTAGCCTTTAATAAAATCAATAAATTTCGATAACGACTAAACAATTTTCTTCGGTTGGCCAGTGACAGTGATGATGACTTTGTGGTATTTGTGCTTAAAACGTGATCGTTTGGAATACTACATTAAGAATTACGAGTCGCATTTC
This sequence comes from Pachypeltis micranthus, assembly GCA_020466155.1. Taxonomy (NCBI): domain Eukaryota; kingdom Metazoa; phylum Arthropoda; class Insecta; order Hemiptera; family Miridae; genus Pachypeltis; species Pachypeltis micranthus. The sequence goes on along the minus strand of CM035773.1, from coordinate 2,998,354 downwards.
TGAGGCCTATTCGAAACAACTTCCGGCTGTATCAAAGCACTCTGCACAACGTAAGAAACAATTAAAAGAGCCACCACTCATTTCATTTCCAGTTCATAATGTGGTTTGTTCGCTTTGCGTGTGACGTTCGCTTAATATAGTTTCGAATTCAACCATTGAATAATAAAATTATTATAATAAACCAAATGAAACCTCGGAAATCCCTTAACGGCGGTAAAATAATAAATACAGGATAATAATTAAATTAAATGTCAATTCAAAGCGGTCATTCGAAAATGTTCTGCTTTAAAAGAAGAATCGAGCGACGATAAAGCGACGTCACAGGCAGGCAGAAGGGTGAAGGGAAGGCAACTCACCAATTAAACCAGAAGGTGAGTACCTGGCTCCCGTAGTACGTCGAGCCATAAATTTTCAAAATCTTTAAGACAAAGAGCAGGTGGGTGGATTCGCAGACAAAGGCGATTTTAAAATGAGGACTGCACGTAGTATGTACTCGTAGTAGTCGTTCGGGAAGCCTGAAGCTGAGGACAGAGGGCAGAGGGGGCCAGCAGCTAAACAATGTTGATTCGTCTTGTCGCGCTTTGATGGTCGGCCAGTTGACGTTGACCCACGATCGGACAAAGTAGAATCGGTGAACTGAGCTATTACCATTGTTTTAATTTTATAAAAACTTCGAAAACTGGAAGAAATAAGGAATTTTTAAAATTAAAAAAACGCCAGATATAAAAAATGGGTAACGAGCTTTTGGCGCAAACAACGATATTGAGTTTTCTCAATGTTTCTCTCTATGTTTTGATGCCTGGTGTATCGAAAAAACGTAATTTCGGTGCATGGCATGTAGTTCGATATTCGGAAGAACTGATGTACCAATCGAGTTGTTTCTTTTGTTTTGTCCATGAAATTTTGAAGGTGAGAAAATAAAGTTACGAGGAATTACCATCCACGGAAACGGGGATGAGAATCACATTTTACCCAAAACTAGGGGTTTTCTCATTTTTATCGGAAACTACTCCATTTCGATTGAAGTTTTCAAAATATTTTTTACACTATACTCTTCGAATATCTTTGTGAAAATCCCATTAACAGTAATACAGATCGACTAAGCAAAAAGTGGGGTACTGTTTGAAAGAATGACTCAAACGAGCTTCATCAAACTCACAGTATGTGTTCAACCTGTCAATACCTACTGTCTGATATATATCGTTCTTCATGAAAATGATACACTCTGCACCTCATAAGTCTGCTGATATGGCATCCAAACATTATAAAGGCACGCTCCGTGCGCTAGGCTCTTCAGTTGTCGGTTTGCCTTCGTGTGTTGCGGCTGTTTCGTAGTCTCTCCAACAAATTGTACTTTTCTCCAAATTTTAATTTTAAAATCATTCAAAGTATTGTGAATGGAAGAATAAATCATTTTTAAAACTAACTTTTCGTGTCCGAAGAAATATCTTGAATGTTTCTCCGACAGTCCGTTGACCAGAGTTAACAACCAAAATGTGCCAAAAGTCGTCCTTCTGTCCGCCACATTCCTTGGAGGATCCCTTATCGATGCTTGAAACACGTTACGAACCAAGATACCAAGTAGTCAAGTATCCAAAATTGCCAGGTAAGTAACCAAAACGCCCGAAATAGCGTGAAATTGGCTAAGGAATCTGAGCTCCGTTTGGATCAGACGAAAAGAAAGTAAGTTACTAATGAGTATGCAGCGCTAGACATAGCGCGCTCTCACTAGTAACCATTTAATTTTGTAATTGAATATTCGTGTCACGTAATATATCGAGAAAAATTTAAAAACCAGGTAAAGTTTAGGAACTCGCGAGATTTCTTACACGAGCCAAGGAGCCACTGATAGGCTACCCCATGAAAATAATAGGAGAATCAACAACAGTTTCGTTGTCTCGAAAAATGTGTGCAGTAACCTACAGTTTGTGCTCTGGTTTTCTGAGAGAGCATGTACTGTCGAATTATTATTTACACTCACAGCGCCATGTCAATTTTGGAGGTCTGCCCCACCAGGCCAAGCCTTTTTATGGCTAGTCACATCCCTGGGCCAAAACGTTTTTTAATCTACATTGTGTTTATTAGACCATAATTAATGATTTTATTTATGTTTTGACCAAAATAAAAACCGTCTGAGGCAAAATGGGGCTTGTATAATACGTATACACGCGGCCCCACATAGTGCTTTTTATTTATTTTGTATTCAGAGGCCACTTGCATATATTTGATACATACTTTGGATCATAAAATTGTTTGGGAAAAAAGAACACAAGACTTATTTCTCAGTAAAAGTGTATTGGATTATTCAAAATGTATAAAAACGTTATAAATGGGATCCCTTGAAACACTTAACTCAAAGATTGAATGAATATAGGAAAATTATAAAGGTTTTCATACAAATTAAGTACTTAGGTATGTTATTATTGGTCGGTGGCTAGTGAACTAGCAACATCACTGTCGAGTTTCGGTCCAGAATTGCGAGCAGCTCTTCATCGGTGTAGACAGTTCTGCGCGACATTTTGATGGTATTTTGCTAACTTTATAGTTTTTAATGGATAAAAACTTCAAAAACACAAGTCGGTTACACTCACGATCGCTGTAATAAAAACAACAAAGGTAAAACCGTAATCAGCTGGAAGAAATGTTGTAGTTGTTTTTTGAAGCCTTATTGTTGTTCTTCTTCCACCATTTTGCTCGTGCCAAAAACTGCAAGTCACGGGCTGAGGCCAGTCAAGATCATATCGATACCAAAAACTATGCATTTCTTGCGTCAGGTTGATACAGAAAGCTTCGATGCGCCCCCTCTTACTTGTGTTTATGTGATGCAAAGGCCCCTCATTGTAAACTTAGTTTGTATCAAAGTTATGCAAGCGGCCTCAGAATGTGGACATGATTGGTGTCAGTTTGCTGCAATGGCGCTGTGCGTGTTAATGTAATTCTGTAAATGCATACGATTTATCATGTTCTAGCGGTGGACAAAGAAGACGCCTGTCCCTGGCTGTTGCTCTTCTTCACGATCCTGCTCTCATCATCTTGGACGAACCTACAGTTGGAGTAGATCCACTTCTCAGAAAAAGGTAAACTTGAAGTTTTCCTTGAAATCAGGCACAGTGGTTGAAAACCTATAGCATTCAGCATCGTCCTTACATCAGTACCGCGAAATCCCATTGATGTAATCTCTTAGCTGTGGCTGCACTGAACTCTTTGGTACCTGTCTCACTTACTCGTCGAAGTGTGTTCTGAAATTTTTTCCTATCTTTTCACTTATTAAGTGAGCAACTAAATCTAAAATTTACCAACATTATTTGCGCCTGCGTATTGACGCTCTAGGCTTCACCTACTGGATTCAAACTATTTTATTTTCTTGGTGTGCTTTGTGTTATCACTTATTATTTCAACGATTATTGTGTGGGTTGTCATCAATTCAGTTCCAATTTTCGATCAGCTTTCAGGATATAGGTTCAAGGACATATAATTTAGAATTTCTAACAGTTTAGGCATGTGGACTGTGAGCGTAAAAGAATAGGTTACTCAATGCCACACCATGTCTTGCTCCTTGTCAACTGTGCTTATGTATTATAATTACTGAATACTTTGTTCTGAGTTAAACATTCTGTATTATGGATTGTATGCCTCATCATTCCTTGCTAATTAGTATCCTCACGTTCACGACAAGGTGCAACGACAGTGGAGTTGCTACAGAGTAGTACACCTCAGAGGAGATTAAAGAAATTCGAACCAACCTAACACCTGAACTGACAAAAATAATTTCCCTCTAGACTTTTATCTAAACATGACCGAAACGTATCTAAATCCAACCCAACCTAACACATTAAATAGTGAGGAGGTAGGAGGCAAATAAGGGCAGCTGCACGAGTGCAAATGGAGGGTCTAGAAATAAGTATGGTAGGGAATCCTTCACAAGTGTGAACACACGAGGGCAGAAAATGAACCTTCACGGGAAGAAAAGAAACCCTGTCCGTCTCTCTCACTCTATAAAATACGAGTAGCTCATCCTGTTCACACTTACTTCTTCTAACTGAGATGTCCAAGTTCTTAGACGACAGCAGAGTGAGTTTAATGTTAATGAAATATAATTTCTTTGCAGCATTTGGGACCATTTGATGCAGCTGACTGAAAAAGAGCACAAGACTGTTGTTATCACGACGCACTACATTGAGGAGACGAGCCAAGCCCACAAGGTAAGAGTGATGTTCAATAGTCGTTCCTTGATGAAAATATTCTATTTCTTACATTGTCGTAATTCTACGAACCTAATTTCTGGCTACCTCATTCATTCTTTAACGGATTTGAACATTTTACCAATGATTGAGGGGTGCATGCCAACGTGAGCATATTTTCATTCCCAGATCGAATAGAGTCGACTTGATCTCAACTATAACAATTGCGGACATAACCCCTTTGCGACTGACCTGATTTTCCAGACAAAATATTTTAAAAGATTCAATGCAATGACAGAGAATGTTCAAAAATGATTATGTAGGATTGTAAGAAATACTAAAACCTATTGGTTTTACAGGAATGCCGATATCAAACTATCTCAATGCCACTTCCTTGCAGTTCATAAACCTAATTCAAGAAGTTGCCCAGTCTTTAACCGATAGTAAATCACGAGTGTACAAGATAATCTTGGATTCCAAACATATTAACCAAGTAGCTGAGCTTCTCAGAGAACTTGCAAATTCAATTAACAATGCTAACTCTATTCAACTAGTCATTCATTACAAGTATTTTTTTCAGATCGGGCTTATGCGCTCTGGAGTTTTAATAAGTGAGGATGCGCCAACAAACTTGTTGTCTCCGAGTGAATCCTCGTTGGAAGAAACTTTTGTCAGGCTTAGTCATCTTCAAGAATGCCAGGTGGGTTTGTTGATTGGTACTTGAGAATATTCAGTAGTTGGTATCTGAAATAGCACCTAGATTTTCAAGGCCCAACACCAAAAACTGTTATCATCTCTTAACTCCATTCACTGCACTCTTAGCTGACCTGAAACCTGAAGTAAATATCCTGATAGAGTTGGCAACACTTACCTAGATCTTATCCAACATTTTTGTTACCAGCAGGCTTGGGCTATACAATGGGTTGGTCGGGAGGATAGTGTACGAAAGCAGGATAGTTGGTGTAGAGTAGGGTTATAGGAGCTCAAAGAACTTGATAGTAGTGATGAGGGAAGGGTGGTAGCACTTTTGACATTATGCAGATGTAAGTAAGTGTTGGTTCTGACAGCAAACTTTCCTGATTAATTTTTACCATTGCTAGCCCAAATTTGTTCGGGGAAATGAGAGGGGTGATAGACTCATTAAGTAGTCTGGTGAGACTTCAAAAGCTTGGTCAACTCCTCGTACGTCAGGTGTATTTAATTAACAATTCTGAGTAGGGTTTAGCCAAACAGAGTTTGGAACTGATCCTGTGCCATTCCTTTTCAGAATAAGGTTGTGTTCAGAAGTGGTTTAGAATCCCTACCAAAACAAACATAGTCTTCAAACACCAGCTGACAGGAATGAGAATGGTATATTAGTTACAGTGCACTGGGTTGAGGAAATAAAACAAAGAAAGCGTGGGCCCTTCTAATTCGGACCTCTTACATGTAATTGTGTCTGCAGTTGGCTGAATTGCAGTAATGGCGCAGATTTGGTGGAGATGGAGAAAAGGAGCATATGTCATTGTCTGTACCCAGTGAAATAATGGGTTGTTGGTGGACGCTGGTGTGGTTGATAGGTTGGTGTGGGAAGAGATCCCTTGACTGAAGAAGCGAGATTCGTATGAATTTGTTACCTCTTCTAGCATTCGTCAGTCTTTCTGTGTTTAAACGAATCTTGGAAATATCTGGGTATCCTCTTTTCAAAAAAGCGACGAGCAGCCCGCTGCACTTCTGAGGTGGAGCATATTTTCTGAATCCAGGGTTCCTCAAACTTGAGGAAAACTGGACTCGAGCTTGTTACTTCTGTTCCATCATTTCGCCTCCTATTCATCTGCCGCATTCTGCTAACCCTTCTTAAAAAAGCTAGTTATTGTTTTATGTCGTTCATGTTTAATTGGAAAATATTACAGAAAACTGCTGAAGAAGACTGGGACTTGCTAATCAATAAAAAAAACTTCAAAAAGCCTAAAAACGTAGAACTTTATGGCGTGGACAATGGGTCATTCTTCAACGCAAAGCGATTCAAAGCAGAACTTTTGAAGAATGCCATGTCCCTTAAACGTGATATTGGGTGAGTTACATTTTCAGTATGACACTGTTATTTCTATGGCCAAAAGCAAAATGTTTAGTTTCCTGATTCTTACCCGTTTACACCGAACATGATCACCAGGGAAAACGAGTATTGTCATTACTGTCCTTCACCAACAAATTAAGATGGAGTGCTCCGTGCCTATGTGAGCCATAAGTGAGAGTGGCTTGATATGTGTGCCTGGATTCACCTCTGAGGTCCCTGGAGAGAACAACATTAACGAAGAGACAAATTACCTCTTTGTCTAGCAGTTTTGTTTTAATGGCGTGCTCTCAGCCGAACAAATCTTCAAGGCATTTAAGAAAAAAACAAAAACAAAATACCTTCGTGTTTTAAATCCATATTTTTCTGCCCACGTTCCAGGTGTACCAAACCTAACGCGAGGTTCCAATTGATTGAACTTGTTATGCTTCCAATTCAGTTTCCCCCGTTTTAGTTTTGAGGGTTGTACAAACGAGTAGAAAGTTTTTTATTATTTGAGGGTTTTCGCTTCAAAGTTTAATTCTTCCAAGTAATACTTAAATTCAAGTTCTGACTTTCTCAATTCAATGGTTTTCTGAGCGAATCTGAGTTTTCCTATTTTCTTTTCAAGGTTTGCTGTTTTACATTTAGAGTTGAGAGTTTTCTTAGAAATAAATATCTAGTTTTTTGTATTTCAAATTTAAAATTTGTTGGGAGATACCATCAGAAGGAAGTTTTGTACAATGCTTCAGCAGAAATCAATTTCTCAGACTTTGTGCTCACAGTATACTAACTTGTATGCGACATTTTTGGTCTACTGCACGATATCCAGTTCTCTTCGATTTCAAAATTTCTCCACACAAATTCAATTTTTTCGAAAATAAGTCGACGATTTTTTACCGCAAAATTAAAAAGTGCGGTGCTAATTCAAGTTTTCCCAAAATTATTCCTTTTCCTGCTTTAAATATCCAGTTTTTCATTTTTAATGCCATATCTTCTGCAACCATATCTTCTGCAACCATATCTTCTTATAATTCTGTTCACTTCTCATACAAAATCGGGGTTTCCTGTGCCCGATTCCAAAATCCAAATAATTTAGTCCAGTGGGCATAGTGAGAATCTGAATGTTACTCGAAAATTCTAAATTTTGTTCTACTAAGACAATTCCAGGATGGAGTTAGGGAGGACTTGAGGACTCAACTGGTTGTTGCTTATTTCTAGAGTCACCATGTTCACAGTGCTAATTCCTATAATAGCTCTTCTCAGCTGTCACTTCGCAGTGGGCTCCAAACCATCTCCTTTCCGTCTGGGTGTTATTAATGGAGAATTCTCTTCAGGTGTGGAGGCTTGTTTGAGCAGAACAAGGAACGGATCATGCGATTTTTCCAATCTCAGTTGCTTGTATTTACGAAAACTGGAAAGCAAGCAAATCGTTCCAGTGAGTACTGAATAAAAACTTGGATTAATTTAAGGTTATTAGATGAGTTACTTAGGAGTTATTTTTCATGCTTCGCCTAACTTTGCCTACCTTTACCTAACCATTCACCGTTCCAGTCATTGAATGTTTGCCAATCAGTAAATCGTCAATCCCACTGTCTGAAAAGTTTGGGCCATTGTATGAAAACGCGAAACTAGACGTTACAAGTTCTACAACAAATTCAATTGAGATTCATCAGTGCCAGAAGGAATGGGACCATTTTAATAAGAAGTTCACTTGGAATACACCTGACGCTGAATGGATTATGAGTTAGAAGTACACAGGATGTGATTTGCAAGGTTAACAATGGTGCTCAGCGCCTTCAAAACTCAAGGCAGTGAATTTTTTCAAAGGGAGAAATTAACAAGCCAACTTTTTTTACATTCCTTGGCTCTACAAAGTTAGAAAGTTATGTAATCAGCAGAATTTTTTTCTTTTTGAGTTCTCTCTAGATCTGTACGTTTTAAGGCCTATTGATTGAGCAAAAAACGGCTGATCTGAATCAGTTCAAACTTGATATATAGCCTGCAGGTTACCATAGGACACCTAAATAAGGGTATGAGCAAAATTCGCCCAAAACTAGCAATAGCTATCATAATGACTGTACCAACTAAATTTTCTTTTGTTGAAACATTCCTCTAACGACTTGATTGAATTTCCTGTAGATACTGGTTCAGATTACATGACAGTGCCATAAGATTCTCGTTCACGAGAAAATGAAGAGAGCAGCACAATAAATTACCAAAAATGTCGACGAAAATAGATTTTAACGCAATTTTTTCTTTATAAACTCTGCTCAAATGTTTCAACTATCTTCAAAAAAATTGACGTGGTAGTCCAAAAAAGTACCTATACGATGAGCGTTTGGTAACGTTCTTAAGATATATAGGCTACTACAGAAATTGCAGAACTCCAATCGTTTCGTTTACAACCATTTCTCTCAGTTTTTACCAAATTATTCCAAAATAGTGAGCATGATCTTTCTCAAAAACATCACGTAGATAGTCACTTAAATCACTTGTGAACTTATTGCTCAATAATGATTAGGAATAGCACAATAACATGAATAGGAGTAGCACAATTAATTCCAGCGCAATTAGCCCCCCCCCCCGTTGCTATTGGCCTTTTCTATAGGTCATAAATAGAATCAAGAACACATTGGCAACAGTCATGAGGTGGAAGGAAAAGGTGAACATACACCTCCCACGTTATTAGTCTTTAGTGTTGGGATGTGTTGTTTTTTATCTGAATTACAAACTGTAATAAACATGTTTAATGACGAACAATTGCAACATCAAGTAAAAAATATTCTTGTGACTTCAGATAGATGTTGCCGACGCGGATGATAGAATTAGTCTCATCAAACGCTACAATATTTGGGGAATCGTAGAATTTCCTAAAAATTACTCTGAAGCGCTTATGAAAAGAGTAGATGTTGAGCTTCTAACGTCAGACTCTGAAGATGACGAAGTTATTGACGACAGCATGCTTCAGATCCACTTGGATCAATCCAGTAAGTTTTGTATTGTAGTTTACATTAACGAATTTTTAAACACTGCGCTAAAACTTTAACTGACTGAAATATTCACTATTAAAAAGAAAGGGGTCGCAATTGAATCTTCCCACGACTTTTGGTTACTATGAACACGAGGAGGACTCAATTCTAATGCCAAAGATACGCCCGTTTTGCCTGATTTTATAACCAATAAACGGCTTTAAATGATTGGAATGGTTGAAAAAGTTTTGCATTATTTCTGCTCTGGACAACGCCGAAAGACACAAGTCATTATCTGAAGATTATGTTCTACTTGCAAACGGCATGATTGGCACAATAGGCCCTCTTTCCATGCATAGTGAAAATGCACACTTGAAGTGTCCTTCTCTCTATACCATGTCGATGGCTGAATCTGCGATTTCAAGGAGGCAGAGGCACTACAGATGGTATGATTAACAGTACACGGGTATGCATATATAATATGCTACCATCTAGATAAACAATGCCAGACACAATAATAGATTTATAACAGAATCGTTGAAAGTGACTCAAAGTTCGACAGCAAATGCTTAGCTTACCATTATGCATATGTAGTTGGGCATTTAAGTTATAGTACAGAATAACATTAACTCAATGGACCTTCAGGCAGACTGCTGAGTAGACTAATGAGAGGGCTATAAGTAGTTGTGGCAGAACCGCTGTGTCTCAGTCTCAAGTCACATTTGTAGTGTTTTAAACTGTGTAAATAAAGTTTTGCTTCATAAAAAGTCCCTCTGGCTTACACCAAACATAACTTGTATAATGCACCTAACTTCACGTTTGAACTGTATATATCTGTGGGATTGGTTGGATGGTTAGAACCCAATAGTTTTTTGTTTGCAGCTTTTCAAAGAAGTGATTCAACGATTCCATGATTGAACCAATTGTTTTACTTTTGAAATTTCAGATATGATTATCTTCACCCTTCTTAGGCAAGAGTTGTACGAGAGTTTGATAGAAGCTATGACGGATGTGTTCCATGATTGTGAATGGAATCCCAGAGCGTTTCAGTTACCAGTTCAGGTGAGTTTCATAAAATTTCAAATAGTTTTGCTTCTAAATTAAAACACCAAAACCACAAATCTATGAAATCATTGAACCCTCATATTCAAAAAATAATTGTTCTATTTCAACTACGACAAAGTTGGGAAATGATGCTGAGTGTTGTTAAATTCAATTGAAAAGTGTACAAATTGGAAGAGAAAAGCGCAAAGCCTGAGTACTTATCATGAATTACCATAATTTTAGGCATAAACAAATGTTGTAAATAAATAGGAAAAATTGTTCGAAATAGAAAAAAATGTGTAAAATTCAACCCGACGGTAAGTGTTGGGCCCATGCTGTTGATATGGGAACATTTTTTCGGGAAAAGAAGTGGATCCTGCTAACTAAATGAATGAGTTAGTACATCCAGAAAATTGTGTGAGACTTCCACACTCCATGTCATCGTGTATCGAATTTCATCAGTTCAGTTCGTGAAAAATTACATATTTGTGATGATGATATATTCTATAAACACTAATTTGTGCAGGTGAATAAAATAAAACCGTTAAACGTCACATCTCTTTTCGTAGTTTGAAAGCGTTTATAGTCCACCCTACCATTGGCTTTAAGGACATCCATGCGCAAGTGTACATTTCATGATATACTTAGGCAATGCTAGTTAAATTGTTATTGCTGTGTTGTCTTTCATGCACATCTCTCTATTATGCACTTTAGCAGTTTGGGGGTTCCAAGCAGCAACCTCGCGATTCGAACGAAAATACAGATTTCCGTTGGTATTTACATTGTATTGTATTTTTCAGTTCGCCGAGCCGTTTTACTTCAAATTGACAATGAACCCTAGACACTCAGTGGTTCCTGCTTTAATCACTATGTAAGTTCCTGGACATTTAATCAAATTCGATTGAAACAATGCAGATTTTGGCGTACTACACAAACGCAAACTTATGCAATTACCTGCTGCAAATCATCGCAGTGGCTTTGCACCGGGTAGGTCTTGAGGGTATCTGATACGAACATTTCAGTGAATATTGATGAATGAATGGTGATGTTGCCTCCCACTACTTATGGAACCTTTACTTGGAATTGTTTCACCACATGCTATATTGTTATCAAGTGTTAATTCAAACAATGAGGAACGCAAAGTGTTGGTGCAAAATGAAGCAAACACCGTGTACATCGTTCAATTTTTTTTTTTTCAGACTAATGGTCCTAATGCCTATGTTATACGGAGTGATGATGATTTTGGAGCAAAGAATTGACGGGGCGACGGCTCGAAGCGTTATTTCAGGTAAATATTGTTGTTATGGTGAAGTATGAAGTTATATAATGTTATGGGGGCTCGCATGAGTAAGACTGATTATTCAGCAACACGACTTTCATTCCTTTTGTTACTTCTACATGAACTTCTAAAAATTACTAACAAGCCTTTATTGTTTCTAAACAAGCACTTGTGTTATGAGGGGATCACGGTGTTAAAGGGGGATTGACAATGGCTAAAATTATATTGACTATCAATGTTCGTCTTTCCTCTCTTTCACTAGAAACTTCATTGTGACTTGATTGGTTTCTACTTACTGTTCTTCGGAGGCTGATTATTTTTAAATACTTATAAACAAACCGAATCGTGGGCGTAGCTGAATGTTTTATTGCTTTGGCTGAACCACAAAAACCATCACCAGTTGTTTAACCCGATGAAGACAATAAATTTGAATTTTTCTTCAGATCGCATTTGAAAGGCTTCTTTAAATAAATTGGGTTGTGTCCGCCAGTAGGCAAATTACTAAAGTTAACGTACCTGTTAGGTGAGTCCGTCTCCTCTGGCTGGTGAGTTACTGTGGGCAAGCGCTTTCGATGTAAAGACATCATCGTCTGGCCGTTAAGTCAGTACTGGAGTCAGTCAGTTGGTCGTGGTCTTTATATATGAAAGGCAGGTAAAACGGGATGATGGAGGGTCGGGGAAGGGTCGGGGAGAGGAGGTCATGTACCTCGGGAAAACCCCTAAGGTGAATGGAACGTCTTGAATGATCTGTCAATTGTGGAATTTCCGTCTTTTTTCTGTAGGGTGGTCTGTAAATCCGTCAGTTGGTTGTTTTCGTTTGAGTACTGACTTAACGGCCAGACGATGATGTCTTTACATCGAAAGCGCTTGCCCACAGTAACTCACCAGCCAGAGGAGACGGACTCACCTAACAGGTACGTTAACTTTAGCTTCTTTAAATGTTTCTGTGTGGGAAATCAATACCATATCAAAACCAAAACAATTTTTTTTCTCATTATCTCACTCATATGACAATAACATTCATAAAAACTTGTGTTACTGATTCAATTAGCTACTCAAACAGTTTTAGTTTTATTATGGTTATACGATAATTAAGGACATCCCACAAAATTCAGGAATTCCGTTTCTTTGACTAACTTTTTCCTAGCGTTTTTCCTATATTCTTATATTTAAGTTCGACTAATTCTATGAACGAAGTGAATAAGAGGTGGGGTCACTTGGTAGCGTGACAACAACACTGAATGTACATGGAGCTGAAGAAATTTGTGTGAAAAGTCTCACCAGATATTGATTGAGTTCAGAAAGATTGATGGAAGAGTGAGCTGGGGGAAAATTATCTTCTACAGTTACGTTTACTAGCATTTAGTCCACCCGACATATTTTTATAAGACTATAACTTATTTTCAGGTGTGACACCATTTGAATTTCTTGCTAGCCACTTCGTTATCCAAATTGGTATCCACACTCTCCAGATGGGAAGTGCGAGCCTTCTGGCGTTTGCCTTCTTGGGATACAGTCTTCGAAATCCACCTGTTGGTCTCAGTCTTATCTATTTGCAAGGTTTCCCTGGAATTGCGATTTGTAGGTGTATTTTTGTGACTCAAAACTTAAAGTTAGTGATAATTGGCCATCGCTCGAAACTATCTATTCAATTAATTCGTAAATTGGTTTTTCAGCGCTAATTTTGCCCCTGGCTCTGGACACGTTGTTTCCTGCATTCTCAGTTTGCACTGGATTTTGCTTGACCAGTATTGTGACAGGAGGTAACCTTCATCAATTCGATTACTCTGTTTTTAATCATGATGACTCCTTGGTTGTAACAGCTTCAAAATATTCCTTTTTTTAATTCAAAACTGCATATTTGCCACTCACAAACTTTAATTATTATAATCAGACCTTGTGCCCACGCGCTACAAAATTATCTCTAACCAGATGCAAACACTTAGAAGGTCATGAGTGTAGAGTTGTTAAGAACAACTTACAGGCTCCCTGTATTGTTCTGTGATAAACAGCACACTACAAAAAACTGCACCACATACAGCAGCAACTAGAATATAAATGGCGTCCTACTATGCTGTTACTAATTTAATAAGGGGTTCATCTATGCCAAATCAAATCAACGCATAATCACACAAACAGGACAAACTCAAGTTTCAAGTTAATGATACAATCATAAACAGGGTCAGAAAATTCCTACAATACTCATTCCCACTATTTAATTTTGTATGATACCAATATTATTGAGAACTCAATTAATGATGTAATATGGGATTAAACTCAGCTCTGAAGACAAACACATTAGGTGTCGTCTATGGAGGCTCCAGAACCCCTGAATACCCAACTACCTAGTAGAATTATCGCGGATTCAAGAGGGTGGGGCTTGAAAGCCCTAAACCCTTTTGTTGAGACCCTAAGTGGGTAGAGGTACATTAAAATTCTGCTGGAAGAAGGGACTCGAGATAGATGTTGAGGAGTTTTACCGATGATATTGGATGTTTTGTCAAGGGGGGAGTCCCAATTAATTAGAAATTCCAGAATATCTGACTTATTCGCCGTCATTTATAAATATACATATATGTGGACAAATAACGATGAAGTTATCTACTTTGGGCTTACCAGAAATTGATCATCTTGCGGTTCACCCAATTTTGAAAGTCGATGGTATTTCTGCTTCTGACCACTAGTAATTTTTGACTCGTGTAGTACATGGACGTCATAGATGAGCGGCGTCCTTACTCGAGCATTATAAAAAGTGAGGGTGATGATACAGTGTTCTGCGGCCCAATACAAGTTTCCATAATAAGATTGCTGTTTCATTCGTCGTTCTTCACATATATTCATATTTGGGTATCGCTGGAACACGCTAGTGGCTTCAAAAATGGCTCTGAAGCGTCAGTATCGAACAATCTTTAAAACAGACATTTAGATAAGGGTACATTAGGCTCCTAATAGGATGTTTGGAAAGTGTGGCTATTGCCACGCTGTGAGGACAAAGGCGGAAGTTGATCAGAGTACAGGAATTAATCGTACGATTTTTGAAACACACATTTTGATTTGTGTACTTTATACTCCTAAAAGGATGTGAGGAAAGTGTGGCGGTTGCCTCGTTAGAACATATTGGTACATAATCAATGGCTATAACCATATTTTCGACGGAGATTTGCAGTGTTTAGTTCGGAGAAACTAAAGGAACCTATGTCAATTGAATAGTTAGTATTTTTCGAGCCAAAGCCATCATTGTGCGGTAGCCACTAACGTACTCTCGAAGACAAACGGAGAGAGAGAGAGAGAGAGCGAGAGATAGTGAGAGTGAGAGATTCAACACCATCTTTTCCTAATATTACACAGTATACTCTCAAAAAAACTTACTTCCCAACGCAGCCAACTTGATGGCTTTTACAGCCTCTATTGAAGTAGACTGAGGTGTGCGAATGTGGAGAGGTTCCTCACCGTCACCTTCCCCTCACTCTGGCTGAATTTGCGCAATAATGTGTGCTGGATGCTTCTTCAACTTTAGGGAACGCCTTCTGTGAGGTTTCCCCAGGAGAGTGTGAATGCACGTTCTTTCCCTCGGAGATGTGGCCTAACGTTGACACGGATCCCTGGAATTTTCAGTGGGTCTTGGCCATTCATTGTCAACCAGTGAAAACATCTGGAACGCACAAACGCACCATGCTTAAATATATGAATAAGGAGTACAGAACTTTATCTTTTGTTATAAAAACACTTTTTTTCAGGTGCATTCTGGCCTTCTGAAGCTATTCATCCGGTGGTTAAACCATTAACCTGGTCGTTACCCACGTATTTTCCAACTGTAGCCCTGCGGGATGCCAATCTCAAAGGATGGGGCTTGCAGTCACCCTCAGTACAATATGGATACCTAGCAATCGTAGTTTGGACATTCATCATTCTGATGGCCATTTATGCAATTATTTCTGTTAAGAAAGACAGAGTTTTCCTCATGGGAAATGCTGCCCCTTAACTTATTCCTATGGAGCTGTATGAAAGATGGATAAATGTTCTTATTCCCACTTTCTAGTCACTTCATCAATACAAATAAACAATACATTTATGCGGTTCAATCAGTCAGCGATAAGGGTGGATTTTCTAGGCTTCTCAGAGGAGCTTGTAAGCCCCAAAGCAGGACGGACATGTGAGTGATGGCGACAGGCTTCACAACAGCGGATACTGAGGCTTTCGCTGAATTCGCCGCATTTCTAAATATTTGCCGAAAATGCTAAGCTGTCTTTCCGACCCAGTTCTATTAAATCCAGTGAACGGTGGAAGTATAGAAACATGAAGAACCTGTCAACTTATATTGGATTATGGTAAAAGTAAAGACACAGGGTGACTGAAATTAGGATTTATTAATAGAAAAGCACAGCTAACGAGAGAGAAAAACTACATATGGCAATGACCGACCAAATAACAAGAAGAACCCAAGGCTTGATTAGATTCTAGGAACAGTAATGAGATGCTAATGAGGATTATCCTCAACCTGATAGAATTCAACAACTTATACAAGTTTTCGAAGCCCCCACCCTCAAATAACCAATGATGCCATACTAGTTGAGTGTAAGGGGTCATTCCCGTCTTATTGCGACCTTCAAAAATTGTGGAGCATTTTAAAGATGTATTAAATCAAGTCAACAGAAATCGTTGGGAAGTTGAATAAGCATCGTGTCGTTTTTTCTATGAGTAAAAATCTGGGGATTTCTGAACTGTCAACAAACCGTGCGGAAATGAAGTACCTTCTTTTGGAAGTGAGGAGGAAGTTGTTAGAAAAACTATAACAAACTTTAGGGTTGTAGAGTAAATAATAAATAACAAAGTTTAAATCTTTCTTTGGTAAATCGTGTAAGAAGTGTTGGGAATTTCAGAAACTATGTTCTACCGTGTTCCTAATTAAGTTCAATCAAAGTTTAATATTCAAATAAAACTATTCGAAAATTCGGGAAATTTATTGAAAATGGAACAAAAAGAAAACAAGGAAGTCCTAGAAATTGAAAAAATAGAGATGGAAATTGAATAAAAGTTCTCGAAAATCAAACGAGAATAGTCAAGAAATAAATAAGCTTCTTAGAAAAGCTAAACAATTTTGTGGAAATCGAGTAAATGCCATATTGATTTGCCAAGACTTTGAGAGAATATCGTTGGGAATCTGCTTGGAACTGGGCGAAAATGGTCTGGGTACCATTGAAAAATCGATTTCGAACTTTAAGTTGTTCCCTTCTCCTTCTTGCAAACAAAGAGCGCTCGGAAATTAAACAAAAAATGAAATGGTTAGGAAAATTGTATTTAGTCTTATCTTCCTTTCTCCACCCTGGTTCTTACTACGTCCAGGAGGTATTGTTTTCCTAGAATGGGCTTACTTCGTGGAAACGCTCAAGTGATGGAAGCGCTCTAAGTAATAGAATCGCAGTCGCTAGCATGATAGTGATTTAATTGGTGTTTTAATTGTATGATGTTCTGTTTTACTTTTTGATTAAAATAAAGGTAATTTTTATGTTTTAGTTATTTAATTTTCTTGTATATAAAGTTTGTTAAGCTAAACTGCCTGGTAATTTTTTAACTGAATTTCCTGAAAACCTTTTTGATTTAATTTGAAGGGGAGTAATATGTTTGCCTATTGAAGGATCTACGAGGAGGAACACGCAAACTTGCTGAAACATCAAGAAGTCAAGTTTTTAAAACTTGACTTGAAACTAGAATGGTAGAAGCTACCATTCAACCAAAACCTTGCTGATTCCTGTTAGAAGTGTGCGCCAAAGAACACCTATGGGCATGTCCAATCAATATCACTCACTTATGATTGAAGTGTAGCTACGATTGCTAACTCAATGATGCATCTGCATGTATGTGGGAAACCCAATGCTGAAGCTACCGCAGGAGAGTTTTATCAGGAGAGGGGTTTAGGGACTCCTTGCAGGACCAAAGTAGTATTAGTATCGTTGTAAAGCCAGTGCCGGGAAGCTATCGTTTGATGAGGTGTTAGGGTCAAGGCTGTTTATTTATCAGCTTCCAATAGTAATGGTTGAAAGTGAGCTAATGTATGAAGCAAGGATATGAGAAGACCCTTGTGAGTAGCAAGAGTACTATAGAAAAATGGCTGCAGTGTAGAGACAAAATAGGGGCATGACGTTTTCCAATGACTTTCTACACACAAGGACAAAAGGTATCCTGATTGTTGGGCAACAAAACAGTGATTTGGTAGTTTCTTCAAAATTCAGGTTGAGAGTATGAGTCATATGAAGCTAAAATACTGCTGTGTGACTAGTGTAAATGTTGGCAACCCTGAGGAATTTGTGTTTTAACGTGCTTGTGCGTCAATTCAGTTTCATTTCATAAAACAGGGTCAAAAATGTATTCGTTTGTAAGAAGAAAATGATTAAATCTAATAACCTTATATTTTCACAATAATATTTGTAAACACATATTCATGTTTGAAAATTTGATGGCAATTGTATTCCAAACAATTTACACAATGAAGCCAAAATTAACTCCGTGCATGGAATAACTTCTGGTTGTCGACCATTCAAAACGTGCCTTATTGCTGTGCGTGATCGCCATCCACATGCCCACTAATTCTTAATGAGCTCCTTCAAAGATTTGTTCAGCTTGCTCCCCCTACCTTCTTTGTAAGGGGCTATTTATGAGAGAATTAAATACGCCAGAGCATCTCATTGCTCATGCGATTCAGTGTTGTTTAAACAACCTATATAGCCTTCTGAACTTAAGAGTGTTTCAATGCACAGTCAAAAAGCTTACATCCAAGCAACTCACTAGATGAGCAAATGTGCATAGACCATCGTGGCACCAGCCTCAACGCGTTGTCCAATATCGACCATTTACTATGAAGTGGTAGGTCGAAAATAAATCAGAAAGTTCGTAGAATGTGGGTGACAATACATAAAATGCTACTGAAATAACGCCTAAGTAAAGAAAAAAGTGAGGAGTCACACAGCTAATGAGAGACATAAGTGAAGAAAAGGGTACTAAGGAAAGAGACTTGTTTAAGAGAGGCAGGAAAGGGTGAAGTAAAATAAATGAACCAATAAATTGTAATTATCAAGGAATTAAAATCGATAATGAGAATGTTGAATTAAATCAATAAAAAATTACATTGATCCCATGTAGGAACCGAAACAATATTTCTAACTGGTAGTCGTCGTTGGTGAAAAGCAACAAAACTTGCGAAAATAGCCCTCACCCACCCCAACCCCCCATATCAACAAGAGTCAGAGAACCATAAATAACCAGAGTAAGTTTGGTGAATACAATGTTATCGTACAAAATGCCATGTGCCACTAAGGAAATAGAAGGCAGGATGACGTTTGAGATCACAGATTATATTACAGACTTATCTTGGGGTGGTGAAACACAAGATCACAAAAATAGTTACGACTACGTTTGTTTGTTTCTTTTTTATACAATAATGTGCTTAGAGCTTTTAACTAAATCAGCAATACTCATGATACTGGCACTGGGAAAACCTGTTTTTGAACATCATACAAACCACAATATTCAGGCTGCTTGTGTTATCTAAATTATTAAAAAGCATCCTACATGAAAAACGTCCACCTTACCCATAGCACTGAACAAGGGCACGAACTAACTGACTCTTGATGTCACTGAAGAGTCCGTCAAAGTTTGCTATGGAGGACCAAACTCGTAAACTTAGAATATAACTAACATTTTAAGTACGCCGACCAGATATAATCGTATTGCACAAACTGTTACTTTCCCTTCAAACTAAAAAATGGCAACTCAAAAACAATGCTAATCGATCAGATGCACTTGAAGTACACTGAGCAGACTACTTGTTCACCCCAGACCCTGCTCCAAAGTGGCTACAAAGAGTCAGAGAATGCCATCGGGTTCATTCACTCCATTGATGCAAAAGCCATCGAACCCCATCACAAAACACGTATGCTTATCGCAGTTTCATAGCTTCATTCTCGGAGAATACATCCGTTGAACCTCATACCTACTTGCCGAAAGACCAATTCTCATTGTCTTTCGAGGGCTCCCGTCCGGACTAAATTCGACCTTCATAATAAAACAATTATTCGACGAGTACGAGATTCATTGCAAAAATGTCTACTACAACGTCAAACACACAACCGGCGGTAGGAAGGGCACCTTAATGCCAATTTACTACCTCAATATCGAACCAAATGAGGATTTCAATTACCTGTACTCAATAACTCATCTTGCTTACATTAGTAGTAAAATTGAAGAATACAAAACTATTTCAGGTTACATACACTGCAAAGGTGTCGACAATGGAACTGTGCAAGGGGCCAATGTTCCCGACCAGTCCGCTGTGGTGTGTGCACTGAACACCATGAAACAAGCCAACATCCCAAAGAGAATACAATGCGTGAATTTCACCGGCAGCCACTCTTCTAGCTAACGAGGATGCGAGGCATACAGAAAATTAAATGGTACCTCAAAGCCAACTAAGGAAAAAAAACTATAAAAGGGACAGCTTTCATTATCCCCTGCTGACGCCCCTGGCTCAGAGCTGCGTCGCGGTTCCCAGACTTCCTCAACAGACCAGCAACCTCACTGATCGTACCCTGTATTCTGCTACTTCCAACCCACATCGCAAATCAACACCCAGCGCAGCCCGCAATTCGGCACCCAACCACCTGTTGACGCCGACAACGTGGATCAGGAGACTGTATTCTTCAATCTTGGTTTTATAATTCAGAATGTCGTCCAATCTGTCATTAAAAAAATAATGTTCATCGTGGTCAAGGAAATAACAAGCGCCATTACTTCACTCAACATCGCTACTTCATCATCACTATGAACTTGACGTGACTATCCACAGAATCTCCGCATCATGACGTGGAACATGTGTTCCATCAGAGGAAAATACGAAGAAGTACTTCCCCATGTACGTACTCATAAAATAGATATTGCTATGTTCTCTGAAGTGAAATTAGCATATGATATATATGATAGTGAATCACAAGCATATGGACCCTCCCTGGATACAAATCATACATAGCACATGACCTAGAGGGAGTTGACCGAGCCGGGGCAGTACTGGTTGGTTCGTTTCGATATCAATCAATCAGAACTTCTACCAATTAGGAAATACAGCATTGAAATGTACGCGTCCGTCGCTTGTTCACAATACAATGAATTGGTCTATCAAACAACATACAACATATAGCTGAAGGTATTCCGAACCTTACACCCCTCATTAACGAAAAAGACATTGATTATGCAGTGTAGACTGTCACTGCAATCATTACGTCAGCCATTCGAGCAGCCCAGTCAGCTGCAGAAAATGAGCAGGTTAAACACGAAATTGAAAACTTGGATGCCCAAGACGGGTCGCTATACAATAAAACCAAACTATTTAACAAAACGCACAAATCCATACCACAACTCAAACGAGGGTCTCACTGGATGTCTACGCCCAATGCAAAAGCTGAGGCGCTCCCTGATACGTTGCAAGACAGATTTATCCCATTTGTATCAAGTATTGATGAACCCCACACTACTCCATTCCCATCGCCACCCATATTTTTTACACCAACTGAGGTCAAAATAGCTTGATTGTAAAATCACTTTGGGCCAATGGACCCTGCAAACTTACTGCCTATCTGACCCACATCTACTTTCCCAATCCTGGAACCATGCCCACATAGTCATAATACCCAAACCTCAGAAGCCTGCGAAAGAAATTACATCATCCTGACCAATCAGCTTGCTTTCCGCTCCCTCCAAAATATTTGAGAGACTAGCCCTGCCACACTTGCTGAACTTCACTGAGCATCTTCTTCCTGAAGTACAGTTCGGATTCCGAGAAAACCTATCAAGCCCTCTGCAACTCCAGCACTTTACAACTTACATCCAACAAGGTTTTCCCAACCAAAACATATGCCGCGCAGCTTTTTTCGACACTGAACAAGCATTTGATCTAGTTTGGCATCGTGGCCTCCTTTCAAAGCTGAGACTCCATCTACTGAACAACTTGCACAACCTCGTTTCCAGTTACCTCAGCGAAAGGACGTTCCAGGTAAATGTCCTGAATCAACTTTCCTCTCACGGACCAATCAACGCAGGAGGTGTTCCTCAAGGGAGCGTGTGGGGACCATTCCTGTTCTCGTTCTACTGTCCTACTGCCATACCTCTACCTGGCAGTCCAGACTTCTCGGGTCTCCTTACAGACGATCTGCAATCTGACGTAGTGGCCCAATGATTGCAGACATTCTTCGATCAGCTCACACAGCAGTGTAATCCCTGGGTGTTCGTATGAGCCTTGAAGGGACAAAACATACACTTCTTCCACATACATGAAACTCTGTGAACCCCCTACCTTGAGCTGGAAACGCAGCAAACACTTCTTGCTGGAAGGAGGATAGAATTCTCCTGCTGTATCCTCTGGGTGGCCATAAAAGCCGGCTTTAGAAGGGCTTAATGCTTACGACACCGACACACGCAACATATTCCAGATACAAACAACACTGCAACGGCTTAGGTGGCAGGACACATTGAAATATTGATAATGAGCGAATGACAGTTCTAGAAGTAGCTCACTAACACCTAGCAGCGATCCCCTATATAGGTGCAGCCTTCGGAATGAGGAGGGGGGAAAACCGGGTTTGAGCGTTGCTACAGAAACATTTATGGAGAACAAAATGTAGGGCCTAGTTAGCTGAGAGTAATCCGTCAGATTGATCGAAATCGTTATAGCCGTTTTTGAGAAAAGTGGAATAATGATAAATTAATATTCGACAAATCTCCTTTTCTGAGTTAACTTGGCTTATATCTCCGTTCAACGTACATATACAGAAATAATTATGCAAAAGGAAATGTGGGTATGGGTGACTAAAAGACACTCTGTAAGATCTATTACATCTGGTGAAGCAGATACCTTGGAATCTATGGAAATGTTCGAAAAAACGTTATTTTCGACACATTTTGACTTTTATCTCTGTTCAATGGACGGTCAGAGGAACATTTATTGAGAACAATATGTAGGCATTAACTATTCAAAAACATCTTGAAAGTTTGGTGATAGTCGTTGAAGCCGTTTTGTCAAAAAGCGTAAAAAACCTATCTTTGCTTCATAGGCCTATATCTCCGTAAGCGGAAAGTAAAAGCAGAATATTTCAACACCTATCATCGGTAAAGTGGAGAGTTTTATTTCCCTCAGCTTCTTGTATATTGAGGGTGTAATGCAGGACAATTATGTAAATAATACAGTATATAACACGAAGTGCGTGTCTAGTTTAACTGAATCACTTTACTCGCCCGTTGAACATTTTTTTAACTAAATAAACTCAACGAAGAACTTTGGTTGATAACAACGTTTTGGCTGAGGAAAATGTGTTTATTAATGAAAACTCAATATTATCCAATGTTTCTACCTCAAAGAGGCTTCTTTACTTCCGAAAATCAAGTTTAATTTTTACTCTCGATAAAAATATAAATTCTGCCCAGAATGCTATTATTGGACTGGGAGTTACCAGAAGAGTGATTCATATGACCAGTGAAACCGTTAACCGTTGATGAACAAATTGGAAACTCCAGCTCTTAGCCTTCAGTGTCGACTTCGGTAACATTCCGACCTTCCGTAACGACGTTTTTATGTTAACGACGGTCCTCCCCGCGATATATTTTCTGAACCTGAAATCGCGATGGCCACACTAATGAGGCTAATTAAAACCGGAACACCTAGAAGTATTGGGCAACAGGAAATCATCATTAAAGGCTGCTCTATAGTTTGTTGTATTAGCCGTAGTCGGGCAGGCGGATGCTTTCATTTTAATAGCAGTATCTGCGCATATCGAAAGGATACTTCTAACGACGTAAATGAAGAGGGAATTTACAAGAGAAAATGAGGGTTGGTGACTAACTGATACATCACAGGCAATAACCGAATTCTTTGTTCCATTTTTAGAGGTAATGCTAATCGTGAGGGATTGTTCACATTCTTGATTTGTTCAGTTTGTTGTCTTTCTGGTCTCAAATAGCGGGTACACACAAGTTTCCACCAACTCAAGTAAATACATTTATTTTCTCCTTCTCAATTGATACGCTCTACTTTCATTCGCTGTATTATTGTTCAGCGAATCCCTGTAGGAAGGACTAGACAGGCGTCAAAATACGAAAATCACGAATTAGTTGGTGAAAGCTACTCCGTTGTTCTTACCGGACATCGCTGGAACTGTTTTAGGTAGTGTTGTTAACGCATTTTGCATTCACCCCCGAAAGTTTGCTACCCTTTCATAATTTCGAGTTCCGATGAACTGAGAGAAAGAATGAGATCAAATTTCATTGTAGGATCATTTTCGTTCAACGCAGATGCTCCAGCATCGTCCTTCAATTTGCATCGTTCCATTCTTCTGATTTCGTTAAAAGTGGTACTATACATAGCCCTTAAATCGAAGTGATTTTTACCTAAACATCTCAATTTTTCCTCTAACCGAGCGGTTCTCTCGTCGTTCAATCCCACCCAGGTTCCTGTTTGTGGTGGTAAAAGCTCTCCGAATATAATTGTGAACCTCTGTTCCAATTGCATTAGGTTGATATCGTACTCACTCCCCGACTCACTTAGAGGAGATATCGTTTATTTATTGTAACAGTTGCACTCATTTTCAAGTGTGAATTTCGTTTGCATGTTTAGTTTCGTACACTAAATTGCGTCATAACCTGTTGTGAAATCGATGAAACAGTAGCGAAGTTTGGGTGTTAAACATAACGAAAACTCATTTGGAAATTGGCAAACAGATGTATTGAGGATTATTTACTAGTTATAATAGTAACTATATTCAAAATACAAAGTAAGAGTGGACCTCATCATTTAAAATATTTTAGTGGGTTAGAATAGGAAGAAGCAAGGAAATCAAGAAATGCTATATATTGTATTTATTGTAAAAGATCGTGGGTTTTACATTACAAAAATGAGTGGTTAATACCATTTCAAATCATGTAAGTGAATATCACAACAATTTAAATTTCGCTTCAATGGTTTGTTAAGGTCTTTCATGGTGGAATATACATATAAACCGCAGAGCTCTTTGGATAGTATGTACATCAACGGTAAAAACTTATCCATTCGCTTTTGGATTTGTCGATTTGTATCGTAACAAAACACTATTCATTTCGTGTCTTTGAGAAGCAAGTCAAGTACCTGGGAGGGAATGTAGGTGAGAAGTGGGGTTTCAGTCAACACCTCCAGTCCCTCAAAGGCTCTACCATTTGAGGTACCTCACTGTGAGCAATTTGTAAGGCCAAATGAGGAGTGTGTTACCGTGACACTATCCTTGTGCACAAGGCCATCATCAATCGAAGCGTGATTGGCTACTGCCTTGTTATCTGGGGTAGCAAACTAACAGTAAATCAAAAGAGAGTATTTGCCCAATAGCTGCGCCTTTGTGGATCACCAAGGCCTATAAGACTGAATCGATAGAGTGAAACGTTGAGAGTGAAACGTGAGCTTCACCCACTCTGAACTGAACTCCCCATCAGATCTCCCCATTGAAAACTTCCACTGTAGTTCCTACAATAGTCGGCGACAGTTATTGGAAGAGCAGGCAAAATTACCAGGATTGGCTGCTGGAAAGCGAGTTTATAACCGTTTCACACAGTTTGCAAAGAAGGTCATGGCATAGGAACGTGGTCACAGTTGATCTGTCCCTTTGAAACTTGCCTCCTAAGTAAATAGTGGGAAACCAAATTAAGAACTCCTTCCAGATGCCATGGGATTCCTCAGGGGTAGCACAGAGGGAAAAGCTCTCCACCGAGTGACCGACAAATGACCAATCCTGCCGTACTTTCGGAGGTCTGGGTTTGGTAGATGCTGAGCGAGTGGCAGGCTGATTGCATGATAGCGAAACCACAACCTCCGTGACATTCGACTAATATAACTCTTTGAGGGTTCAGGAACAGTAATTTGATAAGGAAACAGACCTGTTCATCTCGTGTCCTTTTATGTCAGTTCCTTCGAGACCATAAAACTATCCTTGCATATGTGCAACGGTAAATCGAAGATCCTAATAAACAAAACTCTCGCGAAAACGTTTTGAGTCATTGTTGTGCTTTTGATTCTCCAGTGACTGGGCAAGTTGAATATTTGTACGTCAGCGGAAAATAAATCTTATTCGTATCTTAGGAAATTAATTGAAGAAGCCCTAATACATGAAAATGAAGAGGTGACAAAACAGAATTAATAGTTCCCGAGAAACGGTAAGAGGTAACTGGACTGTTTGTCAACCTTCTGCGCCTAAAAGGTTTTTTATCTGCTTCAGTAAGCTGTTCCCCGCTGTTACAGCAGCTATGAAGGTGGACAATAATAGAAGATAAGTATTACTGCAGCTATAGGAGGAGGGACAGCTTAGGAAGTAGAACAGTGGAGGTCGCAACAGCGTTGTTTAGCTGGTGCGGCCTCATCTTAGAGTTTTCACTTCATTTTACATTGCTAATTCATAGTGTTTACCTTTCTTAATATTCCTATTAGTTCGCTACCGCAGAATGATGTATGAATATTCGTCTTGAGAAAAACTTTAGAAGTGATTATTCCCGAGAGTGTGCGGAGTTCGCTTTATACCATTATAAATTAAGGTTATTCTATTTTAATGCGACTCTCGGTAACCAAACGGTCGTTAGCCTCCACGTTTTCTAGAAATACCTGGTACTGCGCTAGTAGTTGTTTGGCATGCACCATCGTTGTTGTTATTATCGTAAAAGCTCATCAAAGGCTTTTACAACGTTTCCGACGTAATAATATAGATCTTAGGTCCCCCATTGCACAGTTTTTGTCTGCGAATGTAAGGGATTGCATACGATACGAGGTTTAACGGGTTTCCATGTTCACGGTAGTTGAATCGCAGGAGACCCCACAACTTGATCAGGACTTACTTAAGGGCGGCAAAATGCACCATTTCACTGCCATCAATACTATAATAATCCTACCACGTTCATTTTCTTTATGATTATGCTTATTTTGTGTTCACCTTTTAAGGCAGTTGATTAATTGCGCTCTGTGCCTTCTGATACCTAACAAATAAAGCGACCTTTCTCTGAATCGCTTCTATGTGTTTGCCTATTTGAAGAATTGAATAACAAGGTGCCGGAAGACAATGTTCACTTCTTTCTCTCGTAATAGAACTTCGTATGAGTCTTCCGTAGATAAAACAACTAGCGAGGCGGCGGCTGTCGAGACTCGGCAGGTTCTGGAACGATCGTGCGGGAAGGCATTGGCAGGTCTTGGGGCGCAGGGACCGCGAAGGGGTTCGAATCGGCTGTTGAAGCTTGAAGTGGGGCTGCAGCGACCCCTTCTACTCAACATCTTACTCAATTCCATTATAATGCACGACACTTGCCATTAGTCCGTGAGCCGCCCGTCAGTTAACTTCTTCGTCTAAACCTGTCGTAAGTGAACCTTCGTAACCTATCAAATTTTAATTAACTATTTTTTCGTCTGCAACCGTTTACTTTTAATGTCAGTCAAAATTCTTCAAGAAAAACGTAAAATGACAAAACTCAGATTTATAATTTTGAACAATGTTTTGTTTGGAAAACCCTGAAATAAACATCAGAGCTCTTCGGCCGTTGTTTCAAAATTAAAGTTCCATTACAAAAAGGGCTATCTATTGCATGAAATGCCAACAGAGCGACTTGCTTTGACAAGCCAACACTGCCGTTCACGTAACAGCCAGCAGCTTCAGGAGAAAGAATGACGAAAAATTTCGATCTGTCGTTGGACTCCCTTCCGCTTAATAATTGTCCGCTTCGTTTTGAGAAAACGTCTCCTGTTTCGAGTTATGTTATTACCGCAATGGTATTGTGTCATTTATTTTGTACAAAATGGCCCATTCATTTTCGTACAAACCGTCTTTTGTTTTCCCGAACCAAAACAAATTTCAATACAACAATAAATAAGTGTAATTGTTTGTTGGAAAGTGCTACAAGTCACAGTAGCGCACGTTTCCATGTACACTCCTCATACAGAGCGCCTCCTTTTTTCTTTTAATGGTGGCAACAGTTTCGGGTCTCGGATTCAAAATATTTGTTCATCACATTTGATGTTTTGGATCACTATGATAGGTACAGTCGCTTTGTGTAAGAGTCTGCCATTCTTGTTGCACACATAACGTCCTGCATTGTCCTCTAATTTAAGGAACCGGGCGAATTATCGTACCCCTATCGGGACAACAGCGGAGTCTTGGCAAACGCAAACGTTAAGTCCTTGCAACATCCATAACTTTCACTATTTCCATGTGATTCTATTGCAGCGTTCAGGGATTATTATTATTATTGGTAAACAACGTAGATGACAGGGAGAAAACGACTATTCAATACTGATACAAGTATCAAGTTGTCCGTTCTTTCCCAAAATATGTAACCCTTGCCACAAGCAAGATTGTCTATATCTCTTGTTTATAAAACAGACTCAAACATGGATATGAGCAAGCAACAGTGGAAAAGCTGTTGTGGGCTCTTCCATTCCATAATTTTATGATAGCTATGCATTCATTTCATACAGCTGAAGCAAGCTATGTACCACATTCACTATGGATATGTTTTTTCTTCGTCGTTCTGTCTGTATTTTTCAAAATGTCAAAACCTATTCCTGAAACATATTAACTTTGCTGACTTTATTAATGCATATGTAATATTTATGTTGTCGCCGTTCTTTTTTTCGCTAACCAAAACATATTCCGAAATAAAATAAACTTTTACAGTTGTCCGATTTGGTGGTAGATTTCAGCGATTACGTAGATGGACGAAGCTGGCCCGTCTACTAACTTTTACTGTTTCCATGCGGTTTTGTTGAAACGTGACTGTTGAATAGCAGCCCACATGTAAGACTCCAAGGTCTGAACCTGCATCCCTAGGATGCGGCTTTTTGCGCTGTCTTGTCAGAATACAGTGCTCCAATTTCTTAGCCTTCAATAACACCGTCGGTACCGCCGTCAATTTTATGTTTCGAACGAGAAATGTTCGCCTGTTCTCAGTGCTATGGAATTTCCGGTTGGTGTCGTTCGTCAGTTTGTGTGTGCCCATAAACCTTTTCGCCATCTTAACCTCCACATTTGCCAGAATTAACGCGTCTTATTAGTATTTTATAGTTTCAGTACACCCTTCTCCCTGCATGTTGACCTGTGCACGTATTTTTAATGGCGTAAGTAACACATTAATTACACAGTATTTATCGGGTCCCCGGGCAAAGCTATATAGGTTTCACACGATTGGGTGCACTGCTGATCACTTTGTGCACCAGTTACTGTGCAGTATCATGACATGCAATTGTCCTCAACTTTTCCCAAATGATTACGTTTTAGTATCACCATAGTTTCGTTCTCATTCAAAACTCATGGTTATGAAAGTAACCTGACATCGAAAATACTTGAAATACTAACATGCACAGTCCTGCACAAGTTCTGGTATACACGTTGTATACAAGACTAGTGTCACCAAATATGCATAATCTATTTGGAAAGGTTAAGTGAATTCCAGAAAATTCGTTAAATATTCTGAGAATCCGCAGTTTGTGAAAGAAAGGCTGAAGTGATTGATTGATCGTTCGATTTCTGCTTTGTTTCTTTATTTATTCAAGGCGCAAAAAAAGGTGAAAAGGATGGAGGAGGATGTGTCAAAAACGAGGAGTTTTTGTATTTGCTCGAAAACCGCTTAAACGATTATAGTAATTATTAAACTTGCAATTGTCTTCTCCTATCGGTTCTGTCGATTTTCGTTAAACTCACAGGGGGCATAAACTAGTCGGCAACTATATATCGGTCTGTATAAATGTTCCCGTAACAGACTGTCGAACAAAGATATCAACAAAAAGGTGTATCTACATTTTGTTCGCCGTAGACGTTTCAGTAAAGTTCGGTGAACCGCAATACGAAGCCCGTATAAACAGCATATCATCTAATTAACATTTGCGAAAAGTTGTGCGACGCAACTAACATAACTTCTCTTTTAGTTTTATTTTCCTTCACCTCAAAACTTTCCTTCTTTTCCTTTTCTTTACCACTCACCTTGCCAACCTACTACTCCAACAATACGAACAATGACTTTTAAGTAACTTTTTCTGCTTTGCGTTACTTCTTTGCATTCTTTTCTTCCTCATTTCGTTCTTTTAAAAATATTTCATAATGAGCAGCAAAATAGTATTAATAATCATAGTACTATTGATAATAATAACTTGAACGTTTGATACATTTCGTGACCTAAACGTATGCCACGTTTTTTTACATTGGACCTAAATCAATTTTGTGTATGGTGCTCGAAGCTGTCTTTTAGGTGGATGACTAGTTTGATACTGGTTTGCAATTCAACAGATCCTAAGTTCAATCTCTTGGTTTGATGAACACTTTCAGGGCGAGTCTTGGACATACGGGATATGTACTTATGATGGCCAGACAGGTATTGCCAGATCAGAGTTCATGCAAAAAATATCAAGTCACACCCCTTATCAACGAGATAATGTGTCAGCAGACCAGAGTATGTGAAAAAGGATGTGTGCCTGAGAGTTTTCTGTGAGCTGGAACTGCCCAAGGCGTAAGAGCTTGTGCGTACATGGAACAAACGTTTCCCGTCAGTGCTATCACTTGAAATGAAAGAGACCTGAGCATTTATCCACTTGACGAATTTGATTGTTGGTGGAGTGTTCATACGTGTTGTTTGGTCGTTGTGCATTGATTTGCTCAGATCTGTTGTTGAATGGCTCCCATGCGAAGAGGAAGCTCTTGCTCTACACAGTTTACTGCCACGTGGTGTTTCCGATTAGAATTGATTGAATTGATGTCATCGGAAATATCGATTTTGTTTTCTTGCGTTTTCAGTTGGAGGGTGTTGCCGCTTATCTTTCGGTTTATTATTCATTCTGAATAATAACTCTATGTTTTCGGTCTGAAAAACATTTGTAATACCCCCCCCCCCCCACACACACACACACCGCAAAAGTTGACGTTTCAAGACATCGGGATTGGTATGTAGTTGTGCCCGCCTGCTCGGCCGTCCGTTCTGACGAAGCCCATGGTTGTTATGGGAAAAAACCGTTAAAAAACGTACAAAAACGCAATTTAGGCAGTTTTATCGCAAATATACGATACGCCAAGTTTGGTATCGTTTTCAAAGTATTTCTAGATCCTATCAGACGTGTACAACTGCGTATAGTGAATTTACAGTAATCATAGTGAGCCAAAGTCTACTAATTGAAAGAACTCGCGGGACAATAACTGCAGCGAAACTAATCGTTTCATTGTTTCTACTCCCTCCCTCCCGCTCAACACTCCACTAAAGATGTTGGTTACTCGTTAGTGATCGTGAAAGATATTTGTAATTTATTGAACTATGTAAACAGCACAATAGCATCAGTAGAGAAGCAAAGTGTGTCAAGCGTCTGGCTATTACTTAGTACGCACATTGACATGCGACGATTCTTTTGTTTTGGGGTTCGCGGTCAAGTATACTTCTATGTTATCATATCTGTAGATCGTACAAACCAGTTTTACTTCCTAATCCTTGATTGATGAGGAAGCAAAACCATTATATGATTTGAGTACGAGCTTCTTACGCTTGCCACATGAGAACGAGATTCTGCGGTGTCATGCTTCCCTGCAACACGCCTTCGTCTCTACTTCCTAAATGTGTTTGGGTCTTTGATGGCGTAGTTTTGGGAAGACAAGCATCCTTACACCCGAAGCTCAATACTCGCTCCTCATTACTGACTTGCAGATATTCAGCTGCATCATCAAGATATATCATTTGACATTCAGAGGTTCCTTCCTCACGATGTATGCCTACAAAGACGATTTTACCCACCCG
Source organism: Pachypeltis micranthus (assembly GCA_020466155.1). Taxonomy (NCBI): domain Eukaryota; kingdom Metazoa; phylum Arthropoda; class Insecta; order Hemiptera; family Miridae; genus Pachypeltis; species Pachypeltis micranthus. The sequence goes on along the minus strand of CM035773.1, from coordinate 2,967,040 downwards.
ATAAACACTAGCAATGGAAATACCAAAATGAAATTTAAAGATCAAAACTTAAGACTCAACCTCAAGCTGCTTGTCATTAGTGCCTGTGTCATGATCCCACGTGTCATTAGTTTTCCACAAAGACTGCAATAGTGGCGCAAAACGAAAGTGCCATTCACAACACTAAAATCAAGTTCTAAAGTATGGTGCCACGATACGTGGATTATACGTAATCTTTGGTGTCAACGTGTAATTATTGGTTGTAAACTATCAAGCTCAGTTCTTGTTTTCATTACAATGGGGAATGATAAGCTGCTGTAGAAACTACACTTCCTCTTCCTCCTTTCGTACATTTACGAGAGCGGAATAATGAGACGCCACCTGCACACTCAAATAGAATAGGTCAATTCAAGAGTGATCGATGTGTAGGGAGCTAAGCGACACACAAGTCACCAGTACCTCACCAAATCACCTTATTAATACAGTAGGGTTCAATGTGCGAAGGCAAACGATGTCTCATAGCTGGGTCTGATCTCAGCTGCAGCTTCAAAGAACCTCTGAAACCAGTGTAGGAATTGTTTTAAGTCGATTCTAGAGGTATGGGCTATAGCTACACGTGGGAAGGATGCAGTGTGAATTTAAACGAGCAACGTGAGTTTAAGGCGGCTGTCAAGGTTGAGTTTAATTTCAGCTGGGTAAAAGCAAGTGGTAGATCATGAAATAGGTCTCGTTCTTCCAGTGCAGCCACCGGTGCCTTGTTGAGACGTATTTGTCCCTGATAGACCTTAGTATTTCATTGAACGGCTCTACTCACCCATCCGTGAGAGCAAAACCAAGCCTTACCTGCATTATATAATAACCTTTCTTCTTTTGGTGAAGACATTCATCCTTGGAACAGGGCACTGAGAAGCTGGTTGATTCCGATTGAGCTCAGAATAACATGGATTCAAACCTTTAGGGGGCTAAACTTAAATAAAAAATACATCATGAAACCGACTTATGTCAATTCACCCAAACGGTGGCCAACAGACGCTCAATACATGAGGCAGTACAATAATCCAGTCACCTTCGTTAATTTTTCCCAAGGGAACACTAACAGCGTCGTCCAGTTTATATCCCAGATCCATATAATAGGAGCCACCGCCACCAGTAGCTGGTCCCTTGTCGTCGACAAGAACTTATTTTTTTCAATTTACATGCGTTAATTAGTTTAGTTTCCAGAAATCAGTGGGAGGAGTTAATTTAGCTCTTCCAGTTGTTTTCCTCTCCCGGATGCTGAATGATTCAACCTGTTACGAAAAATTGCGACACAAGAGAACGCTCTGCTCTCCCTTTCGGCTTATTCACATCGATCTAACGGAGTTAGAGAGGACCCAGCGTCGACCTGGTGGTCCTAGCCTTTTTCGGTTTTAGTATCTGTTGCGGGACATCATAGATTCTGTTATTGAAGAAGCTGCCCACATACTACTTCAATTGGCCGACCATTCAATATTATTCACGGATTTAGTGACAGCCTGTCCAAGTATCAGGTCTGACCTTATAGCCATGACGTATATCCTGCTAATTTTTTGCCAGGTAGAGTACGCACGTTGACCGTGCAAGTGCGTAGAAATGGATTTCAAGAGGGGGAGCTACTGAGTACTTGGTTACGTAAATTCGGAGCAAATTAAATCTACAAATTAATCTTAGACATAAATCCTCGGTAGCTACGACATCCTGTGAGCTTACGAAACGGGAAATTCAGGCTATCACAAGACATGAAACAAAGCGAAGCGGATCTCATTAAAAAAAACTTCTGGTGCATATCAACGTACAACTTGCCGTAACCCCCGTAAACTCGACGACCTGTTGTGTATTCGGGGGATGTATCTCCGTTCAACGCATTCCTACGGAATTGAAACGTGAGGACTGGTGAGTTGAGAGTACCCCGTCATTAGAACGGGGGTTGAGAACTTGATACAGGGAAGATTTGAGAAGGAACGTGGTAGGCAAATTTCCTGTCGAAAACTAAACGTCAAAACTTCCCGCATCTCTAGACGCTTTCCAAGCCTAATGACAACACACCACGCAAGTCCTACTACATACATATGCTCGTGTACTCTCTGGTTTAAATAGGGAATAAAATATTGGAAGAGGCTAACATCTGAAAAGAAGTCACTAATTAGAAAATTACTTATTTCGGGCATTCTCCTTCCATCCCGTTCCTGCCTTGCTCGCAAAAAAAAAGTCCTCTTCACATGTTTTTGTTTCAGAATAAGGGTATAAGTGAAACCCACTAAAAACCAAGTTTAGTAGTAATAATGATCAAAACATCAAATATGTATTTTCTGAAAAACAGCTGAAACGATTTTGATTGCATCTTTTGTTTAGACAGCTCCAAATGATATGACAATGCCATAAAATTCTCCTTCGTGGGAAAATGACGATAGCAGCACAATAAATTACCAAACATTTCGACGAAAATCGATTTTACCGCAGTTTTTTCCTGTAAACTTCACTCAAATGGTACGAGAATCTTCAGAGACTGGAGGAGTAGCCAAAATAAAGTGCCAATGAGCGTTATTAAACGCTCAAAGATACGTAAGGGTCATTATAGAAATTCTGGAATTTTAACCACCACCACTTCACTCACCATCATTTAAAAAAATGTGTGCCAGAGACTTTGGTGATTTCCAGAAAAAAAGTTTCGTGTCCTTACTAGTTTGTGTACCAATTTCTTAATAATGGCCAGGACGTGAGCACGAGCACCACGATAAATTCTGGAACCGCTTTCTGCCACCGTAAAGTTCTGCTTTACCAAGTTCAAATGAACTGAGTGAAAAATAAATCGAATTAGTACAAAAAAAAACACAAGAAAACCAGTGAATTTATGTAGTGCTATGGAAAGTTGTGTGATGCAGCACACCTGATATTTCATAGCGGTATATAAATAAAGCGTGTTTTATGGTTTTTTGTGTATATGTTGTTCTTTTCGTTGTCCTACGTGTTCTCTCCTTCCTCACTTTACGGATGCGTCACTAAGATCAAAGGTTTCCTACGAAATAAACTGGGGATTGAAAACTTAAGAAAATAGTCAAAAATAGAGAAAATACTGATACACAGAACTGGGAGTAATGCCTTTCACATTGTTGTTGGACATTTCCCTTTAATTTATTCATTTCTGAAAACACGAAAGATGAAGAATATTTCGCATTCACCTATTTTCTAACAATAATTTTTATTAAATCATTAAAAATTCGTCGCCGTTTCTTGCTCCCCAAGAGGTCCGAAAGACATGCAGAGGTATCAATCATCATGAAACGGCAACTAGGTAGCGTGGGCAGGAGATAATCTGAACAAATGGAGCGTCTGCCTATTTGCCAACTCCCTATCATCTGACCCCCTTATCATCCTATTTCAGTTGTTGCGATGTCATTTCCACGGCAGTTTTTAACGAGAATACCTCGTGTCTCGACGTTGCCGTCGGGTTCTACGCGCTTCTTTAAACTGTGTACAGGCTTTTCACTTTCCACTAAAGGCTATGAAAATATTGTCGTTTTGAGGCCTACTGAATCTAAAAAACCTAATTTCGCCGCTTAGTGCAGTTCGATTAGCGAGAGAACGGCTGAACCGATTGAGAATTTTTTTTCAATACCAACAGTCAGCGTTTCCTTTCTCATGCTTTCTGGCTTTTTTTCGTTTTTGTCAGAGCCCCTTATGTCAGCATTTACATCTCTCATCAACCGTCGTTCGTCTCGTCTCTTCGCTCATGGAATCCATCATCAAATCCTCTTGTTAGTCTTAAAATACAGATGCTAGGAAAACTAGATCTCAAAAGTTTTACCGATGAGAAATGTGTGTGGTGTCACTGTTGCGGCAACCTGTTAGCCTTAGGAGTACAGTGATGAGTACAAATTTAGGCCATCGAATAAAATGACATCATCAAGCACTAGTAGCTCTCATTTGTGAGGAGTTCGTTTCAGGTCTTGATGTTTTAGAGCTTGATTGGTCCTGCTAATGGCTCCATAATAGTGGCCGGACAGCACGTGACACCAATTAATACAATGATTTGGATCAAGTCGTGCAGAAGTTGGAAAACAATGAGTTCAGATTTACCTGCTCACATTCAGGATTAGGTTAACAAAATACTAGAGATTTGACACCTAACCAGAAAAGTGTGTTTATAGACTTGGTAATTGGATATGCCGACATTTGTTCCAAGATGGTGGTGATTCACGCCGGATCACAAGGGTTACCCACGCGGCTGACGTTGGTGACCAGCGTCTTATTCGTCAATCTCCTTTCGAATCCACGTTCATTGGTTTGGAAGGTGGTAATAGTTTACCTAGACGATTTTTGATAGACTAACAATTTTTGAGACGCACATGGCTTGGCTGAGAAAGGTTTTCGATGTGCTCCAGCTGAAAAAGACTAATTTAACCCGAAGACGTGTTGCTTTCCCACACGCCAAGTAAACTACTTAGTCATGATTTTCAAATTAGGTCTTGAAACTGAACTATTTCTCGTACGGGGATACCACGCACCTCTTCAATGGCTGAGCAATTTTCGAGGTCCTGATGGTCAGTTTGGCAGATCGCTTCAAATACTAACACCTTAAAAATTACATGTGGAACGTCGTTCTGGTAGCTAGCGCCTGAATGCTGATGGTATGTACAGAAGACCTTGCCCAGAACACAATAATTGTCTGTTGTGCCAATAATAAAAATAGGTATCTTTACTATTCTAAGGACCCCAAAAAAAAATTTAAAACAAACAAACAAAATTTGGAAGGAAATTTAAAGAGGAGAAATTATGAAACTAGAAATGAGGGAAAGTGTAATTATTATTACATTCACTCAAAAAAACTCAATTATCTTCTCAGGGTAAAATGGCACAAACAACAATTACGATAAATATCAAAATAAACTGAATCCAAATAAACAAATAAATCGGAAAGGGAAAACTTAATGTTCGGCGAGTGGCGGCGATGCCGATATAGTATGGAGATCGACGATGAGAGCAATCGACGGAGAAGTCGGGAGATTTGAAGAAGAATCCTTCAAAAAGGGAGGAAAATACGGCACTTCGAAAATTTCCGGATCGGGAACCAAAAACGCAGATAACCACCCACGAACGTTTCCTCGTCACACGTTATCTTGGTTGACGGGAAACGTGACTCTGGGACATGAACGACTGATGAGGTGGAGCTGCATGCGGTGGCGTTTTAAAGATAGCTCCTCATACGAGATCGCTTAAACACTTCTACGTTACACAGTGCCAGGAACAGAAGCAATAACTCATTGATGTAGCACTATCGAGGCTTCAAAACGAGGAAACTGCACAATGGGCTGTTGAACAAAAAGCGGATTATGTAGTGGAACCAACTTATGACTGGGCATAATCGGGGCATTAACCGAACTGGAAACAAGTAGCTCAGTTTGGAAAACTTGTGAAAGCCGTGTGGATACAATTACAGCGGCTATCAATCCAGGATAGTTAGTTGGGTAGAACACGCGAAGATGAGGAGGCTCAGTCAAGATTGAACCAATTGTAGCTCCCAAAGTTCGTCAACCTGAAATTTGAATATCGTTCATGAATTATAGCACTTTGGTCGTCGGTGAATGTTGTCAGAGATAAGAACTAAATTTTATTGGCCTGGTTTACAAGGAGACGTACCAACGTACTAACGAAATTTGTTGACTACGAGGGGGTGAAAGTGTAAAAAAACACCATTGCAGCCGTTTGCCATAGGAACACCCTTTGAACATTTAGGGATCGGAGTTCTAGGCCCACTACCCATGCCACAACTGGGTAACCGTTTCATTGTTGTGATAGCGGACTATTTCACGCATTGGCCGGAATTATTTGCCGTACCCAATATTAAAGCTTCAGGTCCTACGTGAAACCTCATATCCGGGCTTTGAGTTCCCGGGAAATTCATTTAGACCAAGGAAGAAATGTTGAGTCAACAGTGTTCAATGAAGGCTTCGAAGGAACTCTTTTAAACCTACACGATCCGAGCAACGGCACTTCATCCCCTGTTGAATACAGGGAACCCCTGAACCCCTGTACCTGAATGGTTTGGTTGAAGGTTTAGTCGCACATAGTGAATGCCCTAACAAAAGTAGTAGGCAAAAATGAAAAAGTCTGGGATGTTAGACCTGGTATTCTCTTGGCGTACATAGTAACAGAGAACTCCAGTAGAAGATTATCTTCCCTCGATTGATGTTAAGTCAAGAATTGATTCTCCAAATGAATCTTACGGTTGGCTTTAAGCCACAATCAACCCCTCACTCAACTTATGGTCAAATCCTGATGGAAGGATCGATTCAGGTGAATGGGTATGGGTTTCAGGCAATTCCAAAATATGTAAGGCATTATGGTTCAAGGGCTGAAAAATCTAGGTATCAGACAGGCGATGATGCTTGGTATTTCAGACCCTGACGCAAAGTTGGAGTACGAGTATGTCCAAAGGCACAGTCTCCGCGGATGGAAACATGCCGTCTTGGGAAGGTAATTTCGGACGTTGTTTACAGAACTCACACACCAGCAAAGGTTTCGTTGTACACGCAGCAATGTCGCTGTTTACGCCTTCTGAGACAAAGAAGGAGGATGATGTGAATAGATAGTTTGACAACGCTTCGCTGTGTGGACATCACCATAGGAATCTTGAGTTTATATCGTGTGACATTTTTATTCGTTTATAACTATTCGTATTTCTTACTCATTATTCGGGTTTCGTTACAATTCATTCTTGTGCACAACTGTGAACTTTCTCTATTCGGCTTTGTGGGATGGATGGAAACATTCTTTGAAAGGTGCAATTGATGATCAGTCTGATCAGTACTAATGGTTTCATCAACTTGCTGCAATTGTTTATTCTGAAAGATCTTTTACTTCTTTCTCAGTCACAAATGTCGGTCACACTCGTTCGTAAACATGCTGTTCTGACATTACCTCTAGTCCATTAGTATACACACGTTGATGATAGATATTACCTAGGATTCATGACTCAAACTGAAAGATTTTATAGTGGAAGAAATGCCGGATCAGCGGTGGACAAACAGCCCCAGCGAGGTTGATAGCTTGCTGCGACGAAATTTCGCAACGGACTGGCGTGACAGAAACGCCTCCCCTGCATACAAATATACCAACTGTTCGAAAATAAGGTTCCCCAAGATCTCGAGGACACTTGGAAACTCATTTTGGTTTATTATTCGTACGCCCATGTTTTTGGTAGGAAAATTTCTATCAGGACCCCCCCACAAGGTTTGACACATTACGTTTAACGTACTCCGAGTCTACGATATGTCCGTCTGCCGTCTAGCCTACACTTCGCCTTTAACGTGGTGTAAAAAATCCGTTTATTCGTACGAAAATTCCGTTTGTATCTAGTTGTTTCTGCCTACTCGGCAATATGATTCGGCAACGAGACCTATGGTTGTTATGAACAAAAAATAGTTTAACAAATTAACCAATAACGAAATTATCGCAATTACGTCGATTTTGGTATCGTTTCCTGGGTATTTTTCGATGCTTAGTCGAATAGGACGGATCAGAAGTGTAAGACTGCGTTTAGATGGAACACAGTTAATATGATGAACTTGGGGGACAGTATAGCGTATCTCCCTGGCCTGCGCTCGTTTCCCATACTGCCGCCCATTTCGCTCCAACCACCCGTCAGTTTGACTAGTCACCAATTGCCTAGCGTCGCCTAGAAAATATCAGTTTTCGTTGTTCCGCTGTACTCTTATCATGTTTTGTGTAGTTTACTGGTATTCTTCTGTGAGAATTGAATGGGGTGGGTGAGACTGCGTCAAGCTGGTTTACCATACTGTGCAAGAGAATAATAAACCGTTATATAATAATTTGCAACGTTTTTTAAATATAACGAAGCTATTATTTACGTAAATGTTCTTGGAATTCGGAAATTTCTTCCTGCCTAGTTATTGTTATCACCTTAACTGAAATAATGCAGTGCACCCTTCCAACTTTCTTATTTTTCTGTTACATGTAAGTCTACATTATTGACTATAATTAGTATTATTTCTTGTTCCGTAAGTAGCTCATTCGGTTCAAGGAACGAATAGCAGCAGTGAGGAAATGATTGGGACACATTTCCACTAGTCAGATTCCTCATTCTGAAGGGAGCTGTGTCTCAACTCTCACTCACCCGCTTGCAACAGCAGATTTAATATGAGACACGCTTCTAGTTATCACAATAGCCGAGAACTATGATTCCATCACCGCTGGTTTTTCAACTGAACGGTCACATACGTTTTGACGAGGGCGTTAGAGTCTACCTTTTACATTTCATCCCAGTTCCAAACAGAACATCACGGATTGCAGTTTCTCGTACTCGGCCGAGAGAGAAGCGTTATAGCACGCGACTAATCAATTTTACGCGTGGCGAGGACGACTAGTTTCGAAGGTGGATGAACTTGACGAAAACGCAAGACGACATCGGCTGTCAGCCCTAGAGGCAAATGACCATACGAGTAGTAGTCGTCATGCTATTTATAACATAAACAGCAGATAGCTGTTAAGTTGTAGTTGAGATTAGAAACTATCACTGTGGAGATCAACTTAATGTTTTCAACTACCCCGAAATTCTATCGAGAAACCCTACACACATTTCATTTACCAACTAGTTGCTGTACCGTAAATTCTTCAAGCATCTTGATATTGATATTACAGAAATATCAATCTGAGATCACAATCGAGTTCAAAATCACGATCACACCAACCTCCGTCACATTATTATAATTTTCAACAGGATAATTGCCTTATTAAAAAATTGCGTTTACTAATCCAAATATCTGGTGCGTATATTTGTAATTCGATGACCTGCTACATATACGGGCCCTATATCTTCGTTCAACGCATTTCTATAGGAACATATATACACAACAAAATGTAGGTACGAATTAGCTGAGACTAATCCGTGAGTTTCATCGAAATCGTTAGAGCCATTTTTGAGAAAATTGGAAAACAGGTAAACTAATATTCGAAAAATATCGTTTTACGAGCTATCATGGCTATGTCTCCGTTCAACGAATAGATACAGAAATAATTGCGGCGAACAAATGTGAGTATAGGATGCTAAAAGACTGATCACATCTGGTGGAGCACTTTCCGCAGAATTTACAAAAATGATATAAAAATATTAATTTCGAGATATTTTGATTTTTATCTCTGTTCAATGGACTGTCAGAAGAACATTTATTTAGAACAATATATATAGATGTTAGATATTCATTCTGTGATTTTGGTGATAATCGTTGATGCCGTTTTGCCAAAAAGCGTAAAACTCCTATTTTGGCTTCATAAGCCTGTATCTTCATAAGCCTGTATCTTCGTTTACCCCTGTTTTTTGGTACATTCGTCCCCCATCACCGTTCCCATCTACCCAAATGACCCATGATCTTATTTTGGTATCTACAAAAAATTAAAAAAGAACCAGCTCAATCGGTTCAGTAGTTCTCCTACAAATCGTACTACAGACACACAAATGGACCACGCGCGCAAATTGGGGTTTTCGGACTCAGCAGGCCTCAAAACGTAAGAAATCCTAACTTTCTTTTGATACGATCACTATACTTTCCTTACCCGTTGAGTCGCGGAAAGTAATAAATTAAACAAGAAATATAATTCAGAAGCTACTACTTACACCAGGAGTCGAACAAAAAAATGAAAAATTCGTCAACCGAAGAATAAATTCCGGAGAACATGTAGGTGCATGGCCGCATTGTGAGAGGATAAGGTATGCCTCTCTTTGATCCAAATAGTGCGCGGCAGCGAGGTTGTAATAATTTAATTGGACGAATAACATGAAGTTGAAAATTTCCTTTTTCGAAAGACATGGACCCTGCAATACAAAGTTAAAAAAATACTATTTTACACAAACACTTTTACTTGATTTCCTGATATCCGTAGGTCGATCTTCAAGAATGGACTCAGTTTCTCACTATGAATAAAATAAAGCTTTGCTGAGAGAAGGAATCTTGGAGCTACAGTTCAGGAATGTTCGAGAAAACATTTCAGAAATACCTATTATTTCAGAACTCGCTTTTCGTACACTTAGTATTAAACCTCCGGACAGATTTCGTAGAACTTTCCAACAAGTTTTGTTCACCAACAGCAAATGTGCCCGAAAAATATTGCAAGGTATTTATTATGATGAAATTCCTAACTTTCCAGGTTGTCTTGTTATTGTGAACGGTGGGGTTTGTCTGGGAGGAGCTTTGGTCACACTTCTTGTGATGATCTGGGAGTAACAATAAATCATAATTTTATATATTTATAGTTGCCAGTTACAGATCTCGGCGATTTTGTCTATCGAGGAATATATATGGGAAGTGCCTGTCGTTAATAAAGCTCACGAGTTTTGAAGAATACATTGCTCGAAACGAGCAAAATCAAAATCTACAGATCACCACTTTTAAATCTGTTTTTTTTCCTTGTTGCAGCGGACATGCAGAGCTAAAAAATGGAAGATAACATGGTAGTAGTGCGGGGGGCGTACAAGAGGTACGGCAACCAGCCCCCCATACTTCGAGGGCTCAACATGACCGTAAAAAATGGAGCCATGTGAGTTAAATTTCGTTATTAATTAAGATTAAGTTTTCACATATTTTCAGAAGAATTTTCATCTTTAAAATTTGAGAAAAAAGTTCCACGAGACTTGTGTCTGATGGACCATGCCTCGAAATGGCAAAAATTATGTCATAGCTCAGTCAACACCCGAAAATTAGATCCTTGTGGTTGGCACAACGTGAACAACACTTTTTCACATCTTTGGCAGCGGTTTGGTAAAGTGGAATATCCTTAACACATGTGACCTCTTGTCTCATCTCAATTCATGATAAAACTGTCAGAGAATTATATCTCTTCCCACCTTGTGCCAATTGGAACTAGAGCAGAATCGTAAACCCATCATTATATCCAAAGAGACAGCAGGGGCTTTTGCGTTTTAAGTTCGGGGTTCCTTCCTGAAGTGTGAACTTCATCTCCCATGAGCACTAAAGAGACAACGCTACCTGAGGTAGCCCTCCTCAAATGCATTCTACATTCTGCAGAATCAACACATGCGATGTTGGTAGACCAAAGTGCTTAAGAGATTTTTCTAAACCGTTCATGTTACGTTAAGCTCATCAACTTGTGGGTTCCACTTCTCTCTGAAACCTACTTCCCTTTTCCAAACTCTTTCTCCATCAACTTATCTCATCTATGATTGCTGAGAATAAACCTTGAAGTTTACCTTCGTGCGGTCGGAAGCAAGAGAGCTCATACAGCGAACTTTTTTTTGCGTGATTGGGAGTCGTAGACTGAATCGTTAATGCACCTCACCACATTACTCAAATCCCACTTTGAGTACAGAGTCGATTTGAGACGCTTCAAAGATTGGTTCAGTGAAAGAAAGGTTGTAGGTATGGTTTCAACAAGAGATATCCCGACATCGCTGAAAACATGATTTTAATTTTCCGAGACCCGAAATTTTGCTCTCTGCTTATCTTATTTTCGTTATATGTTTTTGCGGGTTCGAAATGAGTTTATGCATGGAACCATGCCTAGCATTAGTGCGTAGAAAATCCTCATTCAATATCTTCCAAAATTCTTTACGCTTGCTATGAGCGTCCTGGAATTTGTTCGTTTAATAATCACTCTTTACTTAAGTGATTAGAAAACGTATGGAGGACTTACATTTTTTTACTCGGTCACGAAGACATTTGTTGAATGGCTCCTTTTTTAAACGCTTACAAAGTTTGTCTTTGATTCGAAATACGCTAAGGATACCGCTTCTCATCGAAGGCGTCAGTTTGATCTTTGAATGAAGTACGGATTCCGAAAGGCGGAAGTCGCCAAGCAGTGATTGAAGCCTCTTACACAAGCATGGACTGTGTCAACACTATCTTTCCCAAGCACCACTGACCAGACGAAACTAGTCAACTGCTGAGACGTCCTTGAAGAATTGATTTTGGTATGAGAACCTACTATGGCGAGCATCTTGGATTTCAGCTCACAGGAGAAATACATGGCAGTAGCGAAGTGGCCAGTAACGTACGATACCTCGTGGAAAAGGATTATCAATATATTTGCTGCGAATAAATATATGGTCGATGCAAGTCCTGTAGGCTTATTATTGGTAGATTCATAGCTTAGTAATTTTAAAGAGGTGAACTAATAAATTACATCCTTGTTGCTAAAGTGTAGTGTTTGTATTTATACCGCCGATAATAATGTGATAATATTCTTGGCAATTAGACCTTTCATTTGTGAAGGTCGACGTGTTTCCTAGGCTGTTGCGGTATAAAGCAATTATGTAAAATGATTCCGAGGTCCTAACTATATTCACGAATATACCAGTCGCGTAGCGGAATGATGGTAGCGGGTACGAGTAATTATAAGTATTTTTTATATACGCTAAATGAAAAATTCCGCCTTCTCTGTTTATATGCTCGTTAGTACGTGTTACGCTTCGTACATCATTACCAGGAAGGACTATGTCTCACAGGAATGTGAGTGAAAACCGTTTAGCATTTAATAACAGCCTCGGAGAAAATCTGAATATGGAAAGAAGCCAGCCCTACCTGCCCATACTTAAAATTAATCAATGTTTCGCTGGAAACCACGAATGTTCATATGAAAAATAGAAATCTTGCTACAGGGTTAGTTCTTGAAATTGGAGGAAAAAATAACGCAGAGAATCCACATAAGCGCATTCTTCTTCGAGCCCAAAAAAAAATCACAATACTTATCAGAGACGAGCGCTATGCAGTGGGGATTGGCTTCAGTATTTACTAGTATGTCACACGTAATATTAATTGATAATAATAGATTATTGATCGAAGATCTCAAGGACAGCGCGGTTGACATCTAACTTTCGGAGGTGTTCAATGTCAGTGATGCAAATGGCTCGGGCGGAGAATGACTCCTTCCATTGGTGGAACACACGACATTGTATGCCAAACCAATGAGTGAGCCAGAATAGGGTTAGGCGTATATTTGACGCTTTGAGACCCGGATGTAAGTGCTTCGCTGTTAAAACCCTTTGCAGCACATCTGGACGAACCAAGATTTATTTTGGCAAAAATTTTGAAGCTCCAAAATGATCCTTTCAGCAGATTTACTGGTCGTCGTGGTTTCTAATCGAATTCATTTATAACTTGAACTGCTCTTCCAATGCTGAAAACTGGCCGCTTATGGGCCACATATCTCATCATAATATGCAAGAGGCTCGCGAGAAAATAAATCCATTATTTCCGTTTCAGCTCAGGGATGATACACTTTTTCAATTTGCTGATTTATTTTACTTTTTCTCCGTTTAATTAGCAGAGGAATACAGTCGGTATGGAGTTAACCAAATGGTTCTTAATTGTTCTTAACAATTTATTTAGAGCGCTAACACACTAGTCTAGCTCATCGATTTGCACGATCGTTCTTTCTAACAAGGATCTTTAGGTTTTTGTATGCTTTCAAGAGTTCAAGACAGACTGCCACTACCTTTTCAGGAGAGCAGGTTATTTATTAAGACGGAGAACGTCTCTTGATATCATTAATGAGGGGTTTGATACATTCATTTAGCAATTGGTTCCTAGCTCGGCAGTATTGTTACTAGACCTTCTGCAGTTCTTTATGGAAACGTTGAGCAATTTAGTGGAGTACGTAATGCCTTAGGAGGTATTTGATAAACAGCTAATGTGTGTGTTCATGTTGTTCTTCCCATGATGGCCGACGTCTCCAGTTGAATGATTCTTAACCCTTCGAAGTTCATCGTAGCAGAAATAAATCGGGGTTCAGCCTACTAAATAATAACGAAGAAACAGTAATATCTCCAAATAGTCAGCCATATAGCGAAGTCTTTGGACTTCACTAGTGCGAATCTCTTCTCATGCCAGCGTTATGAAAACGAAAGTTGGAGGAAATCATTTTGTTCTATGCTCGATTTGTGTAAACGTCGTATTCTTGTAGAACTTGGTAGGACGACTCTAGTACCATAAGGTTTTATTTAGTGGCTCGTAACCTGCAGACAGCTGTCGGTCGTTTTGTAAATATTACTGTTCAACGTTGCAGAACTTCCCAACGTAAACGAGGCCTATAATCGCATATTCTAATCTGCCTCCTTAGAATCAATTTTCTTGTTAATGAATACAAGAACATCACAACCGAGCAAAGTGTCCTTAGCTACGAAATTCTCAAATCTACGAATGTGATGCATATTGTCCAAGAATTGATAAGGAAAACACTTATGTAAGTTTTCACAGAAAACTGAATAAAGAAACACATCCTGAGACTGAAATGAGGTCTGAACCGGTCAATTTCCCTGAGGTTCAGCCAAGGGCTTTTTGGGTAGCTAATGGTTACTTTGTTTTGAAATCTGTAAGTGACTGGGTCTCCGTGTACTTCAATCAACACAACTCTACGAACAAATAAAAAATCAACCCTCATCGTGACATTTGACTAATTAATAATTTGTAAGATCGTGACATTAGTTAGCAGACTAACCATGTGTAGCTCCCGATATCTCGAAAACGGTGCGGGGGTAAATTCTTCTTATTAACAGTTGAAAAATAGGCCGAAACATAATTTCTACTCAAGTTCTTTAACCAATTCTTCAGATTTGATAAATTTTCGTTCAAAATCACACCTGGACTACTTCCCGATACGAAAAAATAAAAAAATAAATTCGAAAGAACTATTTTTGAACTTTTCTTGCGAGTTGCCAGTTATTTTCCCTCATCCTATGAATTGACCCCCAGAACAGATTTGATATTTTTATATATTTACAGATTTGTAAGATCGTATAGTGCGTCTAGAGAGAGAAATGCGTAAGTCCCAGTTGTAGCGCCAGACGATGTTCAATTATTCAAAAGGCGATCGAATGGTTATATAAAACTTTGGGCCATGCGAAGGACAATAGCCGCTCCTCGTTGAGGAGTTCCCCAGATCTCTGTCACGTTGCTGCAGTTGAGAGGACGGTAGGTGAGGTCAAGGCCAGGCTTTGGAAGGGCTCACTGGTAGATGATTTTGGGAGTTCCTTCTTAAATAGTACAGGTTCCAGCTGATGAATATTATGTTCGTTGGCATAAGAACGAAGTGCATGTGATCCACTAAATGCCGTAGCGATACGAGTATATGCAAACAATATTGGTTTGTTCTGAACTCCTCTAGAGGTTGGGAACTAATCTTTAGCCGCTTCCTCTTGCTTAACTGTCTGGTTACGTCAAAGTGCTATATTCGTTGAACTTCGCATTTTAACGGATAATTTCTCGCATTTCTCTTCTATCAAAAATACGCCTGACTTGATTTGCCAGTGAATTCACGAAGTCCACTATCAAACTATGTTAATGAAATGTGGGGACGCTAGGAAACTACTTAGAGCAATTCTTCCATATGTTATTTCAGCCGATAAATTGTTCTTAGCTAGGCACTAAGCCCTTTAGAAGTATTTATTTTTTGTCCTGAA
The DNA here is from genome assembly GCA_020466155.1 of Pachypeltis micranthus. Taxonomy (NCBI): domain Eukaryota; kingdom Metazoa; phylum Arthropoda; class Insecta; order Hemiptera; family Miridae; genus Pachypeltis; species Pachypeltis micranthus. Next base: position 2,951,616 of record CM035773.1, on the reverse strand, counting down.
GGTGTTATTAATCTCCGGAGCCTACCCAATTAGTCGAGCCCATGGAAAATTTCCTCTCAGTTCTTAATGCCATTCCGTCTTGAGTAACCGACCATTAACATCTGAAAGAATTTACATCTAATGCCCCTTAAAATCAATTCAGATAAGAATATTAGGGGTAACTCAATCAAAAGGATCAAAACAGATACGCGGTGAGCTATTTTTGAGAGGGCACAGAATAGCAACAAAATCGGCACGCCATTTAGTTTCAGTTCTGTCCTCAAGGATGTCCCTCTATTAAGTTAATTGGAACGGGACTGGGAACAACAGATTCTTATTGTTTTCTACGGATGAACGTGATATTGTCTTTTGTCACTGTCGACAAAAAGGTGATTCCATTCTGAGAGGTTTCAGTGAACGTTTATTGGGTGCAACTGAGGATCGTGAACCACAAAATCGCGGTTTCGTTCACCGACTGACTTATAACTGGTTCTGTTTCTTATATATAATTGCACCAGGTAAAGCTGATGCTTGATGTGTGTAACAGTTTATTGCAGTATCCTACATCCAGATCTGCTGTACAGCACAAACCACTGTCCCATCGTAAAAGAGAAGAGTGGTTGTCCCTTGCAGGACCTAATCGGAGGAAGGTTGGTGATGTGGTTGCGATATTGGAATTACATTTTTTTTTTAATCACTAGTTGCCAAAGAGCTCTATGAATGGAGGGCAAAGATGCAAGAAAGGAGGTTGGTTCTAAGAGGAAACTCGCATGAGTAGGGGAAGTGATCGTGGTTGTAACAGAGTTCATAGTGGGCACATTGGCGAATTATATTCGTCTTTAATATTACTCGTTATTTCCACCTGGAAGCTAAGAAACACTGATCACGTTTTATAGCAATCACATTGCAGACAACCTCGTGTCGTGTGAACCTCTCAACTGGACGAAGTGACGGGAGTCCACTGTAGTAAACTACGGGTTTTTATGTCCTCCAGCTGGTAGGGCGGGTGGGGGCACCTCGACCGTGTTTCACGACTGTACAGGTTGCTGCGACATTCAGATCCGCTAACAATGGATAATGAAAGTACCTCCACCCGGCCATGGTTGATAAATAGAGCAATCAGCAGTGAGAAGACGAAATCAGACCTAATAGTTATCCTTCTAATATGTACTAGTATACAGTGGTCGTCCCAGTTACCTCTGGTGGTTAGAATCATTCTTGCCCTTGGCTGTCCTACAACTGAAACATTATATAACGGATTTAGGAATGAATGAAGATCGCACTCAGATTAGTGAATTCAGGCTCAGTGGATTGTGTATTGGTGTGAAGCGTGGAGTCAGGATGATTGGTGTGTCAAAAAACTGTGAGAGGAGGTATTCGTGGTGATAGTAGAGACGGACACTTAGACGATTAGGGACACAGTATGTAAGGGAATCAAGTAAAAATCAGGGTAAATAGCGTAAGAAATTGTGTAAACAACCGTGTAATTTAAGAAGGTGTAAGTGAATCTATTTAACATGTAGATAATCGTTAAAACTGTTGAGCATCAAAAAAAAGTTTATGAATTGTTAAAAAATACTGTTAGAAAAACTGTTGGATAATTGAATAAAAATTCATAAAAGCTTCATTGTCAAGAGATAACCTTTTCGTGGAGATTTACACTATTCTGAACGTTTTAAAAGGTTGGAGAATTGAGAAACAATTTTGAAATGATATATTTCGTCCCCCTCCCAAATTATTTGTTTTTGTGGTATCTTCTTCCACTCCACAGTAGCTTATACCTGGGAGCTGCTATAGTTGTTCTGAAGAAGTGAAGTTGATGAGGGTGGGTGGGTTGGGAGGGGGGGGGGCGTAGACTCCGAAGGTGAGAGAAGGTTCTCGTCAGTGAAATCTCCGAGCGTTCACCTCCCCACAAGTTATCTAATGGTACGGAACTGAAGTTGTCAGCCTAAAGACCTGGTTCCCTTCTCCGACACAATCGGCTACTCGAGGGCCCTACAAACTCCGTTTTTACTTCTTTAAACCGAAAATTTCTTTTTGAAAAGATTCATTGGTTTGATGTTTGATTCAGTTTTGCGAGTGGCTTGACTCCTGGCCAAGTGGGGTTTTGTCTCCCCACAACAACCTCATGCTTGATTCAACTCCCCACTCTTGCTGCCATTACAACGTGTATTCGCGACGTGTGCTTCTATATTTTAAAAGTACAAGTTGACGTAAAAAACGTGAACCGTGTATCGCGGAAATATTTAAAAATCGAATGCAGTCTGATGCTGGTTGGCCGGTGTTGCTTTGAGTGAGTACTCAGATCGTCGTGCTAATGGACAGTGGATCGCTTCATTGAGCTGGGCACGTAAGGCTTAAGGGTTAATATCCAAAATTGTTTCTCGGGCAATCTTACTGACTGAAATCGAACTTGTGGATTGATTTTCGACCGCTTGACTTGTGCGCTTTACTTAACTCGCACATGCTCACTCATGAACGTAGACACTGGACTAGTTTGAGACCACAGCGTGTTGTCGCTTTCTGACATCGTTAAGGTCTGACTAGCATACGGCTTGCCACGACTTGCCACGACTGTTGTGGACTGTTCTCGGCTTCGTTTAAGAAAACTTACTGCATTATAATTACAGTAGATCGTCCTGAAACTGTAGTAATGGTGTTGACGTTACTGTTGTTCATACAGAAGGGAAGTAGGGAAGTATGCCCACTTACGAACATTTTGCTCATGTATGGGGCAAGTGAGGGGAGAACCCGTTCAAGGGATAACTGGAACTTACAAATCGTTCGTGGAGCACTGCCAAGAGTTGGTGCTGTCGTTTTTTATTTAACCGGAAGACTTTCCATTTCCAAGGATTTCGAAAAAAAAATGAAAAATTCCCAATTTAAATCACTACTCGTATATAAGTTATATACTCTGCACCTCGTAAGTCTGCTGATACAGCATCTCAACATAATATAAGCTCGCCCCGAACGCTTGGCTCCCTAGTTGTCGGTTTGCCTTTGTGTGTTGCGGCTGTTCCGTAGTCATCTCCAAATTGTACATTTTTTTCAAGTATTAATTTTTGAGTGTTGTGAATTTAAAGAAATAAATCTTTATTTATAAATAAATGTATAAATATCTTATATATAGTATTCGTACTTGGGATGAATGAATCATGTATGATTGTATGTGTAAAGAAGATTTATTCAACACATGAAAATAGTTAAATGTACAATAACATTGGTTGATTATTCATAATGGAATATAAAATATAAAACATGAAACCAACCTGTAAAGAAGAAATCAAAAACACATGAACGTTCGAGTATGAATTTAATAGTTCGGCACTTCTCCGGCGTTCTCCTCGTCATCTGAAGTTCGGTTGAACTTTACATATATAATTTCTTAAAGTTTACGTATCTGTTAGGTGAGTCCGTCTCCTCTGGCTGGTGTGTTGCTGGTGGCAAGCGCTTTCGATGTAAAGACATCATCGTCTGGCCGTTAAGTCAGTACTGGAGTCAGTCAGTTGGTCGTGGTCTTTATATATGAAAGGCAGGTAAAACGGGATGATGGAGGGTCGGGGAAGGGTCGGGGAGAGGAGGTCATGTACCTCGGGAAAACCCCTAAGGTGAATGGAACGTCTTGAATGATCTGTCAATTGTGGAATTTCCGTCTTTTTTCTGTAGGGTGGTCTGTAAATCCGTCAGTTGGTTGTTTTCGTTTGTGTAATGTTTTGAGTGGTGTGAATATGGTGTCGCATTTTGTGTTGATTTGTTCATTTATGATCTGTCCATTGAAGTTTTTTTGTTTGTAAATTTCCATGTTTTCTAATATGTTCAGTTTTCGTCCTTTGTATTGTTTGTGTAGTAAGGTGGTACAGTCCTGTATTTTGGTAGGTTCATGTCCAGTTGTTTTGAGATGGTTAGCAAAGTTTGAATCGTCTTTGTTCCTATTAAGAGATTTAATGTGTTCTGAGTATCTGGTCCGTATTTTTCGTCCTGTCTGTCCTATGTATGCGTTTGTACAAGTACAAGTTATTTTATATACCCCACTTTGGTCGAGTGGGTCTGTCTTTTCAGTCTTTGTAGTTAGTTTGGTTCTAAGTGTGTTGTCCGTACGTAATGCGATTTGTATACCTTCCTTTCGGAGGATGTTAGTTATTCCGTATGTTTTTGGTCCTGTGTACGTGAATGTGCAGCGTCTTGTTAAGGTCTGTGTATTCTGTGTTTTTGAGTCGTGTGTTTTGGATTCGTATTGTCTTAATAATTTGTTTATTGTTTTTCTGGCTGGTGTGTTGCTGGTGGCAAGCGCCGACATCAACGCAAAGACATCATCGTCTGGCCGTTAAGTCAGTACCAGAGGAGACGGACTCACCTAACAGATACGTAAACTTTAATAATTTGCCTTCTGGCGGACATAACCCCATTGCTTTAATATATAATTTCCCTCACAAACTTTTCTGGTCTTTAGTTTTCTTCACAAGTCTCCCCAAACAATGTCTTTGTTCTTCTTCCAAACATAGTTACCACATCCCGACTACTATTTATACCAAGTGCCACTACTCTCCGAAACGCTAGTGTCAGGTCATAACTCCACTGCGTTTCATGTGCTCAAATGTTTCAACTCAACTGAACATATCTTACTCTCAGCCGTTTAAGGAGAAACGCCGTGATACCTGGAAACGAGTTAGTGTAAGCTACACGCCTCGTTAAGTCACCAGGAGTTGTGATTTAATCTGCCCTCCCTCGTTTCGAATAATTAATTGTGCACCTCCCACGTGACTTGAAGTTAGACTATCTCTTGTGGAAAGAACGTATACACTTTCAGTTATTATTCACTTATTATCACCGATAGCTCCGAATTTCGCCGTACTCAAGGTCTATGTGATCACCTTTTTGTGTCTCGTTTGTGGGCAAATTACGGAATCGATAACTGAATAGCAGGTTTTCATTTATATTTCATTAAGTATTTTCCCGAGTGACCACTGTTGTCTGACCCATGTCTGACATCTCATAAAATTATTGGAACTTACGTGTAACTTATGGTCCAAAGATGCGAATAGACAGTAAACTTTTAATCTTATTTTTCTACTTCTTCTTTACTGGTGTGGGGTCATAGCGTCCTATCCACGCAAGGGTCATTGCCAAATATCATATACGACACGATAAGTCTGTTCTTGCACTGTGTGCATTCTCCGTCACAACTGAAAAAAATCATTCTGTAATCACATCATCTGTCGGGGTAAAGTATCGTCCCTTTCCTTATTCATGCACCGTCGATCTAGTCTGGCTAATAACACTCAGAGAAACATTTCCCTGTACTTTCACTACTTCTCATTTGCCATGGTTGTTGGATAATTCAAGTGCTTCGTACTTTTCTGGTGATTTCAAAACCAATTCTATTTCTTTGTAGCACTGACTATAATCAGCCCAGCATAACTGCAGTGATAATTATACCATTTACTATGACAGAGTTAGTTTTCATACATGACTGAAGGACAACAAAACTAACTTGTACACACATAGACAGTACAAACCTCTCGCACAAGTGCAAAAATCGAAGTGCTCAGCGGAAGATGCTATGGGAGCTCTACAAAGAAATCGCTTTAACTATGCACGTGATTCACTTTATGTTGACAACAACGATGACCGCATTATTTTCACACACCGTGTCTCTCAGATGTCGTTTCGTGCAACTAGTTCAGGAGGACTATTCAGGAGAAACACGGGGAGTCTACATCTAGTCTTCATTGTCACATTATTGGGCCCTTGTTTGGCCCTGTACACATTTTTGGTTGGAGTACCTACCAGTGCAGCTATGTGTATAAGACTGACAATGTGCACAGTACAATTTGACGTTAAGATGCCTTTAAGGTCGTCTACTGTCAAGCACTTGGCCACCCGTATTTTTGTTCCCTTCTCGCTGACCACTGCAAGCGTCGCAGCCCTCCCGGTTTGCTTCTTCAAGCTTCTATCTCAGTATCTGGCATTGACCTGCTCTTTCTCCCACTTTCTACTTTTCAAAAAACATAGGTTTTATCTATTGTTGCTTACTTCAGATTAATTTTATTCTTGCTCGTTATGGTGCATATCTTAGTGCACTTATCATCAGTGGACTTTCATTTGTGCTCCCTGCTCGATTTCGTTGTTGTATTGGACTTGCCTACATTCGTCTTCTGAATGTATAAATATATGAACCAGGATTCAAAATTCAGTTGGTTTCATTGGATGTGAATTAGAAAAACATCAGCATAAAACCTCCACCCTTTTCTCTTTAGGCCAAGTCGTAATTTAGGACCTAACGATGATTTTTCAAGTTTTCAAAATCGGAGGTGGACTACTTACAGTAACTTGGTTTCACTGGTTAATGGACTGTGGGGCTGTGATAAATTTGAATCTGAATGGAAGCCGCCTATGCGCGTGGGAGAACCCTTGATGACTACTTCCACTACAACACACAGTTCAAGGCTGGGTGAGGGTTAAGAAGCATCGGGGGTTACTTGTAAGGTGATTCAGCTTCCTGTAAGCTTAGCCCAGTCGCACCTCTCTCCTTGATAAATTCTTAGCCCTCAGGCTTTTTATTCTTCTAATTACCTTTGTTGCATTCCTTAACTTGGAAACCAGTTATAAGTTGAAATTTCCCTACTCTTAAACGAGGTGTGATGAGTATTCTTCGGTTTTCGTCCATCCAGTCTTCAAATTAAGGTATGCTATGAAGCGAAACTCGGTGCCTGTGTATCTTCATCCTCAAGTATCTCAAACGAAAATATAGATAGTAAGCTGGGGTTGCAAATCCCGTTTTCGTCAGAAATTAGCTAGACAAAACTATACTGTCGGTCGTTCTGTACCCTACTTCGCCTTATCGGCTTCGTCGGTTTAAAAACACCAACTCCCTCCAGCCGTGCAGTGTTCATAAGAAGAATAAAATGACTCTTTTTACCTCGAAGGCTTTCAGGACTCAAACGACGTTTACAATGATTTATGGCGCGTCTTGAATAAATGCGATCTCCTCGCTAGGACTATAACAGCGTGAACGTTAACTATCAGGTTAATGATGCTGACTCTTCCCTTCAACGTCTCTCACACGAGACTGTATCGGGCCTCACCTCATCTCAGTTCTTCCCTCGAAATATGTTGGGTTTCGTCACGAAGGCGGGCTCAAAAAAGAAACTCGAAAGGTCGCATGAAAATGATCCGAGCGATAAACGTTAGGTTTCTGAGAAACGAGAGTTAGAACGCTGTGACTAGTTGCAACACTCGATTGATGAATATCTCAATTGTCATCTGTTCAGTGTAAAAATTGACCCAATTGCTGAATGAATGTATTATTACGACAAAGGCACTATAAAGTGTATTCGCATTGAGTGCGGCATTTTCAAGATGTTGCAAATGACTGATACTGTCTTTGTAATGGGGAAAGAGAAGCTTAGGAAACCGCCAAAGAGATTTCAGGGGTCCATTTTCGGGTTTATAACTACTCGACTAAACCGAGGTTGAAGTGAGCAAACTAACCAAGCTCGGCATAGTATTCGAAGACTGTGTTGCCAGCAAAACGGTCTTTCAGCCTCCTTTGTGTTGAATCAGTGTGAAGGCCCATATGACCACATAAGAAAGTACACGGTTTGTCCAGCAAATAAAGTAACAACAGATAGATGTCAAACCAAGCTGCAATCTGAGTGGAAAAAAATGCATAAAGTGGGTCTCCAAGTTGAAAGCTCTTGTTCAACCTGGACCTTGGCTTTATTAACCCTTGTAGTATACGCTGTGTTTCAACTCTAGGCACCAGATCTATACTTTCCGTTACCTTCTTGTCGTTGGAAGAACGGCTTCCACACAAGAATTTCTGGAATGCGGCGAAAATATGGCACTTAAGGGTATTAAAAACAGAATAAACAGTAAATTGTCTATATTTCCACTGAAATAATGAGCACAATTGTTAAATCGATTTCGACGGTTAGGTCATCATCAGTAACAAACATGAACTGAAGGTACTTCATAGAAAGAACATCTTATATAGTTAGGTGAACGGAGATATTGAATCCTATTGGCTCAGAGAAGTGAAAGGGGGCGGGGCAGGGGAAACCAGAGCAGTAACATCGGAAAACTCCGATGTCAATCAACTCAAGACAATGGTGGAGGGAAAACCCAAGCTATTGTAAAAAAGAACCTATTAGTGGTGAAATGTTTTGAGGGATTACTTCATTTAGAGACTTCCCACACCTATCACTTTTAATAATTTCGAACTTTTCCAGAACATCTAACATACCTCCTTTTGGGCAAAAGTGAAGAAATTCTATATACTGCTTATTTGTTAAATCAAAACTAAAGTCATGATTGGATTCCCTCAGATGACTTGCAAACGCAGAATCACCTTTGTTGTCCCTAAAATCCTTTTCATGCTCTTTTATTCGTTCCCTAAATTTCCTACCAGTTTGACAATACTCAAGTCCACATGAACATTTTAGTTTATAGACCCCACTTTTATCTTGGACGTTAATTTTATCCTTAACAGAGCCCAATAAAGCTTTAAGACTATTTTTGTTTCTAAAACCTACTTTGAAACCTAGATGATAGAACTTTGCCAAGTTTATCCTAAATTTTCCCATAGTAAGGTATTCCTATCCATTTTTTCTCTTCTGCCACATTTTCCCTCACTAAATTTGAGACCCCTTCCCTACTTTTTTTCCTAAGAACCCTATTCCAAATAAAGTCGATGAGCTCTCCTCCATATCCATTACTCGCTGCTATGCTTTTAATGACTGATTTTTCTTTTAATAAATTTTGACTATTCATTGGTATAGACAGTGCCCTATTGATCATACTATGGAAGGCCGCATGTTTATGAACCAGAGGATGATTTGAGGTACTATGAATAGTGATGTCACTATACGTAACTTTTCTATAAATTCGTGAAATTATGTTTTTTGTTGATCAGTGAAATAGACAAATCTAGAAAATTCAACTTATCTCCGCCCAATTCAAGGGTAAATTGAATGAACGGATCCAGTTTATTAATTTTTTCATGAAAGGAATTTAATTGTCTTTCGGTCCCTGTCCATAAGATTATGATATCATCCACATATCTATACCAATACAAGAGGCTGTTTGATTTACATTTTCCAAAAATTTGTTTTTCAATATAATCCATATAAATGTCCGCCAGCAAAGGAGACAGTGGAGAACCCATCGCAACCCCCGGCTGAGTATAATATTTACCCTCAAACATGAAATAATTCTGATCAATACAAACAGACATTAAACTAGACAATTCATTCTTTTCAAAAATATCGAGGTTCGAACTATGGATAAGCCCATTAACCACATCTTTGCAGGTAGCTACATCGATATTGGTAAACAAGCTCACCACATCAAATGAAGCAAGTTTGGCATTTGGAGGTGCTTGTATATCTTTAATTTTTGATACCAAATCTTGTGAATTTAGGACGGTGTTTTGTGGCCGAAAGTTGATTTTACTCCTAAACAAAATATTTAATTTTTTAGCCAATTTGTAAGCTGGGGCACCAATATATGACACAACTGGTCTCATTGGTACTCCTACTTTATGAATTTTTGGAAGACAGGATAACCTAGGCGCATGAGGACTTTTTTCTATGAGGTACCTTCAGTTAATGTTTGTTACTGATGGTGACCTAACCGTCGAAATCGATTTAACAATTGTGCTCATTATTTCAGTGGAAATATAGACAATTTACTGTTTATTCTGTTTTTAATGAAATGGGTTTCCACAATATTCTCGCGAATGATTTAGTTCATATGCACTTAAGGGTGCCAGCTTAGGAGCATATAAAGGATGAGTCACAATATCCCATATTAAGGACACAAGCAGGATGCTCAGCCGCATGGGCTGTGATGATGTCATCAGGAAGGTGCACACTCCCATCATCCCCACTTTGTGTCCTTTTTGTTGCCATTCTAGCAGATTGCAGCCCTCCGCATTGCATGTTTCTATTTCTAATAGTGTACTGCTGTGACCCTGCTTTGAAACTTGTTTCCAGCCGGTAGACGACGCCGGAGATGAGAGTTGTGAGTACACATACCCCGGAGTTGCACAGCAGTATACTGTGTTCTCAGATTCTCAAGGTAGGAAATTAATTCCTCTTCTCTCATCCACAAACATTTATGGTGCCTGGCGACAGTAAATTTTGTTTTCTGGGTTTTATCCTTGTTCAGCCCAACAATTTTTATTAAATCGTTCACCTGTGGTTTCGCGAAGATACATGATTTATCGGTCTTATTTTCCTCAAAATAACATTCTTCCATGTCCACTTGGTAATACTCTACGATTTCCTGTCCGGCCTTCATTTCACCCCAGTTTAACTTGATATCTCAGCTATTTTAGTGTTACATTATATTAGAGCCAAACTGAAGTCATCCCCTACGCAGACCTCCATCACATTCTGCCGAGCTTTGTTGAGAACATCCCAGTAGTTCAATGGCTCTGCCAATTGTAGAATTACCAAGGGTTCCGCTCGTCACTCGGCTGGTTTTGAGTTGCTACTGGCTGCTGCAGTGGGACTGGGTAATTTGGTTACGCCTACTGGGCCATACCGTGAACTGCCTAATCGATAATATGTTGATTGTACTCGTACGTAGACGTAGCAAATACAGGTATTAGTATACAGTAACGTGTTTGCTACTGAACACCATTACCATACCGTCTGGGATGAGATTGCAGACACCAAAACTAATTTCAAGTGAGAGGAAAAGTGGCGGGAATCGAAGACGTTATGTGAGATGTAACAACGATGCTGCCCACGAGTTTACCCGATCACAATATTGGCTTTCGCTATATAAAGGAAACTCCTGGGAGAAATCGGAAAAACAGGAGCGTTCGATTTGCACGAAGCGGGTTTTTGAGTTGGCTGGGATACAACCTGCTGAATCGATGGTCTCACGCAGCGTAACGAATAAACGAACATAATACTTAACTTAATTTTGAAGTAGTAAGGATTTAATTTGGCTTAATATGGCCAATCACCGTGTGTGGCTTATAAATGCGCTTCAATCAATGGCACTTACCACTTTTGTTGGCCGAACTAACTACGCAGCTCTGGTTAAGCACTACACACACAACTTAACTATATTAACCCCACGATGAAAGAAATAGTGAGGCAAGCGCGGATCAGATGCACGCGCATGCAGGAGACGTACACGGGAAGAGGCTTACACGATTGTTTCTCATTGAGGGAATTTCATGGTTGAACTCGTCCACTCTCTAACTTGACCAAAGATTCAACTCAATCCGCTCTCATGAGGCCGTAGCATTTGGAACACAAAACGAGCATCCCACTGCTTACATAAAAATTGTGGGCAGTGACCTGACATAGTACACCCATGAAAAACACGCGCTCCACAACGTTACGCAAGATCTCATTATCGTGCAGAAATTCGTCGAAATCACCTTCCGTTCAATCAACTTCAGATTCCCGAGAGCTCAGGAAACGTGAGCTGTAAACACCGACACATGAACATCACATGAGGAACATGTTGTGTTGCCAAGATTTTGGTTGCTAGGATTCCTGTTTTTTGTTTACTTGATACAAATAAAGATTCGGCTTTTTTCGTTGTGATTTCATATCAAGTAGTTGCTTAATGGATGATATCATTGGGATAAATTACACTAGAGCCATTAAAGAATCGTCAAGTGTAAAAATTTGGCAAAAGGTACTATATGGTGACCAGGGTTCCCAAACAATAACAGAAAGTCACCATCTGTTTTGTTTGTGCCCAACAGATATCCAACCCGTCTGAACCTACGAAACCCACTCCATTTACATCACTTTCGTGATCTCTTGTTGGCGTCAATATACTCGAAGATAAAGGAAGGGATCATATAGTGATTCAAGACTAGTTTTCAAGATTTTTAGAAATTGTGGCGGTAGCGTCAACTAACACACGGACTATCGTAGATACTCTGAAAAAATGTTTTTGAAGACAAGTTCCATACTGTGTTAGATCAGATAATGGACCACCTTTCAATAGATACGATTTCGAAACGTTTGCTAAAAGGTACTGAATCCATCACGAAGTATAATTCCACTTCGTTAGAGAACAGCTACACCCCATCAGAGCTATAAAATGAAAGAAAGCTACGGGCAACTGTGCCAATCGCTTTGAAAAACTTGGTACCGAAACAGCCTGATAATGAGGTTTGAGGAATAAGGAAAGACGGATACGCTTAAAGTGAAAAATAAATGTTGATCGTTGACATGGAAGCCATATAGAGTTATCCCACCTTCAACCGGGACAATCTGTATGGATAAATAATATGAGAATGGAAGTAGTATGCCGACTGGACCTACCGAGATCTTTTTTCATCAACAAACATAGGGGAGACGAAATAAGGAGAAATCGTTTCCATTTGATACCTTTGAACGCGGGAAGTATTTAGAAAAAAGAAATTCCAATATCAAAGATCTTTGAACGCTGGTATTGATATAAAAGAGAAGGAAAGATGCTGTGTTGCCAAGATATTGGTTGCTAGGAACATATCTCAAGAAGTTTTGTACATCATCTTAATGTCTCAATATTGCTGACCATAGCCTCGAATTCGTAATCGACGAGAAAGATTTATAATGCGCCAAAGCATTTCACTTAGACTTTTGAGTCTCCTGCGTTCAAAACACTCGTTTTGGGTCTGGTGTGTGGTTGATTTAATTCATTTTACTCGCATTGACGTTCGGTATGTTCAATACTCCGGGACCAACTGGCACTTGAGGACATGAAGGTACAAGAAACAAAGGATGTATCGTTTTCTACCGCGCATTGCACGCATAAATGGAGCATCTGGTAGTGGATATACACAACAAATGGAAATGTTTCGTGAGCATAAGCACGCTGAGGTAGATAATATCCTGACAAGTGGATAGACCCGTTAGGTGATTACTAGTTGCGTCCAAGGCAAAACAGTTCAATAGGTCTTGTATGTCAACAGGAACATTTTTTGTTAAAACTGGGCTAACAATTTCGTTTAGTTGGTCCAGAGCTAACTGCACCAGTGAGACAGAAGCCGATCTGTCCTGAGTAAATGGTAGTACAGTGTCTTGATAGCACACACCTCAAGCTGCCTTATGGATGGGTTGGAAGGGTGGTAAGCGTAATAGCGTAATGCCACCTCTCACCTATACCTCTTGACAGTCTTCTTCTGACTTTCAGGATGCCTTCAAATTTGAACTTTTCAGAAGAAAACATCAGCGAAAAGTTTGAAGATGACAGATGCTCTGTTGAATCTGCACTCCTGACCTTAAAGCCTTCTAGTCGTTATTATTCCTTAGTCATCAAACAATGAGGCGGCGTCCTATGGATTGCGAAATCCACCGCGAATCCCGATGAGCTGTCCAACTGTTTACTGTTTTCTGAATGTCACTGATTCAACTTTGAGGTTTAGTTGTCTTGCCCTCCAAAAAAATTGCTGAGGTCATTGAGAATTGGAGAGGAATGAAATGTTCCAAGGTCTTCTCACCGGTGTAAATGATAAATATTACTGTTTTGTGTCTTGTGATTGCTAACTGACAACGTTGCTCAAGGTGCTTGTAGAAAAATCACTAACTCAGTACAGAAACAGTGTTAAAAAGTGGGTATTTGTTTTGAACTTTTTGAAAGTTAAAAATTTAATTTAATTATTCTACGTTCTTTAATAATTTCAGACCTCCTTCACCAATCAATAGCTCTTGAGAATCAGTGTGACTGTACCCTCAAATAGGCACATGCATCCAGCTGTAAGAGGTTGTAAAACTCGTTTCTGAGGGACGTAAAAATCAATATAGAACGGCTCGTAGGATTCTCTTGCCCGTTTACCTTATAACCGCCCAACGCTGTCATCCTTTACGCATTTTTGCTTGCTGGCATGCGTTTTTGACTACCCAACCCGGGAATTGAAGCGTTATGCTAATGTTGCTACATCCTCAACTGATCAACAAGATGAGAGCAGCCTGCAAACCTCGCTTCATTGTTTTTCAAATGTTTCTGAGCGACGTACAGTACACACTAGAAGGATATATCGTAGTCGAATGTACCTGATTATACAAAACTTAATGCCAAGCATCATGTAATCTTCAACAAAGCTACATAGTAATTCAAGGCTCTCAGACCCGCTGAAACACTGAAACGTTGAGTTCGAGTTTCAACGAACCAGAAAGTGAGAGCTGTTGAGAAATGTACGCAATATGCACCGCAAATACGATGTACATAGTATATCAACATTGATTGACGAACATCAGCATTAGATTATTATTATCGATATTGCGTACAGATTTTTGAGGACCAGTGTATTCATCACATTAATCCACATCTATTGTTAAAGAGATATCAGGCACGTAGATGCTGCAGTACATGTGTCAAATCCCTTCTTTTCTGTTGTTAGAGTTAGTGCGATATGATAATGAGAAGGAAGACTTTGATTGGGGGAGCCCCAGGGCATTGCATGTCGAACTTGGTGAGGGTCGTAACTTTCGCTCACCAGAGCCTGGCGAGAAGATAGGCCTCGAGGAACCGCGCAGGCCAAGCTCCTTATAACCCACATTGAGGCGTTTGAAGACCCCGTTCCAGCCACGACCTTGATATGAGTTCGAAGGAGTTACACAATTTCACCGAACCGGCTTCCAGTCTTCCAACCCCCTTCTTCCTCTGACGACTCGCTTTCGTTGGTGGTGTTTATTTTCTCTGGGATTGGACGGACGAGAGGGTGCAAGCACGTTTCAGCGTTTGAGGCCAGGAGACTGTGGAGCAAGTTGGCAGCTTCTTGCTGCGTGTGACGTGTGTGACGTATCTGTTACTTCTGAATAGTTTCAGCTCTCGTCTAGCAGGTAAACCCCAATTGTAACTGATGTTGGCGTTATAACGTGAAATATAATATATATATATATAATATACCCAACAATGTAACACCCTGAAAGATAATTTCTCCAACCACCAGGAAACGTAGTGTCTCTGTTCTGCTTATAAATATCCGTACTTGAGAATGAGTATGAGTACGCACCATCCTTTGCGAGTCCCCTACCTCTTCCTTCTAAATATAAGCACTTCTCAGCCGAGGAGAGTTCCACATATTCTGTCATCAGGGTTGCAGAAACTGATTTAGGTTGATTCCCTTACACTAAGGATTGGTTCATTAACTCTCCAGTTAAAACGACAAAATGGCAGCCGTCGGTCAACGATATTTGGTGAGTAGAGATAGCGAGAGTATTTAACTCAGATGACTGACACCTAGTGCTAGCCGGCCGTCAAAGTGGATTGATGAATGGGTAATTGGTGGTTATTCGAAGATTTGATTTATTTGGCCCTGCAAATTACGTGGATAAACCGTCCCTAAATATATTCGAAGAGCATCGTTTAAAGTTAACGTCAGGTGTATGTCGTTTGACATGTATTTTCGTCCTACTGTGACCACTAATGATTCTCCTATCTCGTCGGGGTTTGAGTCCTGAAGTTTTGAGTCGTGAGACCTGAATCTTCCAACTTCATACTTACATGATTCATTGTGGAGAAAGCTTTGTGAGCGAAGATCCAACAATCCATAAGAAAAGCTCTTCCAGTATCTCCATTTGGAACAGTCGGTCGTTAGACTTCAAATATTCCTTCAGCGCTTAGAATGGTTCGTTCCATTTCAAATAGAACGATCAGTGATCCCATTTATTGTCTATCACTCCTCTCGTACAACGATGTTGACCTCTACTGATGTAGTTCTAATTTAGTTTGCATCTGTACGCAACTCACTACCCCGCTTCCATTCAGAATGGTGTGCTCTTAATGCTGTCTGTGAAGATGTAGAGCGTGACAGAGATATTCAGTACATAACTGAGTCTTTCACTACTGCACCTACGGGCAGTATTGTGAGAATCACATCGACTAAGGGATACAATGGATCATTCATGAGACACTCTGTGCGGTACTCCAACATCTGGCAGTCCATTTCATTAGACCACTGTCGCAAATGGCACACAGCGGGCATTGCTTAGTTTCTTGGCTTCGTAGTTGTAAATAACCAGTTTCGCGCATATATTTGCGGAAATTTTACACACCGTAATTGTATACTCGTAGTTCCTTGAGCAGCCGCGCGCGGAAGAGTAATCCAACAATTCAGTACAATAAGGATTCCACGGATAGAGAAATCGCTCTAAGAACTAAGAAATAGTTACTTAACTTGTACTGAAGTCGCCCCATCAAAATCACATGTTGCTAGGATTGGAGTGATCAACTCAGACCGCTGGCACTGGCTCACCTTAAAGTATACGCTCTATTTCTCATTTTCTTGAGCGTGAATAGACTTCGGGTCTTTGAATAGTTCGTTGTTAGAAGGAAGAAGAGAAACCCGTTCAGTTGTAAACGAAGCGTGTCGGTTATTCTCCGAACATAACTGTCTACCCCTAATCCTCCTATGTGGAGACTGGAGAAGGAGCCGTTCGACCGAGTTTTCAAGAACAATGTGTGATTGAATGCAGGCCGTGAACCTCATACTGAGATACCGGGAATGTGTTAACTGGTCTGTATGCTAAGCAAGTGACCGCTCATCAAACTGTCAATATTCAGTTGACCCCACATTATCATGCCTCATGCCTCATTATCTACGGGAAACGTAGATATTTCTGACTCATGGATCATCCAAATATAAAATGTACGCTGTTGAGTCCAGTCGATTTCAGTTGCTTGATACAGCGATATCGTTCTTCAGACTGAGCTTTAGGTCGATCTCTTCGATCCAATGATGCTGACGCTAACTCAAGAACTATCAACACCACATTTGGTTATCTTGTCTAGGAGTAATGTACAGAGTTTGCGAGAAGACCGTCGTCAATGACTTCTTAATTCTTAATTTTTCTCTATGATCCGCATCTCACCTTTCTTATCCTCAAGAACAGTTCTCAGGATACGACCAACGGCTTATATAAACAGCGTCAGAGACAGTCCCCTGCTTGACGCCAGTCTCAATCCCAGACGGGAGTGTTTGGCAGCTCCCAGAGGTGAACGATTTCATTAACAGCAGATTTCAGCAGAGAGATTTCATCTACGCTGTACTGACCCCTTGTATGATTATTAATCTAGTGGAGAATTTTCCACGAAATTTTCTAGTTCAGAGAGTCAAGTCAAGCGCTTTCTCAAATTCAATGAATGCAGAGGGATTTCCCCTTCTACATACGAAAATTCGTGGCACCCTTATAAGTGTGTGTAGAAATGTTACTCCTTGGCATTATAGAAGTCTTCACTATAGGTCCACTTTTTCACTCTGGTGGGGGTTCGTATTTTCTCAATTTTTTTTTCAACAGGCTTATCCTGTGAGCTTTCATAAAATAACTAGACAACTTTACTGTAAGAATTGGCATTTCCAATTATACTGATGTCGTTTCAATACTAAATTATTTTTCGTCTTACAAGGTGGACATACATTCTACTGCAAATAATTTATTAATTCAATACATTCATGAAAATGACAGATGACGAGGGGTGCAGGAGCAACTTTCTAGGCCTTTGAATGGTCGTTCGGTCATTGCCCATTGTACACGACCGTTTATGACTTATTTAAGAAGCATACCCCCGAATCATCTGTTGTGTTTCGCTTTAACTGTAGCGCACTTTGTTATAAAGAAAATGTGTACTTCATGTGATCACTTCATCAGCCTGATCACGATAGACCTTTACCTTGCCGTAACTTATTTCACGACGGTAGTTTACGATGAATTTGAATTATTTCCCAAGGAATTTGAAGCCATTTAGCAATTTTGTTGAAACGTAATCTCTTGGGATTTTCGTCATGAAGTGACAACTCTAAAGAGCTTCGGACTACAAATAAACAAGACCCTCGGTGTCAGTAGAGTTTAAGTGACGAATTCAAATTACCAGCCAGCAACGTGGAAGGAATATCTTTACAAGAAGTAGACAATAAAGGTGTTTTATGCGTTCTCTCTTCAACGAGTCAGCCTTCAATTGGTTTCCTCGTGCCTTTAAACACGTTGATTGTACTTTGGGCTTCAAGTTGGCCAAACATTCGCTTCGATTTTATCCCTCATATATCCCTGACTGAAGAGCGAAGGGCATTACTCTTTGGCCACTTATAATGAATTCCCTTTGGCAATGGCTCATGAATGGGGATTGTATCGACAGTCAGTTTACGAGTGCAATTTCCTCATTAGTACCGAAGGCTTTTTTGGCAGTGTCAACAAAGACACATTCACCGTAGTTTTAGAATTTTCTCTTAACATTTCCACACAGGAATTTTTCGCTGAATGCACGTGAGGCCAAGAAAAGTTGTGTGATGCGTCGCACCTCATAGTTCTTTATAAATACCGGTCAAACGATATCTGGTTCTCAGAAAAACTATTGTCGTAGTTCAATAAACTACCTATACGACGAGAGTTTAATGACGCTTATAAATAATGTAATATTGTAACGTAAATGGGAGTAACCTCTGAAATTCCAGTATCTCAACCACAAACGTGGTACCATTTTTCACAGTTTTTTATCCGGTAATTCCAAAACAGAAAATACGATCCTTCTCGAGAAATCTGTTGACAGTCTCATAAACTGTATGTGTATTGATTGCTAGATAACCTTCGTGGCATGAGTAGGAGAACCTCAATGAATTCCGAAACTTCAAGAGTGCTACCGCTTCCTACATACTACGCGTTGTAACGTAACAAAATATTAACAAACGAACTGAGTGAAAAATAACTCGGATAAGTTGGGAAACCTACGAAAATCGCTGAATGCGTGCGGCTGAGGAGAGTTGTGAGATGCACCGCACCCGATATTTGGGTTTTTGGTCACAGCAGAGGCATTCCCTTTCACTTTGGAACTCAAGGAAAACCAACGTGCACGAGCTTATAGAGGAATTCTATGAATGAGGATTGCAGTAAAGCCGACGACCCCAATTCACTTGGCTGACCACAATTGAGTGGCCACTGCAATTTGTGCGTTAAAGATTGCATAGTTTACTTCGATCCAGTTGTCTTCCTGACACATTTGAAATTTGAACCTTTGGAAATATCCCATCTCATTTGGCAGTTTCATTTCGTCTCCCATTTACAATACCACACATTTACTCATTTACATTAACGATTTACACGGTCGTCATTTTTCCCATGAACGGATTAAAATTTACTATATGGTTGGAAGAGAGGACAGATTTATCATGATAATACACTGCATCCCACATTTGAGGCAGCAGAGCACGATTCGTCTCTTCCTCGGCGCTTGTCTGAACTATTAATTAGAAGGCGGATGCGGAATAAATCAAACGATTTCTTTTGTTCGGCTACTTCAGAAGGTGGTTGAGACATATTCTGCTCTGGTGAGGGCATTTAATCCCGCGTTTTTCAATGAAATTCCATTCATCATGCTTTGGCTACGTGAGAACATCTATTTGTATGCTGAGTGTACTTCCCTTCGTTCTTTCAAACATGATGCTCAACGAAACGAAGGTTACATTATTTATTCTCGTACACAAGCTAATACAGTGATGCTTTTGGTTGGACCGAACCTGTTCTAAGAGCGTGGGAGGCACGCGATCTGTTAGCTCAAATGTAATTACGAACCCAGTATTTTATTTTGGCTTCATAAAAGTTGCACACCTTCTGAATTGTTTGATCTTTATAAGAAGGAATGTAGGAAGCAAAGTTTTTCATCATACCTTTACATTTAAAGAAGAGTTTGAAATGTAATTGAAGAGTGTAGCTGTTGTGTGTCTATGATCACGTATGAGAGAAACCAAATCATTGCATCAAATCAGGTCAAATTCGATGTCTGTTCTGTAGACAAACATGGGACTACGAGTAAAATCAGCCCAAAATTAACTACACTTACTGTAATGACCAAAACACCAATTAATTTTTCAGTGAAAAATGAACGTAACGATTTGGGATAAATTTGGTACTTGAATAGTTCGAAATGACGTCACGGTAGAGTAAAATATCTATCTGTGTAGGAAATGACGACACAACACAGTAAATTACCAACAATGTTGGTGAAAATCTATTTCACGGCAGTTATTTAGGCCCGAGAGTTAATAGGGGAGTGTCTGTAGTGAGCACTGGGAGACGAGTGTATCTGGAAAGAGCTGGGTGTGTTGGAGAAGGAGGAAAATTGAGGGGAGGAAAGGATATTTTCGAAGGTCAAAAAAGGGGAAATCCGAACTGTCGGGAGGAAAAGGCGACTATGGACTTTTCCGTGGCAAGCATGAAAAAGGGCCTGAAATTGGATCTTCCCAGCCATGTTGCAGCATGTTAGGGAGGCTTCCGATTCTGGTGAAGCTTTTCAGGGCAAGTTATGTCCTTGGGTACATACCCACTATGTGGAGGAAGGTGAAGGTGGTCTTTATACCAAAGCTGGGTGGCTCCTCAGCCCTGGCTAAGGCCAGCTGGCGAGCTGGGCGGCCGCCCCATCAGTCTCATTTCCTTAGGGCTGAAAACAATAGAGAAGATAGTGCACCTATCAATAAGGAACTACTATCTCACTCAGAACCCCATTCGGAGTTCCCAGCATGTCTATCAGAGGGGGAGATCCACTGAGACTGCTCTAAGGGAATTGGTGACAGTGCTGGAGCGTACTCTGAGATCCGGAGAGATTGCGCTGTGCTGCTTTCTGGATATTGGTGGGGCTTTCGACAATACGCCATATGCCTCAATTCGTGCTTCGGCTGGTAGGAAGGGAGTAGATTCTTACCTATTCTCTTAGACCTAGGAGATCCTTAGTAGCAGGGTGGTCTGTTCAGAGTTGAGGGGGGAGACACTCTCTGTGGTGCCCACCAAAGGGTGCCTGCAGGGGGGGGGGGTGCTCTCCCCTCTCCTCTGGTTACTGATAGCTGATACCCTTCTTGAGCTACTGGAGGAGGAAGGCTACAAGGTAATATACGGACGACCTGGTTATTATAGTCAGGGGTCGCGAGTGTAATCTGTGAATGCATGCAGCATGCACTGAATACCCTACAGAGATGGTGTAATGGGCAAGGACTATTTGTCAATCCAGACAAAAAGAGCCTGGTCCCATTCATTAGAAGGCATAGTCTTGCACTGCGGGAACTCAGGCTGGGTGGTAAGGTGGTGAAAGTCCGGCATGAGATCAAGTATCTGGGAGTTTTCCTTGATGGGAAGCTCACATGGGCCACACACGTGACAAAAGCCTTACAGTGGGCATCGGTGGTGATGTGGGCAGCTCAAGGAATGGAGGGGAAGACATGGGGGCTGGGGCCTGGGTTGATCCGGTGGCTGTACACTGCGGTTGTTAGGCCTGTAGTCACGAATAGAGCCTTGGTCTGGTGGACTAGGGTAGAAAACCAAACAGTGTTGTTGCAGTTGAATAAACTGCAACGTAGGGCGTGTCCATTTCAAGCTGTACGATAAAATGCCCTAATGCAGCAGCTGGTGCAGAGGGGACAGAAGCGGCACAGGGTCTACATCATAGTGGACAGTCAGGCCACTGTCAAGGCAAAAAAAAAAAAAAACCCCCGAGCTCAAGATCCCTACTACTTTGGCCTCTGCCAAGCATTTTCCCTCGCGCCGCGGCAGCAGAATAACCCTTGAAATGGGGTTACTCAATTGGCAGGTGGTGGTTGAGCTAGGAAGGGAGGCTTGCGCACACAAGGACTGAACGGGAGGATGTGGCAGAGCTGAGGAGATGCGAGGGCCACAGCATAGAGTGATGGAGCAAAGGTAGGTGTTTGGAGGCCAATGATCAAGTGTTGAGTTGAGTACGACCACAGAGCAGGTTCAAAGGGGAGGGTGAATGAGTGAGCACAAAGGGAAGTACACGGAGGTGGTGGAATAGGGTAGGCACACTGGGATGGTGCAAATAGGGCATGTGCGAAAATGACATGAATTAGGACGTGGGAAGTGAGAACTAGAGTAAGGAGTGACTTGTGAAAAAATGGTTGTGAGTTGCCTGAATTAGATATGGATCTAAGAGGAGCTGAGGGCTGCCTCTGATGAAGACAACCTGAAGGCTCCCTCCTATTTTATACTGAGGGGAACTAGTTTACACTATCCAGAGACGTACTTTGTGTTAAATTGGGTGGAGGCGATTTGAAGTTGGAAGGAGCAGGCGTAGGCGGTTGACAGGTGATGCGGCCATTTCAAGTGTTGTGGGGCTTTGTGTGGATTGAGGCGGTTAAAAGTTGGTATGGACGTGGCCGCTGCGAGCAGCTAGCTGGCCCCTGAGTGGAGAAGCGGTTCAGTGATGAGCGAGAAATTTGAGGGCTTTCCCATCCGGACAAGAGATTGTCAATGAAATGGTGAACGGCAGCAGTGGTTGTGAGTTACTGTGGGATGGCGAAGATGGAGCAGGTGTCAAAAAGGCTGGGAACAGCCCGATCTCAAGATCCCAACTAGTTTAGCCTGCACCAAACAGTTAGACTAAGCCAGAGTTTTTCCTTTGAACCAGGAGATTAGACATTATTCTATGCGCAAATTTTTAAATACATGTATAAAGAGCCAAACAAACAAGTGGGCTCGGATGAGCCTAGAACTTGAAATTGAGAGCATTTGAAACGACGTTTGAATAGTGAAGGGATGTGTAGGGATTACTTTGTGCAGGAGTATACGACGAGAGGATGTTACAGAAAGTAACTGGGAGGGAGTGTGTAAGAGTGTGGGACTTGTAAACTCGATGAACGCATTCATTTTAAACCGCGCGTTAACGTCCAGAGAGAACCTAGCCCAAAATCTGGAGACTACCGTCATCCATTTATTGAACATAAATTAAATATGAGAATGGCTCTCCTACAATTATCTCTCTGACTACAAATCGCATTTCTTCATCTGCAACTAACACACAACTGCGTTATATCAGAATGTTTAACAGATTTAAGGCGAAACTCCCAGACCATCATTTTGGCTGATCGACAAGACACCATTGGCGCGATCTGTTTTAAAATTTTAAACAACATTTTGTATCTTTTCATTTCACTTGTCTACCTACCGGGTTCTGAACTCTGTTTTCCGTCTCTTCCGCCATTCTCATCCGTTATTTAGGATGGAAAGTCTGTTCAAACTCGTCTACGATTGTATTAAAATAATCGATTCATTGCTGTATAATATAAATAATTTTGAAGTAGCAATTTATACTTTTCTTGTATCAAATGCATCTCAGTGACGACAGTTTTGTTTTATGAGCATTGAAATTGGTGTTTTCATTTTATTTTCCCATTCTTTTGCGTTATTATTCATTTTAACGAAAGTGGGAAAGACCGACTGGACCCTTTTTTCTATTTTGTGTATATTCTGCACGGTTTATCGTCCTACATATATCTTAATTTTTTAAGTAAATACTTTCCCTTTTTTGTAAATATTTGTTTGTGTATTGAGCCTTTAAAATAAATAAACATTAACGTTTGTATGCGATGTAATTCATATGCTTTGTAATTAACAAATCCACTACCAATCAGATGGTTCGGTCATTATCATGTGAGTTACTAGTTGAGGGAACGTTAAGGATCTAGACGGCACATCACAATCGCTGTTTATGTTGCATAATTACTATTCATGTTGCTGTTCCTCAATGGGGTCTGTAATCGTCGCGTAAGAGTAGACCACCAATAACAGCAAATAACAACTGTTTGTGGGTATTTCGCCACGTTCCGAAAATACGCAGCATGATAGGGAAGCCAAGACGCTCGAAGCGAATGAAGTAATTTCTGGTTCGAAAATAGCTCTCATTACGAACGAAGGCGGATGAGTCTTTTCTGACTATCCTGGTTGACTTGAAGGGCCTGCACCATTGCGGAAATAGGCGGCCTGAGGTGTGGGAAGTGTGTTGTCAACTGTTTACCGAAATTAACCCATTGATTGCCACACGGAAGTTATTAATAAATCAACCACGAGAACATCGTTTGCGATTGGGGATCTTGAAGGGTACCGACATGAAATAAGGGAAGTTGTTTTTTTGCTGACTCGACACTACAGCCTCCAATCGGAGGAAGCCCGAAGGAACTATGGGCAAAAAGGATTTTGAAAAATATCAAAAAAGCAACTTTGACAGTTTTATCGCAATTACGCAGTGTTTGGTAAAGTTTTACGGGTACTTTTCGTTGATGAGCCGATTCAAACAAGTCTCAGAGATATATGACTGCGTCTAGATCGAATAAAGTGAAACCACAGTAATTATGGGGAGCCAACGTCTACTAATTGAAAGAACTCGCTGCACAATAGCGGGAGTAATCGTTTCATCGTTTGAACTCCCTCAGGTCTCACTCCAACCACCCGTCAGCATAACTCGTAACATTATGCCAATTGCCTAAAGACGCCTGGAATATGTCATTTTCGTCGTTTTGTTGTAGTCAGGTCCTGTTTTGTATGGTTCTTTTGCATTTGTCGTAGTCGACTCAGATGGAAAACAGTGTAACCACATTAAATGCAGTGAGTCTAAGTCCACTACTCAGAAGAACTCACGCCAATTGCCGTGCAGACCTGAGACAAGCTGTGCAATAGAATAATGAACCGTGATAAATTATGAATAATAAATGATGTGACAATTTTCTGTACCTTTCCTTTCTCATTTTTCGTACACATACAAAGCAGATTGTATGAAGTAGAATCAATGGAAATGAAGGGTGAGGGGCCAAATTCCACCAAAACTGAGGGGAGCTAAAATCACAAAACGAGATTTCTCGAATATTAATAGTTTTTTTTCAAAATTGTCCTAACTATTTGGTTGAAACTCATAGGTTTTATTCCACTAAACAGACGCTACTTCTGTTCTTAATGAGCTGTTGACGTGGTATTTCAGCGAATTTTCACGGGAAGAAAGGTTATAAGCGTACCATCTTCCAACCTATAAAGTATGAAGTTCAAAAGTAACTGGGCGCTTAAGCCCTCCGTAAACCTGTCGGCTAAAATACTACATTTTACCAGAGAAGCTTAAGCCTAAATCACCAGTGAGATGCTGGTAACCAAGCAGATCTCGTAAATTAGATGCAAGGAAGACTGTGTAGTTCCCTCCATCGCAACCTCTCGGAAGTTTCTCACTTGGCTCGTTTCACTGAGGACTCTTAGAATTTTCAACGTGATATCCAACAACCCTTGAATAGCTTGGCATCCCTGAAGAATCTAAACTGAATTCATCAACTTAAGTGCAGCGGCAAACTTTTAATGATGTTTGCCTTCAATAGTTCAGAAATATTCCTTAATGTAACCTGCAGTTTCTGAGCCGCGTTTGCTAACTCTGCGCTAGCTTACCTTCCGATGAATTGCAACGTGACGGGCTAACTGCTGTATATCAACTATTAAATATTCAAACCTTGGTAAGATGAAGCGCATGTCTTCGCCGGTAATGGTTTTTCTTCTGAAATGCGCAATGAACTAGACTCTGCGCTACTATGTCATATGCGAGTGGGCAAAATCGATTATCATTTGATCACATGAGAGGAAACATGGAGTGTCGAGAGAGAGCCGGTATGTACGAGTACTTTTTCACATCATCGCGCGAGCCTTATAGTACTGGTTTTACATTTGAATTTAATGTAACTGATATACGATTGAGTCGTCTCGAGATACTCTACTATCCTGTGGAAACAACAATTATTTACTTTCTCGTACTAGTAAACCGCTCAGAGAAGGATCCGGACCACTCACTGAGAAACAGACGCAAGGATAAATCTGTTAGAAACTTCTGAAAGAAATGACCTTCTTTTCTTCGCTAAAAACAGGAAGATCCGATTTGTAGCAGATCGGAATAATGAGATTGTGTTCTCAGCTCAGTTTTCTCTCAGCTTCGCGTCAGAGGTGAAGAATCGTCGAATATCGTTATAAACCTAACGAATGCTTTTTAGTTGGTGACCTCAACAATCCTCATCCAGCGGGGGCTAAACAATACACTCGAGACAGGTGCATATAACCAAAACTTGTTACCACTTATTAGCCGAATCTAGCACTGTTACGACAATTTATGTAAGAGGGGGTTCTCTTTCTTACGGCGTCCCTCTCTGACTTCCAGTTAATACTCCAGATTAGTGATTAGACATAACGATTTCTCATCAGGACCGTTAACTGAAGGGGTTTCCTTCTCTCTTCGTTAGAATCTCTCACATTAGTTAATACCCATTTCTTGAAAAAACTTGTTATTGTTTTCTTCTCGAGAATCTTCTACCGATAAATAGATATGAGTCAAACTCATTGGACGTTCGCATCGTAACAGTTGAGTAACGGCTTTCATTTCAACTATCGGTATCACTTAACCGCGCCACCTTATCCAACAGGTCCAATTGCTGAAACCGACGGAGCCGTAACAATCGTGAATTATGGGGTGTCCGATGGACTGGAACAGAAGAAGACGCTGCGGTGAACAGAAACTGCGTTTATCGTGTGACGACGGAAACATCGCGATGAAAAATCAGCGATGTTGCGCATAAACATTAGTTTAACGGTATAATAAAGGCAAATGAACATATTTTTGTATTTCAACTGTGCATTTGGGTTTCCATAGTTTTAAGAATTTCGAGTAATTTCGGACACCAAAAAAAAGCGGAATGTCATCATTTCAATGCTTCAAGAAGGCTTCACGCTATTTCGTTGGGCAGTTGCTACACGGTACTATACTGACCTGCCACCTCAACACTTGTGCCAACGTTCGATTGGTTTGAAGGAACACTGAAACAGTTGCTTTTGATGAACCCCAACACAAAATCGATTTGATCTTTCTCTGATTAAACCCACTTTCGTCGACACAACGTCGACTTCTACAGCCTGTCGAAACTATTGCTTTCAGGCTCAGTTTTGTTGGAATGGAAACGAAAGTTATTAAGTCTGCGTGCAGTGCTGCACGAAATTATTTGAGGACGCGAACGAACTAGGAAAAATTGTTGATCGAAAAGTAAATCGTAAATTTTGAGAGCTGAAGACGAAACCAGTGAGTTTTAAGTTGGTGTACCAACTGAAGTCTCAATACGATCGTGCGCATGAACCGCTGTCAGCACAATTTGTGGAGCAGCACCTCGAAGAGCGTGCTAAGTAATGTTTTTATGTTTTGAAAACCATAAATTATTAGAGTATCGTTGTTAATAAAAATTCGCATCGATCGATATTGTTACATTCAGGGGCCCGTCCGGGATTGAGGAAAAAACGAAACAGTGATGTCTCCCCGTTCGTTGACTGCCAACAACTGAACGACCTATACGACAATACCGACTCGACTTGGGGAAGCAGATGCTGTAGAAACTTCAAGTAACTTACCAACGTTCGTAAGAAATAAAGACACCTCTTGTAGCACAGGTGCTGCATCGCTAGCCATTCTTCAAAGTTTGGAGACAATTCAGGAAGAATAAGTTACATTAAGATAACAATCGATGACGTATGAACAGCGAATTCGTTATCTTGAACTGGGAAACTCACACCAAGAAGGGCATAGCACCGGACTGTATACGTCACCAGCAAATAACCTTGACGCTACCAGTCAAACTGTAAACGGTTCGCTCGAATTGAGCCTCAAACGGACAGTTCCCCAATGAACTGCAATGGTGACACATACTATGGGATCTCGGACATTTCGATATAGTAGTGAATGTCGCCCGCGCCACCAGTGAGTGGTCCTTGAAGAGGAAAGTTCAAAAACAGGCAAACGCTCTTCAAGGTGCTGCTCTACAAATTGTGCTGACAACTGTTCATGCGCACTATCGAACAGACTTCGATTGCCTTTCTGCGGCTCTCAGTTCTCGTTTTGGTCAAACGGGTTCAGCGCTGAGTTGGCAATATGAACTGGAAGGTAGACGGCAACAGCTCAATGAAACGATCACACAATGTGCATCCGAAATTGAGCGTTTGGTCCGTTTCTTGGCTCCGAATTGGTCTCAAGATTATTAAGAACAATTGCACTGGTAGTTTACCTACGTGGCCTACGAGATTGAAATGCCAGAAAAATGTTGGCAACTGCATATCCCATTTCTTTGCAAGATGCAATGACAAGGGCTCATGGAATCTGAGAAGTCTGCTGCCGTGAATTCTACTTAGTTAGTCCAAAGAAGAGGCTGCAGTGGTGCAGTAGAGCATGAGCAAACCAGATGTCCTAAAAACAACTCTGCAGGAAACCCCATCGAAAGAAAACTGAATCAGGTAATCTGATTGAAGCTTTGGCAACTGGCCAACCCCTATTAGTGGATGCTGAGGCAACAACTTCAGTTTTGAGGCCTGATTAAAAACGAATAGGAACGGTTGTAAAGAACTGGAAACGGCGTCCAGCAATGTATTGAGAATTATCGGGGAATGTAGGGTTCAAGTGACACTAGCAGGAGTGTCACTAAAACACGCATTTCTCATGGCCAAAATAAGGGAAAATGCATAGCCCATAGGCATCCTTGGCCTCGATCTTCTACACAAAGTGAGCGCGTGTATCAATTTATATGACGCTATCTTAAAATCACCTGTCAATTCAATTCACTTGACACACAGGTTGCAATGTGTAAACCGCAGCTCGCAATGTTCTATTGTTACACAACTACCTGACTGGGTACTACTAATACTGCAAAACACTGACTTAGTTCCGAACTCTTAAGAATGGCAATAGCTGGCAAACGTGTTAGTCAAGTTCGACCCCACCACATCATGCAATGGAAAACTAACATACTGGGCTGATGTATTAAACCAAGCGATGGGCACAGGTCAATGTCGAACCATTCTCCCAATAACAGCATGTTGATGAAAAGATGAACGATCACAATATCATTGAACCATCCAAAAGTCCTTGGGCTGCTCCAGTTGTCCTTGTCCTTAAAAAAGACGGGTCCATCCGTTTTTGTGTGGACTATCGAAAACTAAACCATGTGACAAAGTAAGGTTCCAACGCATTGCCCCGTGTCCAACCCAAGGACAAGGAAAAGACTGCTTTCTCCATTTATCGCGAGGGACTTTGGCAGTTCAAGGACGTGCCATTTGGACTGTGCAATGCACCATCGACGTTTCAAAGTCTAACTATTATATAACCTCATTTGGCACTAGTGTGCTAGGATGACCTTATAATCCATGGCCCCTATTTCAAAACTGTCATCATGAAGTTAAAGGAATCCAAACAGATCCAACGAAGACACTAGCCGTTCAAGAGCGGCCTATTCTCCGAACAATAAAGAAGTACATAGCTTTTCCGGATTTTGCTCCTACTATCGACATTATGTTTAAAAAAATCGCCAAACCCTTTTCCAACTAACTGAGGTTTGCGTGAATTTTGAGTGGAGCACACAACTAGAGCAGACCTTCGTAAACTTGAAAGAAACCCTGACGACTGCCCTCATCCAGCCTTAACGTGACTAATAACCTTTAAAAATCCAGTGGGACGACTCGCACGGTGGCTCGATGCTCTTCAATCCTATGATTTCACTATAACACATAGACGAGGACAAGAGCGTCAAAATGCCGATGAACTGTAGCGAAGGCCTTGTGGGGATGACTATGATATGTATTGTAGTGGAAAAGAAGAAAAAAAAGTGCTTCCGAATACCCTGAGGGTCTTGCCCGAGAAGAATCCACAAGAAGACAACCAAATTATAAAGCAGATTATACTTGAGAAACGAAGTGGGGAACGGCCTAATGCGTCATCTACTTGGACACTGGGAACATCTAGACATTCAGAAATGGCGAGCTTTACCACAGGTGGTTGAATAGAAAGGACCGGGAAAATTTCAATGGGTTGTAACCCAGGCACTGATGGAGGAAATTTCGAGAACTAACCATTCGCCATCTACAGGTCTTGGATTCTGGAAGACGCTTGCAAAAGTACGACAACGATATTTCTGGCCTTGCATGTTTACAGATATCAGGGCATGTTGTGTCCTGAATGTAAGAGTTTCAAAGAACCTAGTCCGAAAACAACCTTAAAAACCTACCCCTCTTCAACAGTTTACAGTAGGTGCACCCTTTAAGAGGATGGGAATCGACATTTTGGATCATTTCCCTACCAGTAAACGTGGGAACCGATTCGTTATATTACCGGCTGATTATTTTTCAAAGTGGCAAGAAGCGATTTATGTGCCGAATCAAGAGACCGAGGACGGAATTCCCAGTCCAAATTAGTTCAAGACGTATCGTATCTTCTAGAAGTACACCGGACCACACTAACTGCACTCCATCCACAACCAGAGGGGCTCGTGGAACGTACGAACAGGTCTCTCAAAAAATATCAGGCAACATTTATGAATAAATGCCACGATGACTGGGTTACAAAGGTACCGTTGTTCTTAATCGTGTATAGATCAGCTCCTCATCCTACGACTGCTTTTTCACCAGCTCAGCTCGTATAGACAAGATTTGCGTTAACCAAAAGACTTGGTCCGGCCAGCTGCGATGGAAACTTGAAGAAGTTCGTGAGTTCACGAAGGAAGAGGCTGCTCTAAAAATGCGCTCACAGAAAGAGGTTCACAATCGACGAGCACAGACACCCGTCTTACAAAGAAGGCGATTGTGTATAGGTGTTTGATCCCAAAGGGAAGAAAGATGTTTGTTGTGACGTTGGGAAAAACGAAACGACGTTTACATGCAAATTGTGTAGCCAAGGCGGAGGTCAGGCCTAACAGTCATGGGGGTGGTGATAATGTTGGGTAACTAACCCCACAGGTGTTTACCCTTGTTATGTTATGTTGTTATGGTTTGAAAAGCATAAATTATTTGAATATTATTGTGAATTAAAACTCGCATCGATCGACATTGAACAATTTCATTAAACTGCCTTAAGCGGTTGATAAAAAACAAGTCAACAAGTTAACTCAAGTTAACAAAAACCCAGCTCACTTCTAGAGCGGTCTTCAGTTTTGACGGACAGGGAAACCCAAGTATTCGATCTTCACACCTGAGGGCAACGAGTC
Organism: Pachypeltis micranthus; assembly: GCA_020466155.1. Lineage (NCBI taxonomy): Eukaryota > Metazoa > Arthropoda > Insecta > Hemiptera > Miridae > Pachypeltis > Pachypeltis micranthus. The sequence goes on along the minus strand of CM035773.1, from coordinate 2,920,874 downwards.
CGAAATAAGACTGCTGCAGACCAACCCTCCATTTCCCCTCCGGTTCCCATTCGCGTTAAATATTCCCTACTCAGATAACAAGCTATTGACGACACGTTAGTTCTCAAAATCAATAACCACAACAAGATAAGTTAGCAATTTTATGGTGCAATCCTCCGAAACGCTACGAAATATCTCTTATTTGCTTCGTCAATTAGACCTGTCGTTCATTCCTCATCATCAGCCGGAGGTGTTGCAATCGTCTGGCCGACTTGAAATAGGCAATCCGCGTACTTTGACGAAAAACGCTTCCAAGAAATCGCTTTCGTATTCACAGATTCTTATCGCACGGAAATCTGCATCCGAACTTATTACCACATCATATATATATTAATATTTTCCAAGAGTCGAACTCTTAATTGAAATTAACATTAATTAATTCAGGGAAAACATCATCCAACTTACTTTATTGTATATATAAGAAATAATATTGTTCACAGATACGGTTTGCTGGGCCCAAGCGGTTGCGGGAAGACAACTTTGCTGAGCGCCATCGTCGGAAAGCAACATTTGGATTGCGGCAACATCAAACTGGGGATTACGAAAAGGAAACAATTTGGATACATGCCTCAGGTAAGCACTGCGAATTCTGCATGCCCTATGACGAACAGTCTTTGTAATTTACATAAAAATGAAGATGCCTCGAAATACATTGAGCAAACCACTCCACTGCCCAAAGGGTCGTATTAAAAAAAGTTGGGTTTTCTTCAGATCTTTACGTTTTGAGGCCTACTGAATCTGAAACCCTTAAATTCCGCTCTCGGTGTGTGTGTTCGCACTGACTGTTGTGGCAGAACTCGTTGACTTACAAACACTCATAGCGGAAGAATGTTATGGGGGTAGCTCACTAACACCTACGAACGGTCCCCTATATGGGTGTAGTCTTCGGAATTAGGATGGGGAAAACCGGGTTTCCCGGGGTGACTGATAGCGTGTCTCCCTCGAAGGAACCTTTGACCACAACCTCATAAGCAGACAATACGGATGTACTGAAGAAGAGCCCATTCAGGATATCTTTGTCGAAATTCGCAATGCTTCCCTGGAAGTACGTCCTAATGACATCACAGCAGTGATTGACTACCTTTGGTGACCAGCACTACCTAATGAATTTGAAGGTAGCAGAGTCATCCGTAAGATTCAAATCGAATAGTCAGTACTAAGCCAACACTTCCTGTCCCTCAGAGACACTATTATCGTGATGTATTCCTCACAACGAGCAATTAGTAAGACCCCTTGGGGAATATGTTTCTGCATGATCCTGATGTTCTAGGGCATCTCTTTCAATTTCCTATAGTATTATAAGGTGAACTGCTAGATGCAAGCCTATTCACCTGAGGAGGTGGACATTATCACCACAGCTTTGTGCTGGTCTTCCTGTATTTGGGAATAGAAGCATGGGGCGATCAAAGTCCCCTGGTGAACTGACGAACTTAATCCCTTCAACGACAGTTTTATTAGAGACAGAAAGATATACCAGCAGACTTGTGACCCTGATGTCAGAACCACACTCCAAACTGCCTTCATCCAAGAGAAGAATGCCTGCCACTGCGCCATCAAACAAGCTAAACGACAAGGCTGGTGGAGTTTATGGAAGGTAATGGCTTTGATATTACAAGTCATCCACAGAATGATTGAACGTAGAGCAGGTGTTAGCTGTGCAACAAAGTGACTCAGGCTGAGCCTGTAACATTTCCTTGGAAACCCTGCTTTCGAAGGCGTTCCCCAGTGAAACAGAAGATACGAGACCAGAGGGTGGCTAGGGAGCTGATCATTGACCCTCCGAACGTGCCAGACCTCTCATTGTGGACAACAGGCGACCTCGGTAGGAACCTTGTGACCTTGGCACCTTACAAATCTTCTGGGTCAGATAACATAGAAAGCAATATCCTAAGGAAGGCTGAGCAGACAGTCTCCAGCAACCTCCATAATTTATTTAATGATTGTCCGCAAGTTGGTTTCCCACTCCTTGGAGTCTGTGCGTGTTGCTCTTCAAAAGAGAGGTGACTGCAACCAGTCAGAACTTTTTTTGTTACTTTGTTAAGACCATTTATAGATATAAATATACCTTAATGGCGTGATGGGACACACTGTTTTTCTAAAACTGTTGGTTACGCACTTACAAGGTACATGCTGGTCTACATTCCTGCAATATTTAAAATATGGCAGGGACGTACTAGGCGTTGATACAATGGTCAGGCGAAGCCTTCTTGGACCAGATGATTGGAGTGGTGGAGGTTGTGCGAAGTGAATGTGGACATGATGTGATGTAAAAGGGTCGCAGTCTGCAAACATGTAGACCGCCCCAGTTTTGTTTCCATATTAGGCAAAACGTTGGTGATCTTGATGTTGCAGTACCTCGAAGGAGTCTTTGGCTGCAACCTGACTGGTAGACAATATGGGCGTACGAAAAGAAATTCCATGTAAGACTTCATTATCGACATCCGCAGTGTTTCGCAAAAGGCACTGGTAGCAGTTTCCATTGACATCAAAGGAACATTTGACTACCTTTAGTGACCAGCACCCCACAATGAGCTTAAAAGTAGAACACAAGGTTTTAACACAACGCCTAATCACGCAGATGGTTAGAAACATTAAACTTGAAAAGGTCTTGAAACTCGAGGATGATCAACCTCACAACCACTTCATCAAATGTGATTGAATGAGGAACGTATTCCCCAAGGTACCATTGCTGAAATCTAATCAACGACCTAGCGGAAGAAAACAGTGTGGCCTTGAGAACTTTTGCTCTCTGACTTAATGGTAGGAAAAAAGGAGTGATACCACGTTTTGTCATGCACTCTCAGTATTGAATAATTGAGGTGACCCAGATTGTTGTTGTCATGAATGCTAATGATGTCAACCGTACATTCTTCTCTTCTACGACCTTGGTGAGCTCGTCAGCTACCAATCTTCTGATGTGCCCAAATTGGCTTCCAAAGAGGAATCAGAGCCAATCGAATTATATTGATCTCGATGTAAACTGAGCATCTTCAACCAACGATCATTAAGCTTGTTAGCGTTGATATCTTTATAGAGTTAATGAGCACCTCAATGGGTTAATGAGAAGTTGGAAACCGTCACAACTGTTCTGACAATACCCCGGTTGGTGGTGTGGATAGGGGTGGTGTTAGAAACACTCCTAAATTAGGTTACCGTTCTCTTAAGCAGGACTAAGGGTGGTCTAGATCACGAGCTACCAAGAGCAGGCCTCCCTTCTCTGAGGTGAACAAGATCACCTCAAATATGAGCCAAGATGTCCTAGGTCAGGGACGTCACATAAAGGAGAGTAGTTTTAGCTAGAACTCCTGATGATTGGAAAGAGCAAGTTGTCGTCAATCAGGCAATCATTATTTGCTACTTTTATTCTCACTTCCGAAGTGGTTGAGGTTGAGCGCGAGAACCGGATGAAGCTTACTAATCCAAGACCAGCAACCAATTCTGATGAACCACGAAGACACGGAGTTAAAGCTGCTCTTCAACCTTCCATACTGCCCAGCAAATACATGGGAATGGCGGCACGTTGCAGCACTCTCATGAGGGCGAAGAAGAAAAGGGAGAACTTATTGTAGAGGAACGTAAGGGCCTATCTGATGACGCTTGGTGCTTCAACACGCAGACACGAACTCAGGAGGCCATAAGGAGAGGATCTTCGTACTGTAGTCGGTTGAAAAGATGCGATGCATCCCACAATATTTCTCAGCCCTACGTACAGCTATTTTCATGACTTTAGCTACTAATCTTATCTTTTTTCCACTTTCTTCATTTGAACTTGGTAGAACGACTTCACGTTTCACGTCGAATATGATAGTGAATCTTTGATATGTGTACAACTATGTTAACGCTATGGAGAGTTGTGAAATGGATTATGAACTGTAATGAGATACAGAAAAAAGATTCAGTTCAATCGTCAAAATATCCAAATAAAATTGAAAACTGCGTGCAATTGATTTAATATTGCGGTAAAGCTCTTTGGGAATGTCTAATCACACACACAAACAAACCGTTTTCCCAAATAGTGTATTCTGGACTCAGTAGGCCTTAAAACGTAAATATTTTAGAAAAACTCCCAAAATAAAAAAAACTCTCAACCGATTAATAACGTTTTGATCATAGTCTCGAAAACTGGCAGTAGGTTGGCTCTTGCCAGGTGTCACCGTTGCAACTGGTAATTTCTTATCCCGATAATAAAATGTTGCAAATGAAATATATAATAGCCTTTACCTCCAGTACCCTAGGTTAGATAACACCGATTCCAGTCCTCAATGGACTAAATCTATTCCAATCATAAGTTAGCGGTTTTTTTAAATGCAAAGCCACCTTGTATCACTATGTTTTTGTTTTTCAGGATATCGCTTTGTTTCAAGAGTTCACTATTTCTGAGATTTTTTCATTTTACGGGACACTCTATGGTATGTCAAGAGGTCGAGTTGAGACCAGAGCAGACGAACTCTCAGTCATGCTTGATCTCCCAAGGCAGTCCAGATTTATCCATTCTCTAAGGTACGTGTACTGTTTTAACTTCGTTTGAGGTAAATGGGACAAGTGGAAAGCTCCGTGACAATCACTATTCTTAGTAATGAAAAATAGTGTCGTTCAACTTTCATTTGTCCCCAACTGGTTGTGCGGTCGAATGGATTTTGTGCGAAACTTATTTCACTCATTTTGTATCGTACTAATGAATATTTATATGCAGAACCTTTGCGATAACTTAAGTGAGAACGTCGATTATTCATTTAACTCTGTACTACTCGATTCGCGCTGAATCTTTCGAAACCAAACGTTCGGTAACTCGTAAAGCTGCGATTTGGGACTTTCAATCTGCCTCTTAAGACAATCTTCTTGACAACAGCAATTCGCTTGCAAAGTTTTCAGCAATTTTGAGAGGTGCAAAGTGAAGAATTAAGTCTTCAAAAATGATCTCATGGTAAATTTTAATGAGACGTGACCACTCTTGGATTTGATTCCTAACAGGTGCCACCAGTTGGATATGTTGCCCAGTTCAAATTGGTACACCTATCGAAACTGGGTAAGAGACTGCCGTCATGTGATGCATTATAACTAGCAACATTCTCAATCGACTTGAGACAAATACAAATAATTAGATCACATTCGTGGTACCGACGGATCTTCAATTTAGAAAAATGTCTTTTGATATCTTCACCAGTAAAATAAGTAACTGTAAGGGTTGTTGATTTTGATTCACGAATTGCATGGCGGGTTTCAAAGGTTGATGATTGATTCGGGGTTACCATCACCAAGAGCATAGTTAAACAACTATGCCCCAGTAATCTGTCGTGATTCAGGAAGGTGAAGTTTGATGTGCTAGAGGAACCGATTATGCCAAGTGCACTCCAGAGTCAGTTTTTGTGGGTAAGAAATCCCTCCACAAAGGTGACATCATGTTTGGCTCAAAAATATACGCGGAATAAATGCATCCCCAAATATTTAGTGGAACCGTTTTTCTTCTGTGTCGGTTTGTGATCTGTTTTGGTCTGTGTGCCGTACATAGTTCCGCACTACTTGTATGAGTTTTCCTAATCTTTGTACGAGTTTTTTTAAAATTTCGATGTGATGTCAGTTCTCCAGGTTTTGGGAACTTGATAATTTTTGTACAACTGAAGTACGACTTTTGATAGCTGCTTTAGCAATTGTCTATACCTAGGTGTTCCAAGAGCTTGCAAATAGTGACGCTGATCATCAGAGTCTTAAAAAATGGTAGAGGGTGGCTTTTCATACAGAAAAAAGAAACTAATTTGCACCCATATTGGAAAGTAAAAAATGAATAAACGATTGAGGGAAATATCGTTTTGAAAGGACGTCAACTTGTGATCCCACTCGCGGCAAGAATAAAAGCGTTAAAGCAACTCTATAAATCCCATCAGGGAATGGAAAAAACAGAACGCCGTGCTCCTCAAACAGTTTACTGAGACATAAAAAACAAAGTTTGCGACCATCCCTTTCAAAGAAACCATGTTCACGACCCAGTGCCAGATCGTCCATTTGTTGATTTTTCAATGGACTTATTTGCAGCAGGGGGAAAGACTTTTATAGTTCACGTCGAAAGAGTTTCAGGGTGGCCAGTTTTGTGTCAATTTGGAACACGATGTCCTGATAGCAAGACTATCATCACTTCGAAGGATCTTTGCAGACACAGGCGTACCTAATCGTATAGGGGTGATGGCGGACCTCAGTTCAGCTCATTTATGATCAAACAGTTCCTGAAGAAATGGAAACAATGTCACCATCTTCTCCCTATTTCCCTCAAAGCAATGGCCGTGCTGAAGCAGGCGTCAAAACCATAAAACATCTAATAGTGAAATGTATGCGTGGAGGAACCCGTGAACAACCAATCTCCCTCACAAATTTTATTTGTACGTCCTCTGCGATCGCTAGTAAATGCACACTACAAATCCTTCTCAAATGAGTGGCAAACGACAGCCGAAACATTCCATCAACGAATTTCGCACCAGAAGCAAGTGATAGCGGAGAAATATAATACAACGGCCAGAGATTTGGCTCCCCTATAAGTTGGTACCGCAGTCAGAATCAGGGACCAGTGTGATACAATCGTAGGTAAAGGACGTTATCGTAAATATACCGTGCTGGTTCCCAACAGGAGAGTACGAAAGGAATAGAAGATTTCTGGAAAGGGCGCAGGGGGAACAAATGTAGGGTCATGAAAGAGATGTTCCAGACGCATCCAATAGTTATTATTCGTTTCTGTGTTGGAGTTACTATCTTTTAAATAAAGTTTCAGTTTAATTTAAATACTTCAATAGAATACTGATTGTATTTCATAATTCCAATAATTACACTAGGCTTAAAGATTTTCCTTAAATTAAGTCGTAGGCTTAATGTAGGCTCTGTGATCCCTGTGATTAGGCTGATCCCTGAGTGAATTGTGCGTTGTGCTTCTTCCACCTCGACCTGCGAAATCTCAATCACATTAATGAACTTCTTTAAGCAGTTATTGTTAAGAGTTACCAGGATTCCGAATGCAGGCATAGACAAGCATCATTTCGTGATCTGATGAGACCAAATTTCCTTGTGAATTTGTGAAAAGTTTCATTCCAACATTTTGGTGCTTTCCGTAGCCCGTATAATGGCGGATTGAGCCTCATGATCTTATCAGTTCCATCTGGCAAATAAATATATACATCTGAATCGAAATCTTGGAAAAACGCGTTGGGAATGTTAATAGACCAATTCTTGGCTAAGTCGAAAGAGAAAAATCTCCTTACAGTAGGCATACGAGCAACAGGGCTGTAGGTGTTTCCTGATTCCTCTTCTTGAAAGCCTGTGGCAACCAAACGCGTTTTTGCAGTGCCATCAGCTTTTCGTTTGAATACCCATTTGGTTTCAATTGACGTTTTTCCTTGAGGTAGTTTGGCAGGAGACCAAGTTTTAAATTTCGAATGAGCCTCTAATTCCTTTGATATAGCTTGACGCCATAAATCATCTTTCATCGCTGCCTGTAAGTCGTTTGGGATGTCAGTACAGAGACAATATGCACTATAGAGCTCGTAGTCGTCCAAAGCTTTGAGAGCATTGACTTTTCGTCCACTGCTTGTTTTTACTGTTCCTTTGTTAGGAATGTTTTCTTCTTTTAGATTCCTATCATCACCTGTTTCATAATCACAATCAATGTCACTTTTTATTTTAGAAGGACTTGATTTTAGCTCCTTCGCTGGGGATGTTTTGTTTGGACTCGTAAGGTTCGTAAAGATGCTAGGCTGACTCTCCTCTTCTTTTTCTTCAGTTTCTTCATGATGCGAATTTGAGATTCTGGGAGCTACTTCATGAGACAAACTCATTTTCGTTGAAACAAACATCCCTAGATACAATTATTGTCTTAGATTTTGGACAAAAAAGTCTGTAGCCGTTATCCTGATATCCAACAAGACGTGCCTTTGACGTGTGTTTGAGATCTACTTTTCCATTGAATGTCTGCGCTGGGATTTGTCCATTAATCGCAGATGAAGGTGATCGGTTCAAAGCGTAGGCTGACCTCATAATTGCTTCTCCCCATAGCTGTTTCGGTAATTTTGTTTCATTCAGTAATGCCCTAGTTTTGTCCTGTTAAGTTCGATTTAGCCTTTCTGCGGCGCCGTTCATTTGACTCGGGTACGGCATGGTGTATTGAAGCGTGATTCCCTTTTTAGAGCAAAATTTTTTGAGATTGTTGCCTTTGAATTCGGCACCTCCGTCGGTTCTGATGTTGCAAACTTTTATTTGGTGTTCATTTTCCATCCGATTGATATATTTAATCAAGTTATTTTTGGCCTCTGACTTTCTTCTTAGAAGAAATACGACGCAATGATGAGAAAAGTCATCAAGTATGAATTGGAAGAAACGTTCTCCATCATAGGTGAGTGTGCTAACCGGACCTGCTAAATGAGTTCGCCGATTCTTGTTGATCTTGGGCTTTTGGCACTTCGAAAAGTAAGGCGATTTGCTTTTGCATTCGTGCACAAAGAGCAGACATGTTTGCTCATAGGGAGATTAATTTGTCTCAATCCTAGACGATTTAAATGAGCTAGTCTTCGATGCCAAAGATATGAGGGGCATTTACCTTGTTTGGGTTCCAAAGCTGTATAGCTGTAACTTCCCGAGGATATTGTTAGGAAGTCTACGTAATACAGATTTTCAACTGCACTGCACGGAATGCGAATATTATTCTTCTTATTGTGGAGTTCGGTTTTACCACTAGAAAATAGTACGTACCCATTTTCATTTATCAGTTTTACTGAAAGTAAATTGTGCACCAGATCGGGAACGATTACGACCGGAATGTTTACAATGTTTTGACATTTTTTGTCTTTACTTTGCTACATAAACTCGAAAAACGTTACGCGGGATATGTAACGTCGGAGATGTAACGGAGAAGCGTCACGAAATATATTTCGCGCGTAACTCTTGGTAACGTCTGTTACAAAATCTAACGCGTGGTAACATCATACTTTTAATAACCTCAGTGACTAAGTGATGATGTCAATTGCAATTGACGCGGCCATTATATCGAAACTATCAACGAGCACAATCAAACGTAGTTATCATTGGTCTTATGAGACAACATATGTTCTAATAACCTCAGTGAGCGCGTGATGGAACTCGATGATGCACCTAGTAAACCGTCAACGAAGCGGAAGATGCCTAAATCAGACAGGGACCGATCGCGTGAATGTCGTTTGCGTAAAAAACGACTTGTAATTGACGTGGGCATTAATAGAAAATAATGGAAAAATTGTTTAAACAATTTGTTTTGTTTTCTCATTTTTTTAACAGATTTTTAAAGAAAAAGACATAAAATGTCCCTCGTGGTTGCGTACTTGTACGAAAGCTGTACCCACCGTTTGTGTTAGTGATTTTCATTGAAAATGTGTACACAAACGGTGGGTACAGCTTTCGTACAAGTACGCAGCCACTAGGAACATTTTATGTCTTTTGGTTTATTATTAATTTGAATAATAACCCTATGTTCTCGGTCACGAAAAATTTTTCACAACCCCCCTCAAAATTTGATACTTCACGTTTCAAGACATGGGGATTCCAAATCTGCAATGCCCGTCCGCCGTCCACGCCGTTTTGTGCCTCTAACGTGGTCTAAAAAACTCGTTCTTTCGCACAAAAATCCTATTTGGTATCTAGTTGTGCCCGCCATCTCGGCAATCCGATCGCACGAAGCCCATGGTTGTTATGGGCAAAAAATGGTTAAAAAAATTAACGAAACGCAGTATAACGCGGGAACTACAGCGGAAGTCAACGTTTCGTCGTTAGTACTCCCTCCCGTCATATCAAACTCAATCACCAGCCCCCTCGACTCACAACGCCCTTTCGACTCTCGCAACGGATTTACTGGGAGCGCAACAGGATTATTCAATGCAGAACTTAATGGGATGGGTCTCGGAGCAGTAATACTAGGTCAAGCTGTTCATGAGAATAATTAACCATTGTGTAATAATTTGCAGGGTTTTTCTTTTAAAAATCTGTTAAAAAATGAGAAAACACAAAACAAATTGTTTAAACGATTTTTCTATTTTTTTCTATTTGTTTACGTTTTGGCACTGAACGCGAAGGTTTCCCCGATTGTTTGCTGTTATCGTTTGTCCATTTGCGATTTTTATTGCTTTGGAGGTGGGTGGACATCTTCGATATCGTTCGCGAGTTCCTCCTTCACCAGATGCAAATTACAACCACTATCGATTATAAACCTGTACTTGGATTGATCGACGTCTTGAGATGTATCGATGTTGAGAGCCACGAAAGATATTTCACCTGATTGGTTGATGCTGGTGAACTGAATACGAGCCTGCGCGTTCGCCGAATCCGAGAGATGAGACCCTAGATAAGATTGTGAAAATCCTCCTCGAAAATGGCTGCCGTTATACGAAAAATTATTCCGTCTTCCTCTATATCGGCCACGAAAATTGCGTCGATTGAAATTTTGCGAATGAAAAGCCGACTGATCTTGATTACTTGATTCGCGATGTGATCTTCTATTTTCAGTTTCATTTCAGCATCCAGTAATTTTCCTTTGATGAACGACATGGTAATAAGTTATAAGTTATTATTATTATTTATTAAGTATAATAACTTATAAGTTATTATTATAATATAATAAGTTATAAGTTATTATTATCATAAGTCATAATAATAATTATTTCATCCATTTTACTCCCCATTGAGATCAGTCCGATGAATATTGTTTCCATTTTGTTAAAATGTTCTTGAAGATCATCCTCAAGTCGACATCTCATGTTTTTTAATTTTTTCATAATCATGAATCTTGCTGAAGTACTTTCTCTTTCGAAGACATCGCTTAATTTTTGTAACATTTTTCTGGCGGTTGTCTCGTCTTTGATATATCCATGTAGCAGTATGGACCGTGCGATGGCATCGTGCTCCTGAAAGATTTTTAGCTTGCCCGGATCCGTGGGTATTTCTTCTTCTTCTTCTTTGTGTCGATCACGTATTTAACTTTTCTTTCCTCCAAAATTGTCTGGACTCGAAATTTCCAATTTCCGAAATTTTCGGTCGAAAGATTAGGGTAGAGTTGCATGAGTGCGGCAGCTGCGGTGTTGGAGGTCATTTTACACCTGTTGAACTAACACGACCTTTTACGGCATTTGAAGCCCGAAACGGTTGCACTGCGATGACGATTTCCGCGCGTTGTTACTCGACCGAATCGCGAATTTTAATTCGTATTGATCGAAATAATCATTAGGATCACATGAATAAGGTGATCTGGGCCCATAACCTATTTAAAATTTAGGTTAACTGGGAATACGATAGAACGCTTGCATTTCAGAAATCATACTGACTTTATTTGATAGTAGCGATACATCGAAATATCGACATGATAATCGATTAGGAACTTTATCATAGACAACCCCAAATCTTTTGATGAAGAGATGGACTCATCGAAACTAAGTCTCCGTTTTTTCTCGTCTAATCTCTCGCCTGCCCTCATTTTTTCTCGACTCAACTCTCACCACTTCTCTCCCAACCAACCTTTTCTCCTTCCGAATTTTTCACTACGTGTATTCTTGGTGAACCCAGTTCCCCTTTGCCATTTCGAGATCATTCCATTCCTTCTGCCATCGGAGAACTTCCTTAGTACCATCAAGAACAACCATCTTTATCTACGAGAAGCCTAATTATCTTTTCTGCAAGTTGTCAACATTGTATAGCCTGTTATTTCTTGATTCACATTTCGGAAATAATTTATTTTGTTGAGTTTCATTTTATGTACATACGTCCTTTTTTTTAACGACTGACAAAGTTGAATCTTTCTTTTTTTCCTTTATTCTTGTTCGCCGTAAGTAATTGGTCACAAGTAAAGCACGTGCGAGCAGACGATTGTACTCCAAAAAGTGTCTAACACAATCTACTCAGTCAATATTGTTGTGGTGGGGGTGGAGGAAACAAGCTTAAAATGTGACGTAGTTAATAGACAACGTGCGAGAACGTGGAGCCAATTTTCAGTGCATGAAAAAGTGTCCTCATTCAATAACTGAGGTCGATGAGTCGTCGTAGATGTCTTTCGCATTGGAGTTATTAGGTCTCGAAACAAACAATGCGGTTGTTCGTGAAACCTTCGTTGTAGAACAATGAGGCGCTCTTATCGTCAATAACACGAACCGGAAGTGCTCGATTCGAGTCCTCGAAGAACTGAATCATGTACAACTTCGTGAGTACGAGGAAGGAACGTGTCTGCCACAAAATTCTCCCCTAAGGTAATGAAGTGAGGTTTTCTATCGTGTCTATGGCAGAGTTGACTGGCACCTGGCTTGCACTAACTTGCAGTGAACCAGTGGTCACACTGCTATGGGCCTCAGTAATCCAAAAGATCGCTGTTTGCAAGATATACTATTGATTGGAATGGAGTATCTGTGGAAACATTAGAACCTGCAGACACCAATTCAAGCAACTAATGCAATATGCAATAGTTTATGTGATGTTAGAACTTCACTTTCTATAGGTAGAAACTGGCAGTGGTTAACGTTCCTGAATTCATTTCGTTATTGCTGCCTATGTTATGAGCTTTGTTAAGTGATCAGTGTACATATAATGTATAGGACTTCGTTCTGGAGGTACCGGATAAATACTTTGAAAAAATTTAGCTTGGTCTCCGGAATTTCTCGGTTTGCTCCTAGTTATATTACGACCTTTGTTAAAATGTATACAACGCTAAACTAATAAAATAAATTTTGGATATATTATTGTGCTGAGCTTGCCATTGTCCCTGTTAAGGAATCTTTACTGTATCTATATGTTGTGTGGAACTCTACGCACACAAAATTTTATTAAAGTTGTCGTAGCCCCTTTTTGCCATCCCATGTCGTGTGACTTGTAGGTTTGGTGTTAGATTTGACCTGATGTGGTTCAGCCGTTTTTCTCTCAAACTTTGACATTCATACCTACAAACATACCAATTCCTCAATTTCAAACTCAGGCGCTTTGGAAACGGAAAGATCTTACAAAACTTGCCTTCTTACTTCTTAAGGCTTGAGAAAATTAGAAGGCAACATGTTAGTGCGAATAAGTTCGGAAAATTGCCTTTTTTCAGCGGCGGCCAACAGCGGAGGGTCTCATTCGCAGTCGCTCTTCTTCACAGCCCTCGTCTGCTCATTCTCGACGAGCCCACTGTTGGCATGGACCCAATCTTGTGTAACACGTAAGTGACCTTCGCATTTCCACAACGTAAACTATACTGGCTGATTTGAACGTACGGTCGATGAATACTGATATACTCGTAGTACTTGCGTAAGATTCAAGTTCGTGGTTGTCTATTTCAGGGGATCGATCGTCCGCTGTTCACTTTTGGGCCACCTTAAGCTATTCATTTAATGATATCGCTTTTTCTTGTTATTTCGCAGGATATGGGAATACTTAGTCAAGCTAGCCCACGTTGAAAAGAAAACAATTGTAATTACAACGCATTATATTGAGGAAGCGAGACAATCGAACACAGTGAGTGCCATTTTCATATTTTAATCGGGTTAACTCCATCGAGCTTTTGTTTGAACTGTTTTGTGAAAGTTAGCTAACTTTTTCTAATTCTGAGCTTGAAAACACTGGGCAAGTAACAATTGATTCGGTCTACTTAAACTAACTCAGCGTGTGTCAAATTGTACCAATGCCTGAACAGGACACGATGTGAGGAGCGAATACGAAGTGTAAGTTACGTACGTTGCTTCTTCACTGCCAAACTCAAGAAGAAGGAACACGGAGAAAAGTCATGAAACTCTTGATCATTCACGCTAACGATGGCCTTTAGCATTTTGTGAAGCCAATTGGGATCTTGTAAGCATTCAGAACAATTTTGATTACGTTTGCCAGTCAATACCACAAGGGCATCCGAACTTAGCGTTCTAGTCCGATATTAATGGCATTCCAAGGAGTTCTTGTAAATACCGCCCCAGCTAAAATGACTTTGCAGGGCCAACTATGAAGTCCTTGGCTAACAAAAAAGCTATTGCACCCATGATTTTCCAAATGTTGTGACACCCTCGGGAATCATTACGGCCCACTAATGGAAATTCTTTCATAAGTTTTATGAGGGCTGGTTAGCAAATTTTCTTGGTCCTTAGAGGCATCAGCCTTGGAACTATAACTGGAGTTGGTAATTTTCTATGATGGAGTCTGATGGAAACAGAAAGTGCGTTCCCACGTAAATTATTACAATTCATGACGGGGGGGGGGGGGATTAAATGTCAGTGGAAGGGTACTGCACCAAACCTAGTTCTGCCAGTTTGATCAATGCTATTCACTGTTCTTGTAGTTCTTGTCGCACTGCAAAATTATTGATTTGAATTATTATTTATTATGAATAATAAACTTACATGTCACATTGCATGAACTGCAAAGCTAGTAATTTTGTTTCAGTATTCATCCTGAATAATATACTTACGTTTTCGATCAGGAAAAATTTGTTACGCTATATTTTGCCTTCAACATGGTTTAAAAACAACCTTACTTTCTCACAAAAATTCCATTTGTGATCTGGATGTGCTCGCCTACTCTGCAATCCAATCGAAAGAAATCTGTGGCCTTTAAAACAGCCAAAAACGAAATTTAGGCATTTGTATTGCAATTACGTCCTGCTTAATGGAATTAAACCTTGTAGCGTTATGGAATTAGAACTTCATTGTGCCAAATTTGAATCCCAGTAGCTCACTCCACACTCCATGCTCCATGCTTTAATGACGGACATATAGACAACTGTATCAGTTTATTCCCCCGCCACGCTCTACAAAACGTTCAGGAACTCCTGGCAAACCGTAGCCCACACGAAATAAACCATGGCTTCACAGCCAGTGGCGCCTTTCTCAAAAGCACCGTGCCACTGGCAGAAGCCCCCGTGGTACCCATTTTATTTGGCTGCAGCTTGAGCAGCCTAATTAAATGAATGGGTGACAGGCCCCAGTGCCGAAATTACCTAAAGACGTTGTGCCAGCACCTGTGCTTTATCTCCACAGGGATCTCAGGGGTTCGACTTGCCTCCATCTTCCCCACGAAGAAAGGCGTCCAGACGCCATCCATGATCCTGACCTGAACTACAATCCCTTTACATTCCACTTGACACACTGCCATTCACACAATAAATATACTCACTCCTCCATTGATTCACCTAGCCGAGGGCGAGCTACTCGATCTTCAGCTACCCTCGGTCGTAAACTTACAAATCCATACAATAAATACATTCAGCCCTTAAATACACGCACACCTGACAGCTCGAGAGTGGGCTACTATATATTCGTCACCCTCATTTACATTAACCGATACTAACCCCCCACCCCCACCATTTAATACACACCAACCCCCTCTCCCCTACAGGTCTCTGCACACATCTCCCTCAAACCTAACAACCTTCCTACGCCCCAGAACGCCTCCACCACCCACAACCCCCCTCCTCCCAAACCACACACCAATCCCACTCTCTGTCCATCCCAGTCACCCTATCTCTTGGAATAGTGATTATGGTCCCAGTTGAAAGTGGAAATAATAGAATTATGGCCAATTCACGTGTAGCGCTAAGGTTACCGATTTTGTACTTTCCTTGGCTTTACAAAGTAGAAAGGAAAGTTATGTAATCGGCTGAAAAAAAATTATGAGTTCTCTTCAGATCTTTATTTGTTAAATTGAAACGCTGCTGCTCTGTCAAATGTATTTGTTGACCGTCCGATAAAGATTGGTTTTCTTTATTGACTTCGAAGCTACCAACAAGGTTGTTACAAACAATTCGAAACGTTTACAGTATTACATAACACGAGAATTTGACAAAATGAAATTTAAAAAAAATCACTTCTATATCAGTAATGCGTTAAAATGCACAGCAATGCAATCAAATACAACCGGGACCACTTTTTTAGTTGCAATTTCAGTGGCAACAATTCATTTTTGTAATCACTGTGACTCGGAAATTAAATTTTCAGCCTCCTTCAATAATTAACCACGAACTCAAGAAGGACAACCACTTGAAACGAATACACTCAAAGTACAAATAAATACAAAAATATTTTAAAAATATAAAAATGACAAAGTACACCTAGCTTTCAGTAGAGATGCAGGACCAGTGGAGTATGAAGAAGATACAAATAGCACCAATTACCACACCCTTCACATTGGTGTACGAAAGTCACAATTATCAAGATATGAAGAAAATTCTTCAACACACACAGTACATAACACACCACCAAAACAATGATGGAGGTAGACGTTGAATAAAATGATACGATAATAATGATAACACGTTATGTGGTAAAATATAAAATATAACATAAAAGCTGGTCGAGACGCTAACCACTATAACCAGTCAGAAACTGGCAATATTCCGCGTCCATGTTTTACACATTACTAGGATACTTCACCAATTTATTGACAATAGTTGCTGAGAAGTGATTGAAACTCCGATTGGAAGACAGGACTTGAACGAGACAAATGTGCTAAATTAACATAATGTAAACGAAAGCAGTTGTCGTAATTTAAATGTCACGTTCTCATTTACTACTTAAGCACTTTCTTTCATCAAGTGTCTGATCAATAAGTCCGTGTTTCCAGATAGGCCTCATGAGGGGCGGCGTCTTGTTGAGCGAAGAGTCACCCAAACAGCTGATGGAAAGCCAGAATTGTAACAATTTGGAGCAAGCTTTCCTTGAGTTGAGCAAAAGGCAGCACGAGCTTCATAAAATCGAAAAACTCAAAGGGGTAAGTGGGCTGTAAGTATTTTCTTCAATATGGATTTTTCACAGTTTATAGCCTAAGTAGACTTTTAAAAAGTCCATGAAGCGTGGCCCCTTCATGTGTGTGGTATACGGCAAAGCTTGCAGCTATGAACTGGAGGCTAGAGCGTAGCATGATTTTCACCCACGTGTAGTTCACCCTCCACGAATTCGGTGCTTCTGTGCTGACCCTTCATTTCAAGCAGGTACTGCAAATTGGTGGTGCTCAAGGTTCCGGAATTCATTGGGCAGCTACTATTTGTACTACAAACATTGCTGAGGAAACGGCTGTACCCCATGTTGCACAGACTGTAGCGTTCAACTAAAGATAGTGCTTAGCTGAAAATCGATTAAGACTACAGGTCTGCGAATAGCTTCATATGTAACGACTGTACAAGCCAGCTGCCCATTGCATTGAGAAGGAATCCGGTTCAATAAACAGGCATTATTTGGGTTGGTCTGTAGGAGTAACTACCCACCTGCTTCATTCTGCTGATTGCATGGGCTGAGGAGAGGGGTGAAATCGTTCACCTGGAATGTTTAATCTCCAGATATCATTGTGAAAATCAGCTCATGCTGAAATAGGCTAATCATTTTGAAGGTTGGGGCCTGATCGACATAACAGTTGTTATCTGTGATGGTGTAACTGAAAATACCAACCACGTTTGATCTCTAATTCAATGCTGAACCATTTAATCACGAAACTATCATTTTGCAGAATGAATTGTTGTATTTTTTTTGTGAAAAATATTAAAACAGTGTGCTCTCCATATCTTCCATTTTCGCAGATCCATCAGCAAGAGTACCCAGCCAATGGTCACAATGCTTCACCACTCCCAATCCCGAGAACTGAGTGGTTTAGTTATTCAAGGTTCCTAGCTCAATTGACCAAAAATGTGAAGTGGACACAACGAAATATAGGGTAATGTGAAACATCTTGTGTGTAATCTTTTACCATGAAGTTTAGGCTCTATAGAATCAGTACTTTCTACCAGCGACACCGCCCAAATTTCATTCAACACCTGCTCATGTTTTGCAAACATTTTCCTAACCCACTAAACTTCAAAACTGTATTCATCTCTCAGCTCTCTACTCACAACGCATCCTTACCTTTTTGCGTTTATTTTATCAAGCAAAAACTTTCAAAAGTAACCAACAAGTTTGTACGAAAGTCATCAGATCTCCAGAGATTCTTCCTTCGATAATTTGGTTGGGCCAGAGTTCTTTCAATAAGTAGATTTTGACTCACTATATTTACTGTGATTTCACTGTTTTTGAGATAAAAGGAAGTGGTACACTTCTGACCATCGGTCCATTCGACCCAGGATAAAAAAAATACATAGGAAACTATACCTAACGAACACGATGTAATCGTGATAAGACTGTCAAAGTTTCGTTTTTGTTAATTTTTTTAAACCAGGTAGAATCCGCCTCACTACCATCCCCCAATCATCACCAGCCAGTTCGACTCGTCATGCCCTGCCAATTTCTAAGCGTTTCCCAGAAAACGTCAATAGCAGTCTGGTCGAGTTCTATATCAAAGGCGTGAGGCTGTGTCAAACTGTTCAATCATGCTGTGTAAGAGAATAATACAGCATGGGGTAATCATTTCAGTGTTTTTAACTAACGCTCAAAGGAAAGATGTCGTTTGTTTTCAAGTTGTGGATTTGTTTGTTGCTATTATAATCGATCATCGTATTTTTGTTTCAGGATACTTTTATTTATTCTCATCTTGCCAGCTTTTCAATCGTATTTTTTCTGCGTCGCGTTCGGACGCGACCCCGCGAATTTACCATTTGCCGTCGTTTCGGACGAGTTGAACGGATTTGTAAAAACCTGCGACGAACTTTCGCTCAACGAAACCTACAGCTCCCTCTTGGAGTGCAACGTACCAAAGTCGTTTTCGTGTCAGTTCATGAGTCAACTCGGGAAAAAACTTGATTTAGTAAGGAGCTTCATACTTGTCATTTTGTTAGTAAATTATTGGATAAATGAAGTTAGAAGTATTTAATTATTATTCGGGCTTAAACATTTGGGGAAATAGATGAAAGTGACAGCATAGTTTTCTGACTGTTAAGTTGAGAATTTCTGAGGAAACACCTCCTGATTTCCTTCCCACACCCATGATGAAATGATTGCGATGTACTGGTCAGTAAATCAGACCTCAAGAATGGGTTTCTACTGAGGATCACCAGTTAACTCGGTTAATGACGACGTTCTTCAATTCATTCGAGGACTAGTGGTAGCCCCAGCCTTTTCCTCAGCATTTTTGCTCCTGGCGATTGTTTGTCTACAAGACTCGCAATTTTTATTTCCTTTATATTTCCGTATCAGCTACGTTTTTGGTACAATACGATTGGTCATAGTTTGTTTTGCCATTTCCTAAAAACGGAAGAAGAGCCCCATGCTACCACAATAAAATGCAATGCATTGACTGAAGGAGGAATCAGTAAAGATACATACAACACTTGGTTGACTATGCAGCCACTACCAGTGCCAGTTCTCATATGTATTATTTGCATTAAATTATTGCACACGTTTGTGAAGTTTGAGTAGCGATCAGGTTCATGGAATGTTTGGTTTTTGTGCGTTGTTTATTTTGCATAATGTGTTTGTCTATCATGGTGTATTAATCATGGGGTTTATCCAATGAACAAATAATATACAGCTAACAGTGGGGCAGTGGCACGCTAACCGCTTTCATTTCATATGAGGGTGTGGGAGCTGATACACAGACTGAGGTGCAGAAATACTCAATCAACCTATCTTTGCGTATTTAATTGTTGATAGAATGATGTTTGCGTCCAAAAAAATTCCCCCTTAATAGCCTGGAAGAACTGCAGTAGTTTTGAGACTACTGCCTGAGATTTTGAAATAATTTGAAACAAAGATTTCGTTCCAACGATGAAATACATCTGCAGCCTGTACATAGCAACATCCATAAAATGGAACCAGCATGATTGAGCCAATTTTCTTAGGATTAACCCTTTATACAGACAGTTTTAAAGTCAGGGAAGAAACATGATACCAGTCCAGCTGCTTTGCTCTGGCAATGTAAAAATTGTAAACTCCTGTGCGAAACCAAAAGTTAAGCCATTTACCTTATTTCTTTTTCTTTCACTCCGCTCTATTTCGGCGACTTAACCGATTTACGTTTGTTATAGTCCTTTTGTGTTATGTACGTTAAAGGGCACAATATAATAATGGACTGTAAATAGATAAATTATTGCAGAAAGTTGATTTGTAATTAACAGGTATTATACAGTGATTTGGAACTAGCGAAAAAAGACGCTCGGAGAAACCAAGTTTGGGGCGTCCTCCACGTTACAGAAAATTTTACAAGTTCCATTGAAGAACGAATCAGTGAAGGGATCTCAACCACTGAGCTTGCCATCGACCAAAGTGCAATATCCGTCTGGATGGACATGTCGAGTACGTATTTACCAAAACCAGATAATAATCATCGATCTTATATCAAATGGTTTTCAGTGCAGCAACAGTGCACTGAATCAATACTTTATCACTGAATCATACGAGTCTAATAAGTTATCTTGAGAATATACTTAAGGTCCCTTAACTCGCAGGCCAGTTTTTGCCTTGTGGTCCATTTTGCATTCTATCTTATCAACTCAGCAAATCATGCGTGTGCTATTTGGGTGATCTGAAAACTGGTTCAACAAGATGTAGTGCAACAGGTTGGTTGATTTATCTCAGCCAACACCTCCAGTCCCTTAAAGGCACTACCCTTAAAGGCACTACCCTTGTAACGTTTGCTTCATTACAAGCAACTAGTAAGGCCACTTGGGATGTGTGTTCCTGTGACACAGTCCTCATGTACACGTACAAGGCCGTTTACCTAAGCGTGCTTGACTGCTACCCCATTGTCTGGGCAGCAGATTCACAGTACATCAAAAGAGAGTACTGCCCAAAACCCAGAGTGCTGCTCTCCTGTGGATCACCAAAGCCTACAAGACAGTCGAGGAGTTGCAGAGCAAACTTAAAAATAATGTTGAAACCTTTGCTAATCCCCACTGTGAAATGAATTCGTTTATAACCAGACCAAAACACAAAAGGCGTAATACTGCAATGATACCTAGCACTGGATGATTTGGCTAAAGTGGTCATTATTGGTGAGATTGACTTGGGACGATCACAAGAGAGGTGAGAGAAAAAATCCACAGTGAAAAAATTAGGGCCGTTTTCACCAAAACAGCACTAATCGTGATCCAATTGAGCATGGTTAGATATGTAAATCAAGGCTAGCCTGTTTGGCTCCCACCATGCTAGCTGAGATCACTGAGGAATGCGGTTAGGATAGCCTTGATTATGCTTCCATTAAGCCATATCAAGAAGGCAGTAGACTAATGAGGTTACAGTGAAGTAAGGAAATTGGACGTCTGTTCAACATCCCATCCCGTAAAACAGTACCATGTAAACGTAAATGACCCCATAACTATACATCCTGTAGATGTCTAACCCTCAACAATCCAGATTTGACCAAATTATTATTTCTAATAATCGCCAAAAGCCAAAGTGGCCGCATTAACGTTTGCCGAAGCTGAAACCAGTGAGGAGCATTCAGTGAAAATACGCATACTCCAACTGCAAGAGCTGCAGAAAAAATACCAAATCAGTATAGGAGAATGCTTAGTGTGAACAGGGAAAATCGGAAGTGGTACAAATAATAATAAAAACCGAAATTATGAGGTTACATGGTTTTACGAGCTAGGAACATTAACAGAGAAGGGAGAAGTATTGTGGATAATAAAAGTTGTCTAATACACTAACGTGTGTGTTAAAGTGTGTTATTATTTAACATTTCCTACCTATCTACTTTTAAATCCGCCCAGGTAAGCCATTTGCATTTGGGTTTTCGAACATGGCGATATGACGTCTAGAGTTTTTTCTAAAACTGCTCAACACACATTTTATGCGAACAACAACTTTTAATTGCAAGTAATTACAATCGTAATACTTTTGTTCGCAACAGAATTTAAATTCATACATCTTGAAGTCGTCGGAACCTTCTCATACCCATTTGAAGTGCCGGGTGAGATGACGATAACCTAACATATTAGATTATCATTATAGTGGAAAAGCAACTGAAATAACTGTGCAGTTGTAAACAGCATCTTTGTTTATTATTATTATTCCAAAACATATGTAAATGATTCATAATAATAGAAGAAAATACTCGCCGGAGCATGGTAATGGCAGACAAATATCAGGATATGATAAAGAAAGATAAGAGCTAACCGGACCTAACCACCCAATTTTTTGGGGTTAGCGATTGACCAGGGCTAGAGCTTAACCCAATCTAGTGAAACCCGTTTTTGTGGCAGGAGGCGGTTAGGTGCTCTTAATTGAGTCTGAATGGGATCAACGCAGTTATTAAAAATGACCCTTAGTTATTCTCACCACTCTGTTCAAACTCATATGAGGTTCATGGATATTGAAACTCAACTCTTGTGTCCTTCCTCAAAACTTCTGAAGTTCCTATTGTGCCTGTAACAATCCATTTGAATATTTTCTCATTTAGCCTACTAATAAGGTTGGTTATTTCCTTCAAAAAATAATTTTCCGGTTTCTGGCTTCGCACTTTATGACTGTGACTTGTGTTTTCCAGATTTCATTATTGCCAACCTGATCAGGCGGAACATTGCAAAAAGTTTATTGGACTTTTTGCAGACTGTTCTGGACTCATGCGGCATTCCCAAACGAGTGGGAGATACCCCAGTTAAAGTAAGTTAGGTCCGTCAGAAGATGCAGAATGCAGGATTTCCAAGTGTCTCGTTTTCTTATTTTTTAAAACAGTTTTTAAATCAACTAAAATATGAGTATTGTGTCTCCAGACACTTGAAACCATCTCTATGGCAATGAGCTGGGAATATTTCACCTTCTTGTCGCACTTTGAAGGAGGTATCTTAAGAGTGGTGATCGCAGATACTTGAGCCCTAAGAGATTCTGTGATCACTAAACAGGCGAATTTACTGAATACGTCTTCCCCAAACATTTTTCTTAGCTAGCAACAAATATTTCCAGCCTACTAATCCCCGGGGCATTGAGAGAGATTAAGTTACATCAAGGTTAAAAGTACCTTCAATCATGGGTTGAAAGCTACTATACATATCTCTACACAGCCTTATGTGCTGGTTTAGTTGATTAGATAAACTCATCATCTAAATTTCTCTGTTGTCAGCAACCACTGTGTCAGAGATTGAGATGCGGTGTCATCTCAATTCCTACTGTTTCTTTGCCTTGTTCGTAGTTTTTTCAGTTTTTCAGTTCCGGAGCAAATGTGGGGTTAACCACGGATTGTTTGTTGCAATGCTAGAGAAGAGTTGAAGCTGTACAAATCTTAAATTAGTACATCTTAAATTGTGTTCAAGTTCTGACTCTTATTAGTCTTATGTGAAGACCTCTTGTCAATAATACTTTAGAGTGTACAGTGCACTCATATTAATACGACACTTGCTTATTGTGCACATGACAATATACATGTAGCTTGACGATTTGTCTGGTTCTCGTTAAATCGATATTGAACAGTTCTCAGAGTTCTGTTCTGATAATGGGCGCTCTGCCACCTGCAAAACTTACTGGGACCTATGAAGGTATCATGTGACGCTTCTTTATCATCTGAATGAATGTTTAAGACCCAGAAACTTGCTTGCCAAATTCGTAATAGTTTTCGCCAAAGTAATTATCACATAACAAAAAACATTCAGTCTTCTAAATCAAACTGATACACGAGGAATGCTAAGTGAGAGGGTGATTTTACGATACTGAGCGAGCCTCTCACACAATCATCAATCTGTTCATCATCCTTGAACACATATAGACACTACCTTCCAATGTGATTTTGACTGAACTCAAGTAATTAGTGGAAAACTCTGCTTAAGGCTGCTGGTTGAGACCAAAGGAGGTTGGCCCCAAGAATTCAAATTGGCGCCAAACACCTTAGCAATGCTTGGGACGGCGAGCCACACCACAACCAAGAAGCACCCCTCACTGCATTTCTCAGGATTAACCTCTCACTTGCAAGTGCCAAGCTAGAGGGTCACAAACCTTTAAGATGTGTAGCTCATTTTTTCCCCGCCACTGTTGAGGATATTCAATTCTTCTTAAATTAGGTTAAAGTTTTGATTTATCTGCCTCATGTTCGATTTGAATTGTTTCTTTCACAGTTTTACGATGCAGTATACGGAAGCAACGAGCCCATTTACAGGCACAGTAGTGCAGCTGGCTTCATATCCGCGTAAGTACATTAGGACTTCATTGACTGAGAGAAATAATTGTACTAACCTATCACTGTAGTCCTCACGTACAAGGATACGTTCAGGAGAGCAATAAGAAATGAAAACTGCGAAATGTTGATGTTGATAATGATGAGGCAGGTGCAGTGATATTATACTTGCCTAACTGTAGATTGGGCTAAAAACACACCCCAGGTACAAATAACATGATGACGAGAACCCTCCCTCCCTCCCTCTCTTCCTCCCTCCGTCACTTGCTCTTTCTCGTTTTTAATTACCTTTACCATTCACTTGATATTTCAATCAACTGCTTTTGTGCAATAAAGTTTATTACATATTAAATTATATACATTATAACTACAGACATGAAGCTACTCTATGGCTCTCCTAGTTTTGGTTTATTGTTCATTCTGAATAATAACCTTATGTTTTCGGTCAGGAAATGTTGTTTACAACCCCACCCTCAAAATTTGGTACTTAACGTTTCAAGACATCGGGATTCAAAAGTTGCAATGTCCGTTCGCCGTCCCGTACGTTTTGTGCCTTTAACGTTGTCTTAAAAGTCCATCCTTTCATACAAATATCGCACTTGGTAGCTAGTTGTGCCCGCCATTTCGGCAATCCGATCGGACGAAGCCCATGAGTCGTTATGGGCAAAAAACGGTTAAAAAAAATTAACGAAACGCAATATTGGCAGTTTAATCGCAAATACCCCATGTTTGGTAGCGTATTCAAGGTATTCTAAGATCCTGGGTCGAATGGAATGAGTATCAGACGTGTACTAGTGCGTATGGTGAAATTACAGTAATCAAGCAAAAGCAAAAGTCTACTGATTGAAAGAACTCGCGGGACTACAGCGAAAGTAATCGTTTCGTCGTTTGTACTCCATCCCTCCAGTCTTGCAATGAATAAACCTTCTCAACTATAATAAAGATCTTCACATATTGAAATTGAATTCTGAGAATCAAAGCTACTTATGTAGTTAAGGAAACGAGCGTACATATCAACGGAGTAATAATAAAACACGTGACATGTCTCATCAAAACCATCCGCCCACTCGACTCACAACGCCGTGCCAATTGCCTGGAATATTTAGTTTTCGTCGTTCCGTTGTAGTCAGGTCATGTTTCGCATGGTTCACTGGTATTTTTCGATGCTGAATTGAATGGGATGAATCTCGGAGCAGTAATACTAGGTCAAGCTGTTCATCAGAATAATAAACCATTGTGTAACAATTTGCAGGGTTTTATTTTAGCTTTTCGTAGGAAATAAAGCTAGTGCAATTGGAATTAAAAAAAATTCTAAAGCAAATTTTCCAAAAGCTTTTGCACTTGAAACCATTTAATGACATTCTCAAGTTAAGTGTGTAGTATATCCTTTCTCAGTACTATATGTAAAGCGATTCAAGGAAAATTAGGAAGTTTTTGGGGATTTTTGGAGGCGGTGGCCGTGTAAGGCTTTTTGTGTTTCTTTTCTGATTTTGTTTCCCCCCAGTACCTTTTCTATTAGCCCGTGACACGATAAATCAAAACATACCTCCCTTAATTTCCTAAGAGGAACAGAAACAAGAATTTTACTAAGACGTACCACCTCAGTACATTTCGGTTTTGCTCCTTCAGCTGAGCGTTATGTAGTGTGTTCTCCTCCTTTTATGTGTTGGTATTATTGTTATTTTTGTATCACCTTTATCCTCTTATTAAGTACGTATACTCGAGTCATGTATTGTACGCCATAACTTACATCAAACAAGGGGGTAATTAGAGAGGGGGAAACATTTGAAAGATGAATGTTCATGTTGTACATTTACATGAACTCACACAGTTTTGATGAGGGCTTTCAACAGGAAGCTCTACAAGCGTGTTAGTCATTTTAAACGTGTCCCCTCTCTCGCCCTTGGTAAGCGTTAGGTTCCTATAACATTAAATGGAACCTCACTACCCCAGAGAAATGTGATGTGTGAGGAAAATGTAATTGTATTCCCTTTTTTCTAGGTTCTTATTCTATTTCACAATGACGTTTACAAGTGGAGCGATCATGATGGAGAAGATGTTTGGTTTATTGGACAGAATTATGGTGGCAGGTAAAGTTTGCGTTTATATATTCAGCAAATAACAACCTTCAACGGTTAAGTGCACGGGCACGTTCTTGCACAAAAATCTCTGCCCATCGTACTGGGTTCACCTTCCTTTTATTCATAAAATGTCCAAGACCACACGTAGCACAGAACGTGCAGATGAAGGTGAAGGTGAATGAAGGACGAATTGCACAACACAAAGTTGAGAAACGCACCATTGGCAACCCTGCTGCTTTGCTGATCGTTGATCCACTGTATCACTGTATTGAGAGAATCAGCAGAAATTATTACGCGTATTCTGTAACAGCACCCACTAACCAGTAACCAGTTCAGAATTGTTGATTGGAAATTCGGGTAGCATTTAACCATTGATATCCTACATTACTTTCAAGACCCTTTCCCAACCCAGTTTCAAAACGCTGTAGGGGATTCTTCTTCCCTTTTCCTGCTCACCATATCGGGACCTCAGAAGAAATTAGTATTCATGCCATTAAAATCCCTTGCCATTTGAAATTCGAATAACTTCGTCACAATCATGTTATAGCAGTAAATAAAACGTGGCTTGGCCCTCCATCCCTTACCTAACTCCCCCTAAAAACCCATGACAAAGCGTGGTAGTAGTTAGGCCTACGTGTGAGGAAGGAGAGGCTGGTACGTCCACCCCTGATATAATGGGTGTCCCTGCTAAGAACCTCCAAGCACTAAGCGTCCGAGTACTTGACATCCGCACCACTGTGGAAGGTGGCGCCGTCATTGTGATGGAAACTCTGGAAATGGCCAAGGCGCTAAGGAGCCATATTTACTACCAAGAAGGAGCTACAAGCATCAGCCCCCCTTAAGTCGCTTCCCACGCCTGCTATTGTGCGACGTGCGGACTGACCTACGAAAAGAGAACCTGGCCCAACAAGTTGTTAAGCACAAACCTGCATTAGGCTTGCAGCTGCAGGACGTCAGGACCCTTTTCATAAAAAAGCGAGGCAGACAGAAGGATTTGGTGATCCAGCATGCACAAACAACTAGAGGGGGCAAGGCACCTCCAAATAGCCTGGCAATGGTGTGATTCCTGAAGTACCAAGCTCCCACACAGTGCTACAAATGCCAGTGTTAAGGCCACCTGGCAGTAGCCTGCACAAGACCAGTGGTGTGCCCCCGGTGCTCCATGCCACATCTGTGCAAGGAGTGCAAGCATGAGGCTCCCTTCAAGTGTGCCAATTGCATCAAACGCAAATTACAACAGGTCTCAGCTCTAAACGACACACTGTACCATTCGTCAGCGAGCAATTGCCCTCCAGGAGTCACAAGTAGATTATTAATAGGTTAAAAACAGTAAGAATCCTTCAGCACAACAGAAAAAAGAGCTCCCAGGTTATGACTGAGTTGCTGCAAAGTACACTCAAGAAACGCTGCTGTGTTCACACCATACAGGAACCATACATAGGATCCAAAACTCTTGGTCTGAGATTGCAGGCATAAGTGGTTGTTGGAGCAAGAATGGGAGCCAAGGCAACAGTGGCCTACACTGACCCATCCACCAACATGCTCACACTGACCCACTGAACAGCCAGCACTTGGCCACTTTGCTCATCCCAGCTGGTGGTTTTTAGCTGGTTGTAATATCATTTTACAGGCAATTAGGCGCACCAGCTGCCAATTGCCTTCAATCATTTGAGCAGGCTCTACCAGGACTGTCACGATGACCCTGCATAGTCTGTGCTGATGCAAATGTCAGATCACCATTGTGGGGATTCCCAACCCTGGATACGCCTCATATAGAGTTGCTCACCAAGTGCAACTTGGTTGTTCCTAACGACCGCATGACTGAGGCGACCTATGATGGACGAGGAAGGTCGTGCATAATCGTCACAGCCGTGTCTCACACCCTGCTACTCAAATTGCAGGGTTGGCGTGTCCCACTAGGTGCAATGAAGAGCGATCACATGTTTATCGATTTTGCCATCCTCTGCAAAGACAAGTGTGAAAAGCTATTCCGCCCATAAAATGCTGACAGGCCACAATTCTGTAGGGTTCTGGAAGGAGAACTGTGTGCAGCAGACTCCCATCTAATAGTGCAAGCTGCCACTCCGGAAGAGGTGGACAGCAGAGTGGACATACTTACCACAGCACTGCACTCTGCTGGGCTCTCCGTACTTGAGCAACAGAAGCATGAAGCGATCAAAGTCCCATGGTGGACTGACGAACTTAATCCCCTCAAGCAAAGTGTAAATAGAGCCAGAGGGATGTACCAACATACTCGTGACCCTGATGCCAGAGTCACACTCCGAATTGCCTTCATCCAAGAGAAGAAGACCTTCCACTGCGCCATCAAACGAGTCAAATGGCAAGGCTGGCGAAATTTTGTGGAAGCGGAGAGCTCTAGAAACATTATAAGTCTTCTATCGGATAAACAGGCGTAGAACTAGTCTTAGATGTGATGCGAAATTAGTCAGGCTGGGCCTGCAGCATCAAAAGTTCACTGGCGACCCTCCTTAAGAAGGCGTTCCCTGACAACCAAGTACCGACAGCTCTACCTCTCACCTATATTCACTCCTAAATACTTAACGTGCTTTTCATGGAGGTGACAGTGGTCGCCAAAGCGTATTGAGGGTTGATTATTCACTTTTCCGTTCAAGAGGATTAGCTGGATATTTTCCTCAGCCACAGCAAAGCACATGGTGGGTTTTTTCTTTGATTTCAGTCCCTCTGCTAATATCAACACAGTCAAGTCATCCACATAGGCGTACGGCTCTCAGTCAGTCCCCATGATCCTCCTGAGAAGACCTTCGATGAAGGAGTTCCAGAGTGCTAGTCCAAGGACTGAGCCCTGTGGGCACCCCTTCCCTATCTTTCTATAGACAGAGACATCTCTGCATTCGATTGTAGCAGTTGTGTCTCAGGTAACTCCTGACCAGC
Organism: Pachypeltis micranthus; assembly: GCA_020466155.1. Lineage (NCBI taxonomy): Eukaryota > Metazoa > Arthropoda > Insecta > Hemiptera > Miridae > Pachypeltis > Pachypeltis micranthus. Next base: position 2,891,874 of record CM035773.1, on the reverse strand, counting down.
GAGTACAGGTTGCGAGGGGTTCCCCTACTTCAAGCTCATTTAGGAGCGCTGCCCACCAAAGGTTGTCAAATGCTCCCCTGATGTCAATCAGAACTGCTATGATGTACTTAGCCGGTGAACTTTCGATGCTGCAGGCCCAGCCTGACTCATTTTGCATCACAGCTAAGAACTATTCTACGTTTTCCGTTCATTCTATCCCCGTCCCAATCCTTCTCTCCCTAAAGCTGGCGTACCGTAGTCCAGGTACTCTTCCCATTTCCATAATTCTTTTTATTTAGCTTGGGGAGCTTCGAGGCGAAGAAAATGTGTGTATGTCTGTAGTTCTATAGAACCGCTGATTCTGTGTAATTAATTTAGGATTCAAATGGACTACATGAACTAGGTATCCTGTTATTTATTAAAATAGTTTATAGCAAACGACAGGAAGAAAGAAAGTGGGATCACGAGACAAAAGGAAAAAGGGGAAACGCGGATACTTGTGAAACGCGGAGCCGCTTGTGAAGCGGCCACCGGTTGATGGTACTAGCACGCTGCACGCTGCATGGTGGTCCATGATGGGAACTGAGTGTCTTGTGTAGGTGCGTTTCTTGGATGTACCGATGACGCCACAGTTCTATTTGCGGGAGAACGGCTGAACCGATTAAGATGGTTCTGTTTTCGATTAGTGAACAATTTCCATCGATGGAAAAGGAGGGTGTGGGATCAACATGTGCCAAAAACGAGAGGTTTTCGCTCTTTCCCCAAAAACTGTTATAACTGTTTTAATTAAACTTTCAAATTATCTTTCACCAGTTAATACCCCACAAATCCGATGAACGGTGATATAGAAAAACCCAAAAAGCAAAAATGTGTTTATACGCTTTTTGGCAAGCTGATTTTAACGTTTTTCACCAATTCACAAGATGTTTTTAAATAGGTACTTATACGTGGTTCTCAATAAATGTGACTGACAGTTCATTGAACAGAATCAAAATCAAAATGTTTTTTAAACATTTACATAGCTTTAAGAGTAACTGTATCACTGGATTCGATCAATTTTATGGAGTGTCCTCTGGCAACCTATACTCACATTTTGTTAGGTAGTAAAGCAATAGGGTTATGTCCGCCAGTAGGCAAATTATTAAAGTTTACGTATCTGTTAGGTGAGTCCGTCTCCTCTGGTATATGGCTAGCCGAGCCTCTCGTAGCACAAATTCTGTGATTCTCCCTCTGGGAGCAGGTGAACGTGATATGTTGGCTCAGATCAAATGGCCACTTTATTCTAAAAATAAAACGAAATTCTAATATTTGGCCGTTTTTGTCCTTTTTATTTGTCTAGGAATGACGAAAATGGAAATAATCAGCGCTCACCTGGTTGTGCAGTTCACAATGATGACAGCTCAAACCAGTCTGATGTTCATCGTTCTGTATCATTTCTACGATAACCCTCTTAACGGTGACATTGTGCTAATAATCAGTATTTTGTTCGCAATTGCTATAGTCGGCATCTCATTTGGTAAGTAATTTGTACACTATTTGCCTTCCTATGGGTTGGGATGCAGTTACAAGCTCATGAAACCAATTAGTTTTTACTGAAACCTCAATGATTCAGGAACATTCGATGGCCTATCCCCTCCCCCCCCCCTGAGTAACCTGACTACTACATGCCACACGCTAGGGGTGGATCCAAAACTGTCCAAGATGGAACAAATTTAGGGTACTTCCAGCGAATCCACAGTCAGCCACCACTGGTCCAATGCAAGACCAAGTCGCGTGCTACCTCACTAGCATTAGTAGACTGGCCAGGCAAGCTAGTAGTTCCCAGGCGTCCACGCCTCCAGCCACAGCCCCTTAACGGGAAACTGTGGCAGTGGTTGTGAGGGAGGAGCTGTGCAAAGCGATTGTCCAGCAACCTACTCAGGTACCGTAGCTGCCACTCCACCAATGAACAGGCCCTGATAGCAGAATAGTGGAATACAGCAGGTCTTTCACTATACACAAAACCAACGTTGCAGGTCCTTATCAAATTAATGCTCCTGAAGCACCGATGAGGATTATATCAGTCTACTGTCATGGAGTATCCACCAAACCCAGACCTGCCGAGGTACAGCAGGTATTTGGTCGTTCCCAAGTCTCCCTGTGTTGCCTGTGTTATACCGTGTTAAGGGTTTCAGCATCAAAGGAATCCCGTACCATCTGGGAGGAGTTTTTAATCTGGTTTCCCACCCGATCTACCTATTCACTAGAGTGAGGAGTAGGAATAGATCAACTGTGATTACGTTTCTTTGCATCACCTTCGCAAACTCGCCGAAACAGTTATAGGCTTTCTTTGTAGCAGTCAATGCTGCTAAGCTTGTCTGCCCTACCAACAACCATCGCTCAGTTTCATAGAAACTACCCTGGAGCAGCACATAGTTTCTCGTTTCCTCCACACTGAAGGCGCAAGATGTGCATGATGGTGAGTCTTAGAGAAAAAAGAAGTGAAGCCAGGCATTGAAGTCACAATGTCCCATTAAGAACTGTCTCATCCAGTGGTCTGGATCAACCCATTTTCTCGAAATGAACCGATGTTGGGGAAGAACTCTTATGTGTCACTTCCCTTTGACGAGTATTGCCAGTTTTCGTCCTGTGGTGAGATCCACACTGAGTTCAACTCAGAGTGGGGGAGACTCCCATTTCACTCTGCACTTGTCCACAATGCACTCAACGACCAAGTCAACCGTTAACTACCCAGTGATCCACAGGAGGGCAGCTCTCTGAGATCGAGCCAATACATTCTTTTGATTGGCTGTGAGTTTGCTACCCCAGAAAACAGGACAGTAGCTAATCACGCCAAGGTAGATTGCCTTGTACATAAGGATGGTGTTACAGTAACACTCACCCCAAGAGGCGTTACTAATGGCACACAGTGTGGCAAACCTTGCAGTGGTAGTGCCTTTGAAGAACTGAAAGCCCCACCTCTCACCTATATTCATTCCTAAATACAGGACGTGTTTGTCAAGAAGGAGCCTGTGGCTGCCAAAGCCTGTTGAGAGTTGGCTATTTAATTTTCCCTCCAAGAGGATCACCTGCACCTTGACAAGCTTGCATCATTGGATGACAGTGCAGAGCCCATGATAGGTTTTGGCCTCAATTTGGCGGACTAACCCTGCAAATATTAGAACAGTCAGGTTATTCAGGAAAACGTGAATTTCGACAATGACATTCTGCATGAACTTCCTTTGGTACGCTCGTATTCTGTGCCTGAGAGATTGTGGCTAGAGACCCCTTCCCAGGATAGCAACATCAAGATTTTTAACGTTTTGCCGAATATCGGAAGAAGGTTGAGCAATCTCCATGATTACCGGTCTGACTGATTGCAATCGCCTCTCTTTTGAAGAGTGGCGACACTGGTGGGGAACAATCTGGCCTACACACAGCCATTAAATAAATTGAGGAGGTCACAGGAGAATGTTCGCCCAGCCTTCATTAGCCTTCGTATCGCTTCGCTCTCTAGGCTTTAGCATCTACTACTTGGTCGTCAGAAAACGTCATTTCTAGTAGGGTTCCCAGCTAACCTTTGATGCTACTGGCCCAGCCTGGATTTGCATTGCAGCTAATACCTGCTTTATGTACCCCTTTCCTATGGAGGACTTGTAATGCTTCCCCCATGGGTTCTCAAAGGTCTCCGTTTCAGGAAGTTATTTGGCTCGCTTGATGGCGCAATGGAAGGCCTTCTTTTCTTGGATGTATGCGATTTGGCGGGTGGCTCTGACATCAGGGTCACTAGTCTGTTGGTATATCCTTCTGGCTCTATTTACGCTCTGCTTGAGGAGATTAAGTTCGTCAGCGTTACCTAAGTATACAGAGCCCAACAGAGTGTTGTGCTGTGGTGGAAAGGTTTACTTTGGCGTTCACCTCTTCGTGTTAGGCAACTAGAACTATTAGGTTGGTGTCTTCAGCACCCAGTTCACGTTCCAGTACCCTAGAGAATTTTGGCCAGTCAGCATTTTTAGTGCGGAATTGCTTTTCACAGATGTCTCTGCTAAGAAAGTTGTCATCTGCAATGGCAAACTCAATAACCAATGGCGAGCCAACCCAGCAATTTGAGCAGTAGGATATGTGACATCTGTGCACGGCCTTCCTCCTGCCCAATCATCTGTCTCCTCAGTCAAAGGGTCATTGGCAACAACCAAATCGTACTTGGAGAGCAACTCTATATACGCCTCACCCAGGGCCTCTAGGGTGAGGGATCCCCTAAGGTGCTAGAGCAGCCTCAAGTGTTGGAATACTGTAGGGTACCGAACTGCCTCTAAAATGATATAACAACCAGCTCAAAGCCACTGGCTCAGATGAGCAAAGTACTGGCTGTTCGGTTGGGTGAGTGGGAGTGGCTGGAGAAAGAATGAGAGCCAAGGCAGCAGTGGCCTGCATTGACCCGTCCCTGGACATGCAAAAACTCAGCTCCTGCCAACACCTCCAGTCTCTCAAAGGCACAATCATCACGAGGTTTGCCTCACTATGAGTAATTAGCTTGTCACCAACAGTAGTATATCTGGTGAGATCCAGATTAAGAACTCCTTGTACGGGATTTCCCAAGGGTCATACCTCCACACAGTTTAACACGTTCACTGCGGCGATTATTGTTCAAAACCGATTTTCTGCGCGGCAACTTTGAGGTTGATCTAAATAAGGGATGGGAGATGTCGACAGGTAGTCGACGTCCGCCGGGGGGAAGGGGTCTCATTTGTCGACTACGTGTCGACATCCGCAGTGAACGTGTTAACACGAACAGCAGCTCTCCACCTGAAGACTGGCAAAATGATCAAACCTGCCGTACCTCCACAGGTCTGAGCTTGGTGGATGCTGAGCGAGTGGCGAGTGGCCAGCCTAATGCATGATAGCAAGACTGTAACATTCATGGCAGTCAACTGAAATAACCCTACCCCGTCATCAAGGGTTCAGGAACGGTAATTTGATAAAGAAACCGTGATTTCTAATAACTGACTAACAACAAAGCCTGTTGATTTACGCACAAGTCGTCTGTGGCTTAACCCTAGACACCAACACTGCAAATTAGGCGAAATTCAGTCAAACTGTCAGTTCTCTCAGAAGCTTAAGAAGGAGAATGAGCCGTATGTTACAACAGAGTACTTGACTATCAAAGCAATGTGTGAGCATATATTAAAGTAAGATTTCACTCCACAAACACGAATTCAGGAGGTAGGTACTTCAGGACGAAGCGTCTGAACACTGAATACTTATCAGTAAATTACTAGTTATTAGGCTACATCTTATCTATTTGATATCAGTATTGATAATATATGTTAAACCCGATGTTTGTATATTTCCAAATGTTAATCGTAGTAGTGGTCGCATTTATTCTACCTGCTTTTGGTCAGTTGTGCAAAATTGTGATGCACCCAATGAAAAACTTAGTTTATCACTGACTCTCAACACAGTCTTCACCAGACCCATCACTGAATGATCTCACCTAAGCCGTATTCAGATGTAAATATGGAAACAAATTACATTTTTCTCATCTTCACTGCAGGATACTTCCTCGCTGAACTTCTGAATGAAGAACGATTAATATCCTATGCTGGAATCGGAATGATCTTAACACTGTTTTCAGTAAATGGTGAGTTTGTTTTATTGAATTGCAATTGGAGTTTTTGTAAAAATTAATTAGACGTATACATTTATGTCGATTGTCCATTTCATTTGAAGAGTGTCAGCTGTCCCAAAACTCCTGAGAATTGGTTCTAAATCGATTGTTTGATCTCTGCATTTGGTGTGTGAGAACAGTTGGTTACAGGCGGACGGGCAGGGAATCTAACTCGTTCTAAAAGCATGAATACACAAAACGACAGAAGCCATCTGGATTTGAAGGATGATTTTTTCGGTAGTGATGAAACAAAACTAAATGGACAGAATCGTTAGCTCTGTTCTTGTTAACAACTGTTACAATCGTGAAAGCGGTTAAATCCGTAATTAATGGCAGTTGTTTCTTTATAAGAGTTGTACTAATTACGTAATAGGTGACTACATGACTCGTATAGCTATGCTACTATCCAGAAGAAAATGTTGGAAGAAACTTACCGACTAAGCTCTAAGCACAGAGAGGTATGGAGGTGACTGCTGGTGGGGAAGGCACAAAAACGGTGACACTCGTAGTCCCTTGGTTCAGGTTTCAACTATGTTAAGTTTAGTAATAGATGTGCTGTGGGGCTTCCCAACGCTTGCCCATCAACAGCCCACTGACTTCCACTTAACCCTACTCACCTGAGCTACTGTGGGATTACTCATTTCACTCAGCTATGCAGAGAGTTTATCATGAAGAACAACTGATGGATGCTTATTTTTTGTTTCTAGGTATTATTATTGTTGTTATTAGTATTATTATCTTTATGGATGCAACTAGAAAAGGAATGATTGAACGTAAAACGAAAAAGGGTAAATAACTTTCATTTTCTTATATAATAAAGGTAATAAACTAGCCGGAAAATGTTTTATCCATCATTTTGGCGTGAAAGGGGGGTGGAGCTGGATCCGCCACTGACTCATCTTAGTGTGATATGTGGTGGTTGCAGATGCATCTTGTGACTAGATGGACAGTCCCAGCAAACGACAGCCCCAAGAGAAGTCAACAGGGTTTTTTTTCCTGAATTTATCAGTACCCCACACCCACCACACATATTCATATTGTGAAACAGCAAACAATAGAGCAGTCACTACTCATATGACTTCCCAGATATCTGAGATATACACCTCCCCAACCCTGCAAAACCCATGTTATCTATCGAAATTTCAACTGTCTGATTGGGATTTTCAGGGACAGTATGGCCTTTGGAAGGAGCACATAGCCTTTTGAAACTGTGGTGCAGAGCGTTCCCAATAGTTGCAGCAGCTGAGTCCTATAACAGTATCACTTGCCGAGGCTTTGGTATCTCTCACCCAGTTGTGTACATGGGTTTTGTGTCCAGTGCTGCTTGGGCCATCATTTTTTCTCTGGCTACATATTGGATGACTCGGCGGAAAAAGGGGTTATGAACTTCAGTCGTTTATTTTTCTACCTCTAATCACAGTTCATGTCAGTGTTACCTTACTGCAGTTCTGGAATTGGTTTTGGTTAGTTATTGTACGTTAAATATTTCGCTACCAAAACCGTCAAACTCGTTATGAGAGTTTTGTAAACTAATGTAAATAATTTGTTGTTAGCGTTACTCCAGAGTCACGAAACGTTATGTTTAATTTTGGAATGAAGTGTTTTATTACTGTCAAAATAAAAGTTGTTTCATTTGTAAGGGTTTCATATTTTTCTTGTTATACTACCGAAAGTACCTTGAGGCTAGAATCCCCCCCCCGCTCCCTCCTATTACAGATCCCACGACATGTTTAATGAAAGACAGCAGTTGAGAAACACAAACACGCTTGAGGAGCACAAACTAAGAGGCTGCCCATGGCAGAAGACTCACTGAGGCACCATGTCACTGAGCCTCTTGTACGTGGACACAGAGAAAGTATGAGGATCCCTGTAGAGCAGGGTTAGTTAGCTTCATTGAAAATCCTAAAAGGTATTCAGAATGTGTGATTGATTAGAGAGAGGTCTCAGCTAGAATGGCTATGAAATCTCCCTTTTCCCATGTAAAAGAAACATTGGGAAACAGAGTAATATAAGAGCAAGTTCTTGAAAAAGGTGGTTGGCGTGGCAATTCTCACTGACATAGACAACATACAGCACTACACGAGACCATCCACTTAGAAGTTATAGTAAATTTTTTCGTTGCGTGGGGTATTAGAAGAACAGCAGAGTCAAGAAAGAATTTCGGTGAATAAATCTGAAAGACGAAACAGAATTAGCATTAGAAGGTAACGGATCAAAGACTTGGAAGAGCACTGAAGAATACTAGGAGCATTTGTTAAGAAAGAAGCATCAATAGAGAAACCTATTTCCTTGAAAAGTGGAAATGAAAGGCATAAGCTCTGAACCTGTATCTGTTATTATCCCCAGAATCGAAGTCAATTAGCCAGTTAGTAAACTAAGGCAGATTGGTGAAGACTACAGATTGCAAAAGTTTTATGTGAAGGGTCACCACTGACTAACTCTTATACCGGAATACTTGACCAGCTCCTCAGAAGAGTTCTGGGGCTAGCAAAACGAGTTATCATTGGCTGACTTTCAATTTTTCTTTGAAGAGGAATATTCAGTCTTTACCCACTCAGCTATTTATATTTTTACCATTGGTAAGAATTCAAAGCATGGTTCTATCAGCTATCTAGCTATACAGCACAGCGGCTCAGCATCATTTTAACCTTGTATTTTCAGTCAGGAACATTTTTTGCCACCGCCCCTCAAAATTTGACAATTTACGTTTCACAACATTGGGATTCCAAATCTGCAATTTCCGTTCGCCTCATGGCCGTTTTATGCCTTGAAAAGGGACTAAAAAAATCCTTCCTTTTGCTCGAAAATCCCATTTGGTATCTAGTTGTGCCCGCCTGTTCGGACGGAGCCCATGGTTGTTATGGACATGGTTAAAAAATAACGAAACTCAATTTTAGCTGTTGTAACACAAATACGTCGTGATTGGTATCGTCTTCAGGGTATTTTTAGATTCTAGGTCCAATGGAATGAGTCTCACAGGCGTACGTAAGAGTTCCCTTCGAAACGAGGGATACGCCCGTCTTTCTAACTTCCAACAGCTGAAAATGTCTCGGCTTTACATTACTACAGTAAAGCATATTTACCCTCACTGCACTTGTGCTGACGCCAAAAATGCGTCTTGTCCCCTTTGCATAGCTGCAGTAGCTACTGCTTAATACACTCTAGCTAGATGAGGGTAGATGCCAGCAGAGCAAACAGGTTCAGTGCGCTACAGAGAAGCTAAATTATTTGTTGAGGAAATGCGAGCACAAGAGAAATGGAAAGAGGGGTAAGAATTTGGTATTGCAATCTGCACTTGAAGCAAGTATTTATTGCCTCTGAAATTAGTGCGAATCAGTTATGAGAAAGTGGGATTTATACTGGTTGAAGGGTTGATAAATGAATGCGAGTTCGCAAGTAATATCACAAGCAAGTTTGTTGAAGATGACGATAGTGCGCGGGGGGAATGTTGGTTGGAGTTCGACTTTCCTGTGGGGTGTTTCACGTCATTTAAAGTGAATTCAATGGGTGCATTTATCTCAAAGACGTGTGAAGAGGAAGTTTTCAGAAAAACCCCCAGACAATCTTGTCATCTTCTTGATTTGCCGTCTAATTAAATTAAATGTGAAAATGGTACGGATCAACCAACCAAGGAGCAACCTTTCTTTTTCTCACGTGTGCAGGAAAACATTTTACAGCTGGAATAATTAGTTTTTTAAACCATTGAACATTTAAAGCATATAAGTGATCTTTGGTGTTATTTGTGTCTCTTGGACATTATTATTGGACCAGAATCATGATCAGAAGCGAGTATCGATTAGTTTCTGCTCGTGTTGCCGAGTGATTTGTCGGGCGATAAGCGTTTGATTTTCAACTGAGATACGATGAACACTGGACGCACGGAAACGTCCTGCTACGACACAAAGCTCTGGTTTCATTCGGCACCAGTCACTCGGAAAGTTGGCGATGATAGGGCGTCAGTCAGGGGCACCAGGTACGACTTTTCTACTAGTAGATTGCTCAGAACGAAAGATATGACACACAAGACTCCCGAATTTTTTGTTGTGTTTCTTTAATACTGAATATGATACGAATATTTATAGCGGACCAGGTCTATTAAATTAGAGTGCCAATTTTCCAATTATTAAGCTATTGCTTAATTGTCAGTTCAATCGACATCACTATCACTGTTGTGGAATTCTAAAAAAGCATATTGAGGCGATTACGGAATGTCATTTTGAAATTGTTTGGTTCAAAAAGTGCGTATAAGTAGTTAAAAAGCAATTGTATCCAGCATTTACATGGAAAATTTCCGAACGTCCGAAAAGCGCTTCTTCGAAGAATTGCTTTCACATTTGCGTTAAAAAAAAATTTCACCTGTTTAGGTTTCACTGTCCATAACAGCAGAGAAAACGAAACATTTTCAAGTCCGCATGGGGCTGAGCCACAAAGGCTAGACTTGAATGAAAACGGTTTAAAAAATGTTTGTGTTTCATATTCCAGTAGCACTCTATGTTCGCTCTTTTGCCTTACTGCAAGAAAGTATCTGCTGTGTTATCGACAGACCATATCTAAGAAGATGGTGACAATCTGAGGCAGATTCCTGAATGACCCACAAAAATTTTCTCGTTGCTGCAACAGATTGCCAGAAACATGTTTGCTCTTTAAATTATTTAATCAGCCACAACCTTGTTTGTGGCTGTTTATCCGGGCTGGACCAACTCAGTAAAACCAATTTTGAACACCTTGCAAGTGTAGAATATGAAATATATCACACTCATACGAGTCCCCTTTGGGTATATTATCGACCGGTAGGTTACACGCTCAATTTAAACGCCTCTTAAATTTACTAAATAAACTGCAGCAAAACTGATATCGTTTAAGCCACTCCATTTGTACGAACTGCGCTTTTATATGAAGACGTGAGTGTGGACTCACTCCTGAAAGGTGTAAACAGAGGTAGTTTTAGATATTATGTGAGCTTCCTGGTGGTTTTACTTAGATACAATATACCTCACACATTATGTGAGTGTTTATGGATGAACGAGGAGTAGTTCTCAATTTTTTTACAAAAATGCTGTAATGTTGTATTGATTGGTTTTATTTGTGTTTTCATCAGGATAAAACAAGTTTTCTACTGGTTTAGTGAGTAAAACACAATAAATACAACGAAGAACAACCCAAGTTAAGGTTTCCTTTAGTTGATTTTAACGCCACACCAACTGTAAGTCGGTGTGTCCAAGAACTCTTACCAAACGCATAATATTCTTTTGATTTCGAACTAAGTGATGGCCTTCTATGAATTGTTCGCTTGCTTAAAAACCATCAAATGCTTCTAGCGATACAACAAAAAATCCTGAACTTCCGATTTCTTTCCCACTCTTATTCTTCCATATAGAACTAAAGAAGGAGCATAAGGAGAGTCGTGTTCTTATATTGCTAACATTCAATTGAATGTAACTAAAAGGTGTAACGTTGAAATGCTGCAAGTCAAAATTTTTCAGGGAAACACGTCTCAATGGAGGAAACTTCCTTGTCCAGCGGCAGCACCAAAAATGCAGAAGCGGTCAAAGTAACGAGAGCCTTTAAGTCGTTTCGCAGCAATATCCCTGTGCTTCGAGGGCTCAACATGCTGGTGAAACGAGGAACTATGTGAGTGAAGCTGCTTTAGAATTTGCTACATTATTATAATCTAACGTTGACAACTTGTGAAACAAAATGACTTACTCCCGGCTACAGCTTTTTTCTTCAGAATCTCTCCCAAGTTTGATGTTGCGAAATACACATGTTCGATCGATGGATTGGATATTGTGTGTGTTAATTGAAGCCCACCAGCCCTTTCTTAATAGAAGACGTTGTGTATACCCACTCCCCTTAAGAAGCCAAGTAATTCCTTCACCGCAGACTCTGCTACGATTTGGGGTTCAATGAACCCCTAAGAAAAATATTCAAAGCGTTTTACTGCCAAGGCAGGGCATTCACATAGGATGGCTCGTCTCGTCCTCCTCACCTCACAATCTGCAATCCACCGCCTCTGAGGTACCCATCTTGTTGAGGTGATACCTGAGTGGGCAGTGTCTGGTGAGGAAGCTGATCAGAACTCTCAGATCATGTCTGGAGAGTGTCAGCATCGCCTTCGCCCTCAGACAGCAAGGCCCAACTAGCCTTTTCCCCTATCTCAGTCGTGGCAGGCTATGCCAATGGGCCCTGTTTTCCTGTGTCTCCCATCGAGCCACCAGACAATTGAGGTCACTTTTCGTCAAACCTACGTAGGGTTCAGACCCGATGGGTAGGGATTCCGTACCACTTTTCACAAGGCTGTCAGCCTTTTCATTGCCCTCATGCCCTCTGTGAGCCGGCACCCAGATAAGGGATAGCCTATTAAGGGCACCGAGTCGCTTGAGCGCTTGAAGGCACTCCCATGCCAGCCTGGACCTGAATCTGTAGGCTGCAAGGGCCTTTAAGGCGGTATGGCTGTCCGAGAAATTGTAGATCCGCTTGCCCTTAAGTCCTTTGGTCAGGATTTCATCTGCGCAGATCTTTATAGCTAGGATTTCCACTTGAAATATTGTGGCGTACTCTCCCAGAGAACCTGGGTAGTCACAGTGTACTACACCAACCCTTACCCCCTCTGCAGCATTCCTGTAGCTTGGTCTACTCTGCAGGTGGGTCGCCCTTTGCTCCTACTGTCTTGAGGGACCAGCTTGAAACACTGCCCTCCTCCTTTGGTCCCCGCCCTTTTGGCTTTGTGAAGTCGACCCAGTCGAGGGTCTGGGTCTCTTTATGCCTGATTCCGCTCGGCTGTCTCTGACCGTCATGGCTGAGGCCCCCGCCTGAGGAAGTGATTGTACCTCTCCTTCCTTGCACCCTCTTTTCTCCCCTCCCTACTGACCCTCGCATGGTGATCCACCCCAAATACCCTGGAGGCCGCACTGCTATCAGCCGTGGTGCCCCCAACCGCTGGGCTGGCAGCGAAGGGGTACCCTCCCCCTGGAGATGGGAACTCCTTTTTCCCACTGGGGCGAGGGATCTTGGGTCCCCAAAGAGACCATCTAAGCTTGTTGGGGACAACGCCCCTATTTGCATTGAGGCATTGTATTTTCGTCAACAGCTATCTGATCGTCAAGGTCTGCTATGGTGCACAGCAGAAGCTCCTCTTCTGTTGTTAATGCGATTTCGTCCTCTTGATTTTGTGTATTAATTTTGGTGTCCATGTAGGTCCCACGAGCAGCTAGGAAAATAAACGGTCGCCTGAGACAGTGCCCTGCATGCCTCAGGAAGGATACTTCAAACTGGGTGTCGTCTGGTGCCCAGAGTTCACATACTAACGACCAAACTCCCTTTGGCCTTGCATCCTTGGTGTATGCTGTTCCACCGTAGATTGAGTTTTGCCCTTGTTCGTGGCTGCTTATTCAGTCAGCATGCTGACCTTATTCACAGCTGTCCACAGCACGCCCCAAGGAGCAGTGCTGTGGTCACTCCACTATCCACAGCCTATGGACGCGCCTGGTAGCATTGACATGCTCCTGGGAAGAGAACCCAGAACCAGGCAGCTTACTAATTAAAAGATCCTGCGGAACATCCCAGCGAAAGTAATTGTTTCCTCATTTGCACCCTCTTCCATCTCACTCCAACCACTCGTCACGTCGTGCCAGTTGCCTACATACGCCTAGATTATATGATTTCCGTCGTTCCGAGTCAGGTCATGTTTCGTTTCGTTTACTGGTATTTTTCGATGCTGAACCGAATGGAATGCGTCTGGGAGGTGTGAGACTACGTCAAACTGTGCATATTAATAATAAGCTGTTATGTAATAATTTCCAACGTTTGTACAAAAAGTAATAAAACCCCTTATTCGTTCTATTCATCTCTGCTACCAGCATTAGAAAATACTAGTTTTGATGGATAAAAGATATGTTTATATGTTATATCGAAATGACTCAAGCCTGTTAATAGGCAAAGTGCGAGAAACGACCTTAAAGCGACCTTATTAAGTACATTTCTGTTCAAAAATCTTTTAAACATAAAAATATGTGATATATATGATAACATTTTTTCATCTACTCTGTCAAATTAATTATAGATAATCGACAAAAGTTTCAGTCGAAGTGCACCACATCTTGTTTTTCGAAATGTTCTTTTTTCAAAATTAATTTTGACGCGTGTTTTGTATAAACTTTATTTCATACAGATACGGACTCCTGGGACCAAGTGGATGTGGTAAAACAACTTTGCTGAGTTGCTTAGTTGGAGCATTGAAGTTGGAGAGTGGGAACATTCGATTGGCCATCAACCACCTCAGTCAAATAGGGTACATGCCACAGGTACGACGAAAGTTTTAGTCATTTATTAATAGATATTAGAGAACTGTTTCTATATGTATCACAGTTTTTTAGAGGACAACAATCAGAAACTGCCTTGTTTGGCTCAGCCCGAATCAGTTTGATCCTCTTGCCCCTAATGGGAAGTACTGAGCCCAGGCCTTCCCCTTCAGCATTCAAGTCCACCTCTACCTAACCTGGAGCCTTTGAGAAGGTAGCAACACAACCACTTTGGTAATATTTGGATACGCCCGTAATCGTATGGAAAGTTAACTCAAAAACATGTCAGAGGTTCAGGTGGCCAAACAATAGTTTCAATATTAAATAGCGTGGTGTGAGGCGACTAATGAAGTTGAACTTTTTCTTGTTTGACTGTTCTGTATAAAGCATGACTGCGAGCTTACCCAGACATATGTTTCATTCCTACCAAATTTTCAACCAAAATCTTCTCTCATCGATACCATGAAAGTCGTTGAAGGACATTCTTATCCTTTTCTCCAAGGCCTACTGCTCACAATAACAGAAGACGAAGCATCCAAAAAGAGAACTTGCTGTTAGGATAATAACTACTAGGTCCAGAAACTATATGATCACTCTCACTCTCTCATCTCATTTTGACCTCCCAACTTCTCGGTGAATCTAGCTACCTGTAAGCCCCACTTCCAGCATTCTTGCTACAAAAAAAAACACAGAAATCAAGACCAAGGACTTTGAAGATGCATGAAATATTTAAATTGTTTCAGGAGCTCGCACTTTTTAAAGAGTTTTCGATTCAGGAGCATTTGGTGTTTTATGGGCTCATTCACTCAATGACGAAGAAATCGATTTTAGAAGCTGGGAAGAAACTGGCAGAATTTTTACAACTACCCGATTTAAACACGATAGTCTCCGAGCTAAGGTAGTGCTTTACTAAGTACAATTTAATTTAAATCCTGTATGTTACTGAAGAAACATTCATCGATGTTTCGATTGATTATTCAACTTAATTGCTCAACGCTTTGTAGTCCTTAAAAACGTTTTTGGCCCTCCTCAGCACTTAAAATAATTTAAAGTTTGGTAATTTGCATAAAGACTGTACTTACCATTATTCGACAAACTCAATGCCACTCAAGAAGAATAGAACGAGTTCACAAATTATGAAATCTGATTGAAAACGGTCAGAAAATCCCACTGAGTAAATTGTTTAATCTTACTAAGACAGACAGTTATGACGAGAGCATGTTTTAATAAATAATTGTTGTACCTTTATTATCGTGCCGTTTAACTCTGTTGATGTATTAGTGGTGGTCAACAAAGGAGGGTCTCACTTAGCATAGCTTTATTGCACAACCCAGAAGTACTCATCTTGGACGAACCTACTGTTGGAGTTGACGTCATCTTAAGCGAGAGGTGAGTCGAAGTTTCTACTAATGCATGAATGAACAAAAGTACTACTTACTGAGAAAAATGTAAGGGTGAGGAGTCACAACTTTCTTCAAAAGATTTTTCAGCTCTAGCAACCGATTCAACATGCTTTCACTCATTTGATCTGAGAATGTTTGGACTAGACATTCAATAGTAAGAAACCGGTGCTCTATAACGTTTCGGAATTTTTAGTGTTGCTCCTACTTATGTTACCACTCTCATTGGATAACCAGAGTCGTAATTAACTGGACTATTGATGGGATTTGTTGGAAAGGCCCTCATCCACTGTTCCGGCTTTATAGGGAAAACTTTGTGAAAAACTCTAGTCAATGCAACGACAGCTGTTTGATCCCAGAATCTATCTACCTTACAATGAGGATCCTTCACCGTTGTGAATTGCACTATGGACTATGAGCACACTTTCCTTGAGAACGATATCGTCATATGATCTTAATTCAGTAAGATAACTTTGTTACTTCTGAATTCATTTGGCTTATACCATGCATGGTAACCCGCAGACAAAGTATACAGTTTGTTCAATCTGGTTCAGTCATAGGATGTAGCGACTGTTGCGGAGCTGGCTGCCTAAACGGATAAGCAAAACGTTGCCACTGCAAACAGGACAGCGATAGTGACTACTAGAGCCAATAACAATAGTACGCTCAAGAGAGTTATTTGTAATTATTGTGGGAAGAGTAATCATAAGATTCAAGTTTGTAGGTACTGGATACCTGATGGACCAAGATCTGCGAAATGGATTGGCCAACAAATGACTTCTTCAAAATCTTCAGTGTGTAAGCCATTAGAAAAAAATAAAAAACAAGACGTTCACTTCAAACGTAAATGACATAACATTGAACACAGAAACCTCTGAGGTAGCTGACTGCCTGAATAAGTCAAATTCGCGGTATGTGGACAATTGTTCTACGAGGCATATAACTCATACCGAAGAATTTTCCATTTCATTTGAAAATTGTTCAGTTCAACATAATGTGAGAACAGCCAACGGGAAATCTGAGAAGAAGGTAAGAATAGCGTTGTAATACAGTCTACATTGACTGGTTTTGGAAGGGAAATCACGTCTAACGTCTGGATAATGAAAAATCTGTTTTCTACTCTGTGTGCACAAGACAAAGTTGCTGACCGTTGTGATTTTTAGTGAGTAATGATATAATTTTGAAGGGAAGTTGGTCTTAAGACACATAGTTTTATGAACTTGATGCCAAGAATCTGGTATCCGAAATTTTTTTGAATTTTTCTGTTCATTTGGCACGTCAGAACATGAAACGCGTAAAGAAAGTAGTGTAAGATGAACTAGGAATTGAGATCAAAGAAGATGGTAAGCGTTATGAAGCATGTACTCGTATGTATGGCAAAGCTCACAGGTTAATGTTTGGAACTCAACCAAAAACAACCAACCCAGATGAGATAGTTTCGTGTGACGTAGTAGGACCATTCCTGCAGTCAATTGGTTTACATAGGTATTACGTTTGTCTTAAAGATACATACACTAAAAATCATAACATTTACTTCATGTATCAAAAATGTGAAGTTATTGAAAAATACAAACAGTTTATTTATCAAGCAAAAGTATTAGACCGAAAGAAATTTTGAGTAACAATGCTGCTGAAAGCAGTGAGGGCTTTGTTACATAAAAATGGCATGAGGCAAATGCTCACAATGTCGCACACTTCTGAACAAAATGGGTGCTGTGAGTGCGACCATAGAACAATAGTTGAAGCAGCCAAAACCCTGGTGTGCCCATGAAAATATACCACAGGGTTTGTGGGCTGAAATTATAAATACTGCTACGCATATTATTAACAGAACTGGGTTTTCTGGAGAATTATTTGTAACTATAGTGGAAAGAGAATTATTGTGGAATTATTCCTTATGAATTGTGGGTCGGGAAAAAGCCTGATACTAAAAATCTACGGAGTATCAGATGTACATGTTATGATCATATTCCAAGGAACTTTGAAGTAAAGATGAGTAAAAAAGCTGAAAAATCTATTTTGATAGGTTATGATGAAAATGGAGTGATGTAACATTTGATGAACAACTGTAAAGTGGTGGGAAATTTGGACGAAAATAATCAAGACTGATCAGAAGAATCTGTTGCTGATTTGTCTTTTTTCAGTAATTAAAGAAGACAAACATCATATGAGACATGAAATGCGTCCATCCACATCAGAAGACGCAGAAGAGGGGGGGGGGGTATGATCATAATATGAAGGTTTCGATAGAGCGCTAAGAGATCGTGAAACCTCAGGCCACCTCAAAGTATGGTTTTGACGCGTGTTTGTTTGTTGGTTTGAAACGCGTTTGGTTTGTTTGGTGAAAATGAAATTTTAAAATTATATGAACCAAAGTTTTATTGGGAAGCTACACAGTAAACAGAGAAAAACAAAGAAAATTGGAAAAGTACGATGCAAAATGAAATTGATTCGTTACACGACAAATAATACTTGCTCACTACTTTCAGGGAAGAGGGTACCTACGAAATCGGTATACAAAATTAAAATGAACCCAGATGTTACAGTTGAGCGTTTCTACGTGAAGTTAGTATTGCGCAGATTCTTTCAAAAACCAAAAGTCGATCATGAACAAACTTTTTCATCAGTTGCTAGAGCAAGTGACAAATGGAGAATATTGAGAAGGTGGACCAAGTGGACCAACTCACCGACATACTCACGAAGCCTTTGTCTGCCTACTCCGAAGGAAGCTGGGAGTCGTCAATGTTGGGAAAAACTGATTCTTAATTAGGGTTCAAAAATGTCTAATTTGGGGTGATGTTGAAATATGCGTATACACTAAATTATTCGTTTTGGAATACTGGCTGAAACACGTGTTCATTGTTGAGAGTATGATACACGTTGAATTGAATAAAGCTCACAGTCTGTGAGACTGCTTTTTTTGTGACTAAAATAATTTCAATTTTTATAAATGAGAGTGTTTCGAAAAACAAAAAATGTAACTTCCTTTGACGTCAACTTTTCAAATTTTTTTAGTATTTGGAACAAACTAGTGGAGATTTCCGAAGATGAGAAACGAACCATCATCATAACTACTCACTACATTCAGGAAGCAAGGCGGTCAAATGTTGCAAGTAACTCTTACTTTTTCCCAGCATTGCGTACAGTACTAGCGATGATATTGTGACGAATGATGACTGCTTTCAGATCGGTTTGATGAGAAATGGGAAAATGTTGGCGGAGGACGAACCCCAAGCTCTGATGAACAAGTTTCAAAGCTCGTCTTTAGAAGATGCGTTCCTCAAATTATGTCAGCAACAAGAAATGTGGAATGATGTTGATGTAGGAACAAAAGTAAGGATTTCAACCTGCGTCGGACTAATCATCTTACTTTGTTTATAACTAAATCCAACAAGTATCGTACATTTATCTATAGATAGAAAACTTACTACATCACGGCCACAGACCGAAACTCTGCTCCTGCTAATGTTATTATGTAGCTTAATGATCCAGATTTATACAGACAGTTCGTTTATTCAGTAAGTGGGAGATTTCTTTATTTCTTCTGTACGGTTTAAGACAGCGAATGAGCTACTTGGAAATCTCCAATAGTACAACATCTCCAAAGGCTGACGATGAATCGAGTTTAGATTCGACACTGGTTTCTCGAATAATCTTTTGTCTACTGAGGTGTCATCTTCTTTCAGGATTCTTATTTATCTATGTTCCTTTTTGTCTGTTTTTGTTGATGGCATTCATATTTATCTATGTTGTTTCAGTTTGTTTAAAACGGCAAACTAGAAAAGTCTTCAGGAGAGGGATATAAAAAAAATTCGTTTACCCCTAATAAAAGGAGTGACTAGGAACAGAATGTAACGCTTTCACTTCTTTACTAGAACCTGCCAGTTATATATCATTAAATACCCAAAAGGCAACAAATAGCTCGTGCTCTAGGCCTTAAGGAGTTGTGCAATTCGTAGTAACAAATATTTACCTCACTCTTCGCCTTACTCAACATTCTTGCATTATGTTTCTTTAATTAGCCTTGAAGTGTTGAGTTTTATCGTATCTGATGTGTTCCAGGGAGTGGAGGATACGAGTATGTTACCGAACAGTAACGACAACCTTATCTTCCAAAAGTCAAGTTTCAAATTGACAAGAGTTCACGCTTACATTCTGAAGGGTTTCATGTGGATGAGAAGAAACATTTCGTAATGCTGTTATGAGCTCAGTTGTCTAAAGTTTGTTCAAGTCTTACAAGTTCACATGTTGGACACGTTTTTGTGCAGGTTAGTTCTGTTCACTCTGATATTGCCAATAATTCAATGCTCCTTGACAAGCATCGCCGTAGGAGAGGATCCTACAGGTTTGGCGTTTGGAGTCGTTAATAGTGAAACACTTATAAAATCAGCGAGTTCAGGGTGTGACGAAAATATGACGATTTCTTTGGAATACTTGGAAATACTGGAAAGGAAAGGTTTACATTTGGTGAGTATATAACTATAGCGTACAGTTCTTCCCTCGAGCAGCTAGTTGTTGGCCAGAGCTCTAAGCCTCCGGTGACCAAGGCTTCAACATGAGCGATTCTCTAAACCTCATTGTCATTTCCTTCAATATCTTTAAGTGCTGGATTTGTACTAGGCCATCCCTGTTTTCGTATCCGAGCAACAGTATCCCCTCACTCTGGTTTAAAGGCCATAACTTACCTACTCGGATGCAAAACTGACTTGTGCAGCACAGGCCACTCCCGCACCTTGTCTATGGTAACGATTGGCCTGAAACGGAAATAAATGCGCTGCCGCATGGTGCTGGTTCTAAAAGATTGTATTGGCACTTCTGTCATAATGATAAATTTATCGATATTCCACATCCTTAAAATAACAGCTAAACGTAAAAGTACATTAATGATCAACAACAAAAATCTTCCAGCGCATTCAGAACAATGTGTTCCCTAGGAGTATAGTTGATTCATCCTGGGACATGACAGACACTGCCACCTACGTGAGCTGGAAACTTTCAATAAGAACTATTATTAGTAAATATTATAAAAACTGTCATCAAACCACAGGAACCACTACAAGGTCACGTGAACACTGAAGCAGTCCGTGAGCTTGATATTGATGTCCTGTACAAAGGTTTTAAGAGAAGCACAGAGTGACATTGTCACAGTTAATGGTGACTCATCACTAAACAGTCGGAAACAAGTTTCGTGTGTTGATTTGTACTGAAACTGTAAACTAAGTAAACAACAAATTACTTGTAACATGTAACAGAGTGTTAGTAACGCTGAGGAAGAGAGAATGCTTCTTTAAAGAAGAGGTCGTTTACAAAGTTAAACTATCGCTTAATAACTAGTTGAACTTCTCCAAATGTTTTGGATACGAATCATTTACAGACAGTTCATATGAATTACAGACGCTCTTTATAATTTATATTCAGGCCAATAGATGTAAGCCTAATTGCCAAACTGCGGAAAGGAGGGTACTTGGTTTTCTGTCCTCCTTGACTACTCCCATTTTGTATCACCATTATATGGGAGGAAGTACTACCATTAAATTTCACCCTGCAATTTATCTAACCTACTATAAGCTAAGATCTATCCTATTTGCATGGTGGGATCGGGGCTGCCCATTTTATGTCATTTTTCTGCAAACTTCGCTTGCCCTTAGAAACGGATTACTCAAATCAGTTTTTTCTCAGATCAGTCAACAGGAACCTAAATCCGATGGAACCTCCATCTGGTGAGTGAGGATTCTTATCTAGGAGTACAGCACTGATACAACTGCGCCTGCACATTGTTCATGCCATCCCTTGAATCCTTCAGACACGACCCTACATATCTGACTGTATGCCTACTCTAGGCTGCGTGCATCCACCGAATCATTTAAGGTGACGCTATCCATGTCTGCCCTACCAGTCTCTGAGCTGCCCTTGCCACAGTGCCATACATTAATGCCTTATGTTCCTAGGTACTTACAAAACTACCTATCCAGCAAAGCTTAGCAACCAGTTTCAGCATTACGAATTACTTCAACCAGTGGGATTCACAAACGTACTGACGCACTTATTTCGTACTGGAACTCACAAATGAACATCTATGTTTCAGCTGTATTTCCAAGATATCGGATCTGCCCAGGAAGCAACTCTCCGCAACAAAGTTTGGGGCTTCGTACATTTCAAGGAAAACTTCACAGCCTTTTTCTTGCAACGCTTGCAAAACTGGCAGAATTCTTCTGATTCTGTAATAAACGGGAGTGAAGCGTTTGTTTGGTTAGACTTGTCTTGTAAGTACCTTAAGCCCACTATAAAAAGAATTGAGTTAAGCATGTTAAAGGGAAAAAACTGCGTTGACATTTTACTGCAGATCAAGTAATTGGAGCAGTAGTACGAAAGCATTTGAAGAAGGCCATGCTGGAACTGTTGGACTCATTGGTAGTTAATTGTGAGCTCAAGATGTGGCATTCGCCGAGCTCCTTCATTAAAGTAAGAGACATACAAGGAACTAATCAACGTTTACTCCTTCTACGAACCAAGAATTTACTATCTGTTTTTTTGATATTCAGGAAATGGCTGTCCACGCAAATGGTGGTTCAAGCTTCCGACAGTTTATGACACCAGCCAATGCGGTGCTGTAAGTGTTAATCGATTCTCTCTTATCGTTATGGTATCGATAGCACCCCTGCTTTGTTACTCAAATTAAATGTTTAGTTCCGAATGTGACCTTGTGCTATTCATTTGGGGCTCCCATAAAATCTTTAATACCAATTATTTAACAGGTTATGGGCCCAGAGCTCTTTTTCAGTGCAGTAGTGTGTTGTTTTTTTGTTTTTTTTTTTAGGATGTGTTTTCTTTGAGGAAATTCGCCGATAAATCGCAAAGGACCCACCAATCTGAGTACACACAGCATAGCGTTGGATCCCTATAAGGAAAGCTTCCCCCAACTCGGTAAATCCAGTTTCAGCAACTGGAAATTTCGCGTAAGAACTGTTCTAGAGGAAAGAAAGGTATTAGCTCCTCTGACACCTCTATCTGTCAGCGTGAGTGAAACTTAAGAAAGGCTCACAGAGAAAAGAACGTTATTGCGAGATCTATAACCATCAGATGCCTTGCCGATCAACATCTAGAATATGTTATGGAAGCAGGCACCGCACTAGAAATGATATTAAAACTTGAATGGGTGTTCGAACGGAGAAGCATTTCATGATTCGAAAGAGACTTTTAGCATTAAAGTGCACGTCAGATTTACGAAATCACTTCTCCAAATTTGATTCCCTAGTTCGTGAACTTGAAGCTATTGGGACTAAAATGAAGACTGACGACAAGATTTGTCATTGTCGATACATGGCATCGGAGGCTCGGTCATCTCAACAAAAACAGTTTATCGCTAATGCAGTTACCAGTCAGCAACAGCGTATGTGATCCATGTAGAGGAGGCAAAGCAACAAGACTTCCTTTTTTCGAATAATGAAGCCACGTTCATCGCGTGTAGGTGAATTTTTTCATAGTGATATAGGTGGACCTGTGAATAAGCCAACAAACTCTGGTGAGAAATATTTTCAGGTCGTGGTGGACTACTTCTCACATTTTTGTACTGTTTACCTACTGAAAATGAAGTCAGAAGCAGAAAACAATCTTGTAGAATACATCAACCGAAGCCACAATAACACAGGCAGATACCCCAACCGTCTATGACTGGACAATGGTGGCGAGACCCGTTTTAAATACTTTGCAAATTTGTGTGAGTCGAAAGGAATACGACTACAATTCACTATCCCCTATTCACCTCAAATGAACGAAGTCAGCGAACGAATTCAGAGGACGCTGCAGAATAAAACCCGGTGTATTTTTGCCGAAACCTGTCTTCCAAGACATTTGTGGGGCGACATTATACGTTCTACAGCCTAACAACTGAAATATATCAGCGTCGAAGGCGATATTTGGTAAGATACCAGCAAACATATTTCTCGGCAAGCACGATTTGGATAGATTGAGAATTAAAAGACCTAAACAGAGACGTGGATCACGAGGTCTTCATCAAACCACTACATAGAACATCTTATATTGATGTACTCAAATTAAACATGGCATTGTACGGTCAACGATCATCACCACGCTGCTGGAACAAGAAGTTCCATGATTTTACGATGACCCAGGGATTTGAGAGGTCTCTATCCGATAGGTCTGATGTATGTATCAATATGTAGCCGCCCAGACATAACACTCGCAACCTCCTATTTGAGCCAACACTTCAAAAAAACCACAATTACCCTATGGAGGGCCGGTAAACGTTTTCTCCAGTATTTAAAAAGCAGCATTGGTCTACGAAAAATCTATGTCTCAAAATCAAGAGTTGGTCGCCTATTCTGTTCTGACAGTGATTGGGCAGGAGATCTGGGAGACAGAACGAGTACATTTGGGACTACGCTGTTCTTTCATGGCAATCTCATAACATGGAGTTCCAGGAAGCAACAAACCGTCGTTCTCTCTAGTGCTGGGGCAGAGTATTTTGCAGCTGCAGGCCCTGCTACTGACATCGTGCACTTCCAACAACTTGCTTCGGATTTAAAATCAGAAAGTGATATAGTGCCGGTGATGTATCTAGATAATCAGAGTGTGATCAGTCTCATTAAGAACTATGAAAACTCGAAGCGTTCTAAACATATTGATATAAGGGCGCACTTCATAAAAGACTTGTATAAAAACAAATAGTGAGACTGATGTATGTACTTAGTGAGGAGAATATTGCTGACAGCATGACTAAATCTCTTGGAACACTTAAATTTAACTTTTTCCGAGAAAAGATGAAAATGCAAGATAAAAAACGTTGATATTTCTTATTACATATTTGTTACTTCAGTTTACGAATTTAATAACTATAATTACTTAAAGTACATTGTCAATTTTCAAGATATCAACTTTCAATTGAAGGAGGTATGTTAATTGATTCTCTCCTATTGTTATGGTATCAATATCAAATTATATGTTTAGTTCCGAATGTGACCTTGTGCTATTCATTGGGTGCTCCCATAAAATCTTTACTATCAATTATTTAACAGTAAGTAATGATATGACAACTACAAAATTCTTCTGATACCTAATTGCACACTTGTAACAGTTACGAAGGTTCAAAGAGTTGATTAGCATTACAAAGCACAGGAAGCAAGTCGTTTCCACAGCATAGCAGAATATTGAACTGTGCTTTGCAAAATAGATGTAATCTTATGCTCTGGACCATTTTGTTCATTGTCACCCGAACCTTAAATGAAACATTGCACTCCTTCACTACGGATATATTTGCACCTGCATTCGTTCGTGGGCAGCCCATTAGCAGCTTTGCCAGAGCCTTCACTTAGGGAAACTTCATAAGTCGATGGCAGCTAGTATTCCAGGTGTCAATGCTTTTGAAGAGGTGGAGAGCTTTCCCTTTTCGTGAAAAGCGCTCAAAGTTAGCTGATTACAGTTACAAATAAGTATGTGAGGGTATTGCATTGCTAAAGGATGAATCTCTTTGGAGGAATTTCTTGGATTTATACCTGCCTACTAGAGATTTTTTTTAAATTTCAGATTCGCGTTCTATATGCCGTTGATGTTCACCTTGGGAGCGATACTGATGGAGAAAACAGCTGGACTTCTTGAGAGGGGACTCATAGCAGGTACGAACATATGGTACTTGTTTTTTCTACTAAAAAAAGTCAGATCACTAGCTGCGGTTTGGGTCAGAAATAACACAAATCCACTAAATGAGATATGTTGGCGCTGAATTCGCGACCGTGGGTTTCACTTCGAGGTCGCTGTCAACACAATTTTTCCAGCCCGCCTTTCTTGCCTCCGGCTGTGTTTCATTCGTTTCGTAGCCCCCGCAGTACAGCTCTGCACAGTTGTCTCTCTAGCTCCATACGTGAACTTTATCAATTTTCTTTATTAACTTAATATTTTGTAGATCATCTTTCCTTTCTAGTTCTCATTCATCCTTTTTTCCAGCAACCGTTTGTTTCATTCCCTTTTTCCATACTTTATACATCGTCAAACTGATGTTTCTGGGCTCAAGGTAACTCATTTACTCAATTTGATGTTCATTAAATTAAATACGCGTTTTCATTTTGTCTAAACACTACATTGGGGGTCCTTTAACAAGATGCTAACTATTTTGTTATTCATATTCAGAGCTACGACTTCTAATTCAGTTTATAATTAGTTCGTCCACATCAGGGAGTTGATTGTGATAGCATTTGTTGAATTTCAATTTCATAGGACTGACAATCCTTGAGGTAGCTGTAGGGCACACAGCCCTGCAGGTTGTCATCTTGATCGCACAAACTTCCCTGGTCATTGTCGTATTGTACTTTTTTTTCGACAACCCTACTGCTTCTGGCACCTTGGTCTGGTGTGCAGCGTTCCTAATTCTTGTTGGCATTTGTGGAATGTTTTATGGTAAGTTCCAGTTTTTTCGAAATGTAGAACGTTAACACTTTTAGTTTCAGCTGTTTGTGCAGGCCATTGTAATTCTTTCAGACCTAGCATTGCTCGTATGTTTGAACTACACTAATTCATACCACCAATACTTGCTTCTCGTAAACCTAGCGTTTTTATCTAGTGGATGGTTGGCCAGCACATTATGCTGATGGAGCACCTAAGACTAACACTATGTTCTGAATAAAATTGCAGCCAGTAGTCGTTAATTTGTCTCCCTCACGATGAAGTTCTTGCACTTACCCACTACAGTGTCTGTGTTTGTAAATAGTACAAAACGTAATTTTAGTGTGCCTCAAAATATATAAGTTGGTGCCGAATTCGCTACCACGGGTTTCACTCGCTGTTGACATGATTTTCCCAGCCCGCCTCTCTTTATCCCTTCTTTTAGCCTTGTGAGCGCCGCCTCCGCTCGCGTTTCATTTGTTTTTTAGCCACCACAGAGCCACACAATCGTCTTTCTCGCTCCACACACTATCTAAATCAATTTTGTCAATTTATTTAATATGGTTTACCATCTTCCATTTTTAGTTCTCATTCATTCTCTTTGTCAGTAACCATGTGATTCTTTCCGTTTTACTGTCCTTTAGACATCGTCAAACCCGTTTGCTGGACTCAAGCACACAAACTGATTTATAGTTTAACATTCACATGTTGAAACTACAATTTAACAGTCAAGATAGAACTAACCACACATTTTTGGCGAGGAAAGGTAAGTTTTACACCATGCGAAAAAATATTGTCTTCTTGGCGTTTTGTAAGTGCAAGCAGTCATAGTTTCACTGACTTATTTAGCAAAGTTTTTTCAAAAAAGCCTTGTTGGTTACCTCCTGACTAACCAACAATTCAACCCGAGTGATCACCCATGGCATCAATGATGTCGCAATACAATATATCACCTCGTTTCATTCCTCCTCTCATCAAAACAGAACAACCCTTTGGCATAACATGACATCAGCATCCTTCATGTAGTGTGGATTCCTGCCAAAAAACTAATTCAGTGAGTATTATTATGTAACACATCATCTGGTTATAGTTTAACTAACTCATATTTATATGTTATAGGGTTTCTGATTGCTGCTATATGCGATAGTTTCACAACTGCTTCCTGTCTCGCTGTCGGAAGCTACTTCCCACTCTTCATGCTCAGTGGTGAGTACTATGCACTATCACGTACTACCAGATCAATAACATGGGTTTGTTTATTTATGCATTATATGTTATATGTTGGAAACGTGAGCTGCGTCCTGCCACATCGCCCAGGCCCGCCGGCCAGACCTTATCGCCTTCTTCTGCTCAACGGAGGCCAGCTCACCTCTCAAGACCCTCACCCTTCTTCTCACCTACTTTTACTTTCCATCGAGTGGTCGATCGAGACGGAGCCCTTAATTTTTATGTTTTAATTGCACATACTAAAAATATTTTTTACACCCCTTTTTTCTGGATTAGGAGTGAAGTTTCTGCTAAGTAGCGTTCTGAAGCGACGAAGTGTTTTCCGGCTCGGGAAAAGTGTGCGTCACGTGCAAGAAGGCGAATCTCTCTATTTCCTCTTGTCCCGTTCCTGCATTTATTCCTTTTCAGGTCGGCTTGGTCTCGGCATTGGCAGAGACACAGCTTTCAACCAAGGATGGGGGGAAATTAATGCTTTTTGGGGTTAAGGTGTGATCAGGGCTAGAGCCTAACCCAATCTGGTGATGACAGATTGTGGCGGGAGCGGGTTAGGTGCTGTTAATCGACTCTAAACGGGATCAACACAGTTGGTGAAAACGGCCCTCAAACTCCTACTTCTGTAGCTCACGAGATACGATAAACTACTCACAATTACTACCAAATGATTTTTGCAGGAGCCTTGTGGCCAATCGAAGGGATGCACACGATCTTGAAGTGGGCAGCGTTTTTCTCGCCCGTCACAACCTCAGTGGAAGCATATCGATCCATATCAGTCCGATCATGGGGCATATCTCATCCGACAATCTACACATGCCTCCTCTCTCTCGTGGCATGGAGCGCAATCTTTGGTTTACTCTCGTATTTCATAGTCAAACATAAAGGAGTGAAACGTTGAATGTTGATGAGTGTAAATTATAATGTAGTGCAACTCACTATAATTAGAAATATGGCACAGGCAATAATAAAAACCCTGCAAATTATTACACAACTTTTTATTATTCTCATGAACAGCTTGACCCAGTATTACTACTCCGAGACCCATCTCATTCGATTCAGCATCGATAAATACTAGTAAACCATACGAAACATGACCTGACTACAATGGAACTACGGAAACTAAATATTCCCCCGGTGCCATGCGCCCGTAAGCGTCTGTAGGCAATTGGCATGACGTTATGAGTCGAGCGGGTGGGCGATTTTGATGAGATGGGAGGGAGGGAGTACTAACGACGAAACGTTTACTTCCGCTGTAGTTCCCGCGAGTTCTTTTAATTAGTAGACTTTCGCTCAATATAATTACTGTAATTTCACTATACGCAGTTGTACATGTCTGATACTCATTCCATTCGACCCAGGATGGGATTTTTGTGCGAAAGAACGGATTTATAGACCACGTTAAAGGCACAAAATGGCCCAGACAGGGGATGGTG
The DNA here is from genome assembly GCA_020466155.1 of Pachypeltis micranthus. Classification (NCBI taxonomy): domain Eukaryota; kingdom Metazoa; phylum Arthropoda; class Insecta; order Hemiptera; family Miridae; genus Pachypeltis; species Pachypeltis micranthus. Next base: position 2,863,499 of record CM035773.1, on the reverse strand, counting down.
CACGGATATTGCAGATTTTTGTATGAGTCTATTGTGACGCTGGCCCTTTCTTAGTAGAAGGCGTCGTACATACCCGCCCCCCTTAGGAAGTCGAGTATGTCCCCTGACCAAAGTATGCAAAGCGTTTTGCTGCCAAAGCAGGGCATTCACATAGGATATGCTCTGCTGTCTCATCCTCCTCCCCGCAGAGTCTGCATTCCACCGCCTCTGAGATGCCCATCTTGTTGATGTGATATCTGAGTGGCCAGTGCCCAGTGAGGAAGCTTATCAGTACTCTCAGATCTTGTCTAGAGAGTGTCAGCATCGCCTTCGCCCTTTGACAGGAAGGCGTGACAAGCCTTTTCACCTGTCTTAATCGTGGCTGGCGATGTCAATGGGTGCCATTTTCCTGTATCTCCCATCGAGCAGCCAGACAGTTCAGGTGACTTTTCATCAGACCCACGTGTGGCTCAGGCCCGATGAGTAGGGATTCTGCACCCCTTTTTGCAAGGTGGTCAGCCTTTTCATTGCCCTCATGCCCTCTGTGAGCTGGCACCCAAATGAGGTAGAGCCTGTTACGGGCGCCGAGCTGCTTGAGTGCATGGAGGCATTCCTATGCCAGCTAGGACCTAGAACTATAGGCTGCGATAGCCTTTAAGGTGGCCTGGCTGTCTGAGAAAATGTAGATCCGCTTGCCCTAGAGCCCTTTATTCAGGATCTCTTCTGCGCAGACCTTTATGGCTAGGTTTTACGTTTGCAATATCGTGGCGTACTCCCCCAGCGGCTTTGCAAGACTGTAGTTGGGCCCTACGATGCCCAGTCCTGCTCGGCCTTCCTTAACTGAACCATCGGTATACCACTGCAGCCCCTTGCATAAGGCTGACCATGGTGTCCAGGTCTTCCACAGAGGGGATTTCCCTGTCCATACCTCCCAGTTCTGAGAAGAGCTGGGTTTGGTTAAGTGGCCAGTCTGTATTTTTGGGAATACGAAAAGTTTCCCGTACTTGGGAACCGAATCCCAGACTGAACAGAATAATCCTGTGGTCGGACAGTGATGGTTCGTCCAGTACTCGCCAGTCTTAAACTTTGCTGGCTATGAAACAGCTGGAGATGGTGAGGTCAAGCACCTCTTCCCTTGTCCTTGTGACAAAAGTGGGGGCACTGCCCCTGTTAAGGATCTCCAGTTCATGTCCCGCAAGATAGTCCAGGAGGCACTCCCCTCTACTGTTGGTGTCCATGCTCCCCTAGACAACGTTATGTGCGTTTGCGTCACAGCCAATTATCAGTTGAAGTTGGTGATTTTTGCAATAACTTACCAGTATTCGAACCTCTTCCGGTGGGGCGTTCGCGTCGTGTGGGAAATAGGCAGATGCCAACACTGTCCTGACTGCTCCCTCTGGCGAATTCTCCCCTACCATGATAGCTGTAACATCTCTAGAGATAAAGTTAGGCATGACAGTGTACTTAACATTACGTTTAATCACAATCAGGCTCGGCCTCTTCTTCTCCTTCGTGCCTGACTGCGCCATTCCAGAAGAGCCTGCACTCCCTGTGGGGCCAGTAGCCCCTTGCCTCTCCGTGCCTGCCCCTTTTGTGGGCGCTGCTGCGGCAGGGGCGGAGTTTGAGCTTGCAACCGGGGACATGTTGCCTGAGGTACTTGGCCCTTCCTCCCGGTCAACGCACATCCACCCCCCCCCCGCCACCCTCTTGTTCTCTCTTAGTCTTGAGAGCCTTAGGCTCACCGTCACATTGCAGATTTGGTCTTGAAACGTGAAGTATCAAATTTTGAGGGGGGGTTTTAAAAAATGTTTCCTGACCAAAAACCATCCAGAACTGGTTATCATTCAGAATGAATAATATGATTGTCCGACCAAAACAAGTCTTGGGCCATAACCCTTATGCTCTAGTCGTTGTATACCTTTTTATCTACCCCCGTAGCCTGTACCTTTATCGTTACCATTGCAGCCTTTCTACTTCTTTTATCCGAGCTGTGTAACCAAACATTTCCAGTAACCTGGGCACATCTTAATGCTGGGTGCCCATCCCTATGGAAGCTCAGTCTTCTGCAAATCCTATAAACCTCGGCTCTACTTTATTATTACTATTACCCAGGCAAGAATGTTTGACGCAATGCCTCAATTCATCAGTCAACAGCTGCTCAGCACCATAACCTCCCAGAGAATACTGCAGAGGCCCTTCCACAAAAAGTATTTCTTAATTTCTTTCAAAGGATATGAACTAAATAACGAACAAGAAATTGTTGAAACCCGATTGAAGGCACAAAAATGGAGTTATTACAAATGTAGTCTATTTCCATTAATTTCAGTTACAAAGCTAAACCGATGGAGTATCATGAGTTGTTATGATGCATGCCACTGATGATTCAACCATCGAAATCGATTTAGTTTTGTAACCTAAATTATTGTAAATATACTCTTGGGCTGGAAAATACTCCAGTTTTCGTTTATTTAAATGGTTCACTTGACCTTCTATCAGCCCTAACCTCTATCTTGCGCTTCTTAACATCAAAATTCATAGATGAGTGAAAACAGATTTTTTTCTCAAAAAACTTGACTCTTGAACGATTCACTACCGGATGTTTGTTTTTACTTGACAGTTTTATTTTACTATTTCAGGAATCCCCCTCACACTACTGAGACAAACAATGCATCTTACCCATTCAGTGTACCAAAATAAAAATGCACCCCTCTCAGTTAACAACCTTCCAGCCGTGTTTCTCAACTTGTGAAACGCAGAAATAGTTTGTAAATTTTCATTCCAGTAAAAGGAATTCATGCACTACCATTGAGATAGAAAAGTTAATAGCTTAGCAGATTCACAGCTTCTCTAACCTTGGTTGTAATCTCAACCAATTATCGCCTGGCTGTTCGCTTCTTTTGAGTGATTGTTTTTCTTTATACGTAATAGATATATTTTTATTTCCAGTAGCTAATAATTACACAAGCAGAAAAAAACGATTTTTTATAACTGAAACACGAGACGATACAGCTAAAAACTCGACGTGCTAGCCCGAACTCCATGTAAGTGCCCCGCCACGTTTATTTGCATGTATGCGGCAACGATTCGAAAGCCTCCTAATCGAAACTACGGTTTCGCCTACTTGAAACTGGGGATCACTTGTGTAGTACAAGGACAAGTACAGTTGCCACAGTATGTGAAATATTCGGCACAATTCAAATTAATATTCCGCTCAACTCTGTAGTAATAATACATCACCCGAAAGTTGATCACAATTGATGATCAAAATAAAAATATTTGGTGTGGCGAATCAGACATCTTTTCTCAGCCTCTATTCGATAACTTTTGCCGCTCCATCCAGTATGTTCTTTACTCAGTTTATATGCGCCAGCTAGAACTTGAAGTCCTATAGCGAGAAACGGTTTAACGTTTCAGGAATTTATTGAGTTGCTCAACGTAATTTTTTTCGGGAAGGTTCGTGATCACCTTTCTTGAGTAGGTACTGGGATATACATTACAACGAAAGTTTGACAATGAAACGATGGTACTTCGAATTTCAGAAATTCTCGGGCGACTCCTGACTATCTTACGACCACTGTTAAACTTGCAACGCACAGGTAGCACATCTGACTAAAGTTAGTTTGAAGTTCGGCTTCCCTCACATCCCTATTTTGACATCCTCTGTTGGCCCGTTGACTAGATATGATGTTTGAACTCATTTCGTTCAGCTATTCTTTCGCAATTTCATTTACAGAATAAATACTAACACATTGTCATACAGACACAGACAGACCGTTTTCTCAAATGGTGTTTATCATCGCGCTTACGAGCTTAGAAACGTTTTGAAGATAACTCAACGTTTTACTTTCCTTGGATCTACAAAGTAGAAAGGAAAGTTATGTAATCGGCTGAAAAAAAATTTTGTGTTTTCTTCAGATCTTTACGCTTCATTTTCAACCGATAACAAAACTTTGTAGGGCTGAGGAAGTTAAAATCTTTTTCAGAAGTGTGTTAAAACAAAATCTTACTCTCTTGATTTTTCTTATACATTATACATTTTTTCAAGTAAAAGGAAGTCATCCCCACATCAGAAACTGACGCTCATATGGGAACATTTCAGGAACGTTTCAGTAGCAATACACGGAGCACTCCATTAAAAAAGGTCTTCAAACATCCTGCTGTAGAGGGCAAGGAGCGGTCTTTCGTAGGGCGAATGACCTTCGGGAATGCGGTAACCTAAGGAACCACGGAACCTCACTATCTATAATCGCCGAATAAGTCCTCGCACCACACTGTAGGACCGTCTGCGAGAATCCCAAACGTGGGAATATTATTTATTACGGGATTATGCTGTAATTACGTATAATGCTGAAATTCTAGGGAATGGTCTGGTCCTAAATTGCGTCGACAACCGCACCGTGAGAAATTTTTTTTTTAATCAGATCATTTTGAAAATGAATCGATTAGGTAATAGGGCAATGCCAAGCGACTTGAAGTTAGAAGTCAGTGAATCATTCAGGGGAATGTCCTTTGCTCGGCATGCCAACCAAGACGCATGAATTTAACAGAACGACTCGACTCAACCGAACGAAGGAGCAATTACCTTACACAACGATCCTGATTTTCATCATCGATTGCTTTCTTTGCAAGTCAAGTTATTTTCAATCTGACTCTACAAGTCCAGTTTGGAGAAAATATACGCATTTATCATCCCTGCCCAATGATGTCCTAACGTGTATCTTGATTGTAGATCCAACCATGGCGTATGGCCAGCATTGACTTCCACTCCCCATCCTTTTTACTTTCCTTGCTCTACGAAGTAGAAAGGAAAGTTAGTTATGTAATCGGCTGAAAAAAAAAAAATTGAGTTTTCTTCAGATCTTTACGTTTCAGACCCTCCTGAGTCCGAAAAACACTATTTGGGAAAGTGGTCTGTGTGTATGTGTGTCTGTATACGATTTTTAGAGAAAACCACCGTACCAAATCAGCTCAAACTTGATATCTCGCCCGCAGGTTACCATGGAACGCAAAAATAAGGGTGTGGGCAAAATCCACCGAAAGTTAACTATAGTTATCATAGTGATCAAAACACCAAATTTTTTTTCTCAAAAACGGCTCTAACGATTTTGATTAAATTTTTTATATAGATAGCTCTTGATAAGATAATTATACCATAAAATTCCCATTTGTGGGAAAATGACGAGATCAGCACAATAAATTATCAAAATTTTCGACGAAAAGCGTTTTTGCCGTGGTTTTTTCCTTTTAAACTCCGCTGGAATGTTAGTAGAATGTTAAAGAAAATTGGTACTGTAGTCCAATCCAATACCTATAGGGTGAATATTTAAAAACGCTCATGAGATACATGGGGCCTACTCCAGAAATTCCTGAATTTCAACTACCGCCGTTTTGCTTAATACCAGTTCTAACAATTATTACCCAATAACACTGCAAAAGTGATTACTATCCTCCTTCAAAAAATCCGTGTTTACAGCCTCATTAATTTTCTGGGTACCATTTGCTCAATAATGGTCCTGGAAGGAGTACGAGCAGTACAATAAATTCTTTAACTGTAATCGCTGCCGCTTCATGCTGCCGTAAAGCGTTGTTTGACCAAGTTCAAAGGGACTGAGTGATAAATGAATTGATTAAATAGAATTAGCCATGTACAAAGTGAATTGTTGTAGAGCTAAGGAAAGTTGTGTGTTGCAACGCACCAGATATTTTTTCACTTCCACTCATGAGCAGTTATGGCATTCTACTTGGTACATGAGGCGTTAAGATGGACAGTTGTGTGCTCTCTGGATTGACAAACACTGTTCGGGTCAAACATTGTTCGGTAGCTTTAACATTTGCTCGTTACGCAAAGATACTTCTAAGAGCTATTGTGATCTTGTCAAACTAGGATCTTGGCAGATCAAGGTTCAGTAACACGTTGAGCGCAGATGTCGGTGTCTACAGGTTGAGTTGACCGTACTTAAGGAAAACGAAGAACACAATGACAGGCCTTCCGACTTATATTGTTGATACATCACTTTTTTGCAATTCACAACTCAATGACGAGGAAAACTATGTGATGCTTCGCACCAGACACGGTTCTCGTTTTTCCTCCTGCTTACTTAACATTCGTTCCAGTACTCTGACAAGTGATTTCGGGGTGGGTATGGAGCAGAACATTTCTTCGAAAGCAGACTCTATCGAATCGAATTTCGGCGGTCATTAAAAACTCATAACGATTGTTTTTCACGCGTCAGAAACGACCACAGTCGATTACATTCATAATGGGACAAGCAGCACTCCGAATGCAAAACCCACTTCTGCCTGTGAAGTCATGAATGTTGAAAAACATTTGTCGCCGCGTGGAATAATATTTCGATTCAGTTCATCGTCGATCAATAAAATTGCTGTTCCGTTGACCTTTCACCTCATCCTTTTTAAATGATTTTGCCTAAATTAGGATAGATAAGAACGATTAACGATCAACCGTCTTCAACCATTGGCAATACTTGTGTAAAACCACATTCCAATCTTTGAGGCAAGAAATGGTTAACCGGTTGAACATTAACCTCTTTTTTAGGCCAAAGTGATCTGCACAATTGGGCTCAGAATGCTATAAAATATTACTTTCCGCAACCCGAAGGGTGCAATTTGCATTGTGATGCATTTGGAGTGTGATCACGCAAAAAAGTTGAGTTTCGTTACAAAATGTAACAAAAAAATCCGAAGAGGTAATACAACTATAATCAGCATATTGTTCCCCGTCTAATCGAACTGAACTCAAATCTTCAGAAACCCCACAGAATGCTCCCTGTTCCTCCAATGTGAGAAGAACTAGTGGTCTGCCTATGCATTGTAAAGGAGCGAGTAGCCTTCATGACACTTATTGATAGATCCTCCAGCTGCGTTTGTGTAGTGTGCTAGCTAGTTCCTCACTGCACTGATTTGCCTTATTTCCCTTCACTATAAAATGCGTTAGATTGGTCTGGACAAATCTTGCCAACAAAATTGTTGACAGTTCCATGAATCACTTTCTATACTTTCGTTACTGAATAGAAATCATGATAAATGTGAAGGCAACTCAATAAATTCCTGAACACCTTCCTTTTTACTTTCCTTGGCTCTACAAATTAGAGAGGAAAGTTATGTATTTTATAACGTCAAGATCTTCCAAGTTCATATAAACTCAGTGGACATTTATTAGATTAGTTGTTAACGCGCCGAAATCGTTGAATGAAAGTTATGTTATGCATCGCACCCGTTATTTTTCATGATGTTGGAAAAGTACCTGCGTCAACTCTAAATAGGAAATGACTAGTCGCTGGTGGATGAAGTAGTAGATTCTCCTCGTATGGGAAAGATTCAATCAGTCGCTAGCGTTAGAGTGAAGACGGGTGATCGCGTCCGTTGATTACTCTGTGAATCATGCTTCCAATTATCGTTTTGCAGCGTCAAGCTCATTTATGTACTTTCGGGATTAATAAGGCTATTATCGAGGTAATCAGTAGCACGAATTACGCATCAAGCAAGCAGTTAAAGTCGCCTGGCAATATTCCACGGAAGGACGACCACCAAAACGCTAGAGATGTTTTGCGATTTAGTAAACATTAATTTATGATTTCAGTTCAGGAGAATTTGACACGCCCGAAACGTAAAACGTTTTTAATGAAGTAAAACATGCAGTTGAGAAAAAGTTGAATATTCTTCAGCCTTTCACGTTTCAAACTGTACGTAGGCGTCACTGTGTATACGAATATGTCAAACCGACTGAGGGAGAACGGTTAAAATATTTCATGTTCCGCCCGCACACCCAAGAGACCAAACTCGAGTTCTGAGCATTTATGTTATATTGTTGCAAAACCAACGATAATCGTCGTAATCACCTAAACACTAAACTTTTTTTCTCAGAAAAATGGCTATGAAGACTCTGAATAATCACTTAACATCGACAGCTCCCAACAACTTATCGGTAGCGTAAAATTTCTTTCTGAATAATACGTAGCAGCTTTCGGTCAAGAAAATTTATTTATGCCCCCCCTCAAAATGTACCTAAGTTACAAGGCATGCGGATACCAGGCCATATTTTGCCCTGAATGTGGTGTAAAATATCCGTTTTTCGAACAAAAATTTCGTTTGGTTTCAATTGTGCCCGCCTACTTGGCAATCCTATTGGACGAAACCTATGGTTGTCAAAGGCAAGAAATGGTTTAAAAAATTAGCCAAAAACGAAAGTTTCTGGTCTTTCTTGGTCTTTCTTTCTTACATCTTGAACTTCAACGAACAGTCGCCGAAATAATTGTGAAAGTATTTTTGCTTCGCAGGCCTATATCTACGTTCACCGTTCACCGAATTTTTACAGATACGTTTATAGAAAACAGGAGTTTTGTAGAATATAAATTGAATGTTTAATCAAAATTGTTAGAGCTGTTCTCGAGACAAACATAAATCCCCCTGTTTTGAGTACGTTTTGGTAATACTTCCAGTGGGTTCAAAGCCTTCATTTCGTAGGTCCTGATTACGTTGTCCATTCGAATTCGTCGGTCGCCACGAGCGCCACGGCCCTTCCACCGCTCACGCTCACTCTACTCTCGGTTACCCCTTCTCTGTCACAACGCACGACCTGTGCCGTCTCCAGCTCTCACCCTTCAGTTGGCCTTCGTTCATCGTGCCTGTTTTGCTGTGTGTTCCAGTTCGCCCATCGTCCGCGTCTGAGCTGTTTTGAAGTCAACTGCCGTCTCCTAAGTTAACTTTGCTAGAGATCACATTTTTGAAACCCAGAGGTAAGCTTGACACGAAACATGTGATTTGACGCACGATAGAACTTTACCCACTCTCATTGAACTCTCGATGTATCGAAATACGTCAATATTTATGAATCCACTAAATATTTATTAATCAAATAATAACGTTAACATATAAATTATAAATAAAAATAATAATATAAAATAAGCGATAGTTGTGAAATAAGCTTCAGAATGATAAAATACACAAATAACTTTAAACGTTGACGAATAATTTTTCGCAAATACACATACATTCAACGATTTTCGTGGCTATAGTTACTAATCCAGCTACTAATATTTTTCACTCAGTTCACTTGAACTTGGTAAAACCTAACTTCATATTGATTCTATTCATGGCACGACCATTATTGAGCAATCGGTCTCAGGTGATATGGAACTGTCAACATTATTTTTTTAGAAGGATTGTGTTTACTTAAAAAGACGAAGTAGTCTATTTCCACGGGTAAAATAAAAGACAATGATAACTTGTAGACGCGTTTCGGTTTACTAGACCATCATCAGTACAATATTATCATTGTCTTTTATTTTACCCGTGGAAATAGACTACTTCGTCTTAACTCGTCTTTTATAAGATGGATTTCCACTATCTCGCCGCACCCACCTTACATTATATTGTGTTTACTTTCTGGAGTTATCGGGTAGGAACTGTGAGAAACGGTAGTAAGGGGTACGGCGGGGGTTGGAATTTATGGGTTTGCTCCAAATGATCTTATGAGCATTATTAAACCCCCATAGAATAGCGAATTTATAGGACTGCCTCCGCATTTTTCTGACAGTGCATCTAAGCGGAATTTGTAACAGACAAATTGCGCTGAAATCGATTTTCTTCGTTATTTTTGAAAATTGATAGGGCTGCTCTCGTCATTTTCCCATGGGTACTGTCATTTTACTAGGTAAACTGTAGGCTAAATATACAACGTGAGCCGATTTGTTTCAGCCATTTGCTTTCGATCGTATCCACAGACGCACACTCATACCATTTTTCCTGATGTTTTTCAGATTCAAAACGTGAAGATCGGAAGAAAACTTAAAAAACGTTTTTTTCATCCGATCACATAACATACCTTTCTACTTCGCAGATCTAAGGGAAGAAAAAATAACGCGTATAAGAAACAAACCAAACTGGGCATTACTAAATACAGTGATTCTTTAAACAGTTCGTTTAAGTATACATTAGGTTTTTACAACACCGCCGATGGCTATGCCCCTTTATAAAACATTTGTGCAATTTATTCATAATCGTACGTATAGTTTTAAGGTTTGTTTCTGAGTATTAAATTGTTTACAGAAATTATAATCATGGCCTAGAAAACGTGGTCGTTCGAACATAGGTCGTAGTACAGTGTACACCAGACGTGGAACCCAAGTTGTAAAACACGTTTAAATTTTCATTTGTGTACGTTTAATTTGTTTCAATCCCAAGCGAAATGAACATTGCAGAAACAAAGTGGATTGATTTGGTGGTAAACCCATATAACTATCCTGAAGACATCTCCCGCGTTACATTTTCATTTTTAAAGTAAAGACATAAGTCGTCTAAACCTCGATTTCCTCCGATACGATTCCTTATGAGTGATTGGAAACGTTGAGGCTGGCGGGCGCAAAAGAAACCTTTACACAAACGGTGGGTACAGCTTTCGAACAAGTACGCAACCACTAGGAATATTTTGTCTTTTATTTTTGTTGTTTTTTAATGCAATGATAACTGCGTTTGATTGTGCTCGTTGATGGTTTCGATATAATTGCCGCGTCAATTGCAATTGACATCATCACTTAGTCACTGAGGTTATTAAAATTTCGATGTTACCAAGCGTTAGATTTTGTAACAGACGTTACCATGCACCTAACCCAACGCAAATTTCGTGACGCTTCGAAATCAAACTTCGAAAAATAATAGGAATAAAAAAGTATCAGCGGAAAAAAACACCTGCAATCCGGAAAACGACGACTCCATGCATTCGATTCAATATTGTACAGTAAACGATACAAAACGTGATCTTTACAATGGAACAATGAAAATTGACATTTTCTAGGCAACATTAGGCAATTGGCACGACGCAACGAGTTCTTACCGCGGCTGTTTAGAGTGAGTTGGGAGGCGATGAGAGGAAATGAGCGCAGGCCAGGGAGAAAAGATTACTTTCACTACATTGTCTCGCGAGTTCCTTCAACTACTAGAACTCACCTCACTATAGTTGTACAGAATTGTAATGATGGTGATGAGAAGGTGAAGAGGAACTTTTGAATCTAATGCATCAAGCATTTTTCGAATCTTACATTTATTGATATTTTTGTACGGTTGACGGGGACAACCATCGAGATATTAAACCAGGTTTGAGCCGTTACAGTTTGTTTACAAACGTGTTTGGCAGTTCTGTCCACTAGAAAAGTTGAAGTTGGGATAAATTCAAGAAGTAGAGAAGACCGAATTTCGCTTGACACTGCAGAAACTGAGCTAATCGAATTCGTCAATTTCTTAGGGACAATCGAGCCAAACCTCTAGTCGCTGGATTCTCAGATTCACCAACACGATACATTTTAATTAGTTATCTAAGAAACCATGTTGGAACGAGTCGTAAATGACTTAACACACCTCGATGGACAAGGCACAATCAGTAGCGGGGGTTCCACATCCGATTTGGTACCTTCGAACGACGACGAAAAACCATGGATGGCTGTGGAATCGTTTCTTAGGGCTATGCGCCTGTCGCAACAATGAAAGCGCAGGTACTCTGGCTCTTAGGGATTGTTGACTCTATTAGTTGAACCACAAAGATCGTGATAGATATCTCCATATCCGCCTTTGGGAAGGGTCTAACCGTAGCAGTTAGAGACAGGGAAGCCTGAAAGAGGAACGCAGAGTGAGAGCCTGGAAGCTGTCCTTGAGAATTAAGTGAGCTGCTACAGATGGCACAGGGCAGAAATTACTTTAGTCTTTCACGTTTTATGTTCTTGCTGTCCATATGGGTTCCCACGTAACATCTCCCAAGACATTATCGACGATATTCTTGAACTGAATCAGAAACTGTTCACTACAGTTCAAGTCTTCTCTAGCAGTATTTGGATCGTAGCAGCAGTTTCTCACCTAGCGCTGTTGGAAATACGTATTTTCATTTGCTCTGCGCGTCGTATGACCGTTCCCCATCTGCGTACAAAAGAATTGTGCAATCTTTTTTGTCTATGATGCCGACTCAGATTTGAGTTCACTTAATGCTGCTTTATATCTCCGGATCCCACGCATCACTTGACGTCCATCTGTTGAGTACGTTCCTCTGGACGCTATTTACGCAACTGAAGCTGATTCAGCTGAACTCTCTTTGTTTCTCCAAACATTTTCATTTCTCAATTTACTGCTTTTCTTCTGGTCGTTGCTCTTCACAAATGTTGTGCGATACGTAATGGTTGTGAGATGCTCAGTTGTTTATCAACAACCTACAACGACCGCCACCGAATTGCCGTTAGCGTAATTTTGTAGATTTAACTCACGGTATTCACCAACTGATTTCTACTGAAATACATTATGGACGACGTGAATTATATGAGTTGGGAATAACACATCCAGACCAACGAGGGCAACAACAGTATCGCCTGAAGTTGATCGGTTCTCGAAATTGTCCTGGGCCCGTTCAAAAATAGGTTAATCAAAGTTGATATAAAGCCAATTACTGAACTAACAAGTGACTCAGTCGCTCTGAAAAGCCATTAGGTGTAACCTAGAGACTCAGTGGTTCGATTGTTTGTCCAACAAAGTTATTTAATTCTCAAATGGGGTTTCATTGCTTGCTTCATTATTCCTGGAAGAAAATATGAATGACAGAGATGTCACTTGACAAGAAACGGCTAGCGCAATGTACTGCTGCGTATCTATACTATTAGCAGAACATTAGGACACGAGGGGCTGAAATATGAAGAAATAGGACGAGGAGTCCTCACTGGTGATCAGAGTTAACACCTACTTTACCATCCTAAACCAGCATTCCATACTTGAGCCTGCTTGGTAGAACAGCCGTTGGGTGCAACAGAAAGAGAGAGCAATATAGACTTGAATGAAACGAAGGGCTGTATTGACACGCTGGATTTTAAATGGTCACTTGATTACCACGATAGAGTTCTGATAAAAAGGTTACTTGATTAGCATGGAGGAGTTCTTGTGGAAAGATCACTTGAATAGCACAATAGTTCTGATTGAACGGTCACTTTATAGGTCACGCGAAAGAGTTTTGGTTGAGCAGTCAGTAAGACTAGTTCATGCGACAAAATGGGTCCCTAGATACGTGACCTAAAGCGATACGTGATAATCCGTAAAGCCTTTTGTTATCAGGAGATGCTAATTGAACTTTTTCGAGGCATGGAAAACCACGCCCAGGGGCTTTCCCTATTAGGGCTTAGGGCCACAACTTTGTTCGATCAGATCTGAACCGAACAACAGGAAAGAAGATAACTCTCGGTTTTGCCATCATCCACCTGCATTCTCGCCTCTACAACACTTTGCTCTTGAAGCCCACCTCATCAGGATAGTTTCAGAGAGTTTCGCTAGATTCCCATGAAACATGGATTTTTTATATTGGACAGGAAAGAAATAGATCAAAAATTTCAGCTCAGCAACCTACTTTGCCTTACAAAGTACCAGTCCACGTGAAGAATGTGGTTGAAAAAGACAGTTTTTAGGCTGAGTGCTGACTCAGTTAATCAGAGCATCGTACGTTTCAAGTTAATTGAATTGTCTTAAAGCTCATTAAGTGTTTCCTTTCTTAACGAGGACTTAAGGGAGCAAGCCATTATTTCCTTATCTTCTCCATTGAAACTAAGCAAGGTCCAGCCACAGCCCACACACATTGTTTCGGCTGAGTCAGTTCTGAAGACGGAATCAATTTTACTTCGTGTACGTTATCTTCCTACTCATCACATTAAGCGAGGCTTTGTAGTCTCACAAGAGATGAGTGGGTGAGGACCAAGAGAATTTTTGTATTCATACTTCATCACTTGGGCCCTTGACTCAAGCACATACAAATGTAAAGGACGATTATTACGTTCGGGATCATGACTATTATGCTGTCAAAACGGGACATCCGTGATGCTGATACACAATCTGATGGACTGACTATTCTATTTTCTTTGCTACATAAAATAGTTTCCTGTATATTTTATAGTATGTTAACTCGTTGACTTTACGTTTAGTTCTTGGTATTGTTCGGATCGACCATTCATCATTTGTTGAATAAACTGTATCACATTAATTATTAACGTGGTCCAACAAATAAATAATTCTCTGCGGTGAATTCCTAGCGCTCTATTATGGCAAACTCACAATACCCTTTCTTTTGTTACGGTGAAAATCGTCAGCTCTCTCAGCACTGCCTTCTCCTCTCTGGTAAATTAACGTTTTGTTCTCTTTTTGTTAGCGATACGAGTGGGGAATAAAAAATGTGCCCATTGGAAGTTTCATTGGCAAGTGCAACTAAAAACTGCTCACTCGCCCTAAGTCCACTCTCAATAGGCTAGTCACTCCGAGTAGCGCACCATCACTTCCGCAGTCTTCACTACTATTTAAAAATTGAAAGTGAAGTGGCGATTCTCACACACGTTTCATTTATTTACTTGCACGTTTATTCCAACAAAGACTCGTCAAGTCGAAAAGGAATCACATAATACTTAACAATGAAAAAATAAGTAACTAGAGGAAAGAGCCAAGTTTCTCCTCAGCGTGATTACCAATTCTGACGAAACGACCTCAAGGACTCGAGTTGAGGATGAACGTTCCTCCTCAGCCAACGATGTAAACGGAACAGTCAACCGAAAGGGTCGCCGTAGGATGTCGAGACACGACCTTTATTCTTGGGGCACTCCAGGACTCGTTTTCATTTACCTAGTAAAAAAGTTTACGTTCTAGAGCTTCTTGAATAACTCCAGTTCGCTATCCCTGTCTTTACTTTCCTTTGCTCTGTGAAGTACCATTAAGTTCACATTTGTGAGAAAATTACGAGAGCAACCTAATAAATTGCCAAATATTTCGGTAAACATTTAAGCTCAATTTTCGCCTGATAAAACTCCACTCAAATGTAATAAAAATCTTCAGAAAAATGAATGTGGTAGGCCAATAAAATACCTATGTGATATATATGACGATCACACGATACGTAAGAGTTACTCCAGAAATTACGGAATTCAGACTACCGACGTTTCACCAGCTTTCTCAGCTTTTAACCGATAATTCCAAAACAGTAAACACGATGCTTATTAAACAAATTATATTCACAGATATTATTAACCAACTTAATAATAATCGCGAAATGAGTTGGAACAACTCAATGAATTCCGGAATTTATAAGCGCTATTACGTTAAACGTAAAACGTATTGTTATTTTTACAAAGTTCAAATGAACTGAGGGAAAAAAATATTAGATCAGTAGCTAAAGCCATGAATCATAATTCTCCAAAGTTCCATAATTCTCCTGTATCTGTATTTTATTTATTTGAGCGACCTATATCAAAAGTGACACCTCTATTCAAAACAGGGCAAAAGTTTTTGATGGATGCACAGCGAGGGATTACGAACCCATTTGCAGTAAGTGAAGGCACACGAGAACACGATCAATATCTATATTATGTATTTCAAATGCTGATCGATGATGCTGATTATCTGAATAATTATAAAATATTTTACATCTTCGGGGAAAACATGGCGAGAGACAGAAGAACACGCATTGAACAACTAGTGTTTAATTTTTCATCCACGATCTGTATTGCGTCACACTGTTTTACGAGTATGGAGAATTTTAACGATAGAACGCAATGAAAGAAGGAAAGCAGTGTGCTGAAAACTGGGGGATTATACGGAATTCCCTAAAAGAAGAAAGCTTCAGAAATAGGTTTGACTGCCGCAGAATTTCGTGGCTGATAAAGTTGATAAGGTGAGGGTTAAAGTTAATGAATCGGTCGTCTGAAATAAATGATTGAATATGTTGAGGTAATCGACTAAGTTGGGAAATAACTGACTGAAGTTTCAGGCACATTACGCTGTGGAACAATTATTGTATTGTTACACGTTACCAGTGTTTAGTGTTCCAGTAATAATTCGCACCTCGAGCGATATTCTCGATGAAATTAACGCAGATTGCTTTCAATATTTCCTCGCTTTTTAGCAGTTGATGAGTTTGGTCGGTCGCAATGAAATATTTTCTTTAGGGAAGAGCGTAACAGTGTTCCTATTTCCTGGAGTTCATGCAACTTTCAATGATCAACCTTCTTTTATAATATCAAACAGAAGATGTGTCGATGGTTTCCTTGGTGTTGCTGAGACGGTAACTAGGTTAGCAATTGTTTTTTCCTCAATTAAGAACGTAACGGCATTCTGCAACACGATGCGTGAGAAATTCTCATCCGAACCGTCGCCCTAATTTCAAACGGCGGTATCGTGCGAAACGGTATTTGTCTCGCGGTTGAAGTAGAAATTAACTGTAAACAGTACGATAATGTCTGAAATCTGCCAGAAACAAACTGATTGATCAAAAAAAAAA
This sequence comes from Pachypeltis micranthus, assembly GCA_020466155.1. Classification (NCBI taxonomy): domain Eukaryota; kingdom Metazoa; phylum Arthropoda; class Insecta; order Hemiptera; family Miridae; genus Pachypeltis; species Pachypeltis micranthus. The sequence continues at coordinate 2,847,223 of CM035773.1, read as the reverse complement.
GTGCCGGGTTCGAATTTTTGAGTTGAGCGCCCAATATACAAAAAAAATCAGGTACACCACATTACACAACTTTTTTTAGCTCTCTACGTCTGCTCACTTGTGTTCATGACTTTTTCAACTAACTCAATTTATTTATCACTCAGTTCATATGAATTTGGTAAAACAGCACTTCACAGCAGCAGAAAGCGGTAGTGCATACAGTTCCGGAATTTATTGTGGTACTCGTACTGATGCACTAACCATTATTGAGAAGTTGGTACACAGAGAATTAATGGGGCTGTAAAATCGAGTTATTGAGTAGGAAAATGACTACTTTGAAGTGGAACGGCGGTGGTTGAAACTCCAAAATTTCTGAAGTTGTCCCTATATATTTTATATTATATGGGTAGTTTCTGAAGATTCTTCTATCCCTTGAGCAGAACTTGTGAGGAAAACCTGCGCTAAAATTTCGTCGAAATGTTTGGTAATGTATTGTGCTGCTCTCGTAATTTTTCCACGTATAACAATCAATCGTGCCATTCGAAGCTGCCTATACAAGAAATTTGATCAAATTGTTGTAGCCGTTTTTGAGAAAAAAATATTTTGTGTTCTGATAATTTTCTCAAATAGCATTTTTCGGACACAGTAAAGTCTGAAGTGTAAAGACATGAAGAGAATTTTTGTTTTCAGCCGATTACATACCATTCCTTTGTACTTCGTAGGAAAGTTAAAAACGATGTAACTTATTTTATCAGAGATAGCCAAAACACCGTTGGATAGATATCAATGTGTGTTATAAAGCCGGTCGTGCGTCCGGTTACGAAATTTTAATCAGCCTGTAGTTTCGATGTTTGGAGTCCTGCACACAACCAAACATTGCTCGAAACATGCACAGGCGAGTGAGTGAGTGCGAAATGAATAGAAAGTCATCGTGAGACCAACATCTAAAAATTCCGCGAGTTTCGTGTTTAATGCGTTAGAATGATTGAAGACACACAGACCAATAGCAAATCTGTATAAAAAAAGATTAAATGTCATACAAAAACCTCCAGTTTCTGTGGCTCTTGATGTCCCACATGAACTTAAAATCGGTCACTTTCAGTATTGTCATGAAATGTAAAAACTCGGCACAGGCTTCAAAAAAGGTATGTGTAAAATACATGTGAACCCCCTGTCCCTCCTCTTATTTTAAAATGATGTGGAGTGTACAAAAAACCCTTAGGAAATCTCCAAAACGGTTCAATTAATCATCCAACGCAAACGATTTTAAATAAAAGATAAAATCAAAAAAAAAAAAAAGAGCCCATTCGAAATAAATCTCTGATTGTTTCTGATCATGCGTTGAGTTTTTAGAATTTTCATAATCAAATCTTACTTATTCTCTGTTGCCGCAGTTTACTGGTACATACTCGTACCTTAGGAAAGTTAAACCCTATAAATGTCGCAAAATGGTTTAGTGCAACAAGGTTATCCAAAATGGATGCCGTCACTTGTTTGATGTGATTGCAGTGGCTTTATTTTCTAGAAACAATTGTCATGGGTGAAGCAAAATCACTCCGTAAAATAGTATTTCTCTACAATAGGACTACACCCACCCATTGGTACATGGAAAAACTAGTACTTTCATTTCTCAAAAATACAATCTAAGTGGAACGGCCCTGGTTCCACAAACTGTAAACAAGAAGGCAATACCGAACTCAGTGTAGAACAGAATACACTATTATTAGTTTTAGTGGCAGTTGGGCGTACGAGAGTTGAAGATTGAAAATAAAAGAAACTCTGTGAGTGTAAGGACGACTGTATTATGTGCAATGAAGTGAGTAGAGTTTGTGCACAAAACATTGACACTCGGGGACGACTCCTAATACGCGTGAAACAGTATCGGAAGAAGACTGCGAACTGTGTGGGTGGAGAATAGTGCAAGGAGACGAGTGACTTTTCCGAGAGTTCGGAGGTGAATGAATTTTGGAGGAGCTCTCTGTTGTGGAGAATATGAAAAGGAGGGGAGGAAATTATGTTTCGGAATACCTAGACTAAGCACGAAATCCGTCACCACTGTGGAGGAGGAATCCCGCAGGTAACAAGGGGGTAAGAGGAGATAATTACTTTGTGGTTATGAGCCAGGGAGTCCCGTTAGGGCATATGCGGGAACTAACGAGGTCAAAAAACTGATACAGATTCGGCGTTTTGTGTCAAACATTGGCATTATTAAATATTTTTAACGAAAAAATGAATTCCACGTTATTTTAACCTTAATGATTAATTGCTGTAATTGTAAATTTTTCGGTTGATCAAGAGTTATACATAAGATATCGCACTAAGTAAGTCAAGGAGTATACCTATACAATATCGTCCGAATAGTAATTGGAACAAGGACTTATTTTTGCAATTACTTTCGGCAAATAATGCACCACCACAAATACCATGACGCCTTGATGAGACAACTGCTCTGTTACGACTGATGGCACTGTAATGTCTAGCGACATGGGGCAGTTGAAGTGCTGTGCCAGCTTATTGCCCCAGACGAAGTTCGTCCTGGTATATTGCTCCGATAGGGCCTGTCCTCAAGTACTCATTAACACTTAAGTATCTTGCTATGTACTGTAATCAAAGGGCTACTGTCATCCCAATAAAATGGAACTTAATTTTGAGCAGAGATAGAGAGAGAGAGAGAGAGAGAGAGAGAGAGAGAGAGAGAGAGAGAGAGAGAGAGAGAGAGAGAGAAAGAGAGAGAGAGAGAAAGCGAGAGAGAGCAAGAGAGAGAGAGAGAGAGAGCGAAAGCGAGAGAGAGATAGAGAGAGAGAGAGAGAGAGAGAGAGAGAGAGAGAGAGAGAGAGAGAATTTTGATTAATGTTCCAATAAGATTCCCATGGTTGTGGTTGAAGTTTTGCATGAACAAATATAAAGTTCATCGAAGAAAAAAACACGCACTTCACAATATTGTCGTACACATTTTCTGTGGATCGTACGTCTTCGTTCCACACAGTTGTGAATCCAGCATTCAGAGAATCAGTTCATCTTTTGGCGCAACATGGTTCTCTCAGTAAGGAGCGTCGGAGTTTCACTCCTCTTCTGAGTTGAGTCCCTGCCCTCACGTGTTCCAGAATATGTAATTCGGTTTAAAGATGCTGTGACTACCGTGCACTGATCAGTTGCACTCTCGGGAACAACTGTGGCTCATGAGATGGAACCGCCTGTGATGCATGTGTTGACAATATTCACACGTGTTTGAAAGCTTGTGAAGTCGCCAGGAAATTTGTACATAGATCGTGCATTTCCATGATGAAGATGTTGATCTTGAGAAAGGTGAGGGGATCGACACATTGCCTACAGTTGCGACCACTTGTTGGGCGCTAATGTTACGTTTTATATTGGCACCCCACTAAGTGAGTCAGGGTGTAAGTACGAAATCGTTCAAATAGTAATTGGAACAAGAAGTTGTATTCGTAATTACATTCGGAGATGATATACCATCACAAACAGGGAATTAGGTGGGAGCGAACGCAAGTATGGTCGACAGGGTGATGCCTCTACGAGACCACTCAGTTACGACTGACGTCACCGAAGTTTCGAACCAATCGGGACATTTGAGAGGCCAAGTCAGCTCAAATTCCCCGAACGAGTCTTTGCTTAATCGAAGCGTTCGGTTCGTCCCAGTACACAAGCAATGATGACACTATCATGTTTGCGTCCAGTGCTGATGTATGGTTGGAAACTGCTTTTCTTCCGTATTAGGTGGTTTTCGGATTACCGCAATGCCGACTCTTGTAACTGTAAACGACTCATTCGAAATGTACCATATTAGTCCCATCTTGAGTGACCTAAACCGAAATAAATTTAAAGAGCCTAGTCTTCCGATGTCCGTCTTCTTGACCTTGTCAACACTCAGCGGATGTTACTTTCGTGTTTCACTTCATGAGCATAACTTTTGGCATTGGCCAAGGAGCTCGCCGACGCATGACTAACGCGCGAACCGCGAAGGAATCAACTAAGCTCATCTGTTGCTCACATCTAAACAATTGCTTCATAATTGGCTACAGTCAGTTAGAGCTCTGTAGTGTTCAAGCGAATGGTGACTTGAAAAAAGGGTCCGCGTTTGTATAAGTTGCATGCTTTAATGAAATGTAGTTTTCATATTCCGTGTGTTTGTGCTGTCGAGTATTGTAAATATTTTTAAATCTTATTTTCCTTTTATTTGCGTATAATAGTGTCTACTAACATTAAAAATTGACAAAAGGTCGTGTGCCCCAATTGCCGATGAAGGGAGTAAACGCTCACCTGATCGCACGAACCAAGGAAATACTGGAAAACATAGTGGTCTACTCGGAGATAAAAGGAATAGCTCTATCGGTTAGACCAGCGAGGGGTGTTCCCAGCGTGTTGTACTCTCCCCGGCTTGTTACCGACACCCCTCCTTGAGTTGTAGAAGGAAGAAGGCTGTGCAGGAATATCATACGCAGATGACTTGGTAATAATTATGAAAGAAAGTTCAAGAGTGTAATTCGCTACGAACACTGTACAAAGATGATGCAATGGACAGAGGTTATACGATAACCCAGACAAAACCAGCCTGCCCTCATTCACCAGGAAACGTAATTTTATAATGAGGGAACTTCAGCACGGGTGGGGGGAGGTAGTGATGATCTGGCAGGAAGTGAAATACTTGAGTCTCCCTCGACAGACAGCTCACATGGGCTGAGCTCATAGCACTTACTAACAGCCATAAAATATGTAGGGACTACTCTAGAAATTTCCTAATTTTGACCACCACCCTTTTCACTTACTACCGTCCTTAAAGTTCTTACCCTATAACTCTGGAAAAGTAGTCATTATCCTTCTCAAAAAAAACGTAGGTAGACTCCGATATCACGCGTGAACTGATTGCTCAATGATGGTAGTAGAACATGTAGGTGCAGCACAATAAATTCCAGAACCATAAAAATCAGCAGTTTTATTGTGGAACGTTGTTATAAACAGAATGAAAAGTAGATTTTATTATTCGCTAGAGTCAAGAGAAGCAATGAATGCTTCTCAAGGCCAAGGAAAATGTGTGATGCGTCGCATCAGATTTTTTTTAGTGTTTTACCATATAATTTCATAATAATAAACACGATGAATATTAGGCTGATAGGGGACAATGTTGTTATTAAGGTGAAGTTGTGGGATATCGTTAATATATTTGCCCGTAATGAACCTTCATGAGTTTCACCAAAATCACTAGTGTTACCCGTAGTTTGACCGATTTTGTAATTTCTGGAAATACGAGACAACACCAATGTCGAATGTTCAGATTGTTTATCAAGCTCAGAGTCTGTGAGGAGAGAATGGAAAAGTGACACTCGAGTTAGCACAAACATGCTCATTTTAACCGTAACTGTGAAACAGCGTCTGCCATGGTCTAAACCCTGAGCAGCCCTAATCAGCACTAAAATCAGGTCAAGTACGTCGGTCAATACGTTGAACTTAACGCTACACAACATTGTTCTTTGCGTCAGGCACTTAGGCATGAGATGAGGCGCGTAATTCATTTCCTGACCCACTTGCTTTGTATCTCCTAGAAACGGTGTGGACAAGGTCGATACTTCCATAATAAAGGGATCGGAACGGTGAACAGACCACTGAAAGTTCACATTTGATTGTGCACGCCCGCTTATTCCGTTTAGTGTATTTTTATTGATTCCGTCGTTGAATCCATGAATTGGCTTTCTGCTCTTCATCAGCGGCTGGATTGTGTCTACTAGGGACAAGTATACAACCAACCAGTATTAAAGAACCTGGTGCGGCGCATCATACAACTTTGATTAGCCTTAAGTTAATTCAGCGACTTTTATCCTAAACCTACTAACCCACCTGTTTTTCACTTAGTTTACTCGTATACGAACTTGGTAGATCCTAGCTCGATGTCTTATACAGAAACAGATAGTGTTGAAGGTCCTGGACTTTAATGGGCTTCCCTACTCACGCAACGACCACTATTGCATAGCTATTGCACAGGTAACTCAACTGACTGTCAGAATCAGTTTTAGTGGAAAACTTTATGTTTGCAGTTCTAGAATTAGACGAACAACGCTTTGAAAAAAGTTTTTAACGCGTTGACAGTAGTACTCGGTATTCCGAAATTTCTTGGGTTATTACTCGTTACTTTGTAGCCATTATGACAGTGTCACAGCACAAGACTACCACCACGCTTTTAGCGACTACGCTTGTTTTTTGTCAGCAGGATTGTTTTATTATACTCTGGAAAAATCTGTACTTAAATCGATTTTTGTAAAAGTGTTAGGTAATTTATTCCCCCAGTCGTAAATTTCATATCACTGTTGTATCATTTAAAACTGTTAACACTCAAAATTCAATATGCTACTGACACTGGGCTAAATACCGACCAATACGTTCACTGAATACGATTTCTATCTCGGTCTTTGTTCGAAAAGTCCACCTTAGTGTAACCGCAAAACAAATTTTGTTGTTCTAGAGAGGATTGATCAAGGGCCAAATAGCTCTCTTGGGTGATCATTTAAGATGATCCAAGCTCCCCGTCGAGATTCTAAAATCTACAGTGTAGTTCTTCTGGCAAGAGATTCCACACAAGCATTTGAGTCATCACTATGACAATTGTAAGAGGGGAGTAGGAGATAAATTCCCTTGTTATCCTTTCGTCAATATATAATTAATAACGTTTTTTTTCCTTCCCTCAATGAAACCAGGGGAACCTCCAAAGCGGCCTCAAACGGGCGTATAGTGTGGGCGTACATGAGCCACCTCATGTCCTTCCAGGTCCAACCTCAGCTCCTATGGAGCTGGCATTCCCTGATGGTAAATCCCCACCATTCTCGCACAAAACGCCTACAGACACGATCCCAAGCACTCTGAGGCGCACTGCAGCCAAACCCTCACATGTGCACAGGTCTGTTTCCTTATTTGATGACTGTACCTAAACCCTTGACGAGGAAGTTGTGGTTTCGCTAATATGCGATAGGCCGGCCTCTGCAACAACCACCGAACTCATACCTGTGGAGGTACGGCAGGTATTTGTCGTTAGCAGGTCTCCCGGTACCTTGCCGGTGTGTCACCCCGGGGAGGTGACCACCTGAGGAATCCCGTACCATCTGGGAGGAGTTCTTAATCTGGTTTCCCACCTGATCTCACTACTTAGTTGGGTGGCAAGTTTCAAAAAGACACATCAACTATGACCACGTTTCTTAGCCATCACCTTGTTCGAGAAATCTGCAAAATGGGTATAGGCTTGCTTCATAGCAGTCAACGCTGCTAAGTTCGTTTGCCCGGCCAACAACCATCGCTCACTGCTGTAGAAACTGCAGTGCAGCAGCACGTGGTTTCTTGTTTCCTTCGCACTGGAGGCGCAAGACGTGCATGAAGGAGAGTCTTTGAGAGAAAAGAAGTGGAGAAGTCACCATGCCCCGTGAGAAACGTACAGTGGCCTGGCTGAGCCCATTTTCTTGAAAGACATTCACGGATGTTGGGGAAGAACTCATACGCGTCACGATCCTTTGGCGAGGATTCCCATCTCGCTTGGCATTTCTCTAGTGCTCATTCGTCGATGGTGGCAAGTTTCTGTTCAGTTGTGAGATCTGCACGGAGTTCAGCCCAATGCGAGGGAAGCTTTCGTTTCACTCTCCACTTGTCAACCATGCACTCAACGGCCAAATCAACTGGTAACTGACCAGTGATCACCTGGAGTGCTTCTGTTGATACAGTCTTATAGACCTTGGTGATCCACAGGAGTGCAGCTCTCTGCGATTGGGCCAATACTCTCTTTTGATTGACTGTTAGTTTGCAACACAAGACAACAGGGCAGTAGCCAATCACGCCTAGATAGATGGCCTCATACATGAGGATAGTGTCATGGTAACACACACCCCAAGTGGCCTTAGTAAGTGCACGCAGTGAGGCAAACCTTGCATTGGCAGTGCCTTTAAAGGATTGGAGGTGTTGGTTGAAACCCCACCTCTCACCTATATTCACTCCTAAATACTTGACGTGCTTTTCAAGAAGCAGCCTGTCGCCGCCAAAGCATATTGAGGGTGGGCTATTCACTTTTCTTTTCAAGTGGATTAGCTGAGAGTGCTGGTGCAAGGGCCGAGCCCTGTGGGCACCCTCTTCAATCTTTCAACGGAGACATGCCTGCATTCGATCATTGCAGTTGTGTCTGTCAGATAACTTCTGACGAGCGAGTGCAGGTTGCGGGAGATTCCCCTACCTTTAAGCTCGATAAGGAGCGCTGGCCACCAAAGGTTGTCAAACGCTCCTCCGATGTCAATCAGAACAGCTACGACGTACTTAGCCCGTGCCAGCAGGGAGACACGCCAAATTTCGACAATGACATCCTGCGTGGACCTTCCTTTGGTACACCCATATTGCCTGCCAGTGAGGTTGCGGCCAAAGACTCCTTCGAGGGACTGCAACATCAAGATTTCTAATGTTTTGCCTAATCTTGAAAGAAGGCTGAGCGGTCTCCATGATCGCGGGTCTGACTGATTGCGGTTGCCTCCCTTTTGAAGAGTGAGCCGCGCGTGTTGTCAGTATTATCATGTCATTAGAAGCTGCCTATTCGAGAAATTTGATTAAAATCGTTATAGCTGGATTCTGTACTACCTGTATATCTGCCGAAGGCGCAGTATGTTGCCACTATTGGCAACGTGCTGATTGTTGTGATGGTGTGATGTGGGTCCCACCATTACAAATTGGTCAGCGACAGGCATGGACACTGCGAAGGCATGTAGTGGACCCCACATGGACCTGCTGCTGGACCTGACGGTTGTGCGGTCCCTCATGTAAAGGGGAGATTTTGTGGGAAAATGGCGAGAGCAGTTACAATAGATACATCATCATCATCATTTCGATGAAAATCTTTTTAGTTCAAATGTTAGTAGTTTCTTATGGAAAATGTAGGTGATAGTTCAATCAAGTACCTTATACGACAAGTCTTCAATAACGCTCATAAGATATACAGGGGCTACTCCAGAAATTACGAAATTTCAATTACCGTTTCACTTGCTAACATTTCTAAAAGCTTTTGCCCGATAACTCTGGAAAAGTAGTCATTATCCTTCTCAAAAAATCATGTTTACAGCCTCATTAGTTCTCTGTGTACCAATCCCTCATTAATGGTCAGCACATGAGTACGAGCACCACAATAAACTCCGGAACTGTAAGCGATACCAATTTCTGCCACCGTGAAGTCATGTTTTACCATGTTCGAATTAACTGAGTGGAAAATGTTATGTTGAGCTAAGGAAAGTGGTTTGACACGGCACACCTGATATTTTCCTTTTAAACTCCGTTCAAATGTTACTAAAAAATCCAGAAAAATTACGGTAGCAGTCGAGTGAAGTACTTATACAGCGAGCGTTTACTAACGGCCATAAGATATAGAGGAGCTACTTCACAAAATCCGGAATTCCAACCCCCACCCTTACTACCGTTTCTCACAGTTACCCGATCATTCGAAAACAGTGAGCACGATCCTTTTCAAAAACGTTGCGTAGACAGTCTTTCAAATCACCAATAGACTGGTTGTTCAATAATGTTCATAGGTCGAGTAGGAGCAGCGCAACAACTTCAGTAACATTAAACGTCACCAGTTTTCATGTAGATCGTTGTTATTAACAGAATGAAAAAGTCGTTAGAGTCAAGAAAATCACTGAATGTACGTGGGGCCAATGAAAGTTGTGTGATGCGTCATTAAAATGCTACTAGCCATCTCAGAACAATGACGATGCTAGTCCAATAAACTACATGTTAGTCAATTACCTGTCATAAGATAATTAGGAGTAACCCCAGAAACTCCATAATTCAAACCATCGACGTTACAGTGACATTTCTCACAGTTCTGACTCAATAATTCGAAGAGAGTTAGGATGATCCTTCTCAAAAAAATTATGTAGAAGGCTTCATAAATGATAATTGCGCGTTGCTTAATGATGGTTGTGGCCTAAGTTAAGGAATCTTCGGAGCCGCCAGTTCGATGTAGATCGTTGTTATAAATTCAATGAAAAACTGATTTGATTAGTTGCTAAGGTGCACGTGGGGCCAACGAAAGTTGGGTGGTGCGTGGCGCAGGATATTTTTTTGGACGTTTCAGAACTAACGCATTCTGCACGGAACCTTCAGAACGTCGAATTTATTCAGTGGAGTAAATAAGCTGGTGTTTCGCTATTGTCAGCCGCTTTTGGTGGTAGACATTACTCGTGCAATGAAGTATTGCGACCGCAGATACGTACTTTATCAGGGTCAGATAAGAATTAGTACTTCCTGTGATGAAATACAGATTTCAAATTCGGAAGGAATATAGTTTGGTTCCTACGCTCGGCACTTCGTTTTTCCTAAATTTCGTGAATGGTGAACACCTGGAGATTAGTGTATTATGTAGCGATCTGTATATCAACTACTGGGAGGTTCCTGTTATGCATGCATAAGAGGTAATGTAAGAGGTATTTTTACTTTACTTAGCGCTGCTTAGTAGGAAGGAAAGTTATGTAATGTTTCGTTGGCCCTTGGACTTTGGAGTATTAGGAAGTTCAAATATCCACACTTTGGTTTACAATGCGGAAGTTCGTAATAACATACAATTGGGTATCGTCGGTTTCCGACGTCGTTATCGTACGTTTAGTTTATCACTAGAAAGTAATAGAACAAAGAACAGTTGGTCTCACCATGCACGAATGCAGCTTAGAAATTAAAGACTCCTTCATTAGTTCACAAACGGTTTCTCACCTAAGTTTTCGAGGTTACAGGTCCAAACCTCCTGCTAGACGAATAACGAGAAATGTGTGATTTGCGAGATCCAAACATTTGAAGAGGATGATATGTTGTCACCTTATCGTCATTCCACCCACGCGCTAAGGAAGCTTAGCTAAGACCTTCGATATTTTGGCGACTCCATCGTCTTTCTTTATCGTCATTCGTTACTTCAAGGCCAAACAACGGAATAATGAAGGACCTGGAAGTTGAATAATGTGAATTTATAGACAGGTGTACAGAGAAAATTGTTTGAGTGTTTCGACCTCATGCTAACGATCAAATAGATCAATTTGGTCTTTCACAAAACAAAGCACTTGTGGCTGTGTTATGTATTAAAATCATTTAATCGGTATGTTTTAAATATTGTGGTTATTTAATAAATCATACTATGGATATGAGGGGGGTAGGAAATCTACGGGCAAGGGGTTTAGTTTTAACATAATGTTAATAGATTGACGTAGGCTGTGAATGTGCCCAGGATTTACCTCCACCCAACCACAGCAAAACACTAAATGTCTGGTGCGACACATCAAAGAGCTTTCCTCAGCCTTACACGCATTGAACGATTGGATCAACTAATCCAATATGTTTTGTACTCAGTTTAAATGAGCCCGTTACAGTATTCAACTATACTTTCTATATCAAGAAATTTGAAGTGCTTAACGTTTGGAAATTTATTGCGTTGCTCTACCTTTCTTGGCATGCCATTAATTTGCCCCACTGTGATTTCAGTATTTTCCGTTTAGACTCAGTCCTACTCATCCAACACCCATCTTGTTCAACTCAGCATCAAGAAATACCTTACACGAAATACCAAACGGGATGTAATTAATGCATTAAAACCGCCAAAATTTCGATTTTGGTTAAATTTTTCCCACTGTTTGTTTGCCCATAATGACCATGGGTTTCGTCCCATCAGATTGCAGAGCAGATGAGCACAACTAGATGCCAAATGGGATTTTTGAGGAAAAGAACCGATATTTTAGACGTTAAAGAGAAAATATGACTTGGACTGCGGATGTGCTTTGCAGATTTGAAATCCCGATGCCTTGAAACGTAAAATGTCAAATTTTGTGATAATGGGATGTGAAAAGGTTATAAACAATGTTTCTAGCTGAAAACCCGGTGTATTATTCAGAATGAATAATGAACAAAAAGATATTAAAATCCGATATTATAAAAAGTTTTTATGATTCAAGATATTTCCTAGGACCCGACAAGTTAGTTTTTAAAAAGATTTATTTCTTTAAATTCACAAAACTGAAAAATTAATACTTGGGGAAATATACAATTTGGAGATGACAACGGAACAGCCGCAGCACACGGAGGCAAACCGACGACTGAAGAGCCAATCGTTCGGAGCGAGCTTTTATAATGTTGGAATGCTGCATCAGCAGACCTAAGAGGTGCCGAGTATATAACTTTCATTAATAAAATTGTCGTTCTCTGGAGAATGAAAGCTTTAAAGCACTTTTCACGTCATTTGGCACGGCAAACACAAAACATTAAAGTGTTTTATGCGAAAAAAATTAATTGAGTGTTTTCAGCACTCAGGTAACTGTAGCTAGTTATGGATCCGTTTCGCTCTGGAGCTTATTTTGGCGTTCCATGTTGACTCCGGACTACTAATCGAATTTCAGCCATCTCTCTCAATCGCATTCAGAAACACACACACCATTTTATCAAATGATCAGCATCATGCCCCTACCCCTCCTCCCAAAGGTAGAAGCACTTACGTTATCCACGGCAAGAAAACCAGGCACAACTAACTCAACAGTAAGCTGCCTGCCCGTCAGACAGCTGAAAAATAAATGTACTGGGTTGTGGAATTTTGTAAAAAATTTCTTGAAATACTGTAATGAAAAAATATGATGATTCGTACCGCTTAATCCCGACACTACTTGATTGGAGTTGAACACACAGTTAACCACAGTTCTTCAGTGAGAATGTTTGGGCCTGAGCAACGTAAATGCCGTAAAAGGTCAAGTGTAGTTCCTTTATACGTTGTACGCAGAACGTGCAAACTAATATTGACACAATGCTTTCCGGTATGAACTTCTAAATAGTTAAGCCCATGTTAAAGTGTGATTGTATCAGGGCATTCATATCAACCCATGTCGTTGGCGCCTTATACTACCTTACACTCCTTCGTGCCTTTCCTGTGTATATTTCCCAGAACGACGTGATACATTCGTACGAAATGATTGTTAGTTAATTCCACTTGTTAATGAAATACAAGGTTCGTTCCGCAGCCGACTTTCCACGACTAATTACCTGCTGTACTGCCTGACCGTTTCATTAGCATGTCGGCTAATTTAGCACTTCCGTACCACACGCTCTGCACTTGTCCTTGTGGAAGGTACGATATTAACTTGGTAGAATTGTACGTCAGGTCAGTGTGAAGTTGAACCCTAGGCCCCTGTTAAATACAACCGTAATTGCTAGTTTATCTCCCTTCTCATCAACAAATTAAATACTTATTTCATTTCAAGTACCAAATACTCAATCGGTCGAAAAAGGTCAAGTTTCCAGCTTTCTTTAACGCGTTGAAATTTGATAATACGCTGCATCCTCGTTCCTCTTATTTCATTCAGAGAGAGGTTGGATAACCATTTATGTATTAGTTAGCTGATGTATCCTGCAGGGCTCAAATTCGTTACAATCTCTTTAGAGAAAATTTATAAAAACAAACTTCTGAAGTGTGATGAAGTAATCTTTTGACTTAAGCATTTACTAACTGATGTTTAGTAAAAATGTACTTGAGTGGGTGCTGGAAGACACGTCAGATTGTTGATGTTCTCGCCAGCTGAACATGGAGCAATATAAAAACCAGGTGTGGGAAAGAGAATTTCCGTACCGTATTTATTACGAGCTTGAATACGACTGGTCTCCAAGCAGTTCAAAAACAGTGAGACATTCCTAACCATGAAGGGAAAAAGAACTATTGGCATTTTCCAGAGCAGATTTTATCTTTTTCTGAATCAGTTTGTAACCAGATTAATCGATAAAGCTAAAGTTCGATAAGATTCTCCAGATACACTTGATAGCTAAATTGCTTCTACGTCCCAGTCACTGATCGCTTAGTAATATAACCTTCTTTGAGTGGTCGCCTACCGTGGCGGGCAGTGCTCACATGGTTTGCTTCTCCTTGACCAACTAATTGACCTCCGCAGTGATCATTGGTGAAGTGTCTATTCAAACTATTTGTAGACTCTGAAAGAGAGAAAGGTCGTCAACACATTCCGTAGAAGATTTCATCAACATTGTCTTAACGTCCACTCAGTTCGCTGAGGAACTAACTTGAAAGCAACTTCTTCTGTACAGAGATATCTTTACCCATTTTTGATTCCGGCAATGGATTCCTAATTGACGCCGTAAAAAAACTCTTCCATCAACTGAAATGATACTGAGTCCCATAGAGAGAACGAGAAGGTATTTATACGCTTCCTATCTTGAGTTCACCTTAGGAAGAACCGTGCAATTAAATGAATAGTCAATTTATTTGGTAAAACGCTGTCTCCCATGACCAGGTATGATAATACCGGAATTCCAGGATTGGGACAGAAAATACGTATGGTTGGGCCCGTTCCTAGATTCAAGAGGAATTCATTCTATGAATATAACCAAACCCGCACATCACGGAGACGGTTCGTTACATGGAAAATTCAAATCAATAAAATTTTTGTTTAGATTTCGCCACTTTGTCATAAAATTGACGTCCGATACTTAATGAATTTTTGGGTGTTCTAAATCAAAATTTGGCTGATTATAGAAGTTTGTAAAGCCCGAACCCACTGCTACGAGAGTCAGAGAAAAGGAGTTGGTAATACATGAGACTGAGGTAGGTTACGTTAAGTTAGTATGCATCGCATCTGATGGAGATCTGAGGCAGTTCTAACGTCAACTCTACTTTGAAGGCAATTTACTGGTACTATCGAAAGTATAAATAATAAGTATAAGGTTAGCGTCAACCTTTGCTGCCCCTAGGGACGTGAAGCGTCTCGTGACCAACACTTCCATAATTGTTCTTCTGTTCTGTGTGCTGTTCGTATTGAAGCAGTTAAATATAAATCTCCCCTAAATGCGCGTCCTTTTTGTCATAATCTTATAGGTTATGGGCCCAGGATCCGTTTAATTCAAGTTTGAGAAACGAACTTACGCGAAAGTTGGGGAAACGGGAATTCGTGGAAATAGTTCGGGAAACGGAAGAAGGAAAGCCATGTTAGGTGCATTCAACATGTCGGTCGGGCTGAAACCCTTTGATGGGACGAATTTCTCCAAATGGGAATACCGCTTCAAAATGCTTTTGGAGAAAAATGACGCCCTGGATGCCTTGTCGGTAAAACCAGAAGGAATGACTGATGAAACCTACAGGAAAAAAGATTTGGAGGCGAGGGACATTTTGGTGAGGTGTATTGACGATCGAGTTTTGGACTGTATTCGTGGAAAGTCTACGGCGCTGGAAAGTTTCGGTGCTCTACAAGAGACGTACGTACAAACTGGTTTATCTGCTCAAGCTTCGATCAGAAAGGAATTAGGAAGCATGAGGTTTGGTCGAGGTAGGATACCCGATTTCATAGAAATGTTCGATCGGAAAGCCGAGGAATTTACGGCGAGTGGTGGGACGTTATCTGCGGAAGAGAAAATACCCATGCTTCTATCGGCGATGCCTCAGTCGTATCATGTTATTGTCTTTCGATATTGCGTTCAACAAAGACAAATCGTCGATTACCTACCAATACGTCAAAAATAAGTTCCTGCAGAAGAAACAGACCGTTTCAGGAAAACGGGACGATTTTGATTTTCAGCAACCAGTGGCTTTTTCGGGATTTCGCGTATCCGGTGGTGGTGGAAGGAGTAGGTGGATTCGGCGAGGGAGCAATCATCGTCCATGCTCGGAAAGCTTCGGAAGAAGTCGTGGAAACACTCGGTCCGCTCGATTTATGAACAGTGAATGCGAGGATTACTTTTCGCGTCAACGTCCAAGTCAAGATACCTACCAAACTGGCTCATTTCCCTTTAAATGCCATTTCTGCAAAGCCACAGGACGTGAACGACAATTTTGCCCTAACAAGCCACGAAATTTCCAAGGTGCAAGTTTCACTGAGGAAGAGGACGAGATAGCCTTCTTGTGCTCGACGGAGATAGTATCACAGTCAGCCGAAATGGAAAGCAAGTCAGCCTATCTGTTGTCGAATTCGGTGAAAGAGGATTGTTTGTTTTATGCGGATTCGGCAGCTACGAATCATTTGATTACGAAAGATTATGAACAATTTTCTATATGGAATCGTTTTACAACCTTTTCAATTAATTCTTTCTGATTTACAAAAAAACAATCGTTCTGCTTAACAATCTCCAATCCTAGAAATGTTATTTTATTGCTTAACTCGAACGACTTAATTTTGAATTTGCTCATTAGATAATTTTCTACTTTATTACTTACTTACTACTTTTACTTTATTAAGATAAATTCCGTCTTTTGAATATAAACAGGGATCCACCTTACTTCTTTTAAATCCTATTTTTATAAGTTCTTCATTCACGCACGTATTCCAACACTTCGGAGAACTCTTAAGTCGATACAGGATTTTCTTCAATTTACAGCAAAGACCTACATCTTCAATCTTCAGCCCCTCCGGTGGTTTAATATACACAGGGGTTGGCAGAGTCGCGTTAAGAAATGCACTGGAGAAATCCATTTTTATAACCTTAATTTCCCTTTTCACCGCAACAGCCAACAAAATACGAAGAGTGCTCATAGAAGCTACAGGGGCATACAGATCTTCACCGCTACAATCCTGTTGGAATCCACGAGCTACCAGTCTCACTCGCTTGACTATTCTTCCATCATTATGTTTTTGACGGAACACCCATTTCATATCTATGAGGGTGACGTCCCTTGGCTTACTGACGATTTCCCACGCATCGTTCCGTGTCATATTTTCAAGTTCATCATTAATGGCTGTGGTCCAGCCAGAATCCTTTACCGTCTGTGGTATTTCTGAGGGTAGGAATCCCGTAGAGAGTACTGCATAGGATAGGTCGTATTCCCTCAGATTACTCGGTACTTCTTTCTTCCTCGTTGATTTTCTTAATGGTTCTTCTTCACTGAATTTTTTCTAGTGTTCTTTGAGTACAGGTACCTCACATACGCGGGTTTGTTATCGCTGTTCGTGAAAGACAACGCTTTTAGCTGTGACAACCTTCCGACTCTGGGGATCAAACAAACGATTATGCGTGTAACCAATCATGATTAAGGCTTTGCTCCTAGGAGACAACTTTCCGGTCCGATCCCCCTTAGGCACATGTGCTTGTGCAATTGAACCAAATACACGAAGCTTTCCAGTGTCTACTTTATGTTCGTACCATATCTCCGCAGGCATCTGTACAGGTTGGAGGGCTTTAGTCGGCGCTCGATTCAAAATATATACTGCGGTTCTGACAGCCTCTCCCCACATCAATTTTTCCATGCCGCTATAGAGTGTCATGCAACGAGCAAGATTCACGACAGATCTATGATACCTTTCACAGATACCGTTCTGAGCTGGGTTCCGAGGTATGTTCCACTCAATTTGGATTCCTTTTCTTAAAAGTTTATAAACCGTTTATTTTTAAACTTTTGTGAAAGAAAAGGAATCCAAAAAGTGGACTGGCTAAAATTTTTCTTCCCAGATTTCCTAAGCATGATACCAAAATTGCAAAGATGTCCAACACCGATGCAGCCTAAGTTACATTTAGAGAAACCTAGGGGTGAAGAATATCATGCTCCTTTCAAAGAATTATTAGGTAGTCTCATGTATATTATGCTTAGATCTCGCCCTGATTTGAGTTATGCCATTTCTTTTTTTGGTCAATTTCAAAATCATTATAACGAAGAAATCTGGCATTATTTGAGGAATGTTTTGAAATACTTGAAATCTACAAAGAATTTTGGTATCATGCTTAGGAAATCTGGGAAGAAAAATTTTAGCCTGTCCACTTTTTGCAATTCTGATTACGCCGAAGATAAACATGATAAAAAAGTTACTCTGGTTTTGCAGTATTTTTAAATGGAAACACGATAAGTTGGAAATAAAAAATAACAGAATACTGTGGCAAGGTCATCCTCTGAGTCGGAATATGTTGCTCCAGCTGAGGGGGTCTCAGAATCCATTTTTATAAAACAAATTTTGAATCATTCCTTAAATATTGCTTGCGGACCTGTTGAGGTGCTTGAGAACAATCAGTCCTGCATTGCCATGGCTAACACTAGGGAGACGAAACGGACTAAGCATATAGACGTGAGATATCATTTCGTTAAGGACTATGCTGAAAAGAAAATCGTCAAGATTACATATGTACCAACTAATGAGCAAGCAGCTGATGTGCTGACCAAAGCATTACCTGCTCCATTATTCAAAAAGTTTCGTCTAGCCCTTGTGGTCACTGAAGTTACAGATTGAGATTATTGAAGATATTCTATGTCGTTAATAAGGCAATACTTGAATCTTAACTTATACACACTTCATACTAAGTTTTTTTTAAGTTGTAATTGTTCTTCTGTTCTGTGTGCTGTTTGTATTGAAATAGTTAAATATAAATCTCCTCTAAACGCGCGTCCTTTTTGTCATAAACTTATATAAAATAAACTTGCTAAATCGAAGCTTATAAACTAAAATTGTATTGTACGAAGTACTATTGGCAGAGCCAACATACAGCGGAGGTGAGTTTTTATAATAAATCACAACGCGGATGATGAACATGGTAGAACGATCTTGTATAATTTTGGTTAGATGTAGTACAGAGCACAACTGAGAGGGGAGTCAAAGAAAGGTAAGGATAGAGGCCTTAGTGGCATCACTAAAATTCGAACAAAGGCGCAACATGGAAATACCGTGAAATGCGGCCTTTGTCGAAAGCAGATGCATATTGATCATTATCAACAGTATTTTCAGAAATCTGCATGATAATTGAATAGTTAATGGCTTCGATGAGTAGCACTTTAGGAATCGATCTGAGTCATCGTCATTCTCTCATGCTCTCGTGCGCCACAGAAGTAACTCAAGTCATTGTGGTCTACGTCATAGGAAGCAATGACAGTCAGAAAATTAAACGTGCCCCTGAAGAAAATTGTACGTGATGATGCTGAGAGTGCAAGGTCTTTCACTCGATAAAACTGAGTGGACATCATAATTTTAATGTTTTTCAGAGAATGAGGCCGTGTTTCTGCAATGTTGCCCAAAAGTCACCCAAAAGATGACGGAAACCCTCTATCCGTCAATTTTGTCTCTAATCCACACTACGGGAAAGCTCTTTATCGGCAAATTCATTCCTTTTAATTACCCGTCGAGGTCTCCTGAACAGTATAGCTGTCCTTTCTATTACGTAGTCGTCAACATTGTAGCATTAACTTTTACTCAGTTATAACTGAATAGACATAATAATAAATCTGTCAAGTTACTCTAAATTCGCACGTAGCCAGCCAGCAGTGACTAAGAAAGCGTAGGAGTGACTTAATTTGAGAATATTCGGAAAGAGGTGTCTCGGAACAATTTGAAGCAAAAGAGGTCGGGTTAGTAGGTTGAAAACATTCGAAGGCATCGAGTTACTTCACAGATCTTGGGCCTGGTTCCTTCATCCAGCCGCTGGCTGAGCTCCTCCTGGGCCGCTTTCACTATCACAGGACCTTCAGGAGAAGCTCTATTATACAATATCGCTTTGCACAACCTTCATCTAAAACTTGTAAACCTGTACACCTTAAAAGAGTCCATCGCAGTTTTTCCCACTCCCAACAACGCTGATTTAAAGCCTGCCGCTCATTTTTGCAAAAAGTGCTATGGATAGGTTTGACCTCCTGCTCAGGTAGACCTGTGGTAGCAGTCGAGATCGCCGAAAACGTGGTAATAGATCAAGGTCAGCCTGCCTGGGAAATTAACGTAACCATCCCAAAGGTCTGGCGCTGAAAGATTATTCAGAATGCAATATATCATATAATATTTCAATATAGCAATATTCCGTTTCCGAGCGTTAATGTCGAAATCCGAAATTATATTTAACGGTAACAGCAGAGATTTTCCAATTCGTTGGTAGAACAAGGCAGTGTATCGAGTTCCCACTTAGAAATATTCTGTAAATCCAGCGTTCAGTTTCAGAGTTTCATAATTATTAATAATATCGGTCTACCCCGTTAGTCTCTTAAGTTGACATTTATTTTTGGCTGACAACTTTGTTTCATGGTGATATAACACGTAGAACGCTCGTGAGCGCAATCAGTGGCGTACACCGCAGTATTTCAGAATATAAAAATGTGGTGATCACGCCTACGTGCGAAGACTAAGCTGAACCCAGGCGTCAAAGCTCAGTGCATTTCATTCAGTACTGCATAAAGAAACAAAAGTTGTGAATACAGCAATGGGAGTGTAATACTCAAATTGGATCAATTTGCTAATCCGTTCGATGTTCCCCATTCGGTAATCCATCAACCTTCAATTAATACGAAAGAAAGGGTGAACGAATCTGATCATGGAACCATCAGTTTCGCCCCAAGTGAAACGTGATAACACCTCGCTGAGGCTTCTCAGGTTTAGGGGGTGAAGGGGCTGACGCCTGCCATACCAGCAGGCTGCAGGCCCTTGCAATTCCAAACCAAAGTTTTGTAACGAGTCTTTAACATCTTGCCATCTACGGTTAGTGATATTCATGGAAACCAAAAAAAACCTCATCTTGAATTTTCCATAAACGGACCGACTGATTTTGGAGCCAAAATTCGCCCACGACACAAAAAATCCTTCAAATTCTACTAATAGATTAGCTAACAAGTCAAGTATCGGTTGATTAAATTCGCCCATCAAGTAGTCAGTCATTCTATCTTCAAGTCATCCTGCTCTGAAATAAAGTCCCCTCTAGTTGATAGGAAGGTTGAATGCAAGAAGGATTCACCTTAGCACCTCCTTCACGACATACATCACTTCGTCATTTGACAGAATGTCCTCTTTATAGACATTCATGTGGCCATTAAGCCGACAGTCCGAAGAAGAGAAGAGTGGCTCCACCATCAGGAGTGCGTATAATCTCGTATCTACCATGTATAACCGTGTCAGAAGCATTCTCTCCAGGGAGAAAACCATGGTGGAACCTTCTTCCGTATGTTTGACCCCTGTCAACAAGAGAACATGAAAGAAAATGGCTAATTTTACTTCGAGTTCTGAGTGACACCTGGTCCCACAGCGAACTTGAAAATGTGATCATTAAGGGAACAGGAACATCCTCGTTAAAGTATGTAATAACTACACAATCCTTCCAAAGTACAAACTAGATCAGATTTGAGTTGTTTGTTTTTTTTCAAAATCCATTCTGTTTTTTTTTTTCAGTTCCATTTAGTTTCTCATGGCTGAATAACATTGTCCCCAGCTCAGCCACTATTCTAGATTTTGTTATAAATACCTATTTAAGTTGGGGATGATCCTTGACACTGTCGACATACAAAACCGCCGTCAGCCGTTTCGTCTCCGTCTGAACCTTGAAATGAGTCTTCTACTTGGATATTCAGCCTGTTATGATCCAACTAAACCTCAAGCTTCTTGCTCGCTGTGGCGAAGAACGGCGGTCACTCTCTTCACTCAATAATTAGAGCATGACTTACCGTCTTTTCAGAGGCCTTGTAGTTCTTTTACCTCCTTGATCTCTTTTCTGAATATTTTTTTACTACCCATTCTTACTACGCAGCTGGCTCATATCTTTCAACAAAAGATTTGTTAACACGAGTTAGCTAATAAATGTTAGTTTAATCAAGATTGATGATCCAACTTGCCCTTAGACACAGTTTCAAATATCATATTTTTTCTAATAGAAAATCATCTTGGTGCTAACGACCATCCTTCTGAACTATTTTTGTTGGTTTGTTGTAATGTATCTTAACTTGACATATACAATTATGTTACGGATATTGATTCTGAATCGCAGTGACCTCGAAAAATCAAAGTTGGCCGTTACTAACTTTAATAAAATATCTGGTAATCACACAAATTTCCCCAGCCCCACGTTAATGCTTCATAGTAATGACCTTGCGATAGGGTGATATGTACATCAGGCTATGTAATATTCTGTCTCCCGCTTGGGTATTGGAGTTCGCAATTATAAAGATGATAGAGCCGTGAACTTCAGGGTTATAATTACTCCAGCTTACTAATTTTAGGAGATATTGAGAGTAAAAAGAGCTGAAGCTGAAAAGAATGAGGGAATGGTATGAGCTTAAGGGAATTTTGGTCGGCCTGAGTGTTAAGGCAATTCAAACTAAAGTGAATGATCTGATTGTTGAGTGGAGCGTGAAGCTCGAGAGACGACTGAACTTTAAGAACGTGAGGCGAACTAAAAGCTGATGAGAAAATTGAACTAAAATGTTTCGCACGCCAAATGGATATCCAGACCACGATCTGAAGACCTCAGAAGCCAACGAACTCAGTTGAAGATTTAAAGATGTTAGGCGAGTGGTTTCACGGTTTCCTGAACAATTTTAGCTCAGTATTTATTGGGTAAAGTAAATATCAGGTGGGTAGCAACTTTCTGAACTCGTTTTCCGAGCTATTATGGCTTATATCTCTGTTCAACAAATAGATACTGAGATTGTTGCGAAGAACAAACTATGGGAATTGCTAACAGACCCATAGATTGATCAAATCTGCTGAAGCATTAAGTATGGAAATTGTGAAATGTTCAAAAAAACATAATTTTCGACACATTTCGGGTTTTATCTCTGGCCAGTTGACTGCCAGAAGAACATTTATTGCACAATAAATCTAATTATTGAACAATATATAGACGTTATATATTTTAAAACATTAAGTGAGCTTAATGAAAAACCGTAGGAACTGTTTTTCCACAAAGTGAAAAAACCTATTTTGGATTCATAAGCCATTCACAGTATTCACACACCGGAATTATTACATTAAAATCGATGTTTTAATGTTCATGTTAAGTAATCAGTAATAATTCAGTAATCAAGTTTTTAGTATTCAGTAGGCTTCAAAACGTAAGGGTCTGAAGAAAACCCTACTTTTTTACGCGATCAACAATACTTTGTTCAGCCTTTGAATAGCGGAAAGTAAAAATAGTAATAATAAACATTCCTCTCCACTCCTAAACAATTATCTAGATTCGCCAGTGGTAATGTTCATATATCGGTACGGCGGTTCAGATTAGTTGCTAGAGTGATGAAAACGCTCTAGGGCTGAGGAAAGTGGTGTGATAAATCGCAAAATATCTCATTACTTTCCTTCTTTAGTTATTTCATATATAAATGTGTGTCCACAACGTGAACTATTTTGTGTAGATGTCGTGGTGTGGAGGAGATGTTAGCACCATCTAGTGGCGAACTCCTCGGATAAACTGCAACATCCGTGGATGGTAATTTCGTATGTGAAAGTTATCCACTCACCACCGGTGCGCTTCATTCTATTCATCAACATCCAAATGTTGTGTCGGTCTCTCTTGCGGTCTCAAAAATCAATGTTTTGGTACAAACGCACTGTCGAATTTGCGGAACAATTGCCACATTTTCCTTCTCATTTGTGAAGGACCGAGGGAAGTGCAGCTATCAATTAAATTATGGGACAGTGTCGCTATTCATAGAAATTAAATGGCGTCAAAGGTGTGGCCTCGTCGAATCTGGGAAGTCCGCTGTGGCGACACGTCGGGTAATTCACGAAGGTCGGGCCGCGTCTCATAGGATAAGCCTGTTGCAAAATCCTGCTAATGAACCCCTGGAAAAAACTCCGTGTTCTTCTCTCGTATGAATCAACTCAACTGCGTACGACCTTGAAGTTGATCTGTGAAAAATGAGCCCTGGACGTGAAACCGTCGCTGTCGGTTGGCACACTCAAACAGCAAACCCCATTAGAAATATTTCTTCTGTTTGGAGTATTGTCCAGTGACAGTTTCAGTTTTTTATGTACGATCAGGTGGGTGATACATAACGTATCTGCATTTGCACTATGCCTTAGTGTGACCTCAGTGAGCATTGACTAACCTGAACACCCACTGAAATTCTGAGGAAACACCCAATGTTAGAGAAGTTGAAACCCAATGTACTCGTATTGATGAAGACTGAGTAACACAATATCAATACACTCCTCCGTTTATTTAGTAACTGCCAACAGGTTGGGCACCATAGTTAGCAAAAAGAGAGACAACAGCAATGTGACATCATAACTTTGGCATGCCGTGCGCACCACAGATTGATGAAAAATATTTATCGTATAATCCGCAGCTTAATTTGTACACTAAACTTGTGACATGAAATAGTGTCTTATAATGATTTCCCAGCCTTCAAAATTGTGTTCAGATTGCGTCAACTTAATGTAAGGTGGGTGCGGCGAGATAATGGAAATCCATCTTATAAAAGACGAGTTAAGACGAAGTAGTCCTTACACAATACAAGTTACATTATACTTGTACAAGTTATCATTGTCTTTATTTTACCCGTGGAAATAGACTACTTCGTCTTAACTCGTCTTTTATTGCGTCAACAAATCAAAACCGAATGCAATTCCATCTCGTGTAACAATCTGGTTCACGAATAATAGTTTGTTTTTTTTTGCCCGAGGGCGTGTGGGACAAGTCCCTTTGTCACTGCGGTCGGCCGCATCATATGGGCCTATTGTGACGCTGGCCCTTTCTTAGTAGAAGGCGTCGTACATACCCGCCCCCCTTAGGAAGCCGAGTATGTCCTTCACCGCATAGTCCGCTATGGTTTGGGGTTCAGTGGTCCCCTGACCGAAGTATTCAAAGCGTTTTGCTGCCAAGGCAGGGCATTCACATAGGATATGCTCTGCCGTCTCATCCTCCTCGCCACACAGTCTGCACTCCACTGCCTCTGAGATGCCCATTTTGCTGAGGTGGTATCTGAGTGGGCAGTGCCCGGTGAGGAAGCTTATCAGTTCTCTCAGATCTTGTCTAGAGAGTGTCAGCATCGCCTTCACTCTTTGACAGGAAGGCGTGACAAGCCTTTTCGCCTGTCTTAGCCAATGGGCGCCATTTTCCTGTATCTCCCATCGAGCAACCAGACGGTTCAGGTGACTTTTCGTCAGACCCACGTGTGGTTCAGGCCCGATGGGTAGGGATTCTGTACCCCTTTTCGTGAGGCGGTCCATGGCACCTCTCATCGATTGATGAACTTTTTCCATCTGTTAAAACTCAAATGTCTCATATTTAACTACTTTTCAAACTTACAATTGAGCATTATTGATTTATATTTAAATCAGTTTTATTAAAGTAGGAAAATTATTACAAATACATACTTCATTGTTAGTCATCTGCCTTGCGGTCTAGTGGTTCTTCACAAATGAAAGCCTTTCTGTTAGCGTCTCGGCCGTGCTCACGGTCTTTTTAAACTGAAACGGGCTTCCTAGGCCAGATGCCGCATATGGTTCTGCATCTGTGTAACACGGCCAAATCTGGCGAGCCGGTCCCCTTTCGTACTTCGATTTCGGGCCTTTTAATTACATTTTCTCATTTTTCGCATTACTCTGTTGCTCTAAAAAGGTAGAAACTCTGTTGGGAAAACGATTAAAAATAGTTCGGAAGTCAAGTAAGAACATTGAGAACGTTGAAAAAAGATGGCAGAGGAATTCCGTAAAAATAGTTGGACGGTTAAGTTTCGTTGTTGATGACCGTAGGACATAGTTGGTGAACGAAAGTTTAGAAAAAAATAAAAATTGAAGAACAGCCTAACAATTTTTGAACGACTCTGAGAGTCGTCCCAAAATACCAGTAAACCGTACCCCTTCATTACCTGATTACAACGGAACGACGAAAATTACGTAGTCGATACATAGGCGCCGGTAGGCTATTGGCACGACGTCTCTATTCGAGCTGACGGGTGGTTGGTGTGAGACGATGATTACTTTCGCTGTATTGTCCCGCTAGTTCTTTTAATTAGTAGAACTTCGCTCACTATAATCACTCTAGTTTCTCTGTTTTTGATATAGACGCATTTGTACACCTGTGAGACTCATTCCATACGACACAGCGCCTGAAAATGTCTTGTAAACGGTCCCGCCGAACTCGGCATATTTGCCAAAATTGCCTTTTCGTTAACTTTCTTAACCATTTTTTGCCCATAACAACTATGAGCTTCGTCCTATCGGATTGCCGAAGAGCACAACTAGATAGTATCTAGTAGATACCAAATGGGGTTTTTGTGCGGAAGAACGCGTTTTTTAGTTCACGTTGAGGGAATAAAATGGTTTAAAACACTGGGTTTTAAACTGTCACTTGATTACCACGATAGAGTTCTGATGAAAAGGTTACTTCATTAACAGGATGGAGTTCTGATGGGAAGGTTGCTTGAATGGCACGTTAGGGCTCTGATTGAACAGTCACTTGATAGGTCACTTGATGAGAGTTCTGATTGAGCAGTCAGTAGAACTAGTTCGTGTGAATCAGTGGGACCATTTGTGAACTGGTGTTAGGACAAGAGTGGAGAGCTACTGCATACTACAGGCGCTGGAGGACTGGAAGGGACATTGGTAACCCCGAGGGTAAAACCCATTGTGGACCCCGGAAATAATCCATCCATAAAGCCTTTAGCTAGCAGGAGAGGCTAATTGAATTCCCATGAGTTAAGGGAAAATACCATCGAGCTTTCCCGTTAGGGCTAAGGGCCATGACCTTGTTCAGTCAGATCTGAACCAAACATTCTCCCCCACGCTGTGGCAGCAGAATAACCCTGGAAATTTGATTGTTCATGTGGCAGGTGGGTAGTTTACCAAATCAGTGGTCCTTCGAGTTCGAGGATGGCCACTTGGTGGTCCTTGGCCGCAGAAAGCTTCTTTGTGGCAGGGATTTTGAGAGAGTGGATGCCTAGGTCAAACAAGGCCTTGAAATTGGCAAAGTTAGTCATATTGCCGTCAAAGATGAAAATAGTATATACCACGAATATTTGTGATTTCATTGCATCTTGAGCCTAATTGAATTCTCATGAGGTAAGAAAAAAAGCCCGGCACCGGGAGCTTTCCCATTAGCGTGAAGGACCACGACCTTCTTCGGCCAGATCTAAACTAAACGAACTGTTAGGAATGTTCATAGTAGGGGGTTTACCATCGATCGATTTCTCATTCCGAAGCGATTTGCTGATAAGTGTCTTACTGTTTCCAGAAATTATGAAGACCGCTAGATGACGGGCAATTGCAATCCCCCGCCAGTTGAACCGGCGGAGGCGGTTGTGGTTCGGGAAGCGTACAAGAGGTACACGCCCACTGCCGTCGTTCTCAATGGCCTCAACATGACCGTTCAGAAAGGAACCGTGTAAGTTGATTTATTGTTACAAATACTGAATTAGCCTTATTTCAGAATCGTTTATTTCAAATTAAGACAGGCAGATTACTTGGATCCAACTCCATTCAAACAGCAGACCTCCAGACTGGGAAAGACGTTAGGGCAACTTCATATAGGGCAGAAGATGTGAAGGTGCTTCTTCGTGTTTTAACAACCTTCCTGTTTCAACAACACTACCACGTAAATAGTGTTGATTGATACAAGGCTTCCCTCCTCCTTGAGTTGAGGCTCTCTACTTACGCTTCAATTCTTTGGATGAACGTACAGTGTCATCTTGCGGTGCTTTTGATGCTTACGTTTTCATATTAAAATTCTAAACGGTACGTGTTATTTGTTGACAGCCAAATAGTGTATGGTTTCAAATATTCACTCGCTGACAATTTTAAGCTGTCTAAAAAATCAGGATTTTGCAAAATACGAGTATCTAGATTCCCATGATTTTTGTGTGTCTACAAACTTTGTTCAAGCATTTTTTGTGTGGAAATATCATTTTCGTGAGCCATACGTAGCGTTATATGAAGTAAACATCGAATCCCGTTACTCGGAGTTATTTCAACGTTCTCGGCCCTATTTTTTAACCTTGGGTTGATTTTAGTGAGAATTTCTGAGGGTCTCTAATTTTTTCCAGTAATTAATGTAGCCTACGTTACTCAGTGATAATGTAGGCAAATGAATTTTTGATATAGGTCCAGTAGTTTTTAAGTTTATTCTTGTCATACACAAATACAAATCTTTCATCTTTATAAGATTGGTGTAGATAAAACGAAAATTCGCCATAACTTTCAAAAAACGTTAAACTTAAAACTAACGAAACTTAGTTAAGAAAGGGGTCCGTTGAAGAAAAATATCTGGTACGACGCATCACACAACTTTCCTTAGCCCCACATGCATCCAGCGATTCTGCTGACTAGCAACTAATCAAACTGTTGGGGTTAGGGCTGCTTCCTACTTGCGCCACGACCATTATTGAACAATCAGTTCTCACGTGATTCGTGAGGCTGTCTACGTAATGTTTTTGAGAAGGAACGCGTCGTGATAATTAGAATAACCTGGTAAAATTGTAAAAGAAGAAATGGTAGTAGGTGAAATGGTGGGAGTTGAAATACTTGAATTTCTGAAGGAACTCATATATATCGTTTAAGCGTTATCAAACGCTCATCAGGTACTTCAACACTTTTTTAAGATCCTGGTAGCATTTGAGCTCAGTTTATAAGGAATTAACTGCGCTAAAATATCTTTTCGTCGAATAGGTTGGTAATTTATTATGCTACTCACGTCATCATCCCATAGATAAGGTTTCTATGGTAGTTTTGTGCTACTTTGAGCTGTCTATACAAGAACTGTAATCAAAATAGTTGGTGACGTTTGTGAGGGAAAAAAAAATTGGTGATAACTATGGTTAGTTTTGGACGAATGTTTCTCATACCCTTGTTTTAGAGTAACGTGCAGTCAAGATATCAAGTTTGTGCTGATTTGGTTCTGCCGTTTTCTCTCAATCGCGTTCACAGTAACAAGTCTGTTTTCTTATCAAAATGACTGTTCCTGAACCTTCGGAATCGAGAACAAGGATGCAATGGATCAGTCTATTACCATGGAGGTTGCGGTTTCGCTATCATGCATCCACCGAACCCAGACCTATGGTGGTACGGCAGGTATATTTGGTCTTAGCCAGTCTCCCGATGGAAAGCTGTTGCCTGTGTTATTCCGCACGGAGGTCTAACTACCTGAGGAATCCTGCACCATATGGGAGGAGTTCTTAATCTGGTTTCCCACCTGATCTAACTATTTACTTGGGTGGCAAGTTTCAAAAGGACAGTTCAACTGTGACCACGTTTCTTAGCCATCACCTTCTTCGCGAACTCTGCGAAATGGTTATAGGCTTGCTTTGAAGTGGTCAATAAGTGGAGCCGCGCGTGTCTTTTAAGGAACTGCCTCATCCAGTGGTCTGGCTCAAACCACTTTCTCCCAAGACGTTCAAAGCCAAAGTATGTTTTACGGCGACTCAGAGCTTGACTTTGTGTAATGCTAAGTATGGCTCAGTTCTTTCTCTCGAATACAGGTGATCGAAAAAATGTTAGAAGAAAACTTTTATGAACTTTTAATAATGAACTGTTACGTTACAGTTTTCAAATTTAAATTCTACAATTTGCAAAAAAAGCTTATGTTCGTTGCTTTTGAGAACATCAAAATAAAAGTGTGTGCAAATTTATCATTGCATGCTTTCTGACCTAGTTGAGTTTGATTGCAGAATGGAAACGCTTCGTATGGATAAAATACAATGATAATAATTCATACTAAGAGTCCTATAAATTATTAATGTATAACTAAATAAATAAATCTGTTAATATATTCACGAGTGAATATAGAAATATTTGAGTGTGATGTGTCGAACTTGGAATTATACTTAAGTTCGCCAGTAAGTGTACCATCAAGGTAAACAGTAATAGTAACTAACGATCCTAAAATATTCCTCTCGAAATCCTGCCTAATCTCACTCACCAGCAACATACGGCCGTTTCTGAGTGTCCGTAAAACCAACTCATGAACAACAAACAAAGAGAGAATGGGCATTGCGAGACGGCTAATTAGGTACATAGCTCGTAAACGACAATTAGAACGTCGGCGGACCCCAGTTTCAAGAAAACGGAGCTTACGTCATTTTTGTAAAACGCCCGAAACCTGGTTGCTTTTTGTTTGTCGTTGCAAATCGCTTATAGTGTGTTTTTCCTGAGTAGCTGTTCTCGGTTTTATCGCCGTGTTATGGATTTTTCATCAGAAGTTAGGAATCTCGAAGAAGCCCCTCTCTTTCAACTACGTGGCCACGAAACAGACTTACAGAAAATGTTTGCTGTACCAAATGCATTGACAATTACTTTGTACGTACTGTATTACAAACAAACCCGCAGACAAGAAATCAGTTTAGCATAATCCTATGCTGCACCTGTCAAAATGTTTCTGTACTGGTATGCTTTCTTTGTACTTTTTCATCACTTTTAACCTTTTTGATCTTACATTATTTTCCGTCAGTCAACGTTAGTATTCATCACCCTTTATGTGAATCTTTTTCATGTTCACGCGCACGTTGAAAGGGGAGAGGGTAGCGAGTTATTTACTGTAATATTATACATTGTACAAATGTTGTAACGCTGACTCAACCTATTGTTGACAGATACCATTACCTGCCAGCTCAGCAGTTCCTACCCTATGAAACATCTCTCAACAGTCTCTTTCCAATTCTCCATCTAGCCCGTTATTTTGAACGTTGTGTAGTTTGTGTAAATAAAGGGTTTTTTTAAAAATAACTTCACTAGAGAGAATACTTAAATTATATAAACCATTTTTTTTGCGCCATTAAGGCTATTAGGAAATTGAGTTAGCAAACGTGTGGCTAAATAAAGTTGTGATGCGTCGCTTCTGAGGTTTCTTACAGTTCGAGCTGAAAGATTTTGCTAAATTTGGTTATATGGTGGTGAAAAAATCAAAACAGCTTATTATTTAAATATATTTTTCCGTTATGTGCCGTTGAGTTCCTCAGAACTAAAAGGTAATCAAGCCTGCAGATTGTGAGTTCGTGAGTCTTCCTCCTCTATTTCTTGGAACGAACAGTTCTGTAGTTCTCAGCAGAGGCTTCACGTAAATTGCTCATTGAATTTCATCTATCGTTCGGTTTCTCGTCGTCCGACGTCCTACGAATAATTCTCACTCATAAAGCGTGTCCTCTCAGCGTTGGCTGTTCTCGCCTTCAGTACGAATTTGTGTATATAAACTTGTTGACTGGTTTTATAGACATTTCTATTCAGCTTCCTCTTTCAACTCGGAATCTAGTAGCGAAATATATGCCTGCGTTATCTGCGTCTGCCGTAATTGGGATGGTGCGTAGCTTAGAGAAACCAGTGCTGGTGCCTATTTAGCAAATCAGGGAAACTCCTTGTCCAGGCTCCTAATTACTTTCTACTGAGTAGAGTGAGTTATGTGATTGACATCAAAAGCCGTTCTTACGTTTTCTTCAAATATCCATTCTTCAGAGTCTGAAAAAGACCATTTGAGAAAACTAGAAACGGCTGAATTAAATCGGCGTAAATTTGATACCTAGCCTGCAGATCAACGTGGGATGCTTAAATAAGTATGAGCAAAATCGGTCCGAAACTAACCACAGTTCAAAGTGATAAAAACGGCTTTTTTTTCGAAGACACACATAAACATTTCGATTGAATTTTTTGGATGAACAATTCTGCATTACATCACAGTATTGAACAATTTTCGTGACGATAACTTCACAATAAGTGATCAAACGTGTCAAAAATCTGTTTTTGGAGTTTTTTCCTTCTAAATTCCACTCACACGATAAGATTATTTAGAAAAAATACAGGTTCGTAGTCCGATGATCTACTCGTACGATGGAAGTTTAACAATGGTTGTAAAATAGTTCCCCACAGCTCACGAAATTCCGGAATCCATTGGCCAACACTTTTCTCCGTGTTTTCCCCATAGTACCTGAATAATAAACTCGAGCCTCCTGAAAATAAAATATCAGGTGCGCTGTTACGTAAACTCACTAGTGTCCATTGCTTTTGCTACTCATTCAATTTTTTTAGTTTTTTCACTCCGTTATTTGAACTTGGTAAAACATTACTTCAAGGTGGCAGAAGGCGGTAACGCTTACAGTTCCGAAATGTATTGTGCTGCTCCTATTTGTACCATGTACGCCGGACATATACAGACCGTTTCCCCAAATAGCGTATTTCGAACTGAGTAAGCTCTGAAACTGACTGCATGAACAGAACTAACTAACTACCTAAGTTTCCTTTCTGCTTCGTAGAGCCAACGAAAGTAAAAATTGTGTTGGTAGTCACAGGAACTACCTTTCCGCTGGTTACTTGGTAACGGCCGTGACATAAGTAGGGCGACCAAGTAACTTCCAGAACGTTATGCAAATTAGTTCACAAATATTCGACTCGAATCAATTCACTAGATTTTAACGAAAAGACCAGTTCATTTGAGCTGGAATGTTGCAAGATAGGACAAGCACTGTTCATATATCCGTGTTTATGGCGAATCAAAGACTTCAGTGAATTTTATTTGTGAATAATGTTAACTCTTTAATTTACTCAATTCATCTCATTTTCACAGGTACGGGTTTCTTGGTCCCAGCGGCTGCGGGAAAACGACCCTTCTGAGCTGCATCGTCGGTAGAAATACTTTAGACGCTGGTACGATTACGTTATCAGTGAACTCGAGATCCGACATAGGCTACATGCCACAAGTACTGTACTTTCCTTCAGTTCTTGACTATTGTTTAATTAAATCGTTCAATTTAATGTTAAGTAAAAGGGCTGAATGCAACGGTGGAGCCACCAAACCGTAGATATATGCACCCATAACTCCATAAACGACAGCAAGTAACTAATTCCTCAGCGGAACACATCCCTCGGAGCACATTATTATCGACTTATGTAAAGTGCATCCAGAACAAGAACTAACTCCTTCATCGATTTTGGTGGAGAGCAGATGCTTGAAAGTTGTGCATTTCCAACTTTTATTGACCAGGGGGTTGGTTTATTGACCAAACATTTCTGCACTCTGTTAATCCAATTAGGCAACCCCTCGGGGTGTTTCCCCCTTCTACAATGCCGTGCGTAATAATAGTAATAATATGCGGTTTTAGTGCACTTTTTTCCTTATAAATCCCGTTTATAAGATAGAGTTCTCCAAAAAACCGTGTTGGTAGTCCAATAAGCTCCTATACGGTAGAAGTTTAATTATGGTTATGTTACGGGGCGAATTAACGATATCGCACTATGTGAGTCACGAGTAAATACAATATCAACCGAATGCATGGAACATAGTTTTATTCTCAATTACACTCGGGAAGTGTTACCACCACAAACATGGAACTGGGTGGGAGAAAACGCGGAATCGCTCGGTTACAACGACGACAGCGAAGTTTTGAGGCCAGTCAGCACAAATGCACCGGACGAGCCTCTACTGAAGGGTTCGTTCCGGTACAGTTATAAAGTAATTAATAGCAAACTCAGAACTATTGTGTTCGATTGTGTGTATGATTTATTTTTCGCTCAGTTCACGTGATTGAATCATGACTTCATGTCGGCAGAAAGAGGTTGCGCTGACATATCCGGAATGTATTGTGCAGCTCGTACTGATGGTTATTAAAGACACATCGTATAGGTACTTGGTGGAGTACCATCTGAATTTTTCTGCAAAACCTAGTAACATTTGAGTTTATGGGGTAAAAATTACGCTAAACTGGACTTTCGTTGAAATGTTTGGTAGGGTATTGTGCTGCTCTCGTCATTTTCAAACAAATGGGAATTTCATGGTGTTGTCATCTTATCAGAAGCAGTTCATACCAAAAATGTAATCGAAATCTTTAGAGCCGTTTTCGAGAAAAAAAAATTGATGTTTCGATCACTATGATAACTAGTAAAGATCTGAGGGTCAAAAACTTTTTTTCAGTCGACAACTTTTCTTTCTACATCGCAGAGCTAAGGAAAGTAAAAGTTGAAAGTAACCCAAAAATGTTCAACTCCCCCCCCCCCCCCGTATCCTCCTGTTAACTTGTTTTCACAGTGTTTACCCTATTATTCCAATGCCGTGAACATACACGCCCACACAAGACAAAAAGCTCATCGTGTTAACTGTTTATTATGTGAGGGATAAGAGTGGATTTTTCTACACCAGGGTTTGCCCTGCCTTTGGGGGCCTACAATTACTTTCTTCGTGTGACACTGATGTACCTTCAAAGCAATCACTTCTATCTCTCGTATTAACT
Organism: Pachypeltis micranthus; assembly: GCA_020466155.1. NCBI lineage: Eukaryota > Metazoa > Arthropoda > Insecta > Hemiptera > Miridae > Pachypeltis > Pachypeltis micranthus. Next base: position 2,813,382 of record CM035773.1, on the reverse strand, counting down.
GTCGCGAGACCTGCTAATTCGTGGTCGACTAACTGCTATTTTGACTCCAGCTGTCTTGAAGTGCTCATTCAAGCGCATAATTGCTGAACGAGTGTAACTTGCCGTGACCATACGAACTCAAATGTTTCCAAAAGGATTTTTCGTGTGTTATATTTCATCTAGTAACAAAATCCGCACACACAACAAACGCTAGAAAGGTGCTGAAAAAGAAAGCAATAACCCATAGAGCAGCTGCTACGTTGATATCATACAGCTTGATGATAAGTTCCGATTTCTTCCGACCAGCCAGGACCCATTGATTTCGGTTAAGAACCAACCACCCCTGAAAAGCAGATTAAGCCTCCTCCTTTGAGCGCGAGAGGATGTCTCTTCACACACAACCCCATGGAATCTTAACATAATTTCCTACGAAAGGATCGGTTTCGCCTAATAATTGGAATCACATGAAGTAGAAATTCATGTGACTATATATATAATTAGGGCTGGTTAGGCCTCTCACTTTACTTTTTTATTTAATTGCATTTTTCAAGTGTGCGATGAACTAAGTGATTGTTACGAACAAGCTCATCTGAAACCAATATCCACTTGTACCAATCAAGTCCTCAAGTTCTCAATTCGTCCTAAGCTCCAGTTTGTAGTCTATAGTGAATAAAATTGTTTCTAGCTCTTGACTGTATTTGTGTTAAATGTCTAATTGGAAGCGAATGAAACTATTACAGTTCTGGCTGCGAGTTGTCATGGAATATTAAAGCGACAAAATCATAGAAATCAAATAATCCCGTTGAGAAGCATCGCTGTTTTCAATACAGGGCGGAGGGAAGGTTATTGTATAGGTATTAAAGTGATAGGGTTAGTTCCGCCAGTAGGTAAATTACTTGAGTTATCGTACCTGTTTAGTGAGTCCGTCTTCTGGTCCATCGGCTGGTGAGATACAGTGGGTGAGCGCTTTCGATGTAAAGACATCATCGTCAGGCCGCCGTTAAGTCAGTATGGCCAAGCGCTCGCCAACTGTATGTCACCAGCCAGAGAAGACGGACTCACTAAACAGGTACATACGCTAACTTTAGTTGTTGCTAGTTGTTTAACTGCCCTTTTTCTCTCTCCCCCCCCCCCCGCCAATTAGCGTTTACTGAAAACAGCCCATTTTAATCTAATAAGCTGTATGATAGAGAAACTCACAGAAACAAACTTGTGTAGAGTTTTATATAATAGGATGTGGTAGTTAAAATCTTTATTAATTACTCTTCCAATAGACCTGGACTTTTCCTCAAATCCAGCTATTTTAGTTAAATCAATCAGCAGAGAAACCATGCTGCTTCAGAGAAAAGGGCATTCCCCTCATCGTAGTGATGAATCGTTATTACATTATTTTTATTGTAAATGATTTTATTATTTCTCGTTTTCAGGAGCTCGCTCTTTCCAAAGAATTTAGAATATCAGAACTATTAAATTATTATGGATTGCTTTACGGCATGAGTAAAGTATTATTAAAAAAGAGGAAAGAACAACTGTATTCGCTACTCGATCTTCCAAGTGAAGAGAAAGTGATCGCGAAATTAAGGTGAGTTATCTTTTTATAACACTGTACTCGTAGTATTCACGTTAATATTTAGGATTTACGTAGTATTACGTAAAGGAGCCTGAATATGTAATTTTCGTCGATCCGCTGTAGTCAGGTCATGTTGCGTATCGTTTACTAGTATGTTTCCATTCTGAATCGAATGAGATGATGTGAGACTGCGTCAAGCTGTGCAAGAGAATAATAATGTCCCGTTGTGTAACAATTTGCAGTGTTTTTCTAATTATTTGAACGACATTTTGTTCACGATAGATTATCCAAATTAAGGCCAAATCACAAAGGTTTTGTCACGACACAAAGTTAATGAATAAAATTAAAGTAGAAATACGCTCAAGTCGCAACTTGCGAAATGCGTGAAAATTGTTGGGAAATGCCACAGAAACAGCAATTCAGAAAACTGAAAAAGAAATGTAAAAACTGTTGGCAAATTGAAAATTGTGTAAGATTTTTAGAGATAATTGTTGGGAAACTGTACAAATCATGTGAAAACGGATCACAAATTTTGGAAAATCGAGAAAAGGTCGTTGGAAACTTGAAGGGGAACGTCATGCTAAAGTTGTTGAGAAATGAGTAAAACTACAAACTATGTATTCGTTAGATATAATGTATTCGAGCTAAATTAGGGACCCTTCACTTCGTAGGTTAGAAAATCTGTTAGTAGTCGCCGGGAAATCAGGTTTTTAATGCTCAGTTCGAAAACAGATTCAAAGTAATTGAACTTTTGCTTTTCCTTTCTCCTATCGTTTGCTCTAGCGAGTCCTCTGCATGTGTTCAATTAGAAACCCGATGTTATGTATTTTGGCTTCCCGACCTGACATCGTTACTTCTCAATTTATAGCGGAGGTCAGCAACGAAGAACTTCATTGTGTGTCGCCTTACTCCACGATCCTGAACTCCTCATTCTCGACGAGCCTACATGTGGCGTTGATCCTCTTCTCAGCTATTCGTTAGTATCTTTTATTATACATCTATTTGTTTCGTTTTGCATTTAAATGTTTGCCGAAGGTTTTGAAATTCGAGCGTTCACTTTGGAGACTTTCCAATCCAAGTACTTTTCTATTCTACTGTCGAGGGTGGTCTTCTGAAGTCAATTCCAATTACTCAAATCCGGCAGCGTCTGAACCATTGAAACAAATCCAACCAAGTATTTAGCCCTGGACAGGATGATAAGCAAACAGACCGACTGATTACAACGCAGGGAAATTTATTTGAGTGGTTCTCTTCATAAAATTCCTTCACTTGCTGCAGAGGTCGCCGACGAACTTGGGTAGAATCTTAATTTTAGGTTTTGCAGTAGCATGGAGGATATTGTGGCAGTCTGTGATCTTCACAGATTTGACCTCGGTCTGGCCTGCTGACCTGATTTAATCTACTGTGAGGGTTTGGCAAATTTAGTGTGCTGACAATAAAGAAACACCCTGTCGTCTCACAATTAACATTAACAAGGGGTATTGATGTGAAGAGGGATATTTGACAAAGCTATTTGGCCTCCTTTGCTAAATAACCCTGGGAGTAAATACTGTTTCCCAGACATGCTGCCCAACGCTCTAGTATGGGAGAGTTCTCTAACACATTCCATAACAGAATTTAAGGGTACGAAGAAGCCATGTGCCTCACCTATTTGACAGAGTGTGTGGCTCTGCTAAAATATTGCTAGCGTATATTTTAATGCTTCCTATATTCTACATCATGAATAACCTCCAACTCATTATTGCGGATGCACTACCTCCGGAATTAGTAATAGTCTAACGGTATCATTTCAAGAAAGTTCCATATAGCAGTATGAATAGAGACCCTTACATTTTGTGTTACATTATTGAGTCATTTAAGTGCTGCTTACATAACTGCTTACTCCATGTTTCAGGATATGGCAGCACCTGATGTCCCTTTCAAGAGATCAGAAAAAAACTATTATCGTCACCACGCATTACATCGAAGAAGCTCGACAAGCAGATCGAGTGAGTTCCTTTGCACTTGAGTATATACGTGTACTCATCCTCACAGTTCTAAACACGCAACGTGTAGGACATTGCACCAATTTGTATATTCCACTTTCAAAAATGTGAGGTAGCATCTACATTTGACCGAACTTGCAACATCCTGACATTCCTCCTTTGTGACGTATATTTGTGTCCTCTTCTTCTTTACTGTTCACCTGATTGTCCAATATGAACACACCCCACTGAAATATATGGTATTCGTAGAGACCAGGATTTTTGAGAGATTGGAACAGCACTAAAATAACATAATATTTCTGTCAGGCACCAAAAAAAAGGGAAAAAGGAAAAACGTATCCAAGAGTCTCAACCGCAACCAATATAAAAGTTGGACACCAGGTCGAAAGAATTATGTTTTGCGGGCGGGGCTGAACTGAACTCAAAGGATGCCAAACGCATAGTGAATTATGAAGAGATTAGTTCGTTAGTTTGAGAGGTGGTGTCTGCAAAACCCTCTTCCGCCTTCTTCGAAGGTTATCTCAGGAGGCTCATGGAGGCTGACTGCGAGCAATACCACCATGTGGAAGACTTAGTTGTGCTGATCCGTGCAGATTCTGTCCGCCAAATTGAGGGAAACCCCCACCATGTGCTCTGCATTGTCACCCAATGGTGCGAGTATGTCAAGATGCAGGTGGCTGAGAAAAACCCCCAGCTAATCCTCTTGAAAGGAAAAGGAAATAGCTTCAAGATGCACTGCTTTGGTGCACAGGCAAATGATTAGGGCGAAATACGCCTTTTGAACAGACTGACATGTGGGACCACCAACTCTAAGCATTATAGGGCCCCCAATGTTAATGCCTACGAGACGACTGGATGTCACACGAGTTGGAGGCAGATCTGCCATTTTAGGCTGAACTGGTTGGATGAGGAAGCGGTAACAATTTTTACATGAGCCTCTTTTTTAGGGGCATTTACATGATTCCGACCAAATTTCTTACATAACGAGTAAGAGATGAGAAACACTCAATAAAAGTGATGAAAAACTGAGCACGCATATTAGGCCTACAAATTAGTGTAGTTTTCATCCCTGGAATATCACACAGGTTCAGCGTCGGGAGTACCGGCCAGTTCACAACTGCTACCTTCAAAAATTCGGGGCCATCCCATTATAAAGAATTATTTCTATACTGAGAAGGTAGGGACGACTCGCTAGGTCTGCTGGGTTGCACTCACTCCTCACATGCTGCCAACGTGCTTCTAGACTGTCCTCAGTAATACTCACCACACGACTGCAGACAAAGTTTTTCATTTCATACGGAGGTGTTAGAATCAACTCGAGCACAGTTCTCGAATCTGTCACGCAAATCACATTGGCCACACGCATTTTGAATTTCAATCAATTAATGCAGCAGTTCTGAGAGATCTCGACTCTCAAATATACCACTGCACTAAACTTATGGCATGAGGTTCGTCTGCTAGCACCCATCGTGGAACTACACACACACACACACATGGACCACGCGCAGAAATGAGTTTTTCGAACTCATTAGGCCTCAGAACGTAAAGATCTGATGAAAACACTCTCAAAGGAGTCGATCTTCGCAACTGGGTAATTTGTTAATTTAGTTTATTAAACATGGCCGGCCTCCTTTGCTATGTGTATGAATTTAGCACTTTCGACGTACTTATCCACAATATCACGGCTAGCTCTAATAATATGCGAAGCAAAAACACGTTTACTTGTAACATACTATTAACCAGAAATGTGCAATTAGAATTCGATACTTAATTTACTAAGTTAGAACAAGCATGCATTTTCAAACCAAATAGTTCACATTTTATCAAAACATCAGAAACCCATATCTTGCTCCCGTTTTGTTGATTGCAGATTGGTTTAATGAGAGGTGGTGAAATACTCGGCGAAAATTCGCCCAATCAGCTAATGGTATCAAATGGCTGTGATAATTTGGAAAAGGTTTTCCTCCTCTTAAGTCAAAAACAAGCGTTTTCTGTAGACAATAGCAAAGTAAGTCTTCGCCAAAATGTTCAGTTTCATAGCTTTACCTTGTTTATGCAACTGTCCTTGTCTAAGCAGTCGTTCCCATAATCCGTCATAATTTTTTTCTTTTTCGGCCAACCTTTCAAAATCCCTTAATACGTTATGGATTTCTTTGTATTGTCACTCTAGGTGCTTCCAGAATTCAAGCACTCCATTACTACTACAGAGATTAAGAGTGGATTCTTCTTCACCCTCTTCTATCGCCCATTTCTTCTTGATTGTCATTTTGTTTTGTATATTTCTTTAACTATGAACCACAATGTCATTAGATGTGTAATGCTGCCATTTCAGACATCTTCAAAATGAAGCAGTTTTGATTATTTATATTTAAGTTGATGTGATGTGGGTGATTCTTCTACATAGCATACTGAGAGCGATCTATGCTGGAGAAACTCCTATCGATGAGATGAGAGATTAGCTTACCTAAACCGACGAACTAACGTCTCAATGCCTCCAGTGAAAACATAAAGAATTGAAATTTGCTTGAAAGATATTGACATCACATAAGCATGAGTGCCCTCGGTTAAATAATAATGGAGGCAGGCAGGGTGTAGCGACTGAGGAAGGGATGACTGGGGCGTAGGGTTTTAAGGGGGCAGAATGATCCAAACTCTAGTCACCACTAGTCACTAACAGCAACATGAATACACCATCTATGACCAAGGGCAGTATTACGAAAAAAATGTGTTGAATAAATTCTATTGCTTCATAATTATTTCCATAAGAGTAAGTTTCCAAAGCGTATTATTCTGGCTGTAACTCCCTGTGGCGGCACTTTATTATTGGTATACTTTTTTATGAGCTCTGTTAATTCGTGGGCTGGAAATGATTGAAAAAGAGGAATGCGAGTTCAACTGCCGACTGCTCACCTGTTGATGGCGAAGAAGTGGACGAGAGAGGCCCCTCCAGCGTGAAGTCGTTCCAGTGAGCTATCATCTGTTCGAAGATATCGACGAAAATTATGAAATTAATATAAACAAAAACCGAAATCAAAAGGGAACAAAAAACCTCTTCGATTATTATTAGGTTGCGAATTTTTACGGTACGAGCAGGAGCAGGAGCATGAGTTAATGGCGACGAGAGCCAGACGAAGAATGAATTATTAGGAGATGGAAAAGGAGCAACAACAGAGGCAAAGACCTCGTAGAGGGTTATATTTGTGAACAAAAAATCTCCTTTCAGCTTTTTTTAGACGCAGTAAATTTGTAGATGGAAGTGTGTAGCATTCAATGACCTTTGACGTGTGTCGAGTATATTGCTATAATATGTCCACTTTTTAATGTTTTTTAGATTGTGAAAGAGTATCCTAGACCACAGCGAAAACCTGAACCACCAATAAAAATAAGGAAAACTGTATACTGGTCTCATATTTATTCGCACATAGTGAAAAGTTGTTACTGGCTCAACGGAAATAAACCGTAAGTTAACTGCTGCATTACTTTGGGAACTAAATGCATATTATGGATTCACTGAAATCAGCCTTTAAGTTTACTAGAATGGAATTCACTGCTGTGTGGAATCACCATTTACCAAACATCTTCCACTGTGTGCACATCTACTGTGTCTTTGTACCCTGTGACATCCAGGGTTCAGAGAATCGATTCTTCCCAGGCCAAATTTGGTCGTCGGGATGTTTACAATAAGCCGCTCTCTAACTTTGCATCAAGGATCATGCGATTCCGTCGACCGGAAGATTAGGCGAAGATAAGCGCCCGCTCCGACCTACACACTCTCTCCTCTTTTTTCTTCTCCTTGATCTCTCGCCTCTACCTGTGCTGTGTGTCCATTTCCCCGACCTCTCTGAGCGTGACCTGTCTCGAATCAGCCAAAACGCTCCAGATTTTGCCTCGACTTAATGCGGTTGGACTATTTCCCCCGACCATTTAGCCACCGCCGCTATCCCATCGCTGAATCACCGTCCAGAACCCGAACTTTTCACCTGACAGAGCGAACACCCTGCCGCCCGACCTTCTGCCACTCAAGCACACCTTCCTAGGTCTGGCGTATTTGATTTCAATCAAGAGACCAATTAACTTTAATTTACCAATTCATTTGCTCATCTATACTTTCAAGAGGCCAATCAGAGTTTTTGGTTTATTATAACTTCATAGTCAAGATTTCAGTTCGCTTTAACTTTCGCCTTCTATCTTTCCAATTCCTCGATCCGATACTGATTAGTCGAAACAGTTCGACGGGGCAGAAACATCAGAAGTTTCATAATATGTCATTCTTCGCGAAGATGCTGTGACTACCATGCACTGATCAGTTGCACTTTGGCTCATGAGATGGAGAAGCACCACAAGAAGTGCTAATAGTGTGAAGTTGATAATATTCACATGTGTACATCAAGTGGGAGTTTTTGAATGTGTGAAGTTGCCAGGAAATTTGTACACAGATTCTGCATTTCTACATGGATTCCACGAGCATCCATGCTGGATTTGAGGAAACTTGGACACTTTTTTACCCATAAGGTTTTACACTGAGAGCGCTGGTATGTGGATCTGGCAGTGGAATACTGTCATCACCAGACATTTCGAAATTGCATGATTTCCCCAGACTCATTGTTAGAGATGTTGTTCGGGAACATACACGGAGTTCTTGAAGAAAGTTGTAGGATTGGCACAACGCTAGAGTTGCTCTGAGTAAATTTCCACTGCTGTGAAGCTAGAAAACCTTTGACCTCGTCTACAGTATCAACCAAATGCAATTGGAATTGGGAGTTTTATTCGCAATTACGCTCAGAGAAGTCTTACTACCACAAACAGGGAACTGGGAAGGAGCGAATACAAGCGACAGGGCAATGCCTCGATGAGGCAACAGCTCTGTCTCGACAGCTGACACCGATGTTTCGAGTTAATCAGAGTGTTTGAGGTGCCTAGTCGAACAGCTCAGTTCATACCTGTGCAAAATCATTGTCGTGGAAAGAGATTAGAGTCGCAACTGATTTGGCTGATGGCGTAACCAGTGTTACCTTAGTTAAGCACGATTCTTATAGAAGCTCCCAAATTAGAAGGAGACTGTCTTTGTAGATGTTCGTCAACTAACTCAATAAAAAATCTTCACAAATGATTAGGATCGCCTGAAGGAGGGATGTAGACGACGAACTTACTTATCTGAGACTTGAAATGCGAAAAAAGCTATTTAGAGGTATACGTTGCTAAGAATTTGAAACAGTTCAATGACAAGCCTTTGGCTCTCATCTGTTCTCTCTCAATACTGTTCACAAACGCCCTAGAGACTGGAGAATCGTTAGAGAACGGCCGAGTGCAGACTTGGAAAATTATTTTTATAAGTGGCATTTATTGAATTTGAACGTTTATCTTTTTTCCAGCAGATTAACTTTTGCCCAGAGAAAGTAAAATAAAAGTGGTTGATGTCCGCTCTCTAGTTAAGTGTTAAGTGTGATGGCACTTCATTTACTCAGAATTTCTTGAACATTTTTCAGAATTGTAGGTTTTTTGATGATGCTACCGATTGTCCAGTGTTTCTTGTTTCAACTGACCGTTGGTCGAGATCCTGATGATCTTCATTTAGGTGTGGTCAACAACGAAGTAAAGAACTGGTCAGAGAACTGCTACGGTTCAGCTAACGAAAGCTGCATTTTAGACTACGGGTTCGCATCCTGCAAATTTTTAGACGAACTTTCCAATCATAAAATTAAGTTGGTAAGTTGACTTCATAACGACTTTTTTTTGGACTTAACTCTTTGAAGATTACTACAAGCACTGTTAGCTATCATTATTACCTCAATACAATGGTGTTGGTCCAGCTGAGCAAGTGGGTAGAAACGTAAGAGGTCATAAGCAGGAAAAAGCTAGTGGTCTTAGTTGAACTCCCCTCCTTTGTGTTAAGACGGTACGATGAGATCTTCACAGTTGCACTGTAATTGAATAATATTAAATGACCTAAAATTGTGATTGTACTACAGTTAATATTTCCGTACCAAAATAGTGCAAAGAAAGTGAAATATTTCCGCAAAACCAGTCGTGGCGAACAGCCCAAAATTTATTGTTAAAGCTATTGATGCCTTGGTGCTCACTGAACGACGCACAGTAAACGAGATGTTTTGAAATGCTTGCGTTCAGTGCGCTTTAGTTATGTAGAGATAATAGTATCTATCATGAAACCATTATTCACCAATATTCGTGAGCATTCTGAATTTATTAGATTCCTCAAATTATTTTATAATTTTTATTAAGCACCCATTGTGTAGGTAGTTTATTTGAAAAAACCCTGCAAATTATTACACAACTGTTTATTATTCTCATGAACAGCTTGACCTAGTATTACTGCTCCGAGACCAGTTCTATTTGATTCAGCATCGAAAAATACTAGAATAATACCACACGAAATATGACCTGACTACAATGGAACTACGGAAACTAAATATCGTCGGGCGCCAGGTGCCTGTAAGCGCCTGTAGGCATTTATGATCCAATGTGTGTCCACAGGAAGTGCCGGCCTCATCGGCCCTAACCTTCGTTGGGCAAAAAGAGTCGGCGAAATTGGGACAGAGAACGCTTCCAGCAAACCCTCGGCAATTGGCACAACGTTGCGAGTCGAGCGGGCGGGTGGTTTTGATGAGATGGGAGGGAGGGAGGGAGTACTAACGACGAAATGTTTACTTCCGCTGTAGTTCCCACGAGTTCTTTCAATTAGTTGACTTTGCCTCACTATAATTACTGTAATACTGCTATACGCAGTTGTATACGTCTGATACTCATTCCATTCGACCCAGGATGTAAAAATACCTTGAAAACGATAAGAAACACGGCATACTTGAGATTATACTGCATTTTGTTAATTTTTTTAACCATTTTTTGTCCATAACAATCATGGGCTTCGTCCAATCGGATTGCTGAGATGGCGGGCACAATTAGATACCAAATGGGACGTATTTTTTGGACCACGTTAAAGGCACAAAACGGCCCGGACAGCGGAAGGACATTGCAGATTCGGACATTCCTGACCGAAAACATAGGGTTATTATTCAGAATGAATAATAAACCAAAAAAAACGTCGGTTATTGCCAATATTATCAGTGGTTTCTTGAGGTTTCAATTGTTAATATTCAAATTTTGACAACCCTGCAAAGCGTCAAACGTTTTCCCACTGCACGTAGTCAGTAGCATTACATATTTCCCCCCCCCCCCACAACGAATAAAACCTCTCTTAAAAGAATATAGCTAACATGATTAATTGTTTTAAGACCTCAAGAAGCCACCACCTGTTTTCGTTTAGCAATCGATACATCCAAACTTGATCATCAATATTTTTGAAAACTTGAAGTGATGCTAGTCAATTTGCACCGTTTTCCAAAGAATGAATCTTTTGTCACATCATACGAGTTTGGAGAACTGTAAGTATAAATAATGTGACCATCGTTTGATTTTGACCACTATGATATTGTAAAGTTATGTAAAGCTGTTAACAAAACGGTGGTTGTTCATTTTACTTTCCTTGGCTCTACAAAGTAGAAAAGAAAGTTATTGTAATCGGCTGAAAACATTTTTTTTGGCATGTTGACAGTTCAATGAACGATTGTGCTTAGTTGATCAGAGTGAGAAACAGCAATTTTAAGTAGTTGACCAACAATTGAATTATTTATTACTGGTTGGTATATAGCTTTAACTATTACTTGCAGGTCGAGTATTACGACGAGGATTTAGGTAGAAACGCGGTTAAACGAAACAATGTTTGGGGATATTTACAAATTAAGGAGAATTACACAGCATCTCTGCGAGAACGCATGTTGAATGGTCAGATTCGAGTTTTTGAATCGGCTGAAGAGAGGCCACAAGATTTCATGGAACTGAGTGAAGTCAACATTTGGTTGGATATGTCGAGTAAGTTCTTTTTTTCTATAATGAACTATTTGTGATGTAAGAACAACAACAAATGTATTGGTTCAGTTAAGACACTTGGAAACAAATGAATCGGTTCAATTAAGACACTTGGAGACAAATAGAAATATAAAGAAGGAACCATCACTGATATGTAGCAAGGGATGACACAAATAATTAGCATCTAACAACTGTTGCTGGCCATCATATGGTTATATACATGGCTGGCTGTCAGCTCTAGCAACTCCTCAGAAACTATCATTCAGACTTGAACTAGAACTCCTACAAGGTCTGGTGCCTTTTATGGCAGAGCACAAGACACAGCCATCAAAAACAGGATTGATTTACATTCTGGAAAGTTGCACCAATTACCTAGCTTGACACAGAATAAAATAGCATATTGCTTTACAGATCAATACATAGGATATCTTCTGCAGCGAACTCTCTATGATGCTTATCAGGCATTTTACAAAGACGTTCACGCTTCCTGTGATTTTAACCCTGAAGTAGCCAGGATACCAATCAAAGTTAGTATGTCGGCTCCTGGAAAGATTATTATCCTTCATTTTTCTGCAACATTATGCGGATGTATTATATATGTAACTTATAGGGTAATTTTTTTATCATTTCAGTGGGAAGACGCTGTGTATGGACCAAATAATCCCTCGTTTTCTGAATTTGCTGTTCCTGCTGTTTTACAGCTGTAAGTTTATTACACACATAATATACTGCGCTAGTGCCATACCAATGTGCTCATACTGTATTCTACAGCTACAGTGTTCTTGGGTACGCATGGGAAGTTCATAAATAATTCAATCACAGATGTTGCTCGAGTTGATGATTGATGTTGATCGAGTTCCTCCCTCGAATTCTAAGTGCTTTAGATGATATATGAGAAAGAACTGAAGGGTCCTGCCCCCCTTCCTTCCATTCTTTCACAGGTCTTTCACAATTGTGCAAGGGCGAACAATTGTGACCTAAGGAGAGAGAGACTAATTGGAGTGTTATCAACTGGCCCTATTACAAGCATAAATCACCTCCAACCAACATCAAAATAATCTCTGACCCAAAAGACTAGTATTTCTGGTACCATCAGAGATTGTCAGGAGATGACAACACCCTTCTGGACAGGGGGCCCTGACACGGTTGGCTCTAGAATAAACCTGTGGAAGAAGATGTCGATATGAGAATATAAATATATGTCACTGTTACAAGTACAGTGCCCTGCCATCTGAACCGATCATTCATGAATTGTTAAAACTGATGCCAAGGTTTTGCACCAAGGGATTATGATTCATAGGGCCAGAACAGTAGCTGTTGGTTAGGCAGTCACTGTCGGAGATGAGAGTGTAACTCAGGAGTAGCACCATCGTGCCTTCCCTGATGCAGGAGAGCTAAGTGAGTGGATAAGAACCTATTAAAGCAATTGGGTTATATCCGCCAGTAGGCAAATTAATGAAGTTAACGTACCTGTCAGGTGAGTCCGTCTCCTCTGGCTGGTGAGTTACTGTGGGCAAGCGCTTTTGATGTAAAAACATCATCGTCTGACTGACTCCAGTACTGACTTAATGGCCAGACGATGATGTCTTCACATCGAAAGCGCTTGCCCACTTTAACTCATCAGCCGGAGGAGACGGACTCGCCTAACAGGTACGTTAACTTTAGTGATAAGAACCTAATTGTGGACAAAGATATCCTCCATAAGGGCGAACACAAGTACACAGACAATGGTTTGACAAACTTTGCTACTTTTCCTTACCCTGCCCTGAAGAGATGTTCATTTAGACGGCATATGAGTGGTCCTGTTTCTACAGCTTGATCCAAAGGGAACCTCTGCAGGGTATGCTATATGAAAACGAAAAGCAATGGAGCATAAGATGGCATCATAATTAATGAAAGTAATTGCGTGAATATAAACATAAATTACCGATGGCCCGTAGCTAAATCATCAGAGATGGTGAAGGGGCCAGAAGTGTGTCACGCAGCTGTACCATTGTAATAGTATTTATTAAGAACCCAGCAAATAGCATGCTCAGGGAAATTCTTTACAAGTACAAATACGTGTGTGCTTGCAATACCTTGACCCGCCTTCTCTTCTTCCTATCATGCACTGAAGATTTACTGCTCCCTGACATGTCACAGAATGTCTCAGGCCAATCCAATTAAATGCAGACCGCGTATAGTGTGAGAGAGCATCAGGCAGTTTTAAATAAGGGCGCTTGGTTCAAAAGTTTAAGGGACGCAAGGTTGATGGCATTCTCAGGTCATCAGTATAAACGAGTCGTGATAAATGTGTTCAAAAATTTTATCGCTGTAAAGAAATATGTTATTATATGAAGAAGGAGCTGGTGTGAAATCACCTGCAGGGTTTTTGAAATGCACCTGCATTATATGGATTAACCTGTAGCCATGTTTTGGGCGTTGTTCAGGTTTGAGTTCTACTTACCAATGATGTTCACAGTCGGAGCAATTTTGATGGAAAAGAGAGAAGGATTGTTGGAAAGGAGTTTGATTTCAGGTAAGCGAATCAGTATAGCTAATCAAAGAAGATATTGACACATTGTGACTGAAACGTCTATTACACGTGATTCCTTGTGTAATTTAGGTATGACGCTCCCTGAAGTGCTCATTGGCCACGCAATCGTTCAGTTCATCGTTCTGTCAGTTCAAACTCTTTTCATGATGCTTGTACTTTATGTGGTGTTTGATAACGTCATTAAAGGAAGTCTCGCGTTGGCCCTTTTTCTGCTGTTTCTGGTGGGGGTATGCGGGATGTGCTACGGTATGTACTTCTAGAACTTACTCTTTAAGCTTGTAACTAGAAATCATAGGCTGAACAATTTTCTTATTTAATCTCTGTGGGCCATGTTGTAAGAGTCCTCAGGGTGCTTTGCAATTGACGTGTAGTGTGTGTTGTTAGGGATCAACATCTCTATCTCTTTCTCAATCTCTTCTGTTTCACACATTGTCTTAATACAAAAATGAGTTCTGTGCTCTCTCTGTCTCTGAGGTCCAGAAAACACCACTTGGAGAAATGGTTTGTGTATCTTTGTTTGAGAAGAAATGGTGGGAGGTCCTACCTGGGGCAATGTGGCAGTACCTCAGGGTAGCGTTCCTCAAGCCGCATTTTGGCAGGACTTGTGGGGATCTCACTGGTTATCTGAATAAAGTCACCAAGGTTCTATTGAAGCCTTTGTAGGAGCTAAACATCTTCTGAATGTATTTGCTCCAAACATCATCTGGCAGTAGAAGGACGTGGTAACTTTGTCTGTCCCTATGCCCAGTCAGCCTTCTGATCTCATAGGTGCAGTTTTGAGTATTCTGCAATGAAGCATCACTCGATCATCTTCTCAAATAAGTCAGATCAGGATAAAGCCGCCTAGTGATTAAATGAATCAACATTGTGAGGGTAATTCCCCCTATTCACTCTGGGATGATCAAGTGGTTTGAAGCATCGCTATTAATTTTGTTAAGATGAATATGGCATGGAGGTGATGTGATGATTTGAGTTTTTGGTTTGAAGGTATCTTCGTGTCAGCAATCTGCGATTCAGACCAAGCAGCCACATACATGGGGCTGGGAAGCTTCTTCCCTCTTGCGATGCTCAGTGGTAAGAATATCGGCATTTTCCCTATTGTTACTCAAATTGTTAATATCTTACAAATTGTTATGGCCTCGAAGAGTGTAGGAGCTCACTATCAACAGTTTCTTCCAAAGTCTGTAGTCTGCTTCCTCAGTCTGATTCGAGTTTATGCCCACGTTGGAGAATGAGCCAAAAGGCTTAGATCTTGCAATTAGTTCCCCCATTTATCTCTCTGAAGCCTAACTCTACACTAAACATTTGACTTTGACCTCCCGTTATTCATAAATATGACCTTCCAAGTACCAACTAATAATGACGTTGGTAGGGCCCAGGATTCGGCAGTACTTGCTAAATGGTGGTGCCAAAGTGTTTTGGTCAACAGCAAGCACAATGAAGAAGAGGGTTATGGCAGGAGAAGCCTATAATTGTATCAAGCAGGGGAGGCCAATACAATTATTTTTCCTGCAGTTTGAATAGTTTCTTTGGGTATTTTAAGAAAGAAATATTACACACTGATTTGATCCAGTTTGATCCTTATATGAAAATATTTGTCCTAAAGTCCTTCTTTCAATGAATGAAAAGGAAATGGAAAAGAAGTTAAGGCTCAGTGCAGGTAGTTAAATTAAATATTTACACTTTAAAAACCGAATGAAAGATTAAGGATTGTTCATTCAGAAAATAATGTGACGATGAAATTAAAACGGTCGAGTTAAAAGTTAAGGCGTGCGAACGTTCAAGTAACCATAATATTGTTAAAAGTCAAACTTTGATATAAAACAAATCAATTCAAATTAAGAGAATAAAAATGAAATTGTCCGACTGAGAAGAAAAAATGTAGAAACTGAATCGGAACAAAGTACTGGGTCGATGGGTGAAAGTAGTCGAAGATTTTTCTTCTACGATTGATGAAGGTCAGGGTTGAAGCAATTTACACCTTAGGATAATGAAATATACGAAGGAATGGAGCAGGTGAACAAACGAATCAGGATAGGCGGGGGAATATGCTGACGAGCTGGATTAACCAGCGTCGAGTAAACAAACGGGGAAAATTATATTCAATTCTTGAGCAAGGGGCTTAAGGTCATAGGGGTCTGCTTACTCAACAGGCCTGTGTTAGGGATGTCATTAGTGCTGTGACATGGCACTAGCACTGCAGCCATAAGAGTTGTTAAGTTCGTGGAGAAGGGTAGTGGCCAACATACTCTGTGTGGTTATATTTATAAAAGGCGATTCTGTCCATGCACCAACACTTCCTCCTCATGTGTTCGATTGGAATAAGCATAAGGGAGCATCCGTGGAAGAGATTATTGGAACTTAGGATTTCCTTGTATTTATTTCTAGCTACTTTCATTAACTGTGGAGAGGCCTGGGAGTTATAACATTGTTGTAGACTTTTGCTGCTTTTATCCAGGTTATTTCTGGAGAACTGAGTTTTTACAAAACTGGGTTACTGAAAGCATAAATGGAGTCTAGCACCTAGGGTTTAGTACTTAGCAAGTCAAGGAGTATGATGGGTAAGATTTTCAAATGGTTGACAGGAACTCGCAGATTGGTTATAGCACTTATTGTATCTCAAAATGTGGTACAAGGAGAAATAGGAAGATGCCTGAGCCAGGAGTATCCCTGACACCCTCGTGCTATTCAGTTCCTATCTTGACTGGTAGTTACGCTAAAGAATTGGCTTTGTGCAGCCTGAGACCTCTTTCCACATCCTTTATTTTGGTTTTATATTTTCATCGATGGGTGCCTCTATTCTGTTCTCACTGAACGTTTTATAAGGAGAAAAATTACTCAGTGAAATTGGAAAGTTACCAACACTTATACTTTCTCAGTACTTTGAAGAGCTCTGCTCTGTAAGTGGTTTATCGTGTTTTCATTGATTATTCATATGTATTGATTATTTTCAGGAATGGTGTGGCCTTTTGAAGGAATGCATTGGACGTTGAGATCAGTGGGTTGGGCCTTACCTTTGACGAAGACAACAGAGTCATTCAGGTCGATAGCAATGAGAGGATGGGGTGTGGCCCATTCCACAGTCTATGCTGGATTCCTTTCCCCACTAGGATGGAGTCTTTTCTTCATTGTTGGAACCTACTTTATCGTGGTCATAAATAAAAGTATACGGTTATGTAAATGACTTGTTTCAAAAACAAGAGAGAACACTCACGCTCAAAGAATCACCAAAACAGTAGTAATGTTATACCTCATTTTAGTGTCACAGTGCAGCGAATTAATTTTGATTATTTTCTTTCGATATTTTTTATATCGACTATGTTTTGTATCAAAAGTAAATTTAATATAAATATTGCTTTTGTGACTTCGTTCAGTGATCGACTTGCACTGAGTGGGTCATGTCTCACCAGGTTCCTAGCGCTAAGTTTTCTCGAAAATTGGTAGTAGAAACGATTTCAGAGCTTAGAATTCGTTGTAGAGAAGGGCCATAAGTTGAAATTACAATGGTTAACGTAAAGGGACTGATTAAGTTCCATAAAAATAACGTGACTTATCTTCCTAAGGGTAAGTCATTCCTTAAGTCGCCATAGTCAGTTCTCCCCCAAAATCCCTGAATGTGGTGGTGTTGCTCTGTATCATAGAAGATACAGTGATTCCAAAATGCAGCGTCATTTCTTCTCAGCAAAATAACGGTTATGCGAAAATAATAATCAATTTCCATTAGTTTTGTGGTAGCAGAGCTCTAGATTTTACTAACCAGCGCTCAAGCCTGGTTCTTGGGATTTAGTGACTGGAAATTATTTCCAACGATGCCCTGTTGCCCAGCAGTTTGTTGAAAACTATAGTTATAACGTAGGGAGTAAATCAACATACACCACATCTTGAGAAAACTGCATAGAAAGATATGAATTGTGAAGATTTATTCAGACGCTGAACTGACAAGAAATAAGCAGCCACGAAAGTTCTCTTGCCTAAACCTGACTGAGTTTCGAGCAATCATTAAACTCGGACTTCTTTTGCATGTGCAGACAACTTGTACCCTTGACTAATGGAAGTAATTTCAATTTCTGGTCCTTAAAGCTTCCCATCAAAATATTTCATGAAACATTGACTCCTTGCCTTTCACTGTCAAGTCAAACATGCGTCATCTGAGTTGTATTTTCTCCACATTTCGTAGGGCATTTCCACCCATAATTCTTATTACAAGGGGTTGGCCTGACGCGTCACGTCGTGTCAATAGCCTACAGACGCCTGGAATATTTAACTTTCGTCGTTCTCTCGTAGTCATGGTTCGTATCGTTTTTAAGTATTTGTTGATGCTGAATCAAATGGGATGGGTCTCAGAGGTCAAGCTGTGCAAGAGAATAATAAACCATTGCGTAATAATTTACAGCGTTTTTTGTATTATGCGACACATCGTTTTCATTTCATTGAGTTCATGTTGAATACAACACACCCTGCCGATGAAAGTACCACAGTAAAATACGGCTGCAATCATATTGCTTTTCAGTCACTTTATTTTTTTTTTAATTTTGTGTAGAAATGAGCACAAAAATTTCCGTAGTATATTTAGTTATTATAACACACTTTTGATTTAGTTATGGCCCATTGTTTGACCTTAATTATTACCCATTTTTGTAGGTAACGTTTGCTGTATCTGGCAGTTGAAGAGGCCTTTTCAATCACTTTCTGCGTGTTAGTTAGTGCGCCTCATTGGCTTCAATGGTTAGTTATGGGATGGCCTGATTTGGAGGGCTAGGAGTTTCTACGTACATAAAATAATATCCCTGCGAGCATTCTGAGGTTAACACCGTACTTCCAAGTCCTCCTATATTCTGCCAAATAGCCGAATAGTAGTGGATGCTCATATTGCTCAAATATCTGGAAAAACGTTTGGGTGATGGTGATACATTTTTAGTCATTTCATGGAATATTTTGATGAGGCCTTTACATTATGCTTATTTATATCATGACCTATATGAATTATTGTGATACAGTTTTCTACTTTATTGTATACGTGTATTAAGTGCCTAGTTAGTTAAATTTCATTGGTGATAATGTGATGATAGTTGGTAACTGAATCGAAGCTGATGTCGCTACCTCTTATAGTAAAACTCAATCTTCATTTTTCCCACTGCTTATTTGATAGGTTTTATAACAAATTTGTTTAAACTGAAATGGACTTAAGGTGCCAGTGCGTTTTTACGTAAGTCGCTAAAGTAAATTCATGCCCAAGATATTTTTTTGGCACGATTACAATACTTTCCTTAGCCTTTCGGTAGCAGAAAACAAACAAGGCCAAGAATGAAGGAAAATTCAACATATTGGTTCGATTGCAGCGAGTTGTATTCAAAATATCTGGTGCCAAAACACAACTTTTTGCAACCCCCGTAAATTCGACGACCTGCTACATATGCGGGCGCTATATCTTCATTCAACGCATTTGTACAGGAACATTTACGTAGAACAAACTTAGTTGACGTAAGTTTGATCGAAATCATTAGAGCAGTTTTCGAGAAAAATTTAAAAAACCTTAGTTTTTGGTACATTTTTGTCCCCCACCCCTCTTTCCCATCGGCAGACATCGCCTATAACCTTATATATAATCTTCTGACTGTATTCCCCATGGGGTGTGCACCGCGGCCATATGACCTATTGTGCCAGTCCTAGTGTCTTACAGGTCTATGCCTAGCTTCCTATGGAAAGCCAGGTAGTTCCTGAAGGAGTCCTCGTTGGTATCCATCCTGGGAGAAGTGGTGCCAAAGACCAAAAATCGCTCCCTCTCAAGTCTCCGGCACTGGGCCAGAACATGGTAGGGAGTTTCTTCATCCGTGCCACACCACCTGCATAGAGGGGACTCGGCTATACCCATAACATACATGTGTTTGTTCATTCTGCAGTGTCCTGTTATGATACCAACAACCTGCCTTAAGTCCTTCCTCTCCATCCTCAGGAGGGTGTCTCTTGTCTCACCTGTTTGCTCTGAGACAAATCGTTTGGAGTGTCTTACTCCTGCAGCATTCCAGATTGTCTGATGCAGTCTTCTGGCATGTTCTTTCACAGTCCTCTTAACTAGTGACAGAGAAATCCGGCAATGGGGCGGTGGCCCAATAGGTACTGTGGACGAACCACGTCTGGCCAGATGGTCCGCCCTCTCATTTCCAATGATCCCATTATGTCCTGGAATCCAGTACACATTAACTCTATTTGCACTTGCTAGGGAGTTAAGCCACATCCTGCACTCTCGCACCAGTTTTGACGTCGTGCAGTAGTTCAGTTGCGCTACACGACGCTTGACTATCGGTCAATATATTGATAGTTCTATTGCTATAGCCTTTCTCATGCATTTGGATTGCCCCGGCAATAATAGCATAAATCTCTGCTTGAAAACTGATGGAGTGGAGCCTAGGGCAATATAAGTCCCACTTCCTCCAGAGCCACTTATCCACACCCCAGATCCTGTCCCCTCTGGGGTCTTTGATCCATCAGTGTAGACATTGACGCCACTGGGAGGCCGAAACTGGCGGCTATCGCTGTTCCATGGACCTCCCACTGGCTGAACATTATATTTCCTCTCGAGCTCATACATGGGCACAATTGCGTCTGTGATCATGCTGAGCTCCGAAGGTCTCCAAGTCCCTAAATATAGCCAGGTGTCCATAAGTCGCCTGAGGCACCTTAGCTATTCCGAGCTTAGTGAGCCTGTAAGCCACCTTCATCGCTCTCTGCTTTGACATAAATGTCCAGAGGAAGAAGATCGAACAGTTTCTCCATGGTGACAGTGGGTGTAGTCTTCATCACCCCTGCTATGAGTAGGCAACCCAGTCTTTGTACTTTGGAAAGACTGCTGCCATTCACTCCAATGGCAGCTCTATGCCACCACACGATTGACCCATATGAGATTATTGGTCTCACTATGGCTTCGTAAAGCCAGCAGGCCATTCTGGGCTTTACACCCCATGTCCTCCGGGCACATTCTCTGACACGTCCAAAGGGCCGTTGTCGCCTTCTTGGTCACGTATCGGATGTGGTTGTTCCAGACTAATTTCCGATCCAGAATCACACCCAGATATTTGACTTGCTCGCTGAGCTGAATTTCTCTGCCCATCACTACCTGCGACCTCAGTCCTGACAGTTGCCTGAGCCTTGTGAACGGCACGATGACCGTCTTGGCTGGGTTGATGGATAGCCCCATCTCCCCACACCATAGGCACACCATCCGCAAGGCCGCCCCCATCAGGTCCGACAGCACGCTTTGCACCCTGCCCCGAATGAGCACAACCACATCATCAGCGTAGCCTTGGGCGTAAACCCCGCCGCATTAAGTCTCCCTAGTAAGGAGTCAATCACTAGGTTCCAGAGGAGCGGAGAAAGGATTCCCTCTGAGGGCATCCCCTCACAGTCCTCGCCTGCTTGTACAGTTTCCTATCGTCGTCTGGATCTCTCTGCTTTCCAATACGGCGATGATCCACTTTATTGCATTGCTGTGTACATTAAATTTCCTCAACGCCCTTTCAATGCTACATATGGAGGTATTGTCAAAGGCCCTTCTATGTCCAGAAAGGCCCCTAAGGCAATCTCCCTATTACCCATTGACTCTTCTAGTCTTCTAACTAGTGCATGCAGCGCAGAGTCACATGATCTCCCTGCGCGGTAGGCATGTTGGCCATCTGCCAGGGGGGTCAGTCTCAAACATCCGTCTCTCAAGTACTTGTCAAGGAATTTCCACTGTCTTGAGCAGGAAAGATGTGAGGTATATTGGTCGGAAGGACTTGGCTTCCTCGTATGAGTCCCTGCCAGGTTTCGGTATAAAGGTTACTCGAACCTTCCTCCAGCCCTGAGGTATGTAGCCATGCGCTACGCTACCCCTAAATAGCCTTAAGAGGCTGGGTAGGATGCGCTCTATCCCTTTCTGCAAGAGAATCGGGTAAATACCATCCGGTCCAGGCGACTTGAATGGTTTAAACGAGTTTACTGCCCAGCGTACGGCGTCTCGGGTTATAATGGCCCTGGCGAGTTCCCAGTCCGGCGTTCCTGTCCGCCTCCATGGCAATCCCTCGCGCCTGCCAATAACCCAGGGTCAGTTCTACAACCAGGAAAGTGTGTGTTCAGCAGAGCGGTAAGTGTATGGTGACAGTCCGGTGTCACCATCCGCCCCCTGATAGAGCCTACTGCCTGATGCATATTTCCTTTCAAGAGCACTTTGCTTAGCCTCACTCCCGTTCCGGTATCGTGAATTTCCTGGCAAAACCTTCTCTAAGCCTCTCGCTTTGCCTTTCATAATTCATTGTTGAATTCAGTAAGGGATCTCTTGTACAGTTCCCACTCTCCTTTTCTTTGGCTCTGTTAAAGAGTCTTCTGGTTCTGGTTCTTAGTGCTCCCAGTTGATTGCTCCACCAGGTTACGCATCTATTGCTGTCCGCCCTTGTGGTTTGCCTGCAGCTGTTTTCGAAAGAATACTTCATTGTCTGTGTTAGTGCTGTATTCAGTACCTCAACCTCAAACGGATGTGTGGCAGTGTCCCAGGGCCCCCCTGACTGTCCCCATACTTCTGCCAGTCCGTGTTTCTCGGGTTCCTGAACCTAATGGCTTCTGTCCTTGCCATTTCTAGATTGAATCTAATATACCTATGATCAGATCCCGAGAATTCTGAGGAGACATGCCAGTTGGAAACATTAATACTCCCAGACAGTTTTAGAGCTAGGGTTAGGTCGATAACCTCCTCCCTGTTAGCAATAACGAATGTGGGTTTATTACCCTGATTCAGTATATCCACATTGTTAGTAACGAGATATTCAAATAGACACTCACCTCATGCGGTTAATGTCCTTACTTCCCAAATGGTGTGATGCGCATTGGAGTCCACTGCCACAATCCCTTGGATATCATTGTCCTGGACTGTATCGACTATCTTCCTAATCCTGTGGTTGGGACGTCGTCTTCATAGGGGAGATAGACCGAGGCTACCACTACATCCCTATTTTCATGAGTTAATCCTGACCGCTGCAGAGTCCCCGAAAACAGCGACCACAGCGGAAGGAACTTAATACTAGCCTTAATGAGTATGCAAGCCCTGGGGGCGCCTGCTGTTATGGTACAATACCTTATAACCCGCACCCCAAGACCCGCCACCCTGCTCTTAACTATCCAAGGTTCTTGAATCAATGCAATGTCAATATTTTGACTCACCATGTATTGCTGCAGCGCCCATGATGCACCCCCTGCAGTGGTAAGTAGATTGACCTGAAGCAGCCTAAGCATGCCTCAGGTCCTCTTCTTTCGGGTGTCCCCGCCTGCGTCTGCTGCTCTTCTTTTGGGGCAAGCAGGGGACCGCCGCACCCCCAGGCACATCAGGGGCCCCAGAACCTGCGCCGCTAACTGGTGGGCCAATACGGCCATCCTACCAGCCGCAGCACCTCCAGGCACCGAGACCCCCGACCCACCCGGGGCACGGACGCCCCCCACCGCCCCCGCAGCATCGTCCGGCGGCTTCTCAACATCCATCCCGGCGTCCGGGTTGGCCTCCTGCTGAGGGTTCTGACATTCACGCTGCTGAAGCCATGGTAGAGACAGAACCCCTCCTCTCCATCAGCGTGTGTTGAGACTCGGGGATGGAGGCCACTAAATAAAGCCCCTTTCCCCTTGTTTGCTGCCCAGAACTCCAGCGCTCAACTTTGAGGCCGGGTTCTGAGCACCAATATTTCCCAAGCAGTCTTGGATGTCGTTCACCGGGTTTGGGATGAACGCACCAATCCGCTTTGTAGCCCTCCAGATGGCTAGGTCACAGGTCCTCAGCCGACCACCTCCCACGGGGGCATCGCGCGACGCCTTGAATGAGCCAGTCTTTTGACAGCTCATCCTTGCAGCTCACGACCAGCCCACCATTCCGCAGGGAGTGCCCATCGAGCGACCGCTAGCTCCTCCGGGTTGAGGCCACGCAGTTCCACCATAAGGTGGAGCATGATTTTGTTTGCAGTGTCCTGTGTCAGGAGACTGGTGGGGTAGTCTTCATAGACCACCGCCACCTTAATGGTGCTCACCGCCCGACTGTAAAGGGGTCCTACCCTCCTTTTTTCTCCTCGTTGCGAGGGAGGGAGTCCCTTTCTGGTCTCGGGGACGCTTTGTCCTGCTTCCCGCTGACAGGTGCAGGAGTTCCACCCCTTCTCTCCTAACAGGTGCAGGAGTTCTACCCCTTCTCTCCTAATAGGAGCAGGGGTGGAACTCTTCCGCTCCTCTTTTGAGGAACTTCCGTCTCTGCTGGTGTGTCATGGCATCCCAGGCCTCGTCCGGAAGTCTCTCAACTGATGAGCCTGGCAGGGGTTTAGGGTTTGGGTGTAGATTCCACCTCAACCCCCGCTTAGAGCCCTCTTCCTTTTCCAGTGCAGCCATTGAGTCAATGACTGACTGGATGTCATCGGATTTCTCCGCTGTTGAGGCGTCCTCAATATTTATTAATTTTTTATTATTAAGATTGGTCTCCATTTTTGGTCCCACGAGTACGGGGGAGCTAAAAAGTCACCACAGGCAGAGCCCCCTATGCCTGTGGAAGGCTACAATACAATGGGGTGTCGCCTGGTGCCCCAAGTGGGTCGTTAGCGATACACATGTTTAAACACCCTGTACCATTCAGCCTTGGCACGAGCTCCCTACACCTTGGCTTGGGTGTTCCAATCCCTGTTAGCCTACTCAGTCGTAAGTGAGCGTTTCCCGGGGGACACTGCGTGGAAGTCAGGATTGGTTCGTCCCCCGCCTATAACCTTAACGTCGCGTCTACAAAAATCACGAACAAAACAAAAAGAACCAGCTCAATTGGTCAATTCGTTCTCCCGCAAATCGAACTGCAGACAAACACACGTGTACCACGTGCCGAAATCAGATTTTTGGTTTCAGTATGCCTGAAAACTTAATGATCCGAAGAAAACCCAACTTTGTTTTTCGGCACGATTACAATACTTTCCTTACCCTTTGGGTAGCGGGAAGTAAAAAAGAGAGCCAACCGTATGTTGAAGAAAGAAGATCTTAACTACGATAAAATTTACAACGATTGTTGGGGTTGGTTACTGAAATGTCCCACTACAGTCTAAGTTTGAAATGCATATCACTATTCGGCCTATGAGCCTTCCGCATTCTTTTTTCAAGACTAGAAATGTTAACTTTTAGAAACCAGCGTTCGCTGTAAAGTCGTGTAATGAACACGAGGAAGCTATGTGCCACGCCCATTTAGCGTATGGACTGATGATTGTGACTGTGTTGAATCACCTTCCACGTTTGACTTTCAATGAATCTTAATCTGGCCAGAAACTGGTTACTTCCCACTTTATTTTGAATATGTTCACTGTCCAGATGTTGATGTGTGATTTATAAAACAATAAATTAAATAAACTTTACTTTTTCTAAGTTTTATTATTATTAACTCTCAATGTAAAACTGTAAAACGAACGCGAGTTTTCGGTCATTTAACCAAATTGAATTTTGGGCTTTTCGTCCAACTATCTTCATTCAGGCTCTGCAAATCTGATCAACTGTTCACAATTAATTCCAATTGGCTTCACTAACTTTCCATTGTTTAGCACCCTTGGATGAATAGTAAACTGTTTGATCTTGCGACTGAACCAGCATTAGCTTGAATTTGATAATTCGAATTAGAAACTGTATGAGGTAGCTGAGAAAAGGCTGAAAAAAACAAAGACTGGAACGGCAGTTCGTACAAGAGATAACTAGATAGTGTTGACCATAAGTTGTGACAGAATGTTTTCTGTGGGGTCATGAACACACAAGGCCGCACAATTAGATTTTTCAATACACGAGTGGACAACATAAGAACAGTCTATACAGATAGTAGCCAGTTTTTGCTTCATAAGTTGAATAGATATGTGTCAAACACATTGTGTGAGTGGTATTGAAATTGAGCTAGTTCTCCTCTGAAGGAAATTATGACCAAGAAGAGATACTTCGTAAGTTGTATTACAGTTTCAAGCATTTAGAAGTCTATCGATGTGGAAAACTCACTACAAGAGACGCAAAGACAAACTCATTATTGACAAACGCATTAGTGGACAAACTTATTATTTTTCTGCTTTTTCCGTTCTTTACGCTTTTTTTTCTGTAGTTTCCCATTTTTTCTTCTCAAACGCTCGTCAATTGGAAGAAGTGCCCAACGAAGCATTCCCTGCACAAACCTTCTTTTCTTCACCAATTTCATTATCTGCAGCTTCATCATATTTGCAAGCCGCTTGTGCCAGAAATTCGATGAGTGTCCGAGTCGGGCGACCAGTCATTCCTGGTCCTCTTAGGTAAGGCACGTCGTGACCTGGTTACAAAAGAATGGATGATGTAATTTTGAACTACAGCAAAAGGTAGAACAACCCAGTTCCTGAACACACATTTGTGCTCTTGAAGTGAAGGGTTGCGGTTCAATATAAGATTAACTTGTAGCTAGCTATCTTTCCACTAGTCCACTTCGTGCATGATACAGTTGTGAAAAACAATGAAAAAAGGTCAAATGCAAATCCGTCTGCTGATAATTTGTCGGTCATCTCATTCCCTTCTATTCTGTGATAACCTCACATCCAATTCTTTTCAGCAAGGTCTTCAGCACATTCGAGCATGCAGTGTACAACACAAAAGCGATGTGCGATGCCAGGGTCTTGAGAGAAGCAGAGTGTTCGACATAAGATAACTGACCACCCATAACCCATAACTGATAACCCATTTTGTGGTCAAACTCAAGTGCAACTGGAGAACCATGTGGCTCTTTTCCAAGTGAGGCTCGGCTAGTTTATTGTTCATTCTGAATAATACAGCTAACCTTTTTTCGGTCAGAAACATGTTATACAACCCCCTTTCAAAATTTGACACATAACGTTTCAAAGCATCAGGATTTCAAATTCGCAATGCCCGTCCACAGTCTAGGCCATATTTGGCCTTTAATATGGTCTAAAAACCCGTTCTTTTGCACAAAATTCCCTTTTGGTACTAGTTCTTCCTAGGTAATGCTATCAGACGAAGCCCATATTTCTTATGTGCAAAAAATGGTTTACAAAATTAACAAAAACGCAATTTTGGCAGTTTTACCTCAATTACGTCGTTTTTTTTTTTTGTATCATTTTCTAGTTATTTTTCGATGCTGGGTCCAATGGAACGAGTCTTGGAGGTGTACGACTGTGTGATCATAATGATTGTTTGGACCAGGATAGACTTGAATGAATCTCGGAGACGAGTTTTAGTTGAGCACTAACTTGTAATTTGAAGAGTTGGTATATCACAAGATATGGAGATTTAGATGTACAAGAAGAGGTGACTTACACAGGATATGAGTTGAGTATATATAGGCGTGAACAAGTAGGGATCTGAAGGCGTAAAATTGGTTGTGCGGGGAAGGAAGGAGACATCCGAATTAGAAGTCCATGAGAGGTGAAATAAGTGTCCATAGGGAGAATTGGAGGTGGCCGTATTGCAAAAGGTGTTAGAAGATAACTGGACTGTGTTGGGGGACTGGAGACGACTGACTTCTGCGAGACTTTGTAGGAGAATTAGTTTGGGAGGAGCTCTGTAGTAGAGAGGAATGTGCAAAGGAGGAGAAGAAACGATATCTTGGGGTCCCAAACAAAGCGGGAATTCCGTCACTGTTGGAAATAACTGCGAAGGTGGGATTTCCGTAGGTAACTTGGGAGCAGGTATTCATGCTTTCCAAGACAATCAACTTCCTCTACAGAGTTTTTTAAAGTACAGAATTCATTAGGATTTGGTGAAATGTGGCGATGGGTCTACTTTTCTTCTCAAGTTAACTCCAGCTCAAGGATATAAATAACAAAATATATTTAAGAGCACCAGTACTTACCATCAGTAAAGTAGCTGCCATAATTATCCAAGTGAACCCAATCAACTCCTTGAGGAAGAAATTCACGTAGAAATGCAGCAGCTGCCCCTGGATCACCGTAACGTCGAGCCAACTCATAGTCACCACCGTCAGCAAAAGGTGTTGCATGAACTTTGCTGGTAAAATGCTTCCAAAGAGGAAACCTCCAAACACGATCCCCTGTGTGGATTCCTGCTACCCTGAATTGATCAATCATACTTTCATTGTTGGAGAATCCTGCTGTTGCACCACCTCCCAAACCGTCAATCATATTCTTTGATATCGTGCCTGAAAAAAAATCAACTTGGAAGAAACGACAAAGTAACACCTCCAAAACATTGGTGGTACAAAGATTCTTGTTGCGCTCCATTCATAATAAGCGGGCCATTAGGCTCTGATTCAAAGACGAGACACTCTTTACCGCCGGGGGAGGGGTGGAGGCGTCGAGAAGGTTCTGTCCTTCCAGCAAACCTCAACTCCAGAACTGGTGGTGGGAGGAGGAGAAGAAAGATAACATCTCAAAGAAGATTATTATGAAGCAATTAAGACACACAGACAGGGAACGGTAAGCGACTTCTTAGGCATAAATTAATCATACATTCGTACCGATAAGGCAGGCTAAGGCCAACAGCAACACGCATAAAGCGTGAGAGAGGGGTTGGAGAGGATTGGCGCGTCACGTTCCCGTAGCGTGGAGTGTGGAAACCTAACCCAAGCCGTAAAATGTGTAAAACCTTGGAATACGGCTTACCTATGTCAATAATGGCTTTAGGGTTGTAAACTCCAGAATAAGTTATTGAATCAGCGAGCAACAATCGTCCATCAAAGTCTGTGTCTTCAACGACAATAGTCTTCCCACTTTTCGATCTGATAACATCCCCGGGTTTCACTGCGCAAGGCCCTGGCATATTTTCTGTCAACGGAATAATACCTGTAATCAAAAGTAACGTCTGAATCTGGAGAGTGAATATTACAAAACAAAATATGCTCTGGAAATTTTTTGGGGTTACCTCTTATATTCATTGGAAGGTTGAGAGCCGAGGCAGCTCTCATGGCGCCTACAACAACAGCAGCTCCTGATTTGTCACCCCTCATATCTTTCAGCTCTTCGCACGACTTCAAGCAAAGTCCACCGCTGTTGAATGTGACACCTTTTAACGTGAAAAACGTCATTAGCAACCAAAACCATCGATCTCATGTGCGACCTGACATTTCGTCACTGAGGTGAGAAGTTGTCGACCATTAAAGCTAAGTACGTATTTACCTTTGCCAATAAGAACGATCGGTTGGGTGTCGGGTTCGCATCCATAGTAACTCATTTCAAGAAAAACTGGGGGCTCGCATGACCCACTGCCGGCTGCCAAAAAAGCATTTAATTCCATAATTTTAGCCCAAGCTTTGACTTTGACTTCGACGCTGACTCCTGCTTTAGCCAGAATGTCAACGGCGCTCTGAGCGAATCTACAAACATTACAATTATGTAATTACCGACTGGAGGGCTGGGCAAGATAAACAGGGATTATAAACGTTTTAAAACGATTTAAAATACGGTAATTTTTTTGGTACACTTTGTCCCCTACGCTGCTTTTCTCTCCGATCAATGAGCTGGTAAATTCACATTTACGTAGAAAAATACAGAGATAAGATGGTTGAAAATATCCTGTGATTTGATTGAAGTAGGACCTGTTTTTGCAAAAAACTAAATGAAACACGCTATTTGTGTTCAATATAGTCCTACTTCCTTAATTTTCGCTTCTCTGGCCTCCACCGCCAATCTTTTAAAGGCCTTCACTAAATATATTCAACACAACCCCCCATCCACTGTGTGTTCCCGGTCTAAACACATGGGAATATACGTCCAACATAACTTCAGACGCAAATAGACTTAGAATTGCACATAACCACATACGTTCCCATGTGGCACTCACCCAATCGGCGTGAGAATGTTTGCAGGGATTTCTGCTAACTGCCTGGCGAGGTTTTGGGCTGAAGCTTTCTGCAACCCAATTTGCCACCCTGTGTAGTCACAAGAACCGTGCAAAGCGATGCCTGGAATTTGAATTTGACGTTTGATATCTTTCATTTCTTGGAAAAGCCAAACACCTAATGCAGCCCCCTCCGCCGCTGATTCTGCGGAACCAAATGATTCAGTCATGATGCTTCTTATCTGAAATAGAAGATAAAATTTGGTTCAAGACCCGTTCTAAGTGGGCGTAAAATGAGATTGAATGCTGAGAATTTTGTGATATATTTCACATTATTATATTGTGACGGTGCAGTGCTGGACCTGAATTAAGGAATTGGAGGCAAAACTATTGCTATCACTTTCTCACCCCGATTCTTTGAAGACCCTGAGCTCCAATACCAGCTGCTATTCTAATGTTTTCTTTTTCTTCGTCCATGTCTTCCACTTCGTTATAACCAACGCACTCAGGACCCAGTCCAACAACAGCCACTACAGAGAACCCAGGGTGTGTTTCCAGTAGAAGACGATGCTCTCCAAGTCTAGGGATCGTCCCGGCAACATGTAGGGCACGGGACATCTTCGAGTTGGATTCTTTGTCAAATTC